>JAQSUU010000707.1:13337500-14587500 GCA_038087645.1 Saccharum hybrid cultivar R570
ACTGTAGCAGAGGGTAGTTACCGAAGTAGCCAATTATAGACCAACTTTTCATAGCATTGCTACTGTAACAGGGAGGGTATGAACGCCTTGGACCCAATTTCCTATAGTAATAGTATACCAGCAACTGTCTCGTTTTTATAGAGGAAAAGTGCAAGCTCGTGCCAACGACTACCAAGAAAAGTGCAAGCATCACCATCGGGTACGTTATCTGTTCTCCTCAACCTTCAGCGATACAAGCACCAAGACTTCTCATGGTTACAGCACAGGATCGGAGGCTGCTGTCATCCATAGGCCACAGTCATCAAAGCTCCTGAATTGACCAGGGTAGCAGCATGCATATGTACTGCATGAACCAAAAAACAGGTCGTTCTTAAGGACAAACAGGTCGATCGTTCCTTGGAGCAAATACAGAGCTTCGTTCTGTGTAGATTCGTGCATCTTGGACAGGGACAGGAGACTGCGAGCAAAGAAGAAAACACGTTTCCGATGTGATCATACTGTTCTACCCCACATGGCAAAGGATCACAAGGAGCGAAATGATCAACGAGGTGATCTACATGAAAACTACGCGAGTGCATCAATATTGTGACTTAGGGCTTGCGATCCCTCAGAGCAACCATAAGACGTACATCGCCATTGGAACTGAGCTGAAAGATGCACAAACTCTATATCGCTACTAGGCAATGCATTGTTAGGGACCAGGTATTTTTTATTTACAGGAGCCAACAGGCAACCGTCTCCGTCAAATCATCTTTGTTTCTAAGCTATTTTGCAGATTTGGTCAGCTTGCTCGCCTCTGTTAATAACAATTATAGAGGGAAACGTGAAATGTGGATAACACCCTTCTCTTTTTTTCTTCCAAGACCTGTATCGGCTTCTCTTCATATGTCAACTTTGATTTAAGCTTGATGTTGGTTGGTTCAATTACTTCATCTGGCATGCGCAAGCATTTTCTCAGCTGGAAGACATGGAAGACATTAAAAATTGCACTCATCTCTAGAGGAAGCTGTAGCTTATACGCTTTGAAGAATTGACCGGAGGAAGACGAACAGACCAAAGTTAGAAATTTGAATGATGTGTCGCTGGCACAACAGTCGTGCTATCCATAAAGTTATCATGAATCATCATATCAGCGAGAAGAGCCTGCATGAGCCTTTTATCTAATAAATGCGCCCCTCATAGAAGTCAGGGTTTGTTGCACGTATTAGTTGTAGAATTACTACCGATATCCAAGAAGCGTGTACTTGAACCGTGTACTTGAGAACTTGGCCTATTCCTCTCCTGGATGGCAAGGATCGGACACCCGCACAAGACTATGGTTTGGCACCATGGACGTGTGGGCGAGGCGCTGTTTTTAAGCATGAATGACTTGGGACCTGGGGACTTGGCCTGTTCACGGGTGTGCGGATGAACTGTTGTTTTCTGCACGGACGCCTAGGTGAACTACTGTGTCTACCCCCACAGGAACCATAGGAACGTCGGCCCGGGACTTTGGCCTATTACTCCTCTGGATGGCACAGGCACTTGTGCAAGGCGCTGTTTTGGCACCATAGATGCCTAGGTGAGGCGCTGTTTTTAAGAACGGGCAACTTAGGACCCGCGGACTTGGCCTTTTCGTGGGTGAATTGCTGTTTCTGTAGCACGGGCGCCTAGACAAACTTCTATGGGCCAAACAAAGGGGCGTTGACGTGTGGTGAACCATTTAAAAAGTTTATATATAGACACATTAAAATCAAATTTTGGAGTTGATAGATCTAACTCAAACCTCTCATGCATGTAACTCAAAAATAAATATTTATCCTTATGTATACATTTCAATGGTTTATATGGTGGAACATAGTATTATGCATGTTTTCAACTTCACGGTTGTAGAAGCATGTAATTTAGAAATATATATAGTTTAGTCTATGGATTTTTTGAATTATATTTTGTAATAACATATATTATTATTTACATGTAGATTTAAGAGATGTTTTTTGTTTCCTTTTTATAATGGTGTTACTTTATATTATTTTCATAATGACATATAGGGATATGTTGAATGTAAACTTAGGAGTTACTTTGCATTATCTTTCATAATGACAGAGGTGGGTACTTTATAAAATCCTTAATGGGTATTTTAAATTATCATTCATAATGGTATATATGGGTAGTTTAGATATAATGTTAGAGGGTTATTTTAAATTATGTTTATAATGGCAATTGTTTATAATTTATAAGCAATGTTAGGGGGTTATTTTGAATATTTTTTATAATAGCAAAGGTGGGCAATTTGAATGCAAATTTAAGGGGTTATTTGGAATTATTTTTCATGATAGAAGAGGAGGGTAATTTATATACAAATTTAGGGAGGTTATTTTGAATTTAACTGTGTAATTTAGATGCAAAATTAGGAGGTTAGTTTATGTATTTTTTATAATGGCAGAGGAGGATATTTTTTATAAATTAGAATAAACCCAATGACTATTATTAGTTATGATGATTAAAGTCTATCAGATTAAAGGACAGATATTTCTAATCACTGTAAGAATTTCTAGTATATATTTATCTATTTTCCTAGGCTAGCCCGCTTGCATCTCTAAGTATAAGGATACCTCGTCACTGTCGGAACTTTCTTTCGAAAGAAAACAATCGGACCTTCTATATTGCTTGTTCAATATTGAAAAGGATACAAGTTCCTGCACCATTCTGCTTGCAGAACCATTCGTGAAGCCATGATTTTAGTTCTTTTCTTATCTAAAAAAGAGACCATGCTGCATCAGACCTGCGAGGGAAGCAACACATTTGGTCTGTTCAGTGTCACAATCAGCTTTCCACCCTGGACCAGGAGCTTTGAATTCTACAGAAAATGAAAGATAGTGACTGATGAGGATATTTACTCACACCGTGCAGATCATGTTCTTCATTTTCCCTCTATTTCCTGAAAATCTCAACTTGTGGCAAGTACATCACACCTTCCTTTACTTTCAGCTATATTGACAAGTACATATGCATGTCCAGCAGAAGCAAAGAACGCACGTTTTGTGCAGACCATGTAGGGTTCCGACAAAATCCGCAGCTATTCTCTTGCAGCCAAAGCAGACCATTATTTACTGTAGCAGATGGTAGTTGCCGTTATAGACCAACTTTGCCTTCAGACCGTCTCTGTTACAGTAGCAGTGAATGTGAATGCTTTCACTACCACAAAATGGAATATCCTTGAGGGTCATCCATTTCCTTGAGTGGCGAAATTAAACCCTCAAGGAATATATATTACCTTGGCGGTTTCTACAAACCTCCAAGGAAATGTATATTTCTTGAGTGTTATTGCGTACACTCAAGAAAAATATGTATTTACTTGAGCGTATTTGAAAACACTCAAGCAAATGCCAGTTTCCTTGAGTGCCAACCGACAAGTAATTTTTTTCACTTTGCCGCGCCAAACTCTCCTGCTCCCGCGCTGGATTTTGGCCCAGCTGTTTTGCCGCGCATAAAAACTGGGCAAAAAAACCCGCCAAACTCTCCCGGCTCAGGCGCTGGATTTTAGCCCAAAAGAAAAGCCCGAAGCTGGCCTCCACCACACACACGTAAATGCCTGCTGGTGCTCGGCCTAGCTAGCTTATCCACTCGGCCCCCTCCGCGTCTCCCAAATCGAGCGACAGAAAGAGCGACTCTCCTGTACGGCGGCGGTCGGTGGCTCCTGCGTGGGCAGCGTGCGGGCAACGTCTCCTGCGCTGGGAGCGGCGGCTCTTGCGCGGGCAGACTGCATCTACTGTTTGGGCGGGCGGTGGCTCCTGCGGCGGGTCTTGCGCGGGCGACCGGCGGTTCCTGCACGGGCGGCGGGCAGTAGTTCCTGCGCAGCTGCGCTCAAATCGTGGAGTGCTCGGCGCCGACCTGGACCACGCTGCAATTGTCGATGAGGTGAGCACCAGCGCTGACCTGCCCCGCGTATGGCCATCCCCGTCCTCCTGCAAGTGCTGCCGGGCTGCGCATCTGCATAGCTGCAGCCTGTAGATCCGCCGGGCACCCAGGCTACCGGCAGCCTGCGCAGACCACCCTCCGCATTGACGGCGCCCTCGAGTTTGTTTTAGTTGCTCTAGGTTCCTTCTTTTTTTACCTGATTTGATTTGATTGTAGGATTTGTAACATAAAGATTCCGAGGTCAGTCCTGGCGATGGGGACATGGTATTGTTTTGATTTCAGTTTTGGTTCAAAACTAGTGGCATTGATGGATTCAATTTCAAATAAGCTGCAAATTTAGTGTATTTTTTGTGAGTGCATATCTTTGTGTAGTGATCTGAAAAAGGTTCTTTTTCTGGTAGCAACCGGTGTATATATTTAGGATTAGTAGTTGTGAACTAAAATATTTATGTGATATAAAACACCTGGGTTCTCTGAATTGTTGGGTCGCACAACACTTTAGATCATTGCTGAGTCAAGGAACTGGACATTTTATTATTTCTGCAGTTAACATCCATATATAACTAAATAGATTGTTGTACCTTTTTTTCAGGTTTGATCTGAGTAGCTTGTGCCTTTTGCTTGGCTGGTAAGCTCCCTTCATTGCACATGTGAATGGTGAATGTCATTCAATTATAGCTTCCTCATATGTAAGAATCTGATTGTCTCTGGCAACTTTCTAGGTATGAATTGAGGATCCGTGGAGGCAACCATCTGTGTGTCGTGTGATAGTACCAGCATCGACCGGTTTCAAGTAACAAAGCAGTAAGTATCATCAATTGTGCATTTGATTGAGATGGCATTTGTGTGTTAGACATTAAGTAGAATGTATCTGTTTGTAAGCTGCATGCTTTGTTATATCTTTTTCTGCCATTAACTACAATGCCTCTATTGGTTGACTGCTGTGCCATTAACTACAGGAGATGCATGGGCTTCGACACAAAAGTCTTTCAAGTAAGCAGGCTGCACCAAAGGGTGGAGGCACCCAAACAGGCTGTAGTGTTGATGGTGTGAGGTCTAGTAAACTTAACACTAGAAGGACCAGAGCTCAAGATAGTAACCCCAAAAAAAGCAGTGCTGCTGGTAGTCAATTTACAAGTATTGGTGATGGTGAGCAGTTTAGAATTAACACTAGAAGGGCTAGAGCTGAAGGTAGTAACACCAAAAGGAGCAGTGTTGCTTGTGGTCAGTTTGCAAGCAATGGTGAGGGTGGAAAGTCTAGTAACCTCATAAGGAGCAGTGCTGCTGGTGGCCAATTAGCATGTAGTCCTGATGGTGGTAACTCTACAAGGAGCAGTGCTGCTGGTGTCAGCTCCAAAGTGGTTGGGACTGAGGGTGCTAACTTAGAAAGGACCAATTTGAATCGTCTTAACACCCAGACAGTTGGAGATGATTCTGGTAACTCACAAAGGATCAGTTCTAATGGTCTTAACTCTCAAATGGTTGGAGATGATTCTGGTAACTCACAAAGGAGCAATGCTAATGGTCTTAACTCTCAAATGGTTGGTAACTCACAAAGGAGCAATGCTAATGGTCTTAACTCTCAAATGGTTGGAGATGTTTCTAATAACTCACAAAGGAGCAATGCTAATGTTCTTAACTCTCAAATGGTTGGAGTTGAAGGTGGTAACTCACAAGTAAACTTTGATAGCGAGGGTGCTAACTCACAATTGAATATTGGTTCCAACCAGTCCTCTCAAGATCCTCCAAAAAGAGGGAGAGCGAAAATGTGCAGGACCAAGTACAAAATACCTCCACGTAGTGGTAGAGTTCAGCTGGAACCTATAGGTCATTGGTAAGTATATGATATCAATTGTGATTAACATTGTAGTTCTTTTCATTCTGCTACATTTTTTTGTTTATGAAGCTGAATAATAGATTTGTTGACTTGTTTACAACAGCCAATTCAAATATGTTGATTATAACCCTAAAGGCTGCAACGACAATGTTGATGACGAAGACGACGATGATGACTATAGCTACCATGAAAGCGATGATGATGACTGCAGCTACCATGAAGGCAACGATCATGTCCAGTACTCCAATGAAGACGATGATGATGACCACATTGACGACGATGATGACGATGTCTGCCTTGAAGATGGTGATGATAGCAGCTCCTCCCAAAGTGATGATGATCACCACTCTACTGAGCAGTGACTATGCATGCAGACAAACTAATTCCAACAACTCCAAGTGACCGCACAATGGGATGTGGACTTTCTTTTGGGTTTGATTGGTACGAATTAAGATGATATTAGGTTGATCTTTTGCTTAGTGCAATATTGCCTTATGAAGTGTGTGCAGCATTTGCCTTGTGTATGTGCTGCTATCCTACTGACATGTAGGATGATACACTGTTGCTAGCTAGCTAAATCTTATATTTGCAAAATGGACATGTAATGAACCAATGGATATTGGATGTGTTATCTAATCTAGCACTGGCTTAGTTTAATTGTGGCCTTTATCTTGATATTTGTTTTGGTCTACATTTATAATGAATGATCAATATTTTCTTGGCCAATTAAGCCCCTGTACCATGCATTACCTTGAGGGTTAGCTGTCAAGGAAACACAAAATTCCTTGGGGGTCAAAACCCTCAAGGAAATTGCTATTTCCCTGAGGGTGTGAGCCCTCAAATAAAGCTATTTTCTTATGGTTCATTTGTGTTTCCTTGGCGGTGCTAACTCTCAAGAAAATATATATCCTTGGGGGCCCGATAAATACCTTGGCGGTTACAAACCCTCAAGCAAATATATATCCTTGGGGGCCATCTATATTCCTTGGGGGTCGTCAACCCTCAAGAAAATGCATATCCTTGAGTGTTGTTACTTTTCCTTGGCGGTGTTAAAAATCTGACTGCTTATGTGTTTCCTTGGCGGTTGAACCCTCAAGGAAATGATTTGTGGCGGCTGGCACTCAAGGAAATAGCTATTTCCCTGTCTCTCTACCCTTGGCGGCCATTCCCTGAGTGCTAGCCGCCAGTATTGATTTGGACGGAAATTCGTACTTACAACACTACTCTTTCATATTCACATTCATTCAGCGACTGATGAAATGATGAGACACTTTTAGCAGAAACTCAACAAAGACTATCATCACTTATTCACTTTTAGTGCGCAACTGCAACACGGGTCTTTCCACGCGGTCAAAAGTTAATAACTTGACTTGTGGTAGGGATAGAATTTACGCGACCAAAATCCAAATTTGGTTACATGTACACTTGACCAAAATCCAAATTACGAGACCAATCAACCTTTTAACAGCAACTGATAGGACGGCAAGCTCGCATTTACAGACGAAAAGTGCAAGCTCGTGCCTACAAGGCTACAATTACCAGGAAAAGTGCAGGCACCACTTGTTATCTGTTCTCGTCAACCTGCTTGAGCGATACAAAAACCAAAAGCAGACGTGTTGCAGCCAGCCACAAGCACCAAGACTTCTCATGGTGACACACAGAAAAGAACGGCTGCTGTCATCCATAATCATGAAAGCTACTGAATTTAACAGGGTAACATGCATATGTACTATGAGACAAAAACCTGGTCGTTCTTAAGGACAAACAGGTCCCAATTCCTAGGAGCAAATACAGAGCGTCCTAGGTTCTGTGTAGATTCATGCAACTTGGACATGAGACTGGGAGCAAGGAAGAAAACACGTTTCCGATGTCCTCATACTGTTCTACCCCTCATGGCAAAGGATCACGTGGAACGAAGTGCTCAACAAGTTGATCTGCATGAACAGTACGTGTGTGCATCCATATTGTGAGTTTCGACTTGCGATACCTCGGAGAAAAGATATTTACATCGCCATTAGTACCAAACTTCTAGGCAAAGCATTTTTAAAGGGGGCTATTTTTCATTTACAGGAGTAAACAGGCAACCGCCTTCGTCAAATGGTCTCTGTTCCCAAGCTATTTACATAGTCGGTCAGCTCGCTCGATTCTGTTAATAGTATTTACAGAGGTGAACATATTAAGTTGTCCACCTCTACTAATAATTCGTAGAAAACCAAAAGGAAAGACTACTTTCTACAATTTGAATCTAAGATCCGAAATATCATGTGACATCTCAACCACTGCACTACATGCTCACTGTGTAGGCCGTACACTCAGAGGCACAAGTGGTGCGACCATGATGGCCCCCCAGAAGTTAGGGGGCCCTGTCAGCAATTAATCTCTCGCCGCGATAATGGTGGTAGTGGTCGACACGGGCACGGGGAACAGTAGAGACTGCGCGGTCTGCCTCGTGGAGCTCGAGCCCAGGAAGAAGGTCCGCTCACTGCCGTGGTGCAGCCACCGCTTCCACGTCGAGTGCCGGGCACTACTAGAAACGCATGCTTTGCCGAGTGCTAGGCTATTTTGCCCTTGGCAAAGGCTTTGCCGAGTGCCGCACTCAGCAAAGGGTACACAGCAAAAATTTTGTCGACAAAGACCTCTTTGCCGAGTGCTTTTTGTCGGGCACTCGGCAAAGCCTTTGCCGAGTGCCACTACGGCACTCGGCAAAGAAAAGTTGTTGTGACGGCGCACGAAACTAGGGCTGGATATCGAGCCAACCGTAGTTTTTTCGAGCTTTTTTAGAAATTGGTATAATCTTATTCATCATTATTTCCTACATTGTTTAAGACCCAACTTCACGACGAGCCTAACGAGCCGAGCCTAACGAGCCGAGCCAAAGTTGAAAGTCGTTCCAAATCAAGTTATTTTTATTTTAAAAGATAAATGAGTCCAATCGGAGCACTTTTGTACCGAGCCACCGAGCCAGCTTAACGAGCTTTTTGTCCAGCCCTACACGAAACGTTAACGGATGCTTTGCGAGTGCCCCTCTGCTAGGCACTTGGCAAAGAATTTTTTTTAAAAAACTTTCCCGAGTGTCCCTCTGCATAGCACTAGGCAAAGAAAAAAATTTGAAAAATTATTTGCCGAGTGCTCTCCCCCTGGCACTCGGCAAAGAAAATATTTTTTTGAAAATTTCTTTGCCGAGTGTCGCTCTGCATGGCACTCGGCAAAGAAAAAAATTGAAAAATTCTTTGTCGAGGGCCCACCATCCTGACACTCGGCAAAAAAATTTCTTTGCCGAGTGCCCCTCTGCATGGCACTCGGCAAAAGAATTTTTTTTTGAAAATTTCTTTACCGAGTGATCCTCTGCCCGGCACTTGGCAAAGAAAAAAGATTTTTTTAACAAAAATTCTTTGCCGAGTGCCCTATTGCCGGCACTCGGCAAAGAAAATTTTTTGTTTTTTTAAATTCTTTGCCGAGTGCCTTCTTCCCTGGCACTCGGCAAAGCTAGAAAACTGGCCAAAATTGGCTTTGTTTTCCTAGCTTTACCAAGTGTTTTTGGCATTGCACTCTACAAACGCTGCCTTTGCCGAGTGTTGCACTCGGCAAAGTGACCATAACCGTTCCATTTTTTTGAATTTTTACATTCCATCTCGACAAAAATAATATATCACATATATATCACATCCATCACATATATCTCACATACATCGCATGCATCACAATATATATCATATATATAACCATAAGTACATCACGAGTCCAAATAGCTAACACAAGTCCATAAGTCCATCACAATTCCAAATAACTAACACAAGTGCATCACAAATCCATCACCAAGTCGAAAATAGCTAACACAAGTCCAAATCCACAAGTGAACAACCAAAGCAAAGACAACTACCGAGATCCCAAGTTCCCCATTGAGACTGTGGTGTACCATGAGCTGGATCATTTGAGGACCCGGGAGGTGGATTATTCGAACCCACCGATTGAGGCTGCACAAAGGAGAAGACACTGCATGTGTCAGACAAGTAGTGTTGTGGTTTGACCCTAAGCATGAACATACAAACTTAAACAATTGTACTAATACTTACAGGAGTAGCGTGTCCGGGAGGTAGAGGTGGCGGTGTAACGAATAGCGAAGTTGGCGGAGCTACAACCGTCTTTTGTCCAAGAGCTTACATGTACTAGAGAACCTCCGCCATCTGATGCTGCTGCGTCTGCTCCATCGCCACACGCTAGGCCTCCAAAGCCTCCACCCTCTGGCGATCGGCCTCTCGCAGGGCCTCCAATTGCTCGATCTGAGCCTGCAACATAATCCACTGTTTAAACAATTCAAAGCTAAGGTATGTAAATATCAATGTACGACGAATAAAACAGGAATCACCTGGAGTGACATAATCCACTGTTGTGAAATGTCCGTCCGTGGGCGTATGGGAATGCTTGCGCTCATGCTCTATGCTCGGATCTGGGAGAGAGAGGGAGTAGAGGTCGCGTCGATGATGTCGTTGCCGAGATAGTACCGCCCATGCTTCTTGCCTCCTCCAATCCTCATGACGACATCTGAATCAAAGTCCTGGGAGCTCGGGTCATAGTCATCTCCATGGAGAGTCCTTGCCGCCGACGTGTACTGATTGATGCGGGTGTAGACGGTCAGGTTGGTGTAGGCCTCGAACGGGTCATCTAGGTTGTAGGAGACGTCGGACATCGCCTTGCCCTTGTGGGCCATCGCATATGCCATGAAACTAGTGCACTCCTGACCCCCATGTGACGCCAACTGTGAGAAAGACAGCAAGATGATTAACACTTAGGTAGAATTAAGCATTAGAATAGAGAAGTCGATTCGAGTACCCATGTTTGTCCGTATGAGGTGAGGTTGTGGCTGCCTTGATGGTGCGGTACACCTGGCATCAGCAATCGCCGCTCCCGGGCAGCATTGTGCGCTTCAGCTCACTCGGGGCCTAACCACTTGTCCACCATCATCTCCCAGCAGTCGCGATACGCGGCGCACCACCATGGACACATCTGCACATCATCAAGTATTTGACATATAAGAGGAACAAATTAAGACTACTTAATCTCAAAAGGAATCAATATTCATGTTCTTTATCTACCTGCATGAACTGGTCCTTGGTCAGCGTCATGTTTCTTGCTTGTTGTTTCTTGATATCCTCTCCAAGGACCGATCTGTGGTAAGTGACGATGGCCTAGGGGCGCGCCTTGTAATGGATGTCGACGACGAGCTTTTTGCAGGCTTTGGTAAGCACCGTCTCCGCCCTGACCTCAAATCCCTCCTCGCATTTGTAATAAAGCTGCATATAGACACGATGTATCCACTCATTATTTCAAGAAAATTCCAATGAATGCGATGTACTGAGCAATGTGGTGTGATGAAGACTTACCCAAAAATCGTGCTTCACGCGCACTGCCTTGTTCTCCTCCTCCATGTCGAGGCCGTTGAAATAGTGGTCAAAGGTGTAGGCCGGCTCCCTCTTGCCGGCGAAGTCAACAATGCCATGGTAGTGGGTCTTCAACAGAAGACCCAGGATGCCATTAACATGGCGTGCGAGACCACCACCCGACACAACCCTCCAGTTCCTGCATATGTGATTAAGAAAAAATATTAGTTTCTACTTTAATTTTCAACATATCATACGAAGAAGTATTGATAACATATAAAGTTACTTACTTTTGCCCTTCATGGTGAATCACCGGGCATTGATTACGATGCGGCAGAGGACAGAGGGTCATAGGACCTCGCAAGTAGACACGTGACAAACAAGAGAAAGCGGCACCCGTACCTACCACCTCCTCCTCCTCATCCCCACCCTCCTCCTCCTCGTCTGTCTACCGGACCAACTCGTCCTCGTCCCTATCCCCATCCCCATCCTCGGCCACCTCCTACTCCTCCTCCTCCTCTACCTCGTCCTCCGGCGGTGTGGGAGGACGAGGCTGCCTCTTGCTCCTGCTCTTCCTCCTCCTATCTGACGGCTCCTCTTCTGGAGCCGCCGCAAACTGTGTCCTCCGGTAAAGAGAGAACACGTTCCTCTGACGGCCGCCCACCATCTTTGTTCAATCACCTACAATTGGAAATAATAAACAAGTGTTAATTAGAAATTAAAAAGAATAAACAAGAAGTAATTAGAAATAGATGCAAAATAAACAAAACATAATTATAAAGTTACATAGTATTACATGTATTAGAAATAATCTGCATGATCAGGATTAGCTGGATCATAAGTCTCATCATCACTATCAACCATGTCGAAATAATCAACACTATCCGAAGGAGGAATGTTGTCTTCATTGTCATTGCCTAAACGTAATCGCTCAAGCATTTTTAAGTCCTTCACATTTTGCACCTCATCCCCATCGTCCTCGTCATCAACCCAATCATTGTCTACATCCATTCCTATCGCTTCGGTTAAGTCTATCTCGAGCCTCCCTTGTAGCCCCTCTTCTTGATAGAACTCTCCGTCATATGTGTTTGTGTTGAAGTTGTAATCTTCATCGTTTGGAATAGGCAATCTACTGTGTGGCGATACCTTGTGCACAATATCTCAACCCTTAAGATGCTCTTTGGTGTGGCATGCATAAGAGGTGTAATAAACCTGTGTGGCCTGTTGAGCCACAATATAGACATCATATCCTGGATAGACAGAATCCTATTGAATTTCGACTAGCCCAATATGAGAGGTCCGTCTCGTTACTCCTGGATCAAACCAATGGCATTTGAACATGACAGAACTAAGAGGTTTGCAACCGAAGGCATTTGCGAATGAAAGTTCATATATTCCTTTAATTCTTCCATAATAGTTGAGGCCATCAGTGTTGGGGGTAAACACTCCGCTATTTATGGTTCTTCGATTGGGCCGACTCTGCTCGTGGCTTGCTATGTGAAAGCGATAGCCATTGACATCATAACTGTTAAATGACTTGACCCTATAGGCATAACTGTTTGCAACTTGTCTCAACTCACCACTATAGACGCATCGATTTGGGCCTGCAAGTTCATACAGGATACATCGTTATATTATTCGAACGTAGGAGCAACTTAGAAGGTCGAACTTAGTACGAGCTAAAATGAAAAGTACCTTGTTTTTGAACCAAGAAATGAAATCAGGTCTACCCAGTCCCGCACCCTTTGAAAGGAGGGTATCAGTTTCTTGCGGGGTAGGATCCCTCGATTGATTCTAGAAGTGATGAAGAAATTCCCTATACCAACATGAAACTAGGGGTTGGATGAGGAATAGTGTCGGCATATTGCAACAAGCTCGTTGAGGACTTACCCCATGTACGGCGCCACCTCCTCAAGGTTGTGCAACACATATAACATGATGCAGTGCCACTCTTCATGTGTCAAGGTCTTAGTGGTCGATGCACTTGCGCTTCCGAGTTACCCTCGGAAAAGGCTGAGGTTCAATTCATCTTTGCCAGCATTGTAATGAGGCGGTGGATTATGCACGCTAGGAAGGTTCTCGTCGTAATATTTTTCTGTGAAGTTTGACACCTCCTCCAAAATGTATGCCTCGATTTTAGCTTTATTTCTACATTTTTTTGTGAAGAGTCTTTAGACATCTCTCGATTGGATAGCACCAACGGGCCTACAGGGCCCCCTCATTCGTGCCTCATACGGGAGGTGCAATATCAAATGCTGCATCGGATTGAAGAAGCTGGGTGGGAAGATCTTCTCCAACTTACATAGCAACACAGGCGCCATGTTTTCCAAGACCTTAATCACGGTTCGAGATAACTCCTTGGCACAAAGCTGTCAGAAGAAGTAGCTCAACTCTGCCAGCGCTAGCGACACATGCTCAGGGACATAGCCTCGAACCATCGCCGAAAGAAGCCGCTCAATCCATATGTGGTAGTCATGAATCTTCATCCTGTTGACTCGTAGAGTAGATAAGTTCACTCCCCTCCTCAGATTCGCTGCATACCCATCAGGGAACATTAGTGTCTGGATCCATTCAAGTACTTTCCTCCTATGTTTCCTGGCCAAGACGAAATCTGCCTTAGGCCTTGTCCATTTCTTGCCACCTCTAGGAGGCTGCATCCCTTGCTTTGGTCTATCACATAATGTTGCCAAGTCCATTCTAGCCTTAGGGTTATCCTTTGACTTTTTAGTTTTCATGAGGGTTCCCTAAAGTGCCTCGGTGACATTCTTTTTAGCGTGCATTACATCAATGTTATGTGGGAGAAGAAGGTCATCAAAATAGGGGAGCCTCGTCAAGCCTGACTTATCAGTCCACATGTGTTCCTCACCATACCTCACAAAACCACTACCTTTTGGATTGACCACAAGAGCATCTATCTGAGCATGAACCTTGGCACCAGTGATCATCTGCGGTGCAGGGTCTATCACTACGACACCTTTAGCAAAGTTCTTGATGTCTTATCTGAATGGATGCTCAAGAGGGAGGAATTGACGATGTTTATCGAAGGACGAATACTTGCCACCCTTCTGTAACCAAATGAACCTTAGGCCTTACTTGCATATTGGGCAGGTGAACTTGCCATGAACACACCATGCGCTGAATAGCCAATACGCTAGGAAGTCATGTAGGGAGTACTAGTACCAAACGTGCATCTTGAAGTTTTTCTTCATAGCTCGGTCATATGTCCATACCCCTTCCTCCCATGCACTGACCAATTCATCAATCAAAGGCTCCATGAACACACCCATGTTACTCCCTGGGTGTCTAGGAATTATCAACGACAAGAATACATTCTGTCGTTGAAAGCAGACGTCGGGAGTTAGATTGAGGGGGATAACGAACACGGGCCAACATGTGTATGCGGCAGCCATCAATCCATAAGGATTGAACCCATCTATTGCCAACGCAACACGTACATTATGAGCCTTATCTGCTTTGTCATGATGGATGCCGTCAAAGTGGGCACATGCTTCACCATCAGCTGGATGTCCCATCTTGTCCTCACCGTATCATTTGCCCTTTTTGTGCTATGTCATCTATTCATGGATTTCTCGGTCATGTATAGCCATTGGATCCTCGGTATGAACGGAAGGTACCATAGAATCTTCATGGGAATCTCAAGCTACCTCTTTTGGCCTTCACCAGAGTGTACCTCTAGGTACCTCGAGGATTTAGACTTTGGACAGTAATTTGCATCCTTGTGTTCTTTCCTAAACATGATGCACCCCTTCGGATAAGCATGTATCTGCTCATACGGGCATCTTGAGTGCACAAAGGAGTTTCTGTGACTCGTACATACTCTTTCGCAGAATGTGGCCATCCAGAAGCAGGCTGCCAATCATGGTCAACATACCATCAAAGTGTTCTCAACTCATGTTACACTCTGACTTAAACCCCATTAAGCGTCCAATGGCATCCAGTTGAGAAACCGCTATTCGATCATGAAGGGGTTTCTGTGTTGAAGACATCATGCCGTAGAACGCCTTTGCGGTTGGCTCCATCTCCTCCTCCGTAAGTCCTTCACCGTACTGTCCTTCATGCCAGTCCTCTAACATGTCTGCTACCCCGGCACCAGCATCAAAATCATTGATACGGGGTCTCACCACCTCCTCTCTCAGACGCTGGGCCTCACCATGGAAGACCCACCGAGTATAGTTTGGCATAAATCCAAATTTGAGAAGATGTTTACCTATGTCCTCATTGTTCTTCCTTTTTCTGTTTGCACATCTCATGCAAGGACACAAAACTAGAATCGCTCCTTTAGCAGACTCGCCAAATGCTAGTTCCAAGAAATCATTGGTCTTCATCATCCATTCTTGGGTGAAATCACCCGCACTTCAGCGGCCCGTGTACATCCACTCATGGTCATCCATCCTCTAACACATATAACAGTGAGCAAAGTAACCATCAACTGCATCTACAGGGTGGTCCTATTGTCTAATAGGTGAGGATAGATCCTAATCCCACTCGCGGATGCGTAGATGAGGTTAGTTTCCATGCTCTACTCCTATCTAAGATAGAATTTCGGCAGCACCTCCCCGTTGTTCTCTGGATACACATCCTAGAAAGGGAGAGTGTGTATCCAGAGAACAACATGGAGGTGATGCCAAAACTCTGTCTCGGATCAGAGTAGAACATGGAAACTAACCCATCTACGCATCCGCAAGCCATCCAAAAACATGGACGATTCGAAACAGATACGAGCGTAGATAGGCAATGATCTGCATACCTCCAACCATATCTCTTTCAAACAGGAAACACCTAACTGGGTTACGTGACCTATGATCAAGAGACTGAAAGAGGGGTTATACCGAGGGTGGCGATGGAGTCAGGCTAGCGGGGCCGTGGCGAGTCGGTGCAGTGGCGAGGCGACATGGTGCCGGGAGACCCACATGGCGACGAAGATGACCGAGGTCGCCTAGGTACTCTGGTTCGGCTCAGCTCGGACAGGTCCCTCTCCTGCATAAAAACCAAATAGATTACTGTCCATTTAAAATTTTGGCAGCACCTCCCCTGTACCGTGAGGTTTCCAAAACCTACAACATACAATGGTACGAAGGCCGACAACCACATATATATCAATGTCTCAATAGCCGTCAAGCACATATATTTTTCCAATCCATACGCCATGTATTACCAAACTTTACTACTACTACGACCACTACGACTCCAAGTATTACCACAGCTACTATTACCACCACCACTATACCTTGGGGACACGGCGATGGTCGACGGCGGGAGGCCGGGCGACGCTCCTCCTTGAGCACCGGTGGCTGACGGCGGTAGACGGGCGCGGGTGGGCAACGGTGGCTCGGTGGCCGGGCGCGGGCGGGGAGTGGCGTGGCCGCGGGCCGGCGCACGGCGGGTAGTGGCGCGGGAGGGCGCGGCCCAGCAAGGGCGGCGACGCACGACGCGGACGCGGCCGGGCCCGGGCACGGGGGACGCGCACGACGTGGGCGGGGAGTGGCACGGCTGGGCGCGCCCAGGCACGGGCAGCGACGCACGGCGTGGGCACGAGCGTGGACGGCGGCGCGGGGCACAGGCGCGGCTCGGGCACGACGCGGTGGCGCGGGCTGCAAGCTGGCGCGGGCGCGGTTGGGCGTGGCGCGGGGGCATGGGCCACCGGCGGCGGCGCGGCGCGCGGTACAGGGGCGATGACGGTGTGTGCATGTGTGTGTGCGGTGTGGGTGGGCCGGTGTCTTTTTCTTTATGGGCTTTGTGGAGTGCCCCAGATTCGCCAGTCGGCAAAGAATTTTTTATTTTTTTTAAAAAAACTTTGCCGAGTGCTCCTAATTCGGCGCTCGGCAAAGATTTTTTATTATTTTTTTAAAAAAAACCTTTGTCGAGTGCCCCTGATCCGGCAATCGGCAAAGAATATTTATTTTAAAAAAAACTTTGCCGAGTGCCCCTGACCCGGCACTCGGCAAAGAATTTTTTACTTTTTTTAAAAAAATTGCCGAGTGCCGCTGACCCGGCGCTCGGCAAAGAATTTTTTAATTTTTTTTAAAAAAAACTTTGCCAAGTGTCCCTAACCCGGCACTCAGCAAAGAATTTTTTATTTTTTTAAAAAAACTTTGCCGAGTGTATCTGACCAAGCGCTCGACAAAGAATTTTTTATTTTTTAAAAAAACTTTGCGAGTGCCTCCTCCGTGGCACTCGATAAAGAATTTTAATTTTTTTGTATTTTTACACCCAAATTTTTTTTGCAACCTTGCTACAATAGTAGGAGCTTAATTTTCAAATTTGGTACATTTTGTTTCTTTTGGCTATATTTAGTCAATTTGTTTCGTTTACATGAATTTTTCCATAAAATGCAAATTTGAATGCAGGTGGATGGAATAATGAAACTTAGCGATTCAAAAAATAATATTCATGCTTTTGAGCGTACTGTGAGGCCGTATTCAGGGATAGACGCGAAAATTCAAACGTCTTGTTCACAAAACATAGCCACCAACTTGCGTGCGATTTGATTTTAAATTATATAAAATACAAACGAAATCCAAAAATCACGATACTTGTCGAGATGCCGTGACATCGCACATGGAGTCTATGGTAAAATTTTGAAAATGTTTTAAGCAAGAGGTGACGCACGATGCTCGAAACCCAGACATCTTCACATCTGATCATGTGGAGATGATATGAAGATGTCTAGGTTTCAAGCATCGTGAACATGTGAAGATGTCTGGGTTCAAGCATCGTGCGTCACCACTTGCTCGAAACATTCTTAAATTTTTATCATAGACTCCACATTCGATGTGACGGCATCTCGACAGGTTTCATGATTTTCGGACTTCGTTTGCATTTTATATAATGTAAAATCAAATCACACACAAGTTGGTGGCTATGTTTTGTGCACAAGATGTTTGAATTTTTGCATCTGTCCCCGCATACAGCCTCACAATATACTCAAATGCATGAATATCATTTTTTGAATCGCTAAGTTTCATTATTTCAAACACCTGCAGTTCAAATTTGCTTTTTACGGAAAAATTCAAGTAAATGAAATAAATTGACTAAATATAGCAAAAAGAAACAAAAATGTACCAAATTTGAAAATTAAGCTCCTACTATTGTAGCAAGGCTGCAAAAAAATTTAGGTGCAAAAAAATTAAAATTCTTTGTCGAGTGCTAGGGAGAGGGCACTCGACAAAGAAATTACCAAAAAAATAAGAAAAAACTCTTTGTCAAGAGCCTAACAGCTGGCACTCGGCAAAGAGTGATGGCAGGGTGCAAACTGCCAGTGGATGGCGTCTTTGCCGAGCGCCTGGCTGTTCCGAGGGCCAGGCCCTCGGCATAGGGCTTCTTTGCCGAGTGCTAAGCTTTGGCAAAGCATTCTATGCCGAGTGTCTCCCTTTGCCGAGAGCGACCCTTGACGGAGAATGTCTTTGCCGAGTGCGCGATAAAAGGCACTCGGCAAAGTATTTGTCCCTCAGCAACGTTGGCGTTTTCCGTAGTGGGGGTGGGGGAACGGGCCACCAGGGTGGTGGAGGAGGACACCGGGGGTGGGGGAAGGAGCCGTCGCCAGCTAGGGAAGCAGCGATGGCTGCGTCGTTGGGTGTGGGGCAGGACGCGAAGGGATAAGAATGGGGAGGGGCGTGAGCGCTATAGGAGTGAGCGAGGTGTCTATCCGTCCGGGCATCTTAATCATATCATTATCATAGAAAAGAAGGAATGAACCATTTATCATGTCCTCTATATACTCCTACCACGGTATGCTTGGTAGAGAGGCCACGTCCTCTAGGTATGCATATCAGCAGTACTCCCACCCTCTAGTCACCAACCCGCCGCCGCCCCTACCGAACCCTCGGGCTGAGGCGCTGACGACCTCTCCCCCGCCGCCACCGGCAGCGCCGGCGCCCCCTGCCCCCCACTTTCCCACCTCCCCTCCCCTCCCCACCACAAATGAGGCCCCTTCAAGATCTGGAGCCGCCTCAGCCCCCTCCCCGTCGCGGACCACACCGACGCTGGTGCCGGAGCAAGCTGTCGTGGCTGGCCCCACCCGCCTTCCACCTACCCCTTCCCCACCATGCGTCACCCCTTCCACTTCTCTCCCTAACGCGGGCCGCGATACTCAGCTGACGCTGCCCACGTCTCCACGATCCATGCGCCACCAGGGGCAGACGTCACCACCTCCGAGCTCCCTGGAGGCCGCCTCCGCCACTGACGACCCCCAGCCCCCTGCACCGCTAGACCACGATGCCGCTGCCATGGGCTTCCCGCAGCCCAGCATGGAGGCCAGATTCAGAGTGCCCCCACCCCATCCGCCACCGGGGCTGGATGGAGCCACCGCCGCATCCTCCCAATGCGGGTCCAGGGCACCCCGCCAACCATCGATGTTGCCGAACAGAGCAGGGAGCCCGGTGTACGACAGCCCTGCTACAAGTTCGCTATCCAAGCTTTGTCCTTTCACCTAGCCCTTCAGCCCACGGGAATGCCTAGCAGGAGACTCCAAGGCCCGTCGTTGGGCTAAGGATGCCGCCACGGACGCACCGCTGACGGTCGAGAGGGCCAGCTCTAGCGCTTCCCCGCCCCCTCCACCGCTGGGGTTGGATGCCAACATCGTTGTGGCCACGTCCGGGCCTTACGGCCCAACGCAGCGTCGCCGAGCGCCCCCAGCTCCTCCTTCTCACCAGCCGTGGCACCGTTCTTCCCAGGATGCTCCTCGAGAGGGCGTACGAAGAGCCAGTGGTGGGCGAACGACGACGGCAAGGAGACCGATGATGACCACCCTGTGACCTACCTGTAGGTTGCTCGTCCCCAGGCGAAGCTGGCCACTACGTCCTCCGTGCGCACCTAGACTCGTTCAGTCATGGTTTTGGGGCGCACTGAAGCGAACGCTGGACAGGGACCTGTGCGAAGGTGAAGGAAGCGCAGCCGGCCGTGCCCCTAGTTGGTGCACGGCTTGCCTGCTCGTCCAGTGGATGGTCGGATCCCTGCCCGCCAACGATTCGGTGCCCGTAGAGGGGTCTTTGCCCCCAACGCCGAAGGGTGGCGAGAGATCCTACCTCGATAGGAGGTGGCACCTGCGGCTGCCTTAGTTGAGCCTGCCGTAGCCCAGGTCCGCGCACACAAGCTCGGAAGATCCCCGCACAGCCCCACGACAAATGCTTTAGCTGCCTCTCCTACTCGCACCGAGTAGCGACTGGCTTGTTGCCACGTCATTGCCTATGCTGCCACAGATTCGGCCACCTGGTAAGGGACTGCAAGCGGTCCAAGTCAGCGCTGAAGGGTGGTGGTCAGCCTCGCCACTCAGCTCGTGCTGACAACCCACCGGCCTCCCAGCACGCACCCCTCGGCAGCCCACCAACCTAGGATGGGACCGCACAAGGTGGCGTGGGGGGTGCCGACAGCAACCGTCGACGCTGGAGACGACGTCAGCGACGTAGGGGTGAGCCAGCAACAGACATCAGCATGGGCACACCTGCCGACACCAACGACGCCTCTCCTTCGACTATCGCACGCTGCTTCCTCGAGCTAGATCTGCTGGCGAAGGCGCTGTGCGTGGGCGCAGACACTCCAACTTGGCTCGTCTCGGTTGACCCAATGCTAGATGAGCTTGTCGCCTTACTCATCGCAAGCCGGTCAGTGGTCACTCCAGCGCCTAGGGGCCTGCATGCTGCGGCATCCGCCCCTCAGGAGGTTCAAGCTTTGTTGGTGGACACCAGTTCTCCAGTGACGGCTACTCAGTGCACGGTGGATCCGCCTCAGTCGTCGCCAGTGCAGGACACGCCATCATTGATGGGACAACCTGTTGTCTTGGGTGCTGTGGCACCGAGGGGTGATGGTGAGGTCTGGCCACCTAGGTTCGAGCTGGCCAAGCACATGGTAGGTACTTCTACACCGACGTAGGATGGTCATTTGGTTGACCAAGCCATACCCGACCCTTCTACGCCGACAAAGGACGGCCAGCAGGATAGCCAAGCCACGGCCAACCCCAGTGACGCGACGCCCGTGCCGCGCGAGGCCACTCGGCGTCTGGCACGGTTTACTGAGGAGGTGCAGCTCAAGCGAAGGTCGCCCTTAATCGCCACTCCACCATGGCAGAAGGCGGCAACCAAAAGGTCCCTGCCAATCAGGAGCAGACGGATTGCCGCGCAGCCGCTGGCGCACATACCGATCTCCAAGCGGGGTGAGTTACTCCTTATGCAGAGGATGGGCATTGTGCCGCCGGCAGCTCCAGTGTCATCTGTGTCCAAGGGAACATATGACGCCATATTCGCAGGGAACTTGACACCGAGCTACGTGGCAGCTTTGGATGAGCTGTTCCCAGCAACCAATAGTAGGGTGGGTAGAAGAGTGCTCTTCTTGGATGGTGGAGGAGGGTCGCGCAACCAGCAGCGGCGACGCCCAGCTCCTTAGGTTGCAACGGTGCTCTTAGTTCGGTTATATACCACTTATGTAATATTGAAGTATGTAACAGTCTACTAGGTAGGTCTAGTAATAGCTGTGAGACCACCTAGCACGTTCTTTTAGAAGCGTGTCATTTGTATGGTTAAACTCTTCTTCTTTATTACAATTATACGCAAAACTTTTGCATATTCGAGAGAAAAATCAGCCAGTGACGGGACACTTTTAGTACCTTCGCCTCTCACTCAAGCATCCAGAGGTGGGGAGTGCAGAGTGCAGTGCGCTTTATCACCTAGTTTAGCAGCTTGAAGACGGATGAATGTACCTGTTTGTCTGTCATCCATGCCAGCGCACTACCGGAGACACGTTCTTTGTCTAGTGTCACATGCTTTGCCGAGTGTATTTCATCGGGCACTCAGCAAAGAGGTCGGTTTGCCAAGTGTCGCACTCGGCAAATAAATACACACGGCAAATTTGTGGTTTTGCCGAGTGCCTAACACTAGGCAAAGTTAGGCACTAGGCAAACAGGCAGTTTGCCTAGTGTCAAGCACTCGGCAAATAATTACACTCAGCAAACTCTAGCTTTGCCTAGTGCCTGACACTAGGCAAACTATTCCACTCGGCAAACCTTGGCAGAGCCAACGTCCGCCAGCACGCCGTTAGTATTTGCGAGTGTTTTCACCGGACTCTCGGCAAAGTGAGAACATTGCCTAGTGTTTTCTCTTGACACTAGGCAAACTATTTTTTTTATTTTCTAGACTCCAAACTTTTTCCGCTAACATCATACAGTAACCTTGACTCCATGTTAAAGTTTGGTATCCTTCTCAATCTATTTGCTATATTTAGTAAATTTATCTCATTTAATTGAATTTTTTGGGATAACTTAAATTTGAACTGCAGGAGGTTCGAATAATTGAAAAAAATGAATAGAAAATTGATATTCATGTTATTTGAAATAGAAGAACGTTAAAATCCTCGAAGTTACATCAAATTTCGAACATCTTCCTCATGAAACATGAGCACGAACTTCTCACCAAAATGTTTTTAAATTATATAAAAAGCAAATGAAGTCTGAAAATCACAAGATTTGTCAAGATGTCATGATATCATATGTCGAGGCTATGACAAAAATTTGAGAAGGTTTCACGAAAGTTATCACGTACAATGCTTACAAATCGGAACATCTCCGTACAAGTTTCAGAGAGTTGAGAAGGATCCGATAAGATCCGGTGTCAAATTGAGTGTCGAGTTGGAGTTTCACTTCAAACTTTTTGTATAGTGAATAGATGACAGAGATTGTTTCATGTGAAATATTAGTAATTTTTCGGTTCCATTTGCTAATTTTAATTTGTTAACCGCAATTATAGAATTTTATAATTTCGATAAATAGAATTTGAGCTATATATAACTGCATTAAGTAATGTCTGAATATTCATGGAAGCATCGAGCATACAGTGTAGAGTGCATTTAAGAAAGTATTTTAAAATTTGATTAACTAGAACAAATTAGCATCTAGTAGATATAATAATACGTCAATATTTATTTGACTTTTTAAAATTTGTATATGATTATTAAAATAAAAAATAGCATTAAAAATATATCTATAAACTTTTTAATAATACGTCTATAAGCTCAATAAGTTGATTTTTTAAAATCTGTAGATGATTTTAAAATTAAAAAAACATTCACATTGACTTTGCCGAGTGCTGGATCGATGAGCACTCGGCAAAGTTTTTTTTATAAAAATCTGGAAAAAAAATCAGTTTGAGTTTGCCCAGTGCCAAATCTACGGCACTCGGCAAACCGCCGAACACACACCTAGCAGGCCAACACACACACCAGCCACCACACACACACCGATGCACAGCCGCACCAGCGAACCCACCGGTGAAGGAGCCGCGCTGCCTCCAGCGCATGAGCCTGGCCGCCACCGGCGGCGCCCCACGCCACCGGCCCCGCCCCGCGCCGCCACCGGCCGTGACCCGCGCCACCGGCCGCGTCGCCACCGGCCGCGACCCGCGCCGCCACCAGCCGCGACCCGCGCCACCGGGCGCATCGCTGCTCCGTGCCTCTGTCACGCCAGGAGGTCTCGAGGCTTCGTCGGCCCCTTCGTCAGGTCCTCTGTCAATCCGAAATATATGTTTTATTCAGTTTCAGTTATAGAAGGCTCTGAAAGTCTCCTTAGTATTTTTGCCACGGATCTAGATTCTAGAAACAAATTTGGTTGCAATGGGACAGATTTCTTACTGCGGTCTAACATAAGAGCGGAACAATTTTGAAATTGCTAGCTTACTCGCTACTCACCTGTATGGCAAATGAGAAAGCAAAAGGCATCACAATGCATATTGATAGTACTGAACCACAGTAATATAAATCATGAAGAACAAGCTCAGATGAGCGAAAGCCCTAAATGGAATTCCAAACATACATATATAGAACAAACATTGTTGATTTTTAGGCAGAACCTATTGCTAAGGTATGTTATTCATGACAGACAATATAGTTGTTGGACCAGCATAAAGATCAGTGCTCATGAATTGAGGGAGGCAATCAAAAGTGATCACGAATTTATTATCTTACCCATGTATCAGCTTAGCTACCTAAATTTGTTTTCAATATTGAAATTAGACTAAGCAAAATATTGCTCATATAGAACTATTTCACTACCCTTGAAGTTCTTATCTGGAAACGTAAGTGAACATTCTCACAGGGACTCCCTCAGCAAGAGCATTAGAGCTCGGTGTATTAGCAATGTAAAGCAAATGAATTGCCATGTAAAGTTCTGAATGGTGCGGTCACCAATATGATTTTGAAACAATCTGTTTGTCTGAAAAAAATTAATTACACATGGACTACAGTCAAGTTTCAGATGATACCCTACTTTAAGCATCAGTGAGACTGAGAGAATGACCTTGCTGACTATCAGGTTTTGTGGATATTGTAGTTTTGGTAAACAAGGAGCCAAATGGTGATTTCACGCAAAGGGAAAATTTATAAATTCTCTACTGATGCAAACTTTGCTTGAGGTTCCAGCTTTTTCACTTGTTCTTCAAGTTTTGCTAGGACACAGTCATATGGTTGTTCCTTTCAGCCAAACAGAGAGCGCTACATTAACAATACTGGCCTGAACTTGAAAGATAAGTAGATGATTAGTCAAGTAGGTTATATATAGCATATGGGTAGCAAAAAGCCAAAACTGAACCAAAGCAAAGTTCAGAGTCATAACTGATTGCCTAGATGGTGCAGCAAATCCATTCATCTTATAAGTCCTAGCTGGCAGGCTACTGCAAAGCTAAAGCTATAGGTCCATGCTGATGTATACAAGCTCACGGTTCAGGCACAACAGCATCCGTGCTGCACCTAAACTAGTGTGTGGACTGGAGTGTTCCCTGTTTCTACATGCTAACCTAGCATGTGTTTTACTGATTCATACCTTCTACCTGTGAATGGTGCATGGCAAAAGTCATGATTTGTAGATGTACCTAATTATGTTGCCTTCTTTTTTTCTGTTGTGAATCAGAGAAAACAAGTCTGAAAATATACTATATAAGAAGCTGTAGTATCTGTATTTGCATTACTGTCATTTCTTTCTTGAAACAAATTGCATTATTGTTATTTTTTTTGCAGGAGAAGACCCCATCGGAGCCGAGCCGGAGTACCCCGATCATCTTCGTCGCTGCTGCGGGTCTGCCTGCACCACGTCGCCTCGTCACTGCACCGACCCGCCACGGCCCCGCTAGCCTGACTCCACCGCCACCCAAAGTATAACCTCGCTTTCCGTATCATGGTTGTGTATCGTGTTACCCAGTTAGGCGTCTCCTGTTCAAAAGAGATATGGTTGGAAATATGCAGATCTTTGCATATCTATAACTGTATCTGCTTTGAATTGTTCACGTTTTTTGGACAGCCCACGGATGCGTAGATGGGATTAGTTTCCATGGTCTGCTCCGATCCGAGACAGAGTTTCAGCATCATCTCCCCATTGTTCTCCGGATACACACTCTCCCTGCCAGGATATGTATCTGGAGAACAGCAGGGAGGTGCTGCCGAAATTCTGTCTCGGATCGGAGTAGAGCATGGGAACTAACGTCATCTATGCATCCTCGGGTGGGATTAGGACCTATCCTCACCTATTAGATGGTAGGAACATCGTGTAGATGCAATTGGTGGTTATATTACTCTATGATATATATATTTTAGGATGGATGACCGTGAGTGGATGTACACCGGCCGCTTAAATCAGGGTCAGGTCACCGATGAATGGATCAACAAGATCGATGAGTTCTTGGAACTGGCATTTGGCGAGGCTGCTAAACGAGCGACTAAAATCTTCTGTCCCTGCAGCAATTGTGCAAACAGGAAAAGACAAACAAAGATGGTCATGGGGCAACATCTTTGGAAGAATGGATTTACGGCAGACTATACTCTTTGGGTCTACCATGGTGAAGCTGATCGTATGAGAGAGGAGGTGGTGAGACCACGCGTCGAGCATTATGATGCCGATGCCGGGGTAGCAGATTGGTTAGATGACTTTTGTGAGGCACAGTTCGCTGAAGGACGTACAGAGGAAGAGCCAGAGGCAACCGCAAAGGTGTTCTACGATATGTTTTCTTCGGCACAGAAACCCCTTCATGGCCACACAAAGGTTTCTCAACTGGATGCCATTGGACGTGTAATGGTGTTAAAGTCTCGGTGTAGCATGAGTCGAGACGCCTTCAATATGATGTTGACAGTTATTGGCTCCCTGCTTCCGGAGGGTCACATTCTGCCAAAGAGCATGTACGAGTCACAGAGACTCCTTCGTGCACTTAGGATGCCATATGAGCAGATACATGCTTGTCCGAAGGGGTGCGTCCTATTTAGGAAAGAACACATGGAAGCAAAGTATTGTCCAAAGTGTAAATCCTCTAGGTTCGTGGAGGTAGACTCTGGTGATGGCCAGAAGAAGCAGCTTGACATCCTCGTGACAATCTTACGGCACCTTCCATTCATACTGAGGATCCAACGGTTATACATGACCGAGGAATCCGTGAAACAGTTGACATGGCATAAAAATGGCAAACGATACAATTCTGACAGGATTGTACATGCATCCGATGGTGAAGCATGGACCATCTTTGATAGCATTCATCATGAGAAAGCTAAAGAGGCTCGTAATGTATATGTTGTGCTGGCAACAAATGGGTTCAATCCTTATGGAATGATGGCTGCCCCATACACATGTTGGCCTGTGTTCGTTATCCCCCTCAATCTCCCCCACCCACGTATGCTTTCAACGACAGAACGTATTCTTGTCATTGATAATTCTTAGACACCCGGGAAATAATATGGGTGTGTTCATGGAGACTGTGATTGATGAATTGGTCTGTGCATGGGAGGAAGGGGTATGGACATACGACCGGGCTACAAAGACAAACTTCAAAATGCATGTTTGGTACCACTACTCCCTGCATGACTTCCTGGCGTATGGGATATTCTGCGCCTGGTGTGTTCACGGGAAGTTCCCATGCCCAATATGCAAGGAGGGTCTGAGGTTCATTTGGTTGCAGAAGGGTGGAAAGTATTTGTCATTCGATAAACATCGATAATTCCTCCCTCTTGACCATTCATTCAGACGAGACATCAAGAACTTTACGAAAGGTGTTGTAGTGACAGACCCTGCACCCTAGGTGATGACTGCTGCCGCGGTTCATGAACAGATAGATGCTCTCGTGGCCAATCAAGAAGGAGGTGGTTTTGTGGGATATGGTGAGCAACATATGTGGACTCATAAGTTGGGCTTGACTCGGCTCCCCTATTTCGATGACCTTCTTCTGCCACATAACATTGATGTAATGCACATTGAAAAAAATGTCGCCGAGGCACTTTGGGAAACACTCATGGACACTGAAAAGTCTAAGGACAACCCTAAGGCTAGAGTGGATCTGGCAACGTTATGTGATAGACCAAACCAAGAGATGAAGCCTCCTAGTCGTGGCAAGACATGGAGAAGGCCTAAGGCCGATTTCGTCTTGACCAAGGTCCAAAGGAGGGAAGTACTACAATGGATCCAAACGTTAATATTCCCTAATGGGTATGCAGCTAATCTGAGGAGGGGAGTGAACTTATCCACTATGCGAGTCTTAGGGATGAAGAGTCATGACTACCACATATGGATTGAGCGGCTTCTTTCGGCGACGGTTCGAGGCTATGTCCCTGAGCATGTCTGACTAGTGCTAGTAGAGTTGAGCTATTTCTTCCATCAGCTTTGTGCCAAGGAGTTATCTCAGACTGTGATTGAAGACTTGGAAAGAATGGCACCTGTGTTGCTGTGTAAGTTGGATAAGATCTTTCCACCCGGCTTCTTTAATCTGATGCAACATTTGATTTTGCACCTCCCGTATGAGGCACGAATGGAAGGGTCCGTGCAAGGCTGTTGGTGCTATCCAATCGAGAGATGTCTAAAGGTTCTTTGAAAGAAATGTAGAAATAAATGAAAAATCGAGGCTTCCATTACAGAGGCATATATTCTAGAGGAGGTGTCGAACTTCACAACAACATACTATGGTGACAACCTCCCTAGCGTGCATAATCCACCCCTCGTTACAATGCTGGCGAAAATAAATCGAATCTCAGCCTTTTCCGAGGGCAACTCGGAAGCGCAAGTGGATCGACCGCTAAAACCTTGACACCTGAAGAGTGGCGCAGTATCACGCTATATGTGTTGAACAACCTTGACGAAGTGGAGCCGTACATGCGGTAAGTTCTCAACGAACTTGTTCCATATGCCGTTACTATTCTACATCTAACCCCCTTCTTTCTCGTTGGTACAGGGAATTTCTTGATCGATTCTAGAATCTATCAAGGGAACCTACCCCACAGGAATCTGATACCCTTCTTAGACAAGGTGCGGGAAGTGGAATGCCCGATTTCATATCTTGGTTCAAAGAGAAGGTACCGTCCAATTTAATTTGTAATTAGTTTGACACTTCAAGTTGCTCATACGTGTGAAAAATATAACGATCTATCCGGCTTGAGCTTGCAGAGCCAAAGGGATGCGTCTATGAGTGCCGAGTTGAGACAGGTTGCGGATGGCTTTGAATATAGGGTCAGGTCATTTACTGGTTATGACGTGAATGGATATCGCTTTCACACAACAAGCTACGAGCAGAGTCGGTCCAATCGAAGAACCACAAGTACCGGAGTTTTTACGCCTGGCCAAGATGGGGTCGACTATTATGGAAGAATTGAAGAAATATATGAACTCAAGTTTCGTGGTTCCAAAGCTCTTAATCCCGTCATATTCAAATGACATTGGTTTGATCCTGAAGTAACAAGACGGACATATTCTAATCTTGGGCTAGTCGAAATTCAACAAGATTCGGTCTTACCGGGAGACGATGTCTATATTGTCGCCCAACAAGCCACGCAAGTTTATTATCTTCCATATGCGTGCCAAACCAAAGAGCATGTTAAGGGTTGGGATATTGTGCACAAGGTATCACCACACGGTAAAGTACCTATCCCAAACGATGAAGATTATAACTTAGACCTAAACACA
Source organism: Saccharum hybrid cultivar R570 (assembly GCA_038087645.1). NCBI lineage: Eukaryota > Viridiplantae > Streptophyta > Magnoliopsida > Poales > Poaceae > Saccharum > Saccharum hybrid cultivar. The sequence continues at coordinate 13,366,542 of JAQSUU010000707.1, forward strand.
TATGACGGTGAGTTTTTTCAAGAAGAGGGGCTAGAAGGGAGGTTTGAGATAGACTTAACCGAAGCGATGGAGATAGAAGTAGACAATGAAAGGGTTCATGATGAGGACGCTAGAGATGAGGTGCAAAATGTGAAGGACTTACAAATGCTTGAGCGATTACATTCAGACAATGCCAATGATGATAGCATTGCTCCTTCGGATAGTGTTGATTATGACATGGTTGATAGCGATGATGAGACTTATGATCCAGCTAATTCGGATCATGAAGACTATTTCTAATACATATAATACTATGTTATTTTGTAATTATGTTATTTCTAATACATGTAATACTATTGTATTTTGTAATTATGCTATTTTCTAATACGTCTTGTTTACTCTTTTTAATTGTAGGTGATTGAACAAAGATGGTGGGCGGTAGTCAGAGGAGGGTGCACTCAATTTACCAAAGAGCACGCTCTGCAGCGCCTGCTGCAGATGAGGAGCCATCGCAGGGGAGGAGGAGGAGGAGCCGGAGGAGGGACCCGTCGCCTCCTGCCCCGTTGCGTGAGGAGGACAAGTAGGTGATGCCCGAGGACGGGGAAGAGGAGGAGGATGTTTCGCAAGGGGACGACGAGGTGCAGCACGGGGACGTGGAGGTGGAGGAGGACGAGGTGGCAGGAGGGGGGTTCACTTCCTCTGGCAACGCAGGTATCTACTTGCGAGGTCCCGCGAGCCTCCCTCAGCGACCGATACCTCCTCACAGACGGCTAGTGATTCGACCTGATGGGGAAAGGTAAGTAACTTAGGATGTTATCACTACTTCATATGATATGTTGAAAATCACAATACAAAATAATAGTTTTTCTTAAACACTTGTGCAGGAGTTGGACGATTGTACAGTCTGCAGGCTGTCACACACGCAAAGTCAATGGCATCCTGGGGCTTCTGTGCAAGGAGCACTTCCCTAGCTTCGTTGAGTACGCTGGAGTGATGACACCGGCCACCACGTTCGACCACTACGCCGCAGCCGACGATGCTATAGATCGGGATGGCAGGCTATTCAACAATAAGGCGGAGCGAGTGAAGGAAGAGCTTTGGGTAAGTCCTCCTCGCACTACGTTGCTCAATACATTGCATTCATTGGACATTCTTCTAATAATGAATAGATATCTCACGTCTATATGCAGGATTTCTTCAGATACGAGGAGGGAATGGAGGATAGGGAGGATTTGGTGGCTACCAAAGTCTGTAAAAAACTCGTGAAGGACTTGCATTATGAGGCGCGCATCTAGGCCATCATAACATACCACGGGTTGTACCTTCACACGAAGGTCTCCAAAACTGACGCAAGAACGATGACGCTGACCCGACAACAGTATATAGAGGTAAATATAGAATATTAATACTGATTTCCTTTGAGATTAAGTAGGCTTAATTTGATCTTCTTATATGTCACATACTTGATGACGTGTAGGTGATTCCGTCTTGGTGCGTCCAGCACACCGCGTGCTGGGCATACATGGTGGACAAGTGGTGCGCCCCCAAGTGGGTGGAGACGCACAATGCTTGCCGGGAGCACCGTCTGATGATGGAAGGTGTACCACACCATCAAGGTAGCCGCAGCCTCAGCGGATACGCACAAACATGGGTACGCGAATTCATTTATTTATTCTAACGCTCAATTCTGCATGATTTCTAATAATCTTGCTGTTCTTCTCATAGTCGTCGTCACATGGTGGCCAGCCTTGCTCCCAGTTCAAGGCATGGGCTTTGGCCCACAAGGGCAAGGCGACGTCCGATGTTGACTACAACCCGGAGGACCCTCCCTCGGCGTACAGCAACGCGTCCATCCACAGCCGCCTCAGTGAGTATGTTGAGATGGCAAGGTCGGTCAATGGGCCAGAGTACGATCTGAGCACCCAGGACTTTGATGGAGAACTCGTCATGAGGGCGGGTGTAACACCCTCGGTGTTACTGCGTTAATAAATCACTAAACCATATCATGAGCATCATGTTTATGTATTATTGTTTATGGCAAAATGAGAAATTAAACTTTGTTGCTTTAATTCTTAATTTTGAGCTCTAATTTAATTCCTTGTCCAAATATTCCTCAGCACAGTTCAACTAACTATTGTCATCCTGATCCAACTCCAGCGCTAGCAATTCTTTTGCTTTCTAAAATCCCCTGATACACTGTAGCAGCACAGAGGTTACTGTAGCGCCGCAGAAATGCACTGTAGCAGCACAGAGGTTACTGTAGCGCCGCAGAAATGCACTGTAGCAGCACAGAGGTTGCTGTAGCGCGTAGAAAACACTGTAGCACGGAGACTTGCTGCGTCGCGCACGTCAATCTCTTTTCCAGTGCGAGCGTCCCTGCGTCTCTCGTCCTTAAAAGGAGACGTCTCGCGATCGCGAGCTCGTCAAACTTGTTGTCCACCTCTTCCTCTCTAATCAAGTTTCTCTGTTCTTGCCGTGTAAGCTGCGTCTATCGAAGCATCAGTGGACTGCGGTAAGTATCCCGCGAGTTCCTCTTGTACTTCCTCTGTTTCTCCCTAGCAGCGCCATCCGTCTTCATTATTCCTTTGATTAAAGACCTCATTCATGAGCAAGTCACGGGAGAAAGCCATGAGCTAATTAAGTTCCTTTGATTTTTTAGAGATTATTAATAGCTACTTTGCACAACCAATATCTCCACCATACGAACTCCAATTTCGTTGATTCTTCTTCCTAAATTCATTGAAAATCAAGAGTTGTCTGTCCATGTCATCTTTCTTCGTCTCTAGAGCTCAACTAAATTTATCTATTTATCATAAAATGTATTTTAGTTAGTAGAGAATATTAGGCTAGCTAGTTCTTGCTTAGTAGAAGTAATGGATAGCTTTGCATGTTAACCATTAGAGTTAGTTAATTAGCTTAGTAGTTATGTACTTTTAAGAGTTGTTGTTGTCTAAGTATTAATTTATTGCACCATTATTTCATGCATGTAGTGAACGAGTTGGAGGCGGACGTGGTGACCATCGACGACCAGGAGTACAAGGAGGTCGTGGAGGTGATCGAGGAGGTCCTTGCAGCGGAGGAGGTTCCGGAGCCGCCGACTGACTTTGTTGACTCCGTGCCTGCCCAAGGCAAGCCCCGGTGCATAACCCTATTTTTCTAATCACTTGGTATATATATGTTTGCATTACGTTTCAGGAGTTGATATGAAAACTACTTGCACATATATACCCACCTATGAGTCCTACTAGTACAGGTCGTGTAGATGCGATGCTTAGGATGACGGTAGCGGGTAACCTGTCGTTACTCACAATAGGTGATTATTATTGTATCACATGATAAGAAGGTGAAAGAAAATTGGAGACCGGGCAGGGATATGGTTTGGGTACTGGTGGGTGTGACAAGTTACGTCCCGCGGCCACGAGCTTAGCTTGGTTGCATCGTTTCCCTGTCCGCGTCGATTAAGGACCGTTCATTGTTATGGACAATAGTCTTGTCACAGATCTTATTATCCCGTGCACATACTTACGGATGGGGGTGAGGAAGACTTGTTACTCTCTTGTCATGGGCTCCGGCTCTTTCCGGACCAACTGATTGGAGGCGGGGATAGGTGGAGGTCTAAGCACCACTTTGAGGCCGGGCCTCAAGGGTGGGGGCTTGGAGTCCAAGTTTGGACGGGGACCTAGAACCTGTGACAGGAGTGGAGCGAGTTGGTCTCCTCTGTGCCCGGGGTACAGATGAGGCGTGTGTTTTTCGGGGTACCCAGCTGGGCACATTGATTCGCGAATCGCCGTCGCTTAGACGGTACGGCTTGACTATGGCATGGCATCGTAGTAACAACTGGAATAATAAAGTTGGTGGAAGAAAGGAAAGAAAGAGAAATAAGCATGATTGCTTATCACTTGCTTGAAAGTAGAACAGGTTCTTACCTAGAATGTTTAGCTAATAAAAAAAGATGACTGCTAAATATTTACCAGTAAGGATACACTTTAGTAAGCTTTGCAGGCAAAAATGAAATAGCAAACCAAAAAGCCTTTCACATCCTTGAGAGTCGGAAAATATATATTCCCACTAGTCGGGTAAGTCTTGCAAGTACATTTTGTACTTAGGGTTATTTTACCCCTGTTGCAGGTGCAATTTAAAAAGTTGGCTGCTGTGTGGAGGATTCTTCTGGTGGGCACAGACGGATCCTTGTATCGCTTTCCGCTAGATGTTTAATTAGTTTCCGCTGTTTAATTACTGCACTCTGAACTCTGGTATTGTAATGAATAAATTTCCAAGACTGCTATTGTATGAAATGGACTAAGTATTGTAAGCTTGTATTCATTATTGTATCCTGGATGAAAACGTGGATTATTCGAGTTCTCCTTCGGGTGTGCTCGACGGAGGTGTTTGACTTGGTTCATTATCGGAATACTTAGTGTCAATGGAAGACGAGTATTATCGATAATGTGCCGATTCAAACGGTTCCGCCACAGTTGGTACCAGAGCCAATAATGAATTTACAAGCTTAATCACCTCTTTTTAAATTTAAAAATTTGACCAACAAAAGATTTGTGAAAAATAGGATTCGGTAAATCCGCATAAATAAGTATTCGCCCTAGTAATATGGTCTATCTAGGATAGTGGCACTGATTTTATCTAATGAAAAGTCCTGCAGGTACACTAACTTACGCGTCGTATAAATCGACTAGTATACGGTGAGTGAGTATACCTTGTGCCAAAATATTCGCGAATGCCGCTATATTCGGCTTGAGCGATGAATAGGCTGATACATGCATCATGAGCATAAAAAAAAATTATATACCCCGTCACGTATAAGTTTGTTTAATAAAGGATAGGGAAATAATAAAAATAAGTGCTCCAATTAACTATGGAAGTCTGATTATTTTATCCCTTATCAAGTGTATCTTTTCTTTGAGTCTGTCCTTGAATCTGGAAGTTTGTCCCTAATGGTGGATCCTTATATGATCACAGATGAGTCAGGGGTCTCATCATGGGAGTGCCAGTGGTGGGGCTGTCCTTGGCCATGGTGGAAGTGATCAAGGCAATGATGGTGAGCATCAGGGGGATAGCAATGGGGTCCCAGTGTTGGGTGTTGCACTACCTCGGGCACCAGTACCTCCTATGAATCCTGAAGAGATGCTAGCTGAGATGTTGACTGCCCGTCGTGAGTCCAACCGTGTCATGGAAATGATGGCACAGTTAGTTGGTAACCTTGTTCGTGGGGGCCACGGTGATGGTGGTAGGAATGGGGATGGTGCTCGTGGGCATGACAGGCCCAGCACCTATCAGGACTTTTTGAAGACGCAGCCACCTACCTTCACACCGTCTGCTGAGCCTCTGGATGCAGATCATTGGCTTCGCACCATAGAGCAGAAGTTGATGTTGCTGCACAATGTGGCTGAGGACCAGAAGGTGCACTTTGTTGCACAGCAGCTTCTAGGATCTGCTACTGCGTGGTGGGACACCTTCCAAGCCATGCAGCTTGCTGGTCACCGGGTGACTTGGCAGGAGTTTGTCACTGCTTTTCGTGAGCACTTTATTCCTGCTGGTTTGATGAGCAGGAAGTTGACTGAGTTTAAGGAGTTAAGGCAGGGTAATATGACCGTGGTGGAGTATGCAACCAAGTTCAACCATCTGGCTCAGTATGCTGGTTATCTTGTGGACACCGATTAGAAGAAGATGGATTGTTTTAGGGATGGTCTCTCTTGTGTCTTAAAGGAGAAGTTGTTCACTGGGGGCTATCAGACCTTTGGTGCATTGATGAGTGCTGCCATTTCCATGGAGGGACTTCAGAATGACACCCAGTCTGAGTGGAAGCGTAAGCGGGTGATTACTGGATCCTCTAGTCACCCACATGCGCAGAAGGTACAAGTTGTTAGGAGGGTGCCTTATTATTCTCAGGGTGGACAGCAGCCACATCACTTTCAGCAAGCCACTTCAGTTCAGCACACTCAGTACCGTGCACCTACTCAGCAGGTGCAGCAGCCTCAGGGACAGCAGTTCCAGCCTCGTCAGGGACAGGGAAACAAGCCACCAGTTATTTGTTTCAAGTGTGGCAAGGAAGGCCACTATGCTCGGGAGTGTCCTGAAAATCATCCTATTCAGTCTGCTCAGTCTGCAGCCAACTCTCGCTTGGTCAAGAGGACTATTATCAGGAAGAAGGTGCTTGTGAGCCGCTCGGGACATGTTAATTTCACTGCAGCTGAGGAGTTTCCATAGGGAGAGCCTGTGATGGCTGGTATGTTCTCCATCAACTCCCACCCCGCATATGTGTTATTTGATTCTGGTGCATCACATTCATTCATGAGTATGGGTTTCGTAGAAAGGCACAATATACCTACTGCAATGATTTCCGTTGCATATAAGGTTAGCACCCCTGGTGCACAGTTATGTATTCAGACCCGGACTGAGACACTTAGCCTGGTTTTGGCCACCCATTCTTATCGTGTCCAGTTCATGGTATTGCCTGGGCAAAGTACAGATGCTATCTTGGGAATGAATTGGTTGGAGAGGAATGGTGTAGTTTTGGACCTTAACCATAGAGTGGTGGAGTTGAAGCTTCCTTCATCTGAGGATAGAATGTCCCTTATTATGCCACCAATCTCTTCTCTAGCAGCCGTCTCTAATACTGAAGCTTCTCCTGCTCTTGCCTCTATTCCTATGGTCTGTGAATTTCCGGATGTTTTTCCTGAAGATTTACCTGGGTTACCTCCTGATAGAGATGTGGAGTTTACCATTGAGCTAGAGCCCGGTACTACTCCTATTTCTAGACGTCCTTATCGTATGGCTCCCCCAGAGTTAGCTGAAATGAAGAAGCAATTAGAAGAGCTGAGGGAGAAGGGACTTATTCGTCCTAGCACTTCACCATGGGGTTGTCCAGCTATTTTTGTGAAGAAGAAGGATGGCACTCTTCGGATGTGTATTGATTATCGCCCCCTTAATGCAGTAACTATTAAAAATAAATATCCCTTGCCTCGGATTGATACCTTGTTTGATCAGTTAGCTGGTGCAAAGGTATTTTCAAAAATTGACCTCCGTTCTGGGTATCACCAAATAAAAATCCGGCCCTAAGATGTACCAAAGACAGCCTTTTGCACTAGGTACGGCCTTTATGAGTACCTAGTAATGTTCTTTGGTCTTACCAATGCTCCTGCATTTTTCATGTACCTCATGAACTCAGTCTTCATGCCGGAGTTGGATAAGTTTGTGGTGGTGTTTATTGATGATATTTTAATATATTCAAAGAATGAAGATGAGCATGCCCGGCATCTTCGCATAGTCCTAACCAGACTACGCGAGCATCAGTTATATGCCAAGTTTAGCAAGTGTGAATTCTGGCTAGACCGGGTACAATTTTTGGGACATGTCTTGACCCCTGAAGGCATATCAGTGGACCCTAGCAAGGTGCAAGAGGTTTTAAATTGGAAATCACCAAGGTCCGTGCATCAGATACGTCAGTTCCTTGGCCTTGCCGGTTATTATCGGCGTTTCATTCCTGACTTTTCCAAGATAGCTAAACCCATGACCAAGTTGCTTCAGAAGGATGTCAAGTTTGTTTGGGGCCCGGCTTGTGAGGAGGCATTTCAAGCTCTGAAGAAGTATTTGACCACTGCTCCTATTCTTGCTCAGCCTGATATTGGGAAACCATTTGATGTATATTGTGATGCCTCTCGGTCTGGACTTGGGTGTGTGCTTATGCAAGAAGGACGGGCAGTAGCTTATGCTTCCCGTCAGCTAAAAAAGCATGAAGTAAACTATCCCATCCATGATTTAGAGCTTGATGCGGTTGTGCATGCTCTAAAAATATGGAGGCACTTTTTGTTGGGAAACAAGGTAAATATTTATACGGACCACAAGAGCCTCAAATATATTTTTACTCAACCCGAGTTAAATATGAGGCAACGAAGATGGCTTGAGTTAATTAAGGATTATGATTTAGAGGTGCACTATCATCCTGGCAAAGCTAATGTGGTAGCTGATGCATTAAGTCGGAAGTCACACCAGGAGGATGAGGAGTCTTTGTCTTTTGCTCATCATGAGGTGTTGGCACATATTGCCTTGGTTTCTGACTTGCTGGATCAAATTATCTTGGAGCAGAGGAAGGACACTGAGGTGATTCCTCACATCAGGATATTGATGGCTAAAGGACGAGGGCCCCATTTTAATATTGATGAGCAAGGTGTGCTCAGGTACAAGAGGAGATTGGTAGTGCCAGGAAGTGTTGAGCTTAGGACAAAAATCTTGGAAGAGGCCCATAACTCCAAGTTGTCCATTCACCCAGGGAGTAATAAAATGTATCATGATTTGAGGCACGTGTATTGGTGGCCCAACCTAAAGCAAGATGTGGCCAAGTACATCTCTGAGTGTGACATTTGTGGAAGAGTTAAAGCTGATCACCTGCGTACACCGGGTTTGCTACAGCCCTTGCCTATCCCTGCTTGGAAATGGGAGTATATTTCCATGGATTTTATTGTGGGTCTGCCCCGCACAGTAAAAGGACATGATTCTATTTAGGTCATTGTGGATCGTCTTACCAAGTCAGCTCATTTTCTTCCGGTGGGTAATAGGTTCACAGCCATGCAATATGCCAAGTTATATTTTGACCGAGTTGTTACTCTACATGGAGTTCCTCTCACTATAGTTTCTGATCGGGGATCAGTATTTGTGTCACGTTTCTGGGAGCAGTTGCAGAAGTGTCTTGGTACTTGCCTTCTTAGAAGTTCTGCTTATCATCCTCAGACTGATGGTCAAACAGAAAGAATCAACCAAGTACTAGAAGACATGTTGAGGGCCTGTGTCATTTCTTTTCCTGAAAAGTGGGATGAGTGTTTGAGGTTTGCTGAGTTCTCTTATAACAACAGTTATCAAGAGAGCATTCGCATGGCACCTTTTGAGGCTCTGTATGGCAAGAAATGTAGGACACCACTCAACTGGGTGGAGGTGGGAGACCGTGGTCATTATGGGCCCGATCTCATTAAGAAGGCAAGAGATCAAGTGAGAGTCATCCAAGGTCACTTGAAGTCAGCTCAGAGTCGTCGGAAAAATTATGCAGACAAAAGGAGAAGGCCCTTGCAGTTCGAGGTTGGTGATTATGTGTACCTCAAGGTATCTCCCATGAGAGGTGTGCATAGGTTTGGTGTCAGAGGAAAATTGGCTCCTCGCTATGTGGGTCCTTATAAAATTTTGGAGAAAAGGGGTTCTGTTGCTTATCGTATTCAACTCCCAGATATCTTGTCAGCGGTCCATGATGTTTTCCATGTCTCCCAATTGAAAAGATGTTTGCGGGTTCCCGAAGAAATTGTGGAAATTGAAGGCCTTCCTCTTCAACCCGATCTTTCTTATATTGAGCACCCTATCAAGGTTTTGGATGAAAAAGAAAGAATCACAAGAAACAAGGTGGTGAAATTTTACAAGGTTCAATGGAAAAATCATTCGGAGGATGAGGCCACTTGGGAGTTGGGAAGCTATATTTTGGAGCATTATCCCCATCTCATTCCTAGTTCATCAAGGTAACCATCTTAAGTAATTAACTTGCTTATCCTTTCGCACACTAGTCACGTGAAATCTCGGGTCGAGATTTTCTTTTAGGGGGGTAGAGCTGTAACACCCTCGGTGTTACTGCATTAATAAATCACTAAACCATATCATGAGCATCATGTTTATGTATTATTGTTTATGGCAAAATGAGAAATTAAACTTTGTTGCTTTAATTCTTAATTTTGAGCTCTAATTTAATTCCTTGTCCAAATATTCCTCAGCACAGTTCAACTAACTATTGTCATCCTGATCCAACTCCAGCGCTAGCAATTCTTTTGCTTTCTAAAATTCCCTGATACACTGTAGCAGCACAGAGGTTACTGTAGCGACGCAGAAATGCACTGCAGCAGCACAGAGGTTACTGTAGCGCCGCAGAAAATGCACTGTAGCAGCATAGAGGTTACTGTAGCGCGCAGAAAACACTGTAGCACGGAGACTTGCTGCGTCGCGCACGTCAATCTCTTTTCCAGTGCGAGCGTCCCTGCGTCTCTCGTCCTTAAAAGGAGACGTCTCGCGATCGCGAGCTCGTCAAACTTGTTGTCCACCTCTTCCTCTCTAATCAAGTTTCTCTGTTCTTGCCGTGTAAGCTGCGTCTATCGAAGCATCAGTGGACTGCGGTAAGTATCCCGCGAGTTCCTCTTGTACTTCCTCTGTTTCTCCCTAGCAGCGCCATCCGTCTTCATTATTCCTTTGATTAAAGACCTCATTCATGAGCAAGTCACGGGAGAAAGCCATGAGCTAATTAAGTTCCTTTGATTTTTTAGAGATTATTAATAGCTACTTTGCGCAACCAATATCTCCACCATACGAACTCCAATTTCGTTGATTCTTCTTCCTAAATTCATTGAAAATCAAGAGTTGTCTGTCCATGTCATCTTTCTTCGTCTCTAGAGCTCAACTAAATTTATCTATTTATCATAAAATGTATTTTAGTTAGTAGAGAATATTAGGCTAGCTAGTTCTTGCTTAGTAGAAGTAATGAATAGCTTAGCATGTTAACCATTAGAGTTAGTTAATTAGCTTAGTAGTTGTGTACTTTTAAGAGTTGTTGTTGTCTAAGTATTAATTTATTGCACCATCATTTCATGCATGTAGTGAACGAGTTGGAGGCGGACGTGGTGACCATCGATGACCAGGAGTACAAGGAGGTCGTGGAGGTGATCGAGGAGGTCCTTGCAGCGGAGGAGGTTCCGGAGCCGCCGACTGACTTTGTTGACTCCGTGCCTGCCCAAGGCAAGCCCCGGTGCATAACCCTATTTTTCTAATCACTTGGTATATATATGTTTGCATTACGTTTCAGGAGTTGATATGAAAACTACTTGCACATATATACCCACCTATGAGTCCTACTAGTACAGGTCGTGTAGATGCGATGCTTAGGATGACGGTAGCGGGTAACCTGTCGTTACTCACAATAGGTGATTATTATTGTATCACATGATAAGAAGGTGAAAGAAAATTGGAGACCGGGCAGGGATATGGTTTGGGTACTGGTGGGTGTGACAAGTTACGTCCCGCGGCCACGGGCTTAGCTTGGTTGCATCGTTTCCCTGTCCGCGTCGATTAAGGACCGTTCGTTGTTATGGACAATAGTCTTGTCACAGATCTTATTATCCCGTGCACATACTTACGGATGGGGGTGAGGAAGACTTGTTACTCTCTTGTCATAGGCTCCGGCTCTTTCCGGACCGACTGATTGGAGGCGGGGATAGGTGGAGGTCTAAGCACCACTTTGAGGCCGGGCCTCAAGGGTGGGGGCTTGGAGTCCAAGTTTGGACGGGGACCTGGAACCTGTGACAGGAGTGGAGCGAGTTGGTCTCCTCTGTGCCCGGGGTACAGATGAGGCGTGTGTTTTTCGGGGTACCCAGCTGGGCACATTGATTCGCGAATCGCCGTCGCTTAGACGGTACGGCTTGACTATGGCATGGCATCGTAGTAACAACTGGAATAATAAAGTTGGTGGAAGAAAGGAAAGAAAGAGAAATGAGCATGATTGCTTATCACTTGCTTGAAAGTAGAACAGGTGCTTACCTAGAATGTTTAGCTAATAAAAAAGATGACTGCTAAATATTTACCAGTAAGGATACACTTTAGTAAGCTTTGCAGGCAAAAATGAAATAGCAAACCAAAAAGCCTTTCACATCCTTGAGAGTCGGAAAATATATATTCCCACTAGTCGGGTAAGTCTTGCAAGTACATTTTGTACTTAGGGTTATTTTACCCCTGTTGCAGGTGCAATTTAAAAAGTTGGCTGCTGTGTGGAGGATTCTTCTGGTGGGCACAGACGGATCCTTGTATCGCTTTCTGCTAGATGTTTAATTAGTTTCCGCTGTTTAATTACTGCACTCTAAACTCTGGTATTGTAATGAATAAATTTCCAAGACTGCTATTGTATGAAATGGACTAAGTATTGTAAGCTTGTATTCATTATTGTATCCTGGATGAAAACGTGGATTATTCGAGTTCTCCTTCGGGTGTGCTCGACGGAGGTGTTTGACTTGGTTCATTATCGGAATACTTTGTGTCAATGGAAGACGAGTATTATCGATAATGTGCCGATTCAGACGGTTCCGCCACAGCGGGAGGAGGCAAGAAGAATGGGCGGTACTATCTCGGCGACAGCATAATCGACACTGGCTCTACTCCCACTCTCTCCCAGATCCGGACAAGGAGCACCAACGCAAGTTCGGCCATACGACCTCGGCCGAACACTGCACAGCGGCGGATAGAGGCACTCTAGGTTATTCCTGTTTTATTCGTCGTTCATTGATTTTTACATACCTTAGCTTTGCATTATTGTAACAATGCAGTGAAATATTGAAGGCCCAACTGGAGGAGAAGAAGCGATAGGAGGAGCTGGAGGTGAGGGTGGCAGCCGAGCGGGCCGAGCGGGAGGCCGAGCAGCGGACGATGGCGCACTAGTTCTCCTATGTGACTAGTCTTGGCGCCGCTTTGGGTCATCAAGCTCCGCCGCCGCTATTCGCTCCACCTCCACCTCCTAATACAGCTACTCCTGTGAGTATGAATGTTTTAGTTTGTATGTTCATGCTTAGAGTCAAACCACAACGCTACTTAAAACCTAGGGGAGTATAAATGTTTTAGTCAAGTATGATACATATTTATCTTGTGTCACACATGCAATCTCTTCTCCTTTGTGCAGAATCAATCGGCGGCATCGAATGACGTGGCTCATGCTTCACCAAATCAGTCTCGTTGGCCGCCAGCTTGATGATGATATTTGTGGTTGCTAATGGTACTTCTATTTGCACTTGTGGTTGTGATTGATGGAGCACTTGGATTACTTGTGAACTTATTGTGATGATATATTGTGTGACATGTGACATTTGTGATATGTATATATATATGTTGTTAGTGATATATAAGTGATGTTGGTGATATATATGTGATATTGGTGATGTCTGTTATGTACATATTCTGTTTGTTTGGATGGAACGGAAAAAACAAATAAAAATGGCGGTTTTAGGTCAGTTTGCCTAGTGTTACACTCGGCAAAGAGTGAATTTGCCGAGTGTACATGTCAAAACACTTGGCAAAGGGAGCGTACTGAGCATTTCTAGAAACCTGATTTGCCTAGTGTCTTTGAGTTTGTCGAGTGTCATGACAAGAACACTAGGCAAACTTCAAAGGTTTGCCGAGTGTCACAGCATGAACACTAGGCAAATTTCAAAGGTTTGCCGAGTGTCATGGCAAGAACACTAGGCAAACCAATTTTTTTAAAAAAATAATTTTGCCGAGTGCTGACACTAGGAAAAGAAAAAAATTTTAAATGGTTTTGCCGAGTGTCGACACTAGGCAAACTATACAACGCCGTCTCGCATCCGAGGGTGACTTTTGTTTGCCGAGTGTCAAATGGACACTAGGCAAAGAGTTTGTTGAGTGCCCGAAAAATGACACTCGGCAAAGCTACCTTTGCCGTTAAGAAATTTGCCGAGATGGCTTTGCCGAGTGTGGCACTCGGCAAAGGGTTTGCCAAGTGTTTTTCACCCTTTGTCGAGTATCGTCGACACTAGGCAAAGCGCTCGATTCCAGTAGTGGCAGTCGTCAAAAGTGTAAACGACGGTTCCAAACTAAGACCACACACTTGGCTCGCTACATACAGTCGTCTAAACCATCCAATTAACCTCCCCAACCTGTGATGTGATGTCCTTTGTTTTAGAGGAAAACGTCCGGCAAGCTCGTGCCACGACGTACGGCAGTTTATTTTATCTGAGCAGACGACCGGATCTCGGAGCTTGTCATCGTCGCCGCCGCCGCCATCATCGCCTGCATTATTATCTCGTGCAGTAAAGGCACCTTGGTTCAACGCCGTTCCTATCTTTTCGGTTGTTTCTGCTCTTCTGGTCGGCCGGCTAGCTTGAAACGAAATAAAGGTGGCAGAAACCTAGTACTCTCGGTCTCCTGGAGGACTATGACAATGGATCGGAGCACACATTGAATTGACCGGCCGGATGAGGAAGACGAGAGGAAGACAAAGTTAGGTCACGCTCGAGGATGGCGACAAGCACGTCCCATTCGCCCGCAACGAAAACGCCGGCCGCCTTACTAGCAGTCGTAGGCTGTGTTTACTTTCTAAAAAAAAAAGTATTGTGCAGACAAAAGATTCCCCGTTATATCAAATTTGTGATACATGCATGGAGTACTAAATGTAGATGAAATCAAAAACTAATTGTACAGCTTGGCTGTACTTTGCGAGACGAACGTTTTGAACCTAATTAGTCAACGATTAGACACTATTTACCAAATAAAGCCAAAACGTGCTACAGTACTTTTTTTACATCTTTTCGCGGAACTAAACACACCCGTAGATGCTAACTGCATCTATATCTTGGGCTAAACCTCTCTTTGCCTCACCCTGTTTTTTTTTCTACCAACTTTTGTTACTACTTCTTGGGGGCAGGCAGCTTGCTTGTACGTGGACGCGGCCATGCGTGTTCTCACCACCACTCCACCGTACACGCGTATGTATGTGTCTGTGGCTTGCGTCGCATCCACTACCGTCCGTTTCTCCAAAACCGAGTGATTGATGACTTCAACAGATGCAACTGTGCAGCTTTGTTTGGCTGCATGCACTCCTGTCTTCAGACCACCAGCGCCGTGCGGCACGCAACACAAGAATAATCATGGACACGTTCGCATCGCAATACAGACCCAAAGGCAAGTGCACTTTGATCTGAAGATGAATTACGTAAGGGGCCGTTTGGATCCTTGATTGAATTCATTCTAGTAATTACAATTTAGGTGTAGATTATTTAAGTTAATATAGTTATATATGAATATATTTGTATATTTATTGTTAGGCATACAAGCAACATACTTATACTCCCTCCAGGTTGGTAAGGAAAGTCGTTTTGAACAAGGTTTGGGTTAAACATTGGGAATATAAATCATGAATAACTTTTAAATTGTTGAGTTTGAAAATGTGAAAACCACATGAATAGATTTGTCTTGAAAAATGCTTTCATAAAAATATACATATATCACTTTTCAATAAATATTTTTATAAAAATAAGAAGTCAAAGTTATGCTTTGGAGACCGTGTCATTGTCCAAAACGACTTCTTTTACCAACCTAGAGGGAGTATGTTGCATTTCTATAGTAGGAAAGTGAGTTGAAGAGTTTGCTATAAGTTGGATAATAGAATTATAGCATAGTGATTTATAGAATCTATTTTCATCTCTTATCCTATAAATTAGAGATAGGCTTATTTGTAAGATTGGTAAAGTTATGGAATGTCAAATTCCAAACCAAATAGCCTAATTCATTACATATATTTCATTTCCTCCAAAATAAAGGATCCAAACGGCCCGCGCTTACAGCTACCAACGCAGCTTACAGACTCTAGAGCCTGCGCTGGTTTGAGACCGTGTTTTAGGCTCTCCATGCATCGAGACCTTTTTCCCCCCTTTTTTGAGCAAACATCGAGGTTTTGGTCACCAACAACGTACGTGGTGTTTCCTGTTCGCTTAGTTTGAAATTTGGCTTATGCTGATACTTATGCTAAAATATTATGAGAGAAAAAAACTGTTCCAAAACTAAAAAGTAGCTCAAGCGATCAGGGCAAAGGCTTGGGCTAATACTTACGATTTTATGGTAGCACGCACGTGCACGTACGCCCGCCGGCCGGCTAGCGTGTGCCGTTGAATGCAAGCCACGCCGTTTCAATCTCCACCACGTACAGTACAGTATCCGCTTGCATTGCATTATTGGCCGTCAATGCAGAAAGGGTGCAGTGGTACAGTAACCGCTGGCGTACATGTCGGTGCAACAAGAAGATCGAGTACACGGCAGAGACTATACGCCGCGCGTGCGACCTCTCCGAATTGACCGGAGACGGGCGGGCGGGCGGGCGGGAGAGGAAGAACATCCAACACAGCTTGCTAGCGATCGACGACGACCGAAAGCAATGCAATCCTAGCACAAAAATCTCACCACTGGAACGAATTGACTAGCTGCTCGCTGTGGCTTTCTTGCAAGATCTCATCTCCAGCACGGAGTCCCCTTCTCTCCTCTTTTCTCTTCTCTTCGCTGTTATATTTTCAAAACTAGTGACTTTTAACCACCTGCTGCTTTGGCCGTTTGCGAACCTTTCTCGGTGTGCTGATACATGGATCGAGCGCGCGGTGCCACGCGAATCACGGAGAAACAGTGTCTGAAAGCCTGAAACACTGGCCGCGGGTGATCTGATGCATCATATTACGTGTCCTTTAATTTCGAGAGTCGGTCAAAAGGTGTGCGTTCCCTGCAAAAAATACACATATATATACGAAGACGTACCCGGCCTAACGTGCAAATTTTTGGAGACACGTACGCACGTACGGCGCGGTGTATTGCATGCAAGATGTCGTCCTGAGCTCGCGTGGAACATGTTTTCCTCTCCATGCACGTACGTACCTACTCATCGAAGATCCGTAGAGTGCTGTGTGGAGTGTCAAAAAATGACCACATAGTTGACGGTCCTACGTCTAGTCTGTCTGCTTGGCACTTTCCATGATTTTGGCTGCTGGCCCCTGACGGTGCAGTGCAGGGAGCTTGGCATAGGCATGCATGCATGCATGCAAATGGATGGAGCGACCATGCTAATGACATGCATGGAACGCGTTTTATGCATGCATGCCAGCCGATAGAGGAACAGGAAGCAGGGCCAAAACATGCAGGTCCCATTATTCCGTGTCCAAAACATGCCTCGCTTGCGGGTTATGGCGCCGCCGCCGCCGCCGCCCCCCGCCGCCGTCCACACACGTGGGGGCTGTGTCCCTGTGGAAGTCAAGACGATCGAGGAGGCCAACGTATATGGGCCGTACGTATGTACGTATACCGGATGGCATGCATGCAGCTAGTACACTGTACACGTGACAGATGACTTGTCAAATCGCATGCACATATTCTCCTGGCTCCAGCTCCCACGTGCCATTTCACAGAGCCAAATTTCTCCCTCTTCCCCCTCCCTCTCACGGAGCCAAATCGTCTTCCCCTCTCTTTATTTTCTCCACGACTTTTGTTACTTGTTGAGGGAGGCGGCTTGAACGTACGTGGACACGCACACACCCATGCGTGTTCACACCGCTGCACCCTACGCGCGCGTAGGAGTACGTACGTGTCTGCACGCATCGGTGCAAAGCTTACGATACTCCGCAGTCCACGCAACGCATCCATACCGTCCATTCTGTCATCCAGCAGAGCATACAGTCGTCAAAAGTGAATAAGGGGGTGTTTAGTTGGGGTGAAAAGGGCGAAAAATGTACTGTAGTACGTTTTGGTTTTATTTGACAAATAGTGTCTAATCACGGACTACTTTGGTTCGAAAGTTTCGTCTCGCGACTTTCCACCTAACTGTGCAATTAGTTTTTTTCGTCTATATTTAACGCTTCGTGCATGTGCCGCAAGATTCATTACTGTAGTTTTTTTGGGGAAACTTTTTAGGAAATAAACTAGGCCTAATGACTGGAGTTGGGTATCAGTTAGAAAGATAATTTAGGTACATATATAATAACTGGAGTTCCAAAGTAGTTAGACGCATAATTTATGAATCAAACTCGAGGACGACCACACACTTGGCTGGCTACAGTCGTCTAAACAATGCATCCAATTAATTAACCTCCCCAGCAAACTGTCATGTGACGATGTCCGTTATTATTTCATTTCAGAGGAAAACGTACGTCTGGCAAGCTCGTGCCACGGCGTCCGGCAGTTTATATATTTCATCTCGATCATCTGAACAGACGACCGAAACGTACGGAAGCTTGTCGTCGTCGCCTCGCCGCCATCATCGCCTGCTGTATCTCGTGCAGAAAAGACACCATCTGTCGTTCAACGGTGACCGACGTGTTGCGTATGTACAAGCTCTACGCGGCTTGTCAGGAGGCTGTACGTCATCCGGTTTGTGGGTCTCATGCGGGCGGCGGTGCAGCGTGTTCTTCCCCAGTGCCCAACGACAATGGAGCAAGCACGCACGCTTTGAATTGCTTGACCGGAGGAAGACGAAGACAAAGTTAGGTCGCGCTCGAGGATGGCGACAAGCACGACGTCCCATTCGATCGCCCGGCCGGGAGGAAAACGCCTGCTGACCTCAACTCATGCCTCGCTCTATCTTTTGTTACTTGTTGGGGGCAGGCAGCTTGCACGTACGTGTACGCGCGGCCATGCGTACGTGTTCTCACCGCTGCATCACCGTACACGCGTAGGTGTACGTGTCTGTGCTTGCATCGATCGGTGCATAAATGCTTGCGCTACTCTGCGGGCAACGCATCCGCTACCGTACCGTCCGTTTCTCGGGCCCGTTCACTTCCCATGCATACCCCCAATATTTCCTCTTCCACCCATTACATCAAATCTTTCGACGCATACATGGAGCATTAAATGTAGGTAAAAAAAATAACTAATTACATAGTTTGTCTGTAAATGTCGAGACGAATCTTTTAAACCTAATTAGTCTGTGGTTGGAGAAATTTTGCCAAATAAAAACGAAAAGTGCTACAGTAACTTTTCACCAACTTTTCACCCACTAAACACACCCTCGAAATAAAACCGAGGCCGTGTTTAGTTCCCGATTCGGTTGGCCGGAATCGGGACTGCGCACTACAGTGTTCCGGTCGGAACACTGTAGCGCGTTTTGTTTTTTAATGCAAAAAATTGTCCAAAAATTGATTAATTAGACTCAAAATGTTCGTCTCGTAAAGTATAACAAAACTGTGTAATTAGTTTTTGATTTCATCTACATTTATTACTCCATGCATTTGCCGACATTTTGATGTGATGGAGAATCTTCTTTTTGCATAGTGGAATTTGGGTGGTGGAATTGGGAACTAAACGAGGGCCGAGTGATTCGACTTTAACCAACTGTGCTGCTGCTTTGGCCGTTTGCTTGCGAACCTTTCTGGCTCTGCCCTGCATGCAGCTGCCAAATACTATTCGATCAGCACGCGAATCACGGAGAAACAATGACGATTACTGGTCTAGCTTTGTGATGCATCATGTTACGTACGTACGTGTCCTCTAATTTCTAGTAGAGAGTCGGTCAAAAGGTGTGCGCGTTCCCTGCAAAATACGTACGCATACGAAGGCGTACCCTAGCTAACGTACAGAATTTTGGGAACACGCACGGCACAGTTTATTGCACGCAGCATGTGTCATTGTGGGCTAGTGGAACATGCATGTTTTCCTCTTCATTGCACGGACACGGGCAGGAGTGCAGGACCTGGAGAGAAAGCTAACTAGCAGTAGCTATTATTCAGCGTCCAAACCAGAGCAGGCCCCCTCGCCACGGTCAGGAGGCGGTCCTCGTCTTCTCTCCGTGGCGGCGGCACGAGCGAGCCAGCCAGCCGGGTGACTGGCGAGCTTCGGAGTAAGGCCAGTCTTAGTGGGGATTTTATGTCACTGTTTTCAACACATTTAAAATTTGAAAACAGTGCAGAAGAGTTTCATTTTCATGAAACTCTTATCATCTCTCTCCTTCATTAATATGGTGTCACATCAACATAATTAATGTCCATAAAACTCTGATGAAACTTCATTGAACTGACCTTATTGGCTTGCGCCGCCGCTGTCCACAGAGGCGGCCGGCCGCGGCCACATGGCAGGACTATGTCCTTGTGGAAGTCATGACGATCAAGGAGGCCAACGTATCTGGGCCGTACGTACACCTTCCGCTCCAGAACAGATGACGTAATAGGATGCGTGTTGGTCAAACTTTCTTAACTTTATTAGATTTGTAGAAAATATGTGTAACATTTATATCTCTAAATAAATTTATTATGATAGTATATTCAACGATCTATCTAATTATATTAATTATATATTATAAATATTATTATTTTTTAATATATAATTGGTCAAAGTTTAAAAAGTTGACTTCTCGGGAAGCGAAAATGACTTCTATTTTGAGACAGAGGGAGTATGTACGTATAGCGGATGGCATGCATGCAGCCAGTACACGTGTCTACGTACGTGCTAGTATGTACTCCCTCCATCCAATAATAGGTGCACTTTTAGAGTTTAAATTTTTTTCTAAAATAAATGCAAGTATAAGACAACGTAACTCTATTTGTCGTTTTCTACCTCCTCTCTCCCCAAAATGCAATAATTGTATCTTTTCTAGGAGTATATTGGTACTTTCTCACCAGCATTGTTGTCTTCGCCGCGTCCTAGAAGTGCACTTCTTTTTGGGCCCGGTTTAGATGCAATTTTTTTTTGCAAAATGGGCACTGTAGCGTTTTTGTTGTTATTTGGTAAATGTTGTCCAATCATGGTCTAATTAGGCTTAAAAGATTCGTTTCGTCCATTTCGTCTAAACTGTGTAATTAGTTTTATTTTTTATCTATATTTAATGCTTCATGCATGTGTCAAAGATTCGATGTGACGGAGAATCTGAAAAAAAATTTTAGGAACTAAACAGGGCCTTGCACAGATGGAGTACGTACAAGTACGCACGTGACAGACAGATGACTTGTCAAAACCCACCTCATAATCGTAGATACAGATGTAGCAATCGGAGAAAGCAGCAGGTACCAATACGCTAGCTGCTGCTTGGCCAAACCTGCCGTGCCGGTGCGTGCGTGCTCGTGATCCATAGACCACTGCATGGGCCCTGACGCTGAAGAAACACGCGGAAGACGGAACGGCATGGGACCTGAGAGCGAAATGCAGGTAGCTTCGACGATCGGTCAAAGATTGCACGACATGCAGATGCAGGTTCTGTTCACCGAAAATTCAAACAGTTTTGCCTGCCTTGCTTGGGAGCATGGATCCAACTGACCTGCAGAAAAAAGTTGGGCTGAACCTGCCGCGCAGGGCAGAGTGCCCTACTTACTAGCTTCAAAGATCACTCTGTTCGCTTATGCTGAAATTTAGTTTATGCTGATGCTTATACTGATTTGTTGTGAGAGAAAAACATTGTTCGTTGTCTGAAAAATAGTTCAAGCAAACAGGATGCATGCTCTGCTCGATGCGATCCTTCGAGCATTTTTTCTTTTGAGGGGTGTTTAAATCCAAAAAGTTTTCAGAAAAAACTACAGTAACGAATCTTGCGGCATATACATAGAACACTAAATGTAGACGAAAAAAACACTAATTGCACAGTTTGGTTGGAAATCGCGAGACGAACGTTTTGAGTCTAATTAGTCCGTGATTTGACACTAAAGTGCTACAGTAACAAATGTGCTAATGACGGATTAATTAGGCTTAATAAATTCGCCTCGCGGTTTCCGGGTAAGCTATGTAATTAGTTTTTTTATTATTATCCAAACATCCCTTCCGACAGTATACAAAACCTCTAATATGGTATTTTTTTAAAAACTTTTCACCAACTAAATCTACAGCTGAACGACGATGATGATCTTCTCTCCACACCGGCCCAGAACGGACCTGGCAGCATGCGTCCGTGCGGGCCTCCGAACTTTTCTTTTCCACCGCGGCACGCAAATCGCGGAGGAA
This sequence comes from Saccharum hybrid cultivar R570, assembly GCA_038087645.1. NCBI lineage: Eukaryota > Viridiplantae > Streptophyta > Magnoliopsida > Poales > Poaceae > Saccharum > Saccharum hybrid cultivar. The sequence continues at coordinate 13,388,010 of JAQSUU010000707.1, forward strand.
CTCTCGGCGTCGCCACGTCCGCAGGCTACCTTTCTTCTTCGTCTACCTGCAGATAGATAGACTACAGATGCTACAGCGACGATGACTCAATCAGCTGTTAGGCCTGGTTTGGTTTCTAAAAATTTTTAGGTTCACCCATCACATTGAATATTTGGACACATACATGGAGTACTAAATGTAGACGAAAGAAACTAATTGCAAAGTTTGGTTGGAAATCGCGAGACAAATCTTTTAAGCCTAATTAGTCCATGATTAGCCTTAAGTGCTGCAGTAACCAACATGTGCTACTGACGGGTTAATTAGGCTTAATAAATTTGTCTCGCAGTTTCCAGGCGAGATATGTAATTAGTTTTTTTATTAGTATCCAAAAATCCCTTTCGACATCACATAAAACATCCGACGTGACACCCAAAAATTTTCTTTTCGCAAACTAAACACAGCCTTAGTTTCAGTTCAGACTTAGGCCTTGTTTAGATGGCAAAAAAAATTACCTGAAAAGTTTTGTAGCACTTTCGTTTGTATTTAGTAATTATTGTCCCACCATGGTCTAAGTAGACTCAAAAGATTTGTCTCCCAAATTACAGATAAACTGTGCAATTAATTATTTTTTTTACCTACATTTAATGCTCTATGCATACGTGCAACGATTTAATGTGACGGAGAATCTTAAAAAGTTTTTAATTTTTCACCCGAACTAACAAGGCCTTGCTAGAGACCAGAACTGTAGGTCGGCAGGTTTGTACTTTCGGAAACTGATGATAGTGTAACTGCTACCGTTTGACAATCCTACGCCTACCCAGCCGGCCGGCCGACGGTGTCATTAATGTTGCCCAGGCAATATATCTTGCTCGAGTAGCTAGACACTACTCAACACCCAATAGCTGATGATGAAGACGACGGACGACGACGAAAAGGTCGTGGGTTGTGTGCGCTGTGTGTCTAATTACTACGAGTAGTTTTCGTCCACAAAATGCATGCACTGTTCGCCACCTGCTAAAGAGCAGTAGTAGTACTAGTAGGCGTGCACCTTTATTACGAGCGACACGTACTGGTAGTAGCATTAGCAAATGATGAACTTGAGTCCACACCTTACGCTCGCCGCACACTCCATAAGTGTGACAAGTGTCATCTGTTTTTGTACGTCGTCGTTGCTCATATTAGAGATTTTTTTTTGTTATAAGGCCCTTTTTGGAACAAAAAGGTTTGCCCATACACATTTTGCACACCCATGCCCATTCAGAACCCTGCTGTGTCTCTACTCTGTACTACCAGACCACGTCTCCGTCTCGCCTCCACCAGCAGTCGTCCGGCACTGCAAGTTTGCAAGCAGTCACAGAAAAAAGCAGCAATGAGTGCACGACTTTGACATGCCATCTAGCTAGCCTAATAGCCGGCCCATACACATGCATGACCAACACCATCTCTTCTACAGCATGCATGATACATGAGTAGCCAATGCATGCATGCATGCATGCCCAACACCGGCCAATCGCCCGAGTTGTCCATGTATCCGTCTATATAAGTCGGGCTGGACCATGGCATTGGCATCCCTACACGCACCAACCGGCAGGGCACTCTCAAACATTTCATCTCATCTCATCTCACCAACTTGTTACTACAAACACACCCCCACAATAACTCATCGCGTGGCTAGGCACCAACCTGCTGCTCCACTACATCTACGTCCTGCCCTTCGTCCGCCATGGCCAAGAAGAGTAGGCTCCTCCTCGCGCACAAGCTCTTCTCCGCCATGCTCTCCCTCCTCCTCCACGGCCGCCGGCCGCCTCCCCACTCCAAGTCCTCATCGACCGCCTCGCCGGCGGTGCACCGCGGCGCCGCTGGCCCTCCGACGGTGCAGGACGCCGCCGCGCTCGTCGTGGATGTCGACAGCGCGCTGCTGCGGTCCGGCGGCGACCTGTTCCCGTACTTCATGCTCGTCGCGCTGGAGGCCGGCGGCTTCCTGCGGGGGCTGGTCCTGCTCCTGCTGTGCCCGCTCATCCGCCTGCTCATGCCGCATGGCGTGGCCGTCAGGGCCATGGCGTTGGTGTCGTTCTGCGGCCTGCGCGCGGGAGGCCGGTTCCGCGCCGGCCGCGCCGTGCTGCCCAAGTGGCTCATGGAGGACGTGGCGAAGGAAGCGTTCGAGGCGGTGCACGCCGCGGGGGCCAGAAGGGCCGTGTGCGTCACGGCCATGCCCAGGGTCATGGTGGACGGGTTCCTCCGGGAGTACCTCGGCGTGGAGACGGTGGTTGCCAGGGAGATGAAGGTCGTGTGGGGGTTCTACACCGGACTAATGGAGGAGCTGCCGGAGGGTGGCGAGATGGTGATGAAGCCGGTGCTGGCGGCCGAGGAGAGTGACAGGGCGGTCGTGGGGTTCTCTGGGTCAATGGAGTTTCTTAATCATCCACTGGCACGTTGCTGCAAGGTATAGAACCGTGGAAGAAGATGATTCTCTTTGCAGTTTGACTTTGAATATTTAATTAGCTAACGTTGAACAAATTAATTGGAAGTAGGTTACTGAACTAACTTTATTTGAATGAATGGGAAAAAAATTAGAGGTTGTTTCATCAAAAAAAAATCAGAGGTTCAAACTATGCATGACTTTGAGTATATACTTTTGATAAATTAAAATTGAACAGATTAAAAGTAGGTCACTGAACTGCTCCTTAGAGTGAGAAAAAAACTTTGAGAGGTCCTATATGCATGACAGATATAGTTTCTCAAGCATGCAAGCTGCACTTTCCTTCCATCATGCATATATGACCTCCCCTCATGCTGCATGAAAGTAGCAGGCAACACTAAAAAAATACGTAGGACTATTTTGTATGGCTGACAGTCTGACACAGACAAAACGTACCACATACACATGTCCTTGAGGTATATACGCATATCTGCCACTGTTACTGTCGTACTCATCATGCAACTCAATCATCCACATCGTTTTCCTCTCAGCTGTTATCCAAAAAAAATTCCACCTTTCCGAAAAAGTAGCAGGCAGACAACACCTGTTCAATCTTCTCCATTATTCCCCTTTCAATCCTGAATTTTGTGAACATCTGCCTTGGATTTATATATAGTTCTTGCTAAATTTTGTGAATTTTCTGAACGTACGTACGACGTGCAGGAGATCTTCATCGTGAGCGCCGACGAGAAGAGCAGGTGGCAGCCGCTGGCGAGGGACAAGTACCCGAAGCCGATGGTGTTCCACGATGGTCGCCTGGCGTTCCGGCCAACCGCCGCCGACACGGCCGCCATGTTCGCGTGGCTGCCGCTGGGCGTCGCCCTGGGCGCGGCGCGTCTCGCCGTGGCGCTGACCGTGCCGTACAGGTACTCCACTCCCATCCTAGCGGCGACGGGCATGTCGTGGCGGCTCAAGGGCTCCCGCCCGGCGCTGCCGGGCGGCGGGCGCGGGCAGCTGTTCGTGTGCAACCACCGGACGCTGATCGACCCGGTGTACGTATCGGTGGCGCTGGACCGGCAGGTGCGCGCCGTGTCCTACAGCCTGAGCCGGCTGTCGGAGCTCATCTCACCCATCGGCCGCCCCGTGCGCCTCACGCGGGACCGGGACAGCGACGGCGCCGTCATGGCGCGCCTCCTGGACCGCGGCAACCTCGTCGTCGTCTGCCCCGAGGGCACCACCTGCCGGGAGCCGTACCTGCTGCGGTTCAGCCCGCTTTTCGCCGAGCTCAGCGACGACGTCGTCCCCGTCGGGATCGCCGTCGAGACCTCCATGTTCTACGCCACCACCGCCGGCGGGCTCAAGTGCTTCGACCCGCTCTACTACATGGTGAACCCTCGGATGTGCTACACCGTGCAGTTCCTGGAGAAGGTGGACACCAGCGCCGTCAGGAGCAGGGCCGCGCCCAGCACCGACATGGCTAACCTCGTGCAGAGGAAGATGGGGGAAGCGCTTGGGTATGGCTGCACCATGCTCACCAGGAAGGACAAGTACCTCATGCTCGCTGGAAACGACGGCATCGTCCGATCAACCGGCGACAAGTCGGCGCCCTCTGCTGGCGCCGCCGCCGCCGAAATAGGGAGGAAGAACAACTAAGTCAAACTTACTGTCGATTGATTAGCAAAAATGCAATTCTTAAGGGGAAAAAAGAGTAGAGACTTTTGTCCTTGACTTTTTGGTTTTAGAAGAAGACCTTGGAAGTTTGGTACATCTCGTTGTTGATCTGTTGATCATTTGTTTTCTGCTGTTTGTTTCCTTCTCTTAAGTAGTTTATATTTATTTATTTATTTATTTTTAAATAGGTTAGGGACTTCTTCTTGAGATTTTTATTTATGTATGTATATATGTAACGAAGCAACAGGCTTGTATCTCTCGGGTGATTGTACTTGTACGGTAGAAAAAGACTACAATGTGAATTAAATAGTAAACTTGTCATTTGTACATGCTCTTGTCATGATGCAACTTTGTAAGTCCACAGAAACACATGTTAACATCATCTTTTAATGCTTATTACCCTTATTTGTCCTGCAAAAAATCTACATGCAACCAAAAGTGATGAGTCACTCACCAGTTGTTGGGCCAGGACCCTGATTGACCATTACTGAAGGAGACATGCATGGAACAGATATGTGCAATGCAAGTTGGAACGACAGTGGGTTGCTAAACAAGAAAGCTATAGAAATGCATGCTGAAAGCTGCATCAGAATTAATGGCTTCTTCTTTTTAGACATCGTTTGCGGCGATTTATATTCGTAAAAACGACCGTTAACAATGGGAAAATGAGAGGGTGACAATAATTAGCCTGTTTGGATATTGGCAACAACTAATTTTCGAGCAACAAATTAAAAGGACTCTGCATTATCATATGAAGCAATAGATATTTGGATGTTTATTGGAGGTGGCTTATATATGTATGTATCTATATATTGCCACCGAATAAATTAAATATCCGCGCTGGAGAATGGATGGAGTTAGCACTATACCCGTGTTGATGTCTTGTTCAGTTGTTTGTGTGCAAGCATGGTGTATTTTGCCATCGTTTCAAAATCAGATGATTCATTTATTTATTGGAAGGGAAAATGGAGAGATTGACCACCAGTTAGTGGCCCTGTTCATTTGGCTTATAATCCGTCTTATTCAGCTTGTTTTTTCAGCCGGAACAGTATTTTTCTCTCACAAAAAATCAGTCAACAGTGTTTTTCAGCCGGCTTATAATTCCAGCCGAACGGCTCCACTGGAGAATGCAAGGAGCTAGTACTATACCATGTGTTGATGTCTGGTTGCAGGAGTTGTTTGTATCGAAACATGGTGTATTTTGTGATTGTACCAAAATCAGATGATTCATTTCTTTTATTGGAAGGAAAGGAAAAAAAACCGAGAAATTGACTGGCAATAATTCATAAGAAAAAAGGTTTAATTTCTTTTATTGGAAGGAAAGGGGAAAAATGAGGTTGACCGGCAATCATTTATGAGAAAAAAGTTTGAAAAAATTTAAAAAGAGGGAAAACTGGAAAGCATGTGTTGCCGGGAGTCGAACCAGCAGTTATCCTAACCGTTGGACTACAAACGCCTGATATATTTTTTTTGCAGGTTATGTTTTTCTAAGCAGGTAATTAATAATCCACCACAGTAGAACCGTGTTGTATACCGTAGCACGTAGTTTCCTTGGAGGAGAAGGGAGAAAAAGGAATAAACTGTAGTTGCACAAGTCGCACTGGCTGCTGTATACAGCAGCAGCAAGCGCCGCCGGTGACAGATCCACGGCCATGTGGGCCTGTTTGGTTTGGCCTGGGCAACTTGTCTGGTAAAAAGTCTTGCCTGATTACTGGTGATCGTACGAACGAAGGACACCACCACAACAGTCAGTGGCGGAGCCAGGATTTTGAAGTTGGGTATTCCTATGTCGAAAAAAAATCCAATGTATAGTAGCTTAAGTTTCAAATATTATCACATCACAGGTTGTCTGCTCAAGCAATTAAATAAAATAGACACTACTTTCCCTCCCTCCTATCATATGGAGAATGCATGGAACTATAACACTAACAACTGCATTCATCAGAAAGCTTACGATTGGCCTGGAAGGGGTGAAGTGCCTGAGTGGGCCTAGTGGGCCGTCCTGGGAAGGAGGAAGTTCGGAGGCAAGGCCGAAAGGCTGTTTTTTTTTACTGATTTAGGCTGCAACGGTTGAAAACAATACAGAATATTGCAATATGTATACATATACATAAGTATATATACGTATATACATGACCCAAAAAAGTTGGGTATTCCAGAGAATACCGAGGAATACCTTGGATCCGACCATAGCAACAGTAACCGCCCGGATCGGATGGGAATTGGGGTGGGAGGAGCAGCTGCAGCAGCTAGCGAGATTCAAAAGCAGCCAATCGCCGCCGCGCCGCATGCATGCAGTAAGTAATATGTGCTAGCTAGCTCACTCCACCACCACTGCCGACACTCGCGACATGTCAGCCATGCCCCATGCACAACCGGAGCCGGCTGCTTTGCCGAGGGCCCAGACTCTCGGCAAAGCCTCTAGGACCCTCGGCAAAGCCTTTGCCGAGCGCAGCTCTCGGCAAAGCGCCCTCGGCAAAAATCCGATCGGCAAAGGCTTCTTTGCCGAGAGCCGTTTATCGGGCACTCGGCAAAGCCTTTGCCGAGAGCCCGACGCTCGGCAAAGCGCGAAATAAAAAAATGCGAAAAAAACCTGGAAAATTTTTTTTCAATCGGGGGAGGGGGCCCACTAGCCAGCGCCCGCCCGTCTCCGTCGAAGTCGCAAGTCGCGGCATTTTTCGCGCCTACGCGGTCGGTGGGATTCGAACTCGTGACCTCTCCCTCACGCGATACCTCCTCTGCCACCTGCACTACACACTCACATGCGTCTATATGCCATTTCAGTTACTCAAATATTATACTAAACCAATTGAAAATTGATTCTTTGAGCCCCTAAACGAATTCAAATCAAAAAGTTGTCAACCACAAAGTTTCATAACTTTTCGAGCACTACATTTTTCATATAGAAAGTTTTTCCATCCGAGGTCTTTTGAAAAATTCAAATTTTAAAATTTTGAATTTCAAACGTAGTTTTGCATGACAAGATGAATTCAAATGAAAAAGTGGTCAACTACAATGTTTCATAACTTTTCGAGATCTACAAATTTCATTTAGGAAGTTTTTCCATCCGAGGTCTTTTGAAAAATTCAAATTTTAAAATTTTAAAATTTTGAATTTCAAACGTAGTTTTCCATGACAAGATAAATTCAAATTAAAAAGTGGTCAACTACAATGTTTCAATACCTTTCGAGATCTACAAACTTCATTTAGGAAGTTTTTCCATCCGAAATTGTGCTGCTAACATTGTTCACAAATCTTATATATCTCTCTTGTAGTTTCATGGAACTACATGAGAGACATATAGATTTTGTGAACAACGTAATTATTACTTTGTCGAATAAAGAAATGACCAATATAAAGTTTGTAGATCATGAAAAGTTATGAAACTTTGTAGTTGAAAACTTTTTTATTTGAATTCGTTTAGGGCACCAAAATGTGGTTTGAAAAATTGCTTTGCCGAGTGTTTTACTTTGGCACTCGGCAAAGAAACCTTTGCCGAGTGCTTTTTTTTTGGCTCTCGGCAAAGAAGTTTCTTTGCCGAGTGTTTTTTTGGCTCTCGGCAAAGAAACTTCTTTGCCGAGAGCCGTTTATCGGACGCTCGGCAAAGGCTTCTTTGCTGAGTGCAGAGGCTTTGCCAAGTGTTTTTTATTTGGCTCTCGGCAAAGCCTTCTTTGCCGAGCGCCCGAAAAAAAACGCTCGGCAAAGCCTCCGGCGCTCGGCAAAGAAGTGGATTCCGGTAGTGATGCATGCACATGCATGGATCAATCCATCCATTGCAAGCAGAGGCCCTTGCTTGCATTGCCCGGCTGGTTTGCTTCGCAGGGCAGGCAAAGCCATGCACCCTACCATTTACGACATGGAGATCGACCCCGAGGTGGGCGTCCTCGGTGGCCACCGATGGCTTTTTTTTTTCCCAACGAACCCCACTACAGCCGCAGTCCCAGTCCCTGCTCCTGCACTGCACACGTACGTTACATACCCTGTTGTGCATGTGTTCCTATGTTCAAATCCAGCAACAATAAGTGCGGCAACTTAATAATAACTCAATTGATGAACGAAGCGATATATGGATCACAGCGAGCTGATGCCCTGTACGTGGGCCTGAACGAAGAAATGCTGCGGCACCCAACAACCAAGAGCATGCATGGTGAGTGGTGACCTCCGGAACGCGGTGGCGTGCATGTGCATGCATGCATGCAGGGACCATCACGTTCAGCTTGCTAGCTAGTAGCTAGTAGACACACGGCCGGGTAGTGGTAGCCTATGCATGATCTACAGCAACCAGTAGGTGTGAATGAAACAGTTGATACATACAGCGGCATTTGGTTTATGGGGATGAACAAGGACGGCTTGAGTAGATCCCTTCTTTCCAGCATTTGGACCCGGCCTGAGCCAAATATGCCAAGATTGTAGGTCAAACTGATCCACCCCCAGAGAACGATCGGACATGGTCGTCCTGACGTCCTCTATCGACATTGTCCTTGGGTCATCTCCAACAGCTCCTCACATTGGCCTAAACAAACAACATTCCAAACAAAATATTAGCTAAACACGAATATTTTGACAGTTTGACCAGTCAAAATAAGTGAACGCTGGTTCAAATGAAATTGCCAAAATCTCGAAGATCCATCCATTTCGACTGGGTCTGAATTTTGTTGCCGTTCGAACCCCAGACACGAAAGACAGGAGATAACTAGCCCTACGAAATAAATTGATGGCGCATTGCCTGGTTAAACCGCCACCAGCATTATATCAGCTCTCTGGGGACGCCTGGTCTTAATTTATTGGCATGGAAATGTGGTTGAGGTCGATCTGGGCGAGGGTTCAGGGTTGTACATTCCCTCCCCCACTTGACGCCAATCATTATATTCATCCGCACTACCGGAGACACGTTCTTTGCCTAGTGTCGCATGCTTTGCCGAGTGTATTTTATCGGGCACTCGGCAAAGAGGCCGATTTACCGAGTGTCGCACTCGGCAAATAAATACACACGGCAAATCTGTGGTTTGCCGAGTGCTCAACACTAGGCAAAGGTAGGCACTAGGCAAACATGAAGTTTGCCTAGTGTCAAGCACTCGGCAAACAATTACACTCGGCAAATTCTAGCTTTGCCTAGTGCCTGACACTAGGCAAACTGTTCCACTCGGCAAACCTTGGCAGACTGTTCCACGCCGTTAGTATTTGCCGAGTGTTTCCACCGACACTCGGCAAAGTGAGAACTTTGCCTAGTGTTTCCACTGGACACTCGGCAAAGTGACAACTTTGCCTAGTGTTTTCTCTTGACACTAGGCAAACTATTTTTTTTTTCATTTTCTAGACTCCAAACTTTTTCCGCTAACATCATACAGTAACCTTGACTCCATGTTAAAGTTTGGTATCTTTTGCAATCTATTTGCTATATTTAGTAAATTTATCTCATTTAATTGAATTTTTGGGGATAACTTAAATTTGAACTGCAGGAGGTTCAAATAATTGAAAAAAATGAATTGAAAATTGATATTCATGTTATTTGAAATAGAAGAACGTTAAAATCCTCGAAGTTACATCAAATTTCGAACATCTTCCTCATGAAACATGAGCACGAACATCTCACCAAATTGTTTTTAAATTATATAAAAAGCAAACGAAGTCTGAAAATCACAAGATTTGTCAAGATGTCATGATATCATATGTCGAGGCTGTGATAAAGATTTGAGAAGGTTTCACGAAAGTTGTCATGTACAATACTTACAAATCGGAACATCTTCGTACAAGTTTCAGAGAGTTGAGAAGGATCCGATAAGATCCGGTGTCAAATTGAGTGTCGAGTTGGAGTTTCACTTCAAACTTTTTGTATAGTGAATAGATGACAGAGATTGCGCATTAAATAATGTTTGAATATTCATGGAAGCATCGAGCATACAGTGTAGAGTGCATTTAAGAAAGTATTTTAGAATTTGATTAACTAGAACAAATTAGCATCTAGTAGATGTACTAATACATCAATATTTATTTGACTTTTTAAAATTTGTATATGATTATTAAAATAAAAATAGCATTAAAAACACATCTATAAATTTGTTAAGAATACTTCTATAAGCCCTAGAAGTTGATTTTTAAAAATATGTACATGATTTTAAAATTAAAAAAAATTCACATTGACTTTGCTGAGTGTCGGATCCACGGCACTCGGCAAAGTGTTTTATATATAATAATCTGGCCGTGATTTGAAAAAAAATCAATTTGGGTTTGCCGAGTGCCAGATCTACGGCACTCGGCAAACCGCCCACCCACTGAACAAAACACACACGTGACACGCCCACCCAGCCGACGCACCACACACACCGACGCCACCGGCCCTGGTCACGCCGCCACCGGTCACGTCGCCACCGGCCGCGACCCGCACCGTGCTGGAGCCTGGCCGCCACCGGCGGCGCCCCACGCCACCGGCCCTGCCCCGCGCCGCGCAGGAGGCAACCCGCGCCACTGGCAGCGATCCACGCCACCGGCCCCGCCCCGCGCCGCCACCGGCCCCGCCCCGCGACGCCACCGGCCGCAACCCGCGCCACCGGCGGCGCCCCACGCCACCGGCCCCGCCCCGCGCCTTCACCGGCCCCGCCCCGCGCCGCCACCGGCCGCGACCCGTGCCGCCACCGGCCGCCACCGTTCTCAGGTATAGCTCCATCAACACTCGCGAGAATGTCCTATTTTTTGAACCATCTTGGCTTCGATTGCTTATGGTGGATAGAATTTGTTCTATTGAGATGACAGGGTTTCGATCTTGGCCACTACACTCAATTGTGTATACCTTGAAACATGTAGCAGCCGGCTCCCTCTTTAGTTAAAGTCCAACTAAGTAGAGATTCAAGAAAAATATAAACTAAACCAATATTGCATACTAAACCAATGTTTGATTAAGGCCTTGGTCGCAGTGGCATAACAGGCTATGCTTGCAATGGGCTCCTACATTGATATAGGTGGTTTGTCTGATAGCTTATTCAAGTTCTCAAAGTAATTATTGACCCTTTTGTTGAACGTCGTAATGATAGCGTGGTGAAATATGTGGGGGCTTCTTGCTATATGTATCATGTTCACCAAATACCAATAGGCCGGAGTTCCTTCCTGATCCGATAGGATCCTTCTTGTAGATTTTAGAGATTGACAATAATGTCAGCTTCCTACTAGAGGTGTTCATCCCTGAAACATGGTTGTTCATTGTCATTCTTGGCACAATCCATAAAACCAGATCTGTCGATATGTTAGCTTTTGGTGAGGGTGATCTTCATAGGCGAGGGCCACTGAAAATAAGCAGCATGTCCATTTGATGTTGAGCTTACATATCGCCCTGAATTTGAGCTACAACAACCTCTCTGGCAACATTCCATCAGAGCTTGGTAACCTTGCACTGTTGGAAAGTTTGTTTCTTAATAACAACAAGCTGACGGGTGAAATCCCAACTACATTTGCTAATCTGTCCAGTTTGCTTGAGCTAAACGTTTCCTACAATTATCTCTCTGGTGCCCTCCCGCCAATACTGCCAATACCGCCAATACCCTCTTTAGTTAAATCGACGTGGATGATCTTTTCCAAGCCCCCTGCTGTCCCAGCATCAGTTGATCCTAATGATGATCGTAGTCGTTTGACGACCTCTTTGAGTACAGCTGATGCTCCCCATCTAGCCCAGCCATGGAAGTATATTACATCTCCTCCCTTGTCTGCGTCCTCCAAAAGATGAATTATCTGCTCTGCTGCACCATCTATGTTGTTTGCGTCGAGTGTGATCCTCTGCAACAATAATATAATATATTATAATATATAGATGCAATAATGCACATGCAGTAGTACTCATACAAAGTAAGCAGTCCTAGATATATTATAGATGAACTTGCATTGGAGAAGCAGACAGAAATAGTAAACTACTAATCTTGATCCCACACGTCAATTTATTTAGGATGGATGACCGTCAGTGGATGTACACGGGCCGCTTAAGTCAGGGTCAGGTCACCGATGAATGGATCAACAAGACCGATGAGTTCTTGGAACTGGCATTTGGTGAGGCTGCTAAAGGAGCGAGTAAAATCTTCTGTCCCTGTAGCAATTGTGCAAATAGGAAAAGACAAACAAAGATGGTCATGGGGCAACATCTTTGGAAGAATGGATTTACAGCAGACTATACTCTTTGGGTCTACCATGGTGAAGCTGATCGTATGAGAGAGGAGGTGGTGAGACCACGCGTCGAGCATTATGATGCCGATGCCGGGGTAACAGATTGGTTAGATGACTTTCATGAGGCACAGTTCGCTGAAGGACGTACAGAGGAGGAGCTAGAGGCAACCGCAAAGGCGTTCTACGATATGTTTTCTTCGGCACAGAAACCCCTTCACGGCCACACAAAGGTTTCTCCACTGGATGCCATTGGATGTGTAATGGCGTTAAAGTCTCAGTGTAGCATGAGTCGAGACGCCTTCGATATGATGTTGACAGTTATTGGCTCCCTGCTTCTGGAGGGTCATATTCTGCCAAAGAGCATGTACGAGTCACAGAGACTCCTTCGTGCACTTAAAATGCCGTATGAGCAGATACATGCTTGTTCGAAGGGGTGCGTCCTATTTAGGAAAGAACACATGGAAGCAAAGTACTGTCCAAAGTGTAAATCCTCTAGGTTCCTGGAGGTAGACTCTGGTGATGGCCAGAAGAGGCAGCTTGACATCCCCGTGACAATCTTACGGCACCTTCCATTCATACTGAGGATTCAACGGTTATACATGACCGATGAATCCGCAAAACAGATGACATGGCACAAAAATGGCAAACGATACAATTATGACAAGATGGTACATGCATCCGATGGTGAAGCATGGACCAGCTTTGATAGCATTCATCATGAGAAAGCTAAAGAGGCTCGTAATGTACGTGTTGCGCTGGCAACAGATGGGTTTAATCCTTATGGAATGATGTCTGTCCCATACACATGTTGGCCCATGTTCGTTATCCCCCTCAATCTCCCCCCAGGCGTATGCTTTCAACGACAGAACGTATTCTTGTCATTGATAATTCCTGGACACCCGGAAAATAATATGGGTGTGTTTATGGAGCCTGTGATTGATGAATTGGTCCGTACATGGGAGGAAGGGGTATGGACATACGACCGGGCTACAAAGACAAACTTCAAAATGCATGTTTGGTACCACTACTCCCTGCATGACTTCCTGGCGTATGGGATATTCTCCGCCTGGTGTGTTCACGGGAAGTTCCCATGCCCAATATGCAAGGAGGGTCTGAGGTTTATTTGGTTGCAGAAGGGTGGAAAGTATTCGTCGTTCGATAAACATCGACAATTCCTCCCTCTTGACCATCCATTCAGACGAGACATCAAGAACTTTACGAAAGGTGTTGTAGTGACAGACCCTGCACCCCAGGTGATGACTGCTGCCGCGGTTCATGAACAGATAGATGCTCTCGTGGCCAATCAAGAAGGAGATGGTTTTGTGGGATATGGTGAGCAACATATGTGGACTCATAAGTCGGGCTTGACTCGTCTCCCCTATTTCGATGACCTTCTTCTGCCACATAACATTGATGTAATGCATACTGAAAAGAATGTCGCCGAGGCACTTTGGGCAATACTCATGGACACTGAAAAGTCTAAGGACAACCCTAAGGCTAGAGTGGATCTGGCAACGTTATGTGATAGACCAAACCAAGAGATAAAGCCTCCTAGTCGTGGCAAGACATGGAGAAGGCCTAAGGCCGATTTCATCTTGACCAAGGTCCAAAGGAGGGAAGTACTACAATGGATCCAAACGTTAATCTCGTCGTGCCAAGATGGGGTCGACTATTATGGAAGAATTGAAGAAATATATGAACTCAAGTTTCGTGGTTCCAAAGCTCTTAATCCCGTCATATTCAAATGTCATTGGTTTGATCCTGAAGTAATGAGACGGACATATTCTAATCTTGGGCTAGTCGAAATTCGACAGGATTCGGTCTTACCGGGAGACGATGTCTATATTGTCGCCCAACAAGCCACGCAAGTCTATTATCTTCCATATGCATGCCAAACCAAAGAGCATGTTAAGGGTTGGGATATTGTGCACAAGGTATCACCACACGGTAAAGTACCTATCCCAAACGATGAAGATTACAACTTAGACCTAAACACATATGACGGTGAGTTCTTTCAAGAAGAGGGGCTAGAAGGGACGTTTGAGATAGACTTAACCAAAGCGATGGAGATAGAAGTAGACAATGAAAGGGTTCATGACGACGACGCTGGAGATGAGGTGCAAAATGTGAAGGACTTACAAATGCTTGAGCGATTACATTCAGACAATGCCAATGATGACAACATTGCTCCTTCGGATAGTGTTGATTATGACATGGTTGATAGCGATGATGAGACGTATGATCCAGCTAATTCGGATCATGAAGACTATTTCTAATACATGTAATACTATGTTATTTTGTAATTATATTATTCTAATACATGTAATACTATTGTATTTTGTAATTATGCTATTTTCTAATACGTCTTGTTTACTCTTTTTAATTGCAGGTGATTGAACAAAGATGGTGGGCGGTAGTCAGAGAAGGGTGCACTCGATTTACCAAAGAGCACGCTCTGCAGCGCCTGCTGCAGATGAGGAGCCATCGCAGGGGAGGAGGAGGAGGAGGAGCAGCCGCAGGAGGGACCCGTCGCCTCCTGCCCCGTTGCGTGAGGAGGACGAGCAGGTGACACCTGGGGACGGGGAAGAGGAGGAGGACATTTCGCAGGGGGACGACGAGGTGCAGCACGGGGACGAGGAGGTGGAGGAGGACGAGGCGGCAGGAGGGGGGTCCACTTCCTCTGGCGATGCAGGTATCTACTTGCGAGGTCCCGCGAGCCTCCCTCAGCGACCGATACCTCCTCACAGACGGCCGGTGATTCGACCTGATGGGGAAAGGTAAGTAACTGAGGATGTTATCACTACTTCATATGATATGTTGAAAATCACAATACAAAATAATAGTTTTTCTTAAACACTTGTGCAGGAGTTGGACAATTGTACAGTCTGCAGGCTGTCACACACACAAAGTCAATGGCATCCTGGGGCTTCTGTGCAAGGAGCACTTCCCTGGCTTCGTTGAGTACGCTGGAGTGATGACGCCGGCCACCACGTTCGACCACTACGCCGCAGCCGATGATGCTATAGATCGGGATGGCAGGCTATTCAACAACAAGGCGGAGCGGGTGAAGAAAGAGTTGTGGGTAAGTCCTCCTCGCACTAAGTTGCTCAATACATTGCATCCATTGGACATTCTTCTAATAATGAATAGATACCTCACGTCTATATGCAGGATTTCTTCAGATGCGAGGAGGGAATGGAGGATAGGGCAGATTTGGTGGCTACCAAAGTCTGTAAAAAACTCGTGAAGGACTTGCATTACGAGGCGCGCATCCAGGCCATCATAACATACCATGGGTTGTACCTTCGCACGAAGGTCTCCAAAACTGACGCAAGAACGATGACGCTGACCCGACAATAGTACATAGAGGTAAATATAGAATATTAATACTGATTTCTTTTGAGATTAAGTAGGCTTAATTTGATCTTCTTATATGTCACATACTTGATGACGTGTAGGTGATTCCGTCTTGGTGCGCCCAGCACACCGCGTGCTGGGCATACATGGTGGACAAGTGGTGCGCCCCCCGAGTGGGCGGAGACGCACAATGCTTGCCGGGAGCGCCGTCTGATGATGGAAGGTGTACCACACCATCAAGGTAGCCGCAGCCTCAGCGGATATGCACAAACATGGGTACATGAATTCATTTATTTATTCTAACGCTCAATTCTGCATGATTTCTAATAATTTTGTTGTTCTTCTCGTAGTCGTCGTCACATGGTGGCCAACCTTGCTCCCAGTTCAAGGCATGGGCTTTGGCCCACAAGGGCAAGGCGACGTCCGACGCTGACTATAACCCGGAGGACCCTCCCTCGGCGTACAGCAACGCTTCCATCCACAGCCGCCTCAGTGAGTACGTTGAGATGGCAAGGTCGGTCAATGGGCCAGATTACGATCCGAGCACCCAGGACTTTGATGGAGAACTCGTCATGAGGGCGGGAGGAGGCAAGAAGCATGGGCGGTACTACCTCGGTGATGGAATAATTGACACTGGCTCTACTCCCACTCTCTCCCAGATCCGGGCCAGGAGCACCAGCGCAAGTCCGGCCATACGACCTCGCCCGGACACTGCACAACGGCGGATAGAGGCACTCTAGGTTATTCCTGTTTTATTCGTCGTTCATTGATTTTTACATACCTTAGCTTTGCATTATTGTAACAATGCAGTGTAATGTTGTAGGCCCAACTGGAGGAGGAGAAGAAGTGACGGGAGGAGCTAGAGGCGAGGGTGGCAGCCGAGCGGGCCGAGCGGGAGGCCGAGCAGCGGGCGATGGTGCAGTGGTTCTCCTATGTGACCAGTCTTGGCGCCGCTGTGGGTCATCAAGCTCCGCCGCCGCTATTCGCTCCACCTCCACCTCCTAATACAGCTACTCCTGTGAGTATGAATATTTTAGTTTGTATGTTCATGCTTAGAGTCAAACCACAACGCTACTTAAAACCTAGGGGAGTATAAATGTTTTAGTCAAGTATGATATATATTTATCTTGTGTCACACATGCAATCTCTTCTCCTTTGTGCAGAATCAATCGACGGCATCGAATGACGTGGCTCATGCTTCACCAAATCCTTCACCAAATCAGTCTCGTTGGCCGCTAGCTTGATGATATTTGTGGTTGTTAATGGTACTTCTATTTGCACTTGTGGTTGTGATTGATGGAGCACTTGGATTACTTGTGAACTTATTGTGATGATATATTATGTGACATGTGACATTTGTAATATGTTTGTGATGTTGGTGATATATATGTGTTGTTAGTGATATATAAGTGATGTTGGTGATATATATGTGATGTTGGTGATGTCTGTTATGTACATATTCTGTTTGTTTGGATGGAACAAAAAAACAAATAAAAGCGACGGTTTTAGGTCAGTTTGCCTAGTGTTACACTCGGCAAAGAGTACATTTGCCGAGTGTATAGGTCAAAACACTCGGCAAAGGGAGTGAACTGAGCATTTCTGGAAACCTACTTTGCCTAGTGTCTTGAGTTTGCCGAGTGTCCATGGCAAGAACACTAGGCAAACTTCAAAGGTTTGCCGAGTGTCATGGCAAGAACACTAGGCAAACTTCAAAGGTTTTGCCGAGTGCTGACACTAGGCAAATCATTTTTTTAAAAAAAATAATTTTGCCGAGTGCTAACACTAGGCAAAGCAAATTTTTTTTTTCCAAAATTAGGCTTTGCCGAGTGCTGAACACTCGGCAAACTAATTTTTCTTTTTTTAAAAAAAATGGTTTTGCCGAGTGTCGACACTAGGCAAACCATATGACGCCGTCTCGCATCCGGTCTCGCATCCGTCACGGCGACTTTTGGTTGCCGAGCGTCAAACGGACACTAGGCAAAGAGTTTGCCGAGTGCCCTAAAAATGACACTCGGCAAAGTCACCTTTGCCGTTAAGAAATTTGCCGAGACGGATTTGCCGAGTGTGGCACTCGGCAAAGGGTTTGCCGAGTGTTTTTGACCCTTTGCCGAGTGTCGTAGACACTAGGCAAAGCGCTCGTTTCCAGTAGTGCCGTCTATTCATATGATTTCAGCGTGGTTGCAGGAATAATATTAAGATGACAATATATACCATCAGTATACTATAGCATATACCAGGGTCCAGGGGTCTTGCTAATGCTTGGAAACTTTCTTGGACCTATGCGCTGTGGACAAGGACTCAAGGACCAATGGGAATAAGTTCCACTAGAAAGCACGGCGCGGCGTTGCTGTGCGGGTCTGTGGGGGTGCCACCATTAGCCCGTCATGGACCTAGTTGCCTAGAAGCCCAATGTAGTTTAAGGTTTTTTGGTTTTTTTTGATTCGTTTTCTTTTTTAATCGAATTTTTAATAGTTTTTTTGTGTGGAAAATGTTAGAAAAGGAGTTTGAAGTCACTAAATCGGACAGTCGCCACGTATATCTATGCATGTTTATATATTTATATGTACCGCGTGTAGTGCAAGTATATTATTTTGTTTGTATATATTCGTTTTAAGTATTTATATATGGGACGTGATGTACTCGTGTATGCGAATGTACAAAATATCATATAGCATATGTATTCAAGTATTATTGTATGTATATGTATATACACGAGCATTTGTATTCGAGTATTTATAGTACGGTTTAACATTAAGTTTTAAAATCAGGATACAAACATATGTATAATTTAATTGGCCATCAAAGATTATGGAAAAGGGTATATGATATTGGAGTTAAGGCAAAGGAGATATTTTTAGTTGACATGTGATACAAACAACAAATTAATCAATCATGTAAAAGCATAGATCTGTAACTATACCAAATAAAATACACTAAAGTATATGTTTTTAAGTTTAATGCATAGATCTAGTCATAAGAAACTCAACAAAACTAGTTTGACATTTTTATGATTTTTCTGTGATTTTATATGAATTTTGAAAGACCTCTGATTTAAAAAGAAAAGATAAAACCATAGAAAAGGAAAAGAGACTCACGGGCTAATTTTGACCCATTGAGGCAGACCGGCCCATTAAAAAGCCTGGACTGCGGGTTGATATGGGTAGAGTATGAGGGTTTTCTTGCAAAAAAAACCTGAAAGGAGCTCTGGACTGCGGGTTGATTCGACTAAAGTTCGAGGGCTTTTTTGCAAAATGAATGGTACTTGCCCGATCCGGGCCATCTGCGCGCCCGATCCGACGGCTGGGATTTCCAGGCGACATGGCTTGCTCCAGGGACCGAGAATCCCAGGTGCTTTCGTTACCAGAAGATTCATGTCCAGTCCAGGCCCCCCACCCTACTCATGTCTCACATGCCATATGCTGTGGTCCCACTACTCAACATGATTCAACATATAAATCTGATAAAATCCAAAAATCTATATAAATTTCTCAAACAAATCTAGCAGACGAGCTGTCGTCAATTGTATTAAAAAATAGAAGAAACAGTCAGTAGCTGCCCATTTATCATAAGAGAATGATTGGCGGCGAATCCAAAGATGATAGATGATAGATTTCCACGAAACCATAACCGAAGGGGTGTTTAGTTCTCACTAAAAAAAATTTCACCATATCACATCGAATGTTGGAACACATGCATGGAGTATTAAATGTAGACGGAAAAAAAACTAATTGCACAGTTTGGTTGAAAACCACGAGACGAATCTTTTAAGTCTAATTAGTCCATGATTAGCCATAAGTGCTACAGTAACACACATGTGCTAATGACGGCTTAATTAGGCTTAATAAATTCGTTTTGCAGTTTTCAGGCGAGTTATGTAATTAGTTTTTTTTTATTAGTATCTGAAAACTCCTTCCGACATCTTATAAAACATCCGATGTGACAAAAAAAAAAAACTTTCACCCACCAACTAACACCCCCTGAGAGTACAAGTACAGGTGCAAACTCTGCCCCTGTGGGGACTTGGCAATCACGCAAGCATCTTGTGGCCCAAAGTAGACTGTAAACTTGCAGATGGAATAAGATACTTCCTACATAAATATAGATGCCGTTGCAGTGTCTCAACATTACTACAACTACTACATTTGTATAGGCGCAAGTGTGCAGGACATAACTGCACATATATAGCATTCAGAAGTACAGACCATGCGTGGCAACTAATGTGGAAGGACCACGTACGCGGTACGCCCACCACGTAGTGCACCTGTTGTAAACTGAGCAATACATGTCATCACCTCCCAAATATGAATGAGTTAATCTTGCCAACATATATTATTGTAACACTAGATTACTCCCTCCAGTCAAAACTTGCATAATTTACGATATCCTCCTCTTGGGTTTGCACTTGCGCCAACTACTCTGCCCGCTAAAATATTTTAAAGACTCATCAAGACCGTCTGTGATGCAGAAAAGGAAAAAAAAAGAACTCTCAAATTGCATTGGTCCAGTGAAAATGGTTCGGGTATAAACAAGCGATTAAATGCAGCACGGCGCTCGAATCTATCACCTCAACTCAACTGCAGCAAAATGCAGTTGAGATCGGAACAAGTCAACTAATGCCCATGATGATTGATCTTGTTATCATTTTCAGTTACTGCTACCACATGTCCACATAAAGCAACGCTCCTACCGCATCCAAGGTAGTACAAAAGACAGGAAATGCCACCATCCACTGGTGATGATTTTTTGTCATGTACTCTACTTGCCTGCACTTAGAATTTGTGTCGTATATGTCCTTCGCTCAAATGAAATCGATTTTTTAATTGAGATTTTACGGGAACGTAGGCCATAACCATACCTATGGCTGTGCAGTCTTTAAGAATCACTGTATTTTCTTTCTAACATGTGATCTTCCAGAAAATTAGGAGCTTCTGGATGTGTTCTCTAACCATGTCCAGTTCCTTATTAACAAAAAAAAAGAAAAACATTTTCAGTGTTTTGCAAATCTGTATCGCTAGCCCATATGCACCCATAAGGCGTGGCCGAGGCAAAGTTTCCTTATTTTTGATGCAGACCACATGATCCATTGGCATAAAACGAGTATCCTCCAGCCCACCTTCTTGGATCGAAGATAAAAGTGGCGATCCTTGCAGGCCCATTAAATCTGTGTCCCAGACGAAGGCCCATATATTCTTTGCGATCCAGTACCTCCAAGCGACCCGTTGTTGACTCCCGATCAACCTGTTCAGCGGTTTCACCAAACCGGCTGCCGGCCCATAACCGGCCCAGTGAAAACCACCGTCACGGTTACAGAGCAGCGT
Source organism: Saccharum hybrid cultivar R570 (assembly GCA_038087645.1). Lineage (NCBI taxonomy): Eukaryota > Viridiplantae > Streptophyta > Magnoliopsida > Poales > Poaceae > Saccharum > Saccharum hybrid cultivar. The sequence goes on from JAQSUU010000707.1 coordinate 13,408,899, forward strand.
GGTTGCAACCCGTGTACCTGACACTGGAATTTGGGAGCCCTCATCTGGTCATGGTTAGATGCCATTGAAAACCATCGAAACCCGAGCGGGGATGCAGCGCGAGCGGGGCGGCGGCGGCGGCCGCGGGCGTGAGCGCGGTGGCGGTGGCGGTCTCGAGCGCAGCGGCGGTGGTGGCGACCGTGAGCGCGAGCGCAGCAGCAGCGGCGGGCTCGAGCGCAACGGCGGCGAGCGCGCCAGTGTCGAGCCCGGCGGCGGTTGGCGTGAGCACGGCGTTGGCGAACGTTGCGGCGGCGAACGCGGTGGCTTCGCTCAGGACCTTGAGATCGATGCAGCACTAGCGGCCGAGCAAGTGTGGGAGCTGCGAGAAGGTTGGGCATCTTTCTCCGTCGGCCCCGAATTGGAGTTGGAGCAAGACTCGCCGTCGCACGGCACAAACCTCGATGGAAACAGGCAAGCCTCCGATTTTGGGTCCATGGGCGCCAACGCAGGGACACCTCCAAGCTTCTGCCGGAGCTCTCAATCCATCTGCAGACGTGGTTCCTTCTATCCCTTCCTCTTAGGACAACCTTCAGGCAAATGTAGGTAGTAGGCTTGTACTTATAGTATGCAATAGGTTTGATGTTGTACCGTGATTCCATTTCTTTCAAATGTTACAATAGCTGAGGAAATTTTATTCTCTCAGTGATACTTGTCAAGTTCGGGAATGCTTCCCAATGCATTCCTGAAGATGTAATAGCATCTTGGTTGGATAAATGAAATATTTATCTGGCTAATCAATAAAACTAATCTTTTCAACTGATATTTAATTTACTGTTTAAACAGTATTAGTTGAACTTTCTATTTCCATTTGAGTGCACTTATTTATTTTTCATCAGAATTTGTCTGTAGTTCTGTGCTGCTCTTGTTTTTGCTTTTCGGCACATTTTTTTGTCAATATTCTAGACAGCATGTTCATATGGTTCATGTTTTTGGAACTCCTGAAAATCACAGTACTCGGAAACCATTAGTCATGGAGTACTTGATCATGCAGTTTCATCGTCCTTAGTCCTTATTGATTCAATCTGGAATTCTGGATTGAGTAGGAATAGATGTTATTTAGTCTACTTACACTGTCAGAGCAACTTCCCGATGAGAGCACATATTCTGGATACCCTGGGAGAGCGAACTCAATAGCAAGATCCTCAATTCTACAACCTCGATAAGTCAAATCTGATATAATCTGGCAGTCCCTTGTCAAATTTGACTCTGCATATTTTCTCCGACAAGCAAGCGCTTGAAACTCCACAAGGGAAACTCCATATTAAGCTCCTATAACAAAGAAAAAGATTGCTTACATTTAGATAGACACACAAAGTAAGAATAGCAACAGTCATTCATATTGAAGATGTTCGTTTAAAAAAACATACTGAAGATGCAGAACCAAAGATACTTGTCCAAGGATAAGCTTGTAGAATGCTTTAGAAAATGGAATGTCTAGAATTCTGTTGTCTTTAATTGCTTTTGCAACAACCAGACCAAGTAAGTGGAATTGCTCACTCACTTCTTGAATCTGCCAATAACTCCCCTCTCCACATGCCTAGACCAGACTTCTGAAATTCATGACTTATCAATGTATACAATTCCATTGTAGGACCTAAGCTAGTGCTCACTTCCTCTTTATATTCTACTTCGAGTAGAGCATTGCTCTTAGCATGTGACTTCATCATTTTTGCAGCTGAAACCAGTATATCATCGCAATCAACTTTGAACTTTTTTACAGCATATCATGACAAGGAAAATTTCGCATTATTAGCCTAATAATTTCATTTTTACAGCATGGTAACGCGAAAGATGACGGCTATGCAGTTAACTCAGTGCCAGTACAAGATTACAGTCAGAGACTGAATAGGTTGATGGCTAGGCAGAAATCATTATTAGCAGCAAATGAGTCAAGGAAGCGAAAGAGATCAACTTCAGTTGTTAATCCATCAAATAAACAACAGGTGCTTTTCAATTTTCCACTTTCATATTTATTACTCAGTTAAGTAGAGAGGATTTCCTATTGCTCAGTTAAGTTATTAATGCGTCAATATTATATATATCATTATTGCAGTTGGATGTTCAGTCAGCTAGCTCTCCTACTCCGGTCTCTCCAGTTCAGAAGAGACGTAAAAGAGTTGGTACAAAGAAATCACTTGTTTGGAGATATTTCACTACTGGATTTAGGGGCCAGGATCCAATTGCCACCTGCAAGCATTGTGGGCAGATTTATTCCTGCGACCAGTCAACTCATGGAACAAGCACCTTATGGTACCATTTGAGGAACTTGTGCCCTGAAGATTCACTCAAAGGTAAGGACATACAAAAGAAGAACCAAGGAACACCAAAGCAACCTTTCAACATTGAAGATTGCCGCAAAGCGCTTGTTGAGATGGTTATAGTTGATGAGATGCCTTTTAAAACAGTTGAAGGTGTGGGGTTCAAGAGATATTCCAAAGTGCTACAGCCCAAGTTTGAACTACCTTCTAGAATCACAGTAGCAAGGGACTGTTGGCAGCGATATATTGAAGAAAAGCCCAAGTTGAAGAAGGTTTTTGGCAAAACAAAGAATCTGTCTAAAAAACAGATACTTGGACCTCAAATCAAAATTTAAATTATATGTGTATCACTTTACATTGGATAGTTGATGAATGGAAGTTGCAGAGACGTATTCTTAATTACTACTCGGTTGCAGATCACAAAGGAGTAACCCTTGGAAAAAGAGTTGAAGAATGCTTGCTAGAGTGGGGTATTGATCGTTTATTCACAATCACAGTTGACAATGCGAGCTCCAATGACAGGTTAATTCTATATTTGAAGGGAGTGTGCAAAAACTGGGAGGGGGTTGTGTTGAATAACAAATTCCTGCATGTACGGTGTTGTGCCAACATAGTCAACCTAGTTGTGAAGAGTGGACTGGAGGAGCACAATGTATCTATTGACAAAATAAGAACAGCAGTTCAATTTGTTAGATCTTCACCATCTAGATTGAAGCTTTTCAAGAAATGTGCAGAGTTGGAGAAAATAGCAAGCAAAAGTCTTTTGACCTTAGATGTGGAGACATGATGGAATTCTACCTATCTAATGTTGGGAAGCACAGAAAAATTTGAGAAGGCCTTTGCACGATTGGAGAAAGACTACAAGCCATACAAGGCTCAGTTTGGTGACCAAGATCCCCCTAATGCACATGACTGGGAAGCTGCAAGGCACATGTTGTGTTTCTTGAAGCTATTTGAAAGGGTAACAACACGTCTATCAGCTTCCTTGCACGTGACCTCAAGCTTAGTATTTCATGACATAATGTTGATGCATGCAAGATTAAATGAGATTGCTACGGGAGAAGATCCAATATTAGCTTCAATGGCCTACAAAATGAAATTAAAATTTCAGAAGTATTGGGAGGAAGAAGGCAATTTGAACCTCTTGTTGTTTATTGCTGTAATTTTAGATCCAAGATGCAAGATGAAGTATTTGGTATTTTGCTTAGACATTTTGTATGAACCGGATGTGAGTAAGAAATTAGCTGAGAAAGTTCAATCAACCCTTGCTGAGTTATTTGGTTCCTATGCTGAAACTCTTAGTGCTTCTAGCAACAGAGGTTCAAATGAAGTGCTACTTCACATAAATGTAGATGAATAGGATGAAGAGAACCCATGGGACACGTTGGCATCTCAGTTTGAACAACATATGGAGGCAGTTGGGGCTGAGGAAAATGATTCAGAGCTATCAAGGTATTTGGATGAGAAGCTTGAGAAGAGAGACAAAGATTTTGATATATTAAATTATTGGAAAGTGAACTCCAATAAGTACCCTACATTATCTCTTCTAGCAAAAGATGTGCTTGTTGTCCCAGCTTCTACAGTTCCTTCGGAGTCGGCTTTTAGCACAGGTGGAAGGATTATTGACCCACTTCGGCGCAGCTTATCAACTAGCACGGTTGAAGCCTTGATTTGTACACAAAGCTGGCTACATACATCTCATAGCAAAGTAAGTGTAAGAGAGGCCGTCGAAGATGTTCAAACATATGAGGACATTAGTGAAGAGTTTTTGTCTAAGGACAACACTGATCGCGAAAATCACATTGGTATGTTGCTTTTCCTTCGTGTCTGATCTTGCTCTGTTCATTGCCAAACTTTTGAGGTAGCATTCAGTTAGACAATATTTTAGCATAGCATCATTGGTATTGTTTCTTCCTTCAGTGACCATGGCCATGGAGCTGTCTGAGAGAGTAATGTGCAGTGTCTGTCATGTAGTGTTAGCATAGCATCACTGGTAGTGGTACTGATATATTTGTTTTAAGGCTGACTGGCTACAACTTTTGTCGATATAGCTAGTAGAATGAGACTGAAATTAAACTGATGTTATTAGCTATACTTTCCTTACAGAGCATAGACGAAGGTAGTTAAATATAATTAATCTTATGGGAGAAATGCTATGCAGCAGCTATTGGTAGCTGGTAGTGGTACTGATATATTTGTAGTGTTAGCAATGCATCACTGGTAGTTATTGTAACTTGGCATCAATCATCATTGGCTAGTTATTTATATTACTACTAGTTCTAAATAAGTTTTAACATAAACTTATTTAGAAATTCTGTTATGGACAAATTTATGTATTTTATCCTTTTTTTTTGGTAGATCTCGCTGAGTTCGAAGCTTAGCATTTTCATGGAAGTTTGGAAAAATCATGGTGGTGTTGTCCAAAAGCTACTGCAATTGACTTCATAAAGTCATTAATCTGATGTTTTTGGAGTTTATGTTTTGATCGGTTAATTTATTATTCAGTGAGAATTCACTTTTTGATCCAGAGTATGATAGTATATTTAAAGGACATTTTATAGTAGTGCTACAGTAAGATATTGGACAATTTGAGATCAATTAATCGAATATATTTTGTAGTCATGGCACGCGAAAAATATTTTATTAGCATGATACAAGCGACATGTCAAGGACAGCTCAATGTATCAACGTACATAATTAGAGCTCATTCGTTTTTAGCTTGGCAGCCCATATTAACCCATAAAAACCGGCTTACCAAACCAACCTAATAAATAAATCAACTTTATGCCAAGCTGCCGGAAGCCAGCCCGCACCGCACCGTCGTGGTGATCCTGGGTTGGTTTGGAATTTAACCAGAACCCGCTGAAACCAGCCCATGAACAGGGCGAACACCTGACGTGCGTAGAGCGGCGAAGCTGCTGGAGCCCAGACTTGCAGACTTGCAGGCCCATTAAAATCTGCAAAACAAAATGTGGATATTCCTCCATCCCAGAAATGAGTTCGGGGATCTTCGTGTTTTCACAAAGGAGTTCGTTTCAAGTGGACGTTCGTTCGTTTAGACGACTTTGCCCTTCACGACCACTTCGTTTCTAGAGCCGCCATCATTAACTCTGAGGACATTAACGCAGGAGCGCTCGCTGCAAGACACCGAAGGACATGTAGGAGATGGATCACTCATGTGTGAGTCGAGCGTGCCGGAAGAGATGGTGCCGGAGGTCGATCGCGCCAGCGCCGGAGTCGATCGCGTCCGACGAGATGGCGTTGGAAGAGATGGCGCCGCCGGCGATCGATCACGCCGGCGCCAGAGTCGATCACGTCCTAGGAGATGGCGCCGCCGGAGGTCGATCGCGCCGGCGCCCGAGTCGATCGCGTCCGAGGAGATGGCGCCGGAGTACTGGTACCTGCATGCTGGTCGCATCGCGCCGGATTACTGGTAGCGCCGGAGAAGATGCAAAATAGGGCATGCAGTAAACGTCGGATGGGACCAAACGAGCGCCAACATGCCGCGCGAGCAAAAGTATGAGTGCGAAAACGTGCCAAAATATCCCAGGGAAAGCAAAAAAAAGCTCTAGAAGTCAAAACATGTTTAACCGAGCGGTGCGCACACTGCCATGCAAAAGAAAAAAACCTGAGCAAAAGCAAAAAAAAAAAAAAAAGCGGCCGAGCGTTGCATGCAAGGTCAGTACGAGACGCACATTATGCAAAATTAAAGAGATATGCAAAAATATCAATCCTGGGGGAGATCGAACTGTGCCCCCCCTTCCCCTGCATATCCAAGCTACGAACGTTTGGTGTATGGGTGATACCCACAATCATATTTAATAAGGGCAGACAGGGAAAAGTACACCCTACTTAATCACTTCTTGATATGCTAAATCATGTCCAAAATGAACTTATTTCTGGATGGAGGGAGTATTAATTAAGTAGGGGAAATGTGGGATCACGATTGTAGTAACCGTGTTGAGCTAGCAGCTTTGTTCATGTTCCTGCTAGATTTCAGTTGGCACTAATCTTTTTTTTAGAGTTCGAGGGCCACTGCCCCGACCTTTCATTAGCATAAAAGACCACAGATCATTCAATTACAGCACCGGTTTTAACACCCATCACTCCCAGCACACGCCAGCGCTGGGGAAAGTCTAATTAAGTAGCAACAACAAAGCTAAAAAGGAAACTGATATGAAAAACAGGCTGATGCCCGAGACCCCTCTACACCTCACACCGTCTCCAAAATCTCATTGAGCGACCGCCACCAGGGGATCACAATAAAGCCCTCTTGTTCACCCTTCTCATTGAGGTGAGAGGTTTTCCACTTGCTGTTACAGTCATCAACACCCATAGTGTTTGTTAGGTCACCACTTGATAAGGTAGCCAGAGTACCTCATTTGATCTTGTTGATAACATCTAGCAACTGACTTCTCTTTTCTTGTGGACATAGGATAATCCAGTTCTGCAGCACACCACGTATCTTGTGAAGCAGTATTTCCATACTCTTCCATCCAGACCTCTGAAAACAAATCTCATTGTTGAGTTTCCATAAATTCCATAAAACTGCAGAAGTAACTATATTAACAACCTGACGATAGATGAGAGGAGGGCTGTGTGCCAGTGGCTTAGGGGTGTCAAGGTGTCGATGGGTTTCTCTTCCAACATGAAGAGCCTAGTCTCGATGAAAGACCTCACAATGACCAACTACAACTCACATGACTGCCACGTCATGCTGACGGTGTTTCTTCCGATTGTGATCAGGTCCATCGGTCCAAAGTACGTGAAGATGGTGATCACATGGATGTCCTACTTCTTTAATTGCATCACCTAGAAGGTCATCAATGAAGCTGAGCTGCCTGCCCTGAAATAGTTCATCGCGGAGACTCTTTGCCAACTCAAGATGTGCTTCCCACTGTCTTACTTTGATATCATGCCACACCTGATGATGCACATGGTTGATCAGATACAGCAACTGGGGCCCGTGTACCTGCACTAGATGTGGACGTATGAGCGGTTCATGTCGACACTTAACAGATACGTCCTCAACCGTGCTCACCCGGAGGGCTCTATGATCAAGGCCTACACAACCGAGGAGGCCGTGAACTGCTGCACGAGATACATCTGAGATGGGAGGGCAATTGGGTTGCCCATCCATCAGCACAAAGGCAGAACCTTGGGGATGGGGTGCACGGGGCAGAAAGTATGCACTGATGTACCAAACGAGATCATTCAACAAGTTCATCACAACATCCTTCATCAATTAGTGGTCATGGAAACCTACGTTGACAAGCACCGCGCATGATGGGCAGCGCTCAGAGGCATGGGTCCGAAAACAACACAAAAGCAGTTTTATAGAGTGGCTCAAACAACTTGACATACCCGATGGAGAAGACGATCAATCAATGGAGACTTCCGACCCGTCCACCCAAATCACCACATGGCAACGATATGACATCAATGGATACATGTTCCACACAAAAGAGAAGGACAAGAATAGCGCAGCACAGAACAGCGGTGCTCAATATGAGGCCATCGACGAGTCCACAGGCCATAGGAGGCAATACTATGGGGGTGTTGAAGATATATGGGAACTTGACTATGGCGGTGTTGACGTTAATTAACCATCAACTATATAAGTCAACAAGAATCAAAAGAAGGGTTAAAATGAGCTTCACCTTAGACTTAGGGGTTTTTAAACTAATAATTTAGGGGTTTTTAAACTAATAATTTCCACGAGTTTTGGTGAATGTCTATTTCTGCAGGGGGTTATCAGGAAAAGACCAAAGAAGACCCACATGTCAGATTTACAAAAAGAGAAATCAACCCTACTACGAAAAAGAATAATCTAGAAGACTTGAGAAGGTACCCCCTCGAAGGGGAGGGCCATTTGGGCTGATAGGTAGGGTGGCCGCCCCAGGCCCTAGGCGCCTGCCCCAGTGGTTTGACCAATCAGGTGCAAGCTCGCGGATCCTGCCTCCACCGCCTTTGAGGATGAATAAAACCATAGATTAAGGTCGGTTTGATCCGAGGGCTGTGGTGCTTCCTAGAAGGCTATATAAGCAAGGCCCCTAACCCCAGGAGAAACCCTAATTTCATTTGCAATTCATTAGTAGAGGGAGCCATCAGCAGAGCTAGGGTTTAGAGAGTTTCTCTCCACCAGAGAATTAGAATAACTACTCCAATTCTTCAAGTTCTACATAGGTTTTGACTAGATAGAGGAAGAGTCGGGTGGCTTGTGCTCGGGATTTAGATCTTCGTCATCAAAGTATTGGTACTATTTTGTATCTTTGCTCTATGACTTTATTCTAATATGATTATGTTTCTATTTATTATGTTCCTAGTTTGCTCTAGTAGTACATTTGATATGGTTATGATTGATAATGAGTTTATGTATATGTTTGCAAAGTGCTTAGCTCTCTTCGCGAGGGGGTTAAGTGGTAGATTACATGTAAGGATGGTGCTTAGATGCTATTTACCTACAAATGCACCCTATTGGTCGGGTCATGTGGTAGTTCGTGGAAGTGACAGTTCTATTGAATCTTATATAGTCCACCCCCATTGATAGGACAGGCAGAAACAACGTTACGTAGAAAGTCATGCTATGTTCTGTCTTTCTTCAGTAATATTCCTTATACATAGATGAAGAGTCTTTTATGCTATATATGATAGTGTGTTTGCTAGAGTAGATAAATGACTTAGTAGATTAGAACCTACCAAGAATTCAATCTCTTGAACTAATCAGATGTCAACCTACCTTTATGATGAGTAGTCTATCTCTAATCTCTGCGTGATTTATCCCTGTGCTTTATAATTCATTTATACTTATTTATCATGGTTTATCCCTCCTGCCAAAGTAAGTGACTGTGTGATTGATTTCTCATAAGTAGTCATATTTTGCAAATCCATCCCTTTTGGTTTAAGTCCTTAGTTCTTAATTTTCCTTGAGCTAAATATAAATTAACGATACCTGGAATATTTCCCGGTGAAGTAGTACGATGGTATTTTATCTGTACGCTTGCGGATCCCATTTTTATTCTAGGAGGAGCAGTTCTACCAACACTCCTGATGCCATGCTAGGGATGACAACTTAGCTTAAGTGGTGTTCGAAGTGTCAACAGGCACCTACAGATAACCGTCTTCCAATGCTAGTCGGTCAAACCAAAGGGGGTTGTCATGGACGACTATGGGCTCACCACCGTGGAGCTCCAAAGTGTTGGCTACAAAGATGATCAATGGGTACTAGCATGCGAGGTCACGCAAGTAGCCTACTATGTGAGGCCAGAGGACAAGAAGAAGCACGTGGTTGTGTCAGGAAAAGCAAAGGATCTGGGAGCTGATGGGGTCGAGAGTCCCGAAGAATACAACAACTACGCAGAGCTCAGACTTTTTACCGATCATCCAACCAATATCAAGAACGTCAAGGACAGCTGCAACAAGTCCAAGGTCATGCCCTAGGCCCGCCCCGACGGTGAGAAGAGGACCGTCATAGGATCACTTGCAGCAAAATGATATATATGGCACACATTTATGTAATAATGTCGGGATCGGTTGGACTCATTTAATTTGAAGACAAGTCTTTGTAACTCATTAATGTAATGGAACCATATATGTATGCTAAGTTGTGTTAAGTGCTACTATTACTACTACTACTTTAGTAATTGTACTACTCCTACTACTACCTCTACTACTCCTACTCTACTACCTCTACTACTCCTACTCTTCCTCACTACTACTCCTACTCTACTACCTCTACTACTCCTACTCTTCCTCACTGCTACTCCTACTACTACCTCTATACTCCTGCTCTATCTCACTACTACTCCTACTCTACTACACCTCACAAGCACTTCAAAACACACATCATTATGAACAAGCATTTAAACTATTTTAAAATAAACTTTTTAAGTACCATTTCTCAATAAAGCATCATTAATTCGAAAAGAACAAAGCTCTACAAAGTTTATTCAAAATTGAAAATTCAAAAAATAATATTAGAGGCGAGCATATTAGATTGACCACCTCGGTTAAGAATAATGGAGGTAGGCATTTATTACTTGAATGCCTTGGTTAAGAATAACAGAGGCGGGCCGCCTAAATTGCTGCTGCCCGTCCCATTCATTCGCCGCGTTCGAATTCATCCCCGAAGGGATGACGAATTTTCGAATCACGCACCCCGCCACCGCCGTCGTCGCCGGTGTGCTCTCCCCACCCCTCCCCCGCCCACGCCCCTGCACCAGCACCGTCTTCCCCACCTCCATCAGAACCCTAGTGGTACGGTGGTCCGGGGTTCTCCGCCACATTTTGTCGGAACCCTAGCGGTGGTCCGGTGGTCCGCTTTCTTCCCCGCCTCCGTCTCCATCCCTGCGCCATCCGCCGTCAGCGTCCACCGTGCCGTCCGCTATTCCCTTCACCGCCTCCTTCTCCATCTCCGCGCCATTCGTCGTGCCACCGCCGCCCTTCAGTCGTGGCCTTGTGGAGACAACTGCGCTACCGCCACCGACCTACGATGCCAGGTGCCCAGGTCTGAAATGGAATTGAGGCCACTGGATTTTCTTGCTAACAAGTTAGGTGCTACTGGATTTTCTTGCTAACAAGTTTGGCCAGTGCATGCATTTTCTTGATACAAATTACTCAATGCATATTATTACTCAATGCATATTATTATTACTCAATGTCTCGGTATAAGTTGATAGTAGTAACCACTTAATTAATTGAATATTTAGAGTGTTTTCCTTTGTTTAATTTGTTCTGTACATATGTACATAAATGCTGTCGTCATTGTTCTGGAGAAAGCACAAGTGAAATTTCATTGTTCTGGCACCAGCTAATTTGTTCCTTTCTTTAAGTTGGAGCAATGTATATTTTTTTACCTATTGTCCAATCTGATCTGAGCAATGTACTCTGTTAAATTTTGGACTTGACTTTAGCTGGTGGCAAAAATCTATAGTTAGGTGCTACTGGGAATGCTTGGTCCTGCATGCTTTGCTTAATCTACACATGTAGCTGGCAAAAATCTATAGTTCGGCTTTGACCTTCCAAATGGGGCTTATCTCCAAATTATTACTATCTCCTTAGAATTTAATGTTGTAGGCACTCTTAGTTGTGTAGTCACCATTTGTTGTCAGTGGCGGATCTACAGGGGGGCTAGGTGGGCTCCAGCCCCCCTAATGACTTGATTTACCACTAAAAACACTGTAGCAAAAACCTCAAATCACCGTTAAATCTTCGTACAAATCAACATCTCCATTGTTTTAGCCCCCCTTGATTCTCATCCTGCATCCGCCACTGTTTGTTGTCCATCATATATTCTTTGATCTCGTGATCTGAAGTAACAGGCATCAAATGTCTAGCCATGCTGTTCTTGTTGAGAGCTTCCTAGAGTGAAATGGTTTTTTTTCTTATGGCCTTGTTATGATATAGATTTGGTGCAATGCTTCTTGGAGCATAGATATTACAATAGTTTCACTCTTGAACGCTATTCAAATTCTGGGAAAAATTCATGCTTGTAGCTTGTTCTTTAAGAGCTTATATAATGTTTTTCTTAGATTTAGTGCTTGACACGACTCACAAGTTTGCTATACTATCACAAATGTGTCTTTTGTTCAAGTAAATAAAATAGCTATAAGGTATTTGAATTTTGTACTATAGGAGTAACCAGTTTCCACCAGTTTGCTAGAACTAAAAGTCCTGCAGTCTTCTCTGATGCAATTCAGCCTGGTTTCAGATGAACGATTCATATATTTGACATCTACTCGCTACTACTACTTACTACTACTTACTGCTACTTTACTACTACTTAACTATGCCAATGTTGGTACTCCTACTACCTACAGTCCTACTTACTACTTACTACCTACAGAATTGATGCTATTACTACTGCGGAACTGATGCTATTACTACTGCATGTTGTATGCTTATGGTATATGTTGCCTATGATGAAACTTTGCTGCTTATGGTAGCTGCCGATGATGCCTATATTTTCTTTGAACTGAGCATATGCCAACGCCCATGATGCCTCTATTTTTTTTGAACTGAGCATATGCCATTTTTCTGAGAACACTGCCTATGAAGCCTCTATTTTGTTTGAACTGATCATATGCCATTTTTCTGAAAACCACACTGCCTATGATGCCTCTATTTTGTTTGAACTGAGCATATGTCATTTTCTGACACTACAAGAGAAAACCCCATTTAGCAACGGATATATGGCAACACATAATTTATTCATTGCAAGGTCTAATGTGTTTGAAGCAGCATCCGTTACTGTAGGCAAAGTAATCTGTATTCTCGCAAAGTGACCTGGCAAATACTTCCTCCCGTCCAATACTCATCCGGTCGTGCCTTCTAAAAATCAAATGTTAATTACGACAAAAACAGCAGCATTTCAGTTTCGAACCTGGAACCTCCCACCAAGCCAACGCCTAGTTTCCCAATAACCAGCCGAGCAATCAATCTTTCGTGTTTGGCTGTTTGGCCACCCCACAAATTCTCTTACAATCCGTATACAAAGCATATAAAGCCCACGACCTGACAGCCCCTCTCCCATCCAGTACGCATGCAAATCCAAAAAAAATTGATGTCGCAAATCCAAAATTTTTAAAAATATGTTTGACAAAAATCGGGAAATGGAAATTTTTTAAAAACAATGAAAATCCATATTTTTTTAAAAATAAATAAATATGTTTGACATAAGATTTGAACTCATGATCTTAAATATCAATAGCATCTTCCTACCACTACACTACACATTCACCTATGAATGTTTATAAGATTCCATATCTTTGTATGAACATTTCATAATCTTGAATAGAATATTATGAAACCATAAATGATTTCAAAGAAAAAGTTTCAGCTTCAAAGTTTTAGATCTTGTGGTGATCTACAAGATAGTTAAAAAAATTCAAAAGTTTTGAATCTCAAAAAACTTCTCAAAGCCTTGATAGCAGGCAGCTTAAGAAGTCCGTCTCCATTAATCAGTTAAAAGAGGTGGTCGTTTTAGTAGACTTCTCATACCTCTCTTAATAGTCAACTAACAGAGGCTGTCCCCTTAGAATCCCTACCTCAGAAGATGATTGACAGAGGCAACCTTTTTGCCAAGAGCCCTCCTGACCATTACAAAGGCGACACTACATAATGCTTGTATCTGTTAATCACGGGGTTTATCTCCTATTTTTTTTTTTGTATAGTAGTGTTATCAACTATGAGATAATTAATTATACAATTTAAAAATTGAATACAAATTGGATTCCTTAACTTATTAGGGGACAAGTTCAGTTTCTTGCCAAACGTTGTCACGCCATAGCTTACGCGCAGGTCGGCTTGTTATCCTAATGAGCTAGAAGTGTGGCTCATTCGGTTCGTGAGCCAGAAAAAACACCATTGTTTTTGTCGGGTGACTTGCCTGTGCCTCAGTGATAACTTGCGGCCACAGAAGATGGTTCTCTTGCACTTTAACTTCGTCCATCAGCCTAACAAATTATCAGTTCCTGAATCGGCCAAAAAATATGAATTTTTTTAATCTGGGAGCCCCCCACCGGTCCAAATCGCATTTGTAGGGGCGGTTGCAAATCATCTTCCAGAAATTCCTGAATCCGGGCAAAAAAAATTTAAAGCACATGCTTCGTGGCTACAGGGATTCGAACCCGCAACCTCCCCTCACGTGTACCCTCCTCTACCACAACACCTCACACTTATTTGTGCCTATATTGGATTTTGATTCCCCACATATTATTTTAAACCGAGTTTAAATTAATTGTTTGAGGCCCTAAATGAATTTAAATGAAAAAGTTATCAACTACAAAGTTGTATAACTTTTCGAGATCTACAACTTTTATTTTGGTAGTTTCTCCATCTAAGGTTGTTTACAAAATTTGAATTTCAAATTTAAGAAATTCAAAAGTAGTTTTCCTTGATAAGATGTTTTCAAATAAAGAAGTTGTCGACTACAAAGTATCATAACTTTTTGATACCTACAACTTTTGTTTTTGCTCTTTGTCCATCCGTGGTTGTTTAAAAATTCAAATTTCAAATATTTAGAAATTTAAACGTAGTTTTCTTTGACAAGATGATTTCAAATAAAAAAGTTGTCAACTACAAAGTTTCATAACTTTTTGGGATCTACAACTTTTATATTTGTTATTTGGTCATTTATTCATCTGACATAGTGATAGTAACATTATTCACAAATTTTACGTATCTCTTATAGACTATAAGAGAGATGTAAATTTTGTGAACAATGTTACTACTACTTTATCGGATGAAGAAATGACCAAAATAAAAGTTGTAGATCTTGATGAGTTCTACAACTTTTATGTTCATGACTTTTTTAGCTGAAATCATTTAATATTTTAAAATAACGTTTGAAGTTGTCATTTTTTGAAATTCAAAATTCAAATGGATAAAACATAGTCACATGAAAAGATAGACAAAATAATTGTTGTAAAAACATAATAAATTGATAGAGAATGATTTTAGAAAATTTTAGAAAAAGTCATTAAATTGGAAGTTAGAACGAGGGAGAAAGACTTGTTACAAGTTTTAGCTGGAGAGTAAAAAAGAGAAATCAAAGTTCTTCGACAATTTTAAAATTGAATTTCAAACAGCATTTTGAAGCACTAAATGATTTCAAATGAAAAAATTATAAACAATAAAGTTTCATAACTTTTCGAGATCTACAACTTTTATTTTGGTCATTTCTCCATTCAAGATCGTTTGAAAAAAAATCAAATTTTAGTACTTAATTTACTATTCGGTTGAGCCGCCCCTACAAATCGAGCCATTTGTAGAGGTGACTGATAAGTGATAACACCAGCAACCCCTACAAATGGATTTGTAGGAGCGACTCCCCTAAAAAAAAGGGGCGTTGCTACAAAATTTTTTTTGTAGTAGTGAATTTGTATTTAAATATGATTCAGAATATTTTTAGATGTGAATATAAAAGTATTTACTCGATTTGCTTGATAAAAAGTATTAATTTAATTTAATTTGTTAAGCTAGATGAAATGCGACTCCTGATCTTGCAAACATGCAAAGTTTAAATTTTAGTTATCAAGAATGTAGAAAATAAATACACGCTATATA
The DNA here is from genome assembly GCA_038087645.1 of Saccharum hybrid cultivar R570. Taxonomy (NCBI): domain Eukaryota; kingdom Viridiplantae; phylum Streptophyta; class Magnoliopsida; order Poales; family Poaceae; genus Saccharum; species Saccharum hybrid cultivar. The sequence goes on from JAQSUU010000707.1 coordinate 13,424,261, forward strand.
CATTAACTATTTTTTTTTGCTTTCTTAGCTATCTCGTGTAAATGCTAACACTAATTGAATGTATAAATTTAACATAATCTATTTTTGGTCTGGCTCCCGCCATTCTTTCCTCTATATTAGTAATGATAATTTGCTCCCGCGGCTCTTTCCCTCCATATTTTTTTGGTTTCTTATACACGTTCTTTTCTCCCACGTCACAGTTAATCCAATTTCCCACACCCCCCATGCTAATTGTTGGGACTTCTAGTAGTGTCCCCACCTTTCATAGAGACTGGCTAGAGGGAACCGTGTAGAACAGCATGAGAACTGCCCCCCTGATTGTGGATCTCGTCAACTCTCTGTTGAGAATCGTGGTTCCTTTTCTGTTTTCTCTCGTCGCACAACAACATACCTCCCATCTCCCACATCTTCCCTACTGCGAAGTGCGAACAGGGTGGGCGGGGCGCCGCGGCGTGGCTGCCTTGCGAGGCGCGATTGCGCGAAGCCGGGCGGGGCCGCCGTCACCGGGGCTTGCAGGGCGGGGTGCACGCCGGTCTGCAACTTCCCAACCACTGCTGCCACCGCGGCTCCCTCCACCGCGAGCAACGGTATCACGTGCCGGCGCCGGCGCTGGCAACAGCGTCAATTTTTCCTCCGGCCTTCGCTCGGCTTCAGACCTCACCTCGAGGATGCCACTGGCGACGGCGCCCATGATCTATCTTTTTCTTCCCCACGCCTATCCTCCCCAGCGCCACCCCTCTTCACATGGCGTGACCACCAGGCTCCCTCTGACCTGGTGCTGGCGAGATCCGCTGCCGCAAGTTCCAGGAGCCCAAGTTTGACTACCTGCTCTAGGGCGAGCCGCTTCTCTGTTTCCTGCAAAAAAATGTCGCCGTCCATTGCTTTCTTATTTTTATTTCATTCTGTTGTTGCCTTCTTCCTCTGGCTCTTCACGGAATGCAAAGGTTTTCTGACTTTTTCTTGCCTGTAGACATCGACACACCCTGTACCCGCTGAGCTCCGGGATCACAGGCCACGTCAAGAAGAACATCGAAGGTGAGGTTCTTCTTCTCATGTTGTAACTGACTGCTGCTTGTTTTTACGAACTTTCAGTGAACTGAACGCCTATACCTTTTCGCATTTGTCATCATTCACTCTAGATTATATTGTTGAGAAGCTAGGTATTGATGAGAGCAAAATCGAAAACCTGGGCAACCTGCTATACTATAACTACGGTAACACGATGGCTGGCTTCATTAGGGTACGTATATTGCAGCTTATCGATTTTTCTATTTGTAATCAGCGAACTAAAAGCCCTATCTTTTTCCCCATTCCCTTGGATCTCCCTGGCATGTGTGCTTTTACAACATTGGGTTTTTATTTGTTGCCCTGCTGAAGAAAGGGATAATAATTAGGTAAGATTGTGTTCAAGCTTAAGTTGTGATCAGTCGGGCGCACCTCCGCACTGAACTTCATCCTAGTGCTAGAGGAGATCAGATAGATAGTGGTGGTGAAATTGAGGTTAATTTCCATGGTAATTACTACCTACTTTAAATTATTATTATTGATAGATTGTGTTATTATCTATAAATTTTTTTGTCATTAAATATTTTGTTGTTGCAATGTAAGTCTGCATAGATGAAACTGAAGACAGTGCAAAGCGTGGCAAGACAAAACAAAAGATATTTGGTTGAACAACTGAATTATACAATGGTATAGTTGAATTGGCAATTATCCATACTAGATTTATGTGAAATATTTATTTGTTTTAGTTCACTACAGAATGAGCAAGAAAACAATGTGAAGGATGATGATCTGCAACCACATTACAAAAAAGGTATGCACACCAATACTGATAAAAAAGATATAAATTGTTTGTATATTTTTAGATACCAATGTTTCCTCTACTTCTTTTCAAGTTTCTTACATGTGTTTCATTATAGAACAAAGAAATTACGGTAGAGAATGATACTATATAACATTACAGGCCATGGACCAGCAAACATCTTCCATTTGCTCAAATCTTGAAGCACCTTGTTACCAGGTACTCATTTTTTCAACAATAATACTTTTTGGTACATTCATATTTTAAATTATTCAGTTACCTCTATGAAAAATGAAAAAAAAAATTGTGGAGTAGGATTGAATTTATTTTTAAACTAGATTTAAGGCATATATAAAATTATTTTTATGCACTGTAGAAAGAGCAAGATAATTATGTGGAGCACCAGGACCTGCATGCACAGAACAAATATGATTATACTAAAGATAAGGTTTGCACACAGAACTGGACACATGGATGCAAAGCAATAAATTATGCTTGATTTATTTTTGGATATCATTATTTCCTCTACTTTTCAACTTTCCTAACATGACTATGCTTTATTAAAAAAAATATGACCATAGTGTATAAAACACATCTCTTAAAACTTCATATTATCATTTTCTTAATTGTTCTTACAGCTACAGACTAAATTTCCATATATATTTTATAAAAACATTAACGTGGCACAACAAATTTGTCAACTGCCAATTCAATGATCGTATGATTGGTTAATTTTTTGCAACTAGTGTGATCTATTGTGTACTTATTTTTTCACACTTATATATGTGAACTTGGTTGGCACCAAAGTACGTATTCTTACCACCTAAAAAGATTTTACTTCTTCTAAGTGTCATATTAAAGTAATCCAACTTTCATCTACAGGTTGAGAAGGTAAATGGATGATCACATCTGTGGAGCGCTAGACTAAACTGAAGGAAGGACAAAGGAGGATTGCTGTCATCTAGGAGGGACCTCTGTTTTATATTTTACTCCCATAGGAACTTCTCTCTGAACAAAAATTGTCTCATGAATTATGTGGATTGGTACTGATTGTAATGCAACAAATCCTTCGCTTTCTTGTTAAATTGTGGCTTATTTTCTATGTGTCAGATGGTCTTCGATTTCTTGTTAAATTGTGCAAGCATTATCTCAAAATTTATCTAAAATTAAATAATTATTTTATTAATGATTGAACGGTTTATTCCTTGCAACACATATAAGTGTTGTGAAAAACTAAATCTATATGTTGCTACAAACCATAGAGGTCCTTCGTCCATGGTTTGTACAAACACATATAAATGTTGCTATAACCCATTATTATGCGTTGCAGCTTTGCAACGGTTATTAGTATGGGTTACCAACACATAAATAAGTGTTGCAATAGATCCTTGCAACGCCACTTTAGGCAACGCATATTAGATGTGTTGGTATAGACCCTGCCAACGCATATATGAACTTTTAGCAACGTATATTTGCGTTGCAAAAGGGGGTGTCATTTTGTAGTGTGAGCAGCAGAAAATTGAGAACTACTTTCTACTACTTACTCCTACTACTACCTCTACTACTCCTACTATGTTACTATCCTACTATGTTAAGTGTTTATTACTACATCTACTGTCCTATACTACTCTCTACTACTACTATCCTACTACTACATACTCTCCTACTATCCTACTACTACTTACTGCTACTTAACTCCTTACTACTATGCTTTTGCATGTGATGCTTTACATCAGATCACTATGGACCCTAAGGTTGCTCGGGCTTGTGACGAATATTTTGCCATACTGTCTACTGGAGCATGTACTCTACTTTGCTCGGGCTGCTGCTCTTTTCTATGCCATATGCAATGATGAAATGCCTAAATATGTGCTGAGGCAGTCCACATTACTATACTTGCCTCGGTTAACCATTTTTACCCGCCTTCATTAAGTTTTTTGTACTACCTTGAGCTTCTCTAGCATATGCAATGATGACCTTTTTCAAAACTCTTAAAAAGTGCTGAGGCATTGACATTTGCAATGATGTGAACCTCTTTATGTTGAGGCGGCGGCAATGATGAACGAATGCCCCCTACATGTAAGATGGTAAACTAGGATGGCTTGTATACAAGCAACAAGTTTATAAGCAATTTGATGACAATGGGGCTAATCTGAGCCAACTATATATGCAAGTGATTCTTTCTGTATTTCATACATTTGTATCTTTCTGTATATACTGGAATTAGTGATGATAACCCAATTCTTCTTAGGCTCTAATGGCTGAACAAAGGGCTTTAGCTAAGGAAGAGTGGCGTGAGGCTACCCCTGATGATAGTGGTGAAGGGTCATCATCATTAGGCACAAGCGATGATGAGTCCACCTCATACAAGAGCATTCAGTTGACATCGAGGCCGGTGAAGAAAGTTCATGGAGAGGAAGAACTCGATGCTCACTATGATCAGACGACTAAGTCTAAAGAGGCTCGCAAGTAGCCACGCCGCGTTAGTTCAGATGAGGATACAAAAACACCATGGCTCGAGGTATTTGCAACAGAGATCATGTTAATTGTTGACACAGGGTCTGGTATATAGCTAATGCGAGTCTTTGCCGTCCACAGCTACCGTTGGTGCCTCAGAGTTTGCAGCATGCCATGGAACAGGAGGAACAAGAAGAAACATCCCACATGGAAGCACCCGCTCCCTCCACGGCAACCTCTTCAACTGCAGCTGCTGGTGATAAGCCGATTTGGGCAATGGGCTAACATGGAAGGCACAAGAAGCATGACGATGTGCACGTGATAGCCCAGGTGGGGCCTCAAGGAGGGCCCTTGCTGCCAATAGAGATCCTTGGCAAATTCAGCAACCAGTGCTCAGTCTTAGTCAGGGAGAAGGTTGACATCACCTATGAGAATTGGAAGGACGTCCCAACAGGACTCAAGGAGTACGTGTGGGATGAGATGCTGAAGCGCTTCACGTATCCAGAGGACTCTGATATGGAGAAGTGCAGGGAGCATGTCATAGCCGTTGCAGGAAAGGTGCTTCGAAACTTTAGGTACAAGATCCTTGGCAAACTTAGGACTACACACTACTACTACTACTACTACTTACTACACTATACTACTTAGGACTACACACTACTACTACTTACTACACTATACTTTTGGTACAAGATCAACAAGGAGTATGTGCAGAAAGGAAGTCACCCTGCACTCATTACAACTATGTCTTGCCCAAAGTTTATGAACAATTCGTTAAGCAGAAACAAACCCCATAAGCAAAGCTAAAGAGCGAGTAGTTCTCCGAGCTTGCTAAGCACCACCAGCACCACCACCACATGGGCATGACAGCGTATGCCGGTAAGAGACCGGGGTGGAGGGCAAAAGAAAGGGCTTTAGCTGATGCCGGGCTGCCAGATCAGTAGAAGATTTGGATATGAGGTCAAAAGACTTCCTCAAAGGCCACGAGCCAAAGAAGCTATAGGAGGGCAAGAGAAAGTTCAACGAGCCGCATATTGAGGAGGCCAAGAAGAGGATCTTCAATGTCACTGTAGCCGCTAAGAGTGGGGAGTTCGAGCCTCGCGGAGAGAGGGACATACTAACCAAGGCATTAGGAAACCCCGAGCACCACGGCCGTGTCCGTGGCATGTCCTCAAGGAAGAGCTGGAAGACCGTGGATTCCTGGCAATCCGACACCAGAACTTATCACATGAGGTAGAGGTACAAGGAAGGGCTCATCCAGAAAGGCAGAGATGAGGCAATACAGGAGATGATCAACAAGTCCGTATTGGACGCATTCACGAGCACTAACCCTAGGATTGTGGAGCTGAGGAGGAAGATGTTTCGCTGGGATGGCGTGCTGCCAAAAGAGGGTCCATCCACTGTACAAGGGCAGCTGGCACCAGGTACTAGACAACTCCAAAGGTACCCGGTCGATGACATCGTGGAAGCAACATTGTGCACGCTCCAGATGCCCTTTGGTAGGACCAGGAAGAAGAAGGAAGTGGCCTAGGGATCGGAACAACCTCCCGAAAGTAGTGCCACGTACAATGGCAAGCCTATCCCACCTGACTGTGCCTTGGTGGACATGGCCTGGGTGAACCTGGACTTCAAGCATGAAGAACTCGACTTTCCAACTGAAGAGGGTGACACTTTGATCGGTGGTGCACTAGGTTTGCGCGTGCTATGGAACAAGGCGAAGATCTTGTTCGAGATGACGACACCGGTTTCACAGTGCTCGCACCTGTCGTCGTCCCCACCATGTGATGACCCGGGTGACGATGATGATGACGATGGCGATGACAACAGTGACAATGGAAATGAGAATGCTGGCGGCTCAGGCAGCACTCCTCGAGATAGTCTGCCTCCTGACAACGACAGTCCACATGGAGGCACAGGGGCAGCAATCGGCAATGTGACGCCACCATTTGGAAGTGGTTCGAACGAGGGCCCAACCACATGTCCTAACGCGCCGAGGAAGCCTGCAGATGAACATGAATGTCCTCCCTCGCTGAGGAAGCCTGCGGATGAACAAGTAGGGGAGGACATACCTTGGAACCACACACTGACGAGTTGGGCGGCCTATCAAATAGCCGACAAGTACCCCTACTCAACTACGTTTGAAAGGTTTGCTACCCTCGAACATACTCATACTATATAATTCAATTAGAAATGTTATATGCTTTCTCAATTGCTAACATCTTAAGCCTCGATACATGTCGCAGGCCGAAAACACCACCACAGATCTGGGACCGGCCAGATGATTGCCCCAAAAACTACAAGCATGGAAAGTTCATGTTGACCGTGGGTGACCTCGTTGCAGAGAGGTGGGAGGTAAGGAGGTTCCACATCTGGTACATGGAAGCAGCGAAAGTTGGCTTGCATAACTTTCTCAACAAGATTCTAGCGGACCTCTTCCACATGGAGAACGATGGTAAAGTCGTTGTAGATTTCCATGACATGCATAGATTATTGAGGCAAAAGGACCTCGACATACAACAAGTCACCATATTTGCCATGTAAGTTAGTTACGACTTTGACACCACTGTATTGTTGGAGGTACTTTAGGAAAAATATACTAATAATGCCATGATGGCTTCTCCTTGCAGGATGCAAGCCTATGTAAGCAAAGAATTGGTCAAGAATATTATCTATCTCAATCTGATGCTTATTAATGAGAGATCCATTATGGGTTATGATATACCCGACCACAGTGACAACCTAGCGAAGTTGAACGAGGAGGAGAGAAGGCAATACCAGAAAGATATGGAAATCGAGTATAAGTACCGAGCGTCAATGTACATGCTTCACGCCATGATGCAGATCAAGGGAAATGGCTATATCTTGGCCACCCACCAGTTCGGGTAAGTCGATATATATATATATATATATATATATATATATATATATATATATATATATATATAGAGAGAGAGAGAGAGAGAGAGAGAGAGAGAGAGAGGGGGGAGAGAGCTATTACCCTACAGCTGGCTACGAAATAACTTATTCTGTAGCCACTTTGAGTTGCGATAATTGCTATGCTAATTTACGAGATTATAGTAACTCCTTACTATATGATTTATTATAACATTATGGTAAATATCCTCATGTGTTATAGTAATTCAACTATCGTAAATATATACTGACATTGTCGTAAATTAGTATATAAAATTATCATAAATAGAGGTGGCTACAAAAATAACTTATTTTGTAGCTAGCTATAGAGTATAATCGTAAATGGGATCATGACTTGTCATATTTGAGCATGTCAATTCTATATTGTGTGAATGGTGTAGCAAGGGTATCATGGGCCACTAGATTGCTTTCATAATCTATCCTCAAGATGGAAAGGCCTACGTATTTGACTCTCTTCGGGATACAAACAAAGCAGGCTACAAGGAATTTGAGGGATGTTTGAGATAGTAAGTGATGGTACCTACTCATTTACAGTTAACATACGTGTTCAAATTAATTGTCGCTAACACTACGACTTTTCATACAGCGCTTATAAGAAGTACGTGCAAGATCCCAAGTGCTATGATCGGAGATCTGAGAAGAAAAAAGATGAAGCATGGCACAAAATTGCAACTCAGGTGTGAATTCCCGGTAAGTATATGAAAAGTTGTACTTACTACACTACTTACTACTTACAACCACGGTACTTACTACTTACAACTACACTACTTCCTACACTACTTACTACACTTGCTACTACACAACTTACAACTACACTACTTACTACACTTGCTACTATACTTACTACTTACTACACTATAATTAGTACTACTTGCTACTGTACTACACTATACTACCTAGGACTACTACACTACTTACTAGTTACTGCTTGCTACTACTTACTACTTCTACTTGCTAGTACTACTTAGTACTACTATACTACTTACTACTACTACTTACTGCTATAATGATTGCATACTATATATCTTGCAGTGTGCCAAACAACCCTTTTGCTCAATGCTATGTGGCTTCTATGTTTGCGAGTACTTGAGGACGTGCTTCAGATTTAGTACCAACTGGCGGCAGCTCAAGAAAGCACAAGGTTGGTGGCGAAAGGAGAAGGTTGACTAAGACTTCAGACAAATAGTCGCCGACATTTGTAAGTTTGTCACAGAGTCCGCGCACGAAGGGCGACCGTCGTTCTTCCACACGGAAAGTGACCTAGCTACTAATCCAAAGTACGCTAATATCAGAAATTGGAGCAAGGGGGGATAAATCTCACTAATTACATCTTGCGACCTATTTTCCTTGAAGAAATGATAGCTAGGTGTTGGTGTTGTAGGTCTTGGTGTTGTAGGAGCAAGTGGTAAACATTTGACATATGCTTGTGTAATAATCTAACTTCGAATGATGTTGGATGCTCGCGAACAATGGACGACATCAATGAACGTGTTATATGTTTGTTCTGTGTTTCTATGTGCCTTTCTGCTTATATACATGTGTTTGATTTGCAAAAATATAATTCTAATTCAAATTGAAATGAAACTATAGAAGGGTGCCAAGCTGTTTTTCTTTTAAATGCCAAAAACATAATAGAGGCGAATTCAAAGGAGGCGGGCAACATAACCTGCACCGCCTCGGTTAAACAAAGAATCGCCCGCCTCCGTTAATCACATTAATGAAGGAGGGCAGGTTATGGCGCCTGCCTCCATTAAGGTATTAATGGTGGCGGGTGGGGCAACCGCCTTGGTTATTGCTCAATAACTGAGACCTTACGTTGGAGGCGATTGCCCTTGCGCGCCTCCATTAAGCAAAAACGACCGCCTCCATTAAGATTTCTGTACTAGTGAGTACTGTAATTGGATTTCTTTGCCCGTGCCCGTGCCCGTGCCCCATCTCCGCTTTGGTATAAACAAAAAAGAAGGTAAAATGTGTTGCCGGAGTCTCTATTAATGTCATTCGCAGAGACAGTGTTTGAGGAATCGAAACTGTGACCTAGAGCTCAACCATAACACTTCTCTAACAATACCACACACTCATTTGTGACTACATATAGGATGCAATCTTTTTGTATTAGTGTTTTGTAATCTTATATTGAATATTTTAGCTACTAAATGAACTCAAACGAAAAAAGATCCAACTGCAAACTTTTAAATATTGTGAAACACTGCAACTTTGGTAGAGGATTATCTCCATCCAGAATTATTTAAAAAATTCAAGCACTGCAAACTTTGCCTGCAGCCGTCGTGGCCACAGCCACGGGCTAGCAAACCATGGGAACCCGAGCTGACCTCCATCCGAGCAAACCGAAGTCCTGAACCCTGGGCAGAAGCCAGCTCGGGAAGCTGTCGGGCGACATGAGCCACATGAGCCGATGAGGCAGAGAGCAAGCAGAGCAGAGTCATACAGCCCACCCAAAAGAAAATTGTGTAGGCCCATAGGACTGTGGGTCTTGGGGCAATACATTCACGATCCGTTCTAGGCCCATCACAGTTCGGCCCGTGGAGCCTCGACGCACTCCTGTCCACAAGATGCACGATAGCAATGAGCCTAGCCTCGTGGGCGACCGCGTGGACACTGCAGCCCGGCCCACCGCCTGCACGAGATGGTGGAGCGATGCGAACCTGGCGAGTGGCGACAAGGCCGTAGATGGAGGCGGTGGCGGCGTGCCGGGGTGGAGTGGGTGGAAGACCTGGGGCTGCTGCCGGGCCTTTCCACCGATTCCGAAGGTCTCCGGCGGCAGCGGCAGCGGCAGCGGCAGCGGCATTGGGTCCAGCAGGTAAGGACTCCCAAACAAGGTTCAGTTCTTTTTTTTCCCCTCCGATGCTTGGCTTCACTGAGATGTCAGATCTCCCAGATAATTATTTCGTCCTGTGTTTATGCTTGTCTGCTTCAAATTATTGTAGTGGCGTTTTGATTGAGACTGAGGGTGTGTTGGTTGTACTTTGGTACTCCTACAAAAATAATTTTGTCAATTTGTCTTCAACATATTTGGTACTCTATTTGGAGTATGCATTCTCATAGTCAATCCATGTTTTTAATGCACCACAAACTAATGATTTAAATAAATAAAAGGAATGACAACGAGTAGTAAGACACTAGAAACAAGTACAAACAAGATCCAAATAGCTCTATGATAATACCGATGGACGCATTATATTATTCTAAAAAAATTCGGTACTGGTTTCATATTTCCCTGATATAAAATAAACTAGTTTAGGATTTTTTTAAAAAAATAAACCTGTTTTCAGTATTTTGAGAAAAATACAAAAACACCTTTGAAACCAGCTAGATGTCTAGATTTGTCTGGTATTGATATTTTCATGGTCAAAGATTCCTGATTTTAGAGTTGTGTGGTCAAAAAAATTTTCTGGAATCTGAATTACTTATGTGCTTCTGCGAAATCCATCCATTCATTGTATGTATGCAGTTGTGAATTTTTTTTTATTTTTAGCCCAAATTTGAAACAAATTTTAAATTTAACCCGCATTTGAAATTTTTTTTTAAATCTAACCCGTTTGGCCCCGCCACCATGCACGGCGGGGCAAATGCACTGAACCCCGCCATGCATGGTGGCGGGGTACAGGTCCCACATGGCGGGGGACGTGGCAAAGCCACCCGGGCGTACCCCGCCATGATGCATGGCGGGGTACTCTAAACCCGCCACCCATCATGGCGGGTTACACCCCGCCGCCCATCATGGCGGGGCACGGCCTAAATAAAAGCTGCGCCCCGCCACGCCCGCTCGGCCGCGCCCGTCCTCCGCACCACCGCTGCCGCGCCGCCGCCGTCGCCAGCGCCCCCACCGATGCCTCACCGCCGCCGGAGCCGCCACCGACGCCCCGAGCGCCGCCACCGTCGCCCAGAGCTCCTCCCCCGCGCCCCGCCGCGCCGCCGTCACCGCCGCTGCCGCTCCCCGCCGCCGCCGCGTCGCCGCTGCCGCCGTCCGCGCTACCGCGCCGTCCCCCGCGTCTCGGCCGCCGCAGCCCCGCCGCCACGTCCCCTGCCACCGCGCCCCCGCCGCGTCCCCGGCCGCCGTTCCCGCGCCGCCACCCCGGCCGCCGACCGTCGCACCCCGGCACGCCGCCGTCCGGCCAACCTCGTCTCGCCGCCGCAACCTGTTTTACGGTAATTTTTTTATTTTGTCGTTACTATTATTTATTTGTAGTAAGTATTATTTAGTTAATATTATTTATTTAGTTAGTTATTTAATATTCAATGTAGTTATTTAGTTAGTTATTGAATTAGTTATTTATTTATTTAATTAGTTATTTAATATTCTTTAGTTGTTATTTAACATTACTTATTTAGTTAGTTATTAAATTATTTAGTTATTTAGTTAGTTAATATTATTTGTAGTTAGTTAGTTGGTTAGTTAATATTATTTGTAGTTAGTTATTTAGTTAGATAACGATTAATATTAGTTATTTAGTTAGTTAACGATCATTTGTAGTTAACGATTTTTTTGATAGTTAGCTAATATTAGGTTTTAGTTAATCGGTTGTTATTAGTTATTCAGTTATTAGTTAATTAGTTAACGATTATTAGTTATTCGGATGTTATTAGTTAATATTAGTTATTTAGATATTAAGTAAGTTAGTTACGTGGTAGGTAAGTAAAGTTCGTTAGTTAGTTATGTAGTAATTAGTGCTACCATATTGGTCAGTTGATAATCGGATGTCAAATCGTTTTGTAGATGGATTACGGTGTAAGAGTTTTTTACGGAGGAAGTGTTAGGAGAGAGGATTGCCAGTTTGAGGATATGTATGAAGAATTAGAATGGTTTGATGGCACCCCTAGTTTCCGCGATCTATGTGACCGTTTGAGTTTGAAGTTTGGCGAGGCTTTCATACTAAAGGGTAGGTTCGATGTTGGAAAGAATAGGGCACACTATGTGATGATGGACTTGTGCAACCAAGCAGAGTGGTCCCGATACAATAGGGTCATCCAAGGTTCGAATGTCAGCATGGCTGAGTTGGTGCTGGAGAATGTTGAGAATGAGGAGCCGTCCTTCGACAGTGGTACTCTAGGAGATTGTGGTGTGCAGATGCAACAAACTATGGAGAGTATGGACTTGGATGGTAATTTGACGCAGGAGCAGGTTCATTCTCCTCTAGTTGGTCATATAAGCAATGATTTTGATGTAGACGAGTTTGAACAGGAGGAGGAGGAGGCGGCAGAGGAGGAAATGATTGGTGATGATGTTAGCACTGATTCTGACGATTCAGGAAATGAGGAAGGAGGTCCACATGCCATGCGAGCACCGGTTGAAGCCATGCCCTCTCGAGGTGCACCTGCCATGTGTACACCAGTTCGTGGCATGCCCTCAGGAGTACCGCTTGAGGTACTTCATGGCATGCAGAGTCAGGGCACATTAGCCACCGGTTATCCAGATGATGGAGTGGAATATGAAGGATGGAGCAGGATTAGGGAGCCACAAGAATACGTTGCACCACCCTCTTATACATCGGAGAGCTTACACAGCTGAGGGAGGCTGGCTTGCCCTTTACCGGTGTGCCAAATTATAACGATGTAAGTATGTCGCATATGGCAGTTTGTGACACGGGTTTGCAGATGTGTAAGGAATCATTATACAACCATAAAAATTTAATATTGAGGAAGGGAATGCTTTTCAATACGATGTCTGAGATGAAGTTGTTCCTTCAGGACTATGTTGTGTATCATCATAGGCCTTACACAGTTCGACATTCTGACAAGGAGGTAAAATTCCACATATTATGTAAGGCTGGATTCCCGTGCTCGTGGAAGTTGAATGCACGAAAGAGGCGGAGTGATGGTAAGTGGAAGGTAACTTCAGTGGAACAGCCGCACAGATGCCAGACTAATGAGGGTAAAAGGTACCATCCGTAGTTGATGGCTCGGTACCTAGCCCGTCGTATATTGGGTCTTGTAGATAAGGACAACGACGTATCGGTGTCTTTCTTGCAGGAGACCATGGTCACATTTGTTGGGTATGAGGTCACGTATGGAAAGGCTTGGCGGGCAAAGCAAATTGCCCTGGCAATTCGCTGGGTAGCTGGGAGGAAGCCTATAACAGGGTTCCACGCATTTTGTGTGCGATGGAACACTTCAACCCTGGCATGAGATCGTTCATATACACAGGAGGGTTGTATCTTTAGAACCCATTGAGGCATATTCGGTACCATGTGTTCTGGTATTTCGATCAATGCAAACATGCATTTTAGTATTGTCGGCCAGTTGTTCTTGTTGACGGCACGTTCCTCACCGGCAAATACAGGGGCACATTGATGATGGCTGCTGCTGTAGACCCAGAGAACCAGATAGTGCCAATGGCTTTTGCTTTGGCGGAGGGGGAAAATAATGATTCATGGTCATGGTTTATGCGTCTGCTTCGTGTTCATGTGCTTGGCCCTTCTCGCACCATTTGTCTGATTTCGGACCGTCACATTGGAATTCTTAATGCAGCCGGTGAACACATTGATGGTCACCCGCCCCTAGTGCAACGTTGGTGCATGCGGCATTTTGCCGCCAATTTCTGGCGGCGTCAACGCAAGAAGGATGTGGCTGACAAGTTAAAGGAGCTTTGTAATAAACGTACGGAACGCGAGTTCAACGAGACTATGGCAGAACTAGAGAAGATGCTCAACCAAGCTGGCAAGGCATGGTTAGACCAGCAGATGGAAAATAAAGCCAAGTGGGCATTAGCATATGATGAGGGCGGCTTCCGTTACGGCATCATGACAACAAACTCCTCTGAGTCTTTCAATCGTGTGTTCAAAGGCGTTCGATCTCTCCCAGTGTCTGGTATTGTTGAGTTCTCTTTTAGGAAGTGCAATGAGTATTTTGTTAAGCGGTATGGCCTAGCCCTGAGGAATGAAGAGGAGCTTGGAAGATGGGGGAAGGCTGCACACGAATATTTGAAGGAGGCTGAGGAATTGGCCAAACAACAGGTTGCCGAGGCTTATGGACAGGACATGCTTGTTTTCTGCGTACGAGCTAGAGGGGGCACAAACCTGGGCGGTGAACAATTTGGTGGGCGAACGTACCGTGTCGATCTTGATAAAGTAGAATGCAGTTGCAACGTCCCTCAGATCATGCATGCCCCTTGCTCACACATGATCACCTCTTATTGGCTTAGAGGTTTTGACCACACAGTTGCACCATACATGTCACCCTTGTATTTCCGTGCCAACACCCTCAAAGTTTGGGAGAAGAGTTTTGAGCCATACCTTGACGAGTCGCAGTGGCCTCCATATTATGGTGAGGACTACGCGCCTTATTTGGACCTGAAGAAGGTAGGGAAGGGAAGGAGGAAGAAGAAGCGACTGAAAGGCGATATGGACAATATGAAAGGTTACGGCGCCGACTTGTATGGTGGCGGGGACTTTGACGAAGAACGTGCGCAAAACCTTTGCTCCATTTGCAAGAATCCTGGTCATAACGCTAGATTTCATAGGCGGGCGAGACAAGAGGTGATTTATATTGTAAACATGCATTTATGATATTTTAATCTTCAAATTTACTTGTCTTTGTTTTTTTATAACATTATTAATTGTTCTAATGTTATTAATGTTGTCTTTGTTTTTTTCAAACAGGTAGGTTCAGGGTTGCAAGATGGAGGCGCGGGCTCCTCATCCGTGCTTTAGCCTCATTGAGGCAGACTACGACAAGGACCACCGGGCCCAGGCCTTGTCGGAGAAGCAGAGGCCGTTGCGTGCGCTTCGTGTTTGCACGCACCGCGTACATAGCTGGGACGAGCGATACGCGACCTACATACAGCGGGCAGGCTTCCTTGAGATTGTTTGGGTCTACAACAGTACACTCCCCACACTAGACCCTGCACTTGTTACTGCCTTTGTTGATAGGTAACATTGCATTTTGCATTTATTGTCTTTGTTTTGTAAAATTGGGCCGTCAACTTGCCTATAATCAGAAACTTGTAATGATGCAGGTGGAGACCGGAGACGCACACCTTCCACACACCATGTGGGGAAATGACTATCACGATGCAGGATGTCAAGATGATATTGTGTCTCAGTTTGGCTGGTCATCCGGTGACTGGGGTCGTCGACGAGTCTAATTGGGTAGACTTGGTGGAGCAGTTCTGTGGTAGGAGGCCATCAGAGGCTGAAGTTAAAGGCACAAAGTAAGTTCATATTTGCGCCCTATTGAAATCACTATTACAACCATTTCAGCTACATCTATTTTTGTAGAATAATGCTTCAATTGTAATTGCAAGAAGACCTCAGGAGTGTCGACGTCATGGATAACCCAGCACTTTGGTGCAGGGCCTCCGATCGGTGCTCCAGATCACGAGGTCGAGGTGTATGCAAAGGTGTGGTTGTGGCACTTCTTGGGCGCTTTCTTGTTCCCCGACTCCTCAGGCGACAGCATCAGCTGGATTTTCTTGAGGATCCTTATCCAGCCACTGGAGAACATTGCAACCTATAGCTGGGGTACCGCAATCCTTTCTTGGACATACCATCAGCTTTGTACCGCCTGTCGTCGCCAGTCGACCAATGCCAACCTAGGTGGCTGCTCGTACCTACTTCAAGTATGGATTTGGGAGCGGTTTCCGGTTGGGAGGCCTACTAAACCTCCGCATTTGCCTATGAGTACATTGACTACTTTGATATCTTCATACGACTAAAGAGATTAGTGACACCGTGTTTGTGTGACTTGCAGGTTTGGCAGCATGAAGACGTTCTACCCACCGCCCTTTTCATCTGGAAAGACGCTAAGGTAGTGAGGGGCGAGCTGGAAAGGAGGTACAAGCAATACACGGATGCGATAGACGTATTGACACACAACTATGTAAGTTATATCCACATTTCCTACTAAAGGCACTATCAATGAGATTGATACTAAATTAAGTTTTTTTACTTTGCAGGTAACATGGACACCATGGTCTAGGTGGGAGCTAGAGGACTACCTTAGTCCGCGCTGCGAGGAGGAAGGGGACGAGTGGCTTTACGAAGGGCCACTTATCTTCTTCCACGTCATCGAGATGCACTACCCTTTCAGGGTTTACAGACAGTTCGGGAGGTTGCAGGGAATTCCACCGCTGTACTCCACCAACGCTCAGCTGCATGGGTACGATGCCAATATGTTTATTCTACTTAAGTGCCTCATTTCTAATGCAATATGGCAATGCAGGATCGATCGAAGGCTTCGGACCACGCAAAAGGATTGGGCGGTGACGCACGAACCACATTTGCTTAATTGGTATAACAGGCATCCTCGCCACCTCAACGAACTTCCACAGCACCACCTGACAAGATGGATGGAGTACCTGCAATGGCTGCAGCGAAGTACGAGGACTCATCTCATGGTCCCGTACACCAACATGCCTACAGATGCGGCCGGTGAGGATGACATCGCCGATGCATTCGACGATGCGCAAAGGGTGCAAACACAACTTCTTAGGGCCCCTCTAAATAGATACGTGGTAAGTACTTTACACTTACATCCTCAAGCGAGGTAATGGGTTTCAAAATGATCGAGTTAACCTTGTGTGATGTTGTAGGCACAACAGTTGTCGAACTACTCCGAGGAAGCTTCCAGGCAACTTTTTTGGACTAGGGACGACAAGACCAACCCTCTTCGCGCCTTTGTCAAGGTACTTTTGATAGTAACATTCGTGACTACAACTCAGTTACCTTTAAAATTCACGCTTAATAATGGTTGTTGTCATCTAAACCTGTAGAGAATGAAAAAAGGCTGCAAAAAGTTGGCTCAGAAGCTGAGCTGTGCGGACACGACTTTGGACGTACCTTACAACCCCACGTGGTCCAGGAGCCAGACGATGTCCACCGCAGCTGCTTCTGCTAGCGACACCAGGGCTGCGTCCTCGTCTATTCGTACTCCGTAGGACAGAGGGAAGGGTCCAGCTAGTGCGGACGATGTCGACGAGGCACTTCAGTATGACACGACGAGTGGCGATGACGACGACGACGACGTTCCCCAATGGGATTACACCGGTCACGAGGAGATGGGTGCCTCACAGCTATACGGTGCTCCTATTGGTACACAGGGGGTAGACTACACACAGCAGGAGAACTACACACCAGCCGAGCAACAGGTCCCTATGCTTTGCTTTTTCTTTAATTCTACTGTTCGTAGCTCAACATTTAGAGTAGCTCATCAGGTTGCTTGCTTGCAGGGGCCGTCCTCGACGCAGCAGTTCGATCGTGGACATAGGCGGCAGCGCGAGAGGCAGCAATGGGACCGCACAGACGTTGGCTGGAGAAGCAACGTGGTCCCTACGAATCCGAGGAGGCAACGGAGACCGCGAGACCCCTACACCCCTGGCGATTAGTACAGTAGTCATATTTAGCAGGCGCCAGACACATGTTATCATAGTTATCATAGTTATTTCGATTGGACTCATGTAGTTGGTAACACTCGTTTAATCTTTGCCGTAAACGCAATTCTTCGTGCCATGGCTTCCGTAAACTGCTGTAAATGACTCAACATGGCATGTCTGCATTTGTCACGCTCAGCTGATGCAAAATGTAGGCATAGTTCCTACGTGCCTGGAGTTTCAGGGCCCCCCATGGCGGGGGTGGCCCTGAAACTGCGGGCACGCAGGAACTGCACTAAGAAACTGCATTTATAAACTACATGGATAAACCACACAACAATCTTAGTGAGTGGACCAACAAATGAAACGAATGAAGATGTGATAATGAAAATTATTACAATGACATGTTTCAAAGTACAACACTGACAAACTACACCACACAAAGTTTCTAAGCCACTACAAATGACAAACACTAACAACGACGACGTGAAGATGTGACAATGCAAATTATTACAATGACACTTGTACGTCAATCAAATTGCGTGCACCACTGCGTAAGAAACTCGTCTTCAGACTCTAAATCCTCCACTACAACCTCCTTCCCCTTGCTGGCCTCGACTGCCTTGGCCTGAGAGGCCTGACGCCGATAGTAAGCCGCCCTCCGCCTCGTCCGCGGCCTGAGAGTACAACTCGGCCTCTTCTTCGGTCATGTCTATTGGCCCCATGCATCGAACAGCGGTGTCTTATGGCTGTGGTACGCTGCCTGACCCTCCTCTAATTCAACATCCTCCTCGGGCATCGGTCCTAACTCCTCTGCAAGACGAAGTAGCTCGGCTATCCTTCCCATGTCGTAGGCATCCTCGTCCTGAGGGTAGCCCAATTCTTCGGCTAGACGAATGAGCTCGCCTATCCTCCCGGGTCGTCGTCTTCCTCCGGCTCGGCCTCCTCTTCAACCACAATCGGACGCTTGCGGTGCCACCAACTCCTGCGTCCCGCTTTAGTGTCCTATTCTCCGTGTATCTAGCACGAGCCACATCTGCTTGCCAGTTGCCGGTGCATCCAATCTCTGCAAGCACAAAATGCAAACAATTAACACGATCTTTGCAATGACTTTATTGACAGTCAAACAAAGAAGATTGAGTTTCCAAAAACGCAATGACTCACTCGCACATAATGAGTCAATAGTATCGTTCAAGCCTTGCATCTCCGCTCTCGCAGCCTCCTCTGCAGCCTTCCTTGCATCCTCTTCAGCCTTCCGTGCCTGGGTACTCCTCTACATCCTTCTTCTTTTGCTCGTACCACTTCTTCCACGCAAAACTCTCCGTGTTACGAACACGCAGGTCTTGGGCCCGTCGTAGCATTTTCTTCTTATGGTTCTTAACGAAATCAGTGACGTAGTTTGCAGGATATCCTCTCATCTTGTGAAGTGCTACCTTTGTCTTATACTCATCCTTGAACTTATACACATCATCATATGATTCCCATTTGCATTTCTGAGTGCTCTGTTGCAACAAATAGATGAATACAAAGTTAGCGTACAAAAGCAAACAAAATAAAACATTAGCACTAAGTGTCAACAGTCCTAGCAAACCTCGTCATAATCGATCATGTGGCCACAGAAGTGCCCAATCCCAAGGCCTGAAGGGACAAGGCCGTAGCTAGCTTCAACACCACATTTGCACATCACAGGAGGCGCAATAGACCTCCTCTTCTTCTTCCAGTCTGGCACCTCCTCATTCTTCTCCGGCTCCGGCCAATGGCTCTTTGGACCATAGACCCATTCCTTGAAACGGCACTTGGGAAAATCATGATCCTACAAAATCAAAACAGTAAAACAGACATATATGACATGACATTCCAAGGTTCACTCAACCTTACCTCATATCGTAGAGGACAAATGAACTCTTGTTCATTGCGTGGGTTTATCACGGCTTGCTCTCCGCAAAGGCAATTTGGAGGATCCTCGAGCCGGCGTGCCGATGCTACGGCCTTCTCTCCTTCGTCATAGGAGGAGGGTTAGGAGGGGGCGGAACCCAGCGAGTAAACACCTCACGCTTGCAATGATCAACGCCGGCGTAGAAAAGGAGAATCCTTGGGTCAAACTTGTCCGGACCGTCGATCCATTGGAAGAAAAAGCACCGGAAGTACGGCTACAAAAAAGTTCGAATTATCTCATCGCGAATACAACATCAGAAACCAATAAGAAAAACAAAGGGCACAATTACTTACGCTACAACTATAACATGTGTAGAAGCAACGAGCCGCAGTATCTGGATGTCTCGACTGGCTCACGTGCGCCGGATGACCACAGTCACAGTTAGGGAAAGGTTCCTCGGGAGGAACGGGCGCATCCTTGCAAGACACGTCGGGGTACATCTCTCTAGGACGACCCTTTTTTCTCCAAATCAACTCACGATACGAGTCCTCCATCTAATAACACGAAATGATTTCTACAGAAAACACATATCACTTATATAATGTACAATATCAATACGATTAAAACTAATATAACTTTACTAACTACATTAACCAAACATACTACAACGATAGCCGAGAAGGGGTGGCCGGAACAAGGTCCGACGATGGGCCGGTAGCCGACGGGGAGGTGCCCTAGGCGGGACGGGCGCCGAGGGGAGGGGAGCTCGGTCCTGGGGCGGGGACGGGGACGAGCGCCGAGGGGAGGGGACGGGGACGGGCGCTGCGGGAAATGGAATGGATGAATGGCCAAAAACAAGAAGTGCCTGGGCTTTTAAATGGGCGGACTTGTACCCCGCCATGATTCATGGCGGGTTAGGGGTACCCCCGCCATGATGCATGGCGGGGTACTCCTTTCCACGCTGGCCTACAGCGTGCCACGTGGGACCTGCACCCCGCCACCATGCATGGCGGGGTTCAGTGCATTTGCCCCGCCATGCATGGTGGCGGGGCCAAACGGGTTAGATTTAAAAAAAATTCAAATGCGGGTTAAATTTAAAATTTGTTTCAAATTTGGGCTAAAAATAAAAAAAAATTCGCAGTTGTTTAGAGGGATTCAGCATTCTCAGACCTCCGCGCTGATAGCTATTGTTCGGTACAAGGCTCTGTGAGCGAGTGTGAATGGCACCGGCAGGCTATGGGAAAGAGGGGCCGGTGGAAGGGATGGGAGAATTGAAGATGGACGTATACACAGTGGGCAACGATGGCTTCATTCTCATGTGAACAGCACAAGCTTTGCTGATGAGCACCGTGCCGCTGACTGGAATGCTACTGTAGCACTTTTTTTTTTTTGTTGTTATTTGGTAATTAGTGTCCAATTATGACTTAATTAGGCTTAAAAGATTCGCCTCGTCCATTTCGTCTAAACTGTGTGATTAGTTTTATTTTTTTTATCTATATTTAATGCTCCATGCATGTGTCCAAAGATTCGATGTGACGGGAAATCTACTGTTTTTTCGTGAAATATTTTGGAACTAAACAAGGCCGAAGTAACGAGACGACGACAATCAGACCTGTCCATGCTACGTCATTGCTCTGACACAGGCCAATCAGTGCATCAGCACTACTGGAAACAGGCGATTTGCTGAGTGTTCGCAGCACTCGGCAAACTTCAAAAAACACTCGGCAAACGCTTTGTCGAGTGTAACACTCGGCAAATCGCTCATGGTGAAAAAACTAATGGCAAAGAGAGATTTGCCGAGTGCTTTTTGTCGGGCACTCGGCAAAACGTTTGCCGAGTGTCGAGCACTCGGCAACGACCACCTAACGGTCGAAACGGCGACGTCAGGTTTGCCGAGTGCCGCCACTCGGCGAATACGTCGACTTTGCCGTGTGCCTTTTCCCTGACACTCGGCGAATGGTGTCCAGTTTGCCGAGTGTATTGAGTGGAGACACTCGGCGAATAATGGTCGGTTTGCCGAGTGTCTTCCCTGACACTCGGCAAATCGTGTTTCCAGGTGTGCCCTAAATGGCCGATTTGCCGAGTGTCAGGGAAAAGGCACTCGGCAAATCGACCAGACAGTCCCCTTTTTTGATTTTTTTTGCATTTCTTCCAAACAACATATCACAGACAAAACATGACACATATATATAAATCCAGCAGCATATTTCTCACAATGTATCACATTGATCACAATTATATATCAACAACATCACATATCTCACAAAACCAACACACTCACAAGTCCACAAGTAGTCCATCACACTCACAAGTCCGTGAAAGTTATCGAAAACAAACACAAGTGCTTACAAGTCATAGGTCCATCACAAGCATAAGTCCGAAAGAGAATAACCATAAGCATCATGGCGATGGACCGAGGTGAGAAGGCCCTATGTGAGATCCTCTCGGCGACTCTCCGAATACACGAGACCCATCATTCGATGCCGCCGATGCAGGCTGCACAAAAGAGAAGATGTTGCATGTGTGAGTAAAATTAAATTATACATGACTAAAGTATCTATTGTCCACCAGGTTGTAAGTATTGTAGTTGTTTGACCCTAAGCATAAACGTAAAAACTAAAATGGTCATATACTCACTGGAGTAAAGTGTAGCTGAGGTGCGACCGGGACCACAAGTGGAGGTGGAGCGAGTAGTGTCTGAGGCATAGGCGGTGCACCCTAGATGCCCCCCTAGGCTTTGCATGTACCGAACCATCTCGGCCATCCTCGCCTCCATCTGCCTCGCCTGTTCTTCATGTGCTGCCCGCTCGGCGGCCCGCTCCGCGTCCACCCTCTGCTGGTACTCCTACCGTTGCCTCCTCTCTTCTTGCTGCGCCGCCTAAAAAATTCCACGCACATGTTAATACTACAAAGGTAAGGTATGATAAAATTAATGAACGACAAATACAAGACAAATTCCACCCACCTCGAGTGTGTCCACCCGGTGCTGTGTAGGGCTAGGCCTAGGTCGTATGCCTGGGCCCCCGCTCGTGCTCCTTGCTCGAATTTGGGAGAGAGTGGGCATGAAAGCCGTGTCGATCACGTCGTCGCCCAACCAGTACCGCCCATGCTTCTTGCCTCCTCCCACCCTCATGACAACTTCTGCATCAAGGTCATGGGTGCTCGGATCGTAATCTGGGCCATGTACTTTCCTTGCCATCGACATGTACTCAGTGAGGCGGCTATGGATGCTCGGATTGGTATACGCCTCCGGCGGGTCCTCTGGGTTGTAGCTGACGTCAGACGTAGCCTTGCCCTTATGTGCCATGGAATATGCCATGAACTCGGTGCAAGGCTGGCCGCCGTGTGTGTTCGGCTGCAACCAAAATAACAAGATTATTAGAATACATGTCGTATTATACTTTAGAGTAAATAAATGAATTCACGTACCCATGTTTCCGTGTATCCTCTGATGCTATGGCTTCCTTGGTGGTGTGTTGGACCTTGCATCTGAAGACACCGTTCCCAACAAGTGTTGTGCTGGTCCACCCACCCCTCGTTGCACCACTTGTCCACTATGACTTCCCAGCAATCCAGATGCGAGGAGCACCAACTCGGAACAGCCTACACGTCAGCATGTATGAAATATAAGAAGATAAAATTAATGATACTTAATCTTAAAAGAAATCAATGTTTACCTTTAGGTACTGGTCCCGGGTCAAGAAAATATTTCTTGCTTCTACTTTGGTGACCTTCCTGCCTTCGAACCACGCGAGGTAGTTTATGATAGCCTGGAGGCGCGATTCGTAATGCATGTCATGCACGAGCTTCTTACAGGCAGTGGTAGCCACCCGATCCGCCAATTCCTCAGCTCCTGGCTCGCATCTGTAGAAGTCCTGCATATTGAAGAAAGTGTAATAAATGCATTCATTATTTGAAAAAAGTGTAATAGATGTGATGTATTGAGCTATATAGTGCGAGAAATACTTACCCACAGCTCGGCCCTGACCCGCTCCGCCTTGTTGGCAAACACCCTGCCAAGAAGATCTTCATCATCTGTGGCGGACTCGTAGTGCTTCCACGTGTAGGCCGGCTCTGGCACTCCACCGTGCATAACCAAGCCAGGGAAGTGCTCCCTCACAAGAAGTCCCAGGATGCCATTCACCGAGCGTTGGTGACCACCTGCGGACTCTATGATCCTCCAAGACCTGCCCACGTGATTAAGAAAATTATTAGTTGCTATTGAGATTTTGAACATATCATATGCAAAAGTATTTGGAAAATGGAAAGTTACGTACTTTGGGGGTTCGGGACGAACCAACGGGCGTCTGGCAACAGGAATCGGTCTTGTAGGGAGGCTCGCCGGTCCTCGCAGGTCCAGCGGAACCCTCTCCTCCCTCCTCTTCCTCTTCCTCGTCCTCCTCGTCTCCCTCCTCCTGCGGCTGCTCCTCCTGCTCGTCCTGCACCTGCTCCTCCTTCTCCTCCTCCTCCTCCTCCTCCTCCTGCACCTGCTCCTCCTCCGGTGGCACGGTGATAGGCGAGGGCTTTCTCCTCCTCCTCCTCCTGTTCCTCGAGCCCTCAGGCGCCTCACCTACACGGAATGGTCTTTGGTATAGCGATCGCACGTTCCTCATACCGCCCACCATCTTCGCTCAATCACCTGCAAATAAACAGAGTAGACCAATTAGCACAAATAAACAAGTACTTAGAAATAGATGCATAATAAATAAAACATAATATTAGAAAATATTACATGTATATTAGAAATATTCTTCTTGATTAGGATTAGCTGGATCATAAGTCTCATCATCACTATCAACCAAGTCGAATTGTCGATTAAGAAAAGTCTGGAGGAGGAATGTTGTCTTCATTTTCTAAAGGCAATCATTCTAGCATTTGTAAGTCCTTCACATTAACCACCTCCTCTCCTCCGTTCTCGTCAGCAACCCACTCGTTGTCTATCTCCATCTCGATCGCTTCAGTTAAGTATATCTCGAACCTTCCTTCTAGCCCCTCTTCTTGATAGAACTCTCCATCGTATGTGGTTGGGTTAATTAAGTTGTAGTCTTCATCGTTGGGGACCGGTATTCTATCGTGCGGTGATACCTTGTGCACAATATCCCACCCCTTAAGATGCTCTTTGGTTTTGCATGCATATGGGAGATAATAAACTTGAGTAGCCTGTTGGGCCACAATATAGACATCGTCTCCGGGTAAGATGGAATCCTGTCGAATTTCGACTAGCCCAAGATTAGAATGTGTCCATCTGGTTACTGCAGGATCAAACCAATGACATTTGAAAACTACAGGAGTTAGAGGTTTGCAACCTCTAAAATTGAGTTCGTATATCTCTTCAATTCTTCCATAATATTCGACATTATCAAGGCCGGGTGTAAAAACTCCAGAACATGTGATTCTTCGACTCTCCTTGTCAAAGCTTGCTGTACAAAAGCGGTAACCATTTACGTCATAACCGGTAAATGACCTGAACCTATATTCAAAGCCATTAGCAACTTGTCTCAACTCGGCACTCATTGCCACATCACTTTGGGCCTTTTTTTGG
This sequence comes from Saccharum hybrid cultivar R570, assembly GCA_038087645.1. NCBI lineage: Eukaryota > Viridiplantae > Streptophyta > Magnoliopsida > Poales > Poaceae > Saccharum > Saccharum hybrid cultivar. The sequence goes on from JAQSUU010000707.1 coordinate 13,449,198, forward strand.
AACCAAGAAATGAAATTGGGCATTCCACCTCCCGCCCCATTTCTAAGAAGGGTATCAAACTCCTACGGGATAGGTTCCCTCCTTGATTCAGTTCTAAATTGATCAAGAAATTCCCTGTGACAACGAGAAACAATAGGGTTGGTCAACACATATAGCATGACGTAATAGTTCACGAGTATGGAACCAGTTCGGTGAGAACTTACTGCAAATACGGTTCCACTTCATCAAGGTTGGTCAACAGATATAGCATGATAGTGCACCACTCGTCAGGTCTCAAGGACTTGTTGGTCGATGCACTTGCGCTTCCGAGTTGCCCTTTGAAAAGGCTGAGGTTGGTCTCATTCTCGTCAGCATTGTAACGACCGGGTGGATTATGCACGCTAGGGAGTTTGTCACCATAGTATGACATTGTGAAGTTCGATACCTCCTCAAGAATGTATGCCTCCGCAATGGACACCTCGATTTTATTTTTATTTCTACATTTCTTTCGAAGAACCTTTAAACACCTCTCCACTGGATAGCACCAACGGAACTGCACGCCCCCCCAATCATGCCTCGGTAGGAAGGTGTAGAATCAAGTGCTACATCAGATTGAAGAAGCCAGGGGGAAAGATCTTCTCCAACTTACAAAGCAACACAGGGGCCATTTGTTCCAAGTCTTCAACCACCTTCCGAGACAACTCCTTCGCACAGAGCTGTCGGAAGAAATAACTCAACTCTGTCAACACTAACCACACATGCTCAGGGACATAGCCTCGAACCATGGACGGAAGACGCCGCTCAATCCATATGTGGTAGTCATGACTCTTCATCCCTAAGACTTTTAGAGTATCTAATCTGACTCCTCTCCTCAGATTTGTTGCATACCCATTAGGGAACGATAATGACTGGATCCATTCTAGTACTTCCCTCCTCTGGGCTTCTTCAGGATGAAATCGACCTCTGGCTTTGTCCAGTTCTTGCCATGTGTAGAAGGTTTTATTTCTTGCTTTGGTCTATCGCATAACGTTGCCAGATCCACTCTAGCCTTAATGTTGTCCTTTGTCTTATCAGTGACCATCAGTGTTGCCCAAAGTGCCTCGGCAATATTTTTCTCAGTGTGCATTACATCAATGTTGTGTGGAAGGAGCAGATCATCATAATAGGGGAGGCGAGTCAAGCCGGACTTATGAGTCCACATATGTTGCTCACCATATCCCTCAAAACGATGTCCTTTGCCGTTATTGAGCACGAGAGCATTTATCTGAGCATGAACCTCAACACTAGTCCTCATTTGCAGTGCTTCCTCTGTCACTACAACACCTTTCGTAAAATTCTTGATGTCTTGTCTGAATGGATGGGTAGGAGGAAGGAATTGCTGATGTTTATCGAATGATGAAAATTTGCCGCCCTTTAGCAACCAAATGAACCTCATAGCCTCCTTACATATCGGACATGGGTACTTCCCGTGAACACACCAGGCGGCAAATACCCCATACGCCAAGAAGTCATGTAGGGAGTAGTGGTACCACACATACATTTTGAAGTTGCGTTTCGTAGCTCGGTCGTATGTCCATACACCTTGCACCCAAGCATCGATCAATTCATCAATCAGAGACTCCATGAACACACCCATATTATCCCCCGGATGCCCTGGAATTATCAAGGACAAGAATACATATCTGCTTTGAAAGCATACGCTAGGAGGGAGCTTCAGGGGGATAACAAAAACGGGCCAACATGTGTATGAAGCAGCCATCATTCCATAAGGATTGAACCCATCCGTTGCCATTGCAACACGTACATTTCTAGCCTCTTTTGCTTTTTCTTTATGCTTGCCATCAAAGTGGATCCATGCCTCACCATCGGATGCATGTACCATCTTGTTAGGATTGTATCGTTTGCCATTTTTGTGCCATGTCATCGGTTTAGCAGACTCCTCGGTCATGTAAAGCCATTGGATCCTAGGTATGAAGGGAAGATACCTCAGCTGAGTCACTGGGATCGCAAGCTGCCTCTTTTGGCCTTCACTAGATTCTGCCTCCAGGAACCTAGAAGACTTACACTTCAGATAGTATTTTGCGTCCATGTGTTCTTTCCTAAATAGGACGCACCCATTCGAACAAGCATCTATCGGGTCATACGGCATGTTTAGTGCACGAAGTAGCTTATGTGAGTTGTACATGTTCTTGGGCATAATGTGACCATCCGAAAGTAAGCTGCCAACAATTGTCAGCAGAGTATCGAAGGCGTCTCGACCCAAGCTATACTAGGACTCGTACGCCATCAAGCGTCCAATGATATCTAGTTGAGACACTGCTGTGTGGCCATGAAGGGGTTTCTGTGCCGCGTCTAACATATCGTAGAACGCCTTCGCACTTGCCTCTGGCTCCTCCAGATGTTCTTCATTGAAGCGTGCTTCGTGATAGTCATTTAACATGTCTTCTACCCCCGCATCATCATCATAATCCTCGAGGCGGGGTCAGACCACCTCCTCTCTCACCCGATCAGCTTCACCATGCATGTACCACCGGGTATAGTTCGCCATATATCCATACTTCCACAGATGACGCCCCAGAGTCACCTTCCATTGCTTTTTTCTATTTGCACACCTATTGCAAGGACACCAAACTGCATTCGCTCCTTCAGCATGGCTAAATGCCCGTTCTATGAAAGCATCGGTCTTCATTGTCCACTCATCGGTGGGCACCTGCCCTCTTCGCCAGCCCATGTACATCCACTCTCGGTCATCCATCCTCTAGCATATGTATCAGCGAGTAATGTAACAAGCCAGTATATGCAAGAAGGTTCCTACCATCTAATAGGTGAGGATAGGTCCTAATCCCACCCGAGGATGCATAGATGGGGTTAGTTTCCATGTTATGCTCCGATCGGATGCAGAATTTCGGCAGCACCTCCCCGCTATTCTCCAAATACGCATCCCGACAGGGAGTGTGTGTATCCGGAGAACACGAGGAAGGTGCTGCCGAAACTCTGTCTCCGATTGAAAGCAGAACATGAAAACCAACCACATCTACGCATCCTCGGGTTGTCCAGAAAACATGGACAATCCGAAACAGATAGGGTTAGAGATATGCGATGACTTGCATAGCATATCCCTAGCTCTATCTCTTTCGAACGGGAGACGCCTAACTCGTTTATGCGACGCATGACCATGCTACGGAAAGAGCGGTTATACCTTGGGTGGCGGTGGAGTTAGGCTAGTGGGGCTGTGGCGGGTCGCTGCAGTGCGCGAGGCGACGCGGTGCCGGCAGACCCGCAACGCTCAGGAAGACGATCGGGGTCACGAAGAATCACCGACTCGCCTCCGACGGGCTCTTCTCTGCAAAATAAAAGAACATACAAGATCAATTCAAAATTTCGGCAGCACCTCTCCTACACGGTGACATTTCCACAACCTGCAATAAGCCACATACAACGACACGATGGCCGACAACCACATACAATGGCACGATGGCCGACAACCACAAACACACCATTTTCATTTTCCATCATGCATGGCTTGCTTTCCTTACCTAGGTGAGGAGGCAGGAGCAGTGCTATGGGAGGGCGCGTGTGGCGTCGGGAGTGGCAGTGGGACGGCGACCGGTGGTGGGTCGATCGGCGTTGAGGTCCAGGAGCCCAGTGGTTCACCGGCGCAGCGGCTGCGCCCTCCTCTTCTCCTGCCCTTCTTCTTCCTCCTCCTCCTCTCCTCTCCTTCTTCCTCCTCTTATTCTTCCTCCTCTCCTTCTCCCCTCCTCCCCTACTCCTCCTCCCCTCTTCCCCTTCTCTTCTCCCCAGTGGTAGCCGAGCCGCAGCGCACGGGGGCGCCGGCCGAGAGCCGCACCGTAGCGGGGGCGCGGTGGCTGACCGTGGCCCACGGCCGAGCGAGGGCCGGCGGCCGAGCAACGGCGAGCAACAGCGGGCAACGACCGAGCAACGACGAGCAACGGCGTGCGTGGCGTGCGGGGCCGCGCTAGAGGTGCGCGTGGCGGCGCTGGAGGTGGTGTCGGCTGCGTGTGGCCGGCGGTGGCGCAGTATTGAGTGCACGTGTGTCCGCTGGCAACCGGTTAAGTGCAGGGTGGCAAGGTTTGCCGAGTGCCTCGATCTGGCACTCGGCAAACATATGTATTTTGTCGAGTGTCTCGATCTGGCACTCGGCAAACGTATTTTTTTATTTTTCAGATTCGCCAAGTGTTAAGGGGAGACACTCGGCAAACCTAGGTATTTTGCCGAGTGTTTTCCTAGGACACTCGGCAAACACAAATTTTTTTGGATTCTGGCTTCCAAATTTTTTTGATGTACTTGTAGAGTATTGGGGGCACCATGTTTGATTTTGGACCTTTTCTCGAACTTTTTACTATATATTGTTCGTTTATTTTATTTATTTGAATTTTTTCGGGTAAAGGAAGTTTGCACTGCAGGTGCATCCGATAATTGAATTCAATGGATGCAAAAATGTTATTCATATTACTGAGTCCAATTTGAGGTTGTATCGAGAGGGAGACCCAAAATTTAAAACATCTTATTCACGTAACACGTGCGGGCAACGTGCGGGCAAAGGTTTTTAAAATTCTATAAAAAGCAAATAAAGTTTGAAAATCATGAAACTTGGCGAGATGTCTTCATATCGTATGCAGAGGCTATAAAAAAATTAGGAAGGTTTCATGAACGTTGTCTCGTACAATGTTCAGAAACCCAAGAATGAACGAGTATGTTTTATGATTTCATGTGACGCCTATATAGGGTTTCTAAGCGACAGCATGCACACGTACTCGAAATCATTTCAAATTTTTATCATTGCCTCTGCCTATGATATGAAGGCATCTCGCCAAGTTTCATGATTTTCAAACTTTATTTGCATTTTATAGAATTTTAAAAACCTTTGCCCGCATGTTGCCCGCACGTGTTACGTGAATAAGATGTTTTAAATTTTGGGTCTCCCTCTAGATACAGCCTCAAATTGGACTCAGTAATATGAATAACATTTTTGCATCCATTGAATTCAATTATCGGATGCACCTGCAGTGCAAACTTCATTTACCCGAAAAAATTCAAATAAATAAAATAAACGAACAATATATAGTAAAAAGTTTGAGAAAAGGTCCAAAATCAAACATGGTGCCCCCAATACTCTACAAGTACAGCAAAAAAAAATTGGAAGCCAGAATCCAAAAAAAATGTGTTTGCCGAGTGTCCCAGGAAAACACTCGGCAAAATACCTAGGTTTGCCGAGTGTCAGACGCCGGACACTCGACAAATTGGACGTATGCCGAGTGTCTGACACTCGGCAAATTGGATCGTTGCCGTGTGTAGTATTATGTCGAGTGTAACACTCGGCAAATATGAGGTTTGCCGAGTGCCTGATAGAAAGCACTCGGCAAACGTTCTAACACTCGGCATTGAGCCTATTTCCGGTAGTGCAGACAGGAGCCTACAGGATCCCAATCAGTGCTGGCGCTTGATACCGATCTAGAATTCAATTTCCCCATATGCTATGCCTGGATAGTGCGTGTAACAGTTGAAGTAGTACTAGTTCACTCTGTCAGCAGCATCACATACTTCATTCTTACATGTGGTTGGTTGGGTCCCCATCGATGAATGAATGCAGTGGCCACCACTGACTGTGATATGGCCCCTAACCAGTTGGTCCAAATAATGTAGTCAAGGAACCCAGCAACACAAGCACCTTTGAAACGAGTGCGTATCGTGGGTTTCTCTCCGTGAAATCCCTAGGATCACTCCCAAAAACAACCACTTTTCAGTAGAGTGATGCTGCTCATCCTCCATCCTCTGGATTTGTGTATCAGTGATATGATGATCCCTCCATCATAACCGTTGGAACCCAGCTGGTGCAGCAGCTGATTTTCTTGAAGCAATTCGTACAAACACATAGTACTCACTGGTTCGTACATCTGTTTCATTCATTTGCTCAAGAGTTTGTGCCTTGTTGGGAGACTAAATTATCTACTTCATCTTCTGGTTGCATGCAGGAGGAGATTGAGGACACATCAGTCGGGAACAAGCACCCGTCTAGTCCTCTGCACTACCCCCCACACCATCTGATTCTGCTGATCTGGTCGTGTTCCTGAGCAACATACAATGGCTGAGTTGGTGATCGGGCCGCTGCTCTCCATGGTGAAGGAGAAGGCATCCAGCTACCTGCTGGAACAGTACAAGGTGGTGGAAGGCATGGAGGAGCAGCGCAAGATCCTGGAGCGCAAGCTGCCGGCAATCCTGGACATCATCCAAGATGCGGAGGAGAAAGGAGCTTTCTGGCCAGGAGTAGCAGCTTGGCTCAAAGACCTCAAGACTGCAAGCCTATGAGGCGAATGATGTCTTGGACGAGTTCAACTATGAGGCGGTCCGACGAGAAGCCAAGAAGAAGGGCCACCGCAGCAAGCTCAGCATGAATGCCTTGAGACACATCCCAGCTCGTAATCCCATTGTATTCCATTACAGGATGGGCAAGAAACTACGTAGGATTGTGGAAACCATTGAGGTCCTGGTCAACGAGATGAATGCATTTGGTTTTAGACACCTGCAGCAAGCACAGCCCTCAAGGCAGCGAAAGACAGACTCTATAATCATTGACTCTGACAGGGATATTGTTAGCAGATCTAGAGATCAGGAGAAGAAGAAAGCGTGAGGATGCTGCTTGATCAAACTAGTAGCGACATGGATCTCATGGTCCTTCCAATAGTTGGGCCAGGCGGGATGGGCAAGACCACCTTTGTTCAGCTCATTTACAATGACCCTGCAATCAGGAAGCATTTTGAGCTTCAGAGGTGTTGATGATTTTGAAGTCGATATCATTGCAAGGAACATCTGCGAGAGCAGCGAGAGAAGTCGTGAAAAAGCATTGCGGGAGCTCCAGAGTATGATAAGTGCAAAGAGGTACCTCATTGTTTTAGATGACGTATGGAATCGGGATGCTGACAAGTGTGGGAAACTAAAGACCTGCATTAAGCAGAGTATGACCATGGGTGTAGATGAAGCCCATAACATTGAAAAGCTGAGTGATGAGCATTTGAGGGAAATTGTCCATATTAGAGCATTCAACTTGCAAAATCCCAATAGTGATGATATGGATCGCATTTTCTGTGGGATTCTTGTCCGATGTGGTGGCTCTCCTTTGGCTGCCAAAGCCTTTAGCTCCGTGTTGAGTAACAAGACTACTATAAACGAATGGAAAGATATATACATTGGCCAAAAGTAACATCTGTAACGAGACAAGTGAAATTTTACCAATACTCAAGCTCAGTTTTGACGACCCACCATCACATATGAAGCAGTGCTTTGCATTTTGTGCTATATTCCCCAAAGACTATGCAATCGATGTAGGACTCTTGATTCAGCTGTGGATGGCACATGACTTTATACCAGCTCAGGACGGCGACGAGCCTGAAACTGTGGGAACACAAATTTTCGAAGAGCTAACTTGGAGGTCATTCTTTCAAGATGTCAAGCAAACAATTGGCTACAGAGGAAGGTTGTCACTTCGCAAGGGAACCAAATGTAAGATACATGATCTCATGCATGACATTGCTCTATCTGTTATGGGGAAAGAATGCACCACCATAGTTGGTAATAAGTCCGCCGTGAACAAGCTGTTGCAAAATCCTACTCGCCATGTCTTCCTGTCAATATATGATGCAAGTACTGGTTTTTGGAAAGGACAGGTTATGACTTTGTTGGATCGTCTATTAAAGAAACAAACTGCAATGCTCCAGACATTAATCTTTACAGATTGTTATGGCCCCCATGATATATCACTGTACACTTCACTGCGAGCACTACACCTTCCTGCACAAGCCGGTCTCGGACAGAAAGACCTTACAGGACAGATACAACACCTAAGGTATCTTAATCTGTCAGGATATTGGTTGGAGAAACTTCCTGAAGAAATAAGCCTTATGCATAATATCTACAGACGTTGAACCTTTCTTATTGTATGAACCTTAATTCGTCAGCTTTCAAAGGATCTGAAGTATATGGGAAGCCTACGACACCTATATACCACTGGATGTACATCATTGACGTGCATGCCTCCTGGACTCGGACAGATAACTTCTCTACAGACTCTAACAAATTTTGTTGCTGGTGCTTGCTCGGGATGCAGTACTATTGGAGAACTTGGAAATTTAAATCTTGGTGGTGAGTTAGAGTTAAGTGGTCTGGAAAATGTAACAGAAGAACTTGCAAAAATAGTCAAACTTCAACATAAAGAAAAGATCACACACTTGTCTCTTAAATGGAATACTAAGGGTGAAGAAGATCCAGTGCAAATGGATTGCCATAAGAAGGTGCTATATGCTCTTGAACCTCATGATTGTCTGCAGATGCTAAGGATAGTCAACTACAGAGGCACTAGTTTGCCATCATGGGCAACCGAGCTTAGGAAATTGCAGCACTTGACTGAACTCCATCTGCATGGTTGTTCGTTGTGTGAGGAATTTCCTCAATTTTACCATTTCAAAGCGCTTGAAGTGCTTTACTTGGAAAAGTTGGACAAATTGCGAAGCCTGTGAAGTGATATGGTGTCCACACCATTTCCAGCACTGAAGCAACTCCAGTTACATGATTTGGAGAGCCTCGAGTGGTGGGTGGCAACAGAAGGAAAAGAAGATGAATTAACCTTTCGTGTACTTGAGGAGGTTGATATTAAAAACTGTCCAAAGTTGAGTAGTCTACCTGAAGCACCAGACCTCAAGGTTATAAGGCTGGACGAAGGCAAGGGACTGCTATCCTTAGGAATAGTTAAGTCAAGTCACATGTCTTCACTTTCCAAGCTTAGAACTGTGTGTCAGTGACACAGAAGCACCTCATCAGATAGATCATAATTTGTGTTCATCACATAAGTTAGGACTGTCTTTCTGTGAAACTGAAAAGGCAGCATCTTTGTTAAGACTGAGCATATCTGGCTGCAACTTTTGTTCTTCTCAAGTCCATCACAGCCAACATTTGTGGCCTGGAAATCGTTTGAAAATCTTGTAGATCTGAGAATTGAACACTGCGATGCAGTGATCTACTGGCCAGAACAAGTATTCAAAAGCTTGGTAACCTTGAAGGTTCTGTTCATTGTGTACTGTAACAAGCTAATTGGGCCCAAACAGATGACAGGTGATGAACCTACCCAAACAACAGAGCAAGTCCTGCCACATTTAAACCAGATATTTGTACGCAGATGTGAATGCTTGGTTCAGCTCTTCATTCTTCCCCCATCTCTCAGAATTATTGATATTGTGCATTGCCCTAGACTTGAATTCATATGGGAAAAGGAGAAATATCTTAAAACCTGGACATCACTGGAATACTGCCAAGACAGTGCAGTGCACCTACTGGTAGTTCAGAGCAGTCACCATATCCAATCATTCCTTGTCCATGTCTAGTAACTTTGGAGATACGACGCTGTGATAACCTGGTAACACTTCCACATCTGCCACCATCCCTCAAGAAACTGTCAATCTGGAACTGTGTGGAGCTCTGTTCCATATCAGGAGAGCTGGGTGAACTCGAGGAACTACTTATTTATGGCTGCAATAAGTTGCAGTCAGTCGATTCCTTGGGAGACATGTCATCATTAGAAACACTGTCTCTTTCCAGGTGCAAATGCCTTGCATCCTTAGGATCTGGTGGTGGTCCTGGGACTTACTCGGCTCTTTGGGGACTCGAAATCAAATACTGCCCAGCTACAGATATGAAGCAGTTTAACAAAAATGTTCTCGACAGGCTTGTACGCAAAGAAATATCACACGCTCGTTGAAGCGACCCAGATGAAGGTACAGTCCACTTTCCTTAAATTTCTCTGCCTACCATTTATATATATGCTAGAAATGCACACCATTTGAATTTTAATCCACTGCGACCCCTTCTACTTTTGTGGTGAATGTCTGGTAGATATATATAGGTGGTTGGAGGCCTGCAGCCCGGTATTTAGACAGTCCTTCATCTCTGATTTAACTCCAATATTGTTAGTTCATACGGTTATTGATTTCTATTCTTGGATGGTGTAGCGAATACCGTGCTTTTTCCATCTGCAGGGCCTAAACTATGGGAACCAAAATCTTGGAAATATGCTATCCCTTGGTGTTGAGATGGGTTGATGCGGGCATACGGCACCTATCACCGGAGAACAGGAGAAGCATTTCCAAGACTTGAGGCACTCATGGAGCCATGTTGTCCCATTTTCTATTTGCAGGGCCCAAACTATGACGAAGCCAGACTGTGTTTCGTCAACAGCATATATGCTTCTTTGCATAAGTTTGGATTGTCAAAACGTGGCTTGTAGCATCTGTGTTAGTTCAGCCCTGTTTCACGGTTTGAGCGCACGTTTTCATGCAGACGTGCTGCTACCCTCGCGTGTTTATTACATTTTTCATGTGCAGCGAGCAAGCATATATATGACACATATATAGCACTGGACTTGCTGCTGTGTATGTATGAATAAATGTAACGAAACAAGCAAGTGCCCCCCTTGTTGTAGAGATTCATTTAAACCATGCTATTTCGCTTCACATGCCTGGTAGCTGGTATGGTGGAGCGGTTACTTAGGCTGGCTTGGTTCCAGTGGTTTAGAACTGTGTTGCTTGTTCAGTTCGTTGCTGAAAGTTAGACATTCCAGACATTCTGTTTCGCTTGATTCTGTATATATAAGATGAAATCATTGTGTTCCATGAATTTGCACCATCCAATTCTCAGAAGCAGAGCACGTATTAACAAGGCATTAGTACTAGTAACGGGACAAAGATGGGGCGGAACCTTGGACTTTTCGAATGTGGAGAGTGATGGCGTTGCGTGTAGGCCCATACATCGGAGCGTGGGCCTTGGATATTCGTGATCCCGTGTTTGCCCTTCAGAATTTTGGGTCGTGGGCTCAGCCCAGCTTCATGGGTGTGCGCATCGACGGCCCCGTGGCCCAGCGCCCTCACCCCGCTAGCGGTTGGCGACCACGGCGCAGCGCGTACCCGTCGAGGTCGCGGCGGAACGGCGGCGCGCCAGCGGGAGATGGCCATACGGGGAGAGCGCGGCGGCGGGGGAGAGGCACTGAGCGTGAGCAGCCTCTGCCCGACGGTGTGTGAGGGCGGAAGCCTAGAGGGCCGCCGCCAGGTCCCACCCTGATCTGGCCCGTCAACTCCGATGGCAGCGGCGTGCTTCCAATCAGGTTAGCCGTCACAAAACGCATGGCCGCATCTGTGTCCTGAAATTCATCACGTATTTCGTTGGTGCTTTTGCTTGTATTTGATTTACACAATTTCTTAATTTTTTGAGAAATTTGGTCATATTTGTGGTAGCAGTGATCAGGAGTTGGAACTAGCTAGCTTGTGGTCACACTGGCAGTCTATCAATCCTTGTCAAAGAATCAATAATGTGATAGCAATACCATGGAAATTGCTCCAACTCAAAGACTTTGTAGAGTCAATGGTTACGTTATATTGGTTAGAAGATGCGTCCAAACGTACATCTTTCCATTCGCTAGTGCCAATGGATAATGGTTACGCTCTAACCGGTAACCTCTACCTTTGAAAAATTGGGGCAATGGCTAATTGTCTAAGGCTCTCTTTGGATGCACTAGCCACTAATAGTTAGCTAGCTAATAGTTCATAGCTAATAATAACATGGTTGTTAGTTGGCATTCAAGTACCAATTAGGTAAACTATTAGCTGGACCCATTTGGATCCAAATGAGCTACCTATTAGCTCCATGGATCCAACCAAACCCTAAGTGTACTTGATAGGTTGATTCATGTCATCCATTATTAATTAGCTCGCTCTTGAACAGACTCCAAACAAGGTTCGCGACAAGGTTGTATTTTTCTGGATGGATGCTTTTATTTCTCTAAATTTCATTATGCCATGTCGGCCCGCCCCGTCCTGCAGATTACAGCCGTCGAAGAGGAACCTAAGGATCAAACAGCTAGCTCTCGGGGAACTTGTTACTTTGAACTCAGGCAAAGACTTCGTAGTTGGTGGGTTCTGTCTAAACTCTTGTTCGCGGGATATGTCCTTGCACAATGCACACGCTGTTTGTAATAGGCAGTTCCTCCTGTCACCTGAGTCATTTTATTATCTTTTGTTATTGGCTTCTTGTGTCTTTTTGCTTGTGAACTCTTTCCGCCATTCCTTTCGCTGTACTTGATTTCTGTTGCTAATGGAAATGGGGTTTATCCTGCAACGCCGTGTGAAGGGGAGAGCTCTGCCTCGCGTTCGGTCGTCATCACCAAGAAGAGGCGGCGCCATCGCTGCCGTCGAGCCAGGACCGGGGACACTGATGATCCTCCAGCGGCGCCCCCACACCCGGCCGCTAGGGCGCCCGCGCACCAGCGGCTCGGCCCACAGCCGGTCATGTGTGTGCACGTGCGGTCAGCTCGCAACTTCCTCGATGCCACGTTCCTTGAGCGGGCGCACCTATCGACGCCGACAGCTTCGCGCTTGTTCAAAGTCGCTAGCGCTGGCATCGCCGCGCCTCGCCCCACCCTCGTCGCCAGCGACCCTTGTCCGGTATCGTCTTCCCCCTCCTAGTCGCCCGAGGCGTCCCAAGAGTTTGAATTTCAAATTCTGTCACGGCCTCAACCACCGCCCCCATGGATGGATCCGATGCTTTGTGTCTTTGACTTGGAGGCCACTGTCCGCGACCACCCAAAGTCCCTGACCTCAGAGCGCCTGCTACTGGTCTTAGAGCCGGACATGGCGCGGCAAAGTAGCCCTCTGCAGGCATCCTGGGCATCAGGGCTGGTGGCTGACGAGCATGAGCTCATGGTATGGCCTGCAGTCATGGCCGCGAATCGCGGGGATACTCCGATGTGTGCCGATTTGCGCCTCAACAGCTTTCCGTCGGGGCTACCAGCCAAGCCCATGAAGCGCAACCTTAGCAGCTCTGTGTCGAGGCCTACAATGACGCCCACGATGGGCAGCCCACTCAACCCACCGACGATGACCAATCTACGCCAGTACACGGGGCAGACCCTCCTCCTCCTGTTGCAGCCTCGCCTACAGTCCAACCAACCTCTTTCGAGGACTTCGTCGCCAGTCTAAAGTTGCCGCTCGAGAAGCCGCTGATCCAGTCGCCACCGTGCCTTCGTGTCTCGCCCGTGCGGGTCGAGAATCTAGTGCCACGTTGCAGTGATAGACTCGCTGCCAAGTCCGTCTACCATGACTCGAACCCGAAGAAACAGGCCAAGCGGGTCATGCTCAGCAAATGGCAGTCATCGGCGAGCGCCCCACGGTCAGCGCCGGCGATGACTGACGTGACCATCGTCACTTGGTTCCACGAGACGTTCCAAGAACCGTTGTCGTCGCCCAAGCGCGAGGCAATGCGGGAGCTCTTCCCCATGGCTTGTGCTCGCGGGAAGCGGGCGGTGGCGTAGGCGCCTTGAACACGGGTTCGTTCAACATCGCAAGCCCGCCGGTCTTTCTTAGTTAGTTACAACATCATGCATTCCACCACCTTACGGTGCCTTGTGTTCGTGTTTAACCCTATCGCTCATGGCTGTAACGGATCAACAAGATTATACGAGATTAAGTAAGAAAATCTTCCACCGAGGTAGATAATTTACCAAACTTAAGCCCGTACAACCTGAGATTCCGTGAAATCACGAGGGATTTCAAACCAACCAACATACAACCAAGATCGTACTGATTTAGCAGCCACAGTCACATGCTATAGGAAGTTCGCAACAAGAGTTGAATACATCGGAGTTCAGAATAAAAAGTTATTACAACACGCGCACAAAATAACATAGCGGAAGCAAGTAGTTTAAACCACACATACACTTAGTTCAGTTACAGTGCCAGCAGGTAGTCATAGCCCACAAAAGCATGAGATAAGATGAGCGGAGTGACCCTTGCCCTTGGTCCTAGTTGTCGCCCATCGCCGGATACAGACAGTTGACGCAAAAACCATAGTACATCTGGCCATCTGCAACAACAATGGGAACAACGCCCTGAGTACGAGAAGGTACTCAGCTAGACTTACCCGTCAAAACCAGAAATAATGACACCAAGGATTATGCAAGGCTTTCTTTCAGTGGGCTAGCTTGACTCATTTGCGAAAAGCATAAGTTATCATGAATAAACTAATTTAAGTCTTTTTGGCATCATCTTTATTATAACCTATTCAATCTAGGTAAGCACCTATGCTAAAGCAATCACTTGATTAACCATTAACATCAAAGGTTATCATCTCAGGTTTAGCATTTTCAACATCACCCACGTAACCAACATTGTTCCATCATTTTTACTACGATGTTGTAGCTCGAGTCAAGTGCTCACTATCCAGGAGCGATGGCGATTCGAATCGATTCCTAACCAGCTGGTGATTTATTCCTCACACAAACCACGCTTCCCCGTCAGGGCCGCTTAGATCACCAATGACACTTTCCAAGTAGCCGCGGGATAACAGTCATGGATCGCACTACCCAGGGACCGCCCGACTGCCAGGACGCACCTTGGGCTCACTCTTCGCGTCCCCGTCGTACCCCCTTCAGCACCAGTCTGCCAATCCGAGTTTATCCCGGCTCGAATAGTGTCACTAGCTTTGCGGTCGAAAGGTACTTTATTCGGCCAGCTAAATGTGAGGCATGCGTTCAACATGACAAGAGGGACGAGCAACGATCGGTCTTTAATCGACACAGACGGAATCACTATAGTCCAAAACCCTATAAGACTCCGCCCGGTCTCCCTTTATTCATCAACACTTGGTTACTTTCCATGATAACAATTATAGCTAACCATAACCGGGTATTCACCTATATCTCGCAGGTGACAGAAAATCACCCGACTTCTACCGGTCTAAGCAAGGCTAAGCAATTATTTGATCCTGACCTAACAGGATAAAGAGGTATCCAGTTGGACAAGGATAATTATAAATGCAACAACGGTTTCACTCAACTCCTACAACTTAATGCAACAATATATAAAACTCATATATAAAGATTTGCTTTTATAAATTAGGAGACTTAGAATGCTCTGGGGCTTGCCTTTTTTGAACGAGCTAGGCTGGTGATTAACGCACTCGGGCAACTCCTCTCCTGGCTCCTCTTCCTCGGGCACCTCCTGTGCCTGGGGCTCTTGCTGATCGGTCCAAGTCTCCTCTTCCGGCACTGCTACCTGGGACTCCTCCTGCGATCCTGTATGATGCAATTGCATAAGCAACCATGTAGACGGTGCATAGGATGCGCTGAAATGCTATGATGACATGATATGCAGATGAGTACATTGAACTAATAGTATGGATTGCAGACAACATCTTCTACAAGGTAGTCTACATCATTCAAGAACATGTGCCACAAAACAAGTCATCTACTCTTATACTAGGTAGCATAAAATTCTCACACAATTGTTGCTACACTTGCCAAACCCTAATACCTTAACCTACCAAGTAACACCAGCAAGGTAGTTTGGTGCTTCAAAGATACACCGAACACTTCTTATTTCTTTTAATTTCTCATAAAGAATAAACTTTTATATCCTATTTAAACTAGGGTTACACATCAATATCTATTTCTGTTACAGGTAAAAATCTATAAAAATTACAGTAGCACACTCCTATTCCAAATAGCATACTACACAAATTTCATGGAATTTGAATAAGTAAAACTATCTGTACAAAATAAACAAGCTATAGCATAATAATGAGCATGAAAATACTTTGTACTAGAAAAAGTGTCAAACAACAAATTTCATATTTTTCCTATGTTCACCACAGTAAACAAGCACATCACAAAAATTATCACATGCATGAGTTATACAATTTTTGCTCTCTACCAAAAATAACAAAAATCATCAATTAAAGGCATTTGAACTACACTTCAATAATTTTTCATAGAACATACCTCATAAACATTTTTCCTAGAAAGTACATCACTAAA
This sequence comes from Saccharum hybrid cultivar R570, assembly GCA_038087645.1. NCBI lineage: Eukaryota > Viridiplantae > Streptophyta > Magnoliopsida > Poales > Poaceae > Saccharum > Saccharum hybrid cultivar. The sequence continues at coordinate 13,465,045 of JAQSUU010000707.1, forward strand.
GAAGATTAATGAAATAGGAACCATATTTTTCTGACCTTCCTTTAATTTACTACACATTTTTAAAGATATCGCCCATTATAAAGATTAAATAAATATACACACAAAAGTATCACAAAACCAACATGGAACATTTTTAAACTGTAGATCTACTCAAGAGAAACACTACAAAATTTGTTTCACAATTTTTGGAGCTATAAAACTCGAGTTATGATTTTTGAAAGCATTTAAATAAATTCTAAAAATCCATTTTTCTTGAAATCCGAAAATCAACCGGCTCTAAACGCTACGTACACCCCAGATCTGCACACCGCGAACACACACGAGACAGACAGGTGGGACCACGCGGTCAAATGGGCCCACCTATCAGCCGAACCGGCCAGGGGCGGTGCTGACCGTCGAGCTCTCGCCGACGACGAGGTCTCCGGACAGGCCGTGACTGCCAACGTGATCTCCGTCTTCGCGCGAACCTAGCGAGCCAACTAGCGCGGTCAAAGGAGCTCAGGTGCGTGCTCACCGGCGGCCATGGTGGCACGGTGGCTCGGCTCACCGCCGGCCGGCCAACTCCGACCGGGATGGGGTGTGTGGGGTGGTCTGCGAGCTTCACCGCGTGAGTGCGGTGCTCGTGCACGTGAGAAGAGAGCGAGAAGGGGGACGGAGGGGTGAAGTTCACGGGGCAGTGCGCTGCCGGTGAACTCGACCAACTCCGGCGAGCCATTCCCGCCGACGGGGGCCTTACCACGGCGCGATAGGGCGAGCACAGGATTCATGGAGTCGTGGCGGAGCCCTATGCAAGATGTAGCAGTTGACGGCGAGCTCTAGCGGCGGGAAACTCCAACTCCGACGAGGCGCGCGACGGCGGAGGTGGAGCTTGCTGCTGCTGCTGTGCGGCTGCTGGTGAAGCGAAGTGAGGGCAGCAGCTGAGGCGGGCGAGCGCGCGGAGGGACGCGGGGTCCACCAGACGGCGCGTGGCGCGTGGCGTCGACGGCGTACGGCCACGCGGTGGCCGGCTTCTGTCGCGGTCGCCACGGCGCGTGCGCGCGCGCGGGCGAGAGGAGGCAGGCGCGGGCGCGGGAGGCGGGCCAGGCCGGTTTGCCGAGCGGGCCGAAAACGGGGCGGCGGCCCGGTAAGCCCTGAAAACCCTTTTTCTTTTATAATTTAAATTCCAAATTTTCTAAATTGATTCAAATTTGAATTTTTGAAGATGAAAAAGACATTTTCACAAGTTGTCCCCAAAATAAAAGTTGATCAAAATTTAATTCTCTACAACTTTCATTTAGGGCACTTTTCAAAATTCTAAATAGATTTTGAATAAATGATTTAAAGCCAAAATTTTATATAAAAACTCACTTTTCTAGAATATTTTAAAAAGCAAAATTTGAGGAGATTTTGAATACAAAAGTTGCTCCAAAATCATGTTATTAAATTCTAGACTATCTAAAACTGTAGCTAAACAAGTTCTACAACTCTAGCAAGCAAATGCAACCATTTGGGTTTAAACCAATGTTTTTTACATTTCAATTCAAGTGATTTTAAATTGCATGTGATGATAAACATGTATGAGATGCTGATGCTCATGCTTTGAAATGTTAATGCATGCTTAACACTCAGGGGTGTTACAGCCCTCCCCCTTATAAGAATCTCATCCCGAGATTTTGAGTTACGAACCACTTGTTGTAAAAATCTTTATAAGCGGTTTGTAGGTATTCTCCTGTTTCCCACGTCGTATCATTCTCATCATGATGGCTCCACTGAATCTTGTAAGTTATCACTATTTTATTTCGAGTGACTCGTTCCTTAGTATCCAAAACTCGAACCGGTTGCTCACGATATTCTAAGTCTGCCTTGATCCGAACACCCTGAGGTTCTATTCTCTCTTTCGGAACACGCAAACACTTCTTCAACTGTGATACGTGGAAGACGGGAAATATTGAACTCATCGCTTTCAGTAACTGCAGCTTATAAGCCACGGGACCCTTTTTTCTCTAAAATCCTGTATGGTCCGACAAATCTAGCAGCCAGTTTCTTCTTGATTCCAAACCGTTTCTTCTTCATTGGGGTAACCTTCAAATAGACGTAGTCACCCACTTGGAATCCTAGCGGTCTTCTTCTCTTATCTGCATAACTCTTTTGACGTGATTGTGCAGCTTGTATGTTTTGTTGGATAATACGGACCTTTTTTTCTGCCTCCTCTACAAAATCAATCCCGTAAAACCTTCTTTCTCCAGGTTCAACCTAATTTAACGGTGTCCTACATTTTCTGCCATATAGGGCTTCAAATGGTGCCATCTTAATACTCTCTTGATAACCGTTGTTGTAAGCAAACTCTGCCAAAGGTAACCATGATTCCCATGAACCTCTGGATGATAACACACACGCTCTAAGCATATCTTCAAGAACGGCATTAACTCGCTCTGTCTGCCCATCTATCTGCGGGTGGTAAGCTGTACTGTGAATCAAACTAGTACCCAATCCTTTTATGAAGATGCTCCCAAAAATGAGAGGTAAACTGTGAACCATGGTCAGACACGATAGTCTTTGGTATACCATGTAATCGGACAATCTCAGCAATATACTTCTCTGCATATTGAGGTGGTCGAAAGATTGTCTTAACTGGCAAAAAGTGAGCCGATTTGGTAAGGCGGTCTACAATTACCCAAATCGAATCATGTCCTTTTGGTGTGGTGGGAAGACCAGTGATAAAATCCATACTTATATCTTCCCATTTCTAATCTGGTATAGACAAGGGTTGCAATAGCCCTGCGGGTCTCAGGTGAAGAGCTTTCACTCTGCAACACAGGTCGCAACGAGCAACATACGCTGCAATCTCCTTCTTCATCTTGGTCCACCAATAGCGAAGCCTCATCTCTTGGTACACTTTACCACTCCTAGGATGGATAGACAGCTTAGACTGATGAGCCTCATCCATCAATTTGTTCCTGAGCTCTCGATCCTTGGGTACTACTAGGCGATCCTTAAACCATAACACCCCTTGGTCATCCACTTTAAAGTGCTTGGTCGGTTCCCTCTTCATTTTCTCCTTGATATGAAATATTCCCTTATCTGCTTTTTGACCTTCAATGATTTTGTTCTCCAAGGTACAACTGAGCTGAATATTATGCAACACAGCAGGATGTAATAAATTGAACCCCTCTTCGAACAACGGTTGCATAGCAATAGAATGTGATTTCCTACTCAGGGCATCTGCTACCACATTAGCCATCCCTGGATGATAGTGCATATTCAGATTATAGTCCTTTATCAGCTCTAACCATCTCCTCTGTCTCATGTTCAACTCAGACTGAGTAAAAATATACTTGAGACTCTTATGATCCGTAAAGATATTACACACATTTCCCAGCAAGTAGTGTCTCCAAATCTTTAGAGCATGCACAACTGCTGCAAGCTCCAAGTCATGTGTAGGATAATTAACCTCATGTTTCCTCAATTGATGTGAGGCGTAAGCAATGACCCTTCCATCTTGCATTAGCACACATCCTAACCCATTTTTAGATGCATCACAAAACACATCAAACGGTTGCTCTATGTCTGGTTGTGCCAGAACAGGAGCAGTGGTTAACAATTTCCGCAAGGTGCAGAAAGCTGCCTCACACTCATCTGTCCAAGCAAACTTATGATCCTTCTGTAGCAGACTTGTCATTGGCTTGGCAATCTTCGAGAAATCCGATATGAAGCGGCGATAGTACCCGGCTAAACCAAGAAAACTTCGAACCTCATGAACTGTGGTTGGTGACTTCCATTCCATGACCTCTTGTACCTTACTAGGGTCTACTAAAATTCCACTTTCAGATAACACGTGACTAAGAAAAGGAACTGTCTTAAGCCAGAACTCACACTTACTAAACTTAGCATACAGCTGATGCTTTCTGAGTCTAGTTAAGACAATCCTAAGATGCTCTGCGTGATCTTCTTCATTCTCTGAGTATATTAATATGTCATCAATGAACACAATCACAAACTTATCCAACTCTGGCATAAAGACGGAATTCATCAGATACATAAAGTATGCAGGAGCATTTGTCAATCCGAAGGACATGACCAGATACTCGTACAAACCATATCTAGTAGAAAACGCGGTCTTTGGTACATCTTGTGGCCTAATCTTGATATGATGATACCCTAATCTCAAATCTATCTTAGAGAACACCTTGGCTTTAGACAATTGGTCGAACAAGATATCAATCCGAGGTAGAGGATACTTATTTTTAACGGTCACAACATTCAGTGGCCGATAGTCCACGCACATACGTAAGGAGTTATCCTTTTTCTTCTTCACGAATAGTGCAGGACATCCCCATTCCGACGAACTGGGACGAATCAAACCCTTCTTTAACAGCTCTTGGAGTTGTTTCTTTAACTCGGCTAACTCATTGGGAGGCATCTGATAGGGCCTTCTTGATATCGGTGTTGTTCCAGGAATTAACTCAATGGCAAACTCAACATCTCGGTCTGGTGGAAGCCCAGGTAACTCCTCTGGGAACACGTCTGGAAACTCACATACTACTGGAATATTGGTTAGCAAAGCAGTTTGGATGGCACAAGTTGTATTGGCTAGATCTATTTTCCGAGGTAGGATCACCTGGAAGGTGCCTTCTCCACTAGGTTCCTTGAGAGAAATACTTCTTCCTCCAACATCAATTACTACTCTCATCTTATTCATCCAGTTCATTCCCATGATCACATCCAAAACAAGTCCTGGCATGACTATCAAATTAAGCTTATATTGTTTGTTTGCTATGTTCAAGGTTACTCCCTGGATTATCTGATTTGTCAACAGATCAGCCCCGGCTGAACTGATCCGATAAGCACATTCCAACTCAACTATCTTTTGCTCATACTTCTTAACAAATGCTTGACTCACAAAGGAATGAGATGATCCGAAATCAAATAAGACTATTGCAGGATGATTGTTGATAGAAAACATACCAGCTATCACAGGTTCTCCTTCTGGGATGTCATCAACGGTGGTGTGGTGCACACGAGCTTGGTACTGCGTCTGCTGCTTCTTGGGATAGGGGCAAAACTTTGCAAAGTGCCTTGGTTGGTTGCAGTTAAAACACGGTCCCTTTACTTGAGTCGCAGCTCCAGATGAACTGCCTTGTCCTGACTTCGATGGTGGCAATGCCATCTTGAATGGTTTATGGTTCCTCTGAGGTTGCTGGGCATTCTGACCCTTCCGCTGGGGTGGCCTAAACCTTGCACCCAGGGCAGGCGAACGATACGCGGAACGATTTGCAGACGGGGCCCTTGGCTGGGACGGACCTGACTCAAAAGCTCTCTTACGAGTCTTGGACGCAACATACACATTGTTGTTCTTCTCTTGTTTCAAGCAGTCGCTGATAAAGTCATTGAAACTAGTCCTTATGTTGGTACCCACATGTTTCATCATCTTGGGATTCAGACCTCTCTTGAAGCTGGCGATCTTTTTGGCATTAGTATTAACCATGTCAGAAGCATATCGGCTCAGATTGTTGAATGCATGCAGATATTGGGTCACAGTCTTCGTGCCTTGATTCAGTGCCAGGAATTCTCCGAGCTTCATTTCTGTCAGACCAGGTGGAATGTACACTCCACGAAACGCTTCGGTGAACTCCCTCCAGGTGATGTGGGCATGGGGAGGAAAAGTGGTGCGGTGGTGCTTCCACCACATCCCTGCCGGACCTTGAAGCTGATGAGCTGCGTACTCGGTCTTCAACACTTCGGTCATCCTTAAAACATGAAACTTGTCTTCCATGGTGTTAATCCACTCTTCTGCATCCAAGGGTTCAGCGGCTTCCTTGAAGATTGGTGAACGGGTGTCCATAAAATCCTTGAAGCTGCTATACTAGTGTACTTCATGCCCACCCGGGTTTACTCCACGACGGGTGTTATCCGCAATACTGCGCAACGCAGCCTCCATATTCTGCTGCATGTTCTCCATGTTGCGTTGACTTCCAAGGAATTGTGCGAAGAACTATTCCGCGGTGTATGGTGGAGGAGGAGGCGGTGGTGGATCATGGTTTTCATTACCAGCGGCACTGCCACCAGCCTCAGTGGCATCATACACGGTACGGCGAGTGTTCGGCATCTGCATATTTCAGCAACAGTAATTATTAGGTGATGTCGTAGAAATTGCGAGTGAATGAACAATCATGCCGTACTTAATTCACCGGAGAGAATAAATTCATACAATAAAACAGGGGCACAATAAGTCATTTCAATTAACACAACATCACTAATTAGATTACTAAGGCGCACACATCGCGTCCATTACAACCAAGTTGCCAGCATACATACACTGGACTTTTGACGTTCGGATACCGCCACAAACACATCCAAGTTTTCCAACATTACATCAAAGCCTTAGTCTTTCTACTCATTAAGACATGCCCAACGTGCCAACTAAGCAAAAGATCAAGCAAGCCGAAACCTAGTAGTTAGCGCAACAACTACTAGCCTACTCATCGTGGTTGCTATCTAAGTCGGAGATGTTGGCGTGGTCGCCATCCACATCATTGTCATCATCCTCAGCGGGTGCCTCGGGCTCTTCGGGATCTTCATCCTCATCCAGATCCATCTCTGCCGCACCAGGAGGAACATAGGGGTAGAGCTGGTTGTTCAGTCGATGAACCTCCTCATGCAGGTTGTCATTGTACTCCTCTGCATTGGCTAGCTGCTGCTCTAGGTCGAACTGTCGAGCCCTCAGAACATTCTCTGCAGACCAGGCTTCATTCCTCTGATGGAGCACATGGGTCAACATGCGCTCAGCGTTCTGGTTGGTGGTGGTCAGACGCCCAACCTGCTCTCTCAGTGCGCGTACATCTCCCTCAAAGACCCCAGTCCTCTGGGTAGCCTTATCCCTCTGACGCATCAACTGAGCCATCTCTGCACTGAGCCTCTCAATCTCGGCATCGTGATCCCTCTGAAGCTGACGTCGGTCCTCACGAGCCTGACCAAGAGCACTAGACACACGTCGCAGACTATCTTCCACTCCATCGAAGGCCCTCATCACTGTGAACATGGCACTCATGGCGGGGTTATCACTGTTCTGGGCTTCTGCTGCACTAATCTCCCAGGACCTTCCTCTTGCCTGCTGCCAAGAGTCGGTGGAGGGGTTGCCCCTTGGAAAGACTCCAACGATCGCTGCTGCCAACTCCTAGGGAAAGCGATCCATGATATCCCTCAGTATTTCAAAGGCTGCACTTTCAGCGGCTTCTTTAGCGGTCCTGCCAGTTGACTCATAACGCCAACCAGTCCACTTAGAACCATCACCTCTGGGACGAACAACTGCTTCCATAGTGACCAAAAGACCTTCCCCCAACTGCTCATTTGCCCAGAAGTAGCGGGGCTCCATTCCATTCGGATAGCCTACGTAGCTGAGCACCCTCCACAAGAGCGTAGGCATCCCAAACTCTCCAAGGAACGTGTGACGCTGACGAGTGCGTGGAGCAAGCTGATGACGGGGAACTCTGCCTGTAGACTTGCGAGCTATCTGCTTGGTGCGTGCTATCCGTAGCAAAATTTTATTACCGCAGTGAGAACAAATTTTTAAGTTGTCATTTTTATCAAAATGAGATAATCAACTTATAAGGGGAGGAACAATGCCATGAATGAAATGCATAACATGATGCATGCATGTTTTGTTCGTCCTTACAAACTTAGAAACAACAATTACTAGCGGTATAGACGGTGGCATACAACGAGCTCTCGTAAACGTAGCTACTGCGTACTACTCGACAACGCTGTGATGTACCTGCAGAAAGTCACTTCAGCCCAAACCTCACAGTATGAAAATATGCAAGAAAGCAGTAAAGTAAACTACTCGCTCCACATGTATCCCTAGATACGAGTATAACAGTAGCAACTACCCGAATCATCGCCCTATTGACGGCATCGTCACCGCACGACGGAAAACCCCAATATAAAGGATGCCTGCATATAACATGTGTAAAACATGTGAATAATTCGGCATCACATAAGCACTTCCCTAGATCGGCAGTGTGTCCGACCATGCTCTCACAACTCTCACTTACCAAGGCGTAGAGGTCATTGATCCATACATTACCACTCAAGTGAATGTCACTCATACAATAGCACGCCGTATGAGCGACGAATTAAAATATGATGCAAAACCCCCAGTCAGTACTTAAATAAGCCACTTAGAATCCTTACTGGGCATAAAGGATATGACCACTGGCACACTCTTAAGTTTTAAAACTCGCTTTTGAACACAGTTTTGTTTTAAATACCCATGTAAACAGTAACATGCTAAACCATGCTCCGATGCCAGCTGTAACGGATCAACATGATTATACGAGATTAAGTAAGAAAATCTTCCACCGAGGCAGATAATTTACCAAACTTAAGCCCGTACAACCTGAGATTCCGTGAAATCACGAGGGATTTCAAACCAACCAACATACAACCAAGATCGTACTGATTTAGCAGCCACAGTCACATGCTATAGGAAGTTCGCAACAAGAGTTGAATACATCGGAGTTCAGAATAAAAAGTTATTACAACACGCGCACAAAATAACATAGCGGAAGCAAGTAGTTTAAACCACACATACACTTAGTTCAGTTACAGTGCCAGCAGGTAGTCATAGCCCACAAAAGCATGAGATAAGATGAGCGGAATGACCCTTGCCCTTGGTCCTAGTTGTCGCCCATCGCCGGATACAGACAGTTGACGCAAAAACCATAGTACATCTGGCCATCTGCAACAATAATGGAAACAACGCCCTGAGTACGAGAAGGTACTCAGCTAGACTTACCCGTCAAAACCAGAAATAATGACACCAAGGATTATGCAAGGCTTTCTTTCAGTGGGCTAGCTTGACTCATTTGCGAAAAGCATAAGTTATCATGAATAAACTAATTTAAGTCTTTTTGGCATCATCTTTATTATAACCTATTCAATCTAGGTAAGCACCTATGCTAAAGCAATCACTTGATTAACTATTAACATCAAAGGTTACCATCTCAGATTTAGCATTTTCAACATCACCCACGTAACCAACATTGTTCCATCATTTTTACTACGATGCTGTAGCTCGAGTCAAGTGCTCACTATCCAGGAGCGATGGCGATTCGAATCGATTCCTAACCAGCTGGTGATTTATTCCTCACACAAACCACGCTTCCCCGTCAGGGTCGCTTAGATCACCAATGACACTTTCCAAGTAGCCACGGGATAACAATCATGGATCGCACTACCCAGGGACCGCCCGACTGCCAGGACGCACCTTGGGCTCACTCTTCGCGTCCCCGTCATACCCCCTTCAGCACCAGTCTACCAATCCGAGTTTATCCCGGCTCGAATAGTGTCACTAGCTTCACGGTCGAAAGGTACTTTATTCGGCCAGCTAAATGTGAGGCATGCGTTCAACATGACAAGAGGGACGAGCAACGATCGATCCTTAATCGACACAGACGGAATCACTATAGTCCAAAACCCTATAAGACTCCGCCCGGTCTCCCTTTATTCATCAACACTTGTTTACTTTCCATGATAACAATTATAGCTAACCATAACCGGGTATTCACCTATATCTCGCAGGTGACAGGAAATCACCCGACTTCTACCGGTCTAAGCAAGGCTAAGCAATTATTCGATCCTGACCTAACAGGGTAAAGAGGTATCCAGTTGGACAAGGATAATTATAAATACAACAATGGTTTCACTCAACTCCTACAACTTAATGCAACAATATATAAAACTCATATATAAAGAATTGCTTTTATAAATTAGGAGACTTAGAATGCTCCGGGGCTTGCCTTTTTCGAACGAGCTAGGCTGGTGATTAACGCACTCGGGCAACTCCTCTCCTGGCTCCTCTTCCTCGGGCACCTCCTGTGCCTGGGGCTCTTGCTGATCGGTCCAAGTCTGCTCTTCCGGCACTGCTACCTGCGACTCCTCCTGCGATCCTGTATGATGCAATTGTATAAGCAACCATGTTGACGGTGCATAGGATGCAGTGGAATGCTGTGATGACATGATATGCAGATGAGTACATTGAACTAATAGTATGGATTGCAGACAACATCTTCTACAAGGTAGTCTACATCATCCAAGAACATGTGCCACAAAACAAGTCATCTACTCTTATACTAGGTAGCGTAAAATTCTCACACAATTGTTGCTACACTTGCCAAACCCTAATACCTTAACCTACCAAGTAACACCAGCAAGGTAGTTTGGTGCTTCAAAGATACACCAAACACTTCTTATTTCTTTTAATTTCTCATAAAGAATAAACTTTTATTTCCTATTTAAACTAGGGTTACACATCAATATCTATTTCTGTTGCAGGTAAAAATCTACAAAAATTACAGTAGCACACTCCTATTCCAAATAGCATAATAATGAGCATGAAAATACTTTGTACTAGAAAAAGTGTCAAACAACAGATTTCATATTTTTCCTATGTTCACCACAGTAAACAAGCACCTCACAAAAAGTATCACATGCATGAGTTATACAATTTTTGCTCTCTACCAAAAATAACAAAAATCATCAATTAAAGGCATTTGAACTACACTTCAATAATTTTTCATAGAACATGCCTCATAAACATTTTTCCTAGAAAGTACATCACTAAAGAAGATGAATGAAATAGGAACCATAATTTTCTGACCTTCCTTTAATTTACTACACATTTTTAAAGATATCGGCTATTATAAAGATTAAATAAATCTACACACAAAAGTATCACAAAACCAACATGCAACATTTTTAAACTGTAGATCTACTCAAGAGAAACACTACAAAATTTGTTTCACAATTTTTGGAGCTATAAAACTCGAGTTATGATTTTTGAAAGCATTTAAATAAATTCTGAAAATCCATTTTTCTTGAAATCCGAAAATCAACCGGCTCTAAACGCTACGTACACCCCAGATCTGCACACCGCGAACACACACGAGACAGACAGGCGGGACCACGCGGTCAAATGGGCCCACCAGTCAGCAGAACCGGCCAGGGGCGGCGCTGACCGTCGAGCTCTCGTCGACGACGAGGTCTCCGGACAGGCCGTGACTGCCAACGTGATCTCCGTCTTCGCGCGAACCTAGCGAGCCAACTAGCGTGGTCAAAGGAGCTCAGGAGCGTGCTCACCGGCGGCCATGGCGGCACGGTGGCTCGGCTCACCGCCGGCCGGCCAACTCCGACCGGGATGGGGTGTGTGGGGTGGTCTGCGAGCTTCACCGCGTGAGTGCGGTGCTCGTGCACGTGAGAAGAGAGCGAGAAGGGGGACGGTGGGGTGAAGTTCACGGGGCAGTGCGCTGCCGGTGAACTCGACCAACTCCAGCGAGCCATTCCCGCCGACGAGGGCCTTACCACGGTGCGATAGGGCGAGCGGGCCGAAAACGGGGCGGCGGCCAGGTAAGCCCTGAAAACCCTTTTTCTTTTATAATTTAAATTTCAGATTTTCTAAATTGATTCAAATTTGAATTTTTGAAGATGAAAAAGACATTTTCACAAGTTGTCCCCAAAATAAAAGTTGATCAAAATTTAATTCTCTACAACTTTCATTTAGGGCACTTTTCAAAATTCTAAATAGATTTTGAATAAATGATTTAAAGCCAAAATTTTAAATAAAAACTCACTTTTCTAGAATATTTTAAAAAGCAAAATTTGAGGAGATTTTGAATACAAAAGTTGCTCCAAAATCATGTTATTAAATTCTAGTGTAACACCCAAATTTTAGGAGTAATAAATTTTAAATAATTTAGAGAAAGGGAATTAAAATTTTAAAAGAAATATTTGGTGTTGCATTCATGCTGTTGCATTTATTTTATTTTGTGGTGTGGGTTTATTTTATTTTGATTTGAATTTGAAACTCTATTTGAAAAGGTTTGGAAAATAAACAAATGAAGAAAAGAAAGAAGAAAAAAAAACACAACTTACCTTCTTACCTGATTGGCCCGAAGGCCGTCGGACGGCCTGCTCTCCCGCGCCTGCCCGCGTGGGCCGTCCAGCGTCGTCGCGGCCCAGCCAGCATCCGCAGCAGCCCGTCTCCGCGTCCCGGCCCAGCAGCCGAGTCCAGCAGCCGCGCCTTTCCCTCCTTTCTGTGTTACTGGCGGGTGGGGGCCATTTGTCAGTCGTCTTCTCCCTTTCGAATCGTAACCAAGCCGAACTCCAGGAAGCTGCCGCCGGTCCTTGCCGTGATAACAGGGGACTCCTACCCGAATACGGTGCTTTGGAGCTACAAATAAGAAGCCGTGACCCTCTTCTTTCCGTTTTTCCATCTAAAATCCGAGCCTAACCACGTGAAACCGAGCATAAGAGTTTGGGGAAACCTAGAAGTTTCGGTTGTACGTCGTTGGAGCTTGTCGGTGAACCCACGCCTCTCTTCTTCGCTTTGGTGAGTTCGCCATCTCCTTCTCTTCCTCTCCATGCTTTTCTTTTGAATTGTAGTGCTTTGAATCGCGTGTTTGCGGAGCTCCAGTGAGTCGGCAATGGCGCCGCCGCCCTTCCCGAGCCGCGTTCCCTCCTCGGACCGTCGTAGCCTTCCTAAACCACGTAGATAAGTTCGAGTGGACCTTCTCTTTCGATTGGTGTCGGTTGCGGGGTGAATCGTGGTCGGAAAAGGTGGAGCCGGAGCTCCCCGGTGGGGTTTTGGGGCCGGCCATGGAGGCCGCCGGCCGGACCTGGGAAAGAGGATCAGTTTCTTCACTGTAGAGTTGCAGGTGATTGTGAGCCGTCCGTTCGCTGATCAACGGTTAGGATTAGAAGATACCCCTTCGCGGGGTAGATTTATTAAAGAGCCCCTGGACTTCTTCATAATAGAACCCGCGGTCCTTAGCGCAATATCCTGAATCCGTTTTCGTGTTTTGAAAGCGTATTTTCTCCCGGATAAGTCAAAAATACGTTTTCAGGTATTTACAGTTTTGCCACTAGAATTGTTTTGGTCATAAAATCTTCGTTTTAACTCCGATTTGATCCGTTCAAATTGCGTTAGGTTCATATTTGCGAGCTCTACATGTTAGTGTAGTTGTACAGTCAGTTTTGATAATTTATTTTTCGTGTTTATAATTTAGTATTTATTTATCTATAGGAAATCTTAGAAAATTCATAACTTTCACGTTTTAACTCCGAATTTGGTGATCTTTGCGTCTGTGTGATCGTAGAAACGTGGAGAAGAGTTTTATAAGCTTTTATTACTGTTTTTCTACTGTTGGTGTACTGTTCTAATTGTATCTCTTTGTTTGCTTCGTGTTTGTTTGATTGGATGCATGTATGTGTTGATTGATGATCGAATATAGAAGGTGAGCAGTATTTGGACGATTCGGAGTATTACTTTGAGCCAAGTCAGCAGTATCACTTGGAGAGCTTTGATCAAGGCAAGTATAACACAGGACTATCCTTGTTACCTATACATTGAATTGTCATACATATGCTGTGCTTACCTTGACAACCTTAGAGATTATAACTTAGTGATTGTTATCTTGATTCCTTGTCAACCTTGGGAATGCATATGGGTAGCTACTGCTAGTGCTTAAACTAAGAACAATGATCTTGTAATTTGATTAATGGATTAAGCAATCAACCTTTAAGATAATTCTATTACTGTTAAAAGGGGCTAGAGCATGTGTATTATTTTGATGCTCTGGTTTCTCTCCATAAGGACTTATCTGTACATGATTATCCGGGATATACAGTACAGCTGTGAGGGCTATATGGCTCTGGCTTTAGTTGTTCAAGAGACCTTTTCTAGCTTGTTAGTGGTTACCTTAAATGGCGTAAGAATGGCTTGCCACTTTGGGTGTAGTGCGAGCCCCTGGCATAGTGTGTATAGGATGCGGTTGTTGTGCCACAGGGAAGGGGGGTTCTACATCTGCCTGCCGAGTGAATCTAATGGCCCTAACTTGTTAGACGAACTTTTGAGTGGCTTTATATGGTTCTCGGGTGTTTGGGCTTGATCTCCCCACTCATTTGGAAATCATGACTTACAGTGAAAGTGTACACTTCTGCGCAGAGTTAAAAACTGGTATACTAGCCGTGCTCACGGATACGAGCGGCCTTAGAACATTTACAGATAGATGATCACCATTGCTATATCATGTTTAATTATTGTTGATTATTATTATGCTCATGTTAATGCTATTCGTTATCATTATTACAATTGATCATTGGTTCTTTAATGGGAAGTGGTTTATCTTGATGCTACTCAATTGCTAATATATGATTAAAAGCTAAATGCAGTTAAACAGTGTCTAGCCTTTTTGAGCCTTATGAACCCTGTGTTATATTTGTGGAGTTCGACATGGACTCACCCTTGCTATTTCCACCATAACAGATGAAGATATAGAGGAAGATTATCGGAATGAGTACTAGTCTTGGTGTCAACCAGTCAACCGTGTCCCTGTGTGGAGTTTCCGCTGAAGAACTACTATTAGTTATTATTACCTATCGTTCAAGACTATGTCTTAAATACTTATTCGTTATGTAATAAGCACTGTGATGATACTTTGTAATTTGTCAACTTATGTGTACGACTGTTTCCTGGGGCGCACATGAGTCTTTTATGCATCCTATTTTTGTCCTTAAAAATGGGTGTGACAGATTGGTATCAGAGCCGTGTTGACTGTAGGATGCGAGCCTAGTTAGAATGGTCGTTAATAGCATCCATATTTCACTTAATTCATGCTTCCTCTTTTCACCTTGTTAATTACTAAAGTTTTATGCTTCCTCTACTTTATTCTATTGCGAAAATACATTGATTCTATCTAATCTATGTCTAAATCTTATAGATGCCTCCTCATCCCCGTCTGTCAGCCGCACAGTACGTTGCCCGTTTCTAAACTCAGGAGCCGTATGAAGATGGTGATCAAGAGCTATCTGATGCTGAATCAAGAGTTGGTGATAAGCATGGAGGATGTCGCTTTTAATGCATTTGTTTACTACCATGGTCTACGCTCGGACAAGACGTTAAAGGGTGCACTCCGGCATTTTCCTTGTTTCTTACATGACAAGGGTATTTGGACCGTGCCGCCTGCAGATGATTCCTCCTTGACTTTACAAGCTACGGTGGGATTAGCTCGTGAATTGGCTCTCCATGAGGTGGATTTGAAGGATGAGTTGCTGAAGGAAAAAGAACTTAAGGAGCAAGCTTATAAGGAGATTGACCAATTAAGGGTGGAGTTAGGTCGTCCCAAGATTTATAAGAAGCTTAATTAGAAAATAGGAAAAAAATCCCTATGTAATAGGAACGGTAGTAGTTGCGAGTTAATTTTAAGTTTGGTTTGTTTTAAGAGTCAGTTTGTGGTGTGAACAATTGTGTGATTGATGGATTGTTATTATAATAATGTGTGATTTGGATCTTTGTAATGTGTGCTGGAGTTTTGTAGACATGCCTACAAGTTCCATGGTTAAGAATATTAAGTTTGATCAAAATATATTAGTTGAATATGAGGTTAACTTAGTTCTGTCCTTTGCTGATTTTTGGATCAGTCTGCGATGTTCTAGAAATAACTTAAAATCCGTTCATGAGAAATTTAAGAAATTTTACTGGGAATAATTAGACTTCTATATCTTTCCAACCCCAGAAGAATCACTTTAATATCTATTATAAGCTAAGAGATATACCTGTTCCAAGTTGGAGTTACTGCACAGTCTGGAATTCTGAAACAGTTTCGGTTAAGTTCAGTTTTTGGCCAATTTATTGACAGAATCAGAAAAAAGTGTTGTGAATAAAAGTTGTAGATAATTTTGTAAGCTTTCCAACCATGTAAAGATCATCTGAATTGGACGTCTGTAGCTCGAGATATGACAGTTTTACTGAGTTGCTGAAATTGGAGTTCGCCCAGAAAAATCAGATTTTGCTTATCTATTGAATACATCATCTCGGATCGTACTGAATTTCAATTTCTGTGTTTTTGGAAACAGATGTCAGGCAGAGGACGTGGCAGAGGTCGTGGAGGTGCTAACCTACCCATTACTATGGAAGAACTCATGCAAACTCAGAACCAGATGATGCAGATGTTTATGCAGCACATGCAGAACAATCCCCCTGTAGGAGGACCACCGCCTGTGCAAGTGAGGGATAAGCGTGGGGAATTTTTAAAGGGACGCCCTCTAGTGTTTTCTCATGATGCTGATCCTTTAGAGGCAGATGATTGGGTGAGGGCAGTGGAGAAACAGCTGAATATAGCCCAATGCAATGATATGGAGAAGGTGTTATATGCATCTGGTCAGTTACAGGGGACAGCTCAGACTTGGTGGGAGTCATATCAAGCTGCACGCCCTGACAATGCTCCTCCTATCACTTGGAATGAGTTTGTTAGAGATTTTCGAGCTCGTCATATTCCTGAAGGTATAATTGAGCTGAAGCAGGAAGAATTCCGAAACCTTAGGATGGGACAGATGAGCGTTAGTGAATATCATGATAGATTTATCCAGTTGGCTCGCTATGCTCCTAATGAAGTGAGGGAAGATGCAGACAGACAGCGTCTTTTCTTGAAGGGAATTTATTATGATCTTCGCTTGCAGTTGAAGGGGAACAACTATGCTAGTTTTCAAGAGCTGGTAAATAAAGCTATTGTGCTTGATAATGAGCGCAGAGAGATGGACAGGAAGAGGAAAATGAAGGTACAAGGCTCAGGAAGCAACAACCGTCAGCGCACTAATTCTCAGCATGGTTTTCATCAGAAGTTTCAGGGACCGGTTAGTCAATGGAATCGCAATCCGAATCAGAGGTGGTCCCAGAATTGGCAAAGTAATCAGTCACAACAGCGTTCATCATATCCACAACGTCAACAGTATCAGCAGACTGGGCAACAGACTCCTCGCACTAGAAATTCCAATGTTACCCCCATGAAGAATAGTGCTCCCAGCACGCCTACTAGATGTTTTGTCTGTGGTAAAGAGGGGCATATGTCTTATCATTGTCCTGAGAAGCAGAACCAGCAGACTCCTCAGAGCCAGAAGAGCAGCCAGAGGCAATCTGATACTGGAAGGGTGAATCACGTGTCTTCTGATACAGCTCATGATGCACCAGAAGTTATGATTGGTACGTTCAATGTACATTCCACTCCCGCAACTGTTCTTTTTGACTCTGGAGCATCTCATACATTCATATCCAACATTTTTGTAAAAATGCATAGTATACCCATGCTAGCTATGAAAGAACCCCTATTAGTAAATTCACCTGGAGGTACCATGCAAACCAGTAATCGTTGTCTTCCAATTAGTATGGTATTAAGGGGGGTAGAGTTTAAGATAACTCCTATAGTGTTGAGGACATCTGGTATTGATGTGATATTGGGTATGGACTGGATGAAGCAAAATCAGGTAGAGATTCAGTGTCAGCAGAAAGTGGTAGTTGTGAATGCACCTAATGGAGATAAAATCAATGTGGATGTAGCAGTGCAGAAGCAACCAACCGCTGTGGTGAATCAGCTTGAAGATACTATTAAGGAGAATTCAGTGATTGAGGAATTTCCGGATGTCTTCCCTGATGAATTGCCAGGTATGCCACCTGATCGAGACATTGAATTTCTTATTGAATTATTACCTGGAACTGCACCTATAGCCAAACGACCATATAGGATGGGAGTAGATGAATTAGAAGAACTTAAGAAACAAATTAAAGAATTACAAGATAAAGGTTTTATTAGACCTAGTTCATCACCTTGGGGAGCACCAGTTATTTTTGTTGATAAGAAAGATGGCGGTCAGAGGATGTGTGTTGATTATAGATCACTAAATGAGGTAACTATCAAGAATAAGTATCCTTTGCCCAGGATTGATGACTTGTTTGATCAGTTGAGAGGTGCTTGTGTGTTCTCTAAGATTGATTTACGTTCTGGTTATCATCAGTTGAAGATTCGTGTTTCTGATATTCCTAAGACAGCTTTTACTACAAGGTATGGATTGTATGAGTATACTATTATGTCATTTGGATTGACCAATGCACCTGCATACTTTATGTACATGATGAATAAGGTGTTTATGGAATATTTGGATAAGTTTGTGGTGGTATTTATTGATGATATACTGGTATTTTCCAAGACGGAGGAAGAGTATGCTGAACATTTGAGGTTGGTATTGCAGAAACTTAGAGAGCATAAACTGTATGCGAAGCGAAGTAAATGTGAGTTTTGGTTGAAGGAAGTTTCTTTCCTTGGTCATATTGTTTCTAATGGAGGGATATCAGTGGATCCAGGTAAAGTAAAGGATGTATTAAATTAGAAACCACCTATTGATATTAGCGAGATTCGTAGTTTCTTGGGATTAGCTGGATATTACAGACGGTTCATTGAAGGGTTTTCTAAACTTGCTAAACCTATGACATCTCTATTAGAGAAGAATGCCAAGTTTGTGTGGTCAGATAAATGTCAAGCTAGTTTTGAGGAATTGAAGAAGAGGTTGACTACAGCGCCTGTTTTGGTTTTGCCAGATTTGAGTAAGAAGTTTTCTATTTATTGTGATGCTTCTCGTCAAGGTTTGGGATGTGTTCTTATGCAAGAAGGCAGAGTTGTGGCTTATGCATCTAGGCAGTTGAGAAAGCATGAGTTGAATTATCCTACACATGATTTGGAGTTAGCAGATGTAGTTCATGCTTTAAAGATTTGGAGACATTATTTGATTGGACATAAGAGTGATATATACACTGATCATAAGAGTTTGAAGTATATTTTCACTCAGTCAGATCTGAATTTGAGGCAACGTAGATGGTTAGAGTTGATTAAGGATTATGATATTGAGATACACTATCATCCTGGTAAGGCTAATGTAGTAGCTGATGCTCTTAGTAGGAAAAGTTATGTCAATGAGATACAGACATTGTCTATGACTAGTGAGTTATGTGCTGAATTTGAATATTTGAATTTGGGAATTGTTACTAATACAATGGAATTAGTGATAGAGCCTACCTTAGAGCAAGAAATTTACAAGGGGCAGTTGAAGGATGAGAAACTAAAGAAGATAGCGGAAGATATAGTGATTGGTAAGTCACCAGGCTTTCGAATGGATGATAATGGAATTTTGTGGTTTGGAAAGAGGCTGTGTGTACCTGAGGATCAAACTGTTAGACAAGCAATTCTTCGCGAAGCTCATGAGTCAGCTTATTCTATTCATCCTGGTAGTACTAAGATGTATTTGGATCTGAAACAGAAATATTGGTGGGTTGGATTAAAGCGAGATGTGGCTGAGTATGTGGCATTGTGTGACACTTGTCAGAGGGTGAAAGCAGAGCATCAGAGACCTGCTGGATTGTTGCAACCAATGAAGATTCCTGAATGGAAGTGGGAAGAAGTTGGTATGGACTTTATAGTGGGGTTACCTCGTACTCAGAAAGGTTATGACTCTATTTGGGTGATAGTAGATCGATTAACCAAAGTTGCTCATTTTATACCAGTTAAGGCTACTTACCGTGGACCAAAATTGGCAGAGTTGTATATGGAGAGGATAGTATGTTTGCATGGAGTTCCAAAGAAGATTGTATCTGATCGAGGATCGCAGTTTACGTCACATTTTTGGAAAGCTGTGCATGAATCATTGGGAACAAAATTGAATTTTAGTACAGCATATCATCCACAGACAGATGGACAGACTGAAAGGACCAACCAGGTATTAGAGGATATGTTGAGAGCTTGTGCATTGCAATATGGAACTAGTTGGGATAAGAGTTTGCCTTATGCAGAATTTTCTTACAATAATAGTTATCAACAGAGTCTTAAGATGGCACCGTTTGAAGCTTTGTATGGACGTAAGTGTAGAACTCCATTGTTTTGGGATCAGACAGGTGAATCTCAGGTGTTTGGTACAGATGTTCTTAGAAACGCAGAAGATCAAGTGCGAGTGATTCGTGAGAATTTGAGAGTAGCGCAGTCTCGTCAGAAGAGTTATGCTGACAATAGAAGAAGAGATTTAGTTTTTGAGGTAGGTGATTATGTCTATTTGAAGGTGTCACCTATGAAAAGTGTGAAGAGGTTTAACATGAAAGGTAAACTAGCACCAAGGTATGTTGGACCATTTAAAGTTATTACTAGACGTGGGGAAGTTGCTTATCAATTAGAGTTGCCTGAGAATTTATCTGGAGTACATGATGTGTTCCATGTTTCACAACTTAAGAAGTGTTTACGGGTGCCTGAGGAGCAGATACCTTTAGAAGAGTTGACTGTTAAGGAGGATCTTACATATGAAGAGTTTCCGATTAAGATTTTGGAGACTGCTGAGAGAGTTACTCGAAGTCGGGTTATTAAGATGTGCAAAGTGCAGTGGAATTGATATTCAGAGGCAGAGGCAACTTGGGAAAGAGAGGATGAATTGAGAAAATCATATCCGCAGTTATTTGAGTAAGCAGTCCAATCTCGAGGACGAGATTCTTTTAAGGGGGGTAGAATTTGTAACACCCAAATTTTAGGAGTAATAAATTTTAAATAATTTAGAGAAAGGGAATTAAAATTTTAAAAGAAATATTTGGTGTTGCATTCATGCTGTTGCATTTATTTTATTTTGTGGTGTGGGTTTATTTTATTTTGATTTGAATTTGAAACTCTATTTGAAAAGGTTTGGAAAATAAACAAATGAAGAAAAGAAAGAAGAAAAAAAAACACAACTTACCTTCTTACCTGATTGGCCCGAAGGCCGTCGGACGGCCTGCTCTCCCGCGCCTGCCCGCGTGGGCCGTCCAGCGTCGTCGCGGCCCAGCCAGCATCCGCAGCAGCCCGTCTCCGCGTCCCGGCCCAGCAGCCGAGTCCAGCAGCCGCGCCTTTCCCTCCTTTCTGTGTTACTGGCGGGTGGGGGCCATTTGTCAGTCGTCTTCTCCCTTTCGAATCGTAACCAAGCCGAACTCCAGGAAGCTGCCGCCGGTCCTTGCCGTGATAACAGGGGACTCCTACCCGAATACGGTGCTTTGGAGCTACAAATAAGAAGCCGTGACCCTCTTCTTTCCGTTTTTCCATCTAAAATCCGAGCCTAACCACGTGAAACCGAGCATAAGAGTTTGGGGAAACCTAGAAGTTTCGGTTGTACGTTGTTGGAGCTTGTCGGTGAACCCGCGCCTCTCTTCTTCGCTTTGGTGAGTTCGCCATCTCCTTCTCTTCCTCTCCATGCTTTTCTTTTGAATTGTAGTGCTTTGAATCGCGTGTTTGCGGAGCTCCAGTGAGTCGGCAATGGCGCCGCCGCCCTTCCCGAGCCGCGTTCCCTCCTCGGACTGTCGTAGCCTTCCTAAACCACGTAGATAAGTTCGAGTGGACCTTCTCTTTCGATTGGTGTCGGTTGCGGGGTGAATCGTGGTCGGAAAAGGTGGAGCCGGAGCTCTCCGGTGGGGTTTTGGGGCCGGCCATGGAGGCCGCCGGCCGGACCTGGGAAAGAGGATCGGTTTCTTCACTGTAGAGTTGCAGGTGATTGTGAGCCGTCCGTTCGCTGATCAACGGTTAGGATTAGAAGATACCCCTTCGCGGGGTAGATTTATTAAAGAGCCCCTGGACTTCTTCATAATAGAACCCGCGGTCCTTAGCGCAATATCCTGAATCCGTTTTCGTGTTTTGAAAGCGTATTTTCTCCCGGATAAGTCAAAAATACATTTTCAGGTATTTACAGTTTTGCCACTAGAATTGTTTTGGTCATAAAATCTTCGTTTTAACTCCGATTTGATCCGTTCAAATTGCGTTAGGTTCGTATTTGCGAGCTCTACATGTTAGTGTAGTTGTACAGTCAGTTTTGATAATTTATTTTTCGAGTTTATAATTTAGTATTTATTTATCTATAGGAAATCTTAGAAAATTCATAACTTTCACGTTTTAACTCCGAATTTGGTGATCTTTGCGTCTGTGTGATCGTAGAAACGTGGAGAAGAGTTTTATAAGCTTTTATTACTGTTTTGCTACTGTTGGTGTACTGTTCTAATTGTATCTCTTTGTTTGCTTCGTGTTTGTTTGATTGGATGCATGTATGTGTTGATTGATGATCGAATATAGAAGGTGAGCAGTATTTGGACGATTCGGAGTATTACTTTGAGCCAAGTCAGCAGTATCACTTGGAGAGCTTTGATCAAGGCAAGTATAACACAGGACTATCCTTGTTACCTATACATTGAATTGTCATACATATGCATGTGCTTACCTTGACAACCTTAGAGATTATAACTTAGTGATTGTTATCTTGATTCCTTGTCAACCTTGGGAATGCATATGGGTAGCTACTGCTAGTGCTTAAACTAAGAACAATGATCTTGTAATTTGATTAATGGATTAAGCAATCAACCTTTAAGATGATTCTATTACTGTTAAAAGGGGCTAGAGCATGTGTATTATTTTGATGCTCTGGTTTCTCTCCATAAGGACTTATCTGTACATGATTATCCGGGATATACAGTACAGCTGTGAGGGCTATATGGCTCTGGCTTTAGTTGTTCAAGAGACCTTTTCTAGCTTGTTAGTGGTTACCTTAAATGGCGTAAGAATGGCTTGCCACTTTGGGTGTAGTGCGAGCCCCTGGCCTAGTGTGTATAGGCTGCGGTTGTTGTGCCACAGGGAAGGGGGGTTCTACATCTGCCTGCCGAGTGAATCTAATGGCCCTAACTTGTTAGACGAACTTTTGAGTGGCTTTATATGGTTCTCGGGTGTTTGGGCTTGATCTCCCCACTCATTTGGAAATCATGACTTACAGTGAAAGTGTACACCTCTGCGCAGAGTTAAAAACTGGTATACTAGCCGTGCTCACGGATACGAGCGGCCTTGGAACATTTACAGATAGATGATCACCATTGCTATATCATGTTTAATTATTGTTGATTATTATTATGCTCATGTTAATGCTATTCGTTATCATTATTACAATTGATTATTGGTTCTTTAATGGGAAGTGGTTTATCTTGATGCTACTCAATTGCTAATATATGATTAAAAGCTAAATGCAGTTAAACAGTGTCTAGCCTTTTTGAGCCTCATGAACCCTGTGTTATATTTGTGGAGTTCGACATGGACTCACCCTTGCTATTTCCACCATAACAGATGAAGATATAGAGGAAGATTATCGGAATGAGTACTAGTCTTGGTGTCAACCAGTCAACCGTGTCCCTGTGTGGAGTTTCCGCTGAAGAACTACTATTAGTTATTATTACCTATCGTTCAAGACTATGTCTTAAATACTTATTCGTTATGTAATAAGCACTGTGATGATACTTTGTAATTTGTCAACTTATGTGTGCGACTGTTTCCTGGGGCGCACATGAGTCTTTTATGCATCCTATTTTTGTCCTTAAAAATGGGTGTGACATCTAGACTATCTAAAACTGTAGCTAAACAAGTTCTACAACTCTAGCAAGCAAATGCAACCATTTGGGTTTAAACCAATGTTTTTCACATTTCAGTTCAAGTGATTTTAAATTGCATGTGATGATAAACATGTATGAGATGCTGATGCTCATGCTTTGGAATGTTAATGCATGCTTAACACTCAGGGGTGTTACAGTGACACATCGCCGTGATGTGATGTTGGGCGTGTAAACTTTCCAACTTCTTATTAATGAAACACGTGCTAAGCACGTTCTCAAAAAAAAGATTAAAAAAACTGCAATCAGAATTCAGTTCATCCTATAACTGTTTCAGCCCAATCAGAATGTTGGTTGTTCTTATTCCTTCTTTATAACCCCCATCGATCCAAAGGCTCCGTGGTCCAGCGTAACCTCATCTCTCCTTCATTAACTGCTTTCATGGGCCGTAGAGTGAAGTGGAGCCTCTGGTCTCTGCACAAGAGCAAGGCTAATAATACATCGATTGCAGACTATATGAAAACTTACAACCAATCTATCAGTCCACTCGTATAATAATTAGCCGGCTTACAGTCCACTTGTACGTCTCACAGGACTTCTTAGTTCCTGTGCATAAGCTGGCTGTAAAATTATAGCCGCTTCTCTTCACTCTCCTCCCCTCTTTCCACCACGTCAGTATATAGCCTACTTATAGCTCCTTATTGTACTGAGGAGGGCAACGAGAGGAAGAAGAAAAAACAGAAGAGATGTTGCCTTTGCTGACACACTGCTGTCATTCTATGCTCTTCTGCTCAACTAATGTCATTAAGGGGGTCTCCAACAGGCTAGCTAATAGCTAGCAAACAACATATTTTATATTATCTAGAAGAAAGAGAGTAGCAAAAATGGAGTCGCTGGCGAGGAGTGCAGCGCTAGGCTCGCACATTTGTCTAGGAAACCGTGTCAGTATCTCTCCTCTGTGCATCCTGCGCAGCTTAGCACTCACCTTTTTTTATTTGATCTTATGTCCAGGTCAGCTGGTGATTTGTCTGCACCAGGCTGCCCATTCTCTCTGGGACTGGACATACGAACATGTTGTGCGCATCATATGTGATTTTGTACTATTTGATTATTCTCAATCAGCACCATGTTTAGATCACCTCAAAATTCCAAGTTTTTTCACTCTCTCTCCATCACATCAATTTTTAGCCGCTTGCATGGAGTACTAAATGTAGGTAAAAAAATATCTAATTACACAGTTTAGTTCAAAATCACGAGATGAATCTTTTGAGCCTAGTTGGTCTACGATTGGACAATATTTGTCAAATAAGACGAAAGTGGTACTATTTATCAGGTTGAAAAAATCTTCAATCTAAACAAGGGTCTGGTCTGATTTCTGCTGCTACCATTGTACTATCTAATACGAGTGTACTTTGTGCTGGGTACCAGTGCAATTTACCTGTTCTCCTTCTGCCAGTCAAAATAATTAGTACATCAAAATAATTTTAGCTTTCTGCCAGTCACTATATTGTAGATTGTTATACCTGACTCCGAAAGCGCCAGCCCATGTGTAGAAAATATCTACTTGCTTGGAAGAGTTTGGTAGAACGACCAATGCACAAGACAACTAGCAGAGTACAAAAATACATGGACAATAAGGAAGAGAGAGAAGAAGAGAAAATATTCAATTTAGAGGACCACAAGTCTCAGTACTTGTTTCGTGTAAGAGTGGTGGATGCCGCGTCGACCGTCGATCATCTCGGCTGCTACCATAACTTCCGCGTCAATCATGGCTTTTTGTCTCTCTGACTATACAAATACATTGCGCTGTGGTTATATATGTTTGTCTCCTACAAACTTTTCTCGTTTTGAATGACAAATTTGCTGTGGCCTGGGTGGTTGGGTGGTCCATGTCTACAAATGTCGTCATTGCTGGCGTACACATCTCCACAATTTTAATACAGAGACTTGCAAGCTTGGGCAAGGACCACTTCCTCTCCTTTGTGATACTTGCATGCATTAAAAGTATTCAAACTAGTCCATCAACCCATGTTCTCGCACGAATTAGAATTTTAAGGGATATTATTTACTATTTAATATATATGACTAATACCAAAGAATTGTTTATATTAAACTGTATGTTTTTTATCTTTGATTATTTTCTAAAATAATAGACATAATAGATACTCTATAGTCTATGTCTAGTTACCATAAACTTATTAATTACTTTTTTTTACGAGGGACATATCTATATATTTATATTCATATTCATACTTTTCTTTTGCATTGCACTTCTGTATATTTTAAATATGCAACTAGTTTGAAACCTTGCCATTAACTATGATGGCCTTTCTTGTACTACATATCTTTTAAAGTCATGAATCTAAATTTATTTTTCAAATTTGACTGATATAGACTTTTTTGCCCTCAACTTAAGTTCAAACTCCTATGCTTATTGTATATTTTATTCATTCTCCCTTTTGCACCTTTTAAAATAAATATTTTATGTCATACAGTACATTATTAAATAATACAATAGCATAAGCAACAATTTGAAACCTGCACCATTTACTTCAGATGAGTGTTAGAGCCTTAAGTGATACCTTGGATTGTGGAGAATTTTCATTCTTAAGCCTTATGACGATGGACATTTTACTCTAATGTAATCTTTACAGGGCCAAGAAAATATAGCGACCAGTGATCTCTCACACTTCTCAAGATGACTGAATTTTCTGCCAAGAAACTCAATGTGCAGTTATGGCAATACTACCAATATATACATGTCAAACATTTTAGTTAAAATATATAAATATATCTAAAGAACAACCATATAAATTATATGTCAGGGTTACTAAAGTAAGACTTATATAGAGTAATCTTATTGACTGATATAACTGAAATTATAACATTTTGCAAAATTACTATTACTCGATTGATGATATGTCACACCCAGTTTTAAGGACAAAACCAGATATATACTATATGTGAAATAAAGAGGTGAAATCTCACATATAGCTACAAACAGGTGTAATATCAAAAGACAAATGCTTATTAAGCATAACACAATAGTATAAGATATAACCTTAAAGAGCAACACAGCGGCTAGACAACTCCGAACACCGGGTGTAACCTTCACTCCAGGATCAAACTGACTGGTTGATCACAAGCCTAACAATTCCAGAATCTAGCAATCTGGTACCCTTCCTGAGATGTGGAAAATAGAAAGAGTGAGTCCATGTCGAACTCAACAAGCATAACACGGGGTTCATGAGGCTCAAAAGGCATGACACGGGTTTAACCGCATGTAGCTTTTAGTTGGCAAAATTTTAGCATATGAGTAGCATCAAGATGTCTTTAATCCCAGAATAAACATATGATCAGGTAATATGAAGAATGAATAGCAAAAACATAAGCATATTATAGTTCAATAGTGATCATCTATTCCGTAAGGGTCCAAGGCCGCTCGTGACCGTGAGCACGACTGATATACCAGTTTTACACTCTGCAGAGGTTGTACACTTTCACTATGAGTCGTGATCCCCAAAAGTCTGAGGTCATGACTCCCCATTGGACAGGTAAGTTTCACTATGAAGTCTTTTCAAGGTTCGTCTAACAAGTTAGGGCCGCTAGGTTTCGTGGCCTGCAAATGTAGAGCCCCCCTTCCGTATGGCACAATAACACGCAGCCTATACACATAGGGACAGAGGCCGCACTACACCCAACCCGGAACACACCCCTCTTGCGCCATAAAGGTAACCACTAATAAGCTAGAAAAGGTCCCCTTATATGACTATAGCCAGAGCCATGTAGCCCTCACAGCTGTACTGTAAGTCCCGGATGTTCGCTTACAGATAAGTCCTTATGGAGAGGAATCTAGAGAAATCTCTAACCCTCTTGTTCCTTGTTGCTAAAAATCATCTTTTAGTGTTATTGCATATATCATTAATCAAATTACGAGATCATTGTTTATGTGAGCACTAGCAAACTACCCAATGCTATAACCATAGGATTCAAGGAATAAGATCAACACTAAGGCATCCTTAACAAGGAAACACATGCATGATGAATTGAGTGAATTAAAGTGAATAGGTAACAAGGATAGTCCCATGCTATACTTGCCTTAACTTGCTTTTCCCCCAAAGCAATACGCTCGAAAGCCTTTAGTATTCAACTTTTAATCTTCTGCTTCCAATTCTCAGCTTCTAGTCTTCAGAGAATAGCTTCTTAATCACCATGTAAAGCTCACCGATTGACTGAATCATATAGCACCACACAAACATCCATACAATCATACACGAAGCAAACAATAGATCCATATTAGAACAGTACACCAATCATACAAAAATAAGTAAAAAGAGTTTGAAACATGATTCTACGCATCGCTACGAACACAAAGTCGTGAAAAGGACGCTAATCGGAGCTACGGTTGAAAAGGTACAACTACCGATAGATTTACCCATAAAACTATTAGCTTCATGTATCTTAATGGTATAAAAACATATATAAGATATTTTTTAGAGATTATAATTTAAGTCAAATTTAGATTTGAATTATAAAACTAAAGTAAAACAAATCATATTTTATTTACAAAACCTAGTTGCATAATTGTTATTTAAGATATGATTCAAACCATAAAATTCTAATATTAGTGACATGATAAACACTGTTACAAATGCATAGATCTCGTTGCTATGAATCTAACGCAACTTGAATGGCTCAAAACGGAGTTGAAACGTAGAAGATATGAAATAAACAAGATTTCCTCTATTAAAATAATAGAGTAAATCTAATCACGAATTTTAAAAGTTGAAAACCTACTTAACAGTAGTATTAACATGTAGATTATGAAATTACGAACCTAACGCAAGTTGAACGGATCATTTAGTAAACATGTTTTGGACTGCGGGTTTATTTTCCAAGAATACAGGGACTCTTTAGTAAAAAGAACAACGAAAGGGTATGTTTTAATCTGGGCCATTGGATTCAATCTAAACGGTCCAGATTAGATATGAGGGAGAGAGAGGGTAGCGGCCGGCCACCAACAGTGCTAGCACGGCTGCGACTTGGCCGGCGGCGAGCAATTGCTCACCGGCGTGGAGCAATCTAGCACTACAGTACATAATCGGATGAACCAAAAGCACATGGAGATAGAGAAGATACCCGCAAACTCACCGAGGACGAAAACGGGATCGAGGATGGACTGGCAACGTCGGGCGGACTCCAATGGCGGCGGTGAGCTCGGTGGCAGTCGAGTCGACGAGTCTACAGCGCCTCGCAGCGGCTCCGTGACGTGAGTCTGCGTGACCTCGACTCCGTCTCTTCAAGTCTTCTTATTCTGCGGCGCTTGCGTTGCGTACAAAGGGCTAGGGTCTCGACGCGTACGCCCATGTTTGGATCAGATTATTGTCTTCCAAGCGTCGTCATGGTTGTCGTGCTTGGGTAAGTTCAGCCAGAGTGCGGATTGGAGTTTAAGTTGTAGTCATATTCGTGTATGTATATACACATATACACCTTGGCCTTGCTTGCCTTCTCCCTGACCAATTGGATCTCGTTTGTTATCTCGGTCACCATGTTTGAGTCCGGCTCATCATCATTATCGTGATGGACTTGGATATGGAGCTGGCAGATCATGTGCAGCATGAGTCTGGAGTCGCATGGTGATGATCTCAGCTCGTTCCTCATGCATATGTAGCAGCATGAATTTCCCACTATGGCAGCAGCACCTGGGGCTTAAAGAACACTCCAACGGCAGATCGACAGCGACACGGAACTAGGATCAAGAGGCGGCAGCACTTGTCTTGGCGACGACGGTGGTGATTGCTAGGGCATGGAGTACTGGGCAGGCATGGCAGTTTGGATCGTGCGAGCGGTCGGTGATGCAAGACGAGACCGCGGCGGTGACGGCGGCGCACTTACTTGTTGCCGAGGAAAGTATGGCCGGGTTAGGCAGCGCGGCGGCGACAGCGACGGCGACAGCGAGAGAAAGAGGAGAAAAATATAATTTACTACACGAGAGATTTCCCAAATTAGGGGCTCCTCTTATGGTAGTTTTGGTGTGCTTTGCCCATGGGGTAGGTCTATACTTATTGGGAGAAAAACTCTCCACCTTCACATCAACTATCAATATGGTACTAATTGAAGTTGCACTCTCCGTCTCTACTAACGGGCCTAATTAATCATTAAAGCCCATTAGTAAATAAATGTATAGGCCCTTGAGATTTATTAGGATTATTGCACATGAGCTTTGAGCGTTGGGGAAAATGAGAGATTTATTATTTTTGGAATTAATTAATTTTATGGATAAAATAATTCTAGAAAAGTCCAGAATTATTATTTAAGCCGCGAAAAATACTTCGAAAGCTCCGAAAATTCGGGGAAATTTTTCATAGACATTATGGAACATGAGGAATCCAAATAAAGTATTTGGAGCTAATGATAAGATATTTTGGAGCATCTAAAAATTAGATTATACTCACAGATAAGTGGAAACAAGCTACATAGAAGCTGGAAAAATTCCTGAGAAGTTTGTAGAGGTTGATTGATAGATGAGAAACAAAGAATTTGATTGTAGAAAAAATTATATATGTATACCAGGAAAGGAAAATCGACCTAAACGCGTTTTGAAAGAATAACTTGAATTCATTTTGATCTTTGTCAAAACCAAGCAATACAAAAACATAAATGCATCAGCATGAATGCATCAACAAGTTGCTAAACCTTATGATAAATTTTAATTTAGTGAAAAATATTATTTCCCTATGTTTCATGAGCAAAAAAAATTCAAAATTAACTCATTTTAGCTCTATTTTCAAAGAAGCAAATTTTAGGGTGTTACATGATAACACTAGAGGCATCATCTGACTATTGTTGTACTCAAAGTGTGGCCTGAACTGAATATAAACTTATGATCTATTCATGAGAGGAGACTTTGTTGACTAACTTTATTTCTAGTCGAGAAAGACACTCAATGTCATACGAGCGGCGCGTTGCTTGGACAAAGACGTATCGATGTATGTCGACTAGCTTTGGTGTTTCATGGTCAAATCATGAAGTGGACAATGCTATCGAGTAGAAGCACTTCTCTGAGAAGAGCACTCGATCTACTCGAGCAGCAATGCCACAACTGTAATTCTACTTGATTTTACATT
Source organism: Saccharum hybrid cultivar R570 (assembly GCA_038087645.1). Classification (NCBI taxonomy): domain Eukaryota; kingdom Viridiplantae; phylum Streptophyta; class Magnoliopsida; order Poales; family Poaceae; genus Saccharum; species Saccharum hybrid cultivar. The sequence continues at coordinate 13,495,393 of JAQSUU010000707.1, forward strand.
CAATGATCAGAACATTATTGGATGTATTATATTACACAGGATGTACATTAATAAAGACCTTCGCTAGGTTACTCAATGTATAATAACAAAGACCTTTTGAGTATGGAGATTACCGATGCCTAGCAACAAAGCCTATTGTACTTGAGTCGTGCAAAGCTCAGTTGCGAGAAACTGGAAGAGAATTTTCCTACACAAGGAAGTCATAACTTGGCACCTAGGGGGCCAGTTGGCCGGGATCAAGCTCATGGGGCAGAATTCGTATATCCTCATGGAGCATCCCCTGATCCCCACAGAACCATCGGACCATGAACCTTGAACTAGACACAAGGGCACGTTATGAGTGTTCTTGTGATATCCAAGGGTGTGCGCCTACTGCTCTGCTCTAGGCAAGGGATGCGAATGCATTTGAGAAAACCCAACACCTTCGAAGAGGCAGCAATGGGAAACCTCAGAGACATCGATGGTGATTCAGCCATTGACAGCTAGTAGCCCAAGGCTCCAATTGCATGTCGTTGTGCCTGCATTATGAGAATTCTTCTGATAACTTGGTCGAGTAGCCGCAACTGCATCAAAGTATTGAGTGAGGCTGATGTGGAAGGATTTCTCCCAATGTCACCATAGGCGTCTGTGGACGTTGGGAGGCCAAGGCATGGAGGGCACTCGAAGGGCTCGCTGACTCAAGAATCTCAAGGAGGAAGAAATGTTGTGTGTCACGCAGAGGCCTCTATTGAATTAGGTTTTATAGGCGAACAATGAACCCAAGGAATGTGGATTGAACGGCACACAGATCCATAGTTTTTAGTGTCACAAGCAGAACAGGAATGGTGAGGTAGACGAGGTGGCTTAGATTTCCTGCTCCACTACATTCTTATCTTTAACAGGCCTTCATGATGTGTGATATTTGGAGGACTGAAGACCGCGTCTTCCATGGACTAACCAATGGATAGAGCTATCGACTAGCTCTTGATAAAATCCTTTGGGGGTTATTGTCGGTGTCATGGACCACTAGTACCATCATCGCCTTGAAAAGAGCTCAATAGGGATGGGGGTGGGCTGAGCCTATCATCGTACAAGCCCAATCCGATAGGGTATATCATCAACGACAAGGAAAGAAAGCCATTAGACACAAAGCCTTGGAAGCAAAGATATCTGTACTGACCTGATAAGATTCAATTTGATTTTTATGTAATAAACATGGAAAACCATGCATAATTGATCAGAATCTCATCTGTAACCCTACCCCTAGGCTAGATAAGGCGGGGTAGGAGGCCCCAATTGTTAACCTCATTCTTACATAGCTAGAACTCTAGACAAGCTCATCATCGCCACTATAAACACTCGTGCATTCGACATAAGATCATCTCCAACAGTTCCCAAAACACTCTCCCAATCCAAGATTTTTGGCAATATTTAAAAAATCACATCTCCAACAACTCCCTACCACAGGTCCTAATCTTTTGGCACTAGGAAAAAAACGAGCCCGTGCGCGGATGCATCGCGCCAATCAAAGGTGGAAGGACGTGGGGAAGAAAAAGAAGTACGACAGGTTCCTGATGCAAATGTATAAGAGAGAAGGAAAGTATAAAAGTGGTTGAGGTGATTAGACATATTTCAGGATTCCTGATGTAAAATTACCTTCTATCTTCTAGGAGCGAGATTTTTGAAACTGTGTTGGAGGAAGCCCAAACATATGCTTCCAATTTTTGTAGTCTCCACTTGGAATGCTCATTAATCGACCAAGTGATTTTTTAGGAACTATTGGAGATGCTCTAAGAGATCCACTCTCCACTGGACGTAGTGTATCCTGTACTTGAACCAATATACATCTATGTGTCCCCGTGTGCTACCTCTCTGATTCCCTGCTCACAAAATGCTGATCTACGTTGTTGAGGGAAAAACCTAATACACTGATCTTTATCTATGAATACAAATTTGTAAAGGAAAATACAAAATATCATTATGGTCAGATGAGAGCATAAAATGGGCTGGCCCCACTCCTGTGTAAGTGGATTGATGAAATTGTATTGTTCACTACATGTAGTCTGGATCTGAGCTATTTGGACTTTAGAATGTTACACTATAGTAGGTGTGGTGGTGGAAGGGTGCTAGGCGAGGAAAATGATTTGCGACTTGAGTGTGACTTTAGAATGTTACACTATATGTCAGGTTGAAACTTTGTCGGCTCTTCTGGTCATGCTTTCATAAATCTATTTTTTCGTTTTCTAATTCTAGTATTTTCAGTTACTAAATTTCCTTTATAACTTGAAACCTTGAAACTACAGTTCTTGTTTCACTTTTACTTCAAAATAATCTTTGTGCATTTTATTGAAAATATGATCGAACTATAGGTTCTAGACTGCAATTTTAGCTACTCTAATCTTCAATGGCGTAACCAACTATTTCAGCCTGCACCATAGCACATATTTGGCTTATATTCAGTGTTCAAAAGTTCCATTGTGTAAGTAGCTAGTAGTGTACTACTTTTAATAACAAAAATCTGGTGCCTCAAATTAAACTATTACTATTGAAACATTATCTTGTTTGATTCAATATATATAGGTACCCAAAGTAGGAACTATTAAAAAATTATTTTCATGAATAACTAATAGGATCTAATACGAAATAAAACATTTTCCATGACTGCTATGCTATGAAAATGTTATTTATTGTTCATCCTTATATCTATTCTTAGTGTACACGGTGGAAAAATATGTAAGTTTACTTTGAATTACCTTTTTCTATAACAGTAGTCTAGTACTAGTAACCTAGCAAACTAAAATCATGTGTAGGGCTACTTTAAGGTACTTCTTGTCTAATACCATGTATGGTAGTTTAAATGTAGATTGAAGTCGCTATTTTAGTTTATTTTTAATAATCTTAGATGTGGGTAATTTATATGCAAATTGGAGGGATAGTTTTCTTGATAATGGCAAGTTTAAGTGATTATATAAATTTAAGGATGACTTTACCTTATCTTTAGTGTAGACACACGCTTAAGACGTAATTTAGGGGTCGCATTGGCTTATGTTTCATAATGACAGAGATGGGTATCTTTAGATGCGAGCATTGCATAATATTTGAGCCCTTCTCATTGAAACCTATTACCTAGTCAACCAATGAAAATGAAGTAAAGTACTAACCATGAAATACCTAAATAAGAACCATATACGTGGTGGAGCATGGTCTCTCGCGAGGTTGGAGTCGCATTAGTGATCTCCGTTGTACTCACATTCCGTTGGATCCATTTGGTTCATCTCTTGGTCTATATAGCAGAAAATAGTAATTAAAATAAATAACATTCATGTATACCACTATGTAAAAAAGCCACATATCCACCACGTCTCCTACAGATGCCAACACAAACACGCGTCTGTAGTACGAGTTTACGGGGTCACCGGTCTGGTGAGGTCTGCACACGTCTGTAATAAGCGCTTACTATAGACGCATGTTGGTAAAAAGCGTCTATAATACTAGTATAGACATGTGTTGACAAAATGCGTCTGTAATTAGACAACAAATCACAGAGGCCCGTTGTGAAAACGCGTCTGTGGCTTTTAGTTATCACGCGTCAGTGTTACTGTTGGTATATCACTAACATGTCTGAGTAAAAGCATGTCAGACAATGGAGGGTCACGGACCTAAAAAAAGATTAACTCCGATGAATTTACAACTCAAGTCTACAGTTGCCCGACTCTAGTCACGGAGTATCCCCTCGCTCTCCCCGACTCTAGTCGCGCAGTCGTTAGCCGCCGCCACCCCACTCCTTCACGTACAACGCCGCGGCGCCCTCCTCCTACTCCGTCGTTGCCACCCTGCTCCTCTGCCGGTGCTGCCATAGCCTCCTCTTATGCCGGCGCTAGCACCATGCCCTCGTGTGCCGCCGTCACCTCCCTCCTCATCTCCTTCCTCTCTGAGATCAGGATCCTCCCATCTGCAGTTGCTGGAGCTGGACATGGATGCCCTAGCGCTCGTAGCCAAGGGACAGCGCGCCGCTGCGATGCCACCCGCCGGCCACCTCTACCCGCCCGCTAAGCGCCAAAGCACCAACGACCACATCCCCTCCCTTCCTGTGCAGCCGTGCGGGCAGTCCGCCTCCCTCCACCTGGATCCGGCAGCGGCCCTCCCTCTACCCAGATCTAGCTGGCGCTGCCTCCCTCTAGCCTGATCTAGCCGATGCCGCATCCCTCCTCCAAATCTGCCAAAACTACAGCCACGGGGGAGCAGCAGCAACACCAGCAAGCTAATACGAAGGCTTTTGTGTGTGCTTGACTGGGGTTAAGGCTGAGACTGGCCGTGGGCGTGTGTGCGTGTGTGCTTGACCGGGGTTAAGGCTGAGACTGGCCGTGCCCCGCAGGCTGGCTGTTGCTATAGGGGATACTCGGGGAGCACATCGACTACGAGGGCTACTCGGTGCTGCCCATGGCCATCCTCCAGGACATGATCGTCGCCATCTGGAGGGCCAACGGTGGCCAGGTGCGGGTCGCCAATGTCGACGACAAGTACCCCCTCTGCGTGTACCTCTCTGACCCAGACAAGGTAGCAATGCCCTCCTCTGCTCCATGCTCTATCCATCTAGATAGATTGGTAACACAGTTTTGAGATGATCTGATTGGGGCTTGTGCATCCCTAAAGAAATTCTTGTATCAGGTAGAGATTTCCAATTACTTGTTGGTGAGGGGCTGTTTTTAATAACAAACTATATATGTCTGCTGATAATAATCACAGGGGGTATCAGCTCTGTTTATTGTCGCAAAAATATGAAAAATATGACATTCTCTGTTACTACTCACTGTATTGCACTTTGCTTCGTATACTGTACGTATGTTTGTTTTAGTTGCTGCTGTCATATTCATTCTTTTGTGATGTCTCATTCTAGAGGCTCTTGCATAATTACTGCACCTTTATAAGTCAAGAAGTATGTACAGAATGGTAGTGAATATAGTGTGTTGATTTTGCTGCTGATCTTGTGATGCAACCTTGTTAGAATAGTGTGAGGCATCTTATTCTTGCTGGAAAGGAATTCTATATTGCTGTAGGCCATAAAGAACAAGTAACTAGTAACTTAATCTTGACACTACTGATACAGGCCTTATGCTTAAAAATCTTTAGTGCTGCCGCAACAGTTTTTAGATTAGCTCATCTCCTTCAAGGATACTGATATTGATTACATCTTGATTGCAGCTTGATCCTGCAGGTACCATGCCAACAGAATGCTTAGCTTTTATGCACCAGGTGAGTTCTCTTGAGGATTTAAAACTGTTTTATGATTTCTTTTCAATGAACAGATTTTTAATTTTTTTTTCATGGATGCTAAGTTGAATTTAGAGTAGTTTTTCAGTCTTGCATATGTTCAGCTGTGCAAATAACCAGCTTATAGCCTTATACCATGCCACACCTGTTTTAGAGAACCTGAAGATAGCATGTCATCTACAATTGAAGCTTTTTTTTACTGCAGTTTTTTATGCAGATTGTATCTGCCATCTATAATCAAGTAATTGCATTTTCCCCCTTGCTCTATATGACACATGTGCTGCATTTCTACCAATTTAATATATATAATTTGAGTCCTATTCTTAAAAAAAGTGTGAACTCAAAAAAATCTGTCAATTAACCTAACTAGCCCAAACTTTTAGGAACATGTAGGTACCTAAGCAACATGTGCTTGCACTGCAAGTTCAAGCTCACTCAAAGTATTGGTTCCTAAGCAGCATGTGCTTGCACTGCAAGTTCTAGCTTCTTTTCTGAATAGGGCATTTCACATGTGCTTTTTATTAGAAAATTACTAGGGGTATAAATGTTATCAAAATCCCAGGTCTTCACCATACAAACTACTGTATGTTTGCCTAATAGACTTGACCTCGACTGACTGTTTCTGCTCTTTTTAGATGGGCCAACAAGGAGCATACAACCAAGGAATGGGTTATATGCAACCTCAGGTGATTGAAAAAACTTGAACATGTTAACTAATAAGCCTCTTCAATAAGCCAGTGACAAAACATCTCACTTATTTAAGCATGTTAACTTGACAAAACATCTCACATGTCAGGATAGATCAAATTAATAGCATACGGAGTACTACTCCTGTAGCATAGTGAAGTTGATTCTTGTATGGATTTATTGTACTATATGATGAATTGTATAATAAACAAATTGTACAGTACAATGGGCGATGTACATAAGATCCTGGCATTGGAATTTATAACTTTTTGTTTTTTTGATTCACTATCACAGACGCATGTTAATTATGCGCGTCTGTGAAAGTCGTAGACGCATGTTTACTATGCGCGTCTGTGATAGGGCTGTAGTAAAAGCTTATTACAGACGTGCTTTTGATGCGTCTGTAAGTAGACCTTATTACAGACGCGTTATAGCAGACATGCAAAAACGCGTCTATAATGACCCTGCTTTTTTTACATAGTGTACGAGCAATAAAACCCCTGCACCATGAAAGTGTATCTGATCCAAATAACTAAGATAGAGCACCAAAGATAGAATATACTTTTATGAAAACTTTGATAACAGTTTCACATTTTTTGGAGTTTAAATGAACTATTTATCAGTTTGTAGAGGTCTAAATATTTTATTATTTTTAGGAAAATACATATATAGGAAAAAAAAACTACGTTTGAAACCAATTGAGGGACAAAGATATCGAGTTTTTATATTTCGATGGCCAAACATATCTAGTTTTTAAGTTTGATAACCAAAATCAGACTCAGACATAAATCATATGGCCAAATAGACTACTCCCAAGATTATATCATCTTTTGCACTGGTAGACGCATGTAATTTAGATGCAGGTTTAGGGATTGTTTATGTTGTATTTTATAATGATAGTGGTCGATAATGATTTAGATAATATAATAATATATCAAGTTCTTGTGAATATGTTTGATGGTTGCATTTCACCAAATTGATTTCCGGGTGTTTTTTTTTGCTACAATTTTTTGATTTTTTTGAGGATTAATGTAAAGGCTTATTTGGGGCCACAAACTACTAATAAGGTAATATATTTTTACTATTTACGTTTTGTTTTCCCATCATCGACTTGTTCCATTTTACTTGAGTACAAGAAGTTTGTTGTTATTACCTCGAAATTAAAAAATCATTAGTGCGTACTAATGCATGCAAGCTTTTTTCTTTTTTTCGCGAATACGCACGAGTGTGCGTATCTTTGTATTAGAAAGATAGAAGTTCAAAAATTACAAGAGCGGTCGTGCCCAGCCCAACCGGATCCATGAAGAGCTACATTTTGAAAATAACAACCCTGGGATCCAATAGGATCAACCTAGAACACTCGTTCACTGAAACCTCCCCTACAAGCTGGGAAGATCGCGTCGAGCGCCTCAGCGTCTGCATCCGGAATGTCGCCCTCGATGAAGGACTCGTACGAATGCTTAGCCGCAGAGGAGGGCGGTGCTGAAGGTTCCAAGAACCCCATCTTCCTCATGAGGAGCACTTCGCCGCGTTTGGACGCCGAGATGTGGTCCATCCGCTGAGCGGCAATCCGCCTGCTCCTCTTGGGTAGGGTCCGCCTGGGCACCGCCTTTTGCCTGGGGGAGAATTGATGAGGGGTGGTGGCCTTGCCACCCGGACCTCCTTAGTGAACCTAGTCAGCCGCCAAGCTGCCTTCCCGGGAGAAGGGGAAGGCGACTCGTCCTCCGACAGCGTCATAGTGCCCACCAAAGGAGCCGAAGGTGCACCCGGCATAGGCAATGCCGGAGGGTCCGCCATGCACTGGGGAGCTGTCCTAGGGTCCCCCGATAAAACTTGACCCGTCGGTCCGTCCCCAGGAGAAGGTGGGAACTCCTTCAAAGGCGCCGCAGCAGACGCCGGCGCGCCCCGCATGGGAGAGGGAGGCGACTCCGCCATGCAATGAGGAGCCATCAAGGTAGGGTCCCACAGCGAGGTCTGGCCCTCCAGAGACTGACAGTCCGGAGCCGGTGCGGCCGCTGACCGGGGTGACGAGCACGACGGCGAGCTCATCCATTATCGGGTCGACTGAGACGGGTAGAGCCAGGGGATCAGAGCGTGCACTGAGCGCTTCCACTAGAGGGTCAAGCCCGAGGATGAAGCGCGGGACAGTAGAAGCAGAGGCGTCATCGGTGTTGGATGTCGTGGCAATTTCCGCCGATGGTGTACAACTGTGGCACCGACGTCTTCTCCGGTGACGACGCATGGCGTGGACGCCCCACGTGGCCCGCATTGCAGTCCCCTCCGTGGATGGCATACCACCAGGGGGTGTTGGCGTGGGGGATGGTCGATGGTCGGCGCATGCGTCGTGAGGTTGACCTCTGCCATCCATCATCACCTTGGACCGGCCACACTCCCTTGCGACGTGGCCGAGGCCTCGGCAGCGCAGACAACGCCTAGGCACCTGGCAAGTCGCCATGCGATGCGAGAGGGAGAGGCAGTTGAAACATCTGCTGCAGAACTGTAGGGGGATCTTCTGAGGTTGCCCGTGGAGGCCGAAGCTGTGGTGAGGCTCAACCGACGCCGAAGCAGGTCCCGCCTCCTAACGTGGCAGAATCTCCCTCCATCCGTCATTGTTGGGGGCAGAGACCCGCCGTCGCGATCCGAGGCGTTGCTGGACGGCTGCCCGGCCCTCGATAGGTCGGGTAGGCAGGCCGTGCACCAACCGAAGGCGCGGACGGCTATGCCCCCTACGCTGCAGTGCCGGCCACTGCCCTGCATCCGCATCGCCCTGGCACCCCCAAGCAGCTGGACGGGTCTGGACGAAGGCGGGGGACGCGGTGGCTGGCCTCGCTGGGCGAAGAACTGCCTCCACGAATGTTGGGGGCCATTCACCATCCGACTCATCATCATCATCGTCCGCCCAACAGCGGTGCTTCAGGCATCCCCCAAGGAAGGGTAGAATGGGTTCACGGACGGTGATAACATGGAGCCCGTTGTCGGTGGGTGCGTCGATGGCACCCAGCCCGCGGGGGGGGCGTGCCCACGCTGGGGGTGGCAGCGGTGGCGTCCACGGCCTCATCCTCAACCTTGCTATTCGGGACGTCCTCAATGATGACTGACTCGTCCACCATGGTTGCGGTCAGCGGACGGCGTGGTAGCAGAGCTGCAGCGCAACCCACCGAAGCTCCAGGCGTTGGGGAGGCGGTCAAGGCCGGAAGGGCTCCGGCGGCCAGCGCTGGCATGGCCACTGTAGCCGTCTGCGGCGCGACCGACACGGGGTCTGGAGTGAGAGGCCCCGCAGACCCCGTCGCTGGGAGGGAGGAAGAGTTGGAGGGTGTCGAGGAGAGGGTGGTGGTCGGTGTCCCCGGCAGTGGCAGAGTTGACCAGGCGCCGCCACCTAGGGTTTGGGCGGTGGCCGGCCCTTCCACACCCCCGGCCCAGAGAGCGCCCTCAGGCGGCGCATGGGTGAGGTAGGTCACCGGATCCAGGACTGGCGGCGCCCCAACATCCGGAATCGCCGCCGCCGCCACCGGAGAAGCCGCTCCAGGCGACGAGGGGGCCAGATCGGGGCGGGGGCCTCGAAGGATGAAGCAGCGGTGAGGGGAGAGGAAGGGGTGGGGGAGAGGGAGTTGGTGGGGGTGGCGGGCGCCGGGACCGGGGCCGGGGCCGGGGAGGCAGCCGGCACCGCCGGTGGCGGCGGGGATGGGGAGTCGCCCAGGGCGAGCGTCGAGTCACTCAGGCGCTCAATGCCTGTTTCTATTTTATCGTTTTTTACCCGTAATGCATGCAAGCTAATACGAAGGCTTTTAATATCTTTGGCAGACGCCATAGACTTGTCTTTGTTCACTTTTTTTTGTATCTATGGGTGAGCATAAGTTGATCACCATTAGGTGGTGACACACCTATTTTTCTAAAGCACACCATCTGTCGTGGAGTAAGTTACCTTTAACATATGCTGCGGTATGTACCAGAGGAAACTAACATATCTATTTGCGCATGCGGATCTAGTTTGTAGTTTTAGGCTGTGCTCATTGCCTCATTCACCATCCATCCATCTTCTCCATTGCGTCTTTCCCCTGTCCTAGATCCAAGAGAGAGCGTAGGTAGCATCCCAATCCATGGCAAATCCCTGGAGCATCCCAGCGACGGGCTGGATGGTGATCGTAGCGGGCTGGTGCTTCTCACCCATCACCAGCTGGTTGTTGCAGAAGCTCTTTGACTACCTCACTTTTGACGCACCGAAAGCGCTCCGGGAGCTGGAGTTCCACATCGTTCCAGCTCTCAAGGCGACGCTCAGAGATGTGGAGGAGAAGAGGATGATGGGGGCAGCGAGAGACGATTGGACTCGATCTGATCTGGAGACACCGGACAAGATGGACATGCATCTCAAATCTGCCTTGTGCCAAGCGGAAGACATCTTGGACCTTGTCGATTACCACAGAATCGAGAAGGAAGTGACTGGGGACCGCACCAGCTAGAGCTTGGGCATGCAGCAACGCGTCCATGCTGCTGGCGCTTGCATCGCCTGCTGGATGGTGATCTTGATCCAGCGATGCATAGACATCACCCCAGCTCCGCTACTGCAGTTCGTCCTGAGCTTGAAACAGCAGATGGGGTGATTTTTCGGAGGTACTATGGGCCAATGGAGATCAGGTGCGCTTCTACCAGTTTCCCATGCAGCATCTACTGTCGGGGTCCAGAGACTCTACGGTTGGTGCAGGCACCTCGTCGCCTATATCACCAACTGCTGTCGGTCCCTACTCAGCTGGTATTACCGGGACCGGTCAAATGAACAAGTTGGCAACAAAAGCAATCAGCAGGTACTATACTACTCTCAGATGTCATCCTCATGTGCAATTCCATCAGCACTGCACACTGCTAGCATTCTAGCTATGGGATAATTGGTTTTCCAGCACTGAAAGATCAAGAGAATGGTAAAATACCACCAAATGAACCGACGGTCATAACATACTACTGAAAGATATGAACTTTGACTGAATCTAGCACTCATTTACATTTTGGCACTGACGGCGTTAATTAACCGAGACAAAAATACCCGTGAATCGCTTTACCTTTCATTTCAGCAGCGTCTATCTGTAAACACCACATACTCCCTCCAGGTTGGTAAAAGAAGTTGTTTTGGACAAGATTTGGGTCAAACATTGTGAATATAAATCATGAATAACTTTTAAATCGTTGAGTTTGAAAATGTAGGCAGAGTTAGTTCTAGGATGACTCCCAACCCCTCCTGTCCCTTCCCCACCGTCTCGCCTCCCTCTACCAGCCCCCCACTGGAGTTCACCCCGAACCCGCCGGCCATGGCAACTACGCCTTCGCCTCCTTCCCTCTCGGGGACAGTGGTCTCCTCCTATCCCCCATTTCCTCCCCAGCGGCGCCGTTCATTTCCTGCGGGCGCTCCAAACTGGAGCGCTGGTGCGTTGATAGCCTCACCTCCTCCAGTTCTAGCGGCTCTCGGCCCTCCTTCCGCGACGTAGTGGCTTCTTCTTCTTTGGGCGCGTCTTCTCTGTCAACTTCGGCTCCGGGTGAAGGAGGGCCTGTCCTGGCGGGCATGGATGATTCATCTGCGGGGCCTGTGGTGGCTGCTGTACCCCCGACCGGAGTCTTCCTGGGCTCCTAGGATTACGCTCCACCGGCGGGACGTTCCTAGGCGGAGGGGCGCATCCTTCTCGACTGGCGCAGTGCGTCCTATTGAGGGGGGTGGCAGAAGGATGAGTCTCACGGTACTCGACATCGGCGTCGGCGCACAACCTGTCCTCCGCGCTGTCCAGTCCTAGTGGACCTCGTTGGCAAATGTTTCAACTATTTCTCGCCATCACATACGGCTGCTCTCTATCACATGAGGACTCGCTGTTTCCGCTGCCGGTCTCTAGGGCATCGCTCCTTCGAGTGCCCTGGGGTGTTTAGCGGAGGGAGCGCTAATCCCCGTGTCTCCATGTGGCAACGGATTTCGTCGGCCCACGGGGCTACCAGTGCTGGCAACGTAGAACGTGTATCGCCAACCTGCTACTGGCCGCGTCTTCGTTTGGTGATGGATTCCCCAGCCCACGAAGCTGCCAGTGCTGCCTTTCCGCAACGGCCTTCTCCGGTGGAATTGGCTGGTGGCGCTGGCATGACGTAGGGCCCTTTGGAGGTGCATGCCCAGGATCATGGTGCGTAGGCACGGCAGTCGCGTCATCGACGACGTCTGTGATTCTGGTAGCGTCCCGTGCAGGATCAGCTTGACTCCTCTCTAGCTGCTGGTCCGGTGCCGGGTGCTGCCTCCTCGAAGATGTCTGCTGATGCTTTGAGGCCTCCCCCATGCATCATTGACTAGAGCGATCAGGTGGCTAGAGCTGAAGATGACCTTGCAAGAGTGGTAATGGTGAATGTGATCAGCGATGATCTGCTGGCCGCAGTGGAGGAGGTGGCAGCGGTGATTGCGGCCAGAATTGATGTTGACGCCAATTCACTAGTACTTCGTAAGGCTTCGTCCTCAAGTTACCTTTTGGTCCTCCCCGAATTGGCCTTGGTTGATCGTCTAGTTGAACTTCAGCCTCCTGTGCAAGCGTTGGAGCCATTTGACAAGTGCCCAGGGTCGTGTCCTACTGTTCCTGATCAACGTTGAGCTTCGTGGCATTCCAAACCACGTTTGGGAAACCTCTACTGTGGATCGTCTCTTGAGTACGCACGCTTGGGTTCAGCAGGTGCATCCTGATACTCTTAGACTAGTGGATCTTTCATGTTTCTGATGCTTGGCCTCGAGTACAGACCTGTCTGGGCTCCCATCTTCTTGGGAGCTCTGGGTGGTTGAGCCACCAAGAGCAGTCGTGGAAGATCCTCTTGTCAAAAGGGTTCTGGCCTACCCTATTGAGCTGCAGTACTCTGATGTTCACCACCTTGAGGTTTTGGCGCCAAGCCCTCCTCCCTCTGATGGAGGGGATGATGATGATAATGACCCTACAAGGCTTCGCTGTTGTGTCTGTTCTCCCTCACCGCCGCCCATCTCGGGTTCAGTGGGTCCTGATGCTTCGTGTCACGGCGGTTCACGACGGGGATTGATCATGAAGTAGGTGGAATCCTCTGTTCGGGGGGATCTCACATGGCCCACTCTCAGGCAGCGTGCTCTCAGCCGTTGGCTACAGGTTCCAAAGAGGTCCAGGTGCGAGACATTCCAGGCGATGGTCGTTTTGCCCTCAATGCTGAGACGCACAGTCCCGAGGATGTCCCCGTGTCGGATGTGGCGACTGCAACAAATGCAGTCGTTTCGAAAACTGCAGATGTCGCGCATATTCAGGAGACTCGTTCCCCTTGGTGGCCTCCCCAACTATTGTGGGGTTTGAAGTGGAGACTCGTTCCCCTTGGTGGCCTCCCCAACAAATGCAGTCGTTTCGAAAACCGCAGATGTCGCGCATATTCAGGTCTTTGCCTTTGGATGGCGTCCTTGTTTCTAGCCCGGCGGATGCGGCTTCTCTTGGGCTAGACTTGGGCCCTTGGCCTGTGATTGATTCCCAGTTAACATCCACTAGCTTGGGTAAGGCTACGGTCTGGAGCTCCCCTGGCCGGCCGATGGTGTCATGCTCTTGAGCCTCACCGTCGGATTGGCAATGGTTGAAGCTTCTCCGGCCTCACCACGCTCGCCTCAATGATCTCCCGTGTCTGTCTTCCCGGGGTTGTTCCCACCGGCGCCTGACCCCCTCGCCAACATTTGGCATGGGGCCTGCCACTTCATCGGCTTCTGATGGCCCGATTGGGGAGCCCCTGGGCTCAGAGGCGCCTGCACCACCGGCTATGTGTAGGGATCCCATGGGCTCAGAGGTGCCTGCTCCGTCCGGGCCTGTCCCCCACCCGCTTAGACTCTCCAAGCACCATAGGGTGAGGTCTTCGTCTCGCCCCCGCTCCGGGTCTATTCCAGGCAACGACGCCGTGCTAGAACTGCTGCCCCGTCCGCTGTGGACGGCTCCTCCCAGTGTTCTAGGGAGGGATCCCCATCACAGAATCTTGAGAAGGTGCGCAGGGCAGTGGATATGCTTGTACCTCTACCCGTGATCTAGAAGCATCGAAAGAAGGCCCCTCCTTCAGGGTCTTTGCCGCGGCATAGCCTACGGGTCGCTGGCGCTGTTCCCTGCCCTCTTGGCCTGGTGCTCTCGGAGGCTCAGAAGAGGGTGATGCGACAACTTGGCTTTGAAGAAAGGGAGATTATTCAGCTGAATGCTAAAGATAATTATAGTAAGCTATTCAGGACATTCCTCTCTGACTCCCATGTTTGTGCTTTAGCTGTTATTTTTGGTTGGGAAGTTGGAGATGGTGAGCAAGTGCGGGCTGTGGATGTCCTTACAATGATGTAAGGATTTGGTTCTTTGTCGGGGTCATTTTATTTCTTGGGTCAGATGAATCCTTCATCTATTTTAATCTAGAACGTGCAAGGCCTGAATCAAAGGGATTGCCGAAATTCTATCAGAGAGGTTATTCTATCCAGCAACACTAACATTGTATGTTTGCAAGAAACTAAGGTTGCCAACATGTCCCAGCATTTGTTTCTCTTGGTATTTGGGTCTGTGTATGATAACTTCATCGCGCTCCCGGCCAATGGGACTAGAAGAGGGGTTCTGATTGCTTGGAAAGGGTGTTCTTGCCAGGCAGTGGCTTCAAGGGTAGATACTTATTCTGTTTCTGTTCTGTTTTTGGAACAAGAAGGTCGCAATTGGTGGTTCACTGGTGTCTATGGGCCACAAGAAGATGATGAGAAGGTGATGTTTCTGCAAGAGCTAAAGCAGTATTAGGGCCCTGTGCAATGGAGCTTGGCTTCTAGGGGGAGATTTTAATTTAATTTATCAAGCTGTCGACAAGAACAATGCTAATTTGGACAGAGCAATGATGGGAAGATTTTGGCGTTTTGTAGATGACATGGATCTCAAGGAGATCCCGCCCTTGGGCTGAAAATATACTTGGTCCAACGAGAGGAGATCGCCGACTCTGGTCAGGCTAGATCGAGCTTTCTGTTGTGGTGATTGGGACAATATTTTTCCTGATGCTGTCCTGCAAAGCACAATAGCTGGTGTATCGGATCACTGCCCTCTCATTCTGGGTTTGAAAGTGACCACTAGCGGCAAGCGGCGATTCCATTTTGAGAGCCTCTGGATCAAAATCCCTGGTTTTCTCGATGTTGTTAAACTGAATTGGGAGGCTCTGGTACAATCTAATTGTGCTGTAGAGTGCCTATTCATTAAACTACAGCACCTCAGTAAGGGACTACAAAAATGGGGGCAGTGGAAAATAGGGAACATTAAAGCTCAGCTTGAGATGGCCAGGGAGATTCTTCACCACTTGGAAATAGAGAGAGATTCAAGGGCACTCTCTGAGCATGAGGAATGGCTAAGAAAGAAACTCAAACTGCATTGGCTCGGTTTGGCTTCTCTAGAGCAAACCATTGCACGACTGCGCTCTAGGATACTATGTCTTCAAGAAGGAGATGCCAATACAGTTTTCTTCCATCAACAAGCTAGATACAGAAAGAAGAACTTCATCTCAAAACTGCAAGTTGGTAATCAGGTGGTCGTTTCGCAGGAGGAAAAACAGAAAGCAGTGGTTGGTTTTTTATGAGAACATTCTTGGCAGTGCTGAATTAGTAAGGGACTATACTCTTAACTTAGATGAGTTAGATATGCAGCACCATGATCTTTCCGATCTTGATGCCCCATTCTCTGAGGAGGAAGTTTGGGCTACCATAAAATACATGCACCTGGACAAGGCCCGTGGGCCGGATGGTTTCACAGGGAGGTTCTACAAATCATGTTGGAGCATTATTAAGGGGGATGTGCTGATGGAGTTGGACACCATCCATCATGTCCATGTATTCAAATTTAGGCTATTGAATACGGCCTATGTTACCCTACTGCCTAAGAAAGTGAATGTAGTTGAAGTGAAGGATTTTCGTCCTATAAGCCTAATTCATAGCTTTGCCAAATTGGTGACTAAGATTTTGGCTAATCAGCTAGCACTGCTATTACCTTCCTTAATCTCTGCAAACCAAAGCGCTTTTGTGCGGGGAAGGAAGATTCATGACAACTTTATGTTGGTCCAACAGATGGTGAAATTTCTGCGTAAGAAGAAGGAGGCGCATATCCTTCTTAAACTAGCCATCTCCAAGGTGTTTGATTCTGTCTCTTGGTCATTTCTCCTGGAAGTCATGTGCAAGGTAGGATTCGGTCAGCGGTGGCGAGACCTTATTTGCTTGATCCTGTCCACATCCTTGACACAAGTACTGGTTAATGGAGTGCCTAGAGACACTATTTTGCATCACCGTGGTCTTAGACAGGGTGACCCCCTATCACCAATGTTGTTTATCCTTGTTATGGATGTCCTCAATTCCCTAGTCAATTTTGCTACTCTGGCGGGTTTGATGCAGCCACTAGCCATTCAGCAAGCATGGCACAGGGTCTCCTGCTATGTTGATGACACAGTCATATTCTTGAGACCCCACAACTTGGATCTAGTCACTGTCAGACAGCTCCTAGAATTGTTTGGACACGCCTGTGGTCTTAGAACCAACCTGTCCAAGAGTTTGGTTTCCCCTATTCATTGTACTGTTGAAGAATTGGCACTCACTGCAAGCGTCCTCTTGTTCAATAAAGGCCTTCCCCTGTACGTACCTTGGCCTCCCACTCTCACTTGGAAAACCAACTAAGGAGGTGTTGCTGCCTTTAGTAGATAAGGTGTCAGAATATCTCCCTGGTTGGAAGGCCTCTCTAATGAACAGGGCTGGGCAGTTAGTCATGGTGAAGGGTGTGCTGATTGCTGTCCCTATATATATCTTAATAGCCCTGGACCTTCCTAAATGGGTGCTTAAGGCTACTAACAAAAAGTGGCGGGGCTTCCTTTGGAAGGGTCACCAACATGCCAATAGAGGCAATTGCCAGGTAGCCTGGGAAAAGGTACAGAGGCCAGTTGAATATGGAGGCCTTGGGATCCATAATCTTGAGCTCCTTGGTTGGGCACTTAGGATTCAGTGGTTGTGGGCACGAAAGACAAATGCTGAAAGGCCTTGGGCCGGTCTTTCTATCGTTGTTCCTCACAAAGCCTGGGCCCTCTTTAATGTTGCAGTTGATGCCATAGTTGGAAATGGAGAGGAAATATTGTTCTAGATAGATAGATGGTCGGATGGGCATACCGTGGCTGAAATAGCACATAACTTGTTCAATGTGGTTCAAAAACAAACAGCTAAAAGAAGGACTGTGGTCCAAGCTCTGCATAATAGATGCTAGGTTCAAGATATTAGGGGAGCTCATACAGTAGAGGTATTGCTTGATTACCTCCACATTTGGGATATGGTGGACAGAATTATTTTGCATCCAGAGATCCCGGACAAATATAAATGGAAGTTAACGCAGGATGGTTCCTATAGTAGCAAGTCCGCCTATACAGCCTTCTTTCTTGGATCCATCAAGTTTGGGTCATGGTGAAGGATCTAGAAAACCTGGGCTCCCCCTCGCTGTAAGTTTTTCATTTGGTTGGTGTTTCACAACCGGGTTTGGACAGCTGATCGACTAGCAAAGAGGAATATGCCACATCCTGAGTCTTGCCCCTTATGTGATCAAGAGGATGAAACAATAAATCATTTGCTAGTGGGCTGTGTCTTCGCTCGACAAGTCTAGTCCCTGGTTTTGCATCAGTTTGGGCTGCTACATTTGGTACCATAGTCTGCTGTAACTCGTTTCTCAGGGTGGTGGTAGAGGTCTACTGCTGCTGTCCCCAAAGAAGCGCGTAAAGGCCTCAATTCCTTGATAATCCTGGTGGCCTCAGAGATTTGGAAGCATCGCAACACTTGTGTCTTTGATAATAAGAGGCCAAGTGTTCAGGAGGTTTGGTGCTTGGTTGGGGCTTCCAAACTCCAAGACCTTGTTATCAGGTCGCTGCCTGCTCAAGCTTAATGCTCGGAGGCTTTTGGTCATTCTTGATCTTTGGGTGGCGAGTCTGCATCTTGTGTCTAGGGTGTGGGGTGTGTGAGTTGGGGTGTGTGTTGGGTCTCTGACCCTTGTAACATTTCTTCTACCTTAATGAAATGACGCGCAGTTCTCCTGTGCTGTTCGAGAAAAAAAGTTTGAAAATGTAAAAACCACATGAATAGATTTGTCTTAAAAAATAATTTCATAAAAATACACATATATCACTTTTCAATAAATAAAAATAAGAAGTCAAATTTATGATCTGGAGACCATGTTACTGTCCAAAATGACTTCTGTTACCAACCCGGAGGGAGTACATAGTAAAAAAAACAGCTACATATCACCACATAAACAACTATCTGAGCACATCAACCATCCAACATAATGAGCCTTTTGATAAACTATTTCTGCAACCATTTCAGATATTTCAACACATACTAAAATAGTAATTTCAATAAATATTGCTTCCAACATTACAAACTTAATAACCAAATAAGGCCTTGTTCAGTTATTCCCTATTCCATGGGGGTTGGAGGGGATTCGGAGGGATTAGGGAGGATCTTGCTAGGGATTTAAACCCCCTCAATGCGCCCCTCTAACCCCCATGGATTGATTTGCAGCCAAACAAGGGGCAGGGGGCAACTAGACCAGTTTCTAGAAAGATGTACCACATAATAGAAGCTAAGTTTCACCAGATAACAACGCACATGCAACTTAAACAGAGAAGTTTTCCCCATCAAATTACAGTAGCACAATAGCAAAAGCTCAAATTTGTGAATTAACTAGCACATCTAAGGCCTAGTTTATGATTAGCCTCCTAGCAATGCATTCTTGTGATATGTCTAGTGATGTTGTCCTGCTCCCTGTTGTATCCCTAGACTGATTGTCCTCCTTGTTGTTGTTGCCCTCGACCATAGGTCATTGTGTGGCTAAGGATGTAGATGGTGCTACTGATGTCTTCTTTGAGTTTTTTGGATAATTATTAGAGTACGGAGTACTAGCATTTCCAATTCTTTTCCTACAAGCCAGCAAGGTAATCAAGTTATTTCTCAATAAAAGAACAAAAGCATAGCACAAAAACTTATAGAAGCATTTTTAATATACCTAAATTTGTTAGGTAGTGCTAGTGGTAATTCTTCTCAAAGTTCAGCTGGTGATTGTGGGGCTAAGGAGGTAGATGTTGTTGCTCATATCTTCTTGGTAGTCTTAGGAGCATTATTAGAGTTTGAAGTACTACCCTTTTCCTACAAAACAGAAACGTAATCAAGCCATTTGTCAATAAAAGAACATCCACATATCAAGTGGCAGGAGCAGCTTTAACATACCTAGTCATGGAAGGAGCTTCTGGTGGTAATTCAATGCTAAAATAAATATGAGCCGAAACTAGAGCAACCATAATTTAAAATAAGATTTTAACTCAAAGCATATTAAAGAAACAAAGAGGTGCCATGTACAGGGAGACAAAAAAATATGGATATAGATGGAAAAACATACAGTATAGAGTTGGTAGCTAATTTTGTATATATGCATAGATCATTGTTTGAAGCTTCTAATGTTCATGTGTCATGGCCGGATAGAGATTACAAAGTATATACATGCATGTTGTCTTAGTAAATTAGCATATGGATAACTAATTTTTGTTAGTTCTTAGGTACTAAATACAAACTTCTAATGCTTAGTAATTAATTAGAAGTAACGCCTAATTTACCTGCATGACTCATTTCACAAATTCTTGGATAACTAGAATATTGTTTAAATATATGTACACATGTGAAGCACAACTTATGTATATATGATAATGCATCGTGATATTTCCACGTAGAAGCAGTCAATACACTAGAGAGTTGCTTGCCATTGCAGATGCATGGTTGATGGCCTAGTTCTATTAAATTAAAATTTCAATTTAGTAAGATCCATCTGAAACACATTTTTATTTATGTATTAATAAACACAGCCACTTATAAAGTTATATTTTGCACCAACAGAATGACATGTGTTTCGAAAGTATTTATAAGTCACAGGAATATGTGGCTGACATAATTATTTGAAACTTCCTTCTCGCAGAAGGATGGCAATGTGCCTATTAATGAAAGAATCAGACTAAGGGAACAAATAAAGGGCATAGAAGATATTCTCACTTCGTCGAAGAAATCAGATCTCTTGAATCAGAATAGCAGCAGCAGTAGCAGCACCCTCAAGGATGTTGACGAGGAAAGCAGCAGCAGCTGCATCATCATGAGCAGGGCTGTGGCAAGGAGCGGCACACAGAAAGAAATTGATGACTTGTACAGAAACATTGAACAGAAAGTGTTTGGCCGAGAAGAGGACCGTGCGCATATAAGTAGGATGCTTCGCAAGGGACCAGATTCTGTGATTGGCATATATGGCATTACCGGTTCTGGAAAAGTACCCTAGCACAATACGTTTGTGATTATGAGAAGGATGTAGAACATTTCAATCCTATCATGTTCATTCATGTGGGAAACACATTGAGCATGGGTAATATATTCCGTGATATGTTGGAACAGATCACACAGAGCCGGCCATCTAATGACAAAGATCTTAAAAGTCTAAAAACAGAGTTGTGGGAAAATTTGAAAGGCAAACGCTTCTTGTTGGTACTGGATGATGTCTGGGTTGTTGATGAAAATCAGAAGGAACGGGAGATTCTACTTGATACAGGGAAAAAAATATCGGCCGATAGAATCCGAAATTTCCGAGATATCCCGTTTACCGGCTGCATCCGAAATTTTTCCTCTATCGTCCGAAATTTTCATATTTTTAAAATTTTGTCATCCAAATAGATGCCAAAGCCCACCCAATACTCTAACCTTAATCATGTTTAATTTTCTCTCCTCTTCTCTTCTAAGTTTATGTTGCCACCGTCGCAACACACTCAACATGCTCCAGCCATGTCACTGCTCTCGGCATTGAATAAGCAATTGATAATATTTTTATTTAGTTTTTTTTATGTTAGATTGTTTAGAAATGATCTATGTGCTTTCCTGAACAAAATGAGTCATTTTTTGTCTAAATTTCTTCCGAAATTTTATTTCTATCGCCGATAAATTTCTGATATATCCGATATTCCCGTTTATCAGTGACCGTCGAGATTTTTAAAATACCAGTAGAGAAAACCTCGACTTGATACGCTAAATGCTGCACTGAGTGGAAGCAGAATCCTTGTCACAGCTGAAAAAACAGATGCAGCTCAAGCCCTTGGTGCTCAGGAGCAGTTCTTAATACCTGATTTGGATGAAGAGGTCTACTTATCACTGTTCATGCATCATGCACGACCGGATGCATCTGATGATGATGACCAATACAGAAGGGTTGGGAGCAAGATTGAAAACAGGCTACGCAGGTCACCTATTGCAGCAGTAACAGTAGGAAAGCAGTTTCACAGGAACAAAAGTTTCAGTTTCTGGGAGACGACAGCGAACCTTGATGTGCTCGACAAGACCA
Source organism: Saccharum hybrid cultivar R570 (assembly GCA_038087645.1). NCBI lineage: Eukaryota > Viridiplantae > Streptophyta > Magnoliopsida > Poales > Poaceae > Saccharum > Saccharum hybrid cultivar. Next base: position 13,516,716 of record JAQSUU010000707.1, read on the forward strand.
TGGGAGCTCTGTGGTGGAGCTATCAGCAGCTTGGTGATGACATCAGGCGATGCTTTGCATACTGCAGCACTTTCCCCAAAGGATATGGATTAAAACGGGATGAGTTGGTTCGCATCTGGATAGGTCAAGGGTTTGTAAGCACCAGGTCTAACGCAACAGAGGAACTGGAAGATATAGGCCAGAGTTACTTTGATCAATTACGGACATTCTCATTTCTACAAGGACAAAGAGCATTCTTTGACGAGGAGCCTGTGGAATTCACAATTCATGACCTGCTACATGAGTTGGCAAAGAGGGTTTCTAGCGGTGAGTTCTTTAGAATTGGTTTGAATGACCCACCCAAAGATATCCCGCAAGGGGTTCGCCATGTCTTCGTTGAGACCAACAACGGAGCAGAGATCACAGAGAAAATTATGGACATCGAAAATTTGCGCACCCTGATCATTAAGGAGCCTAATACAGGGTCCATTGAAACTGTTGAAAGAAATCATGACTTAGAAAAACTCTTGGAGCGTTTGTTCATGAGGCTGAAGAAACTGCGGGTTCTGATCATTGAACTAAATCGTGGTACAACAGAGTTGTTAGTCCCAGCATCCATTGATCAGATGAAGCATCTACGTTATCTTTGTTTCCATTTTCGTGATGGCTTATTTGGTGTCATTTTGCCAAGGACATTTAGCAAGCTTTACCATATCCAAATCATAGATATTCCTTGTGCACAAGCATCCTGTCCTGAAGATATGGCTAATCTAATCTGTTTGCGGCACATCACTGCTCTGCTGTCTTTCCCCAACATTGGAAGGCTGACGTCACTCCAAACACTGGCAAGGTTCGTAGTTAAGGAGAGACAAGGATACAGGTTGAAGCAGCTGAAGCACCTGAACAAACTTCGAGGCACTCTGAGTATAGATGGTCTTGGGATTGTCGGTAGCAAAGAGGAAGCTCTTGAAGCCCACCTAACCCAAAATAAGCGACTCAGAATACTGGAACTGAAGTTTGGCATAGTCAAGAGGTTTGGTCCAGACGTGGAAGCAGAGGTACTTGAGGGCCTTTGCCCCCCAAAGGATCTTCGAGAGCTCGGAATCATGAACTACAGGGGTTCAAGGTATCCTAGCTGGATGTTGACTCGCCACCATCCAGACGCCCCAAAGCAACTGCACAAACTTGAGCTCTGTCATTGCAGCAGCCAGCTGGCATCTATTCCTGAAGATAGTAAACTCTTTATCGGCCTGCGTGAGCTTAACATTTACTGTTGTGACTGGGACTGGCTGCCTCAAAATATGGAGCGCCTCGTGTCTCTCCAGACACTTAGGATTTCTGACTGCCATAAGGTGGAGCATCTTCCGGCGCTGCCTCACCAGTCTCTTGAAGTAATTATTATCAATTGGTGCAAAGTGCTCAGTAAGACCTGCAAAGAAGAGGGACATGAAAATTGGCATAAGATCCAGCACATTCCCTACAAACCGATTGTGTAAGGAAAGATGAAGCCATTGTGTTCTCTGTACCAGGGACGGCTCAGCTGAGATGCATGGTAAGTCTCTTGCCGCCTTCCTTTTTCTAATGCAATAAGAGGACGCAGCATTCATAACCAGTTTTTAATGAAGACATAGCTGACCCTTTGATCTTATGGTTGTGATGAATCATTCCATCTGTGAAACAGGCATCGGGGAACAAGTCAGTGCCAAAAGGAATTTCCAGCCAAGAAAGGCGTTCAGATCGTAACCCAAACTGCAAGTCGCATGGTGTGGTGTGTGTTCTCATGCCTAATAGATTTAGATTATGGTGGCTTTTGTGGTTTTCTTGCTTCGTTGGTTCCGTCTTTCATTTCTTAGAAATAAGACAATGGCGTGCATATACAGTTTGTTTGCTGCGATCCGTCAGTCTGACTGATAATTAATGCTGTACTCATGTGTCCGCAACCTGTTGGCGAGTAATGCCGATTGCTGAGAATGGGAACAGCTAGTATATGAGTCTCATTCTACAATTGGCCTATGAATTGGTGCCTGCAAGAGAATTTCTTGTTTGTATTGTACGTGATGTCTGGGTCTGGGGGATTGGGTACTGCCAGTGCCAACACAACAATTGCTTAGATTGTTTAACTAAGCTTTTGCTGCAGGTAGTGCTTCATCTATCTTTGTTTAGCCCATATAACTCTGTTCCGTGCGTCTTGATGTGGTCGACCAAATGTCCGATACGCTCTGCTCTTTTTTGCCCTGTATTTATGGCTCCGTGCCCGTGGTCCCTGCAGCTTCACTCGATCAGGTTCTGGCCTTTGAGCTTCCTCAAACTCTGGACACGTCTCTCTCTCAACCTCGGTGCACATGCCTGTCCCTGTTTTCTTTAAGCGAACAAGAAAGCCTGTGTAACTTATTATAGGCAGCCTAGGCCCATCAAACGGTTGGACCAGCTTCAATCCTGAACCATGTTTACTGCGATCGCAGCCAGCCCATGATGAACATCTAAGCCCGGAAAACAAATGTGTGACATACGATTAGGCCCCCTGATGATAATTTTGGCCCCGGACGTGTCTTTGAAACCGCTCATGGGCGATCCTGCTACACAACTTCATCTGTCGGAGACTGCATGATGATGGGCCGTTCCGTTAATTCATCAAATATTTAATCCTTTTCTTACGTTTGTCTTATGTAAAGCATTCTCGGTTTAGTTAACAAATTAATCTGCTGATGCATGCCACCTCTGAAGATAACATAGCATCCTTTTCGGATTTACACAAATGCCACCTCTGAAGATAAGAAGCATCGAATATTTTTCTACGGAGACTTGCATAGTCAATGGTATGGTGATCCAAGCGGCCATTGAAAACCTTGGGCAGGGACCTGTTCCTCCTTTATTCAAATGGGATTAGTTGTCATGCAGCCTATCTTCATTTTTGATGAATTTATATATAATTACTTTCTTTGTTCTAAATTATAAGTTGTCTTAGTCTTTCAAGGTATCAATGTTTTAAATATCCAATTAAGGAATTTATCAATCTATCTCCGGAAACAGCAAATAGCCATAAATTGAAAAATCAAAAGATAGCTGAATCCTCCTCAAACCCGGAGGGTAGCGGCAACTCTAGCTTGAGATTTAAAACCTTGTTAGATATATAGCTTTTGTTATACACCTAGATACATGTTGTCTTGATATATAGTATAAAATATATACATAGAAAAGTTAAATTAACTTATCTTTTGGAATAGACTAAGTACGTAACAAAGTTGAGCCAGTCATAGGGCATATTATATACCAAGGGAATTGAAACCTTCGGTCCAAGACAGCAATGACCATCCGTCAAGGCGTGTCCACGAAAACAATGCTATAATACATATACCAAAAGAAATCGATATGAGGTTTTCCTATTTAAATCATAATAGCTAATATTAAACAATCAGAATAGTTGTGCTAAAATCATGGAATTACAAGTCACATAAAAATGGAAATTATTAGAAACAATCATAATACTCCCTCCGTCTCAAAATAAGTGATGTTTTAGGTTTGTTCTAAATCAAACTATTTCAAGTTTGACCAAATTTATACAAAAAAAAAAAGATATCAGTGAGCATGAGATTTTCCCATACCGCTTTGGTCAAGGTTGGGCTACCGGTCAACCGGTGTGGCCACCACAATTAGGACGATTCAGTCCTTGGTGTGGGCGATGGTCGGTCCATCGGAGCGTGGTGGCGGCTTGGTCCTCAAAACGAGGCATCAGGCATGCATAGGTTGGGTATAAGAGACGATGGTAGCATAAGCTATTATCAAAGAGGTTGACGGCAACAGTAGGTGTGCGTAGGGATGCCATTGATCATGCTGGAGAGGGGTGGTGTGGGTACAAACTAGCTATGATTGGCCACGATGGTTGGGTGTTGTCGTGTGTGTCTGCCTAGAGCGGGCCTCTTTGGATAATTTTTTTTTTGCTATTTTTTTAGTCCATTATGCAATTTCTAAAAAATCATTTACAATGGCAATTTTCTTATTTATAGTCACGGAATCTTAGGTGACATTAGTAAAGTTTTCTAATTTTTACTGACCTTTCACATTGTAGAATAGTAAAAGCACCAGTAAAAATATAAAAAATACCTCTGGTAAAGATATTTTTTGTGGGTTTCAATTTAAAGCTTTGAAAAATTCCTTTTGGGTTTCAATTTTACACTCAGGCCCATTTGGATCCTTGAAATTGAATTCGTTTTAATAATTATAATTTAGACACATATTAGTTAAGCTAATATAGTTGTATATGAATTATATTTGTATATTATTATTGGCTAAGAGATATTTATGTGTTGCATTTCTACCATAGGGGAGTGAGTTGAAGATTGTGTTATAAGTTGCAAAGTAGAAACATAGCATGGTAATCTATAGAATCAATTTTCATCTCCTACCCTATGAACTTTGGAAAGTAGTGTAATGTCAAATTCCAAGCCAAATAGACTAGTTTGATAAATGGATTTCAATTCCGCTAAATGAAAGGATCCAAACGGCCCCTCAAGAAAATATAAATTACCTTGACGGCTTTGAATAGCACTCAACAAAATACGAATTACCTTGGTTGTTTCTAATACCCAAGGAAATGAGCAATTACATTGGCGGTGTGTAATAACATTGAAGGAAACATGGAATTACCTTGGCGGTTTGGTTTAGCACTCTAGAATTAATATCCATTTCCTTGGAGGACTATGTCTGCAACTAAGGATACTACACTTCCTTGGCGGTTTTGTTTCGGCCCTCAAGGAAATCTTTAGCATGCAAGGAAATTCAGGGTTAAAGTAGTGAGTGTGACTATCATGCAAGCAACAAACTGGGCATTGAAGCACAGTTATTAGTGGGCCTAGATAGAGGTGTATGTGAGGAGGAATTAGAAGCAGAACATAAAACATGGTATCACATAATAATAAAATATTTTTGTAGATAAATAGAAGACAACTATAGTATAACTTCGCTCTTATATAACTTAATTTATAGTCCACCACTTAGCTATATTAATGACCTTGCTCTGATTGAAACATTGGAGTAAATGTTCTGGCCTGAAGGCATCAACCCCAAAGTTTGTACTCCTGGCTGTAGGCTGTAGCATAGTCGGAAATTTCTGCCTTGCCGCATCACTTCGCCCCTCTTAGTCTTAGATTATTATTCAAATATTTCAATCGTGTGCTTACGTTCGTCTTGTGGGAAGTATGAATTCTTGTTGCAATTGACAAATTTGGTGATGCCCGGGGTGGTTGGGTGGTTCAAGTCTACCGTCCTGTTTTTCAGATATACAAATGCAGAGACATGCAGAGTCAACGGTACAATGGGATCAGCCATTGTAAACCATGGATGGGGACCTTTTCCACCATTGCTACACTTTCGTTCTTGCTCTGCTATTCAAATGGGATTAGTTGCACTGTAACCTTTCTTTTCCCTGTTGAAGTATCTGCACATACAAAAGTCTGAAACAGTAAGTGGACGACGACGTATTGTGCCGAGGGAATTAAAATCTCCAACTTGATATGTGCATACATCAATGTCTGAACCAGTCCTTGTTTCTTTAAAATCAAAGCCATCTGTCATAACTTGTTCATATTCACTTGTTACATCCTTCCCCCATTCCAAATAATATGTCACATTCATCCATTGTAAAAATATATATACACTACCAGAAAACAGAATATCCTTGAAAGCTAAAACCCTTCAAGGAAATCATGAAAACTGCCAAAAAAATTAGTCCTGGTGTCAACCCTCAAAGGTATGACGGTCAAAAGTAGAGAGCAAGGAAAATTCGATTACCTTGGAGGGCAGTCACTGCTAATTATTTCTTTGGGGTTTAACCACTAAGAAAAAAAAAGACGAGGCCAATTTTTTCACAACGGGATATATATATATTCTCAAGAGTTGACTGCCAAGGATATTGTAAGACCCACAAAGAATATATGTTTTATTGAGGGCCGATGATCCCTAAGAAAATATGCCAAATGCCAAGGTATAACTGGCCATCATTCAGTTTTGATGGGTGCAAATTGGAAACAAACTCACGATCTAAGGCACCCACCAACCAATTTACAACAAAGTCAATTGTAACTAAGTGTATGATTTTTATTATTTTATATTCACTTTAGTAAATCTTGAAATGAATATTTAAGACCCTAAATGGTTTGAAACAAAAAAAATAACTAAAAAGTTGTATATCTCATTGGATACTACAATTTAGCATTAGATCTTATCACTATATATCAAATGTAGTTTGAATTTTTTTTAAAAAATATATCAAAATTTTGAGAACATAAAACATAATGTTTTGGACTCCAAATGATTCGAAATGAAAAACATTTAACTAAAAATTATTATATCTTATCGAGTACTACAACTTCAGTTTAGGACTCCTCTCCATCCAAGGTCATTTGAAAAAATTGAATTTCAAAACTTTGAGAACTTCAAATATAATTTTCGTACTCTAATAATTTAAAATGTGAAAATTTTACCTAAAATGTATTAGATCTAGTCAAGTATTATAACTTTGGTTTAGGTCTTATCTGCATGCGAGGTCAGTTGAAAAATTCAAAAATTAGAATTTCAAGACTCAAAGAACTTTAAAAAAAATAGACTCTAAATGATTTCAAATGAAAAATATCATCAACTATAAAGTTTTAGATCTCTTCAAGCTCTACGACTTTGGTATAAACTTTGCCTTCATCCGATATTATTATGTTGGATGCTAACTTTAGAAATTAGAACTAACTAGACACCTCAAGGTAAGTGCTAACACACATTCTAATGCATAATTACTGAAAAATATACCCATTTTGGACTTATGTACCAAACAACCTTAATTTCATTCCCAAAAAACATCAAGGCATTTATGCGTCTACAAAATGCAATATCTAACTAATAAACCTAGAATGAGTCCTTATATTAGTGGTCAAGAGGAATGACTAAAAAATGAACACATCTTTTGAGGAAACCTTGCGATATATATATATATATATATATATATATATATATATATATATATATATATATATATATATATATATATATATATATATATATATAGGGAGAGTATATTCAGTAGCCAGCTACAAAATAAGTTATTCTGTAGCCACCTTCATTTACGATAATTTTATATACTAATTTACGATAAATGCCTTATTTACGATAATTGTGTTACTATATATATATTAAGGAAACCTTGCTAGTTATAGTAGCCCTAAAATCAGACTCCCTGGGGTTGAGCTCCCTCTCTCAGCTTGATGAATATGTTAGTATATAGTACGTACGTATATGATATGATAGCATTTACTTGCACAAAGCAAACCAGAACCACCAACGAAGACGTACTTGGATGAAGTTATCAAGTGGCAAGTTGCATGGTTACTTGTAGCATTATTTTTACTCCAACTAACAAGCCACGCGTAATTGCTGAAACATCATGGAAACTCCCCTTGGAAGTCTTGCGCAGCACGGGTTCTCATTAATAAGGAGGCAGCATGTCGAAATATTTCTGAGAGCCAGACGGCCCACACCTACCATCCATCCTCCTGCTTCCTCCATCGTCTTCTCCCTTCCTCCAAAAGCCACAGAAATGGCCAGCATCTTATGGTTGCCTGTTATAGGCTGGTTGGTGGCACCCATCATCAGCTTCTTCGTGAACAAACTCCTTTCCTACCCTCGTTTTTACCTATCGAGAAAGTTCCGGGAGCTTGAGCTTGACATTGTCCCAAGCCTGATGATGCCGTGACGGCCTGGTGGCCTGTAAACCATAAGAGTTTCTTCAATTCAACTGGACTACTACTACTGCCAAAGAAGCGATACAAAGGAGATGATTTATTCTTTTGCAAGCTTTTTTTTGGAATCAACAGATAATTTGATTGATTTATATACCCTTTACCCAACCAAAAAGAGAGAAGCAGAGATGAGACGAGATCGGGCCAAGAATTCTCGAGCTTGCACATGGCCATGTCGCCAGGAACACGCCAATCTCGGTGATGATGAAGGTGGCCATGGACCCCATCCTACGCCCGAGCACCATCCAGTGCTGCACCTGTTTGATGGCGCGCACTACCGCCAGCCACTTCAGATCGTCCTGCGTCAGCGCCATTGTTGCAGACTGCGCGCGGCCGGCCTCAAGGCGAGCGGAGGCGACATAGACTGCCAGTGTCGTGCATGTCGGGCGAAAGCTGAGGTGGCGAGCAGGGAGTTGAGATGGAGCGAGTGAGCCATGCCATTGCCGGCACCAAGGTCGGCAGCGGCGCTGGTGCTCTGTGCGGGAGCGGGCGATTGGGGCTGAGGGGAAGGTAGATGGCCTGTGTCGTGAACCACCAGATACATAGTCAAAATACTATTATACCCTCCAAAATTAATTACAAACCAGTTCCAGGTCCACTTTTTTTTTTTGGTTCTAGCCCACAACTAAAGTTCCTTCTATCTGGTTTCTTCTATTTTTAAACCATCCGATTTGATGAAACGGAGGGCTCTCGTTATTTCCGAGCGCCGTAAAATTTCACTTATTTTAATTCATCAAATATTTAATCCTTTGCTTACTTTTCGTCTTCTGTAAAGCATTCTCGCTTTGGTTGACAAATTAATCAGCTGATGCCACCTCTGAAGATGATAAGCCGTCGTTTTCCGATTTACACAAATGCCACCTCTGAGGATAAGAAGCGTCGAATATTTTTCTACGGAGACTTGCATAGTCAATGGTATGGTGATCCAATCATCCATTGAAAACCTTGAGCAGAGTCCTGTTCCTCCTATATTCAAATGGGATTAGTTGTCATGCAGCCTATCTTCTTTTCTGACAAAACTTATATAATTACTCCCTTTGTTCTAAATTATAAGTTGTTTTAGTCTTTCTAGGTATATAGCTTTTGTTGCACACCAAGATATATTTTGTCTAGATATATAGTAAAAAATTGTACAACAATTTAAAATAGAGTAAGTACATAACAATAACTAAACCAATCGTAGGGTGTATGATATACCAAGGGAGTTGAATGCTTCAGTCAAGGATGGCGGTGACCACACGTCAAGGTGTGTCTACGAAAACAGTGCTACAATACATATTCCAAAAGCGGTCGATGTGGAATTTCCTCTTTAAATCAAAATAACTAATAATAAAACAGTCAGAATAGTTGTGGTAAAGTCACAAAATTACAACTCATATAAAAACAGAAATTGTTAAAAACACTCTTAATATGAAAAAAAAGATATCGGTCGGCACGAGATTTTCCCATACGCTTTGCATTGGTCGGCATGAGTGTTGACAATATAAGTGTCGACACTCCAACTCCTACTACCAATACCAAAAGTTGGTTATTGGCTTCCTCGTTTTTCATACTAGATGAAACCCCGCACGTTGCTCCGGTAACTTTTCATTGTTATAATGTATAAAGGGTTTGTAGAGTGAGAATACTAAAATCATGAAAGGATGTGTGTGGCTTAGATTCAACATGGAGTATTTAATGATATGAAAAATAATCTCTGGCGCATGGTTGACCTGTTGTGGGAATTAGGGAAAAAAATAGATTAGCATGATATGAATGAATGAAAGAGTAAATTAAGTAGAAGGAACTTGCACTCTGTAGTTGGAAAAAAAATTCTATAATTATCGTTATTATATTATTGGTAAACATGTATTCACCTGACAAATGAAAAATAATCTGTCATGGTGCATATCCATGACATGATCGACATACATATGTCATATGGAATAGTTTAACTGCTAGACAAAAGTTTGCGTTAGTTTTGAAGGATTTTGGGATGATGCTTGGTGCCTGCTGCCGTTAGCCGTCTTGCTGATGCCGGTCCAGGCTTGACCTCGTTTGCTTCATTTAACAGCAGCATTTAACAACAGCATATGGCATGTCATTTTCTGAGTGCAGCAACCAACCAACACATGTATTAAATTTGAAAGAGTAAAATCCACTGGCGGTCCTCGAACTTATTCGGCTGTGTCATCCCGGTCTCTAAACTCATAAATTGACCGTTTTGGTCCTTAAACTTATTCATCTGTGTCATCCCGGTCCCTAAACTCACAAATCGCTCGCATAGGTCCTCAAACTTATTCGACTGTATCATCTAGGTCCCTAAACATGTAACTCACCCATTTAGGTCCTCAAACTTGTTCAGTTGTGTTATCCGGTCCCTAAATGTTGTAAATATTGCAACCTTGTAAATTCAATATATATTTATAGAATTGTCCAAAAATTATAAATCTAATTTTGTTTGACTCCTGATAACTTGTACTTTAAATTAGAATAAAAGAAATCACCATGTACTTTCTATTTTTTAACTTTGTAATTAAATGACTAAATAGTCACGTATATTTCTATAAATCCTAAAAATGTATGTGCCTATATAGTTATTGAACTATAGAGTTAAAAAAAAAAGAAAATGACGATTTCTTTTATTCTAATTTAAAGTACACGTTATCAAAAGTCTAACAAAATTAGATTTATAAATTTGGACAGTCCTATAAACATATATTGAATTTATAAGTTTACAGTATTTAAGGACCAAACACAACTAAATAAGTTTGAGGACTTGAACGGTCGATTTACGAGTTTAGCGACCGGGATAACACAGCCGAACAAGTTTGAGGACCTAAATGACCAATTTAAGAGTTTAGGGACTGGGACCGTGATGACACAAATAAACAAGTTTGATGACTTGAACGGTCAATTTGCAAGTTTAGGGACTGGAATGAGATGGAGGTAAATAAAGGATAAAATATCTAGCTAGTTGATAAAACAAAGTAGGATGAAACCAAGAGCCGAATATCAAATAAACAAAGCATAAATCAAGCCTGCATCATCACAGCAAAAATCAAGCCTGCATCCCTGAAAATAAATATCCCAAAGATTTAAACTTCATCAGGAAGGAACCCGCCTGTAGTTTCATGTCTTCTGTCTAGAAAATTAGGCATCAGAATGAACTAACCGTGTGTTTGGTTGGGGGTTGGGTGGGTTGAGTTGGATCCAACCCAGTTTTTGAGGACGGAGCCAACCCGTCCAGTGTTTGGTTGCACTTCTGATTTTGGGGACGGAACCGACCCGTTCAGTGTTTGGTTGAAGGAAGTTGAATGAAAACACGGGTTGATCTAAGCCAACCCGGCTGGAGCGGCTCCGTCACTCAGATTTTGAGGGACGGAGTCAACCCGCATCTGAGAGGAATATTTCACCCTGGAGCCAACCCAACCCTCCCATCCTCCAACCAAACAGCCACGGGAACGGGTTCGCTCCGACCCGGCTCGCCCCGCTCTCCAACCAAACACACGGTAATCGATCACCAAATCAAAATAGTAGGATGAAGTTTAAATTTTCTCTCTACTATATACGAATTGCACATTTCACTGACCTGTTTGTGCTGACGCTGCCTTGAACACGAGAAGTCCATTCCAACACGCTGCCATGCCAGGACCAGGAACTCCATACTGCCCCTTTTTCAGTTCCTGCACCCTGCTCTTGATGCGGCTCCTGCACTTGGTTCGATCGCCTTGCTCTTGAGCACCTTCTGCACCTCACGCAAAATGCTCGCAGGCTCACCACTGATGAGTATATATCCGATGGCACTATGGCAAGGGCCGGACGACGGTGGTGATTTATGCGAGTTTAAGAGAGGCGTTTGGAGGAAAACAAACAGTCGGAATAAATGTCCACTTGACACTTGCATATGGTGGCAAGTGGTGCAGCAGTTATAGCTCTCAGAGCAGACGATGTGGCTCTGTAGTGATGTCTGTTTGACTACCTAGTGTTTGCATACGAACACGTCACCGTATGCCCCCGGCGATGAGTGCGATACACAGGACACGTCACCGGAGGAGCCTTGCCAGGAGCGTGATACGCAAGACTCGCCGGCGAGGTCTCTTGAGACCCGAAACCCCACACGTCCGGGAGGGACCCTGTCAGGGCGTGCGGCGGCTATGGACTGTCCTAGCCAACCTGACCGCTCTAGGGCTTTGTCATCGTTGAAGCAATGAACATCGTCGACAACGAAGAACGAGAAGAAATAGTAGATTGGAAAAATAAGATAAAAGATAAAAAGTAGATGTATTGGTAGATTCGATTGTGTGTTGTCAATCGGCCATAACCTTTTATATTTATAGGGCAGCTGGTCTTTCCATACAAGAGTCCATGTCAATGTACAATAGAGGATCGGCTGCCATATTAATTTTCCTAAACCCCGTTCGGCCATAAACCCAAAGTCCGAACAGAATACACGCTATTCTCTCGTAAACAAGTTGTGACACTTTCTACTCAGCCAATCACGTGAGAGAACTTCAAAACAATCACGTATGCATGCATCTCCGATCTTTTCTTTCTAAATACTAAATCCGACTCCAACTTCCATACCGTAACTGAGCATAACTCCTTTAATCTTGATATCGGCATGCATCATCCTTTCTAATTTATCCACCTATATACAGCTCCATCCTTTCCCTGTAGGTGTAGGTGTAGGTGTAGCTGCTTCTCGTGTAGTCGTTGAAGTCCTGGTCTTGTATTGATAGCCGGGTAGCAAGCGCATGCTATGCTAGACACGTACAGCTAGCCCAGGTGCACAAGTCTGCTTAAATAACGGAAAGCAACTCTGGTATGCCTAGATAAAATACTGACTTGTCTTGCCAATGCAGAAAGATGTCTGCCAGCAATGCGTGCGTATCTCCCTCTATCTTCAAATTGTCTTGAATAGTTAAATAATTAATCGGCACAACAATAAACAATAGTATATAGCAGCCGAATTAATTAACTAATGCAAAGGACTAGACTAGCTATCCTATACATCAAATTTGGCTATCAAATTCTCATGTTAAAAAACTATCTAAGCCAACTTTGAGTGTCAACACCTAGATTGTGGTACGCGTAGTGGTGAGTTAAGGATGGGGGAAAGCTGATGACGTGGATGCACGAGAAGCTAGGAAAATAAGGTAGTGGGGTTATCTTATTTAGGTATAGGAGATTATTTTAATTTTGGAGACCATGTTTCTTATTAGGGCTAGATATTAACATTTTCTTGAGATTAGTCCATCCTACGTCTCGGTGCTATCTCCGTTCTTGCATACCCTGGTCTAGGCTTAAATGCCCATTTATGCTGTCGCATAGTAATTAAGAGTGCAATCTACTATATAAATTAAAATCCTTATTTTTAGTAGCATACAAGGGAACTTTTGAACAAATATAATATACAGAATAAGTTGTAACAATTAATAAGATCAAAGCACCACTACAAAAAAACAGAATCTCTATTGGACCATCACTGTCGAATAATATAAAACTAACAAGGATAGGAGTATGATTGTCGGTTCACAAGCAAAAACCCTAATACTTCCAGAATTTAGAACCAATAGGTAATGATAGATAATTAACACTACCATTAGTTACGCAACCCAACAATGATAGGTATCATTTCCGGGTTGTATTATCAGTTGGCAGTGATACCCTCTCATCAGTTGAACTTTCTTTTCAATGCAATTAATTTCCCCCTCATGTCAGTGGTCATTCCTCCATTATCCTTCTCTCCACCCTCACACTCTTCCTCCACTTGGTGGCACTACTAAAAAAAACTTAACCGCGGCCTTTTCAAAACCCCTCCGAGGCGGTTGGGTCGGTGGCCCACCTTGGTTAATCGTGGCCGAGCTGTCGGCCCAACAACCGCCTGGGTTAATACATTAACCAAGGCAGGCCACATAAGGGAACTGCCTCAGTTAATCATACATTAACTGAGGCGGTTGACGTAACCCAACCACCTTGGTTAATTGATTGACCAAGGTGGTTGACCTTAGACAACCATCTCAGTTAATCGATATTCACCGAGGCGGTTGCCTTACGTGGCCCGCCTCTGTTAAGTGATTAACCGAGGCATGTGTCATAACGCAACAGCAATGGTTAATACATGATTAATCGAGGCGGTTATGTTATGTTGCCCACCTCAGTTAAAGCTGCTCTGTATAAGCAGCATCCACCAGCCTTCTTCCCCACGGCTCCTCCTCCATTTTGTAGGGTTTTGAGCCCAAAACCCTAAGAGTGGCCATTTTAGAGGGGGAAGGTTTTGCCCTTGGATTTGATGAAGGGGGGCACCGCAAGAGGTTGATTTCTTACTCTCCAACTCTCATCTTCTCTCTTTTACATGATTTAAGTGGGTTTTCTCTAGATCTAGATCTAAATGGAGGAGAGAAAAAACTGGATCTAGAGGTACTCGGATGCTTTTTTCTTATACTGCTCTATTTATGACTTTCTCGCTGCGTGTGCAAGGTCGCGGTCATGGATAGGGAATGGATGTACAAGACACCGAGGCTAGGCAACGATCTATCTTTCCTAGGTCATGTGAGAAGGTTTGTTGCCATTGTGAAAAAGCATCGTCTGAGTCTGGGTCAGGAGCTCACTATTTGTCCGTGCAATAGCTGCAAGAACAAGATTGCCTAGGAAGACAACATGGTGCAATCTCACTTGATCCGGTATGGTTTCGTCTAGGATTACACTGTCTGGAAGTATCATGGCGAAGTAGATCCGAGTGCCACCGATGCATCCGGAGGAAACTTGTCGACGAAATTGACTGCGACGGCGGTGAATGATGGAGGACAAGAAACCTTATCATTAGCAGCAGCAGTAGGCGGTGACAATGCGAATCATGATTACATCAGCATTAATGATCTTCTCCAAGTCATGGCAGACAACGATGGTGGTGGGGATGGTGAGCAGGGTGACGTGTTGGAGCCCGAAGATGCGGAGATTTTTGAAAATCTTGCTAACCGTATGGACCAAGATGATGTTCTGTTTGGGAATCTGAAGTTGCTAGAGAATTTCAAAGAGATGAAACAGGCAACAATTGATCCCATGTATAAGGACTGTCCGAAGCATTGGATGGTGTTGTGTTTTAACCTCCAAATGCTAATGCTGAAGGCTCGCCATGGGTGGTCTGACACTAGCTTCAAGGACCTGTTACGTATCCTTGCTGACACATACCCAGAGCGTAACAAGGTGCCCGCCAATACCTATCATTCGAAGAAGATGATCCGGCCAGTGGCGATCAAGCTTAAAAGTTTCATGCATGACCTAACCACTATATCCTATATCGGGGCAAGTATGAGAACTTGCAGAACTATTTGCACTGTGGCGCGAGTCGTTACAAGAGGAATGTCAGTTGTTGCATGGACGCAGATGATGAGGGACCCTCAAGAGGGCCAAAGAAGAAGACGGCCAAGAAGCCGATCCTGTCTCCTAAGGACGAGGAAGAAGAGGGTTACATGCAGAGGAAGAGTCCTATACTGTCAATGTGGTACCTACCCATGATCGATCACCTGCGTGCTCTATTCGGGAACCCAGAGGATGCCAAGCTGATGTCCTGGCATGCATCGTTAGAACACATGAAGGACGATGGCAAGCTGCGACACCCCTCCGATGGCAAGCGGTGGAAGTGTTTCAATGCCAAGTTCCCAAAGGAGTTTGGTGACAAGGCGAGGAACGTCAGGTTCGTGCTGAGTACCGATGGGATGAATCCATTTGGTGACCTGAGCAGCTCCCACAGCACTTGGCCCGTCATCCTCACCATCTACAACCATGATTATTTCTGGACTGAGGCAACCAGGCAATGATATCGATGTGTTCCTAGAGCCGCTCATGGAGGACATGAAGATACTATGGGAAGACAGGGTCAAGATGATGGATGCGTCCCTAAAGAAGGAGTTCACTCTAAAATCCATCATCTTTGTCACATCACCGATTACCCTGTTCTTTTTTCACTATCGAGGCAGTAGTTTGCATTGATGGTACCTGCTACACTTATCTTAATTCATCTAAGAAGTTGGTGTACATGAGGCATAGGCGATTCCTTGACAAAAAGCATAGGTATCGACATCCTTCGATGAATCAATACTTCGACAACAAGGCCAAGCCTCAAACTGATGAGCTGGAAAAAGATGAGTTATGGGCAAAAGGTGCTTGACATGGTGAAGAGCATAAACTTTGAGTTCAGGAAGAAGATGAAAGAGGAAGGTGGGACCACAACAAGGAAGAAGAGGAAGTGAATAAGATGGAGGAGGAACAACCACCTGTTGCCCCATTTCCTTTCAAGAAGCAGTCGTATTTCTTTAGGTACCTGTCGTACTGGAAGGAGGTAGATACGTCCCATGCCATCGAATGCATGCACCTAGAGAAGAATGTCTTCGAAAGCACCATTGGCATCCTACTAGACATCAAGGCTAAGATGAAGGATGGTCTGAAGTCATAGATAGATCTAGTGAACCAGAACATCAGGACTGAAATTCACTCAACACTAGCGGCGCAGAGCGGGAAAGTTGACCTTCTGGGCGCGAGCTACAACCTCACGAGAGATGAGAAGAGGGCCGTGTGCCAGTGGATTAGGGTTGTGAAGGTGCCAACCGGTTTCTCTTCCAACATCAAGAGCGTGGTCTCGATGAAGGACCTCACACTAACCAACTTCAATGCACATGACTTCCACGTCATGGTGTTCCTTCCAATTGTGATCAAGGCTATCAGTCCAGAGTATGTGAAGATGGTCATCACATGCCTCAATTACTTTTTCAACTTCATCACACCAAAGGTCATCGATGAAGCTAAACTGCCAGGCCTGAAACAGTTCATCATGGAGATTGTTTGCCAGCTCGAGATGTGCTTCCTGCTGTCTTTCTTTGATATTATGCCACACTTGATGATGCGCATGGTTGATCAGATATAGGAACCTGGGCCTGTCTACCTGCACTAGATGTGGACGTATGAGAGGTTCTTGTTGACCCTGAATAGATATGTCCTTAACCGTGCTTACCCAAAGGGCTCTATGATCGAGGCATACGCAACAGAGGAGGCCATTAACTGCTGCACCAAATACATCCAGGGTGGAAATGCGATTGGGTTGCCCGTCCCTCTGCACGAAGGTAGAACCTCAGGGATGGGGTGCATGCGGAGCAAAGTATGCACCAATGTAGGCGATGAAATGGTGCAAGAAGCTCATCACAACACCCTTAATCAGTTAGTGATAATGGACAAGTGGGTTGAGAAGCACCTGGAGGAGATCTGCCATGCTTGTGATGGACACACGGAGGCATGGGTATAGATACAGCATAAGATCAATTTCATGATTGCATCAAACAACAGGCCACACCTCCCTATGGAGAATCTACTGAAGCGAGGCTTGTGTCCAGCCTGTCCACCCAAATCACCTCGTGGCAAGGGTATGACATCAATGGATACATGTTCCACACAAAAGAGAAGGACAAGAAGACCGCGACATAGAATAGCGGTGTTCGATATGAGGGTATCGACGAGGCCACTAGGGAGACCAGGACATACTATGGGTAGATTGAAGAGATATGGGAACTTCACTACGGTGGTGAACTATAGATACCCACCTCCAATGCCAGTGGGTCAAGCCGAAGGTGGTTGTCGTGGACGAGTATGGGCTAACCACCGTGGGGCTCCAAAGTGTCGGCTACAAAGATGATCAGTGGGTACTAGCAAACCGCGTCGCGTAGGTAGCCTACTACGCGAAGCCCAGAGACTCCAAGAGGCATGTGGTTGTGTCAGGAAAGCAGACGATCGTGGGAGTTGATGGAGTGCAATGTCCCGAAGAATACAACCACTACGCGGAGTTCTCTCTCTTTACCGATCATCCACGCAAGATCAAGCAAGTCGAAACCCACGTCAACAAGGCCAAGATGAAGCCCTGGTTCCGTTCTGACGGTGAGAAGAAGACTATCATTGGATCACTTGTAGCAAAATAATATGTATGCCACACATATATGTAATAATGTACTCACTTATTGATTAACGAGATTGTTGGTATATGTTAACTCCTCACTTGTTTTAGTAGTCACTTATTAATTACCTACACCTCTAGCATTGAATTAGGTTGTCATCCCTAGTAATGGTGCCAAAAATGTTTGTTGGTACTACCTAGCATTACTACTAAAATAATACTGAGCAGATGTTTACCATTTTATGTAACTAGAAAGAATATATGATACGAATGAAAAAAGGATTCTGCAAGCGGATAGATAATTATACAATTGTAGCACTTCACCCAAGAGTATTCTAGGTATCGTATTTATATTTTACCATAGGGAAGGTGTAGCGATGGACATGTATTGATAACTTATAATATTGATGGAGAAATAAACCATAACCAATCACTCTACTCATAACAGGGGTAAGTCACAAGATAATATATATATATATATATATATATATATATATATATATATATATATATATATATATATATATATATATATATATATATATATATATATATGAGAAGCATTGATCAAGCATTATAATAATTAAATTACTTAGAGAACTTCTATCTATGGCAATAGCATGGTCAAGTCAGAATATTAGAGGAATAATTCCTAAGTCATTCATAATTTCAAGTGCATGACTTCATAATTTCAACGTTGATTAGTGCAATTACACTTAGTAGTCATCGCTAAGATCACCATTATATCTATGCATAAGGAGCATTACTTCGGGAAGTTCGAGAACAGAGCTTTCCCTTCCTTTGCAACCAGGCCCTACTTCTATGACCTATATTCGGGGAGTGGACTACAAAGGACTCATCGGCAGTGTCACACCCACGATCTACCACATGACTTGGAATATAGAGTGTATTCACAGTAAATAGCATATAAGCACCATGCTTACATGATCTCTACCACCCATCCCGTGTACTTTGGAGTTAATGCTATAAGAACTTATACATAAACAAAAGGATAAACTAACTATACTAAGTATATGATCAAAGTAGACGATGAACATTGCAATCTTGAACATGAATAAGATGAATACTATATTGTCATAACAATTGTACCAAAGCATATAAAAATAATGAAGATACAAAAAGAGAGGGGTACAAAGATTATACCAAATTACGTTCTTAACAATGTTGGGAATCCAAGCGAAGATTTGCTTGCCTCCCTCTAGACCTATCCTAACTAGCTAATGCCCTAGAAACTAGAGGAGCTCTGAGGAGATTAGGGTTTCTGTCTTCTCAAATAACTTGATCTCTAATGACTTATGCCTCAGGGGGGGTTGGTTATGTTTATATAGCCCTGAGAGTGGAACGTGAGTCCTTGGATCAAACCGACTTGAAGGACGACATAGATGCAATCCTAGGAGACGTGGAGGAACATTCTAGAAGGTGCTGACGAGCGGGGCCCACAAAGGGCTAAGCGGCACCATGGTGGGGCCAGCCGGCCCCACCTAGTAGCTGCTCAGGGTCTGCCTCGGGGGGTTGCCTCCTAAAGTATTCTGGAGTCTTCTAGAGTAGTTTTTGTCGTGGTTATGTTTAGTTCTTTTTGACGTTTTGATCACTCTTTGCAGTTTTCTAGAATAACCCTACAAAAAATTCAGATTCACCAAAATTCTTGAAAATTGTCAGTTCAAACCTCTAAGTTTCTATTGGTGATCCATTTCAAGCATTTATTTAAGTTATGTTAACGGTTTATGATGAACAATAACTACCGTCAATAAGCTCCCAAAGCTTAACCTTTGCTAGTCCCTTAGCAAAGCTAAACTCAGCAAATTTGGATTAGGAGTTACTTCTATGCTTTCATGCCTCAAAAGTACACGTGCATTCAAACAAGAATTCTCCTCCGGATTAGAATAAACCGATCTAATTTTTAAATTTACCCATATTACCTTCAACCATGGGGTTTCTTAGCCTCCACTTGGGTCTTGAGTAATTGAATGACAGAATAATCAAGTCAAGCAGTGTGTCTCAAGCTCTTTGCTCAACCATTACTCCAGAGTTTTTGTAAGTTTCTAAAATAAAACTCAGAGCTTTTATTGTATGACACTCTCAGAACTCTCAATATATGTGGTATTTGTGGATCCTTACCAAGGCAATAGTAATATTATGCCTTTCTCTTTCTAGAACTAAAACTTATAGTAGAGTTCATAGGTAGGGAGAAAACATGAAGGAACATACTTGCAATACATATTTTGTAAAGTCAAACCTTGAATCCAAAGAGAGTTAAGTTATATAATCAAATTAAGATGTGCATGTGTATGGATTATAGGGGATACATATGGTTGCTAACCTAATTCTACCTTGCTCTTTGAAAACATATCTCTCTTTTGAAACTTGGAATCAATTTTGCATGAAAACATAGGCTATCTTATTCATCTCTTTTTTAGGCAGAAATCAGAGTACCCATTGTTTTAGACATCTCAGACACTTGTCTATTTTTTTAATACTCTTTCTCTTTTTTTATGAATAACTTTTGCATAGCCACATGCCTCTTTTCCGTAACAAAACTTTTGAGAGATAGCAACATGAACTTTGGTGCATTTATTTGGGGATATCCTATAGGGAATATTTTTGATGTTCTATCCTAGTGTAGGAGTAAAACATTTTTGAGTGGATCTAGATGAAATGGCATGTGTTTGCGCCTACCCCTAGTATAGGAGTAGAGCATATGTAGGTGGTGTGTACGTGATCTTTATTTTAAGAGCATGACAAACCTCTCATAAGGCATCAACAAAGCTTGACTAAACTCAATGTAAGCAAGTAGCATATATGAGTGGAGGGTTTCCTAATCTAAACATCATATATGGCTCTGGTAGGAATTCCAGTTTTGTCATATAGGAGCTCATCATGTAAGATTTTTATGTTTTCAAAAGATAAATATCCAGAACTCAAGTATCGCTAGGAATAAGATAAACAGTAGCTCAGGCCTTCTTATATTATATCTGTCAATTATCTAGACTTAAATCAAGCATATGCTACCCACGAGTTTCAAGTTAAAAGTAAATTCTTATATCAAATCAGTCATATCCAACACTTCAAAGAATTCAAGGCTGAAAACTAGGTACTTGAAAGGAATTATGACAGAGCAACTATTCATCATTTCCATTACAAGAGTTTATCTTAGTCTCCATTATTTATTCAACTCTAAAAAAACTAGACACACTTTTTATTTTGCTTTCAAAATTTTAAAATCACACCTTAATAATATATATATATATAACTAGCTAAGATAAGTTTTTATTTTGTTTTCTTTTTTATGCATCTTTTTATTTCTTTAGCAAACATATAGCATACTCAAAAATAGTAAAACTAAAAGGGAAAAGAAATACTTAGCTAGATAAATGGAGGATGCTCCTCTCCCAAGCTGGATGTTGTCGTGGTTGGTTGTTGAATGTTGAGTGATCCTCATTAGAGCATGGTTCGCAAGCAGACACATCTTATCCACCCGGAGGTTGATTCAAAAAGATGAACTTTGGGTGAAGTGAGATAAGGTCAACTAGGTGAACTTGCCCTTGATAATAGGTACCATCCTGCAAAATACTCCAACAAGAACACCAAAAACTCAAGGCTAGAATTAAGATAACGGGTTAGCAGTCAGCCGTTCGAGAATTTGTTCTTCTTGTGAGTTTAGACAGATTTTCTAATGGTAGAATTCTAGCAGGATGTTTATTTAATATGTTTTTGGATTTTCTATTTTATAATACAGAAGGAAAATATGCATGCATAGTATTTTTTTATTTTTATGCCGCCAAAATGAATACTCCCATGGGCTTTTACACACCGTTGATTTACTCACATAGGGCTTAGGATTTATATGATGCAATGATAAAATGCAGACTTTTTATTTTCTTTTCTATTATGAACAATGATGATATGCAATAAAGTAACTTTTTTTATTTTTATCTTCCTTAATGCAAGATAGCTGCAGAAAAGTAAATATGCTAAAAGAGAGATAATCAATGCAATGCTAGAAAGTAAATATAGATAACTACTGATATTACCTCACGACAAGGATTTGGATTTTTAAGTCCTCCGGATAGGACTAGGTCGAAGAGAGTACTTACTTTTTAGGTGCATCATCTGGTCTTAGTGATGCAGACTCAGACGACTGCTCCGCTTGTAATGATGATGATGTTACCTTCTCTTTTGGTTTGTGGGCTTGACTTTGGCGGAGTAGCTTCTTCTTTTGTAAGTGCTTTAGGTTCTTCATTGTCCCATTAATTCCATCGGTGTTGATGCAGGTCCTTCATAACATCTTCTTCGTAGTCTCCCCTTCTATTCTTAGGGAGTTGATCCTCTTGACAGTGGATGATCAACATCTCCTCCTGGAGTGGGACTTCTTCGGCTACTCATATGTTGTATAACTATTAAAGTGACAGTGTACCTATTCTCCAAGCAACTGAAAGTGGATTTGTCTGGATCCAACATAGATGACTGTATTGGTAGTGTTGAGGAACGGTCTTCCAAGGATGATGGGTGAATCGTCTTCTTCCTCCAAGTCCAAAACCATGAAATCGGCGGGGGCATAGTGATCTTGAATCTTGACCATTCATTATGTCCTTTGCTATGCGCTTAGGGAATCGAATTGATTGGTCCGCCATCTGTAGCTGCATGTATGTCAGGTACAATGGTTCGTTACCAAATAAATATTCATATGTTACATTGGACATTATATTGACACCCGATCTAACATCATTGAAAGCCTTATGGAAAATCTTCTGACTGATGGTGCACTCGATCTTTGGCACGCTAGGATCATCCTTCTTCTCAAGGAATGGTGGAGCAAGCAGGTGGTCGTACTCTGATCGGATTGTGTCGATCATATTGATTGTCTCTTCAGATGACTAGCTGGTCTTGTTCTTCCCCCTTTTTCTGTTCTTCTTATTCTCATGGGATGGTCACTACTACTACTGCTACTGTTACTCCTGCTGCTACTACTACTACTACCACCACCACCACCACCACCACCACCACTACCACTGCTACCACCACCACCACCACTACTAACACTACTACCACTACTACCACTACCACCACCACACTACCACTACTGCTACCACTACTACTACCACAACTACTACAACCACCACTACTACTACCACTACTACTACTACTACCACTACTACTACTACCACCACCACCACCACTACTACTACTACTACTACTACTACTACCACTACTACTACCACCACCACTACTGCTACCACCACTACTGCTACCACCACTACTACTACTACCACTACTACTACTACCACCACCACCACCACCACCACCACCACCACTACTACTACTACTACCACTACTACTACCACCACCACTACTGCTACCACCACTACTACTACGACCACTACTACTACTACCACCACCACTACTACTACCACCACCACCATCACCACCACAACAACCACCACCACCACCACCACCACTACTACTACCACCACCACTACTACTACCACTACCACTACTATTACTACTACTACTACTACCACCACTACTACTACTACTACCACCACCACCACCACTACTACTACTACGACTACTACTACTATTACCACCACCACTACTACTTCCACCACCACCACCACTACTACTATTACCACCACTACTACCACCACCACCACCACCACCACCACCACCACTACTACTACTACTACTACTACTACTACTACTACAGCTACTACTACTGTACTACTACTACTACTCCTCATCCTCCTCCTCCTCCTCCTCCTACTACTACTGTACTTCTGCTACTACTGCTACTACTGTTGTTGCTACTGCTGCTACTATCGCTACTACTACTCCTACTGCTACTGCTACTACTACTATTGTTGCTGCTACTACTGCTGCTGCTCTTACTACTGCTGCTACTGCTGCTACTACTGCTGCTACTGCTACTACTACTACTGCTGCTACTCCTTCTACTACTGCTACTCCTCCTTCTACTACTGCTGCTACTGCTACTGCTACTACTACTATCACTGCTGCTACTCCTACTGCTACTACTACTGCTACTGCTGCTGCTGCTACTACTACTAACCACCGACTACTACTACCGACTACTACTACTACTACTAATGTAGTGTCTTGGTCTTCCATCTTTTGGGTGTCGAAGCATGCTCGGGGCTTAGGTCGGTTGCTTGCTGCCTCACTCACTTTGCTGACAAGTGGGACTATGCCCTTGTGGTAGACTAATCGCCCCAGTTAATCGAAGCCCACTATATTAGCACTACAAGTGCAAATCCATTCAGACTTGGATTGATCTCTCTTTCTCCTTATGCTGGCAAAGAACCATAGCTAGCTATCTTGGGTTTTTTTCTTCTTCTTCTTCTTCTTTGAGCCCTTGGGATGTGCTCTAGTGCCAGTGTTGAAGCGTGCTGCATTAGCTTCTGGCAAAAATCAAAAAAACTTGTCAATTTGAGGGCTAAAACATTCAGGGTGTCGAGGTTTACTACATTTCTATGCTAACTTAGTCCTTTGGTGGCTTTGATCCTCTTTGTACTACTACTTACTATGTTTTCTACTGGCTGCTACTCCTACTCTTATACCTGCTACTCCTACTCTTACACTAGCTGCTCTCCTACTGGCTGCTCTCCTACTGGCTGCTCTCCTACTACTCTTACTACTACCTATTGCTCTTACTACTACCTGCTACTACTGGTGGCTGCTATGGTGGCTGTTGTGCACTTCTCTCATATTGAGCACTCTTCTACTACTCTACCTACTTACTACTTACTACACCTACTTACTGAGCACAAGCTGCTTGTTTGCAAACTACTAGCTGGTACTCCTACTCCTACTACTCCTACTACTCCAACTACTACTCCTACACATACTTGTAAGCTGCTTGTTTTCAAACTTTGTGGCATTTGCAATGATGAATTTTTTAGAACTTCTAAAAAATGTGCTGAGGCAGTGGCATATGCAATTGTGTGAAACTTTTTATGCTGAGGCAGCAGCTATGATGATGAAATGTCCCCATACTTGTGAGCCCCCAAACTATGATGGCTTGTATACCATATACAAGCAACCAGTTTAGAAGCTATTGATTACAATGGGGAAAATCTGAGCCAAATATGTAAATGATTTTTTTGATTCTACAATTTTGTACTTTTCTCATACTCTTTTGTACTCTTCTTATACAATGTTGTACTTTTCTTAAAACCTTGTATACCTACTCCCAATGTAAATGAAAAAAGGATATGATCTTATTATTAGATGAATATAATTCCAGATTCCTTTATATATGTTTTGACTCCCAATGTACATAACATTGTCTTTATATAATTGTGAAATGTCCATATAACTATCTTCTTCATAGCTTGCAATGGCGGCCGAGCCTACCGAACAACGGCGTGAGCCTACTTCGGTTTGGAGTGATGATGAAGGCTTGTCATCAAACGAGAGCACCTCATACAAGGAGGTGCTAACACTGAGGCTAGAGAAGAAACATTGTATGGAGGAAGAAGATGATCCGACCTATAGTCCGACAGGGCCTTCAATATGAGCTTTTCGCATCACAGCATGAGACCATGCAAATGATGAGGGCCGCGTAAGTATATAACTAGCACAACATCAAGGGCCTCACGTAAGTACAAAACTAATGCGAGTTCTTGTCCTCGACAGATGCTAGTGGTGCCTATGTGTTTGGAGTACCCTGAGGAGGGAGAAGAGGAGGGGCATGCATCCAGTCCCACTCGGAGCACTTCAACAGCAACAACTAGTGGCAAGAAGTCAGACTTCAAGAGGGGCCAACATAGGAGGCACCAGGTGCATAAGAAGGTGCATGCCATATACAAGCTAGGGTCACAAGAAGAGCCCTTGGAGCCAAAATCTGTCATCGGCACCTTTAGCAAATAGTGCTCCTATATAGTCAGGGAGCACGTACCGATCACATATTTGAATTAGAGGAAAGTACCGGAAGACCTCAAGGGTACCGTGTGGGGAGACATGCAGAGGCGGTTTGAGTATCCACCAGACTAGTATAATGAAGAACTGTGCAAGGGGCATGCTATATACATTGCAGGCAAAGCGCTTCATAACTTGCGGTCAAAACTCAATAAGCAGTATGTGAAGAAAGGGAAGATGCCCTTCAAAGACTACAACTTCATCAAGCTTCACATCTGGGAAGAGTTCATCGAAAAATGAGTAGCCAAGAAGTAAAGGCTAAGGGCAAGAAGTTCTCCAAGCTCACAAAGAGGAACACACTCCACCACCACCTGGGCATGACAAGGTATGCCGCTAAGAGGGATAAGTGGTGGCAGGAAGAAAGAGAGGCAGCTACTGCCAGGTAGGAGAATCCACCTAAAGGCATCGGCGAGAGGTCACATGACTTCTTCTATGCCCGTTGGCCGAAGAAGCTAAAGGAGGGCAGGACCAAGTACAATGAGCCACAGATCAAGGAGGTGGAGAAGGCTTTGCTCATGATCAATGCGGCCAAGGAACATGGGCTATTTCAACCTCGTAGGGATCATGACATCCTGATCGAGGCGTTAGGAAACCCCGAGCACCGCGGTCGTGTCCGGGGCATATCCTCCAGGCAAATCTGGAAGAACATTGACTCTTTGCAGTCCGATGCGAGATCACACCACACAAGGCAGGCGTATAAGGAAGGGCTCATCCAGCAAGGTGTGCAGCAAGGCCACAAGAAGGCAATGAAGGACATGATCAACAAGTCCATCCAAGAGGCTTTCACAAGCACTGTCCATAAGATGGTGGAGTTGCGGTCGCAGATGCTTCTCCGGGCTGGTGTGCAGCTACCATGTACCAGGGTTGTCGACCGAAGGACTTCACAGGTACCCGGTCAACGACATCGTGGAACCAACATCATGCACACTCGTGATTCCCTTCGGCCACAAGATGTTGAGAAAGATGGAAGTAGCCATGGGATATGCACTCCCCCTCAAAAGTGGTGTCCTGTACAACAAGAAGCCGATCTCGCCAGACTATGCCAGGGTGAACGTGACATGGACCCATGATGATTATGACGAAGAAGAAATTGACATTCCCACTAAAGACAATGACAGGTACATCCGAGGTATTCTCGGTGCTTTTGTCCTATGGAATAAGGAAGACATCATCTTGGACATGCCAACGCCTTGGGCATAGCCCTCAGAGCCCCTGACGTCTCCCTTGAGTGACGATGACGGTGGTGGCAATGACATCGATGGCAATGATAATGCCGGCAGCCTAGGCAGCAGTCCTCGATGTAGCTTGCCTCCTGACACGAGCAACCCACAAGTAGGTATAGGGGGTGCACCGGGCAACAAAACACCACCTCCAAGTGGTCCAAAGGAGGGCAAAGGGCAATGTCCTCCTGCGCCAAAGAAGCCTACAGAAGAAGAGGGGGGCATACTTGGGAACATCACCATGAAGAGTTGGGCGACGTTCAACATAGCAAATGAGTTCCGGTACTCAATGATGTTTGAAGGGTACATATGCTAATGGCAACCAAACATAGTCAATGGATTATGTGTGTGTAGATGATGCTAACAGACTTTTCCACTCCTCCTTGTCTCAATTACAGATGGTGAACCTCGCCATCAGTTTGGCCCCTTACTCCAGACTGCCCAATAACTATGAGAATGGCAAGTTCATGTTGATCTTGGGACAGCTCGTCCAGGAGGAGCTGTGGGAGGTTCGAAGGTTCCATCTCTAGTGTATACATGCTACGAAGTTAGGCATGAAGAAATTCATTGTGAGAGTCCCCAAGGAGTACTTCCACTTAGAAGATGACTATTATTTCTCCATTGTCTTCCACAACATGCATAGGCTGCTATGGTGCAATGACCTCGATGTCGCCCAAGTCACCCTTTTTCCATGTAAGTTATTACACCTTTGCATCACTGTAGGTACGTTCATTATGATCAAACTAACAATGCCATGATGATGACTCGTGCTTGCAGGATGCAATCATATGTGTGCAAGGAACTGGGGAAGATATTATCTACCTATCTCCTATGCAAATTACCCAGAGGGCCATCATTGGCTATGATGTATGGGACATGGATCCTAGGCTAGTGAACTTGGACATGATACAGTGAGTGCTAGTCCTGACTAAATACAAGGCGAGATCAAGTACAGAAAGGGACAGTACATCTTACAAGCCATGAAGAAGATCTAGGGAAATGGTTGTATCCTTGCCACCCACCAGTTTGGGTAAGTCAAAATGATACTTTCAATAGCTATTGGGTTCACCACTTTTCATATTTCAGGATTTAAGATCCATATTGTTTCAATGGTGCAGCTTGGGCGTTAGGCACAGGATTGTATTTATAATCTATTCTCAGGATGGAAAGGCTATCATATTCGACTCCTTACAGACTACGAACAAAGAAGGGCATAGGGATTTTGAAAGCTGTCTGCGATAGTAAGTGACGACACATCTTCTTTTATGCACTCAAAAGTACGTATCAAATTTGTTGTTGACACAAGTGGTTTTCATAGAGTGCTTACAGGAAGTACGCGGAAGACCTTGTGAAACGACCTCAATTTCCACAAAGGGAAATCCACAGAGTCGAAGTGTAATAAGACCGTGATGGATCTTATTACCCAAATTCCAGTCGAATACCACATCCATACAACGATAATATCAGAGTACAAATAGTGCGGGATTACATAATTTATTACATCGCCGCATTGGCGGAAACAAAAGTAGCATTCATTCAGAACAGCTTGAAGAAAAGATCCCCAAACTCGAGCGTAGGCACGAACCCCTCAATCATCAAACTCCTCGGAGCTATACTCCTTAGCAAAACGTGTGCCAAAAACTTATCAGTACGATTTGTACTGGCCACTCCCATCCCTATGAGCATTGCTTTGTGGATTTGGATGCATCATGGTTGTATTCAAATGAAACCTATAGGGCTGGGGTTTCCTATGCAGTAGCATATCAAGTGTATAATATAATTGATCAAGTTTTAACACCATTCCCACACTTATTCCTCTCCATTTCCTTTTCCGAGCCAGGTTACGATCCTGGGATCAACACACCACCATCTCCACATTATTACCACACCATCGCTCAATCGACAGGCCAACTCCCTCTCGGCACTGTCTCAAGGCTTGTAGCCCCTGGCTACGGCCGACACTCTCTCATGAGGGAAGAAGAGAAGGACTCATCTCACTATCTAGTTTAAGCAAAACCCAAGAAAGGTCCATAGCCGATAAGTCGGCACATGTATCGATCGATCAACCATACACTCTGCAGAGGTTTTACATAACCACAAGATCCACCTTCCCTTCTGACCAACGTCAACTGGGCTGATTCCGGCTGCTTGCTAGCCTAGGATATTGCCACTCTACCATTCAGCCCTAGTTCACCCCAAGTCAAGTCTGGGGTGGCTGAAACTGTGAGTCATGAGCCGGTCCACAAGGTCTCTATGAAGTCTCAGAAGGGTGTGGGGGAAATCCTCCGTGCCCCGTACCTCCTTACATTGTCCGCTATCAACCTAGCAGTAGTGGCAAAACCCTACCAAGTAGTCCAGCCGTCCCGCACCATATAGGGCGAGTGGTATGTAAGGTTTCCCGGTGAATCTGAGTACTAGTAGGTCCTTAGGGATGACCAAGCCAGAATGTCTCCATCAGGGTTTCCATTTACTGTGCCACCACAGCACCTCCATCCCGGGCTCCACCCATCACAGGTTCACACCTAGGTCCACCTCATATACCTTTTACCCACCACAGGTATACATGTCCAGGGGTGCCCAGGTAGCATCCCATAGTAAGACTTGCCCTAGGCTCGTCATATACTCCAACTTGGTCGACACAACCCTCACCCTCCACACACCCAAGTCACACACGCAACACTCTCCCCATAGTCCAGGTAACACCAGTTTCCACCACGCACATAGTATAAGCATAGTAGAAGTATAAATAAGGAAATATATAGCAATAAGCGTGTGTCTAGCCTAATAGCAGGGTATGCAGGGGTAAGGTTGCGTCAAGGTAAAGGCTTTCAAGCAAGCATACTACCATACAGGTCCTACCATATAAGAATTGTAGTAGTAAAGTAAAGCGATAGCAGTTCTATATTAGCCATGCGTAATAGGTGCTACGAGATTTGGGTGGGATGTGGCACCTTCAGTGTAGTCATCTCCGTTCTCCTCACGGTACTCACGGTCCTCGTCCGTCAGGTTCTCCTCTGAGTCTGCATCGTTCGCATTATAGTCGCGTTAGCGACGTCTATAGAATAGCACAAAGAAGCAATGGAAATTCAAAAGAGCCAAATGCACTCAAACATGGGTTTATTGCGTAGAGCTTGATTTTAGATGAATTTTGGTCCTAGTTTCGTATTTTTCCGAGGTCGTATGAATTAGTTATGAATTTCCGAAGTTTAAATCATTTCTGAAATTGGATTAAGGCTGAATTAATCCTGGGCTGACACGTGTCGTGCTACGGTTGGTCCACGTGGCTTGCTGACATCAGCATGACGTCAGCATGACGTTGTCATAATGGTTCCGAGTCGACAGGTGGGTCCCAGCTGACGTCAGCATGACGTCATCAACGTCGTCAGTTCTGACAAGTGGGTCCAGGGTCACTGACATGTGGGTCCAATCAAAGTCAACGTTGGTCAACGTCGAGTCAACGGTCAACGGTCAGCGGTCAACAGTCGGGGTCACTGACATGTGGGCCTGGTCTGCTGACGTCAGCCGCTGATGTCAGCGTGACATCAGCGTGACGTCACCTCGGTTGTGCTCGCTTCTAACATGTGGGTCCTACGTGACGTCATCGTGACGTCAGCGTCTAACGTGTGGGTCCAGGGTGTCCGTGTCACTGACTGGTGGGGTCGGGGTGCTAACGTCATCATGACGTCATCATGATGTCACCATGATATCACTGTGGCAGTCTCCACTACTGACATGTGGGTCCCACGTGACATCATCAAGACGCCAGTATGACATCACCATCTGACGTGTGGGTCCAGCAATACTGTGTCGCTGACATGTGGGGCTAGGTCAACAGTCAACGTTGACTGGTCAACGGTCAACACGGGCCGGGTCCTAACTGGGCCGGTTGGTCTTCGGGCCGGGCCGGGCCGGACACGTGGCAAGCTGTGACGCTGCCATGTCACGGCCGTGGGCTCTTATTGGGCCTCGCGTTCAGGCTGTGGGCGTGGGCTCGGCTCACGGTGGACCCAAGTTCACGGTCCATGGACCGCAGACTGGTCTACGATGAACTGAGTCCATTGACTGTTTCTTTCGGCACGGCTCATATGCACCAAGTTCACACAGGAGTGTCAGCGAGGGGGGGTGTTCCCCTGTTTTTCTCCCGCGGTGGTGCTCCTGCCGGCGGCGAGCTGGCTGTGAGCCCCCGTGCCGGCGCTGGTGTCCGATTGGGGATGGGAAAAGCTTCCCCGGGTCACGGCGATTGCGTCGATGGGGTCAAAGTGGCGGCCAGGGCTTCCCAAGGTGCTGGCCACGGCGAGCGGCGGCTCGAGCTCCACTAGCGTGCGGGAATGGCGCGGGGCTGCGGCATAAGCCAGTTCCGTGGTGCGCGTGGGCGACACAACGCACCTGCGGCCATGTTGGGCCGGTCGAGGGGTCCTTCAGGGCCTCCGGTGGTTTTGGCCACCACAGCGCCCTTCCGAGCACGACGGCGGCGTCGGTGAGGTGGCTACGGCCGCGGTGAAGCATCCCGGTGGGGCGTGTGTGTTTCCTGTGGCTCTAGCGAATAGGGCGGGTGAGTCAAGCAGGCGCTAGGCGCTTCCAGCGATGGCAACGCCATGACAGCGGCGTTGCGAGCGCGGTGAGCGAGCGCCCTGCTTCAGCGTCCGTGAGGGCTTGGAGGTGTCTACCGCGTCCAAGGCTCGGAGGTGGTCACGATGTGCGCATGAGGGTGCTGTGCTTATGTGCCTAGAGACCGGAGATGGCCTTGGCCTACGCGCTCACGATATAGAGTGCCATGGCCGGAGTAGGAGGTTCGACGACGAGCAGAGGAAGAACCGGGGGCTCACCGTAGGTGTTGTGGAAGAGAGGATGGCGGTGCAGTGACGATTTGCGGCCGTGTAGCTCCGGAAGCAGTGCCGTGCAGTGTCGCCCGCTCTGGCTTGATCCACGACGAGCCTTCAAACCCCGGCGTGCTCCCGGTCCTGTTCCCAGCAGTGGCTCCGTTCTCCTCTCTCGAACTCCTCCTCAACCTTCTACTCTTCGGTGCAAAGTGGTTGGCCACCAGTGGCGGCGGGGCGATGGGATGAGCGCTAGGGCATCTAGGATCGGGGCTCTTATAGCCAAGCTCGGCCATGGAGCCCGACGCTCGACGGCTGGAGATTGAGGAGGATCAGAGGCGTGCATCTCATCCAACGGCCATGTGTGGTTGCGTGGGCGCGGTGCCAAGGAGACAAGGCCATGCCCCGGGCATGACCCCTGACTCGCCCCTGCCACTGCTGTCGGGCGACGGTCGCGTAGGCGGTTGAGGCGTGGGTGAGGAAGACGACACTGTGGACAGGGGTGGCTGACATGCGGGGCCCATGTGGCAGCGGCTGAAAGTGAAAACGGGAAACGCACGGGCATGGGCGACGTGCGGCTGACACATGGGGCCAAGCGGTAGCAGCAGCTGGCGGGGCTGGGCGCGCGGGCGTGAGCGGTAGCCTGGGCCGCTTGGTGGGCCGCGTGCGCGCGCTAGGGCTGGCTGGGCCGAACGGCTGGGCTGCGAGGCCTTCTTCTCCCTTTCTTCTTTTCTTTTCTATTTTTCATTTCTTTTCCATTATTTGAATTCAAATTTGGTTTGAAATTTGAATTCCAAACTGATGTAACTTATTCATTGGAGTTTAGGGAATTTTGTTTAGCTATTTTGTATATCAACATAGGTGTAGTTTGTTATATATATAGAATTAGTTTTTCTTTTATTACACATTTATCCTTGGATTTGAATAGTGATTATTTTATGGTGGTTTCTTAGAAAGAGTTGTTAAGCATAACATAAAGCAAAAGAAAATCCAAATCACAACTTGAGTTAACAATGTATGCAACATTTCATTTGTTAGAATTTAAATAAACATAATTAGTTAAAGGCATGCCATGCTTATGTGCTAACTTGGGTTGGGGTTAGACCTAATGCATCTCTTAGGTTGGGTTACTATACATGACACTCATCATCACATGGAAGTTGTAACTTATTCATTGGAGTTTAGGGAATTTTGTTTAGCTATTTTGTATATCAACATAGGTGTAGTTTGTTATATATATAGAATTAGTTTTTCTTTTATTACACATTTATCCTTGGATTTGAATAGTGATTACTTTATGGTGTGTTTCTTAGAAAGAGTTGTTAAGCATAACTTAATGCAAAAGAAAATCCAAATCACAACTTGAGTTAACAATGTATGCAACATTTCATTTGTTAGAATTTAAATAAACATAATTAGTTAAAGGCATGCCATGCTTATGTGCTAACTTGGGTTGGGGTTAGACCTAATGCATCTCTTAGGTTGGGTTACTATACATAACACTCATCATCACATGGAAGTTTTGAGAAAATTTTTGTATTTGGTATTTTTGGTGTGTGGATTTTTGGGTTGTTACAGTCGTACCCCCTTAACAGAATCTCGTCCCTGAGATTAAGGCGTAACATACTCTTCGAAGAGGTAGGGATATTGTAGCCGGAGGTCAGACTCTTTCTCCCATGTTGCTTCTCTCTCAGTATGATTACTCCATTGGATCTTGCACATAGGAATAGTCTTGCTTCGAGTCTCTTTGGTATCTCTATCTAGAATTCTGATAGGATGTTCTTTATACTCAAGTGTTTCTTGAATGTCAAGTGCACCAGTTGGGATTGCTTCATCGGGTACTCTTAAACATTTGCGTACCTGGGATACATGGAATACGGGATGTACACCCGTCAATTCCATAGGTAACTCAAGTTTGTAGGTGAGCTTTCCAATTCTCTTGCAAATCTTGTATGGGCCAACAAATCTAGGGTCAAGCTTGCCTTTCACATGGAATCTGACCGTTCCACGTAGCGGGGATACCTTGAGATATACGAAGTCCCCCACATTGAACTCCAGTTCTCTTCTTCGTTTGTCCGCATAGCTCTTGTATCGACTTTGGGCAATTCTCAAATTCTCTCTTACCTGAGCAACTCCTTCTTCTGCATCTTGAATCTTAGCAGAGTCAAAGAATGATCTTTCTCCCAGTTGGGACCACATCAAAGGTGTCTTACAAGGTCTGCCATATAGAGCTTCAAATGGCGACATCTTGATACTGGCTTGGTAGCTATTGTTGTAAGAAAACTCTGCATAGGGTAGACATTTCTCCCAATCAGAGCCGTAATTCAGTACACTAGCGCGAAGCATGTCTTCTGATATCTGATTTACTCATTATGTCTGTCCATCTGTCTGTGGGTGGTAAGCAGTACTGAAATCAAGTTTGGTTCGAATAGACTTGTGCAGAGCCTCCCAGAATTAGGACACAAATTGAGGACCACGATCAGATACAATACTAGAGGGAGCTCCATGCAACCTGAGAATATGCTCAATATATAGATCTGCTAATTTTTCTGCATTGGTCTTGGTCTTTACTAGTACAAAGTGAGCAATCTTGGTTAAACGATAAAAAAAACCCAGATGGAATCATTGCCCTTCAGTGAACGGGGTAATCCAACTATGAAATCCATGGATATGCCCTCCCATTTCCACTCCGGGATGTTAAGAGGCTTTAGCAATCCTGCAGGCCTCTGATGTTCAGCCTTGACTCTATTGCAGGTGTCACATCATGCCACGTGTCCTGCGATGTTTGTCTTCATACCTTTCCACCAAAAGTGTTTCCTCAAGTCTTCATACATCTTTAAACCTCCAGGGTGAATACAATACTTAGAATCATGAGCTTCTGACAAAATTTCCTCTCGTAGGACTGGATCAGAAGGCACACAGATTCTGTCCTTGAACCAAATGGTTCCTTATTCATCTTCATGGTGGTTGGTCTTATAGCCTAGTTTCATCAGACCACGGAGATATTCAATCTCCTTACACATTTTCTGAGCTTGACGAATGCGATCCGTGAGATCATACTGTATGTGGAGCTCATTCAGCAAGCCATGTGGTTGTATCTCAAGTTGGAAATCATCAATCTCTTCCTTAAGCTCAGGTGGTATGGATTCAGTGATCAAAGTGTGACAGTAACTCTTGCGACTAAGAGCATCTGTGACTACGTTAGCTTTTCCCGGATGGTAGTGAATTTCCAAGTCATAGTCCTTGATCAACTCTAACCATCGGCGTTGCCTCATATTCAGATCCTCTTGAGTGAAAAAGTACTTCAAGCTCTTGTGATCTGTGTAGATATCACACTTGTTGCCTATCAAGTAGTGCCTCCAGATCTTTAAAGCATGAACAACTGCTGCTAACTCAAGGTCATGAGTAGGGTATCGGTTCTCATGTTCTTTAAGCTGTCGAGAAGCATAAGCTATCACTCTTCCATCTTG
This sequence comes from Saccharum hybrid cultivar R570, assembly GCA_038087645.1. NCBI lineage: Eukaryota > Viridiplantae > Streptophyta > Magnoliopsida > Poales > Poaceae > Saccharum > Saccharum hybrid cultivar. The sequence continues at coordinate 13,551,861 of JAQSUU010000707.1, forward strand.
CATCAATACACACCCAAGTCCTTGACGAGATGCATCACCATAGACCATGAAATCTTTGCCGATATCGGGCAATGCCAACACAGGAGTTGTGGTAAGTTTTTGTTTCAATTCCTAGAAGCTTTGTTCGCACCTGGGTGTCCATTCAAACTCCTTAGTCTTCTTCAGAAGGTTGGTCATCGGACGGGCTATCTTGGAGAAGTTTTCGATGAATCGGCGATAATACCCAGCCAATCCCAAGAAACTTCTGACTTCTGTCACATTACGGGGTTGTTCCCATTCTTTCACAGCCTCAATCTTAGCTGGGTCCACTGCAACACCTTCAACTAATAATACGTGGCCTAAGAAGGCAACTTCTTGTAGCCATAACTCAAATTTGCTGAACTTTGCGTAGAGCTGATGTTAGGCTAGTCTCTCAAGCACCGTTCTTAGATGATGTTCGTGTTCTTCAGCGGTGGATGAATAGACCAGGATGTCATCAATGAATACTACCACAAACTTATCCAATTCGTCCATGAAAACCTTATTCATCATATTCATGAAGTATGCGGGAGCATTTGTGAGTCCAAAGGATACCACGGTGAACTCGAACTGACCATACCTAGTCACAAAAGCTGTCTTTAGTATGTCACTCCCCTCGAATCTTCATCTGATGGTAGCCAGATCTGAGATCGATCTTGGAGAAATACTTGGCACCTCGAAGTTGATCAAGCAGATCATCAATTCTCGGCAGGGGATACTTGTTCTTGATGGTGACTGCGTTCAAGTTCCGGTAATCTATGCACATTCTCATTGAGCCATCCTTCTTCTTAACGAACAGAATAGGGGATCCCTAGGGTGAAGCACTGGGTCTGATATATCCCTTTGAGATGAGCTCTTCTAGCTGTTTCTTGAGTTCGGCCAGTTCATCAACTGACATGCGATAGGGTCTCTTGGCAATGGATCCTGTTCCCGGCAAAAGATCAATGATGAACTCTACATCACGGTCCGGTGGCATACCCGGTAATTCTTCAGGGAATACATCGGGATAGTCTCTGACCACAGGCACATCATGAACTGTCTTTTCCTCCTTTAGTGATTCTGATCTTGCTTTAAGGGCACATAGGATAGAGGTGGACCTTCCGAACTGGGGTTCACATCTAATGACTTGGCCTGATGGGTGGGTCACTTAGACATATCTAGGGGAACATGATATGATGCCTCGGTGAATGGTTAACCAATCCATGCCTAAGATGACATCTAGGTTAGTGGAAGGTAACAGGGTTAGATCGGCTTTAAAGATAAGACCCTCGATGGTAAGACTCACTCCCTTACAGATGTGGGTGCTTTTTAGGTCTCTTAAGGGCGAGCTGGTAATGATAGGCTTTTCACGCGGGGTTACGGGTAGGCCATACTCTCATGCAAACTTGGTTGATATATATAAACAAGTTGCTCCAGAGTCAAAAAAGAACTGATGTAGTATTGCCATTAACTAGAAACATATCGTACACGATGTCAGGAGCAGCCTGTGCTTCCTCGACATCTAGATGGTTGAGACGTCCACGGGTAGCAGACCCCTTGAACTGAGACTTCTGAGCAGCTGAATTCTGAGGGCATTCAGTGGCCTTGTGACCTGGTTGGCCACAAGCGAAGCAGGTGAAAGGTGCACCGCCTGTGGGGGTTGGCGTGGGTGCCTTCCATTTTCCATTGCCTGATGTGGAGCGGTTCTGTGTTGGGCGTTCATTCACAGAGCGGGAATGGTTAAAACGGTCATGGGTGTTGCGGTCCTATGCATAACTGTCTCGGGTGTAACGATCCTGAGCAGGGCGGGAGTATTTGGTGAAGTAGCCTCCACTTCCCCTACCCGATCCAGGGTTGTCATCCTTGTTGTGGTAAGAGTGTTCCCTGGAGGGTGCATCTCTGCGGATCCTCTTGTGATCACGGCCACGGAGGGACTCCTCAGGCTTTCGCTTTCTTTCCCTGTACTCTTCTCCAGCTTCATCATGATCCTTCTCAATCTGAATGCAGCGATCCACCAGAGCACGTAATGTGTTGCTCTCAATACCGCCAAATTTTAGTTTGATGTGCGGATTAAGTCCCTTGCGGTAATAGTACAGCTTCTCCTTTTCAGAGTTCACAACATAGGAAGGCGCATAGCGTAGAAGGTTGGTGAAACGAGTAGTGTACTCGATCACCCTGTCTTTTCCCATCTTGATGTTGCGGAACTCCTCAGCCTTGGCCTCCATGATACCCTTGGGAATGTGGTACTCAGTGAATGCTTCGGCGAACTCTTCCCACGAGATGTTGGCAGGGTCCTCATGGGAGTCACTGAAACTGTCCCACCAGGCACGTGCTGCACCTGTGAGCTGGTGTGCGGCAGCTCCAACACACTCATCGTTGGTGAATGTAGTGAGATCAAGCTTCTTCTCCATTTCCTTAAGCCAGTCATCGGCTACCAGCGGGTTAGGGTCGGTGCCATCATAGGTAGGTGGCCTTAGCTTCAGGAGACCTTCCAGCTTCCTCTAGAAATCATTCTGCTGACCTCCCTGGCGATGGTTTGCTCCTTCAACAAGAGCTGCTAGAAGCTGGGTCTGCTATGCCATCACTTCCGCCAGGTTCAGTGGTGGTGGCGGCGGAATGTTCTCCTTAACAAGTGGCGGGGTATTCTCTAGGTCGAAGGGTATCCCTCCACGTCCACGTCCACGGCCACGACCACGACCACGGTTGTTGTCACCACGGCCCCTGTTGGGTTCGGGGATGGGCGCACGCCCTCGATTCATTAGGCGATTAGAACGGCGGTTTGGCATCTGTAACACGGATCATTGAAATTTTAGTGCTTGTGCCATAAGTGCTTATAATTCAATATGATTATATGATTTTGATGATTTAAAGCAGAATAGTTACACTATCCAACACTCATTACAAAGAAGCGATAAGATCCAAAAGATGCCATAAGATCCAAAAACATTCATTACATAGGTTTAATTGCACAGCATCATCTTTAGTAGCTACACTAGAAGATGTGTGAGAGTCGTGCTATGCATAGAGTCTCATAAAACATCTCATAAGGGGGTACAACTCATGGAAACTTTAGACATAACTCATGACCACGCAGGGTCACCTACTCTAACTCGTACACCACGGCTAGGATACGACTGTCCTCGATCTTGATCTCTTCGTCAGACTTGTGGAGTCGGGATACGTACTTCAAGGCCTCGGCGAGCTCCTCAGTAGCCTTGGCTCCAGGTAGGGTAGGGTAGGCGTCTAGGTTAAGGTGAGTAGGAGCTAACTCAAACTCCTCTATCCTAGGCTTTGTCTTGCTGCGGAACTCCTTGGGTAGCTGATCCCACAAACCCTTCATTTCCCTGAGACGTTTCCTGTCAGACTTCTACCAAGCCTGCCAAGTCCTCTCACACTTGTCCTGTAGGTACTCGGTCTGCCTGAGTGCCTCGATCAGGTGACCTTGGTTGCGAACGGTCTTCTTCCTGAACTCCTCTAGCTCCTGAGTTAGGGTCTTGTTCCGAGATTGGATCTTCAGCATCACAGCACCTCCATCCTGGGCTCCACCCATCACAGGTTCACACCCAGGTCCACCTCATATACCTTTTACCCACCACAGGTATACTTGCCCAGGGGTGCCTAGGTAGCATCCCATAGTAAGACTTGCCCCAGGCTCGTCGTATACTCCAACTTGGTCGACACAACCCTCACCCTCCACACACCCAAGTCACACACGCAGCACTCTCCCCATAGTCTAGGTAACACCAGTTTCCACCACGCACATAGTATAAGCGTAGTAGAAGTATAAATAAGGAAATATATAGCAATAAGCGTGTGTCTAGCCTAATAGCAGGGTATGTAGGGGTAAGGTTGCGTCAAGGTAAAGGCTTTCAAGCAAGCATACTACCATGCAGGTCCTACCATAAAATAATTGTAGTAGTAAAGTAAAGCGATAGCAGTTCTATATTAGCCATGCGTAATAGGTGCTACGAGATTTGGGTGGGATGTGGCACCTTCAGTGTAGTCATCTCCGTTCTCCTCACGGTACTCATGGTCCTCGTCCGTCAGGTTGTCCTCCGAGTCTGCATCGTTCGCATTATAGTCGCGTTAGCGACGTTTATAGAATAGCACAAAGAAGCAATGGAAATTCAAAAGAGCCAAATGCACTCAAACATGGGTTTATTGCGTAGAGCTTGATTTTAGATGAATTTTGGTCCTGGTTTCGTATTTTTCTGAGGTCGTATGAATTAGTTATGAATTTCTGAAGTTTAAATCATTTCTGAAATTGGATAAAGGCTGAATTAATCCTGGGCTGACACGTGTCATGCTGCGGTTGGTCCACGTGGCTTGCTGACGTCAGCATGATGTTGTCATAATGGTTCCGAGTCGACAGGTGGGTACTAGCTGACGTCAGCATGACATCATCAACGTCGTCAGTTCTAACAAGTGGGTCCAGGGTCACTGACATGTGGGTCCAGTCAAAGTCAATGTTGGTCAACATCGAGTCAACGGTCAACGGTCAACGGTCAACAGTCAGGGTCACTGACATGTGGGCCTGGTCTGCTGACGTCAGCCGCTGATGTCAGCGTGACGTCACCTCGGTTGTGCTGGCTTCTGACATGTGGGTCCTACGTGACATCATCGTGACGTCAGCGTCTGACGTGTGGGTCCAGGGTGTCCGTGTCACTGACTGGTGGGGCCGGGGTGCTGACGTCATCATGACATCATCATGATGTCACCATGATATCACTGTGGCAGTCTCCACTGCTGACATGTGGGTCCCACGTGACGTTATCACGACGCCAGTATGACGTCACCATCTGACGAGTGGGTCCAGCAATACTTTGTCACTGACATGTGGGGCCAGGTCAATAGTCAACATTGACCGGTCAACGGTCTACACGGGCCGGGTCCTAACTGGGCCGGTTGGTCTTCGGGCCGGGCCGGACACGTGGCAAGCTGTGACGCTACCACGTCACGGCCGTGGGCTCTTATTGGGCCTCGCGTTCAGGCTGTGGGTGTGGGCTCGGCTAACGGTGGACCCAAGTTCACGGTCCATGGACCGCAGACTGGTCTACGATGAACCGAGTCCATTGACTGTTTCTTTCGGCACGGCTCATATGCACCGAGTTCACGCAGGAGTGTCAGCGAGGGGGGGTGTTCCCCTGTTTTTCTCCCGCGGTGGTGCTCCTGCCGGCGGCGAGCTGGCTGTGAGCGCCCGCGCCAGCGCTGGTGTCCGATTGGGGAGGGGAAAAGCTTCCCCGGGTCACGGCGACTGCGTCGGTGGGGTCAAAGTGGCGGCTAGGGCTTCCCAAGGTGCTGGCCACGGCGAGCGACGGCTCGAGCTCCACTGGCGTGCGGGAATGGCGCGGGGCTACGGCATAAGCCAGTTCCGTGGTGTGCGTGGGTGACACAACGCACCTGCAGCCATGTTGGGCCAGTCGAGGGGTCCTTCAGGGCCTCCGGTGGTTTTGGCCACGACGGCGCCCTTTCGAGCACGACGACGGCGTCGGTGAGGTGGCTACGGCCACGGTGAAGCGTCCCGGTGGGGCGTGTGTTTCCTGTGGCTCTAGCGAACAAGGCGGGTGAGTCAAGCAGGCGCCAGGCGCTTCTAGCGATGGCTACGCCATGACAGTGGCGTGGCGAGCGCAGCGAGCGAGCGCCCTGCTTCGGCGTCCGTGAGGGCTTGGAGGGGTCTACCGCGTCCAAGGCTCGGAGGTGGTCATGGTGTGCGCATGAGGGTGCTGTGCTTGTATGCCTAGAGACCGGAGATGGCCTTGGCCTACGCACTCACGATATGGAGCGCCATGGCCAGAGTAGGAGGTCCGGCGGCGAGCAGAGGAAGAACCGGGGGCTCACCGTAGGTGTTGTGCAAGAGAGGATGGCGGTGCAGTGACGATTTGCGGCCGTGTAGCTCCGGAAGCAGTGTCGTGCAGTGTCGCCCGCTCCGGCTTGATCCGCGACGAGCCTTCAAACCCCGGCGTGCTCCTGGTCCTCTTCCCGGCAGTGGCTCCGTTCTCCTCTCTCGAACTCCTCCTCAACCTTCTACTCTTCGGTGCGAAGTGGTTGGCCACCAGTGGCGGCGGGGCGATGGGATGAGCGCTAGGGCATCCAGGATCGGGGCTCTTATAGCCGAGCTCGGCCATGGAGCCTGACGCTTGACGGCTAGAGATTGAGGAGGATCGGAGGCGTGCATCTCATCCAACGGTCATGTGTGGTTGTGTGGGCGTGGCGCCAAGGAGACAAGGCCATGCCCCGGGCGTGACCCCTGGCCCGCCCCTGCCACCGCTGTCGGGCGACGGTCACGTAGGCGGTTGAGGCGTGGGTGAGGAAGACGACACCGTGGACGAGGGTGGCTGACATGCGGGGCCCGCATGGTAGTGGCTGAAAGTGAAAACGGGAAACGCGCGGGCGTGGGCGACGTGCGGCTGACACGTGGGGCCAAGCGGCAGCGGCAGCTGGCGGGGCTGGGCGCGCAGGCGTGAGCGGTAGCCTGGGCCGCTTGCTGGGCCGCGTGCGCGTGCTAGGGCTGGCTCGGCCGAGCGGCTGGGCTGCCAGGCCTTCTTCTCCCTTTCTTCTTCTCTTTTCTATTTTTCATTTCTTTTCCATTATTTGAATTCAAATTTGGTTTGAAATTTGAATTCCAAACTGATGTAACTTATTCATTAGAGTTTAGGGAATTTTGTTTAGCTATTTTGTATATCAACATAGGTGTAGTTTGTTATATATATATAGAATTAGTTTTTCTTTTATTACACATTTATCCTTGGATTTTAATAGTGATTACTTTATGGTGTGTTTCTTAGAAAGAGTTGTTAAGCATAACATAAAGCAAAAGAAAATCCAAATCACAACTTGAGTTAACAATGTATGCAACATTTCATTTGTTAGAATTTAAATAAACATAATTAGTTAAAGGCATGCCATGCTTATGTGCTAACTTGGGTTGGGGTTAGACCTAATGCATCTCTTAGGTTGGGTTACTATACATGACACTCATCATCACATGGAAGTTTTGAGAAAAAAATTGTATTTGGTATTTTTGGTGTGTGGATTTTTGGGTTGTTACACCTTGACTGCTATGATCAGAGGTCCGAGAAGAAGAAGCAGAAGTACGTGACAAAACTGTGCGTGAGGTGACAATTCCCGGTACGTATGAAGAATCATATGTGCTACTACATCGTGCATGCTATCTATATGTCCTAATGATTATGTGTTACATATATCATGCATGCAGTGAGACAAGCAACATGAAGGCTTAGTCTTGTGTGGATACTGTGCTTGTGAGTACCTTAGGGCTTGCGGCAGTTATAGCCATAGCTGGCGGTAGCTCAAGAAATCTCTAGGATGGTGGCGAAAGGAAAAGATGGATAGTAGGAACATCACTCAAATAGTAGCTGACATTTGTAAGTTTGTCACGGACGAATATTGTCATGTTAGTGGAAGTTTCTTCTACGCCGAGAGCGAGCTAGGGATGGAGGAGAAGCTCGAGAAGCTACGCAACTGGGGAACAAACGATCTAGACATGAATGATTACATGTTGCCAGACATCTTCTAGTAGGTGCCCTTACGTTCTCATGTGAACATGTGATGAGCTTTTGTGAACAATGTCAACATTAATGTAATATGAACTTAGTGTGTGACATGGATCGTAGAACGATAAGGACGACACATGAATGGATGTAATATATGTGTTTATCCTTTATATGCCTGTTTTTTGCTTTGTATAAGTTTTAACTTGACAAAATTCGATTTCAAATTCAAATTCAAATTCAAAACCGAATTCAAAAAAGCTTTTTCTTTATTCTGGAAATACTTAATAGAGGCGGGTGCCTAATAAAAAACCACCTCAATTAAACTATTAACGGAGGCGAATGGCTTTACCAAACCGCCTCTATTGAAAGATTAAAGGAGGTGGGCGCTTTAGGGTAACCGCCTCCGTTAATGTAGATTAACCGAGACGATTACCATAATGCGCCCGCCTCAGTTAAACGATTAACCGAGGCGGTTGGCCAACCACCTCGGTAAAAGGCCATGATTAACTGTGACCTTTGATCCGAGGCGGTTGGCTTGCCCTCCTCGGTAAAGCCATTTTGCTCTCATCCCTAGCATGGGTGTGACCCCACAGCCCCCTGTGCGAGGTGCGGCCTATATATGTGCAGCCCCTATCATGAGGCACGGACTTGGCCTATGACGCACAGTACGTGGACCCATGCCTCTGGCGTGAGGTGTGGGGTTTTCGGCACGAGGTGCAAGGCTCAGGCATGGCCCTAGTAGTAGCCTTTGTGTACGGTGTCTGTACGAAGCCATAGCAGTAAAGCTGGACGAAAAGCTCGCAACTCGATAGCTCGCTCGACTCGGATCGATAGTGGCTCGGCTCGGCTCGGCTCGTTTAATTTCTCAAACGAGCTGAGCAAGCATCCTAGCTCATGTCTTAACGAGCCAGCTCGCGAGCCAGCTCGAGCCAGCTCGCGAGCCTAACGAGCCAAAGTTGTTGGCCTTAAACTTTTATTAGTGTTATATAACTTTATGTCTTACACTTTATAATTTGTTGATGATTGGACTTTGACTCTATAAATTTTAGATTAATTTGACTCTTTTTATTTTAAATGAATGTATGGATAATGGATGCATCATATATGGTATGAAGTATGAACCATAGACAATGTATGGTGTATAGTATTATAATATAATAGTACATATTATTTTTGTATGATTTATTAAGACTTATGAATGGACTAGTTTTATATTATTACCATTATCAAACTTTAGATAATACACATATTACATTTTTTATGTTTTAATATGGCTGGCTCGCGAGCTAAACGAGCCAGCTCGAGCTTGTAAACGAGCCGAGCCGAGCCGGCCTTCTAGCTCGTTAAGATAACGAGCCGAGCCGAGCTAGCTCGTTATCTTAACGAGCCAGAACGAGCCGAGCCAAACGAGCCGAGCTGGCTCGTTAGTCCAGCTTTACATAGCAGCCTGAGCGTGGGCTCGACAGCGCAGTGTCTTTTTTGTGTATTTTCTCCATTTTTTTTTGTGTTGTGAAACTGGATGTTTCTACTAGGTGAGGAACCATCACTAAAACACCGAAGGTCAACATTGTCGAGTACCCACCGGTGGATTGAAATGGTAGTAAAAGCGGATTTCGAACAACCAGTGCTAGTTGGATTTGGGTAGTGAACACTATTACATAAATCTTTTTTGGAGGCGATCATTTTCAGTTAACCGAGGCGGGCATTCTAACCGCCTTCGTCGAAAGGTCTCCGTTAATGGAGACTTACAGAGGCAGTTGCGTTGCCCACCTCGGTTAATCTATTAACAGAGGTGGGCTCCTTGCAAATGCCCGTGTTAGTTAATGTATTAAAAAAATAGAGCCCGTCGGTTAGCCTATTGTCGAGCCGACTGACGAGCCCAATCCCAGTCCTAGAGCTAGTTTGATGCCTATGTCAGCGCTGTTGGTCAGATCTGCGTCCACGGTGACCGAATCCATGCCCACACCACCGCTGGTGACTGGATCGACGTCGGTGGTTGCCGGATCTACGCCCTTGCTGCCGCTGATGGATGGATCCGCGTCGGTGGTGGCCAGATCTGCTCCCTCGCCGCTGTGCCGCGTCGGTGGTCATCGGATCCGAGGAGAAGAGGAACCACCAGCTGAGGACCACTGCCGGAGGGACCGTGCCCCTCTAGCAGCGTCACCGGAGGGGCCATGCGCCCCATGGCGAGCTCTGCCATGACCTGCCACCGCCAAGGAGAAGAGGAGCCACCGGAGAAGGATGCCGTGACCCACGCGTGCTGAGCTCACACCATAGCCGAGCTCCTGCCCTCGCTAGGCCACGACGAGCACCGCCGCCAGCTGCGTGAGCTCCAGGCCTGGAAGGGCTCTGCACATGATAGGGAGGGAGCAGAGGGAGAGGAACCAGAGTGGGAGACGAGGTGCTTGTGGGGGCGAGGAGAGGGAGACGGAGGCGCTTGTGCTTGCGACAGAGAGGGTGTGGCTTTTGTGCGCGCGTGGGAGAGGGACAGAGAAGAGGGAGGGTGCAGCGGCTGGGTGGAGAGAAGTGGAGGGTGGAAAGAGAGGGGTTTGTATATATATACTTAGGGTGTGGAGTGGGCTGTTGAGTGGGCATTGGGCCTCTCAACCGAGGCAGGCCTCATAAGGCGTCCGCCTCTGATAATGGTCTTTATTTTTGGAGTGCACTTGTCGGTGTTCTAGAATGGGGGGTGTCTAGAGACGGGACAAGTGAATGATGCTGCGCGTCAGAGCCTCCGATGGTGTGCAAGGTGGACACAAGGTTTATATTGGCTCGGGTTGAGCGTCCATACATCCAGTGCTCGCTACTGCTCGTGTTGCTTTTGCACCGAAGTGCTTGTAGTAGGGGGATACAAGCTGGTCGAGAGCGGGATAGCTCCAAGGTATCTGTGAGTGGGTATGTTTGAGTGTGTGCTTAGTACATTGCCACTGCTGGGCGTTGTCTAACCGTTTTTTGTTGAGGGTCCCTCCCTCCCCTTTTATAATATGCAAAAGGAGAGGTCGGGTTACACCATCTGGATGTACGAAAATAGAAAGAAAAGGCCCTAAGGTGCTCCCTATTTCTAGCTTACCTATTAGTTCGTGCATTCGCATAGTCGTGGTGGTGGTGGTGGTGGCATGCCGTGATTATAGATATATCACAGTTGACGCGGCAAGGCCATACCCTGACACGGTGTCATGACGGAGAAGATTTCGTGGCCCTGAAGCTACGCCGACGAAAAGGTGGGGGCCTGGATGATCATTGCTCCCCATCCCGTTGAGGTGGACATGGTAGGGTGTGGTGTAGTATAGCTTCTCCCTTTTACTACTGTGGGGTGCAAGAAAGAACCATGGAAACTTTGACCAGATTATGAATCAGGTGTTACAAGTTCCTAGGTAATCCTGCACGATGCAGCGAGCCCTCGTTCCTTAGCAGGAAAAGGTAGGGGGCCGTGCATACCCATGGCAATGTGTTACAGTAGGGGGGTCGAGTGAAGGAGTAAGTTGTGCAAAGGGATCGAGCGGCTTGATGTCGTCACAACGCTCGGGCGCCTGGATGACATCACGAGCGTTGGACGAGACGGATAGGGGTCGGACGAAGTGGAGGAGTGCTGGGGGCCTCGGGCACTTGTCCCTTGGCTTTGGTTTTGGGCGGAGTAAGGCCTAGGTCGGCTATGATGGGTCGTGGGCCATAATATTTGTTTTGATGGGTGGTTTTACCGTGAAAATGCGGTACCCTATTTTGCTAGAACCCGATAGTAGCCCCGAGCATTTGGAGGAATAAGTTTAATTCCTCCAGAGGCTTAGATGATGAGCAAGCGTTTTGTTTGGTGTTCTCGAGGATTTTTTTCTGGTGGGTGCGCGCGAGCGCACCCGCCGGGTGTAGCCCCCGAGGCCTTGGAGGGGTAGCGTACCCATTCAAGGGCTGAGATTTGAGCGCATAATCGTAGAGTTGTGGGCAACCTTGGCCGTTCGCTAGGCTAACAAGGTGGTGTCAGCCCCCGAGCTCTTGCTCTATGAATGTTGGAATGCTTCAGAGAACGGGCGTCCACGACCAGCCGTTGGCTAGTCGTGGTGGGGTCTGCCCACAAGCCTCTTCTCTTTGCAATGGTTCTTCACACCAAGTCCTTTGATTTCCTCCGTGGGCCTCTACAACTTGGCTTGAAGTATGTGGGCCATCACAATCACCGTCCACTGGCTTCTTGGTACAGTTTTTGTGTATTCTGTTGGGCCCAAAGACGGCCTTTCTGAGTGAGTCTTGGTGATAGGTGTTTTTTCCTCTTACCGCGGCCCATGGTCAGCCCACGGACACGCTGGTGATCAGTTGTGTGAAAGGAAGGTGAAAGGGTGCAGCAGTGGTTTTGTCAAAGGTAATTGAGTGCAGTTTTGACGCGTCATGGCATGGTTGGTGGAAAAAGTGGGCGACGGTTTGTGATTTGGAACTTCGTGGTCTTGGTGAGGAGAGGATGGCGGTTTGTGAATCGAGACCACATTGATCGCCCCTGGAGGCCGTGGAACCGAACGGTCGCTTGAGGTCTATTTATACCCGATTCGGAGCCCGACCCTTTCACTCTCCTTGCCTTATTTTTCCTATTGCCTCTCCCACTTAGTTCAGCCTTGATGGAGCGCGGTGACTCGTCGACGGGGTCTTGGGTGTCCGAGGAGGTGGAAAGCCCCCCGGCGGTGCAGTGCCGCCGTACTGATGACCAAGCCTTCACCGGATCTAGCTGCGTGCTGAACACCGGTGGCCTTTCTACCGGTGGCCTCTTTCACATTGCTGCCGAGGCTCAGGCCGGCCCGTTGGAGCCAGTGGTGAAGGAGGCGGAGGAGCGGGTGCCGTGGTTGCGGGTGTCAAGGAGAGGGCTGACGTCCTCATCAAGCATCTCGAGGACACTGATCGCCATGGCGTTCATATGTATTCTTCCTCTTATTTCTAGTTTCTTTTGTGTTTTCGTCTGATGGCGTCTTTTCATCAGAGGCAACGACAGAGCTAGAGTGTCTCCATGTGGCGGTGGACGCTTTCGTCAACTTCCTGGGGATCACGCTAGGCACCCGGGAGGAGCGCCTCTAGAATGCGCACCGCCGTGTCCTCAACGCCATCGAGAGTGGGGGGCGACGTGGCGCTGGGGTTGCCCTGGCCATGGCGGAGGTGTCGGTGGAGGTGGACCTCACCGGAGTCGGTGGCTTCCCTATGGGGGGATGAGCTACACCACCATGAGGACCTAGTAGCGTGCTACGGCCCAGCAAGGGAGGCGGTGGCCACCCATGTTCCTGCTGTAGAGGTGCTGGCGAGGCTCCCCCTCATTAGGGTTTTTCTATGTTTTGCTTTGCTTGTGGCGCATCGGCGCCTTTTATTTTGTAACGGAGCTTTTATGATGAATTAATCGGTGTTTAGTTTGATCATTTACATTTTTAGGTTAGCATGCAGTTAGTATAATACGTCGCTAGAGCATCGCCCGCGGTGAGTTTGGTGGGGTTCCCTGCAAGGAAGGAACTGCTCCTAGGTGCGCGTAGCATATTAGGGTCGATGTGACTACTGCCACTGCCACATCCTGAGACGGGGTCGGTGTCCCTTAATGCCGACGCATGGAAGGGATAGCCAACAGCGGACTTTTTTGCCCTCGGGCGCTTCTGGACTCTAGGCGATGTCTTGGGTAGATGTTGTACCTATATATGGGCCTCGATGGGCCTTTGAAATGAGAAAGTAGTTATGCGTATGAATCTGAGCCTCCAAAAATCTTCTCCCATGCGTCGATTCGGTCAGGAGGCCCAATGCATTCTCCTCATGCTTCTTTTCCACAAAGGAGGGGTTAGACAGCGGCATGTCATCCCTCTCGCCTAGGGTTGAAACAGGGTGCTCGTTTGAGTTGCTAACGGGTTTCTCAGTTCGAGCAGGGCCCCGGTTCCCATTCAATAGGGATCCAATGGAGGTAGCTAGTGACCATCCCCATCGGCTCATTGCCTTTTTCCAATAAAATACCCTGGACTAGTGTTCATCAAGACTCAAACATGGATCGAAGAGTCCCATATGGTGCTCGGTGCAACCGGGTATTGGCTGCTAGTGTGCCACTCCTCATTCCATCCCTCACTCTGTTGGCTTGGAGCGACTGTCGAAACCCCTCCGCAGGGCTAGCCTATGAACTCCAGAGCCGGATTCAAACTGTGTGCAAATGATGCAGCATGATGCATGTATGTCATGATGCATATGATGACTTTGTATATACAACATTGCAAGGGATACGAAGAGCAACTTAAAGGAAGGCTTTTAAGAGTAGATTAATAGCAGTATTAATAATAAAAACAATGGGAGGTGGGCTCGGCATTTGTTTTACCAACTTCTGTCTAGGGACCTAGTTGTTCCCTTTATGGCCATGAAAGCTGATAGCCGTCGAAGCGATCAATGAAGTCATCATTGCATGGCTCATCGTTGAGGAGGTAGTTGCTGATGTGCAAAAGGCATTGCATCTCTCGAAGCTTGGTGAAGCTGGTGCCACCTTCGTCGTCGTTGTTATTGTCGGAGTCAAGGAAGTTGGAGTTAGAGCTTGTCTCGGCTGACGCCAGGACGTCAGTGATGGAGCGCATTAGCTGTTGGAGTAGATCCTCCGGTATATCTCCTACCTCTAGATTGATTGAGATGATAGATGTTTGTTGATGATTTACGAACCTTCTTATCATGGCAGGGCTGGCCGTCTCATGGTACGCTGGGGTAGTTGAACTTGTCGGGCCATGTGCCCTTCAATCCATCAGAGCAGAGTCGTAGGTTGGCTGCCGGCTTGGAGAAGCAGGCAGGCTCACCGGTCAGTGGAAGGAGGTCGAGGTCGTAGCCCTCCCTAATGATGACGGACTCAAGGCTCCTAAACCTGATGTGGGATCCCATAGCAAAGTTGATGTTGTTTGCGGCCATCGGAGACTTGGTGAAGTAGAACATGATGCGCAGAGCTCCCCTACCTGGCGCGCCAACTGTCGGTGTTCTAGAACGGGGGGTGTCTAGAGACGGGACAAGTGAATGATGTTGCGTGTTGGAGCCTCCAATGGTGTGCAAGGCGGACACATGGTTTATACTGGTTCGGGCTAAACGTCCCTACATCTAGTGCTCGCTACTGCTCGTGTTGCTTTGCACCGAAGTGCTTGTAGTAGGGGGATACAAGCTGGTCGAGAGAGGGCTAGCTCCCAGGTCTCTGTGAGTGGGCGTGTTCGAGTGTTTGAGTGTGTGCTTAGTACATTGCCATTGTTGGGCGTTGTCTCACCGTTGTTGTCGAGGGTCCCTCCCTCCCCTTTTATAGTATGCAAAGGGAGGGGTGAGGTTACGGTGTCTGGATGTACGAAAATAGAAAGAAAAGGCCCTAAGGTGCTTCCTATTTCTAGCTCACTTATTAGTTCGTGCATTCGCATAGTCGTCGTCGTGGTGGTGGCATGTCGTGGTTGTAGATGTATCACAGTTGACGCGGCGAGGACATACCTTGACACGGTGTCATGATGAAGAAGATTTTATGGCCCTGAAGCTGTGGCAGCGAAAAGGTGGGGGGCCTGGCCGGCCATTGCTCCCCATCCCGTTGAGGTGGACATGGTAGGGTGCGGCGTAGTGTAGCTTCTCCCTGTTACTGCCGTGCAGGGCGAGAAAGAACCATGGAAGCCTTGACCGCATTATGAATCAGGTGTTACAAGTTCTCAGGTAATCCTGCACGACGCGGCGAGCCCTTGTTCGTTAGCAGGAAAAGGTGGGGGCCTGTGCCTACCCGCGGCAGTGTGTTATAGTAGGGGGGTCGAGCGAAGGAGTAAGCTGAGCAAAGGGGTCGAGCACCTTGATGTCGTCACAAGGCTCGGGCGCCTGGATGACATCACAGGGGTCAGACGAGACGGATAGGGGTCAGATGAAACGGAGGAGCGCTGGGGGCTCGGGCGCTTGTCCCTTTGTTTTGGTTTTGGGCAGAGTAAGGCCTAGGCTGGCTGTGATGAGCCGTAGGCCGTAATATTTGTCTTGGCAGGTGGTTTTGTGGTGAAAATAGGGTATCCTGTTTTGCTGGTACCCGACAGCCCTGCTTCCGCAAATAGATTTTAGGAGGCTGTTACTTTGTGACTGCCTCCGTTAATGGATTAACTAAGGCGGTCGGCTAATGGTGTCCGCCTCGGTTAATACATTAACAGAGGCAATCGCCTCCATTATTCGAGCATGAATAAAGGCAGACACCTAAAGCTGCCTGGTCGCCTCCATTAATCCTTAACCGAGGTGGTCGCTCGGTTGGTGGCCCTACCACCGATTAACGGAGGCGGCCGCCCAGCCCGCCTGCCCCAGTTAATTAAAGTGCATTGCCTTGCAAAACCTTTTCTGTAGTAGTAGAAATTTGAATGTTAAAATCTAGTTTTGTGATGTTATTACAAGACAAGCTGCCACAGAGCTACCATAACCTTAATTATAAGTTTCAGTTAAGTGAATTGAAAACACACGGAGGTGCGATGTAAAGCGGAGGAAGTTATCAATATGATTCAAAACATATATAGAATAGTTGACAAGTGTATGGTTCAACCATAGAGATAAGGACATTTTATTAGTTGTATGTATTAAACACAAACTTCTAATGCCATTTGTAGCATAGCATCGATTGATGGACAAGTAGTAGAATGACACAAAGGGCCATAGACTTCAGTAGGTGACTGACTGAGGTGCGTACTTTGTACGTATGCGGGGAGGATTATAGTAATATGACACTCAGTCTACCAGTTGCGTAAGGTTCTATTACGTGTTTTTACCATCCACATCCACCTGTCTCCTCCTCCGTGTCTCTTCCTCTGTTCTTCTCCATCAAAGATAGCTTAGCATCCAAATCCATGGCAAATCCCTGGAGCATCCCAGCAACGAGCTGGATCGTCGCCGTAATGGGCTGGCTGCTCGCACCTATCATCAGCTTAATCGTGAACAAGCTCTTTGCCTACCTCATTTTTGATGCACCAAAAGAGCTGCTTGCGCTGGAGTTGGACGCTGTCCCAGCTCTCAAGGTGATGCTGAGAGGGGTCGAGGAGCAGAGGATGCTGAGGGCAGCACGAGACGAGGGGTCTCGATCTGAACTTGAGAGACTCGATAAGATGGACATGCATCTCAAGGCTGCCTTGTGCGAAGCAGAAGACATCCTGGACCTTGTGGATTACCACAGGATCGAGAAGGAAATGAGCGGTGGGGGCAGCGGGCGAGGGGTGCACAACCTCCTCGACGCTGCTGCTGCATGCATCGTCGCCAGCTGCCGAGGGGGCTGGATCAGGAGATGCATAGACATCACCCCATCTTTGGTTACTGCAGTGCGTGCAGAGCATGAAACAGAAGCTGGGGCAGTTATGCGGACGTATCAGCCTACTATGGGGTTCAGGTGCAGACGTTCTACAGTCGGTGTCCAGAGGATCTGCGGTTGGTTCAGGCACCTCGTCGCCAACATCACCAGCTCCTGTCGTGCAATGCTCAACTGGTCTTCTGATCGGGTTGCAGATGCCCGGTATTACCGGGACTGGTCATATGAACAACTTGGCATCAAAAGTAACCGGGTAACATCTGATCTCCATGTCCAATTCCAGCTGCTTGCAAATACTCCCTCTATCCCAATTCCATCAAAAGTAACCGGCTAGCAGAAACGTAGATTTTGTTATGCAATTAGATATATACTATGTCTACATACATCTATAGTAAAAGCAAATGAGATTCTCTGGTGTTAAGGTGCCTCAGTGCCATAGTCGCCGATAGCCGGTTGCGACGCTTGACTCCGGCGAGTAGCCGGCCCACGGCTGACGGATCTTGCAGCCCCGCCACGCCACTGAGTCACAGACCTTCCCCACCCCAATATCAAGTCACACCCACTGCCCCACCTTGTCACCGTGCCGCCGCGGCCACGACCTGACACTGCATTGGCACAACACTGCGCTACCCCGATCTGCTTCGCCAGAGCGCCAACCCACTCAACTGAGCTCTGCTTGCTTTGTTGCCAGATCTCGTTGTTAATCTCGATTGTCACTCCGTCCTGGAACCTTTTTTTTCTCAAACGTACCATTGGCACGTATTCATTAAGCAGAAGTAGAGTTTTACAAATTAAATCTAGGACGGTAATTTGTGGTTACCGAACCAGAAACAACCGATAAAGCTCACGAGGTTGTGATTACATAATAAAAGAAAAAACTACATGGTGAGCAGGGCAACTCAACGGCTAAAAACCTTCATCCTTAAGGCCGGCGAGGTTCAGCTCCCAGTCAACGGGATCGAAGTCTAGACCGAAGAGCGCCTGAAGGGCCTCCTGTTTGGAGGGCGACGGCGGCTCAGCAAAGAAGGCCTTGATACTGTCGAAGTCCACCAAGTCCAGACCCTGTGGCTTGTCAACGATCCCCAACTTTTGCTTCAACACATTTTATGCTTGAACGGTCGGGTTGGAGGCCTTGGTCTTGGCAGCAAGCCTCCTACTCCGACGCACAGTCATCGTCGTTGTAGGTGTCCTGGACCTCCTCAACCATCAGAGTGAGCCCTTGTGGGATCCACAGGGCCGTCATGGGTGCATCGCTGCCATAGGTGGCTGCGCTGCCACCAGTCGCCGTGACCCACACTTGGCCTCCTGCCCCTCCTCAAGCACTGCATCAATTCATCTTCAGCTCGTTGTCAATCGCGTGCTCCTCCATGCATCCATTGGTCACACTAGTACAGCACTGATTTCCACAACTCCGCTCCAATCACTTGCAACTGGCATGTGAGGAGTCATGCTACCCCCTTCGCCAGGCTCTGAGACTTTGGCGCCTAGTGCGGAGGATCACCCTACATATATCTCATCATCATGCCATGTGGTGCGGCCGCCGTCTCCATTCTCCAAGTCTCTGGTGCATCGTACCGTTGACTTCAAGTCATGGGCTCGTGGTAGATGCTACCATTGTCTCGCCCGTGATCACCAGGTAAGCTCGTGCCAGGACTCCAGCTACATCTGTTGTCATTGTCCTGGTCATAGGGAGCGGCAGTGCCACACCACCAGTCTTCCTCGGCTTCACCGCTTTCTGGATCTCGTTCCCAGCATCACCGTCTTCACAATGATCAGAGCCAGGCAGATGTTGTGGCTACATCTCATCCAAATGTGCATTGTGGACCACTATGAACTTAGACTAACCACGGGCCCGTTGTGTGCTGTGTGTGGCTGCAAATGTCGCATTGCACATGGGTCATCCACCCCAGATTTTTGTTCTATGCATGGGCCTATGATGGAGTCACTTTTTTCAGATCTCCACAAGTTCTTCATATCTCAACTTGAGGAGGTGGTGTTCCCACTTGGAGATGAGACCTCAACCATCAAGTTGTGGCTTTCACGAATGGCCGACCATCTAGAAATCATCGAGCCACCAAGCAAGGACCCCTTTTGTTCCATATTTGTTTGGTCTATTTGACCCTTGTTCCCCAGTTAGGCACTCTTTGACTCAAATCACTCTTATCTGTTTGCACGCCTATCTAGGATTGCAAGTTTCATGGTGAGAAGTTGATGGCCATAGTGGATCCATGTTATGAACGACGTATAGAAATATGAAGTAAACGAAATCAATCACAGCGGAGACACACGATTTACGTGGAAAACCCCTTCAATGCGAAGGGAAAAAATCACGGGCACCAGCCGGCAACAATCTCACTATCTCAAGAGTTTGGGGTTACACGCCTGTGGCGGCTTACAAGAGAATCAAGTCTCCATGAAACCCTAGCAAGGGCATATATACCGTGAGATTAAGCCTCCAGCGACAGGCCTCCGCTTCGCTTCGTCAGAAGCCCGGCCTATATCCTGCAGTGAATTTGGAACAACTCCAACAAACTCCACCTTGAGACAAATTCATCTTGTATCATAAATCAACCCTTCATCCTGAACACAACAAAGATAGAAAAACCACTGGTGCCAATAATAGTCTCTTGGACTATCCAATTAAACCAACTAAGCTTGAGCACAACTCAAACTTAGCAACAGGAACAGGCTTTGTCATCATATCAGCAGGATTATCATGAGTACTAATCTTGCATACCTTCAGCTTACCTTCTTCAATTACATCACGTACAAAATGATACTTGATATCTATGTGCTTAGTTCTCTCATGGAATATCTGATGTTTAGTGAGATAAATTGCACATTGAGTGTCACAGTGCAAACTTATGCAAGATTCAACTCCACAGAGCTCAGCGTATAAACCTTTCAGCCAAATTAATTCTTTGCACGCTTCACAAATAGCCATATATTCTGCTTCAGTAGTAGACAAAGTAACAACAGACTATAAAGTAGCCCTCCAACTCACAGCACAACTGCCAACAGTAAACACATAACCAGTAAATGATCTTCGCCTGTCTAGATCAGCAACATAATCAGAATCCACATAACCAATAAGACCCTTATCAGTTCTTCCAAACTTTAAATAGGAATCTGTTGTGCCTCTGAGGTACCTGAAAATCCACTGAACTGCCCTCCAATGTTCTTTGCCAGGATTAGACATATATCTACTAACAAGACTCATAGCATATGACAAATCTGGACGAGAGCAAACCATGGCATATATCAAAGACCCAACAGTACTAGAATAAGGAACCCTTGACATGTACTCAATCTCTGCATCTGTACTATGACACTAAGCAGCTGACAACTTAAAGTGAGGTGCAATAGGGGTACTAACAGTCTTAGCATTTTGCATGTTGAAACGCTGAAGAACTTTCTTAATATAATTTTGTTGACTAAAAAATAGCAAACCAGATTTTATGTCTCTACTAATTCCATACCAAGAATTTTTTAGCACTACCAAGATCTTTCATATCAAACTCACTACTCAACAGCTTCTTTAACTTAGTGATTTCAATCTTACTCTTGGTAGCAATCAGCATATCATCAACATATAACAGCAAATATATAGGTGATCCATTAACATGCTTAATGTAAACACAACTATCACATTTAGATCTTTTAAAACTGTGTGATAACATAAATAAATCAAACCCCTTGTTCCACTGACGAGGAGACTATTTCAAACCATACAAGGATCGCTTCAACTTGCACACATATTTTTCCTTGCCAGGCACTATGAACCCTTCCGGTTGGTCCATGTATATGTCCTCCTCAAGCTCTCCATGCAAAAACGCAGTCTTCACATCTAACTGCTCAAGCTCAAGATCATGTGAAGCAACAATACTAAGAAAAGTACGAATTGAACTGTGTTTTACCACTGAAGAGAACACATCATTATAGTCAACACCCGGAATTTGACTATAGCCTTTAGCAACTAACCTTGCCTTAATACTTTGGAGGCTCGCTTGGAGATAAACCCTTCTTTCTCTCGAAGATCCATTTGCAGCTGATGGTCTTCTTTTTCTTAGGCAAAGGTACAACCTCCCATGTATTGTTCTTCTCAAGAGACTGCATCTCCTCATGCATAGCAGAAATCCAATTCTCACTATCACAACAACGAACAACTTCTTTGTAGGTTGCTGGCTCATGAACATTCTCCACCTGTTCAGCACAACTCAAAGCATAGTAAGACAAATTACATTCTTCAATGAGACATTTAGGAGGTGCAACTATCCTTTTTGACTTGCGTTGAGCAATAGGTAAATCCTCCTCTAGCTGCAAAATAGGAGGAGTTTGCTGAACATCATCATGAGCATCATTCTCAGCAACATCATTATCATGGTCACCTTGCTCATCAACAGGCTCCACCTGCACACCTATATCATCATCAACATGCTCCACCAGCATGCGTATATGCTGCAGCTCTTTTTCTAGAACATGATCTGAGGGCAAACTGTTAGTAAATATCACAGATTCATTGAATACAACACTCCTGCTCATAAAAGTCTTTCTTGTCTTAGGATTCAACAATTTATAGCCTTTGACTCCTGAACTATAACCAAGGAAAAGACACTTAACAGCTCTAGGCTCTAATTTTCCATTATCAACATGAGCATAAGCAGTGCATCCAAAAACTTTCAACTGTGAATAATCAGCAGGCGTACCAGACCATACCTCAGTGGGAGTTTTCTTATTTAGTGGAATAGAAGGTGACCTATTTATCAAGTAACAGGCAGTATTAGCAGCTTCAGCCCAAAAACGCTTGCTCATCCTTGCATTAGATAGCATGCAACGGGCCCTAGATATGATGGTCCTGTTCATATGTTTGGCCACACCATTCTGTTGTGGAGTATGAGGTATGGTGTGATGCCTAACAATGTCTTCCTGTCTGCAATAATCATTAAAGGCATGCAAACAAAATTCTCCACCATTATTAGTACGAAGCAATTTTACCTTCCTTTTAGTTTGCCTTTCTATCATTACTTTCTAGTTCTTAAAAGCAGCAAAAGTATCATCTTTATATTTTAGAAAATAAGGCTAAACCCTTCTAGAGTAGTCATCAATAATTGTAAGCATATAACGAGCACCACCAAGTGAGGGCTTCTTAGAAGGACCCCATAAATCAGCATGAACATAATCAAGAGTACCTTTAGTGGTGTGAACAGAAGTGTTGAAATGTACCCTTTTATGCTTTCCGAAAATGCAATGCTCACAAAACTTGATTTTACTCGAAGTGCAGCCATCCAGCAGGTTTATTTTCATTAATTCTGCCATACCATGGTGACTTATATGTCCCAAACGCATGTGCCAAAGGTTAGTTTTACTAGGTTCATCATTAGTAACAGCAGCAACAGCAGAATCAGAACCAGGTAAAGTACACCCTCTAAGGATATATAACTTTACAGAATTAAGATCACCTTTCAAGCAGACAAGAGAACTTTTTGATACCTTTAGAACGCCATCTGAACCGGAATATTTGTAACCTTCTGCATCAAGCGTGCTCAATGAGATAAGATTTCTGAACATCCCTAGTATATACCTGATGTTTTTCAGCGTGCGTGTCATGCCATCATCAGTCTTGATTTGAACTGATCTAATCTCCACGATGTCACATGGATTATCATCTCCCATCCGCACAACATTCCCTTTCTGCACAGGCTTATACGAACTAAACTAATTTCTGTTAGTGCAAATATGAAATGAACATGCGGAATCAAGAATCCATTCATCATGACTAGCAACACAACCAGCAAATACTACCAGACAATCTCCAAAATCATCATCAGAAGCAGCAGCAACAACAGAGACCTTACCAGCCGACTTGTTTTTTCTCTTCTCCTTATTATGTACTTTTTTGCAATCCTCAACATTATGATTTGTCAGCTTGCAATAAACACAGAACTTTTTATTACCAGGTGGCTTGGACTTTGAATAGCCTCTCCTTTCGTAGCTCTTTTCATTTAAGGATCTGTTTTCAGTTCTGCCTCTCACATGCAAAGCTTCGCCCTTTGAGGACGACGTCACGTCATTCTGCACCATGACTTTCATCTTCTCCCTAGACTGGAGAGCCTCATAAACTTCCTTTAGGGTTAGTTCATCTTGGCTTAAAAGTATGGTGTCACGAAAATTTGCATACGAATTTAGTAAAGAACAAACAGTAAAAGACCGAAGTCCTCATCATCATGCTTCACCTTCATCGACACTAGGTCACCCACGATCTTCTTGAATTCAGCGATGTGGGTCATCACCGAATCCTCCTCCTTCATCTTCAGAGTGAACAGCTTCATCTTCATTTGCATCTTACTGGTTAGATCTTTGGACATACAGATCGATTCCAGTTTCAGCCATAGTTCTGTAGTAGTTTTCTCTGTCAAACACTCCTGCAAAATATCATTATGAAGATGTAACTAAATTAGGGCGAGCGCCTTCTGATCCTTGCGGGTCTCCTCAGGAGTCCAATCGGCCTTCCTCTTGCCGAAATTATCCAGCACCTCATCATAGTCATGAGTCTGTGCCAGAATCCCCCACATCTTGACTTGACATAGCGAGAACCGCATGTCATAGTTCAGCAGCAGAAGATCGAACTTCATAGACGTCGTCATGAACCCTAACAGCAACCAAAGCTCTGGTACCACTTGTTATGAACGACGTATAGAAATATGAAGTAAACGAAATCAATCACAGCGGAGACACACGATTTACGTGGAAAACCAATTCAATGCGAAGGGGAAAAATCACGGGCACCAGCCGGCAACAATCTCACTATCTCAAGAGTTTAGGGTTACACGCCTGTAGTGGCTTACAAGAGAACCAAGTCTCCACGAAACCCTAGCAAGGGCATATATACCGTACCACGGGGGGCTCTGCCCCCCCCCCCCCCCGCACCCCCCGTGTGTGCACTAGGGCGCGTCCTGATGGGCCGGCTTCAAACTCCGGCGAAGCCCCGCCTATATCTTGCAGTGAATTTAGAACAACTCCAACAATCCAAACTGTGTGATGCAGAACCAAAAGGAGCAATCGCAAGGAGTGTCGAGAGCAATCATGGGAGGGAAATTGTGCTAAGAGCAATCATAGTGGGTCCAAGTGTTGTTGGAGAATCAACCACAGTGACAATCGTGACCTTCCCACCTTCGCTGAGCCAGCTTCAGAGCCCCCAACAAGCACCATTTTGTTGCACACCATGGCTCCATTGGTCTTGCCCATGGAGAGTGACACATCTTTTGAAGATACTATTTTAGTCGAAGATGCATACGATGAGGAAGAAGCTGACATAGGTACGAGTGGGACAATGGAGGACCCTATTCATATCATCATCCCTTTGAATGGATCCTCTCAGTCTATTGATGAGATCAAGGCAGAAGAGCCCAAGCTGCCAAATAATTTGTTGATGAAGGAGACGCCCCAAATGAACATCAGCATGAAGATCGAGGATTGCGTTAGCCCCCCAGCCCCCCCCCCCCCCCCCAAATCCATCACCCACCACTGGTGACACCATTGATGAGATGTCGACGCAAGTCTTATGACAAATTGATGGTTCGCCAAAGCACCTGTTTTGCCAAGCACAAAAGTTCTAAAAGACTTGGGGATTGTTAGGAATCACTGGAAGCCCAATGAGGGTGCAATTCAAGAATATGCAGTTTGTGTGAAACAACTGTTTCCACCAGGTCTTGCTTTCTAGGATCTTGTGGCACGGATCTCTTTGCCTCTTTGCTAGGCTTTGTTGTTATTGTGTTGTCAGTTTAGCTACTGTTTGCCTTGTCATTTACCATTGGCAGTTGCTTTCTTTGTTGTTGGTTTCGCCATTGTTGATTTGTCGTCTTAGGATTTTTGTTATTTTGTTTTATTACCAATCTGAGCTTCTTTTTCTTCTTAATATAATCGGCAAGTCTCTTACCTAATTCATTTAAGAAAAAACATTTTATAATTTGGAATGTATGGAGTAGCATTACAGCATTGCAAGCACTATGATTTTCTTAAATTTTATCTTGTTCTCCTTTTGTTGTGTTAAATAAGTTGATATGCTGATGCATAGATGAAGGACCGAAAACGGCGACCAGAGGGGGGGTGAACGGGAGCCTCAAAAAAAAATTCAAAACTTTCGACCGCTGTCCCAAAATCAACCCCCAAATGGCACACAAACAAAAGCTATGAAAACTCGAGCCACCAAGAGTTAAGAGACCCTAAAGACGTTCCTCATATCACTAAAAACCCAACGCAAAAGACGGAACTCGAATCGGAAACCGAACGGGCGAGAAACAGATCGCAACAACACAGACTGCGAGTACCGCGGACAGTCCGCTATAGTACCGCGGACAGTCCGCAGGTCAAAAATCTGAAAACGAACTTCGCGGAAGTAGTTCTGTTCTCGACTGAAAAACAACTGCTACAATACCGCGGACAGTCGCAGGAACAGAGAACTCCGAAAATCGCCTCCTCTATTCGATCTTCCGATTTGCGACCAAATCTTCACCAACTACCACAAAACTTGGTGAGCATAATCACAAGGCAGTAGAGGAGCTACCTCTAAGAGGTCATCGCCCAATTTGAAGCCAATCAACAGGAAATCGAAGGAGAACAAAAAAACACCGGTTCTTGAGACCTAGACCAAGAAATCGCTCGATCTACTTGCTCGTGAGGAATTGATGGATTTTCTTCAGTGGAAAGATTCTACTCACGTCATAGCACGAATCAAGGCAACAAAAACGAACCAAAATGGTCTAGAAACGACGAATCGAAGGAAGAACTAGAGGGGAGAAAACGAAAAACGCGAAGAACACACCATGAACTCACAAATTGATTTCTCCGTCGAACTCCGAAGGACACACGGAGGATTCGGGACCCCCTTCCCTCAAAGATTCATGGTTCTTACACTAATCGGTGGATTAGTGGACCTCTCTCTAACACAAGCACCTAGAGGAAGAAACCCTAAAGGAGAAAATGAAAATGGAGGAGGTGAGAGAGATGGGGCTCCCTCATCTTATTTAACAGGGCTATTACACAATCCCAGTTTTGCCCCTAGATACAAAAGAGCCAAACCATTTAGCCCAAGGGCGTAAAGGTCTAACCCTGTGTCATCTTCATCCGACGGCTACCGCGCCTCCTCACCGGTAGCTTCGCCTCGACGCGAACTCCCCGATGCCGCCACGTGCCGTCCGTTCCTCCTTGGAACCTCCGCCCGGGTTTTGAGGCTCAAACCCGTAAACCCGCCTCCGATGGTTTTGAGGCTCAAACCATCAAACCGCTCCGCGAGTAGCGTACTCCATACGCGTCTCCCGCCATTCGACACGTGTCACCTCCATGGTCAACACGGTCACTCCCATGTCTTCTCGCGCTTGTTGATGTCCCAAGTGTCAGCCACTACGGCTAGCCACCCGCCCTCCAAGTCCCTCGGTCCAAGCTTCACGTTCGTCCTTCACCCCTGCGGTCCATCGACACGGCACGTCCTCCTTGACCTTCACCTCGCCGTCGGCTACCGCCTCCGTGCTCCACACCTGCACAACACAAGCCAAGAGACATGTCGCATACAAGGCTTTCGCCAAGGTAGGATTAGTCACCACTCAACCTATTTCGTGGATCACATTGACAATCACTCATCAAAAAAACGAACACACAAAAGTACTTGTCAATCTTGTGTTCGCAATAGATCGGTGGGCCAGTGCTATTAAATGAAATTTGCTATTTTAAAAAGTCAATACGAATACTTCTTTTACATAAA
The DNA here is from genome assembly GCA_038087645.1 of Saccharum hybrid cultivar R570. Classification (NCBI taxonomy): domain Eukaryota; kingdom Viridiplantae; phylum Streptophyta; class Magnoliopsida; order Poales; family Poaceae; genus Saccharum; species Saccharum hybrid cultivar. Next base: position 13,578,385 of record JAQSUU010000707.1, read on the forward strand.
TTCCCAGCCATTTTTAAAGTCTTATTTTGCATGTATGAAACGACATGTGTTTCCAAAGGGTTTATAGGTCTTGAGAATATGTGGCTAACATAATTATTTGAAACTTGTTTGCAGATGGATGGCAATGCAATAGAAGGTTTAGTGCCTATTACTGAAAGAATCAGACTGAGGAAACAAATAAAGGGCATAAAAGATATTCTCTCTTTCTCGAACAGGTCAGATCTGTTGAATGAAAACAGCAGCATCAGTAGAGCCAAGGACGCTGCCAAGGAAAGCAGCAGCTGCTGCACCATCAAGAACAGCGCCAAGGAAAGCAGCAGCAAACAGAAGGAAATTAATGACTTGTACAGAAGCATTAAACAGAAAGTGTTTGGTCGAGACAAGGACCGTGCGCATATATGTAGGATGCTTCGTAAGGGCCTAGATGCCAATGCAGCAACCTCCAGTGGTCAGAAGCCTTATTCTGTGATTGGCATATATGGCATTTCAGGTTCAGGGAAGAGTACCTTGGCACAATATGTTTGCGACTCTGAGAAGGACATAGGACATTTCCACCCTATCATGTTCATTCATGTGGGGAAGACATTCAGCGTGGGTGATATATTTCATGATATGCTGGAGCAGATCACACAGAGCCGGCCATCTAAAGACAAAGATCTTAGAAGTCTAAAAAAAGAGCTGGAGGAAAATTTGAAAGACAGATGCTTCTTGTTAGTACTGGATGATCTCTGGATCTATGATGAGAATCAGGAGGGACCTGACATTCGGCCTCAACAGGAAATTTTACTTGCTACACTTTGTGCAGGGCGAAGTGGAAGTGGAATCCTTGTGACAGCCCAAAGAGAAGATGCAGCTGCAGCTCTAGGTGCTCAGGAGCAAATTTCAATACCTGATTTGGAAGACAAGGAGTACATGTCATTGTTCATGCATCATGCGCGACCAGGTACAGTTAATGATCATGAGGAATATGGAAGGATTGGGAACAGGATTGTGAAGAAGCTGCACAGGTCACCAATCGCAGCAGTCACTGTAGCACGCAGGCTTCAGAGGAACAAGAATATTAGTTTCTGGGAAACAACAGCGAACCTTGACGTGCTGAACAAGACTATGGGAGCTCTGTGGTGGAGCTATCAGCAGCTTGGTTTTGACATCCGGCGATGCTTTGCATACTGCAGCACTTTTCCTAAAGGATATGTCTTTAAACGGGATGAGTTGATTCACATCTGGATAGCACAAGGGTTTGTAAACACCATGAGTAGTGCAACAGAGGAACTGGAAGATGTAGGCCAGAGCTACTGTGACGAATTACTGACATTCTCATTTCTGCAAGCAGAGAGAAAGATTTTTGACAGGAAGACCGAGGCACTTACAGTTCATGACCTTCTGCACGACTTGGCAGAGAGGGTTTCTGGTAGTGAGTTCTACAGAATTGTTTTGAATGGATCACCGAAAGATATCCCGCGAGGGGTTCACCATCTCTTCATTGAGACCAACAATGGAGCAGAGATGTTTGAGAAAATTGTGGACTTGGAAAATTTGCGTACCCTGATCATCAAGGAGACTTATGCAGAGCCTATGGAAACTATAAAAAACAAACATGACTTAGAAAAAGTTTTGGATCGTTTGTTCATGAGGCTGACGAAACTGCGGGTGCTGATCATCAAACCAAGTTGTGGTACAAAAGAGTGGTTAGTCCCAGCATCTATTGATCAGATGAAGTATCTGCGTTATCTTGGTTTCCATTTTTCTCGTCCCTCTGTTGAACTGATTTTGCCAAGCACATTTACCAAGCTTTATCATATCCAGATCATAGATTTTCCATTAGTAAAAGCATACTGTCCTGAAGATATGGCAAATCTCATCTCATTGCGGCACATCTCTGCTCTGCTATCTTTCCCCAATGTCGGAAGGCTGATATCACTCCAAACGCTGACAAGCTTCACTGTACACAAGGAACAAGGGTATGGGTTGAAGCAGCTAAAGCATCTGAACAAGCTTCGAGGCACTCTGAATATATATGAACTTGGGATTGTCGGGAGCAAAGAGGAAGCTCTTGAAGCCCACCTATGCGACAAAGAGGGACTCAGAAAACTGCAACTGTCGTTAGGCTGGCACATGATCGATCCTGACGTGGAAGCAGAGGTACTTGACGGTCTCTGCCCCCCAAAGGATCTTGAAGAGCTTAATATCTTGTGCTACAATGGTTCGAGGTACCCTAGCTGGATGTTGAGTCGCCACCATCCATATGCCCCAAAGAACTTGCACAAACTAGAACTCTTTGCTTGCAGCCATCTAGCATCTTTTCCTGAAAATAGTGACCTCTTCGTTGGTCTGCGTGAGCTTTACATTAACAGTTGTCGCTGGGACAGGTTGCCAGAAAATATGCAGGGCCTCGTATCGCTCCAGACATTGACGATTTATAACTGCACTAAGATGAAGCTTCTTCCAACGCTGCCCCAACATTCTCTTAAGAAGATTAGGATTGATAACTGCAGCATGCTTTCTACCACCTGTAAAGAAAAAGGACACCAAAATTGGTATAAGATCCAGCACATTCCTGAGAAATACATTGATCGGTAAGGAAACATGAAGCCTCAGTTCTGCGTACTAGCAAGAGCTCAGCTGAGATGCATGGTAAGTAACTTGGCTGCCTTCGTTTTCTAATCCAAAGAGGATGCTGCATTCATAGCCAATTTTTAATAAAGAGACATAATAGACCCTTCAATATTATGTTTGTAAATCAATCCATCTGTCAAACAGACATCAGGAGACAATTCAGCGGAGGGAACCTGCAGCCAAGAAATTAAGGCGTTTAGATCATAACCCAAACTGTAGGCTGCATGGTGCCATGGTGTGTGTTCTGATCCTTGCTACATTGTGGGTTTGTGCTTCTCTTCCTTCCACCATTCCGCCCAGCCTTGTCTAATCTTAGTTTTGCTCATCTTTTTCCTTTCTTTTTTTGTATCTTGATTGCTTTGCCCCAGCTCATTTCCTGCTAGTTACTTGTACTGTATTGTACTATTTTGTTTTTTTATTTTTCAATAAAATCACAGTAGGGGCGTGCCCTCCTGCTCTCCGTCAAAAAAAAAACAGCGTGTATATAACTATATATAGTTTGTTAATTTGCTGGGATCCATGAGCGCGAGTGTGACAGATAATTAAAGTTCTACTCATATGTTCCCAGCTGTTGGGTGAGCAATGCTGATTGCCGAGCACAGGAACAGGCAGTATATATATGAGAGTTATTCTTCAATTGTCCTATGAATTGGAGCCTGCAAGAGAAAGGAGATAGGCATCCACGAAATTTATATGAGTATTACTCTCTTTGTTTGAATTTGTAAGTCGTTTTGGTCTTTCTAGGTATATAACTTTTGTTATACACCTATATATATATATATATATATATATATATATATATATATATATATATATAGTAAAAGAAGTTTGGAAAGTACTACTAGTACTTTTGGGTACTTTTTGTTGGAATAGTGTATCCCAACGGATGGGGGGTGAAGACCTTCGCTCGGCCGGTGCTCTGAGTGAAGGATAAGTTATGGGAAGGAGGTGGCAATCCCAGATGGAGCTAGGGTTTCATTAATTCATTCACCAATCAGTCCGTGGTTACATTTACGCTCCCCTTTTATAGGGCATTGTTTCCCTCCTAGGCTATTTACAATTACATCCCATGACGGCGCCAGCATATTCCAAGTATATCCTCCTCTCAACACAAGCCGCCAGGGGCATCTATGGCAATCCGCTATGCACCGCCTCCGTCTTTTGGGCTTCAGCCCTTGGGCCACCAATGGCCCACATCCAGTCATCGGTGGGGCTGCCAACATCTCTCGCTCACTTGGGCTAGACCTCTGCTCCGTAGTCATCGTCTTCGCTCACACCATTGGGACCTCCGCCCCGATGTGTTTCCCTAGGGCCTTCGCCTTTCCTCTGGACCCGGGCAGAGGCACCGCTTATTCTCCTACATAGTCCTCGCTGGTGCCGTCGTAGCCTTCGCTGATGGCTGGCTTTCATGCTTGGCGGGGGGCCTCCGCCGGCAGATTTGGAGGCTCTGCTTTTCCTGAAAGAACTCAAGACAGCGCTAGGACATTAGTCTAACTCCCAATCGCTCAGGCCTTCGCCACCTAGGATATGTGTGTCTCAACAGTTTCCCCCTTTTGAGGCCACAGATCGATGCTATGGACCGTGATCTCAAAATTTGTTTTGGACCTATTGGGCGGAGGCCTCTCTGGGTGTGGCGGAGGTCTTCTTCCCCCCTCTTCTCCCCAGGGATGGCTAGATCTGACCATTGGCCTCGATTTCTACCGCGCGCTGAACGGTCGCATTGCTTTCACGTGCGCAGATGCGACCGTTTGGTCTTGGGAAGGTGGCGGTTCCCTCGGTGCTGGTGACCATTAGGCACCAGAAGCCGAAGTGCCCACCCATGGCCTATATAAAGGGGCGCGATGGAGGTCCCCCTGCCCCTTTAGAGCAGTCGCTTTCATGCTTCGCTTGCACGCTTTGCCTTTTGCTAGTCGCTTGCCTTTGCTTCCTTGCACTCTTTGCATTTGCTGCCTTCGGCCTCCGTCTGTTGCTGCCTTACTACCTCAGCTTTGGCGGTGGCTTCCTCTCCTTCTTCCCCCCTTCCCCGCCTGGCTACCTTTTTTGGTCCCTATCACCACCTTCTTGGCATTGGGGTGAGTGGTGGTTTGCGCATTTTGAGGAGTGCATTGTGGCGAGCATCACAGCGCAGGAGCTTGAGGAGGATCTTGCAAGTGTTAGTGCTTCCATTGGTGATTTGGTCGAAGGTGGTGAAGAGGAGGTGATGGTTGAGAAAACCTAGGACTTTGGCGAGTCACTGGTAACGGAGAAGATGATCAAGAAGATGGAGAAGGAGGGTTATCTTTCTGCTAGTCGGGCCGAGCCTCCGCTGCCGGGGGAGACTATCAGGCCCCTATTTTAGGGTCCATTGTGCATCATGTATCAGTCCCTGGATCTGTAGCTGATACGCACAATTCGAACAAGATTGATATCAAAAACCATACTTTTATTGCTAATAGAGAAATATATTACATGGTTTGGATTACAAGCTTAGGCCACTAGCCTTACATCGTATATCAGAGATCTAAGACAGCGGTCCTATGACAACGTGGCTCCATTCCTACAGGCAACTTGGAGCGCGGACGTAAGCCTAGACTTATTCCTCTAGCGTACTCCCAGTCGTCATAGTCCTAATGTAGTTCCTTGGTGTAGTCACACGGCTCCGTCTTCTGGTGTCTTCCTGATGTCCTATCCTAGAGTAGTCCTTGGTAGCTCCATTCTCGAATATACTCCTACAGCTTCATTCTTAAAAACATAGAGTGGAGGGGGTGAGTACATACATACTCAGCAAGCCCTAAACTTTGGGTGGAGGAAAGGTGGATGGAGGCTATATGTGGAGGGGGTTAGTCGTAATGGTAGCAGGGAGAAGTGGTTATAAATATAGGTTTGGCCCTGGCAGGGTATTACCATCCTCGCCGGTTCCCAAGATTAATTATGGTTACCAAATTAGTATAAATACACCTTACCAGATCATATTGTTGTGGAAGTCTAATCATAGTGTCCCATCCTAGCATCTGCCCATTCCAAGGACGTGGCTATTTGAATAGATTTGAGAAAACTCTGCAGAGGTGTACAAATTTCCCTACATGATAGACACAGTCTCTAAATATGTACGGTGGTAGAAACAACCCTAACGAGATCCCGTACCCACTTGGATGCCTCCTAGATTTTCATATAACTCTACTATGGCTTCTCAGGGGTTGGAAATCAACTCGATTATCCGACTACCAAAACCATATTATGGGCTCACACGTGGCTTAATCAATAGTCATGGGCTAGTACCCGACCCTAATGATAATCATAGGCTCGTACCCAGCCAATCATATCACAACATGGCTCGTACCCGACCATTCAAACAATAACATGGGCTTGAACTCGGCCAAAATATCCAAGGGCTTAACGTGGAAGACCATAAAGCAACCACGCCAACCGGGCCATGGAAGGTCCCTTATCCGTGCCTGCTCCTGATATTCCGTTGCCAACACCGGCCTCCTAGTAGAAATTATACTTCAATCCTAACAGGGTGTGAGATCAAGTCTATACATATAGACATGTGGCTATATGTAATGTCTCACTAGGTGAAGAGGCTATGAACCGGTCCTTATGTGTCCGGGGTGAGTATCCCCCACAGGAACCCTTCCCAGGTGATCCTGTCAAGGTAATCTATCCCCACATAAATTACCTCCACTCACTCCCTATTGGGGTTTAGTCCAGTTTTACTAGTTTAAAGTTCCATAGTCATTAACCTCAGGTTCACAGACCTCATCTCATATCGAGGTAACCATTACCTCACCACAATATCAAAATCAAGCTTATATCAAAATAATTATCATCAATATTCACATTATCATAACCGTGCTCATGAGCCATTATAATTCCATTAATTTATACAGAGAATTTAAGTATCATAAGTTAAGTTTATTAGTTGGTCGAGAGGGATATGGTGGGTTTATGGTGGAGGCTAGCAATTTGAGGTGGTGGTGGGAAGGGAGTGATTAAGGGTTGTTAAATGATGTAGATGGGAGGGAAAAGGTGGGTGTTAGGACTTGTCTCCGTTCACTGACGAGTATATCCAGGGCTTTTGATTCTGCGTGCTTCTTGCTCCTGTTCTGGTGTAGCCATGCTCCTGGGATCCATCGGGTCATCTCCACGTCTTCTACCCTATGCGGTCTAGCATCGACAAACAAGAAGCACAAACAAGGAAAATAACAATCAAGGCATGTAAGACACACATAGGCAATCAATCGATCCTACACGGGTTGATCCTAGCGGGGTGATGGGTCGTTAACTAGCCTATAATTATTATTTCAATTTGAAGTAAGATATGGATAGAGGTATTCCATCCAATAGGGTGGCTCCTACGGGCTAAGTTAGTGTGAGTGGTTGGTTTGGTGAAAAACCAGGCCGCATTATTATATTCACTATTATGTGAACCTAAAAGAGAAAGCCTGACTGAATCATCATATATGATTTGTCTGACTTCTACAGTTCCACGAGGTTAGTGGTACATACGCACATGCATATGTATGCGCCTAGGGTTAGTTAGGTTAGGGTAGAAAATAAGGTTAGCCATACATAGGCGTATACCTGGGTATCAAGCATATCCATGTATGTATATATAAGGGTGGTTACCATTTTAGGTGATTGGGTACCGATATATATATATATAGATATACGCGAATATACGGGGTTAACTACTACTACGGGGATGGATGCTACTACATATTACTATTAAATGAAAGAAATAAAGAGCAAACATATCTAGAATTTAAATGGGCACCAAAAGTTAGGAAATACATTTTAATATGTGGGGTTTTATTTTATAAGAACTATGGTGCAAGAATTATGAAAATTGGAATTACGGCGATGGAGTTGTAAATTATTAAAGTCTACTGACTAAATGTGGATGCAAAATAAACATGCGAACTATTTCTACCATGTTTATCTAATGAAAATGAGTGGCAATTATATCGGTATGCTCTAGAGCTACTCTAGTTTATTTAGAAATTTTCTAAGAATCTTTTATATAATTAGAAGGCTTGCCTTTTACTCTACTGTGTACGTTTCCTGTGTGCGCTTAGCAATTTCCTCAGCCGGCTGACGCGTGGGTCCAGCCAGTGGTCAAACCGGCCGGTCACTGTGCTCGTGCACCTGTGAGCCGATCGGTGGACCAGCTGCTTTTCCCTCTACGTTTCACGTGAACCAAGTTGACTAGAAAAAGAAAGGAGAGGGTGAGGTGGCATGCTCCTATTGGTTGCTGTGCCCGCGTCTGTGCGTTCTCCTTTCCTGTGCAGTCAACGAGAAGAGAGAGCGAGAGAGAGAAAGAGAGACGGGGAGCGAGAGGAAGAGCGGCTTTGGCTTCGGCAGCACTCGGAAGAGAGCGGAGCAAGGGAGAGCGCGGCGACGTCCGTGGCCTCGACTCCGGCAAAGTGCTGGTGGCGCGGCGCCGGTGTGCGCTGAGCAGGCGGAAGCGGCTCCGGCGGCGGCGAGTCGACTCCGGCAAGCGCGGCTGACGACCTCGGCTGCTGCGGCTCTAGATTCCCGTCGTGCTATCGGCAGCCGGCGGGACGAAGCAGAGCTACGGCGTGCCTGAGCTTCAGCTCCAACCTTCTGACTTGGCGAGGCGATGACGGCCATGGCTGGCCTTTTATAGGCGCGCGGCGCGGCAAGGCGGTGGCGCCCAAAATATCTCCGGCGACAATGGTGGTGAGCTGTCATTCCTATCCTCACGTCCGTACGGCAGCTCGAGCTGTCAACGGATTTCACGGAGGAGATAAGGTTGAGGAGAATGGCGATGACGGAGAAGAGCGGTTGCGCACAGTGAGCTCTCAGATATTTCTCCACGGGGAGACGACGACGCACAAGGTCGGTTCGTCGAAATATCTTCGACGTCGTGTTCCACGTGTTTGAGGGGGAAGACGGCGTCCGCGGCGTTCACGTGGCTTGCCCGCGGCGAGGCGCGTGCAGCGACTTGGGCCAAACTGGGCCACTGGCTTTGCTGCCACCTGGGCAGCGCGGGAGAAGGGAGGGCTCGGTCCTTGTACACAGTAGGAGCTTTTCTATTCTTTTTTGTTGTAAATAATAATAAATGTAACAAAGCATGTATATATATGTATGTATTTCCTAGATATGACTTTATTAATTCATAGTTAAATTAAGAGGGACAAGATATTGTATATATGTATACGATGTGTGTATGTATAACTAAAGCATGTATATACGTATGTATGACTTCATGGATGATTTAAGAAGGGAACAAGATTTGTATATATATGGTGTATATATTTCTAGATATTTCACGGCAAAGGAACTATCTAGCGTATAATCGAGAAGAGAAAGGATGATAAATTAACCATGCATGTATATATTTGTGCATACGCATTATAAATAAATGAAGCATTTCTAGTACTAGGAAATTAAAGAATGTAACCATGATGTATATCTATATTCTATTATAACTATAGAGCAGGGATTTCATATATATACAAGTCAAATGTAACTAATATTAGGAAAACAATAATCTAGCAATGCGATGGCCAATATAATTAAGCAGAGAAGGTAACAAAATATTGTTTATATTATGATGCATTATCTACTGCTATAATATAAGGAAAGGTCAAGAATGCAATTGGTATTTAAGGGAGGTTATTTTGGTGCCGCAAATAAATTCCAAAAAGGCAAAACACACAAGCAATCAAGCAAACACTCAGGCATTCAAGCAATCATGCAAGCAAGCTTTCAAGCATTCAAACAATCACAAAGCAAGGAGAATGCATATGGTGAATTTTGATGCAGGGTTTTTAGAAAGCATTTCCTTTTAAAAGGGCTTTGTCTAATTGTACTAATCAAGTTTTAATTTATTGTAAAGTTTTAAAAAGTTCAAATTTTTTGTGGTTTTTCACATGAAGCAAAAAAACACGGGTGTTATAGAGACCGTGCCTTCACCTCGTGAGGGTTATGCAGTGGTGTTCAGAGACTATTTTTCTTGCAACCTTCGCCTGCCCTTCGTCAAATTCTTGCGGGAGGTTCTTGAGGTGTTTCAGCTTCAGATCCATCATCTGACTGCCAATGGGTTCATAACTTTGAGTAAATTTTGCTACGCTTGCGAGTCATATGGTGCTAAACAAATTAGGAGACATTCTGCACATACTATGAGTTACAGCGGCAGCCGAACAAGGTTAAGGTTGGCGCAGAGGAGCTTGTCGCCCAATATGGCAGCTGTGCCTTTATGGCGAAGAGGCAGCAGGAGGGCTCGCGCTTGGAAATCTCATACTACCAAAAGAATAAGTGGGATTGGGACTGGATGAAGTACTGGTTTTACCTCTGGACATATAGTGTGACCCGCACGTTTGAAGATGGTTCGAAGATCGTTCTTGATCCCTTGGCCTCTGTCATGTCCGAGATGAAACCTCTATCTAAAGTTACTCCAAGCGAAGAGATGACGCCTGAGAGGGAGGCCTGTGACAAGGCCTTCGCTTTGGCATGCCGCTACTCCAGAGGCCAGGACCTGGTTGAGGAGATGGTGGCGTTCAACTACTTGCCGCTCGGCAAGAAGCAGCTTGAGTTCACCATCGAGATATTGGACAGTCCTGTCTATGGTGCGGCCGAAGCGGTTCCCTTCCCACGATTCGGGATCGAGTTGAAGGAAGGCGAAGACAAGAAGGCCATCGCTGCGATGGTGGAGGAAAGCATGCGGGAGATTGCCAAAAAGATCTCTGACATGGAGTACCTTACGTGGAGGGCTGTCGGAGGTGCAATGCCCTGATTGAACAGAGTCCTTGAGGAGCTCAGGATCCATCATGAGGAGCATGAGGTTCCTCCGGAGGTCCTAGCTACCATCGAGGAGAAGAAGAAGAAGGCCGTTGCTAAGAATGTCACTGTGGTGGCAGAATCAAAGAAGAGGAAGGGAATTGGCGGACCTAAGGTTCTTGCCAAGAAGCAGAGGATTCCCACTGCTGTAGCTGCTTCGGCTACCTCCATCTCCGGTTCTGCTCGGGCCTCTGCTGATGCAGAAGAAGCTTCTGCCAAGAATAGTGGGAAAGGTCCGAGCTTGGCTGGAATGGAGGCGGAGAAATCTGCCATGCTCGACAGTTTTGACGGCGGCCAGGGGGCGGAGGGCGTGGACCGTCCGAAACCCTCTGCGGCTAATCCAATGCCAGGCGTGTTGGGTGGCGATTCGACTAGCTCTGATGGTGCGGAGGACGCAGGGCCCGGGGGTGCCCTCCCGTCGAAGGACGTGGAGGCTGGGCACGCTAGCCGTCGTCTCCTCGTGGATATTGAAGTCCTGGAGTTGTCCGAGGATGAGGTGGACTCACAACCTCCCGCTGCGTTTCGAAGTGCCACGTTCCGGCCGCAAACGCGGCGTTCGACAGGCGCCGCGAATACGGAGGCTGGGATGTATCAACTTCACTTGAGTGAGTTGCCTCCGCCTGTTGGCAACTTTGTTTTTTTGAGTTGTGCGTGTATTATGCCTTTACAAGTTATGGTTTTTCAGAGGAAGAGACCAGCGCTCTTGGGAGCCCTGAGGAGCTCGCCGCTGGCACGAGCGTTGGCTACGTGGGGTTGTGGTTGCACTAGTACAGAGACGGGCTTTACTCCCGGTGGGGAACCCCCTCTAGTCCCGGTTCCCCACCCGGGAGCAAGCATCCGGGACTAAAGGGGGGTCCTTTAGTCCCGGGTGAGGAACCGGGACTAAAGGAGGACCTTTAGTCCCGGTGGGTAACACCAACCGGGACTAAAGGTGCCTCCTGACATGCCACGATGGCCAGCACCTTTAGTCCCGGTTGGTAATACGAACCGGGACTAAAGGTTTTTTTTTCTTTTCTTTTCATTTTTTGTTTTCTTTTCAAAATAGGTTTTTGAAGTCGTATTGTACGCTGCTAATTATACATTTATACGCGCATATAGTATGTTTCGGTAAGCACAATGAACGTATTAAATCACACAATTCAAGCATAGAAATATATATATATATATGATGCATGCATATATATATATATATATATATATATATATATATATATATATATATATATATATATATATATATATATATATATATATATATATATATATATATATATATATATATATATATATGCATGCATCATATATATATTTACATGCATGCATGCATATGTGTATTTTACATTATATTATTTCATGTGCATATATTACAAAAGATTGCATTATAGTTGTTGTGATATAACGAGTTTCTTCTCATCCTCTAGCTTGGCTTCAATGGCAGTGTTGGGTCGAAGTAGAACTCGCCCTTGGAATCGATGACCTGCTCATTAAAAAATCCGGCTATAGACTCTTGAATTGCTTTGATTTGGTCTTGCCGTATGACCTTTTCCTCCAACCATCGAGTCTACAGGTTTGAATTAAAGGAAAATAAATTAATATATGTACATATATATATATAAAGACATAGTAACACAATCAATAATAATAATTAAATGAATATATAGTGTATTTTTAACGTACTTTGAGTCTCTCTGTAGGAGTTCTTTGGGAGACCACCTTGATAAACTTGCAAACATAGTAACCACAGTAGTTGTTCCCCTGTTCCTGCCTCAGACACCACTTTACGAGAAAAAGATTTGTCATCCAATCTGGTGATCCGGTGAAAGCTATATGTTTAATTAATAAAGATGATGCGATTCAGGGGACTTACTTTCAATGGGATTACATTCAGTGGCGCTTTGCATTTTTCCATGTGTTGCTTCTCAATAAAGGTTTTCCAAACACTGCCCAATAAAAAATTTGCCACATCATTAGATATAGTTAATCATCATGTTTGTGTGTATATATAGTTGCTAGAGATCCCGAAATTACCTCTGGATAATATCTATCATATCTTGGTAGTCTTGTTGTGGTTTTCTCATCGAGTCATAGATTATCAAGTGACTTTTCACCAGATCGATGTCCATCAATATCCAGTGATTGCTGCATATGTTTATAGGATATAACGCATAACACTCATTAATTAACTAGAATCAACATATGAGCCATTAAGGCTATGATCGACATGATTAACACTCACTTGAAGTTATAGGGAAAGAGTATATCCTTCTTGTGGCGTTGGTTCACTAAGAAGTTCATGAGGTTACTCTCTGACTCAGACTTCCAATTAGTCATTGGAGTAATTGGGTCTTTGAATACTATATGGGGATCAACAAAACCAATTTCATTGCATCCTTCCTTTCTGAGCTCTGTCATTGTAAATCTGCATATATATAGTACTTGTTAGGATAATTTATATGCATATACACACATATGATGAGTTTAATAATAGATCGAAAGAATTATTACTTACAGGCAATAGCAGCTAATGATAACTTTGTCCAGAGATGTCAGGTGGCATAGTTGATGAAATTCTGCAAAGTCAACATACATAACATCATCGCCACGAAACCAATGTTCGTCTCTAATTCTGACACCAACGCAGATGTCTCCACTGGTAGACGCCTGCATGTACCACTTGTTTAGCAGGTACATTTGCGTCCCCAGATCAGATAAGGCTTGAGGGTTGTATAGACTCTGGCCTAGTACAAATTTTTTCTTCCAAATATCAACCTCCGCCGCACTCTCAATGTTTCCATCACCAAACATCTGGTAAAGGTCGAGACCAGTCTCATCAAGAAATTCACCAAGGTGATCCAAATCGACATCCGGAGGTATGTTTGCCTGATGCATTAATCCTAAATTCGAACCATATTCATTACCAACAACTAGCGGGGGGATTGATTGGTGCGCTTGTTGTCCGAGTTGGGCAACTCCTTTCCCTGCCCGCTTCTTTTTCTGTGCCGCCTCAATTGACTTGGTGAGAGTGCGGTCATAGTCTGATAATGTTGATTTGGACGACTTACGAGATTCCCGCTGTTGATGCTGGTAAGAAGTCACCTTTTTTCTTAAAATATCCGGAGCTACGAAGAAGTACGGTTTCTCTGGGTTTCTCCTTGCTTCTTGATTCATTTTAAGTTTGTCATAGAATCTAGACATGTCTTTTTTATATGCATCAGTTCCTTCTTCCTTCTCTTCAGATATTATTTTGGGAATAGCCCTTGGTTTCACGGTGGCTTTCTTTGCAGGCGGGGACTGGTTCTTCGTTTGAGGGGCTGGCCTCTTGCTAGGCTTCTTGGTAGGCGGGGGCGGGGGAGGCGTTGGAGACCTCCTTGGAGGTGTTGGCAGCGGCGTTGGAGACCTCCTTGGAGGTGGCGGCTGCGGCGTTGGAGACCTCCTTGTAGAGGGTGTGGATGCAGCCTCGTCTTCCAACATAATGTCATCGTACAGAGCACTATGATGATCTGGCGATTGAACAATTGGATTTAGGTTGGGGGAGGATCTGCTACAAAAAAAGGAATGACATATTATTATGAGCAGATTGTTAATTATTTAAGCCAATACAAATTAATGATGTAGTGTTTTCATCCGCACGTACCTATGGTGAGGTAGTTCAGGAGGAGGTGGAGCCGACATCCCTGGAATGATGATGTAGCGCTTGCGCCATAGAATGAATGTCTTCTCCGCTTCTCCTAGAGTCTTCTCACCATCACCTCCAGGAATATCAAGAGGCAAATCACTAAAACCTTTTTCAGCTTTATCTACCGAGATGGTGGCATATCCTTCTTGGATTATATTCCCATGAATCCTTGGTGTCTTGGTTCGGTCGATAGGATTAACAAGACCGATAGCCACCTTGATTGTGGAATTCTCCTTCGGAATGTGTAGCTCACACGTTGTACAAGGTTCAGTGACGTCATCCACAGGGAAGTGCAGTCCTGTGTCCCCTTGATTTGGTATCTCCGTGGAAGCGCAGCTGCTTTTCAACTGAACAGATTGGCTAATGTTGATTCCTGGCTCTGATGCCTGCTTGCTTGCACTCACTGCTATTTGCACTTGCCTTTTGATTTCCTCCTGCATTCTCGCTTCAAGATTTTTTTCCCGCTCCTGTGCTTCACGCACCGCTTCCTCCAACCTCTGGAGTCGTTGTGCCTCTTCTTCCTTCTTTCTCTGGCGACTTCTGTAGGAAGGTCTGTCCTGAGGGAATCCATGCTCCCACGAGACACTTCCTTTGCCTCTAGTTCAGCCACCATGTTCAATAGTCCCGATGGCGTATGTCAGCTCATCCTTATCTCTGTTGGGCCTGAACGCACCACTAGCAGTAGCTCTCTGAGCATAAAACAATCTTTCTGCTGCTTCTTGCAGTCTTGCGCCATAAACGCACTTCCCTGTCTCCTGGTCTAGTGTTCCCCCATGAGCGAAAAACCAATTCTTTGCACGTTCTCCCCACTCGAGTGATTCTGGTCTGATACCCTTGGCAAGAAGGTCTGCTTCCATTTTGTTCCACTTCTTAATGGCAGTCGGGTAGCCACCTGATCCCAAGGTATGGTGGTATGTCTTCTGTTGGGCATTACGTTGGTTCTTTATCACTCGACTCACACCCTCTTCCGAAGTCTTGTACTGTACAAACTCATCCCAATAGGGCCTCTGCTTTGAGATCGGGCCTGGGACAGTAAAATCTGGTGCTATGTTCTTCTTGACATACGTCGTGTATAGGTGTTTCTTCCAAGTCTGAAACTGGGTGGCCATCTTCTTCATTGCCCAATCCCTAACTCACTCCTTCAATTCATCACCATCTATTATATCATCATAATCATCTGTTTGGAGCGTGAAATGTACCAAGACATCATTCCAAATTAACGCCTTGTCACGATCGGAGACAAAACTGATATGAGGAGCATTGGTCTTCTTCTTCCATTCACGGGTACTAATCGGGAGCCGGTCCCGTACAAGGTAACCACAGTGGTGCACAAATTTCATTTTATTCGGCCCCCCCGGTTCTCCTGTATCCACATTGAACTCCGAGATGATGAAGCGACCCTCCAATGGCTTTTTCGGACCTCGAACATTTTTACTCTTCGTTGTAGTTGTTGATGTCGATCCAGAGGGCTACAAAACATAAACATTATTTTTAATGTCATGAGCACACATAAGACATATGATAATATATATATATAGCTAATAATAAAAAATATATACTTGGCCAATATGTTGTTGCTCATTTTGTTCAAGAGCTAAGTACTGACTCCCGTCATCTACATCCTCTTGCACGTTATTTTTAGCACCATCATCGCCGGCAACTTGAGTGCCAGTGTTGATCAAATTCATCATCAACTCCTCCTCATCCATATTTCTCGGGTCGGCCATCTAGCTTCAAAAAACAAAACCAATATATAGTACGTCAACCATGTAGTCATTCATCATATGAGAAAAGTCTATGTTAATAATATAAGTATAAGTCATTATGAAATGTAAGTATATGTGTCTTATTGCTCATATAGCCATTACTATTTCCGAAATGATAAGAATTTATTTTCTTCTTCTACAGGCGATCTCTGATGCTATGATATAAAGTTTGAAGATAGTCTTCCCGGAAAAAAATATGTAATGCTCATATTACTTTAGCAACATTAATATATTATATCTGTATATTCAAAGTTCACAAATGAAGAAACATGTGTTATTTTTGATAAACTAAAAAACGCTTAGTTTACAAACTGGGTATCAAAATTAAGTTCCTATTTGACCATTATATATCCTACAACAAATCCTTCAAAAAAAACCCTACATGAATATATTTGGATAAAATTTCGTTAACAAACATTGATCTATGTCCTCGGTGGAGGGCCTCGGGCGCGGAGGAGGGCGCGGTGGAGGGCCTCGGGCGCGGAGGAGGGCGCGGTGGAGGGCCTCGGGCGCGGAGGAGGGCGAGGGCGCGGTGGAGGGCCTCGGGCGCGGAGGAAGGCGCGGTGGAGAGCCACGGGCGCGGAGGAGGGGCACGGGCGCGCGCGGTGGAGGCCGCACGAGGAAGAAGACGGCGGCGCCGGTGTCACGGAAGACGAACGGACGCGGTGCGAGGAGAAGAGGGCGGCAGTGTTCGACGAGGAAGAAGACGAGCGGATCGATCTGCAGGCGCCGGAGGTTATATAGCAGAGGAGAATTACTCCCGGTTCCAGCCACCAACCGGGAGTAAAAACCCTTTACTCCCGGTGCGTATTACCAACCGGGAGTAAAGGTACCTTTACTCCCGGTGCGTGTTACCAACCGGGAGTAAAGGTATACCTTTACTCCCGGTTGGTAACACGCACCGGGAGTAAAGGATTTTTTTTGGCGGGCCACGAAACTGCAGCCCACCTTTACTCCCGGGTGGGCTTCCCACCCGGGAGTAAAGGTGGCCTGCAGTTTCGTTTCCCGCCTGTTTTAAGGAATAGTCTTGTTAAATACAATAGAAATGCAATAGTTTTTATTAAATACATAGTCAATTAAATAAAAGGCATAAAATTATTTTGTTAAAAATATGAATTTTATTTTTGTTTATTGCACATAGGAAAAATCGATAACCTAACTTTTTTTATTTTTTGTTAGAATTATGAAACATAATGTAACTAATATTTATTATTTCGTTAATGCAAAATGTATTGTTTAATTAAAATTATTAAAATTATTGGTTTTGGACAGGAAATTTGTTTTCACATCATTTTAACGTTAATATTTTAATATTTCATCACTCAGTAACCAAATCAAACATTGATTTAATTTGAAACATGACATAATAAACATCTGAATTCACAATTATTACATAATATCTCAAACACACACTATATTAAATCACTATATCATCAAGTGGGCACAGCAGTGAACTTCTTCTTTACGTATGTCCCTTGGTTATGATCGCTTCGTAACCATGGAGTGTCCTCATCATTTACCAAGATGCTAGGGTCTTTGTTCACTTTGAAGGGCGGAATTCGGTCATCCTTTTCATATTCTTCTGACATGTCCGACTTGTCCTCAATTCCCACGATGACTCTTTTCCCTGAAAGAACTATGTGGCGCTTTGGCTCTTTGGTTGAGTCATTATCGTTTTTCCCTCTTTTTGGTTTGGTAGACATATCATTGACATAGAACACCTGATTCACATCCTTGGCAAGGACGAATGGTTCGTCTTTGTACCCAATATTACTAAGGTCTACTGTTGTCATTCCATACTCGTTGTCTACTGTTACCCCGCCTCCGGTCACCTTGACCCATTGGCACTTGAACAATGGGATCTTCAAAGTAGGTGCATATTCTAGTTCCCATATTTCATCTATGCGTCCATAATATGTCTGCTTATTCCCATTCGGGTCTGTGGCATCTATGCGGACACCACTGTTTTGGTTGGTACTCCTTTTATCTTGGGCTACTGTGTAGAATATGTTCCCATTTATCTCGTACCCTTTGTATGTGACGATATGCCATGATGGTTGCATAGCCAATAAATACAGTTGCTCATGGATGCTCTCATCACCTTGACATTTTTTTCGCAACCAACCGCCGAAAGTTTCCATGTGCTTATGCGTAATCCAAGCTTCAGTCTTCCCTGGAAACTCGGATCGTAAGAGATCCTTGTGTGTCTCAATATACGGATCTACCAAAGAGGAGTTCTGTAGAACTGTGTAGTGCGCTTTATTGAAATAATCATCATCCATACCAATATATGTTTTCCTCCCTAGTGTCCCCTTTCCGCTTAGTCTCCCCTCATGTCTCGATTCAGGAACACCAATCGAGTCAAGGTCGGGAATAAAGTCAACACAGAACTCAATGACCTCTTCTGTTCCATAGCCCTTGGCGATGCTTCCTTCTGGGCGAGCACGGTTGTGAACATATTTCTTCAGGACTCCCATGAATCTCTCTAAGGGGAACATGTTGTGTAGGAACACAGGACCGAGAGTGAAAATCTCCTTGACTAGGTGAACTAGGAGGTGTGTCATAATATCAAAGAAGGAAGGAGGGAACACTAACTCAAAGCTGACGAGACATTGAACCACATCATTCTGTAGTTTAGCTAGATCAGTTGGATCAATTGCCTTCTGAGAAATTGCATTGAGGAATGCACATAGCTTTACGGTGGCTAGACGTACATTTGGAGGTAGAATTCCTCTTAATGCAACTGGAAGTAATTGCGTCATGAGAACGTGACAGTCATGGGACTTTAAGTTACAGAATTTCTTCTCTGGCACATTTATAATACCCTTTATATTCGAGGAGAATCCAGATGGTACCTTGATGTTGTTTAAGCATTCAAACATGATTTCCTTCTCCTCTTTGCTTAGAGTGTAGCTAGCAGGACGTAAGTAATGGCGTCCATCATCTGTCTTCTCTGGATGCAGGTTGTCTCTTTCTCTCAAACAACGTAGGTCCTGTCGTGCTTCAAATGTGTCCTTAGGCTTTCCATACACACCCATAAAGCCTAGCAGGTTCACACAAAGATTCTTCGTTAGGTGCATCACGTCGATCGAGCTACGGACCTCCAGGACTTGCCAATAGGGTAGTTCCCAAAATATGGACTTTTTCTTCCACATGGGTGCGTGACCGTTAGCGTCTTTCGGAATAGGTTGGCTTCCATGTCCTTTTCCAAAGACGACTTTCACATCATTGACCATATCGAGTACATCCTCACCGGTTCGGTTGCGAGGCTTGGTCAGGTGGTCTGCTTTCCCTTTAAAATGCTTACCTTTCTTTCTTACGGGGTGATTTGCAGGAAGAAATCGACGATGGCCAAGGTACACGACCTTTTGACATTTTTTCAAGAATACACCTCTAATATCACCGAAGCAGTGTGTGCATGCATTATATCCCTTGTTTGACTGTCCTGAAAGATTACTTAGAGCAGGCCAATCATTGATTGTTACGAACAACAATGCTCGCAGATCAAAGTGTTCCTGTTTGTACTCATCCCACACACGTACACCTTCTTTATTCCACAAAATGAGAAGTTCATCAATAAGTGGTCTCAGGTACACATCGATGTCATTGCCAGGTTGCTTCGGGCCTTGGATGAGCACAGGCATCATAATGAACTTCCGCTTTATGCATAACCAAGGAGGAATGTTGTAGATACTTAGAGTAACAGGCCAAGTGCTATGACTACTGTTTTGCTCTCCAAAAGGATTGATACCATCTGTACTTAAAGCAAACCTTAAGTTTCTTGCGTCATTTGCAAACTCCGGGAATTCTCTGTCGATTGCTCTCCACTGGGACCCATCAGCAGGGTGTCTCAATATATTGTCTACCTTACGGTCTTCTTTGTGCCATCGTAACAATTTTGCATGTTCTTTGTTTCTGAACAGACGTTTCAAGCGTGGTATTATAGGAGCATACCACATAACCTTGGCAGGGATTTTCTTACGTGGACGTTCGCCCTCAACATCACCAGGGTCATCTCGCCTGATCTTATACTGCGACGCATGGCATACCGGGCATGCATCTAATTTCTCGTACTCTTTGCCATGATATAGGATGCAGTCATTAGGACATGCATGTATCTTCTCTATTTCTAGCCCCATAGGACAGATAACTTGTTTTGCTTCGTAGGTAGTGGCGGGCAATTCATTGTACTTCGGAAGCATCTTCTTTTGGATTTTTAGTAACTCTCCAAATCCCTTGTCAGATACACCATTCTTTGCCTTCCATTGCAGCAATTCTAGTGTGGTTCCCAACTTTTTCTGCCCTGCATCACAAGTTGGGTACAACAATTTCTTGTGATCTTCTAGCATCCGCTCGAACTTGATCTTCTCCTTTTCACTTTCACATTCTCTTTGTGCATCACGAATGACCTGACAAAGATCATCAGCCGGCTCATCTTCTACGGCTACCTCTTCTTCAGCTTCTCCCATTGCAGTATCATTGAGGCACGCACCATCAGGAATAATATCATTGTCGTCCCATTTTTCTTCTTCATCTTCTTCCATTACAACACCGGTTTCTCCGTGCTTTGTCCAACAAATATAGTTTGGCATGAAACCCGACTTGAACAAGTGTGAATGAAGAGTCCTTGAGCAAGGATATTCCACTGTATTCTTACATATGGCACATGGGCAGCACATGAAACCGTCGCGTTTGTTTGTCTCGGCCGCACGTAATAAAGAATGCACGCCGTCAATGAACTCTTGTGAGCGGCGATCAGCATTATACATCCAATGACGGCTCATCTGCATTACATGACATAAATATCATATTAAAACCTAGATCATAATTAATTATTTATACAACATGCGTGCCACCACAAAAGATACAAATTTATGAAAGCATCGCTACAATGTAGACAATCTCAACTACCACTAAAAGAACTAAAGCTAAAATACATTTCAGGAGCACAAGGATTTCGCGACCAATCTCAACTAAAACAGACAGATCCCCCGATTGTGCAACATCTTTGGGCTTCTTCGGCTGGATCACTGCCTCATTAGCCGCCGTATCTGCCTGTTGTGCAAGATATTTTTGCACGAGTTCAACATACTCTTCCTCCCAGTAGAAGCCTGAACATCGTCCACTGCCATCCCACTGAAATTAAAACAAAAAATTAGAACTTTAATCACAACCATCATGAAAATAGGTATAAACTAACCATAATCATTAAATACGATAAAATAACTCACATTGCGATCCGGACACTTGTAGAAGATACGATCCTTGTTGGGACCCTCCTTCTTCACTCGGTACTCCATCACAATCTTCGTCTCATCATGACACTTGCCACATGGAATGAGAGGAAGGCCCGGCCTAAGTCGCTTTGAAAACCCATGAGAGGCCGAGGACCCGGAAGCAGTTGCCATCTACTCTCTATACTCATTTTTTAATACACTATAAATTTCTTCTTTTATAAACAAATAAAATTAACAAACTATAAAATTATCTACATCTCTAAACAATGATATTTTTAACCTTCTTTCATGTAAATATGCAAGCTTAAAGTGATTTTGAGCTCAAATTGCTTACAAATGAAAAAAAACCACAATAAAGAACCATAAATATATATAGTGAATAAAATGGCATAAGAAAATGGTAAAAAATGAGAGTATGAGATTGGTAACCTTTACAACTGAAGAATCGACGGAGGAATCGAAGAATGGATGGAGGAACAATGGAGGGAGGGAGGAAGCAAGAACACCAGTGAGCTTCAAAATGTGCTGAGCTCGGGCTCGGGGAGGAAGGAGGAGACGGCCGATTTATAAAGGGAGAACATTTAGTCCCGGTTGATAGATCCAACCGGGACTAAAGGTAACTTTCCAACCCCGGGCGCAGCCACGGCCCGGGAGTAGACCTTTACTCCCGGTTGGAGCCACCAACCGGGAGTAAAAGTATACCTTTAGTCCCGGTTGGTGGCTCCAACCGGGACTAAAGGTCCTTGCCACCTCTGTCTGGCGCAGTAGCCGTTGGGCAGGGACCTTTAGTCCCGGTTGGAGCCACCAACCGGGACTAAAGGTATTTCTAGTCCCGGGGGCAAAAAATTCCGGGACTAGAGCCCATTTTGACCGAGGATCAAAGGTCTGTTCTCTACTAGTGTTGCCTCCGCGCTTCCCAGTCTGAGCGCTGGCACGACCCCTCGACCCGCCGCCCTTGGTCTGGAGCGTGGAATGAGTTTGTGCCTTCGCCGTTCAGGTCTGATCTATTTTTTGCTTTCGTACGTGCTGACACTTTCTCTTTTGTTTTTTGTTTGTTTACCATAACTGATTGGTCAGATGCCATTGATGCTGTTTATACTGACATTGGTCTCCTTTCTCTTTTTCTCGTTTTCAAATGTTGGGCTTATGTTCCTTATACTTTTTTGTGTGTTAGATCGCCTTGGCCACAATCTGAGGGGCATTGGCTATTGGAAGCTGCTGCAGATCAACTTGGAGCACTAGAGCATTGTGAGCATTGGCTGTGTTTACATTATTATTTTTTTTCTTTGACTGACCTTCGTTCTTTCATGGTCATCATAGGGCGGTAGCTCCGGAAGAACGCAGCACTCGTGAGGTGAGTCAGGCTCGTTTAGGAGACAATCGACGCCCAAATCGGTCAGACCCCGATGGCGAGCCTGATGGCCATCTCGGCCGGGTTCAGTGGCCCCGGCTCAGGTCACTGTCGCCGCGTGGACGCCATGCGCCGTGCCCGCCTCCCTCGTGCCTCTCCATTTCCTCCCTTCCCTTCTCCGCGCATGCACCGGAGGCAGAAAAACCGAGCCGCTATTGTTGCCGCAAGCTCCGACGAGCTCGTGCACGCTCGCCACCGCACCACCGCCTGCTAAACCGCGTCCATAGCTTCGCCTTGAGCTCCTCTACCTCCTTGCCCTCTCCGCACAGCGAGCCGCATTGGGGTAAGGCCGCATTGCTTGCTCCTCCACCGTGGTGACCTCGCCGAAGCTCCTCCGCGCGAGCGCTTGCCATGGTCCCGCTCACTAAGGCGCCTAGAGCACCATAGGGCTACCTAGGTAGAGTCGCTGTTGCACCATGGTGCTCGCGCGCTGCTGGCCGAGCCTTGCTTTGGTCGGACCTGGCCGGCGCACCACCGTGCAGCTCTGTCCAACTGCCATTGTCACCAGCGAGGTAGCTCCGGTGAGCCGGAGGTTGCAAGAGCTAGGGGGTGGCGAGCTGTGCACATTGGTGACCTCACCGTCGACCGCCGGCTCACTGGCAACGAGTTTTCACCGGCGTCTTCTCCTCCCCTATTTTTCTGCTTGTGGGCTGAAAGCGGTCGTGGGCCGACAGCTTTGTCGGGCCGGCCCAGTTAGGTTAGGGTTTAGGTTTTAGTTTTTATTCAAAAGAAGATTTGAATGCTATGTTCAAAAATTCATATCTGGTGATTTAGGGATCCGAATGAAATGGTTCAAATTTTGTTCTGCTTTGTGTAGTATCTAGTTTTTATTAAAAATATTAAATATGCCAAGTTCTATTATGGAAAATTAAGTTATAAATTATCTCTTTGATTCATTATGAAATAGGAGAAATTTGTATTTGTTTCTGTATAGCTCCAAATGACTTGAAATTTTTATGGGGTGCTGTTTTTTCCATAAGTACCTTATAGTTTAAATTTCAGCAATTTTGGATGTTGTATGGTAGAGTTATGCATTTATCTTGTTTGTATGGTTAGATATTGTGTTAATTTACATAATTTATCTGTAGATCCAGTGAAGGTGAAATTTGGTGAGTGCTATTCTTATATTAGTAAGAACCTAGAAAAAATATGAAATCTATTGCTTGATACTTTTCAGAAGGGTTTCTCATTTATGCCAAAATCAGTCTTTCTATATATTATTTTTAGTATAGAAAAATATACTAGCTCAAATCCTTTGAAAATTTTAGGATAGCCTCCTGAAAGCATTTTGTAGCTGCCATAATTTTTATAGAATTTATTATGGTGTTTTGATATAGGTTCCTTTATCCACCTAATTATCCAAATAAATTAATAATAGGGCATTAAAGAAATTATTTAGATGTTGGCACCACACTTTCTGGTGTTCTTTTGATATGTGTAATAAGTTGGTAAACTTGGTTTAGTTCAAATGTAGTTTTGCTACATCTTCAATTAATTAATTGAGTGAATCTGTCAATTCTGGACAGAATTGGGGGCTTGGCAAAATTCCCCATGATATGGTGCTTTGTTATCAAACTTGTTTGTAAAAAAGTTGTAGACAACTTATGTGTCTACCTGCTATTAAATTTTGGTGCTATTTGATCATGTAGTTTAGGAGATATAGCTGTTTAAAGTTGACTCTCAGTTGTGCTTGTTCTCTGTTTGTACAGAACAGATTCTGTGTTTAATTTAATTTGATCTGGTAAACTTTGGAATCATGCTGTGATGTTTATAAATGAATTGTAGAGAATTTTATAAGCTTTCCAGAATATCCTATTGCAAGTTAATTAGAACTGTAGAACTCATGTTGTGATTGATTTACTGAACTGCTCCTTTGCATGTTAAACCTGAAATTTTCTGTTATGTGTGCCTTTACTATATATAGGCATGTTTGTGATGTTCCTAGGTGTTTAATTTGATTAAGATAAGTTTAGTTGCAGGTGTTAGGCCTTTAACTGAAGATAAACATCTTTATCTTAGGTTGTGCAAGTTAGGTAAGTTTGATCTTGCTCTTTGGAGTAAGGATAGACACGTGCTTTTAAAGTGATTTGAATAGAGTTATTCTTACTCGGTAAACAAGTATTCAGTGATGCTTTGCTAATTGATTACTTGCGGTTATTCATCCATCATAAATATGATATCACTCTTATGCATTCATGATATTCATCCTCTGCACATACATTCAACAGGTGTACCGGAGGGCGTGACCTTGCTGGAATTCGACGGGATGAGCCAGAAAGCTCCAGAGGTGTAGCAGCCCGAATCAAGAGTTCAGGAGGTGCAGCCCGCAGGAGAAGTGCCGGACGAGGTCATCGTTGAATGCCCTGACCACGTCCCTTACAATTTCATGAAAGGCAAGCTCCGGAGCATTATAAGCCTCCTAATTTCTGAAATGCAATTAAGTACTATGTTATACCTATGGTTGCATTAAGTTATAGGTGTTGGATTAAATCATTTGCAGCATTGATATCCAATCCTTGTCCAGATATTATTACCATGATTCCTATGTAGCTCAAGCTCGAGTAGATGCTTAGCCCTGCTTTAAGCGGTAGAAGTCGGGTGATTTCCTGTCACCTGCGAGCTATAGGACTATACATGTGGCACGGTTGGCTATATTTGCTATCGTAGAAAAGAACCTGGTATAATTTGAATGAAGACCGGGCGGAGGCTTGTAAGGCTGTCGGCTTACGGTGACTCCGTTTGTGTCGCTTAAGGACCGATTCTTGGATCCTTTCTTTGTCATGTTGAACGAATGCCTCTCTCTTAGCTGGCCAAGCTCGAGTGCTTGACCGTGAATCCGAGTAGCTCAACTCAGGTCAGGCTCCGGCAAGTATAAAGTGCACCTCGGAAGGGAGCCATAGGCTTGAGTCCAAGGGCAGGTGATTTAAAAGTCCTGATCGTCCTGGCAGAAGGGTAATCCCTGAGAGTGCTGGCACTGACCGAACCTGCAAAGTTGATTCCTGAATTGTACCAAAGGTGACCCATGACTACCCTTGCAAAGTATGCTAGGGTGAGAGTTATGAATACCCCCTCAGCTGAGTTGTAATTCGATTTGAGTCACCATCTCTCACTGGTTAGTGAGAACTTGACGGGCTTATCATCAAAGTAGATGCACTAAATAGTAATTATGGTTCAAGAATGATGATATGATGATGATAACCTTATTATACCTGCTATGGTTAATATTATTTGCTCCTAATAAAGTGAGTGCTATAGTACAGGTGCTAATATAGAGGACATGTTAATGATTATTAACTTGATGCTAAGCTCTAGATGGTTACTTAATATATGCAAGCTTTTATGCAAAATGCGCCAAACTAGGTCCACTTCATATCAGCCTTGCATGATCCTTGGTGTCTTTTATTTCTAGTTTTTGACGAGTAAGTCTAGCTGAGTACATTCCCGTACTCAGGGTTTATTTCCCACCTGTTGCAGATGACCTATTCTATCGCGAGTACTGCAAGTATTGCCTTCTCCCGGCTAGGGATGAAGACTATGCTGTCAGTCACAGTCTCTGCTAGGACTTGACCTCTGGCTCCTGCCCGGCTACCGATGCCTGGTAAGGCCTAGGCGCAAGAAGACAAGCACCTAGGCTCCCGATGCCCGGGGGCTCCCCGGCGACGTTGCGCGCCCCTACCAGCTGCTCCTCCGACAGGGTCACGTCCGGGGCGTGACACAAGAAGACAAAGCCTCCCAGCGGCTAAGAAGACTCCCTCACCGCTAAGAAGACTCCCGAAGGTCTCATCTGGGGGAGGCCGGTCCAAGCCAACAAGACCTGACACTCAGGGTGTCAGAACAGAACAGCCAGATGATGCCCAGGCTTCTTCGGCTCCAAGACACCTCAACGGTCCACGACGCTCTGCTGCAAGGCCTCCTTGGACTCGGGCGCATGTAGACCATAGACTAGACCCCCGAACCCACTTGTACCCGACCCATCTCATTATATATAAGGGATTGGGTCAGTCCTAGAGGGGGAGGCCGAAACAGAACTCATTCGCACAACTCCAAACCAACTTCTCTACTCTGCAGCCTAGAGCATGCAATCCTCGTAGGAGCTTTGGCAGTTTCTCCACCGTCTCCTCCCTCTTCGGCGAGGGGGAGACACCTCCAGTGGCAAGGCAACACCACCATAGGATTAGCACCGAGCTAACCCCCTAACAAACCTCTTCTTCTGCACTCTGTTGTAACCCTAGATTTTGGGTGCTCTTGAGTACAAGATCGTCAACTGCTGGACGTAGGGACCGGCTTGGCCCGAACCAGGATTAATCCCGCATCTCCTGTGTGTTTCTTGTGTTCTTGAGTCCACCCAAGCCACTGTATCTGTCATGCGACGACACCATCCCAAACAAACATGCTTGCCGCGGTTTTGACTCCGCGACACCATCCAATTCCTGATTCTAGGCCTACCATGCGACAAGTCGTGCACTACCTTGATGGAGACATGAAGTTGCCATAGCAAATGCCAGAAAGCTTGACCCTTGGCATGCAATTCTTGATGCAAGTGAAGGGTTTGATTCATACATCCTGTCACAAGCAGCAACGACGGTGAGCTATGGCACACTTACCGACCTCTCGGGTGGGAAATGAACCCGTGGAAATAAGGTACAAGTAGATTGGCACTACTAATTATTGTACTTGTACTTGTGTGTGCAAGAAGTCTTTCAAAATAACCCATGTATAAATGGCTTGTATAGCATTTCTTTTTCAGCCATTTGCATGATATGAAATAGGAATGTTTTCTTTTCGACTGGAGATAAGTCAAAACCACTCGTATGGTCACTAAGATTTGGCCTTTTGGAATAAAAAAAATCCCCTTTAAAACAAATTGTTTCACAGGTCTGTCTTTTCAGCAAAAACTGGCGGGCATCTGGTCCTGATGCTAAGCGTAGCATCCTGAAGCTTAATAAAGGTTATATAACACTGAAAACACCATAAACCAGTAAATGCTCAGGTTTCTCCATAGTGAGGACACGCTCCATATTTCCCTAGCAAAATAACTGAACACAATATGGGTCATCAAGGCCTTACCCTAGAGATTAAATGTTCAACAGAAACCAAAGATATCGAGCCGAAACCACCATATCACAGAGAAACAACTAAAACAGATTCTGGCAAAAACAGAGAAGCTAAAATATGCCAGCCCACAATGCAGTCTCCTAAATTCTGAGGGCTTCTGCTGCCTCTACATTACTGGGTAGCTTGTCAGGGAGGAACATTGGTTCAGTTCAATGCAGGATTATGCCAGCATTAATTGAAATTCCCTTAGCCATGGGCTGACTGATTGTAAAATTTTGCTGCAGGTCTGTTGTGCTCTTGTGCTTGCTGTCTTCTCTCACTCTCTACATATTTTCCTTCCATCTTAGTACGACTGCCATGTGGGTTTGTGTCTGGAAATGAGTACATACGCTGATTGCCAAACGTTGGCTTCAAATCTTTGATCTATGATTTTCACCTAATCAATCCTGATGACGTATGGAGGATTTGAATATGTTCCATCCTCGTGGCAGAGACTAATGCTGACGGGTGCATCTGCCCTGTAACTGTGGCAAGAGCAGGCTGGTCAATTTGTCAGAGATGTTTTTTTTAGTAAAACTCAATTTGTCAACTGCGAGATTTTTTTAATTTTTAATCTTTTTTATTTAATATTCATAACAATCGCTCCTAATTTTTTTTCAGATCTGACCCTTTTGGTCGCGCCAGCGTCGCTAGCAGCGACCAAATAACGTTGCCGCGCCACATGCATTGACATGGCAACATCCGCCACGTTAGATATAGAAAGTACCTTCATTTGACTTGATACAAGAACGATATTATTTTTCTAATGCGACAAGCGCTAATACACGATTATTATGCTGCTGAAATATTATATTAATTTTTCTTTGCATACGATCTCAAATGTAAAAACTCAAAACTATAAAATTATAGTTCTCATTGAGGGCTACAACTTTCATGTGAAAAGTATCTTCATTTAACAACATACAAAAAAATATATTATTTTTTCTAATGCAATAAGCACTGGTACGCGGTTATTATGCTCCTGAAACATTATATTATTTTTTTGAGCATCTTAATGTCCTCAAATGAAAAAACTCAAAACTACAAAGTTGTAGATCTCATCGACAGCTACAATTGTTGTCTTCATCTGATGTCGTATCAAAGATTTATTATTTTTCAAAGTTTAGGTCTTGTCATACCATTCCTGATGGCTCCATATAATAACACTGTCACGCCAGTGGGAGTGGCGTGACAGCGTTTTCCACGTCAAAAACGCCGTCTAACATGGCATCTAACGTGACAGATGTTGCCGCACCAATACATGTGCGCGCGACAACGTTATTTGGGCGCACTAGCGCCTTGGCGCAACCAAAAGAGTCAAATCCGCAAAATTTTTCTAATAGCGATTATTATTGAAATATTGAATAAAAAAGAATTAAAAAATAAAAATTCTCCGTCAGCTGCCGGGGCTGCAGCCCCGGTTGTGGGCCAAAAATTTAGCAAGCAAATCTTCAGATCCAGCCCAACAGCCGCCTCCACGCCCAACTCGCAACAATAGCCACGAGCTCTCCCGCTCACCTCGTCCACGTCGGCAACTCGGCGTCGGACGCTCGCCTCCGCCTCTAGCTCCCGCCGTCAGCCCTCCAAGGTCCGAGCTCCGACTCCGTCTCCGAGGCTCCCCGTCGCTTGCTCTCTGCCCACTGCCCGCCTAGGCCGGTCACCCGGCTCCTGCCCCCCGGCTGGCCGGCCTCGCTCTGTCCCCCAGCGGCCTAGGCCAGGCTGCCAGTTGCCCAGGCCAGGTGGTCGGATGCCTGGCTAGTAGAATTGATCTCCGGGCCGCCCAGACGGCATCGGCGACAACGAGGGAGACGCTAGGCTTTTTGACGTTTTGACGCAGTGGAGGTCTGCTTCATAGGGAGACTGACAGGTCACAGGTGGAGCCTGTCTATCCAAAAAACCATGTGTTTTTTTTTGGCATTCCAATACATGAATTTTTTTAGCCATATGATGAAGATCCAACAGCCTCCACCTCTTCTTCTACCTCCAGCCTCATTCTACCACAATCACAGATCACAAATCACCGATCACAAGAGATAATTTTTTTTTTCTATGGAAGGACATATTACAATTTTTCCCCACGCCAGCACAATCACAGACGCGGGGTCGGATCCGCCGCCGCCGGCGTCGAGGGAGGGAGGGAGGAAGTCGCATCGGGGCTCCACATGTCGGCGGCGCGGTGAGCGGCATGGACGCGGGCGGCACCGGGGACCGGAGGGAGGAGGGCGACGGGGAAGAAGGTGGAGAGGGAGCACAAGGGTGCGTGGGCCCCATTGTCATAGGCACATAAAAATTTGTGTGTTGGTTGGACAAAAAGACACATGGGTGTTGTGTAGCATTCCTCCTTTTTTTATGCCTTATATATGACGAACCGTATGAAAGTTTGGCAGAAATCGAACGGGAAAAGAATTGTTCACAGACTCAGCGCTTAACTGCTTATACTACTATATATAACAAGTTATAACAACCCAGTAAAAGGAATCTAGCCGAATCCACTACTTCCCCATCAATGAAGAAAAGTGGCAATTGACATGCCACTATCAAGATTTAAGAGTACAAAAAGGACACAATACAGAGAAACCATATACTGATTTACAGACCATGTATACATCGAAATTAAACCAACCTATCGATGTCAAGAAAAAAAAATCAGCTCTAAGCAATAGCAGTGCCAACAACGTCAGCAGGCCAACTCCTGATCCCAGCATGTGTAAGCAAGGCCCAGAGAAATGTTATCAGCTCGCCGCCCCGCGCGATGGCCCCCAAGTGACCTCTGACATTTTCCGAGGGAGTGATGTACAGGATCATCTCTGACCAGAATTCAGCCAGCATCATCCATGTCTCTCCTTCTGTCATCTCCACCAATTGCTCTGCAAGCCTCACACCGTTCCTAAGAACTTCATTCTGTAAAGAATTGTCACTTAGCAATCGGACCACCTGCTCGTATTCAGACTCCGGTGCCAATGCACTGAACCCCACTAGGGCACGCTTAGCATCCTCCTTGACCGCCTCATATAGGCTCCTGCTCCATTTATCATCATCTGGAAGCAGATCTGGGGACCAGGCCATTAGGTATGTGCAGTACCGTGAAAGGTGAGTAGCAGCAACCTTGTGATTCAAATCGGGCTGGAAATCTTGTCCTTGACCATGTTGGTATAACTCAAGGATGCATGTGGCAATGTGCCATGTAAGTATAATCTCAGATGTGTTGTTTCTATTGCAGAACAAGAGAAATCTATTCCCTACTAGGCTGCGGCGTAGAGATTCTGTGCCCTTGCCCAATAGATGCCAATTGTTCTGCCTGTAGCACCGCAAAGTATGAATGATGCTGGCCTTCACTGCATTTGGTATCTTCACACTCCTATCTAGGTCTGGGAGACGCAGGAGGCGCCTGAGTAAAACAAGTGGGGTTGTTCTGGGGTGAACTACCAACACTGAACTCTGGCCCATTTTTGCATCCCAGTGCTTCATGTGCTTCCACTTGCATTGCAACAGAAAACCAAAACATTTCCTCATGCAAACAGAATGCTGCAAAGCGGCATGGTTTATATAGTGGCACATGAGGGCAACTTTGGTCCAATTAGAGAAAATGTAGGACGCTATGTACCTCACCTCCGCTATCACAACTAATGCGATAAGCAAAAATAAAGAAATGTCATTAAACAAAAAGGATCCAAAATTTTGGTCCTGTCTGTTGCTTATCAAGTACCCCTCATTGCACCAGAAATGACAACGCAGCTGATGGTTGTACTTAGTCTTCCAATTTGACAGGTGGCCCAACACGATGAATCTTGCAGCTAGGATGCAGTAAATTATGCTCAAGAGTGAGATACTGACACTCAACATAGGCAGCCAATACTTCGAGTAGGAGACTGGAAGTGATGAGAAGTAGTAATCTTGAGTGAAAGAAAGCTCATCTGCAATCACCTGGAAGACCCTTTCATGGTTGCCATCTCTCAGCAAGAAGTTCCAGAAAAAGTTAAGAGTCCTCACAGATCTATCATTGGCGTGCATGTACCTCGCAAATTGACATCTCAACAATTTGAACAATGAAAATGACAAGCACAGGTCTTTTAATTGTTGCATTGACTGAACAACCTGATCATTCAACTGCCAAACCATGTTAATGGTTACTAAGCCAGTTGTATTACTGACAAAATACCCATGTGCACACTTCTCCACATTACTATCTTGTTCTCCCATAAACAAGAGTGGAGGAGGCTGATCCTCACCTACCAATGGTCCATTGGGCTGAATTGCTTCTTGCCGTTGTTGCTGAGCCATGTGCCCAGAAATGAGGCGAGGATTACACCCAAATGCAATGGATCGCCGGGCCTTCACAAATGCGTAATATTTTAACACAATTTTAGCACAAATGATAGCAAAAAGCATCATTTCAAGGTAAAGTTGCCAGATATCGGTCATCATCGGGCCCAAGGCATAGAAACCAAGATAGATGGTCCAGAGACCTTGGAAAAGCAGCTGGATAGGGGGTCCTTTGTTGCGACCTTCCCTATCGTCAACAGCGACTATTACGCTAGTGTTGATCATGGTGATCTGAATGAGGAACGCCCATGATACAACTGTAAAATAATGAAAACCTCCACGGCATGATGCAGCCAAAGTTGACAGGTTATTGTTGTTGATGTAATCATTGGTATTGGTGCTGATTGTGGACACAACATACGACGTAATAGGCAGTAACAAGGTAGTGGCTCCAAGAAAGATGAACCTTGTGAAGGGGTGGTGGCGGTAGCGCTGCGCAAAGGCGCCAATCGCAACTATTACTCCAGCTAGAACAGCATCAGCAAGTACCAGCATGTTAGCCTGCAACAAGGTCCGTCCCATGGTCTTTTGGAAGGCTGACACTGATTCATGAGAGCATCTAATGCTCGAGGAACATTGCTGCAGTGAAGCATCGTCGAAGCAAATTGTGGTGGAATTCACCCCAGCCATAAGCTTAGCTGATATCAATAGAACAAAGTTGGCATAGAAATAAGTATACCCTGCTAGCTTTTATTTTGTGCTCCAATGGAAATGTACCATGCAAAATCTTAAAAAAGCCTAGAAATGAAAAGGTAACAGTGATAGGTAGAAAGAGAGATCTCCACTTACAGCTGTGTGCTATGCCGCTGCTATGCTGCTGGGAATTGATGTCTCGTGATGTGAATGGTTATGTATTGAACGGCTTTAATTTGCATGTATGTACTGATGGATGCAGAGGAGCCGTGAATAAGTACAGGCTTATCACGAACCAGCAAACTGCTATGATGATGGCTTATCATGAAGGAGGATATAAATATAGCATGCTTCTGCCGGTTCTTTCTGTCTTTTCCTCCGATAGATGCCAGGCT
Source organism: Saccharum hybrid cultivar R570 (assembly GCA_038087645.1). Classification (NCBI taxonomy): domain Eukaryota; kingdom Viridiplantae; phylum Streptophyta; class Magnoliopsida; order Poales; family Poaceae; genus Saccharum; species Saccharum hybrid cultivar. Next base: position 13,611,321 of record JAQSUU010000707.1, read on the forward strand.
TCAAGAATCAAGAGACATTGACTTATATTTACTTTTGGTTTGGTTAGTCGCCCTTGATGGTTTTCTTTTCCTTTCACTTTGATTACTCCATATATATAATGACTCGTGGTCTACATAATGTACCCAGATTAAGTCTGCATGAGTGCTTCCTATGATATCATAGGCTGCACACGCTACTATTCTTTTCGCACTGACAAGACATCCACTAATATGGAAAACATTTTTACAGGCAGGTCCTGTTGTTCCATATGATTTGGTAACCTGCCAATAAACCAATGATTGTAGAAATTGTCTATTATTTCCACAGGCAAATGACCTCCAATAATGCAAGTGGTTTCTACATGCAGTGTTCATAAAGAACCATCTGTTGAAATGATTCTTACGCATGGGGGTTTCCTAAGCCAACCGCCTGGCTAATATTTACATTATTTAATTTCTAAAAGAAAAAACATTAATTTAATCATAGATTGCTGAGACACAATATATTACAAAGAAAAAAATACACAGTGGATCAAGAGGGCCTTAATTGGGAGTGCTTCATGCATGACAATGGATTTAATTATTTTGTCCTGCCCGACAAAAGTCATGTAACTACTGAAAGCACTTGCGGAGCATGAGAAGGTGTGGTCATGGTAACTTAGGATGATTTGCGATAAGTTTACTTGGGTTTCATTTTCAGTAAGACACAAGGTACGCTTTTGAGTATCATTTTCAATAGGCCACAACATTTACTTGAGTTCCATGGATTTTATTCTATTATATTCTAATACTAACTCATGTGCTTTTAAATAATGTAAAAAAATAGACTTCAGCCCTCTTAAAAAAAAGAATCAGTCCACACTAACTCTACGCACATATGCACTGAGAATTTGAACCTGTTACAAGTTTCAAGGACACACCTATTTGGAAACTTTAGCTCTAAAGTTTAGAGTGGTGGATTCAAAGCTGCACACACAATGCGAGAAGCTTCCCTTATTTGCTTCCGGACCATATACAATTTTGGTTTTTGATTAACTACTATTGAACTTATGTTACTTACTGTCTCTATATTTAGAATGCAATGTAAAATGACTGTTGACATAGCCTCCCACCACCGCAATGTGCACCAAAGACAAATTCTTTTCACACCGAGTGCAGTGCGCCCCTATGCGTGGTTTCATTTCCATGCTGCTTACCTTTCCTCTAGCAAACAATAAACACTGACGCGACTTACTTTTTAGTCTCCCGGCCAGCCCTAATCATCACTTGGTCACCTAACCCAACATCAATTGTTGTTATTACTAGCTAGTAATGTATTGTTGGACGGAGAAGACCGACCTGGAGACTAGCAGCTGCTGGTCTATATCCTGACCAAAACTGATGAGTGTGGTATAGCTAGCTAGTAAGAAGTGCTAAGTACTACTTAGGCTTTACGCTTCTGCTTTATATATCTTATTAGAAGAAGAGATGATTAGTGTGATCCTCCAAAGGCTCGGAATAAGTTCCTTGACGGTGGGTGGGGCTGGACCAAAAGCTAGAGGCACATCCTGTGCAGGGCCGGGGAAATTTCAACATTATTTACGAGTTACGACTATATATGATTTCATTCTGCTAGTCCGTCAATGAATTCATTTGCTTTATATCTGTGGGGCCAGTCAGGTCAACTTCACGGTCCACGCCGCATTGATCAAGTTTCTTTCTTGATGAAAGGCATAGATCTAAATTCTATGACAGAGACAAGCGGGAGTGGGCTCTGAGTCCAAATGGACTTCCTTGGGATGGGAAGATAGGGGGCAGGCCGTGCCAGGGGCTGACTGGCGATCTGGCCCATCATTGAAATCGGCTCCCTCCGTGCTCCTCTGGTGGCGACATCCTTTGCACCTGGGCCATGAGCGGATGGATACGGCCACAATGTATTTTAGTTGGTTACTTAATGAAGCCCAATGAACATAACAATCTCTATCTCTATTCTATCTATCTATCTATCAATGGTATTTTGCGGAATTTCTGGTGGGGAAGTAAAGAGGGCAAACGGAAGACGTGTTAGGTGCCTTGGGATGATATGATCAAACCAAAGTTCCTAGGTGGTCTGGGTTTCAGAGATATTGAGCTTTTTAATCTAGCTTTGTTAGGGAAGCAAACATGGAGGGTGTTGTCTGGTGCAAATTCTCTAAGTGCTCGCATCCTCAAAGCTGTTTACTTCCCAGATACTAACTTCCTACGAGCTAGGCTTGGTAATGCGCCTTCCAGGATTTGGAGGTCAATTTTGGATGGCAGAGATGTCTCAGACCAAGGTCTGATCCGGCGTATTGGTACGGGAGAGGCAACAGATATCTGAACTATGAACTAGCTCCCGCGCGACGGCCTGTTGAGGCCGGTGATGAGTGTCCAAGCTAACCTTCCGCAGAGGGTCAGTGAACTTATTGACTCCACGACAATGTCATGGGACATGCAAAAGCTAGGTGAGTTTTTTGCTCCCATGGACAGGGAAGTTATTATTAATATTCCTTTGAGCACAAGGAGGCAAAGTGATTTCTGGGCCTGGCACTTTGATAAAAATGGCATATTCACAGTTCGTTCAGCTTATAGTATGCTAGTACTCAGGAAAAATAATATGACGGCATGCTCTAACAGTATTGCAAGAAGATCAAGCACTAAGGCAGATGAGAAAGAATGGACTGTGTTGTGGCATGTCCACCTGTAGAGATTAGCTAGACAATCTCTTCCTTCTGGGGATGTCTTGCATCATAGGAATATGAAGGCGCAAAGCACTTGTAAAGTGTGTATGGGCTTTGGAAAGGGAGGATTTCACTGAACACTTATGCACTATACCAATTGAGGATGCTTGAGGTTGGTTACATACTATAATAACTACCTTGAAGCATGAAGATCTTACACGGGTACTAGTTTCTTTGTGGGCAATTTGGTACGCGAAGAGGCAAGCTGTTTATGAGAATTCCTTTCAGAGCCCTCTATCCATGCATGCACTGTTTTGTTAAGAGTTTCCTGTCGGATCTGGAACTTGTGAAACAGGCAGCTCCTCTGGGGGCATGTCATCAATGTCAGAATGTACAGAAGGCACCATGGATCCCTCCACCAGTAGGCTTCATGAAAATAAATGTCGATGCTGCCATATCCAAGAACTCGAGCAAGGCATCAGCTTCAGCAGTGGCAAGGGACACCTCGGGCATGTTTGTTGGGGCTTCGGTTGTGGTAATTGAAGGTATTCCTGATCCTAAAATCATGGAGGCAGTGGCGTGTAGAGAGAGCCTAGCGCTGGCATCAAATATCATAGGCCTAGGCAAAGGTTTTGGATCTTATGTCTATGTAATTCAAGAGATCAAGGCACAAGGAGAAAGTTTTACTTCAGTTGAGTTTGTCCATGAAGGTCGGATGTCTAATGGGATGCTCCTAGGCTAGCGACGCCGGAGGGCGTGTGTACTTCTTATTCTTAAACCAATTAATAAAGTTTGAGATTCTAAAAAAAACTATTGTTCTCTTTCTTCTTCTTCTCTCTAAGGGTATCGTCAGCGCAATAATTGCCCCGCTCGACTTTTGTTCCCTATGTACGTGACTCCGTTTTCTACGTGAAAAACTAGACGGTTACTCTTCTCTCTGTTCCCTACATACATCACTCTATTTCCTACGTCCTTTCCCTTTGCTAATTTCTTCTTTGCTAAATTTGTAACGGAAGTGCCCGCACCCGGACGTCTGGATGGTACCCCCTGCAGGTAAAACAGAAAAGAAGAAATGGCAGACGGTACCCCTACAAACAGAAAACAAGAAACAAAAACCGCCCACGCGCACGGATCTGCTCGCCCCCTACCTTCACCGACCCCTAGCACCTCTGCCCCGCCGCTAGGTCACCCTCCATAGCCCACCCACCAGCTGCAACAATAGGGGGAAGCTATTGCAACATCGAAAGAACATCTAATGCAACAAACAAAAAAAAACTACTGCAACAAATGAAAAAAATCTATTGCAACATCGAAAGAACATCTAATGCAACGAACAAAGATATGAACTGCAACATCAAAAAAATGTTTGCTGCAACAATAAAAAAACATCCACTGCAACATCGGGGGAAACCTACTGCAACAATGAAAGAAAGCTATTGCAACATCTCAAGCACTACTACTACAACATCGGGAGAAATCTGCTGCAACAACAAAAAGAAGCTATTGCAACATCTAAGCACTACTACTGCAACATCGGGGGAAATTTGCTGCAACAAACGAAAAAAAGCTAGTGCAACATCTCAAGCACACTACTGCAACATCGTAAAACTACTATTGCAACATCCAGAAAAACATGGTTGCAACATCTAAAAAATTGATAGTTGCAACATACAGAAACACACGTTGCAACATCTGAAAATAGACTGTTTCAACACCACAAAAACACATGGGTTGGGGGTGCCGTCGGGGTGCAGATCGAGCCGCCTCCATGGATGGGGGATGGGCCACTGTCACCTGATGGGTGGAGGCGACCACCACGCCGCTGGATCTGCATTGTGCTCCACGGATCCACCGGCGATGGCGGATGAAGTCATACCACATAAGTGGCCTTCGACACGAACCCCACAGCGACAATCGTGGTTGCCGAGACGCAGGTGGGCGTGTGTCCCTCGCCGGTGGTGGCGGCGTTCTCGTCGCGCGGGCCTAACATGATGATCGTGTCGAGGGTGAACATTCTGGCGGCGGGGACGAACAATGTCAGGACGACGGACCTCGCCGTGCATGGGAATCAACAACATCTTGAGCACATCCATGGAGTGCCCGCACATGAGCGGGCTCGCTGTGCTGCTCCAGAGCGCGCACCCGGAGTGGAGCCCTGCCTCTCCGTGCGCTCGGCGCTAATGACCTCGGGTCCACATGGCCTATGCTGGCTACTCTGGTGGCAGGTCACCCCTGCTGGACGCAGCGAAGGGCAGGACGACCACATCGTTCGACTATGGCACGGCGTGGGGCACATAGACCCCGCGCGGCCGCTAGACCTGGGGCTGGTGTACTAGCTAGGCACCCCAGACTAAGGACTTTCTGTGCGCGCTCAACTACAGCTCCACCATGATTGCCGCCTTGGCGCGGAGCCATGATTGCACTTGCGCCGAGAACAAGACCTACTCCGTGGGCAGCCTCGGGATGGATTGAGATTGAGCTCACACCGCCGTGATGGGGAAGGGATGGAGCTTGTGCCGCCATCGGGATGAGGCCCGCACACCACCGTAGGGATGGCCCACGCCATCGCCGGGAAGGTTTCGCACCGCCGCAGGGAAGGGTAGAGGCCCACGTTGCCGCCAGGATGGAGCTCGAGAGCGCTTGGGGCGGCGGGGCTCACCCATGATGTCGCGAGGTCAGGCGTAGGAGGAAAGAATGAAGAAAAAATGAATCATTATTTTCATAACTAATGGCATGTGGGTAATTTTTTCCCCAAAAGCAGCTAAAAGCAGGGGATAAGGTCTCTTTAAGTTTTGTACTAGAGTAAAAGCAGCTTTTGGGTAAAAGCAGCTGTGGCTTATGGGCTTTTTGGTTGGCTTTTGGCTTTTGCAAAAGCAAAAGCATATTCAAAAGCCCAACAAAACCAGGCCTTAATAGTTCCAATACTGGGTATCACAAAAAAATGGTTGTTTGTGTCTTCATTGGTTGGTCTCTTTGACATGTCATGTCATATAGCCGGTGATGACGTGTCAAGAAAGTCCCAACAAAGAAATTACTTAATGGTCTCTATGACATGTCATGTCATATAGATACCACCTAAGAAACTACTCCCTCGGTCCTAACTTATCTAGGTTCAAAGCTAGAATAATAGTCTTTTTGGGACGGAGGGAGTATATACCACAATACACAATGTCTGATGGAGGCTACAAAAAATCTCCTACAATCATCTTTGTACTCACTCCCTGTTGGTATTTATTAATGCGAACAGAAAAGATCCGCAAGCGCACGGATACCGTTGTAGCTTTCACCCGGAGGGTTTTAAATATCGTATCCATAGGGAAACGTGTAAGTCAACTACGTGTTCTAACTTAACCAGAAAAGGTGAATGAGTTAGAAATATAAATAAGGTGGGAACAACTAAAGTGAAAACAAGACTAAAATGTAAGAGAGGATCAATCTAGTATGGGGTCGATAGTAGGAGTATAGAGAGGATAACTCGATCAGGGTTTCTACTTCTAACTTGGGCAGTCCACATATTTTACTATTCAACTAAGGAATTACTATGGAAGACCGCAAACAGAGTACGAATCTACCATGTAATTATATATCCTGCTAGGCCTACAGACGGGAGGTGGACTACAGAGGACTCAACGAAGCTATCACCTTCATGATCTACCACTGATCCGGAATATAGGGTGCATCTACGAGTAACCCTAGTCTAAGCGCCACGCTTACACTACGAATTATACTCTAACCTAGTCGACTAGATTAAAGCACTCAAAAGAGACTCGCAAACCAGAAGAATAATATAAACATGAATCTTACTTGAATCAAAAGTTGATTGCCAGAGCCTAAGCCATCTCAGGAGCAAGCCCACGTAGAGCTCGATCCTGCCGAAGTACAAGTTGTTGAAGAGGCACTGGCAGGCCAGCACCTCCTCCGAACTCCTCCCTCACTCTCCATCTCTCTACTATCTAGAAGACTAGATCTATTCTAACTTGGGAGTTGAGAGGACATCCATTCAAGGGACACCTCTCTTCCCCAAACTCTAGCTTTTCTCTTAAAGGTGATTATGATGATGGATTGAATGAATTCCCCCTGGAGAGGGGTCTAGGGCCTCGTTTATATAGCCCAGAGCATGGAACCGTGGCCCTTGGATCAAACCGACCTTCACGTGGGGTTAGGATGCATCCTTAGAGGGGGTTGAAGTAGTTGCAAAGGAAGGAGCCAAGGGGCGGCGGCCAAGGGCCAGTCGGCCTAGGGTTGAGGCCGGTTGGCCCCACCTGGCAGCGCCTCATGGTGGCCCTCCTCGTGGAGTCCTCTGGTGTCCTCTAGAAACCTCTTGCGTATTCGTGACGTGGAGATTAGGCCGATTGATGTGGGTTCCTTCTCTTAGAAGATATCAATTCCTGAATTATTCTAATAACCCCCTACAAAATATAGATTCACCAAAACTCGTGAAATTTCGTTAGTTGACACCCTAAACCTATGTTGGTGATCATTTATTAGCCCTTTATATATTTATTTTAACCCTTTATTATGGTAGATAACCATCGTCAACACTCCCCCATTCATCTTTCACTCCCATCTCTTATTTTGTCTTGTTATATATGATGTTCATTCCAACAATGGATATCATGTACTCCCTTCATTTAAAATGATAAGACATTTTGGCTTTTTCTAGATACCTTGTTTTTACTAAGCACTTAGATATACACTATATCTAAAAGCAGTGTGTAACAGGCTTGATGTGGGGGGTGGCCTAGGCTATGGTGGTGGAGGTGGTGGCGGCGTGCTACGGCTAGGGTTTGGGGGTGGCAGCGCTGGGAGAGTGGAGGGAGAGAGAGGCGGCGGCGCGTGGAAGAAGAAGAAGAGAGAGAGGAAAGGATAAAGGCCTTTCAACTATTCTATTCTTGATTGCAATGGTTACATGGCCTCTTGTATTTATAGTCCTGGGGGGCTTGGCCCCTAAGCAATCTCAGGAGATACTTATAGGATTTGGATTCTCCTTTCCTAACAACTCAAACTCGATTCCTTAACTAACTAACTTTATCCAAATCTATGAAGTCTCAACTAAGGTAACTTGATAATGATTGATGATGTCAGCGGCGGTGGCGGGGCAGCGACCACGGTGCCTCCCTCCTCCTTGGGCATGCGCCTAGCCTAGGGCAGGCCACGAGGCCTAGCTGGCGCGGCGGCGGCGGCCCCTCCTTGGGCCCTAATTGGCCTATTTTCTCTGTCGACGAGTACGGCCCATGTTGGACGTGTGACAGAACTCCCCTTCTCCACTTGGCGCATCCTCATGCCAAAATAGGACCTAATCGTTGACACCGTTAGGGGTAAGCGCTCATCCTAACAAGATGGCTAGGGGTTGCCATTGTTGCCAAAGACGAAGTACAGGTAGTCGCTCGTGTTCATCCCTGTTCGAGCATCATCGCGTGACATAAGAAGGAGAAGTCGAGGGACAGCTGCCCCAAAGTTCAAATGGATCCTCTCTTGAGATGGAGTGACGAGGTCATGGATGTGGTGGTCATCATCAGGGGCGAGGGAAGCAGGGAGCCAGCACCAGATCATCGAGGTCGAGCGTGTTGGTGGTGATGTCATCAATTCAAGCATGGTGCCGAAGATGAAGTGCCCATAATCGAATTCGTTAGGGGAGAGGCACTGTCGATTGTAGCCGTGGTGGGTAGCTGTGGTGGAGGGCGATGAAGATGCTGTCAATGAAGACCATGGTGTCCGAGGGTAGGGTGCCCCCTGGCCATGTGTGGCCCAACAAGATGCCTGTTGGTGTCATGTTGTGGTTGGCTGATGTCGGGGTCGGGTGGCAGCGCATCGCTATGAGCTCCTAGCCTCCTGGTCCTTCTCGTCTGACGATCTACAAAAGGTCATGCAAAAGTGGCGAAGCAGCAGGGATGTAGAGGTGTCTGTCGAAGAAGAGGAAGCCTTGGTCCATGGACCAAGCTGGTGCTGTCGAACCGTTGTCGATGGCGATATCGATGTGGTGTACTTCGCACTCTTGGAGGGTAGCGCTGTGGAGCTTGGTGAAGACTAGTACATAGATGGAGCTGAACTGGTCAAGGGTATTGGGGCGCCTAGATTTGCTCGCCCTGATCAAGATGTCGTGTGAGGGTGGCGCCTGGTGCTCGTGGGGGGGTGACTACACAGCCGCGGTCGTGGTACTCGAGCTCCATGCTAGTGAAGTCCCACATTAAACACCGAAGGCTGGCCAGCCATAGTGTCCCAAGAACGACGTTGATGTCGTTGCCGATGTCGAGTAGGAAGACATCGATGGTGGAGACCTCATTATCGATACGTAGCGGAGTGCTGAAGGAGGGCCACTCGGCAAGTGACCTTGGTGCCACTACCAATGAGGATGGTGGTCCTAATGTGTTGCTCCCCGGAGGCCAATGGCACACGCAACATTAATGTTAATAATGTTGTGCATCGCTCCCGTGTCCACCAACATGAAGACTCCACGCCGGTGATGATACCTGTCAGGAACTGATGAGGACATGACACCAACGAATACAACCATTGATTATAAGGTGCTTTTGTTCCTGCATTTGTATAGTAATTTTGGGTACAATTCACTTGGTTGCACATGTACATGTCGTTATTTGAATGTAGGTACAAATGTGTCTCAAAGTGTAAGTCCATCAAAGTTGAACTTTCGGTTCATCCGTAGCCTGATAGTGCTTCATTGGGAATGGCATAACTCATCCATCCGGAGTGCGATCGAGGTCAATGAGCACTTGATGGTTCAAATAGATCTGGTCCCACCTCAATATCACATTGGCAAGGCCTCCAAATCATTGAGATATTCTGTCACTATTTCTGTCAGGTGCTATGGCGTCGACACGGGCTTGTTATTCACACTTGGGACCCAGGCCCAAGTTGGAGCACACCCCAAGAAGATGGAGAACACCTAAGAGATGTCCAAGGACGTCCTCCTCCTTGGTCACCACCTTAGGAGTCGATCAAGGGCGTCCAAGCCAAGTTGGAGGCCCAATTCATATTAAGTTCGAGTCCATCTCGGGCTCCAGGACCGGTCTATAGTAAAATGGACGCCCAGGACGCATCTGGACTCCATTTTTGATGATCCACATATGGATGGAAATATAATTTCATAATCTAACCAATGGCTTTGGTTTGAGGCCCAAATTTTATTAGAGTAAAAAGGAATTGTCAAAACAAGTTGACATCCATAATCTATCAGGGCGCTGCATCGCCGTCTTTTGGGTCGTTTAGCCCTTGTAACATGTCGAGACTTCTTAGCGACGTGAGTAGGGGTCCTTGGATGCCCCTTAGGCTTTATAATTAGTATCCACCACCTATGTTAGGGTTTGGGTTTTGCTTTAGATCAATCTGTCATTGAACAGTCGCCGTTATCGGTTTGCGAGATCCCAACATCGAGTGCTTAATCATATATCCGCAATTGTCACTTCAATTGAGTTGTATTTTATCTTCTTGTTGCTTATGTTCTTCAATTCGTAGTAGGGACTAGCCTTCGTGGTGAGGTTAACCAGATTGTTAGATGGTTGATAACCAGAGGAGACATGGTGCTAAGGTTGTAGGGTTCGATCTTTGTGATCTGAAGCCGGATCGATGCGTCGCTCTCTGACCAAATCGTTGTTTATCTTGAGCCTAACGGAAGATCAGGAATCACGTCCCCATAAAGTGGTATTCGGAGCCTTAGGTGAACCATCAAGTTCATATTTATCCAAGTTTAGTTGATTTTCACCTTTGTCCCATAGTCCACCGCCATATTTGTTTCCTGTCCTACAACCCTCCACGCCATAGCCTTTGTATATTTCAGTTTTAGAGTCTGCCGTGTTGAGTTTGTGTCCTAGGTCAAAGTCTTGTTGCTGGTTTAGATTGTGTTCTTTTCTAGTTTGTGTTGATCCCTCCACCCACCGTCATCCCGTATCACCATCAGTTTGCATCTTGTGTCCACTGAAACCCTGATTCAAGCAGCTTCCTTAAAACAGTCATAACTTTTACATCCGAACTCGATACAGGGTGAATTTTATATCTATGGAGAATGCCAGAAAATTTTACATCAGTTTCATCCCAACTTAGTTGGGTTCATAAAAATTAAATTTGCGAAATTTGATCAGGAAAATCGAGTTTCGAGGCCCATAATTTTTATATGCTTTTTAGAGCACAATCCTGATTTTCTATAGGCCACATCTTTTATCCAATTGAGCTCAAATTTTTTGAGGTTTATTGTTGTGTGATCCTTGCTGAGAAAAAATATCAAAAGGGCAAAAGCAAGGAAAAAATTTTGAACAAAAAAAAAGAGAAAAGAAAAAAATAGCAAAAGAGAAGAGGAGATCAAAAAGGAGCACATAAAGAACACTCGATAGCTCTATTGTTTGTGGTGCCTTTTGCCTTGTCCGTATTTCCATTGCTATCTTTTATACTTGTTTCACTTTCTTGTGTGTCACAACTGGTGCTAGGAACACATATAGGCCAGCAACTAGGATAAGTGCTCTAGGTATTTATTCAATATTGCTATTTGTTACTGAATTATGTGCCACATATATATATATTTGTTCTTTATGTGCCTTCCAAGCTCCACATACATACTCTAGATCAGTACAGAAAAAGATCCTTGCAATCTTGGTGCCACGCCCTCATAGGTATCACGAACCAGCCACTGGTTGTATCGTCCATTGCTTTGTGTTGGTAAGAACACTCGTAAGAGCTTGGTAAGACATGTGAGAGTGTGATTCCACCAACCTATAAATAGTTGACAGGACATTTTTTTAATTCTAATCAAACAATGAGTTTTTGTTTAATTGTGAATTGCAGGAAATCATAGACCAGATATTTGCAAGGATGGATCGGATAAAGAAAAATCAGCCATCACAAATATATCATAATCATCAAGGTATGAGAGGTAAATTAACCATACCATTTTATTCTGGATTTTATGATGGAGAAAAATATTTTGATTGGGAGATGGCTGTAGAACAAGAATTTAAATCTCACCTAGTTTATGAGATACATAAAGTTAAATATGCCACTAGGGAATTCAAAGATTTTGCTCAATTCTGGTGGCGAGAACTAGGCAATTTGCATCAACAACCTCAATCATGGGATAGACTTAAAGAAGCAATGCGTGATCATTTTATTCCTCCATCTTATAAATGTAAAATGCAACACTTAGAGCAAGGTAATATGTCTGTCCAGGAATATTATGTAGAGTTTCAAAAGTGTGCAAGATGTTGTGGGATAGAGGAGGGTCCGAAGGATAAAGTTTGTCGTTTTATGGTGGTTTGAGATGTGAAATTCATAATATTATTTATTATAAAGATTTTAATACTACAAACCAGTTGTTTCAGCTAGCTATGCTTGCAGAAAAATAATTGCAGAGACATCAACAAAAGAACCAGACCAACATTGGTGACAACCTCAATCAGGTTTTAGCAAGGATGGAGCAAGCATTCACGAAGATCGAGATTGCGATAAGCAGACGAGTGGTTGTTTCCACCGTTACAGAATCATCTTCACCACCACCTCCCACACCCACTTTGGAACATGGTAAAATTTTAAACTTGATAGAAATTGTACAACTTCATAAAGAGAGTGTTTCTACTAAAAACAAAGAGGTTGATATTAAAAACAAAAATCACCAAGTACCTAAACTAGAAGATCCTTTTATGCTTGCTATAAATATGATAATGTTCAAATTGGTGATGATGTGCTGAATTTGTCCACCACTCATGCTATAATAGAGCAACATTTAGTGGACACAAAATCTGAATTTCCTTTGTCACAAAATAATTGTTTGGACAGTGCTTGTGATAAAGTAGAGTTATGTGACAATGCTTTTAATATACATATGCCACAACTAGTAAATGAGCATGATGTTTTTGTTTTGGAACCGAATACTTGTACTAAAAATAAGAATTTGAATGAGCATGATTCTTTTGTTTTGGAACCAAATACTTGTGCTAAAAATAAGAATTTATTTCCCATTGCTGCTAAAAAAGATGAGCTAAAATTATTATATTCTTTAGATACTTTGGGTTATATTGAGTTTGATACTCTGTGTGCTCTTGCTACTTTGGAAGAGAAATTTTGGTTTGCTCATTTGTCACGGTCATCTAGATGTACATTTCACTTTATTGGCAAATATAATAAGAAAGGAGAGTATATGGCACACAAAGTTTATATTTGTTCAAATTTGAAATCTTCTTTTGTTGTGCAACAATATGATAATTTCGAGGCCTACAATATATATAATCATGTCATGTGAAGATCCCTAAGTTTTGTTATAAAGCAACAGGTTAAATTTCAAGAAGAGGAGCAATATTGGCTACTACCTACAATCTGTCCTCCAACTAAGCTCAAACCAAGGACGGTTTGTTGTCAAGAAGGGGAGGGTGATGAGGACATGACACTATCAGATACAACCATTGATTATAAGGTGTGTTCGTTCCTATATTTGTATAGTAATTTTAGGTATAATTCACTTGGTTCCATATGTACATGTTGTTATTTAAATGTAGGTACAAATGTGTCTCAAAGTGCAAGTTCATCAAAGTTGAACTTTCGGTTCGTCGGCAGCCCGATAGTGTTTCATTGGGAAGCCCGTAACTCATCCATCTTGAGTGCGATCGAGGCCAATGAGCACTTGATAGAAAGCTTATTTGATAAGCTTTCAAATAGATCTGGTCCCACCTCAATATCACATTGGAAAGGCCTCCAAATCATCGAGACATTCTGTAGCTATTTCTGTCGGGTGCTATGGTGTCATCGTGGGCTTGTTATTCACACTTGGGACCCAGGCCCAAGTTGGAGCATACCCCGAGAAGATGGAAAACACATAAGAGATGCCCAAGGACGTCCTCCTACTTGGCCACCACCTTAGGAGTCGAGCAAGGGTGTCTAAGCCAAGTTGGAGGCCCAATCCATATTAAGTTCGAGTCCATCTCGGGCTCTAGGACTAGTCTATAGTAAAATGGACGCCCAGGACGTATCCGGCTTCATTTTTTATGATACACATATGGATGGAAATATAATTTCATAAGCTAACCAATGGTTTTGGTTTGAGGCCTAAATTACATTGGAGTCAACAGGAATTGTCAAAATAAGTTGACATATAGAATCTATCAAGGCGCTGCATCGTCGTCTTTTAGGCCATTTAGCCCTTATAACGTGTCGAGACTTCTTAGCAACGTGAGTAGGGGTCCTTAGATGCCTCTTAGGCTTTATAATTAGTAGCCACCACCTATGTTAGGGTTTGAGTTTTGCTTTAGATCAATCTGTCTTTGAACCGTCATCGTTATCGGTTTGCGAGACCCCAACTTTGAGTGCTTAATCATATATCCGCAATTGTCACTTTAATTGAGTTGCGTTTTATCTTATATTGCTTGTGTTCTTCAATTCGTAGTAGGGACTAGCCTTCGTGGCGAAGTCAACCGGATTGTGACACGGTTGATAACGAGAGGAGACGTGGTGCTAAGGTTGCAGGGTTCGATCTTTGTGATCTGAAGCCGGATCAGTGTGTCGCTCTCCGACCAAATCATTGTTTATCTTGAGCCTGGCGGAAGATCAGGAATCATGTCCCCATCAGGAACATAGGAGTGCATCTGCGGGCGGCTGCATTTGTCGTACCTATCATCATTGTGAAGGTGTTGTCGGTGTCGTCGGTGAGCGAGATGGTAAGGTTGTTCTTGCGTTTATAGTTGTTGATGGAGTGCCTGTTGTAGTAGATTTGGACGCTGATCCAGTGGCGCTTGTCCATCAGGTAGTCTCGGATTGGCCCGCCGAAGTACTTGGTCATGCCATGGTTGCGTGCTCCGGGTTGGTTGCTGTTTTGATCCTTGTCAGGTGCATGTACCGTAGTTGTGCTGTATGTATTAGGTGAAAGATGGTATAACTGATTTCCATGTCATTGGTGGCGTATTGGCCTCTAATGGACTCGCAGCCATTTAGCCACGCTAGTGGATCTGCGGAGCCATTGTACGTCAGGGTTGGTAGCGGTGCCTTGATGGTTAGCCAAGACTTTGCTGGTGTTGGTGCTGCTGAAGGGGAGGATCCTGTGGAGATGTAAGGGAGGGCGCCTGTTGTGCCGGCTGCTGTGGTGCAGTTGTGATCACCTGTTGCACTGGCGACTAGTTTGTCGGCTTCGGTGGTGGGGGTTGAGGTGCCTTAGGTTCTACTGTTAGGTGAGGAAGTAGAAATTGGACTTGTGCCATAGGCATTACCTCCTGTCCCGGTTAGGTGATCGTGTTGATGTTAGGGATCTCCTTGGGACATGATTCATTGCTGTTATGTTAAGGGTCGGGCAGCAGCGGGCTGCTACTGCTATTGACAGAGGGGGCCCTAGAGTTGATGGCTAGAGTATACCCGTTGTCGAGGATCTGGCCTGGGCATGGCAGCAAGGGCGGCTGTAGTGCTGGTGGTGCCATAAACAAGTTCTGCAACGCTTCCCTGACGATCTCTGGGAGAGATTCCTCCATCGTGGTGTTGACGAATGATTTGTTGGCGGCGATCAGAACTTGCTGTTTGTTTGCATGAAGGTTGTCGATGGTGGCGTCCAGATTCAATCAGGCTTGGATCATCGCTGTGGTGTTGGAGTCATGTGGCGTGTTGGTCTCCAGCGGAATTGGATCTGATTTAGATGGAGAGGTGTTGCGCTTGTCGAAGAACTTTTGGAACTTTCTTGTCCACCATTGATGAAGTCATTAGGGCGTTCTCCTTGGGGTTTCCACTCTCGATGTTGTTCAAGGTGGCATTGAGATTGGCGGGGTTCACGTAGACCTTGTCGTTGAGGTTCCAGATCAGATCCAGTTTGGCGTTGAGGTTTTGGAGCTCCTTCATGATGGTGGCGGTCATGGATGCCTGAGGGATCGACTTGGTCTCTTGATACCAGATGTAACAAGCTTGATGCGGGGGGCGGCCTAGGCTTTGGAGGTGGAGGTGGTGGTAGCGTGCTAGGGCTATGGATTGGGGGGCGGCGCTAGGAGAGAGGAGGGAGAGAGAGGCGGCGGCACATGGAAGAAGAAGAAGAAGAGAGAGAGGAGTGGATAAATGCCTTTCGGCTATTCTATTCTTGATTGCAATGGTTACATGGCCCCTTATATTTATAGTCTTGGGGGACTTGGCCCTTAAGCAATCTCAGGAGATTCTTATAGGATTTGGATTCTCCTTTCCTAACAACTCAAACTCGATTCCTTAACTAACTTTTTCCAAATCTATGAAGTCTCAACTAAGGTAACTTGATAATGATTGATGACATCGGCGGCGGCGGCCACGGCGCTTCCCTCCTCCTTGGGTGCGCACCCGGCCTAGGGCAGGCCGCGAGGCTCGGCTGGCGCGGCGGTAGTGGCGTCGGCGTCCCCTCCTTGGGCCCTAATTGGCCCGTTTTCTCTGCTGACAAGCACGGCCCGTGTTGGACGTGTGACACAGTGTATCTAGAAAAAAAAATAAAACAAATTATAATTTAGAACAAAGAGAGCAGTTCTTAAACTTTGTTTGTTTGTGCAAGATCTAGTTTCTTTCATGACACTAGTTTATTTGTAGTTTCTCATCTCTTTTCTTTTCTTTAACGGTGTTGCTACGTCAACAAAAAATCCTACGTGGCAGATATTAAATGGTATGGAAATTTACTATACTTAAATAGGAGGAACCCACTAGCAGATTTCTCTGCGATTTCGTGCAGCCACATTATCAGTGGACCCCACAACCACAAGTCAGTACGAAGTGTCGCCCCCTGCCTGATCCATTTCCACCGAGTCGTCCGAGCTCCTTCGCCTCCCTGTTCCGTTTCCACCGTGTCATTTGAAGCAAACTGAAGACATGAAGAGGCAAC
Organism: Saccharum hybrid cultivar R570; assembly: GCA_038087645.1. Lineage (NCBI taxonomy): Eukaryota > Viridiplantae > Streptophyta > Magnoliopsida > Poales > Poaceae > Saccharum > Saccharum hybrid cultivar. The sequence goes on from JAQSUU010000707.1 coordinate 13,627,782, forward strand.
GTCGTTGTAATGTGAAACTGATATCTCCACCAAGCTGGCAGCAGATTACCCCACCGACGATCTTCCCAATTTATTCCTCGGTCACCACAAGAACCACTACTTGTTCCTCTTCTCAGATACGGAGGCAGCAGGCCCGGCGCTCACGAAGAAGGAGGCGCTCGCGGAGGCCCCTCACGACCGTGGGCACTCACGGAAGCAGCAGCGCTGCCGGTGGTGTTAGTGTCCAGTGAGGCTCCTCGCCGCCGCCAGCGCTCGCGGAGGTCGCGACGGCAGTGGCGCTCGCGAAAGGGCCCTCGCTGCCGGAGGTGTTCGTGGCCGGCTACGCTTGCGGAGGTCGCGACAGCAGTGGCGCTCGCGGTCGCGGCGTGCTCCACGCGTGCGCTCTTCTCCGAGGTCCGCTGTCCTGTTCCTCACTCACTTTCGACCTTTCCATTTGTTCAAATCAACTCTTTCATACCGGTAAAGCTTTTCAACTCTCAGATCCACGAGAGCGCGGCTGGATCCAGGCTGGCGCAACCTACTCAACCGATCCACAGTGGACACGACACGGCAGGACCCATGGCGTGGTGGGCTATACTACGACCTGAATGCCATGGATGAGGCAGTGAGGACAGACGTGTGTTTCGTATTATCCATTAAAAATGCAAGTATTATTAATTGGTACTCATAGTTCTTTTCATATGCTCAGTCATATTTTCGCCCTATGGCTGTCTTCGTAACGTGGCTTTTTAGAATTGTCTTCTATTTGCAATTTTATAACTTCCATATTTTCTTCCAACCTTTGTATACGTATCACAAAATACTTTATGTTTCACCAAATGTTCAAATAGATATGCGATGCTACAAATTTTCCTAGCAACGCACGCACGGGGTATCATCTAGTTATCCTAGTTATAGCATCGGAAGTGCCCTTGGCATTGACTAGTTGGTAGGATTAACTCTAGTTGTTAAATTCGTCATTGGTTGGTCAAAACATTGTAAAAATCTTCATTGGTTGGTTAAAACAGAGCACTCAAAAAAAATCTAAGCACACGTTATACTAGTTAATTAGTTTGGTCCTCATTTCTCCACACATTATCTACTTTTAGCTGGCTTGGGGTAGATTCTCATATTACGTACAGTAATCTGGAATCTAGTCATATTGTGTTTTGGATTGGATGGTATTCATATTTGCGCTGAGCACGCTAGTCTTTGCTGGTTGGCTGGGGCTTGGTCGTTGTACACGCGCTGCCCTTGTCGGCGCACCTGCGGCTCGGCAAAAAACAGACCGAACACCTTTGCCTGTTCTGCTCTGTACGTATATACTACATTCCGTACTGTATGTATGTACGTATGCACATAGATCGGCTGATATGTGATTACTACACCGGTTGAGGTTCAAATTAAGGCCGTGGCCCATGGGCAATGGCAGTCCAGTAACGTTGGGCCCAGGGTCGGACACGGACAGAGCCGTGCGCAGTTGGGAGGGACGACGCAGGCAGCATGACAAATACTGCAGGTGCCATGCATGCATACAGATACAGACACGGACTACAGACACAGCGATACAGTTATACAGATACAGACGTAGGCAGTACATCTGGCAACCGATTGGAACCTGCTACCTGCAGCCTGCAGCAGCAGAGCAGAGTGGGTGGTGGGCGTCTCTTCAATTTGAGTGGTAGTACCTCCGTCCAACGAGAATGCAACCCTCGCGTCTCGAGGAATCAAAGGTTCTTAACTTTGACTAAATATAGATTAAAAGATATTAATGTTTATAATATGTAATAAGTATTATCAGATTAGTCATGAAATATATTTTTATAATAAACTTAATTAGAGGTCTAACTATAGATAACATCTTCTATAAATTTGATCCAACTCAAAGATTCTTTGACTTTTTGAAAAGCGAGATTTGCATTATTTTTTTGGACGGAGGGAGTAGAGCACTAATGGCTTCTGTTGGGCGATCTCGTTGCATGTTTATGTTTAATCTCTACCACATAATGCACTGATAAAACTTCCCTAAAGCCACATAAAAAATTGTCCACTATAGTCATTAACTTTGCTAAATGCACCTAAAAAAATGCACCCAATAGAATCTGACTTTTCAAATTGAAGGACGAGATTCAATCTATGCACTCTTTTCTCTTACTACTCGTTTATATCCAATGGACCAAACTGTTTAGATAAAATAAACCTCGTCACTCGTACCTCCCACCGTCCCGGACCCACCCCACGCGTGACACGCGAGGCGCCACCCTCCATCTCCCTGCCGCCCCCCTTTCACGCGCGAAGGCTTCCACTCCCCGACGTGCAACGCGAGCTCGAACACGCCACTAACCTGCCCGCCCACCGACTCTATGGAGCTAGACACATCGCCGCCGCCACACCTCCAGGGAGCCACGCCGCCTGGGAGCCACACCACCTCGCCTCCTGGGAGCCGCACCGCCAGGGGCTCGAAAACCCAGCTATAGGTGCCCGCGGCGATGGCTGTGTTGTGTCTTTAGGATCATAACCAGTAGATCTAGCGGGTACACCTTTCCTTGATTTGGGATAAACATGTAGATCATTCTAGGATATGAACTGATATGAGCTAGAACGGGAAAGAAAGGGGAGGATGCCTGACTATCGGGCTTGGCTGACGAGCTCGAAGAGAAGGCAGTCACGACGTCAGTGTAGGTGGCTCTGGTGTTGGTGGAGGAGTAGCAGTGCAGTGGCGCCGCCGGTGGGGCATCCCGCCGCTGGCAGTGCCACCCTCGGGATCGGACTAGGGTTAGGAGTGGGGTGGTACTGTAGCACTCAACCTCTTGTATGGAGCCCCTAGCCCCCACCTCCTCTTATAGGCACTGTGCGACGGGGGGCCACCAGTCAGGAGTATGGCTGAACGCCCCTGATCAAGGCGTGAATTAAGGTCCAAGTGGTCGTTGGGCCATCTTGGTGGGAGATCAACCTAACATTCTTCCCCTTGGTCTCAACTTATCACTTAAACTTTGGACTTAAACTTTATACTTATTTCTTTTACCATTCCATCACAGATCAGTGTATAGAGCGTGCCTCATCGTCATGATCAATTGCCAATAGATTTAACAGCTATAATACACATCTCTAATCTGAAATAGATTCCTTAACGTTAGGCCCTTTAGTGTCCAGAAATCATAGGCTATACCATAAACCCATGTCGACTGTGTATTATGTGAACACACTGGGTGGTACGCCTTTAGTAAGCGGATCTGCAAGCACTTACTTGTCACTTATATGTTCAATACTTTTTATATGATTCCGGACTTTCTCATTTACAACGTATTACTTTAATGTAAATGTATTTGGCAGCACACTGGACCCGTTGTCTTAGGAGCAAACTACTTAAATGGTTAATCGTAGTTTTTTTGAGCTTTTTTAGAAATTGGTATAATCTTATTCATCATTATTTCCTGCATTGTTTAAGACCCAACTTCACGACGAGCCTAACGAGCCGAGCCTAACGAGCCGAGCCGAAGTTGAAAGTCGTTCCAAATCAAGTCATTTTTATTTTAAAAGATAAATGAGTCCAATCGGAGCACTTTTGTACCGAGCCACCGAGCCAGCTTAACGAGCTTTTTGTCCAGCCCTAATTCCAGGTACAAGTTCCTTAACCATTTTGCCTGTCCCGTAGCCTCATATCATGCTATACTATAACTTTGCATCACTGATGATACTAAAATTGTTTCTTTGGAGCTTTTCCACAATAAAACTCTAACTGCGAGTGTTAGCTACTATGTGGGTTTTACTAAACATCTCACCAAAATTTAATATTGTACCCAGAACTACTTGAGAGTACTTGTTCTTTCTTTCTTAGCATAAGGCCGACATTCTTAACTCAATTCCAGTGATCTATATCTGGACTGGACTTTTGCTAAAACAACCCGGATACGTGAACTATGTCAGGGTAAGAACTTATCTGTGTACTCATTAAGCTTCCAACAGCTGAAGCATATAGGACGTCCACCTATAACAATCTCACATTGCTTCTTGAAACACTAAAATTCCCAAAGCTATTACCCTTGACCATGGGAATAGGCGTAGGTTTACCTGCATAGGTACTTTATTTCTTTAGAAACTTTTCTTAGCATGTCTATGCGATGGTCCTAATACCCCTTTTTCTTCTATCTCGGTGAATTTCAATTCTTATAACGAGAGATATTTCACCGAGAACTTTCTTATTGAACCTTGAGGACAATAACTTCTTCTCATGTAGTAGATCGACATCACTACTAATAAGTAAGATGTCATCCATGTATACAGGATTAGGAAATAAATTTCCCATTCTATAACTTTATACAAATGCAATTGTCCTTTCATTCTCTTTAACCCATAATTTCTAATTGACTATTCAACTTTAAATGCCACTGTCTAGAGATTTGCTCTAGTCCATAAGAGATTTCTATATGTGGCATCCCTTACGTTCTTTTCTTTTCATGACAAAACCTCTGGGTTGTGCCATGTAATCAGTTTTTATACAAATCCTTTTAGGAAATGTCGTCTTTACTTTCATTTGATGTAACTCAGATTATGATGTGCCACTAGCACTCATTGTAATCTATTCATTCGTTTCGCGTAAAATCTTTTGATTCAAGTCGCGCCCTACATCTCTATATATTCCCTTTGGAGCCACATTTTGTCTTGTAGACCCATCACAACCTACTGTTTTTGCTCCTTAGGAATTTATTCTAGATCCTAAAATATTATTGGTGCTCATTGATATCTTTCTATATCCCCTTTGGAGTCACATTTGACTTGTAGACCCATTACAGCCTACTGTTTTTGCTCCATTAGGAATTTCTACTAAGTCCCAAACATCGTTGGTATTATCGATTTCATTTCATCTTCCTTTGCTTATTGCCATTTGAATGAGTGAACGCATCTTATGGCTTCTTGAAATGAGATGGAATCACTTTCTATTTGAATTTTGCTAATATAGACTTTATAATCATCAGATATATCTAATTCTCTTCTTCTTTGAGATTTGTGGGGCCTCAGCTACTAGCATTTCTTGACATTTATTGCCAAAAGACAATTGATTCTACAAGGTCCTATGTAACAAGATCCTTGTTTATATTATTCATCCTCCTTGCGGAGTTAGGTCTTTTTGTAACATGCTCCCCCAGATTGTCTCATCTTCAAACTTTCTCATTTTGGGTTTAATTTGCTAAAACTCGTATAGTGCGTTTAGCACCGTCTTAATAACTTTGAATTGTAAAAGGTCCAGGAATTATTTAGCTATTTCTTTACTTTAGGGGTATCGTTATTATGACCGTCTTACTCCCCTGACGATCACATTTATCTTTTATAGATCACTCTTGCCTTCAATGTATAGTATGCATCGCATTATCTGAAGTATCAGGAAGTATCTTTCTTAATTGTCTTTCTTATCATTTCTCCCCCTCGAAATGTGGTATGAACTTTTCTACCACAATTTTGAAAACTTTTCAGAACTCTTGTGAATGAGAAAAAATTTGATTACTTACTTCATCCACATGATTACATAATGCAAAATAAAATTATTTCTTAGTTCGTATGGGAGTACTTTTTCCTCATTTCACTTCAAGAACTCAACAGAGTCCTCTTATTATCAGTACTTTTGCAGGTCATGCTTGCATGTCATTCTTATCATGAGGTTCGTTCGCAACTTACTTTTGTTCTTAAACTCATACTAGGATAGCATAAGAGCTACCCTAAACTTGTCTCCCTGTGCAGGATACACTAAAAGCACATGAGTCATCACAACTTTCTCCCGCCATGCAGGATAAGTGTTATGCCAGACTTCTCCCGCCATGCGGGTATTTTCTCAAACTTTTCTTGCTAAGCGGGTACTATCATAAACTTTTTCTCGCCATACGAGATAATTCCCTTAAAGGGACATAAATACCAGGATTGACTCATATTTAATCATCAAATTTAAGAATAAATCTGAATACTCTTTAACACACATGCTTAATCCGACGTTGGTCAAATTAAACATACATGTCACTTATTATATTTTATATCATGATGATTAGGACTAAAAAAATATATTACTTATTACATCTCTTATCATGATGATAAAAACTGAAAACTAAAACCTTCTTCATATGGAGTACATAAAAGACATTCCTTAAAGTAAACTCTTATTGTTCTATTTTCTTTTCTTGGATCAATATCCCTGAAATATTTGAAAACTTTTCTTTTCAAGCCACTCTTAAAGGGAACATAGTCCCTCATGCAATGGCCTTCTTTCTCATAGAACTTGCACTTAGTCTTTTCATCATCTGAGTCACAAGTACCCATATCACTTTCTTTTCTGCCTTCAAGAATGAAAGCATGAAGGTCTCTGTCTGAAAAATATTCATCAATGATCAACAATAAACTTTGAAATCTTTAAGTTCTATTCTATGTCACCGTTGGGCAGAAATAGAATAAAACGTCGTTTTTCTACATTAATTCTATATCACCGATGGGCAGAAATAGAATTAGTGCATGAAACTCACATTTTTTATAAGTACTCTTCAAAATTAAATTCTCCCGTTGGTTCGAATTTAATGAGAAGATAATCAACATTATTGCAGCGGAAACATGAAAATACGTTACATTCTGCTTGCTCTGGAGCATCTCTTATTTCTTATCCATTCTCTGAAAATTGGTCACTTTGATGCAAAATTTATCAGAGATTTAAACTTTAAACATAAAACTCATAGAATTATAATATTTTTGTCATCAACGTTAGTCAGAAAATAACAATATTATAATTTATCTTAACTATAAACTGACTATTCCTCCAAATAAATTTTTTCCATTGGTTCCAACTATAACTGGAGGATCAATTTTTCATCATTCATTGAATAACTATAATTGTTCTTCAAATTAAATCCTTCCGTTGGTTCAGATTTAATGAGAAGACAATAAACTTTAACTTTGTAGTGGAAACTGGACAAAATTCTTGAAATAAGATTCATCTACTTTTTAGAAGCATTTCTCTGTACTCATTTACTCTCTGACAATTTTATCCCGTTGTTCAAAATTGATATTTATGTTCCAAACGGCCCCTCAAGAAAATATGAATTACCTTGACAGTTTCAAATAGCACTCAATGAAATACGAATTACCTTGGCTGTTTCTCATACCCAAGGAAATGAGCAGTTACCTTGGCGGTTTGTAATAACTCTGAAGGAAACCTAGAATTACCTTGGCGTTATGGTTTAGCACTCTAGAATTAATATCCACTTCCTTGGAGTACTATGTCTGCAACCAAGGAAACTACACTTCCTTGGCGGTTTTGTTTCGGCCCTCAAGAAATCTTTAGCACTCAAGGAAATTCAGGATTATAGTAGTGAGTGTGACTATCATGCATGCAACAAGCTGTGCATAGAAGCACATGTATTAGTGGGCTTGAAAATAAGTATATGTTAGGAGGAATTGGAAACAGAATGTAAAACATGGTATCGTATACTAATAAAAAACTTTTTGTAGATAAATAGAAGACAAGTATTGTATAACTTGGCACTTATATAACTTCATTTATAGTCCAGCACTTAGCTATTTTAATGACCCTGCTCTGATTGAAACATTGGAGTTAATTTCTATCTTGAAAGCAAGTTTGTGCTCCTGGCTGTAGGCTGTAGCATAGTCGGAAATTTCCACCCGGCCGCATCGCTTCGCCCAACTTAGTCTTAGATTATTATTCGAATATTTCAATCGTGTGCTTACATCGTCTTGTGGGAAGTATTAGTTCTCGTTGCATTTGACAAATTTGGTGATGCCCGGGTGGTAGGTGGTTCAAGTCTACCGTCCTGTTTTTCAGATATACAAATGCTGAGACATGCAGAGTCAACGGTACAATGGGATCAGCCATTGCAAACCATGGGCGGGGACCTTTTCCTCCATTGTCACACTTTCGTTCTTGCTATGCTATTCAAATGGGATTAACTGTACTGTAACCTTTCTTTTCCCTGATGAAGTATCTACACATATAAAACTCTGAAACAGTCAGTGGACGACGTATTGTACCGAGGGAATTAAAATCTCCAACTTGATATGTGCACACATCAATGTTTGAACGAGTCCTTGTTTCTTTAAAATCAAAGCCAGCTGTCATAACTTGGTCCTAATTCACTTGTTACATTCTTCCGCCATTCCAAATAATATGTCACATTCAACCATTATAAAAATATACATATACAATACTAGAAAAAACAGAATATTCTCCAGTGCTAAAAGCCTAAATCCCATCAAGGAAATCAGAAAAACCGCCAAAAAAATTAGTCCTGGCAGTCGACCCTCATGACATTATTAGAACTCATAAGCAAAGTAAACTTATATCCTTTTGTTAACACACCATTCATCTCACAAATATTTGAATGCATGAGTTCTAATAATGTCGTGTGTGTCTCATCTACAGCCTTGTTTGGCTTACAAGGTTGCTTTGTTTGCACACGCACTTGACATTTAGAACCTTCGACAACAGGAAAATTAGGAATTAAACTCATACTGTACAGCCACGAGATACAACTATAATTAATATGACACAAGGAAATATAACAACCCTGAGGATATATATTTTCTCAAGTGTTGCTGACTGCCAAGGAAATTGTAAGACCTGTCAAGGACTAATAATTTATTGATAGGGCCGACGATCACTAAGAAAATATACCGAACGTGAAGGAGAGTATATAGCAAAAATAACTGCCCGTCATACAAATTTCATGTGTGCAAATCATAATGAAACTCAAGATATGAGGCGCCCACCAACAACCAACCACTTTTGCCGTCCTTTCTAAAAAAAATCCAATTCGAAATTTGCAGCGATGGCCTGGTGCTCAGCTTTACTAGGCCTTATTTTCACCCATCAGCAGCTTGGTCAACAAACGTGTGGGCCCATAACAAAAAAATGTTACCCATAACCAGTATATACGATGATCATATCTACTGTATAAAGAAATCTCTGGCCGTGTTACTGCTACGCAAATTGCATTGGTTCGTTGCGCAGTTACAGCATTACTAGACAACTCACAACTTGCATAAGACATTTTTCATGTTCGAAGTCAAGAGGGACCTAGTTGCCACGAGAGCGTAGCGGCATGTTTCTGAGAAGTGAGAGCCCATCCATATCTCCAACCTTTTTCCTTGAAATCGTGAAGATAGCATAGCTTGTTGGCATATCCCATTGAGCTAGCTTCCTCCATGGCAATCCCTTGGAATCTTGTAACAACGGCCTGGTCCTTAACTGTTCTAGGTTGGTTTCATTCCTTTGAGTTTGCCCATGTCCTATGCTTCTTGATCCGTAGGTTCGGAGTCCTAGGAGATATGGGTAGTTTCTTTATATACACTTGCACTCGTCTTCATCTTGACTTGGTCGACGCCGTCTTCATCACCATGTACACTTGCACTCGTCAATGTCCCAAGTGTCAGCCACCGCGGCTAGTCACCCGGCCTCTTGGTCTCTCGGTCCAAGCCTTATGTCCGCCCTTCACCACTCCCGGTCCGTCGGCACGGCACATCCTCCTTGACCTTCACCTCGCCGTCGACTACCGCCTCTGTGCTCCACACCTGCACACCACGAGCCAAAAGACATGTCGTACACATAGCTTTCGCCATGGTAGGGTTAGTCACCACTCAACCTACTTCGTGGATCACATTGACAATTACTCATCACAAAACGAATACACAAGGGTACTTGTCAACCTTGTGTTCGCACCCATTGACTATTATTAGTTATGATGATTAAAGTCTATCAGATTAAAGGCCAGATATTTCTGATATCCATAAGAATTTCTAGCATATTTATCTATTTTTTCCTAGGCTAGGCCGCTTGCATCTCTAAGTTTAAGGATACCTCGTGACTGTCGGAACTTACTTTCGAAAGAAAACAATCGGACCTTCTATATTGCCTGTTCAATATTGAAAAGGATACGACTTCCTGCACCATTCTGCTTGCAGAACCATTCGTGAAGCCATGATTTTAGTTCTTTTCTAATCTAAATTAAAGAGACCATGGTGCATCAGACCTGCGAGGGAAGCAACACATTTGGTCTGTTCAGTGCCACAATCAGCTTTCCACCCTTGACCAGGAGCTTGAATTCTACAGAAAATGAAAGATAGTGACTGATGAGGATATTTATCACGCCGTGCAGATCATGTTCTTCAATTTTCCCTCTATTTCCCGAAAATCCCAACGTGTGACAAGTACATCACACCTTCCTTTAGTTTCAGCTATATTGATATATTGACAAGTACATATGCATGTCCAGCAGAAGCAAAGAACGCACGTTTTGTGCAGGCCATGTAGGGTTCCGAACTTCCGACAAATGCGCAGCTATTCTCTTGCAGCCAAAGCAGACCAATATTTACTGTAGCAGAGGGTAGTTACCGAAGTAGCCAATTATAGACCAACTTTGCATTCATACCCTCTCTGTTACAGTACCAATGAATGTGAATATGCCTTGGACAGAAATTCCTACTTACAACATTACTCAGCGAGTTTTTTACTAATAAATTGCAGTAGGGGATAAACCCCTTTCATCAAAAAAAAAACAACTGATGAGACACTTCTAGCAGAGACTCAACAAAGAGTATCATCACTTATTCACTTTCAGTGCGCAACTTCAACACGGGTCTTACCATCACAAATTTACCCGACCAAATTAAGTCCAAATTTGGTTACATGTATGTACACTTGACTCCGTTTAATTTACCTGACCAATCAACCTTTTAACAGCAACTGACAGGACGGCAAACTCGTTTTTACAAAGGAAAAGTGCAAGCTCGTGCCTACAATTACCAGGCAAAGTGCAAGCATCACCATCGTTTCATCTGTTCCCGTCAACCTTGAGCGATACAAAAACCAAACGCAGACGTGTTGGAGCGAGCCACAAGCACCAAGACTTCTCATGGTGACACACAGAAAAGGAGGCTGCAGTCATCCATAGCCATGAAAGCTACTGAATTGACCAGGGTAACATGCACATGTACTATGAGCCAAAAAACCAGGTCGTTCTTAAGGACAAACAGGTCCCAATTCATAGGAGCAAATACAGAGCATCATAGGTTCTGTGTAGATTCATGCAACTTGGATATGAGACTGGGAGCAAGGAAGAAAACACGTTTCCGATGTCATCGTATTGTTCTACCCCTCATGGCAAAGGATCACAAGGAACGAAATGCTCTACAAGTTGATCTGCATGAACAGTACATGTGTGCATCCGTATTGTGTGACTTAGGACTTCCGATACCTTGGAGCAAAGACATCTGCACTAGTACACAGGTGAGCTTCAATCCCGGTTGGGAACGGGCTTTAGTCCCGGTTTTCCAACTGGGATTACGGATCTGGGACTAAAGGCCGGGATCTTTAGTCTCGGGTCACGTAACCGGGACTAAAACACATCATCGGAACTAAAAAAAATGGTTTAAATTCTAGAGACCTCTTCTTGCAGTGCATGAGATTCAAACCCAAAACCCCTTGCCTCGCGCGTAGCTTGTTACCAACTCAACTGCACACCACATATGACAAAGTCCTGAACGCTCTCCTTTTGAATTCACTTATGGAGGACCTTTAGTCCCGGGTGGGAGACCTTTTGTCCCGATTGGTGACACCAACTGGTCACCCTAAAGGGTCACCCTTTAATCCTGGTTGGTACCAACTGGGACTAAAGGTTGGAGGACCTTTAATCTGGGTTGGCAACATCAACCGAGGCTAAAGGATGGCTTTTAGTCCCATATGGTGTTACCAACCAGGATAAAAGGGCCTTCGGTGCCTGTAAAATTTAGATCCGCGACTAGTGCTCACATTACTCCCGAACCCAAATACAACCGAGACTAAAGCTGCAAATCGAGAGTCGTTTCTCTACTAGTGCTACATCACCGTTAGGACCGAACTGAAAGATGCACAAACTCAATATCGCTACTAGGCAAAGCATTTTTAGAGGGGGTATTTTTTATTTACAGGAGTAAACAGGTAACCACCTCTGTTAAATGGTCTCTGTTCCCAAGCTATTTGCAGAGTCAGTCAACCCACTCGCCTCTATTAATAAGGCGGACGTGTTAAGATGTCTACCTCTGTTAATAATTTATAGAAAAGCAAAAAAGAAAGAGTGCTTCTAGAATTCGAATCTAAGACCGCAAGTCTCGCGTGACATCTCTACCACGGAATTACATGCTATGCCAGGGCTGTATACAGGGAGGCGCAAGCAGCACAACCAAAAATTAGGGGCCCCTGATCAGCAATTAGTCACTGAACCCAATTAGTTTAAGTCCAATTAGCCTAAGTTTAGGTTGATTTTTTAGTTTCTTGACGCAGCCCACAAGATTCGTCACCATGTAAGTGTTCACCACTCACCTATGTGTCTCCATTGCAATGTACCGAATCTCGACAGTGACTACGTACTCGCCTTTCACGTGACGGCCTTGTTTAGATGTTGGAATTGGGAGGAGAAGTTGGAATAGTGTAGGTCACGTCGTACTGTAGCAACTTTTGTTTTTATTTGGTAAAAATTGTCCAAACTTTGACTAATTAGGCTCAAAATGTTCGTCTCGCAAAGTACAACAAAACTGTGCAATTAGTTTTTAATTTCATCTACATTTAGTACTCCATGCATGTGCCGACATTTTGATGTGACGGGGAATCTTCTTTTTGCATAGTGAAATTTGGGGTTGGATTTGGGAACTGAACAAGGGCGACAATTCAATGCACCTGTCATCAGCATCGACCATCGCTTAGCACACAGTGCCGGTGGAATCAAGACTGTTGATGGGAAGAGGAGGTGCTTGCCACTACGAGTTCCTCTTGGCTAGCACCTATCAACCAGTAAGTAATACCCACTTTTTTATTTTACCTTCTTTTTTTTCTCTGCCCACATGCCTTCTCAATTGTCATTCACATTTAAATTCTCAACCAAAGTAATAGTACGTGCTCTTACCTAGTGGCCTAGTGGTTCGGTGAATGCTTCATCGGAGTTATATACCTATTGTAGTTCTTATTGTCCAAAATTGTACATTATTATATAATGGAACTTAATTTAGTTGTTTTATTTGACAAGATATAGGAGCCTCATTTTGTGTTTCGCTCTAGGGCCACAAAATCCTAGATAAGGGCCTGCTCTCTGGCTTGGTTTATGGGCTCTAGTGATACTGTGCCTGGTGTGTGCTGGCAAATTGTGTGTATAGCGAGTTGGGTCAGATCCCAATATGCACTTCAACAAGTGATATCAGAGCCATGCTTGGAAAACACGAATATCTCAGCGTCACATGGCGCTCGGAGAGCTCGTTGACGTCTTCAGAGAGTCACATGGGTTGCCAATAACGTAGTTGGACTTGGGGGTGTTGGATAACGTCTTCTAGAGTTTACTCGGTGAGATGTCAAGTATTGGATCCGTTGTGTGCTGGAGTTGATTATTAGGTTTAATCCAAAATTGATTATTGATAGTGGAGGAGTCCAACATATAAGGGGAAACAACCATGATTTATTTATCAGTCAAGTGTTTTCTATTGAGGAAGCCTAAATGTCTTAGTTTATTATGGGCTTAAGAGTAGACCTGGACCTGGCGGTAACGCCGACCCATGAGTATATAGCGAACTGAGCGGAATCCGTTGTGCTCTCTTACAAGAATAATGGAAATAAATAAAGCTAGCTAGCTACTGTCCAGACTCCCAGTAATACTGAGGCAGATGTAGGAAAAAAAAATTGGGTGGGCGATGGGCGCACCAACGCGAGCGTGCACCCCCCAGCCGATAGACTCCACGTGGACCTAGTTGCCATCACACGGCAGCCATCAACAACGCCCCGACAGGCTCCAAATCGGCAGACGCCTCAGCTCCGTACATCGGCTCTCGGTTCCTTCGTTCCCATCCCAATCCCAATCCTCCTCCGATGCCCGCCGTCGCCCGACAAGCCCCCCACGCTACCCCGTCCCGCTGGCTTAGAGGTGGCCGAGGAGGAGGAGCAGCAGCAGGACGGCGGGCGCCACCGCGAGGACGAGGAGCAGATCGGCGCCGGCGACCCGCGCGTGGACCACGGCCTCGCGCCGCTGCGGCAGCCGAGGAGGAGGAGGAGGAGGAAGTCCGGCGGTGATCTTGCGTGCGGGGTCGGCGGAGGGAGGCGAGGAGGAGCGAGGCCCTAGCGCAGCGGAGTGCGGCGAGGTGCGCAGCCGCGGCGTTGGGCGCCGGCTTGGTCTCCTTCTCCATGGCCGATGCCACTTCTCCATGGCCGAGGTCGCGGGTATGGTCGACGGCGGGCATCGGAGAAGATTGGGATGGGAACGAAGGAACCGAGCCGATGTAAGGAACCAAGCCGTCTGCCGATTTGGAGCCGATGGGAAGGACAGGACCGAGTCGTTTCCACCTGCCGTCCGATGGAATGGGTTTCCACGCGGCATCAATCCGGCCGTGGGGCGCACGCACCATTAAATGAGCCCATCGCCGCATTCAGCCGATTACACTCACTTTCATACTTCCTTGGCCACAGCACGAAGCGGCGTCGCCATTGACAGCACAAGCCCAAACCGTTCCGCCATGTCAATGCCAACGCCGTGTGCCCCACCACCACCACCTTGGCCATCATCATGAACCGCCCACTCGAACCGATGCAGCAGTGAGGCAAGCATGAGGTGCAGCATCCTCTCCGCCAGGGGCAACCCCAGGCAAATCCTCCTCCCGGCGCCGAACGGGATGAGAGCTATTCCCCAAGAACCCGATGCCGTCGTCCCTGCCGACGAACCTCTCTGGCACAAACTCCTCGGCGTCATCGCCCCACGCCTTCGCCCTCCGGCAGATCGCCCAGATTTCACGTACACCGTCGTTCCTTCAGGGATCCTGTAGCCCTGGACCTCCACCGTCGTCTCCGCCTTGTTCAGGCCGATGGGAACCGTGGGGTGCAGCCAGAGGGTCTCCTTCACGACGGCCTGCAGGTACGGGAGGTTGGAGATGTCGGATTCGGCGACGTGAGGTCTTGTGCCGATGACTCGTCGCAGCTCGTCTTGCACCTTCTGCCCACTAGTACACGGGCATACTATACAGGCGGTTAGTAACCTATTTCTACTGATGTTTTTTAGCACCGCTTGCGCTGAAGGCCAGTAAAAATGGGCCAATTCTACAGGCGGTTGCTTGTGAACCGCCTGTGGAAATGGATTTCCACAGGCGGTTCACTTATAGAACCGCCTGTGGAAATGAATTTTCACATGCAATTCACTTAGCGAACCGTCTGTGCAAAAAATTCCCGAAAAAAACCCAAAAATAAATAGCAAAAAAAAGATTTTAATTAGGGGGAGGACCTCACCGCCTAGCGCCCGCCCGTCGAAGTCGCGCAATTTTTCGCGTACAAATCGCGCTACGCGCTCCGGGTGGGATTCGAACCCACGACCTCGGCCTCGCGCGGAGCCTCCTCTACCACTGCACCACACACTTACATGAGTCCATATCCCCTTTCGGTTCCCCACATATTATACAAATCCGTGTGTAATTTGCTTGTTTGAGGTCCTAAACGATTTCAAATCAAAAAGTTGTCAACTATAAAGTTTCATAACTTTTCGAGACAAACAACTTTCGTATTGGTCATTTCTCCATCAGAGGTCGTTTACAATATTTGAATTTAAAATTTGAGACCATTCAAACGTAGTTTTCGTTGACAAGATGATTTCAAATAAAAAAGTTGTAATTTACAAAGTTTCATAACTTTTCGAGACGAACAACTTTTATTTTGGGTGTTTTCTCATCCGAGATCGTTTGAAAAAATCGAATTTTAAAAAACACGGGTATTTCTAGTGACGGATTTCTTAACGAACCACCTGTAGAAATGGATTTCTACATGCGGTTTGTTAAGACAACCGCATGTAGAAATGTCTTATTTTCACAGGCGGTTGTCTTAACAAACCGCCTGTAGAAATCCATTTCTGCAGGCGGTTTTGGTCTTGGGGTCCACCGTTCCATTTCTACTGGCGCGTGATAACTAAAACCGCCAGTAAAAAAAAAATCGGGCGCCAGAAAAAATCATCTTTCTAATAGTGTGCATGCAGCTTGAGTGCAGCAGCAGCTCCACCATTGCCATTCTATCGTGCTCGTCGTCGATCCACTTCCCGCGACGAGCAAGTCCATGAACATTCCTCTCATGGCCTCCTGGTTCATCACCCATCCTTCCGTCGCATCTACCTGGCCCTCTATGTCAAGAGCGGCGTCCAGCAAGTCATTCCTCCGCGGCTCGCCGGCGGCCTGAGCGCGCCGCCGCAGGTCTATCTGCCGGTCGATCACGCCGTAGGTCCACGCGACGAGCTTCTCCATCCGGCGCCGCACGCTGAGCACGTCGGCGGCCGCGAGCGCCGGGAAGTAGTCGGACACGTTCGGCTTCCAGGCCACCACCACGGCCTCCCGCACCACGTCCCTGAGCTCGCGCGTGGTCGCCGGGTCCAGGTCCTCGGAGAACATGCTCCGCCACAGCACGCCGGCCACCGGTGGGAACACCGCGCGCGCCACGGCCACCGGCGACGGCGACCCACCCCTAGCCGTGGACTCCAACGACACGGCGCGCGCGAGCTCGCGCGCCTTCTCCTCCCGCACGGCGCGCAGCTCGGCGAGCCGCTTGGTGGTGAACAGCTCCTCCGTGCAGAGCTTCCGCAGGGCGCGCCACTTGCGCCGCGGCGGCAGCGCGATGATGGAGTTGGTGTGGTGCTCGCACGCGTGCCATGCGTCCATGCCGCCGCGCCCAGCGAGGTCGGCGTTGTGGACGTGGAGGATCTCCTTGACGACGTCGCTGGACGAGGCCACCACGGCACGGACGCCGCCGAGGCGGACCGACACGAGCGGGCCGTAGCGATCGGCGAGGCGCGCGAACGCTCTGTGCGGGTCCTTTCCGAGGTTGTGGAGGTTGCCGATGACTGGTAGCCGGCGAGGACCGGAAGGTAGGCGGCGGCGTGCGTCGATGAGCGGTTGGAAGATGTAGGTGGTTACGAAGATAAGGAGAAGGGAGGAGATGCATAGGAGGAAGAAAGCCATGATCTCTTGTTGTGTTCAGCACTATGTACGTACCTCTATTGTGAGCTTGCATACATGAGTTTTTGTTCATATAAAAGAGTAGCTCAAATATTAGTATCAGCTTTTATTTCGGTGCTTATACCATATTTTCTTTGATCATAATCTATATATTATTCTATCCCCCAAAAAACTTTTATCTTTAAATATTTGTAATTTAATATCCATTATCGAAGATTCTATATACATTGGTAACATATAGCATTACACAAGATTCATTTTACAGAATACTTTCACAACAATATGCCCATCCTAAAAAAATTGATATTTCTGTATTTAAATTTTAGACCACACAAAAAAGTCATTTGTAGGATTTTTGGAGAGCCAGTGGGGCTCACCTACATTAAGGTCCAATTTAGCACAACTCATGTTCATTAGTGAGGTAGTTTTTTTGTTTCTTGCTTTTAGCTCCATGTGTTGCTCTACCGGTAGAGCTGAAGCGTTCTCGTGAACTGTTCAGCAAATCAGCTGCTCATGACAGACAAAAATAATGGAATGGATGTAAGGCCTTCCACAATGTGACAGTGGTGCCCAAAAATCATCGGCCTCCATTAGGGATGAAAACGGATCAGATACGAATGGATATCACCGATATTATATTTGTTTTCATATTTCTGGTCAGATTCGGATTCGAATACGAATAGTGTCAGCCATGCCAGATAGGATACGATTGGATGTCGACATCATAAATATGTGATTTTAGTATTCAGATACGGATACCATATCGGATGTTGAATATCCAGACTCGGATACGGACCGATCTGAACCCCTCTAAACGGATTCGGTCTCGAATACGGTCGGAAAATATCCGTACCGTTTTCATCCCTAGCCTCCATATATGAACTCTAGCACCACTCCTGTTAGCTCATAGTGGTGTACAATACCAAGCATCACTTGTGGGACCCGCCAATCCAGTTAAAAAGTAAATAAAAAGCAGATGCCGTACTCAGCCAGCCTTGCACAGGTCTTGTCGTCTTTATCTCAATGGGTACAAAGGAAACAATATTTTATCAATAAGGCATCAGTCGGTGAAAGTACTTGCATCGCTCTCCGTTTTGCTGGCATCGCTCAAAACTGGCTGCACTAGTTGCAATGGAGGGAGTGGTGCTACGATCCTCTCTCTCTCCTCTTTTAGGTATCACTCAAGAGCGACATTGTGGAGGGCCTAAGGCCCTTCTCTCTCCCTCTTATTTTTCCTTGTGTCCTGTTTCTTCTTCTTTATCCGCTAAGCCATTCACGCATCTTCTGTCGTGCCTAGTGACCCTATGCATCCCCCGTGCCCTCAGTGACCGTGGCCGCGCCTCCAGTGGCCCTCTACATCCCCCTCGCCCATGCCCTCGGTGGCCACGCCAACGCCCCCGATGAGGCCTCGTTTGGATGCGTATGTATTCATCTCAATCCACATGTGTTGATGTGGAATTAAACTAAATTTCATTCTATTCCACTCCAATCAACATGGATTGAGATGGATACACATGCATCCAAGCAAGCCCTGAACGAGCTTGCTCGCTCTTCTGCATGCGATGTGTGTACTACTGAAGTTGTTTTATTTACCCTGTTTAGAATAAAATAACTTTAAACAATTCTTGAAGCTGGTGGAGAAGTGCTATGCATGCATGCGTGCGTATACACATACATTGATACACACTAGTAACCGGTAAAATTTTTTTAAAAGGTAGTGGAGGCTACATAGTCTTTTAACCAAAAATATAATTTTATAGGGCCATCCGGCCATGCAACTAGCTTGGTAAGGCAGTCCCAGGCTCCCAACCATGGAACTATGTAATAGTTTGCATACTTGCCATGCCACATAGATACTATACGTAGATACAAAGAAACTAGTATCCTACCAAAAGATGTTTTCTTCAAGAGGAATGCTACACAACACCCATGTGTTTTTTGTCCATCCAACACACGAATTTTTCTGTGCCTATGACAATGGGGCCCACGCACCCTCCTCCTCCCACTCCACCTTCTTCCCCGTCGCCCTCCTCCCTCCGGTCCCGGCGCCGCCGACATGTGGAGCCCCGACGCGACTTCCTCCCTCCCTCCCTCGACGCCAGTGGCGGCGAGATCCACCGGCGGAGGCGGATCCGACCCCGCGTCTGTGATTGTGCTAGCATGGGGAAAAAATTGTAATATGTCCTTCTATAGAAAAAAAATTGTCTCTTGTGATCTGTGATTTGTGATTTGTGATATGTGAACGTGGTAGAAGGAGGCTGGAGGTAGAAGAAGATGTGGAGGCTGTTGGATCTTCATCCTATGGCTAAAAAAATTCTTGTGTTGGAATGCTAAAAAACACATGGTTTTTGGATAGACAGGCTCTTCTTCAAAATATTTTTTTCAGCGAATACACTATCTTATCTCTCCTCTCATCTACTCATTCCATTGCAAATTATAAGTGATTTTAGTTTTTCTAGGTACATGGCTTTTATTACCTAAACTTATGTGCTATGTGTCTAGATACTATAGGGAAAATTTTACATCTAGAAAAGCCAAAATAACTTAAAATTTGGGACAGAGGAAGTACCATCATACGTCTTCCTATCTTGGTTCGCATATACATAGTTTCTTGTATAAAGAGCTATTTCCTTCTCTCTTCTCTCCTCAATTCTAATGCCACATCCTAATTTTTCTTATTTGATACCCTAATTAATATCATAGATCATCTGTCATTCCACTGGGACTGCCCTAACTTACTCCAGTACTAATCAGTGATAAATTCGTTTTTTTAGACGAAGGTAATATATGATACTTCTCATTCAAGATTATATTTGTATATATATTGTTGGTCAAGGTGTTGCTGTATGGCCATGCAGACTTATATCTCGGATTAGAGAGGAAGTAGATACGGGCTGGGTATAATATAAGAAAGAAACAATGAATGATGGTCTTTAGATGATGTACAGTTGCACGCGATCCAAACACAGAGAGTTCAGATTTTAGCATCGTGACATGGTGCTCAATAATTGATGCATGCAACGTGCCCGCCTCACACACCATGATCATTTCAATTGTATATGCTACGGATGCTGCTGGCATGTTGCCATCCCATGTACAGAAGATCAGATACGCATCATGCATCAATGATATCGGTGTGCATGGCACGCGTTTAGATATGCATCATAGATCATTTTAATATATCAATATGATCCACATTGATGGTGAGTGCTGTAAATAGATTTTTAATGAAAATAAATCCATCCGTACTAGTTTCACACGTTCCCATTTGTGCACTAGCCTCCATACCTTACAAAGCATCTAACAAAACTCAGTTCACAGGTATATATACATATATAGGCCCAGATTTATTGATCATGCGTATTGTCTATGTAATATAGTACTAGTAAGTACTCAATCTCTTCCAAATTATAAGTCATTTTTATTTAGACATAGCGTGCATATTAAAAAGTACGCACTTAGCAAAGTCAAAATGATTTATAAATTTGAATGGAATAGATCTGTACAGCTGAGGACAAGTTTAGAAAAGATGGTGCCATTTATGTTCGTTGATTTATTGAGGGCATGTGCAAAGTAATGCAAGCATCCGTGCATGAACATTTCTTTTTCCAAAATCCAGCCACTACAGGAAACTAGAATTGCCTTGGCGGCCCAGAATTTTCTTGGGGGCCAAAATCAAACCGCCAAGAAAAGGTCAGTTTCCTTGGCGGTGGTACTCCACACTCAAGGAAACATATATTCCTTGAAGGTTTAGGTAAACCGCCAAGGAATATGGGGCTTTCCTTGGCGGTTTCTAGTAACCTCCAAGGAAATGACTCATTTTCTTGAGTGTTATTCTCAACTGCCAAGGAAAATACCCATTTTCTTGGGTGTTATTCGAAACCGTCAAGTAAATTATCATTTCCTTGGGGGTTATTTAATTTTCTTGGAGGTCGGCACCAAAGGAAATGCTTGTAAGTATTTTGGTGTCTCCGACTGAAAAAATACAATAATATCTTAAAGGTGTCTAAAAATCCTAAAATTTGGCATGAGATCATAACATGGTTGTATTATCTTGCCATAAAATTTTCAAATCATATTAACAAAGTTGGACTACACATTATTCATAAATAGATAAATCTCTCACATAGTTACATAAGTTGTGAGAGATGTATCCATTTGTGAACAATATATAAGACCACTTTGTTTAAATCATTTTGATTTTTTATGTAAAGATTATACACCAAAAACCATGATGTCATGCGAGTTTGTAGAACTTTCTAACAAAGTTTAAATATTATTAATTATCTTATGATAATTTGGAGATAGAACCCCAGCGGCGCGCCCCTTCGATGGTGCGGGTGTCCCCTCCCTCCAGCAGCGTGAGTAGCAAGCCACGGCCCCTCCAATGGCACTTCCCTCTGCCGATGCGCCCCTCGAACCCTAGATATGCTTTTGTGTCGATATGGGGGATTTACTAATGAAGCTTTAAGGAGGTCTAGAATGTCAAAATCAATAGCTTCAATGGCATATCTATATAGAGGTTGTTTGGTTCATAGCGCACACCAGGCACTCAGTTGTGGCGTCATCGAAGACTTGTGGCGGAGAATATGTCCGCCACGCCTTGGCGTAAATTTCTACTATGAAAGTACGTTGCTGTCCCACCTAACTATGTTTGAATGGTCTAAAATTTTAAATTCAAATTTTGTAAACGATCTCGGATGGAGAAATGATCAATACGAAAGTTGTTCCTCTCAAAAAGTTATGAAACTTTGTAGTTGACAACTTTTTGATTTGAAATTGTTTAGGACCTCAAACAAGCAAATTACACACGGATTTGTATAATATGTGGGGAACCGAAAGGATATATGGACACATGTGAGTGTGTGGTGCAGTGGTAGAGGAGGCTCCGCGCGAGGCTGAGGTCGTGGGTTCGAATCCCACCCGGAGCGCGTAGCGCGCGATTTTTGCGCGAAAAATTGCGCGACTTGCGACTTCGACGGAGACGGGAGGGCGGGGTCCTCCCCTAATTAAAATCTTTTTTTAATGCAAGTATATTTTTACCTTGCTGGATACGTATAGGACCAAGACACCTAGCTGGCCACGTGCATGTACATTTGCTATTTGCTGATTTGTGCATGCACGATTATTCATAGATTAATCAGACCTCACGCAGCATCACGTATCACCGTCGGACTCAGGTCCAAATGTACAGGTCATCAAATTCCTGGTTCCCCCGCGTGTTACCAAAACGCAGAGCGCGGCAAAATTTGGTAGACTCCCGCGTGGCCAAACCCTAACCTTATCTCCAGCCGCCTCCACTCACGGGCCTCAGCCACCAGCTCACCACACAACACACACCCGCCGCTACCCCCGTTCTCCTCCTCAGCTCGCCCGAACCCCTTCCCACCGTTGCTCGCTCGAGCTCCTTCCGCCGGCGCTGGTCTGCCCTCCACTCCACTGCCCTCCTCCGCCCTCATCCATCGCCCCTCGCACGAACCCCTTCCGCCGTCGCTCGTCCGCCCTCCTCTGCTCATCCCCTCCTCCTCCCTCATCCATCGCCCCCAGTCATGTGTGCTCATGCTTCGTCGGACCGACGCCCTCCACACTAAGGCCTGAGCATAGTCCAGGACGTCGGACCCTCCTTCGTTCTCCTTGCAATCGGGTCTCAAGTCATCGGAAATTCGGATCCACCTTGCTTCTTGTTGCAATCAGGTCACTAGGCAGAGGTAAAAATTCGGATCCATCTTAACTCTTTAAGTAACCTTGCTGTTGTGTGACTGGATCAAATGGCTATTAGCACAGATCTGTATTTTCTGGGGATTTAAATCACATATTCACATAGGTTTGGGTCTTAATCGAAGGTCCTATTAGTACCAGTATGTTAATTTACTAGTAAAATAAAATAGGGGATTGGACTGTGATGATAGTAAAGCTAGCAAATTAATTATGATGTTTCTTTTGAAATATTGGTACTACCACCTTATACTTTGGGCGTAGCCACTTAAAAATGCTGCTATACAATTCTCTGTGGAAAGGTTATCATCTGCAGTCAATTCAAATATGTTGGGTACAACCCTAAAGGCTACAAGTATCCCTCACAAGTAGGTGTCATTCTTAAACGCGAGTACCCTGGTATTATCAAGGTATATGAAGACGATGGCACAGTTGTCAAACAACAACCGGCATTTTCATGGAATGATTATTATTGGAAAAGAGATGAGCATGGAATCTGCTATGCAAAAAAAAGTAAAGGCAGAGTTTTGGGTAAGCAAACTATCTAGACTAGATGCAATTTTATGATCTGAGTATTTTCTTTCAGCTGGTTGGCTTCTACTGTTCTATTCTATTTACTTTATGTATGTATATATCTCTATACAGAGTTTGTTTACATGTCATCCACGACATAGGCTAAATGCTGAAAAAGTTCTAGAGAACTATCTAGTGAGAAGAGTAACAAATATGATGTACCAAGTCCGTTTGGAGGCTGTCAAGATGTTTTGTAACAAACAGGGTGAGGATTGTGATGATACAAGGGCACGCACCATTCAGCTTACGGAAGAACAATACTTGACTTGTAGAATTGGATGGTGCAATAAGGCAGTTTGGGCATGGCTTTCCAAATATTGGACTTCTGATCAATACAAGCAAAAGAGAGAAAGAGCCCAAGATGCTCGCATGAGGTCTGATGATCCTGCTCCAAATAGAGGGGGTTCAAGGAATTTTACAGAGACACAACAATTCCTAGTATGGAAAATCCTTGACTCTTGCATGCTTACGTAATTGACCCTCTACTAAGTTTTCTCATGCATTTTTTTTGGTTTTACAGGAATATGCTTTTGGCCCCGAGAAGAGCGGCACCATAAATACATATGCTGTAATGAAATCTGGAATGAAAAGAGTGGATAGCACTGGAAGGAGTGGTCCAATACCCAGTGCGAAAGCACAGAAACGCTTGGTATTACATCTTTCCTTCCTAGAAATTTCCCTTTTTTTGTTTTATAGTTTAGCTTTCCTTCCTAGAAATTTCCCTTTTCTATTTTAGTTTAGCTGGTCCATATCTTGTGTGTGCAATGAGTCAATGAGCAGTATGGACTGAAATTTGTACAGGAAAAATAACTTGCAGCATGGACACTATGTAGTATTTCATTGTGTTTAGTAAATAAAACCCAAGTACAAAGCTGGTGCAATATCTTGCAGCATGGTTATAGATTTCGCTCGATAGAGCATGAGAGATTTAGTCCTTGGCTATAGCACACATGAAATGCATTTGCATAAAAACCTGCATAATAAATCAGTAAGCCTTAAGTGAATGTAGAAATATATGGGAAATTGTTGTCAACTCCAAGTAAGAGACCATTCTTGCAAGTATGATCAATGGATGCTATTCTGTAGTGTCTAGTGTCCACAGCCAATTTTAGTATTATATGTTTATGCTGACTTTCATTAGGTAGAGGCACATAATTCGTGATATTTAAAGCAAAATATTATGTAGTGTCCATAGCCAATCTCTAGAGCTACTTAGCAGAAAGGGGAATGTCAATGACATGGTGGGAACTAATAATTGCCACATCTATTTGCTTTTGTTTTAGGATGACTACAAGGCTTTAGTTCCAGATGAAACCTCACAACAACTTGATGGAAAGGCTTTGTACACAATAGGACGTGGCATGGCCCATGGACGTGTTCCAATAGGTGACGGTGCTGTGGAAAAGGCAGCTGTCCTAAGGCATGCCAATTCGAGGAGAGTTATACCAATCAGTCCTGATAAATATGAACAAGTGAAGAAAGAAAATGTTCAATTGAAAGAAAATAATGAGTTACTACTTGAGGAAAATAGTGTTCATCGTGACCTGCTGATGGTAATAATTTTTCCATTGCTTGTATGTATCAGTTTGCTCTATGCCTCTATGCATCTTTATGTGAATGCTTTTCAATTGCAGAATATGTTTGAACAAATGGGAACAGAGCCACCTCCTGAACTGCTACAACGTCTAGCAAATATTGATGCCCGTCGTCATCAGGTTATGTATAATGAATTATTGTTTTGATAATTTATCTAGTGCTTGGAGGATGTTTATCTAGATAGTAATTATTGTTTGGTGGCAGACTGCCAACTTGAGTTGCAGCAGTGAACAGGTGGCTTCCTGTTGATTAGAAACGACTTTGTCAGTCTTATCTAATAACTGGTAGATTTAAGGTGATACATTGTCTGTCCCAAATAATGTGAATTCAAAGATCGCAGCACTTTATATTTAATGATGCTTCATGTTATTACTTCAGTTTTGCTTGTCACAGGAATCCAGAAAATAAAGTGCATATATATTGTGTATTTTGTAGGCCACTGGATCATTACATGGATGTGATGGCGAAGACAACAATGCTAATTTAGAAGAAGATGATGATGATGACCACACCTGGTGTGGTAGCGACAATGATGATGACCTTGACTGTGATGTTGATGGCCACTTTGAAGCAGACAGTGACGATGACCTTGAAGAGGATGGGGATGACACCAGTGATGAAGACCACTACATTGACCATGTATCAGATGGTCCTACAGGCAGCAGGGAGATCAACATGCCTACAGATGGAAGTGGCACAAGGGCAACTAACTAATGCCAACAGCTCCAAGTGGCAGGCATGGACATTCTTTTGGTAGATTTTGGTACAAACTAGGCTGATGTGCAGCTAACCTTTTGCTAACGTTTAGTTGCGGACAATTGTTTCCATATGCATGTGGTGTTGACATGTTGGAATGATACTATATTGTCACCTAGACCTAGTAATATTTGCAGACTGTTAGAGTATTGCCATCTAGGCATGAACGTGTTGGCTGGAGTATTGCCTTATAGGCACGAACGTATTGCCAATTAGGCCTGAACTTGTTGGCTGGAGTATTGCCATGTAGGCATGAACTTGTTGTAACGAACCACTATGGATGTTGGTTGTACGATGTTGGCTGGAATATATATTTGTATGGATGACTTTCTGGCTATATTTTATATATGGTTCTCTGAATAGTAATTACCATGCTGGTTATATATGTATATACTAAAATAATAAACTTGGCGGCAATGGCAGCCAAGAAAAACAATGATTACCTTGAGGGTTTTGTACAGTCAAGGAAATAAGAGTTTACTTGATGGTTCTTGCAGCCAAGGATTTACAGCCATGCACTCAAGAATAATAATTAACCTGTCAGCTGGCTGTCCCCAAGGAAATGTCTTTCCTTGAAGGTTTATAACCGCCAAGAAAATATGTATTACCTTGACGGTTGTTGGCGCTCAAAAAAACTATTTTCCTTGGAGGTTGTTGGCGCTCAAGAAAACTACTTTCCTTGGAGGCTGTTGGCCCTCAAGCAAACTACTTTTCTTGGCGGTCACAACATTTCCTTGGCACTTTGGCAAATTAAGTCTGCTCGTAGTTTCCTTGGCGGCTAGCCTCCAAGGAAATCATCCTTGAGGGCCAGAACCGCAAAGGAAACTAATTTCCCTTAGCTTCTATCCTTGAGTGCGTTTGCTTGACGGTTTGTAGTCAAGGATCATTTCCTTGGCGGTTTTACCCCTTTCCTTGGCGGTTTTTGGCACTCAAGGCAATTCCGGATTGTGGTAGTGAGCTGGGTACTACTGGATACCTTCATCTTGAACTGTCTACTACGGACATGGCTGGGTTGTACATTGCTTTTTCAAAAACTGAATAAATTGCTCCTTTATAATTTCATGTACTGGAATTTTACCTATCTTTTGCTCCGTCCTGCCACATTAACAATGCTTTGCTTTCCAAGCATTTCAGCCATAGATACAGCTTTCTTAATTATGTTTAACATGTAGCAGAAGCTTTGTATGTCGTTCTGCTGTGTGAATTGGTCTTTCTAAGGGCTCGTTCGGTTAGGGGTGAATGATGCCGGGAATCATTCCAGCTAATGAAAGCTTGTATAAATTAACTTGCAATTCCGGCCACAATTTTTCCTGGGAGTCATTCCTTGCGAAATGAACAGGGCCTAAGCATAGTAAGAAAAGAGTTCTTTTGTTCTGCCTATACATGACCTTATCCCTCTTCACATGTAGTACATATTGCCGTCAACAAGGTTCTGTGCTTACCACCAATAATATATCTGAGGAGGTACAAACGATATTTTGTAAAGCTACTGATCACAACACAATGAGAAGAATATATAATTATGTATAAATGTAAACCCACTGAGTTGATTTACCACAATGAGTGCAACAGTTGATTTAGCGCTCACCCACTGCAAATGAACAAAGTTTTAGTCATGATCACACCACTGATACATGGTAAAAGAGTTTATTAACATACTAATAATATCATGATCATCAATAGGATTATATATATGTTAGGTATATTAGGCAAAATGGATCACATTTTTCCTTTTTCTTTTTTGGAAAAGGTCAGGGGGGGTGCAGGGTGGGGGGGGGATGAACTATCCCCACCTGAATTTGCATTCCACAAATGCCGGGCAAGCCGGTAGGTGGAAGGGCGTGACCCCAATCCAGTTACAATAAGTCTAGAGAGGTACAATGGGGGAGAGAGAGATTACAACAACAACAACATTTAACAGACTCAAGGGTAAGCCTAGACGCAAGCTGAAAGACGCCAACCGAACGTCGACTTGTGCCTCCACCGAACAGCATACTCGCCAGTTTCGCCATGACCATTGTGCCATGCACCACTCCTCGTAGCTATGCCGCTCCACTGCTGCCCTCCATCTGAGGACCAACCAGTGGAATGGGGACTAAGAGTGGTGTTGGACACGCAAGGCAAAGATCACCGGACACGACGACCTCCTTTGAAGCTGATGGTGAGACATACAACACATCCGGGCCCACGTACCTCCATTCAACACCTTCCACAGGAAGGAAACCTTGGAGGGGAGTGGCGGAAGCGGGGGAACACCACCCGACATAAGATTTACAAGGCACCATCAAGGAGAGCGCCGTCGGAGCAGAGGCGCCAGAAGAGGACACTCGTCAGAGCATCAGCAACAATCAACAACCAGGGCCAGTCTCACCCAAGAGGGGAGCAAGGAGCAAGGAGAGATAGGTCTGAGCTAGCTCCTCCACGATGGTTCCTCTCGTGTGCTATTGCGCGGAAGGGAACAACTAAAGACAGTGCTAATCCAAACCTCTCTCTCATGTCCACTCCATTTTTCTCAAGCCCTGCAGGTAATGTCCATCTGAATCGATGGAGCAACGAGCCAAGCATCAAATGCACCATCCTATAAGCTAGTGGCAGTCCAAGGCAAATGCGCCTTCCAGCACCAAACGGAATTAAATGAAAATCCCTTCCCATGAAATTGGTCTCTGTACCTAAAAATCTCTCTGGCACGAACTTATCCGGCTCAACCCAAGCATTGGGGCATCGATTAACTGCCCATATGTTGATAAGGACTTTCGCCCCTTTTGGAATGGTGTATCCCTGAATTTCTACCGCGGATTCGGCTTCGTATGGTGGTAGCGGAACAGGAGGGTGCAGCCTTAGGGTTTCTTTGACAACAGCTTGAAGATAAGGTAACTTGCTAATATCACTCTCATCAACTTGCTGTTTGGTGCCCATCACATTGTTAAGCTCCTCTTGCACTCTTCTTATTGAGTCTGGAGATTGCAATAGCTCTGCTAATGCACACTCAATGGTGTGGGATGTGGTCTCTCCCCCAGTGAACAAGTCCTACAAAAAATGACAATTTTTTATGGAACTTTTTAACCTATTTTCAATTTTTCAAATTAGATCTCGTAGGTTTGCTTATTAACAATTGATTCTAGCTACCTACCGTTTTTCCTTCAAATATTATAGCTGTCCTAAAGTAGTATACTTACTGTAAACAGTCCCCGGATGGTATTATGACTCTTGTCGTCGGTGCTTTCTTCTTCAACTTCGCCCTCCTTGTCCAGCATCACGTCAAGCAAGTCATTCTTGCGTGCCTCGCCGGCGGCGTGGCTGTCTTCCCTCTGCTTGATCTGCTCGTCGACGATGGCGTACATCCTCGTCACCAACTTTGCCATCCTGCGGCGTACACCTTGGAGGTCAGCCGGCGCTAACACCGGAAACAAATCAGACACGTTTGGCCCAGCAGCAAGCACCGACGCCTCATCGACGATGTCGCTCACTTCGCACGCCGTCGCGGGGTCCAGGTCTGCCGAGAACATGGTGCGCGACAGGAGGCCTAGCGCAGCGGGGTGCGCGGCGCGGCCGACGTCCACGGGCGCGCCGCGCGCTGCGTGGTCTGCGACGTGGCGGATGAGGTCGGCCACCTTCTCCTGCCGGAGAGCCTGCGTGGCCTTGAGCTGCTGCAGGGAGAAGAGCTCGGCTGTGCACAACCGTCTCAGGGCGCGCCACTTGCGACGTGGGGGCAGGCAGAGCATGGAGTTCTCGCAGTGTCCGCCGGCGCGCATGGAGTCGCCGATGGACCGTGCTGCGATGTCGGCGTTGTGCGTCTGCAGGATCTCACGCGCTATGTCCGGGGACGAGGCGACGACGGTGAGGACAGCGCAGAGGCGGAGCATCATGAGAGGGCCGTGCCGCGCGGCGAGGTGCGCAAGGGAGCGGTGTGGCACGTGGTCTAGCTGGTGGAGGTTGCCGAGTCACGGAGGAGTTGGAGGATGTATGAGGAGAAGACGATGAGCCAGACAGACAACACCAAAGGGAGGAAGAACGCCATAGTTCGTTGTAATTGTTGCAGCACCTTGCAAAAACTAACCGTGCCCGTGGCTGTGTGTGGATATATATAACGAAATTGCTGTGAGGCAGGCGTCCGTCCTTCCAGACGCCATACACCCCACTCCGCCTTGCTGCTACCGCCTTTTCCCACTGCTCGCTCTCGCCTGTGACGCTTGTGCATGCCCGTGATGCTTGGCTCCCCATTCGTTCCCACACTGCGCTCCATCATGCGCTGTGCCGCACACCCCATCTCCTACCCACCACCACCCCTACCCACACATGCACCGCCGTGTCCGTCCCCCCACCCCGTTGCTCTCCGGCCGGCCGACTTAGTACGTGTAGTCGGCAGTGGCGAGGGTGCTGGATCGGGGGCGGCCTAGGAGATGGCGCTCCTCGTGGGGCCCCTCTAGGCGGCGGCCCTCCTCAACCTCCCTGCTCGGCTGGCCTCGCTGTTGCCACTCCAACGCCTTTGCTAGGGTGGCCTCCATCCGCTCCCTGTCCTCCTCTCCGATCTACCTAAGTCGCCCGCCAGGTAGGTCGTGGCCGCGCGGCAAACGCTGTTTCAAGTGTTTCTGGCGTTTCAGACTTTTATTTCAAGTGTTTTATCTAGATGTTGCAAAAGTAGATCTTGGATGTTGCATATGTTGCAATGACAAAATACACATGTTGCAAGCCTACGTTTCAAGTGTTGCAGGTGTTTTAGACGTATGTTGCAAATGTTTCGTCTGGATGTTTTAAAAGTAGATCTTGGTGTTGCACATGTTGCAATGGCTATACACGCATATTTCAAGTGTTTCATCTGTTTCAGACATATGTTGCAAATGTTTCATCTGGATATTGCAAAAGTAGATCTGATGTTGCACATGTTGTTGTGGCTATACACATATGTTTCAAGTGTTTCATCTATTTCAGACGTATGTTGCAAATGTTTCATTTGGATGTTTGAAAAGTTGATCTCAGGGGAGCACATGTTGCAATGGCGTCGGTGGTTGGCGGACAGCGGCCAGCTGCAGCTGCACTGCTGCGGCTGCTAGTGCATCACCGTGGGTCGCTGTGTCGCCTGCTACTGCATGCATGCAGGCACTTGACGGCGTGGCTTTTTCCTGTGGGCGTGCGGGACGGAGGAGGCTCGGGAACTGCGTCTGTTGAGCGATTGCACCAGCAGGCGAGCAAGGGAGCTACGTGTGTCGGGAGCAGGCGTGGGAGCTGCGTCCAGTCGAACGCGGCCTCTGGAGCGGGATGGGTGCGGGGCGAGGAAGCTGCGTGCATCGGGCGTGTGCGCGGGAGCACCGTCCAACGTTAGTGCCACAAGTCGGACGTCCGGACGCTAGCAAGTCCCTATATATAATAGTGTTCCACTGCTGCTTATTTTAGGGTAACATATTTGGGCCCATGGTGGAGAAGTGCTGTCTTTTACACACATCGTGGTGCATTTGAAAAAAAAATGAAAATAGAGAGAAAACTTAGCACACAATTTAGGACTACAGAATGACTTTCGCTAGATATGATGTATTTGGTTTGAGGAATCAACTTATCCTAGATGGAGTGATGCATTATTAGTCCATTCCTCAAATTTAATGGTTTGGTCTCATTCCTCGTACCAGTACTAATTATTAGCTTGTGAGAAATGCAGTGGTCATTCTATTCCACAAACCAAATAAAAAACTAGAGAGCAAGATGATATTGGACCACGTCATTCCACCAACCAAACACCTCAATAAGGCACGGTTTGATCCTGTTGGGTCCATCTCGGGCAATGGTCGGAAAACCCCACGTGTATACTTGATCGAAGTTATCAACAAGCTCTTGGCTACCGTCTCCTGTTGTAGAACGCTTATAAAAGGGTCTCTCTAAACCTCACCAAAGCTAACGCTCCGTGAGGATTAGCCATTCTTAAACCCTAAACACCGATCCATCATTTGCCTTCATTTTTATTTATTTTTTTTCAATTAATCAACTAATTAGCTATATTTTTATTTATGTACATAATGTAATCTTGAGATGTACAATTGCGTTTTTTTTATGTTTATATACTATACATCAGATATTTCAATATGCATTGTTTTCAAAGTAATCATATACCATACATGTTGCGTTTACCACCTTTGAGTTTCCAAGATATATTTTGGGTTGTTCACGTAACATCAATGTGATGTTCCACGGCCTTGATAGTATCCATGTTATGTTTATTTGGTATATTCAGTTGATGAGATGTTTGCTTTTTTTTATACTACCATCGACGAATGAATATTATAAAATAGCATTCACCTAAGCCTTTAATTTATTATTCTATAAATCTAGAACATTATTTCGAATACATGCTCTATATGTGGTAAATTTTCTAACATTCTTATAGTACCCGTAAGATGTTATGGATTTTTGGTTGTTCATGTCTTATGGATGTTCTATAATATATTTTTTGGTTGAGTTAATTAGAACCATGCCATTGTAAATTTGATGTTTCTAAGAAAAGTCTACTTCTCTCCAAGAGTCTGAAATACGCCATTTTGTATGTCAGCGGCATACGAGTACCTTCCATATGCACCGGATATTTCCTCCCCTTCTCTCCAAGTCCTCGTCGTCCTCCTACAGGCGCAGCTCCAGTGCCCTCTTACGCCGCCCTGCACGCTTTGTCGTCGAGGCCACCAGCATGTGCTCGACGACCAGGCCTGGAATTGTGGCCGAGGGTTTGATCCTTTTTGACATTTTCGAGTTGGTGTAGGCTCTACTACCCTCTCCGGCCACGGACGTCGTCGTCGTCCACTCGTCCTCCTGGTACTAGCTCCAACGCCCTACACGCATGCAAGCTCGTCCAAAACTCCATGTGCTCGACGACCCTGGATTCACCGGAACCGGCCGGCTAGTTTGGCGACGGGCGACTCTATCTGCGCTCCGTGCCGTGCTTGAGAAGACAAAAAGGAGAGGGTAGTAGAGCCTACACCAATTAACGTACACGAGAAATTTCAGAATAAGGGACTACTAAGTTTGGCATGCCTCATCACTGAATAAGGACTCAATTCGCATGTCTTCTAGTATTTGACACCGTGACCTGCAAATTCCCCGTTTCGAGGGACATTCTTTATTTTTCTCTATTTTTCTTTTCTTCTTTTTCCCCTTTACCTGTACATGTGATTGGACTTCTTTGCCCCTGCCCCTTGCCCCATCTCCACTTTGATATAAACCAAAAAAGAAGGTTAAATGTATTGTCAGAGCCTTTGTTAATGCCATTTACAGAGGTGGTCTTTGAGGAATCAAAACCGTGACCTAGAGCTCATGTCATAACACCTCTTTAACAATATATGCCACACACACTCATTTGTGACTACATATATGATGCTATCTTTTTAAATCAGTGTTTTGTAATCTTATATTAATTATTTTAGCTACTAAATGAACTCGAATGAAAAAAAAGATTCAACTACAAAATTTTAAATATTGTTGAGCACTACAACTTTGGTAGAGGATTGTCTGAGTGAAAATTGTTTGAAAAAATTAAAAAAATTAAATCTCCAAATATGTGAATTTGAGACACTAAACAACTTTGAAATTAAAATTATGAACAAAAAATGTATATCAAGTCGAACCACTACAACTCGATCTGGTATTAACTATGTGAGCATTCAAGGTAATTTAGAAATTCTAAATTTTGAATTTTAAAACTTATGAAACTTAGAACACAATATAATTATGGAAGGTCATTCTTATTTAAAATGATAGATAATATTTTTCAACTTTTTTATGATGTTGTTGGCGTAAACTACACATATATCATGCAAGAGAGAGAATAAACAACCTAATTAACCAACTAATGTACCACTAAACAAGTATTTTTTACTTTTCTTATTGGAAATAAATTATTTTAAAGAAAAATAATTAGCATCAATTAATACTTTACTGTTATTGTCCATGTAAACTTAATCCCTCAATAAAATATAATATGAATATTGACAAAATAGAAAATAATTCCAAACCCTAGTTCTGGATCTAAATCTTGTTGCAAACCAATCCCTCCCTAAATATTATTAAATAGATCACTAAAGTAACGACATGTCATTAAATTATGGTAGAATCATGTTCCCTCTACTAAATTTATCCTAGCACCTTCAAAAATTTGATATAAATGCATCCATAAATGCCTCAACCACAGAGAGAAAATTAAAACCCTAAGTACGCACTAATCTACCACTACAACTAAAAAAAGGATTGGAATAGCACGTGCTTTCCTTCTAAAGCCTCCTTCACTAGAGGAATTGTTGACGGTAGTTATCACCTATCACAAACCGTCAACTTTGTACAAGAAAATGATCAATAGAAACAAAGGAGGTTATTACTGACAATTTTCATGAGTTTTGATAAATTTCTATTTTCTGTAGGGATTATTCAGAAAGAACGAAAACAAGGATTAAATTGACAAAATACCACGAAACTTGATCACAACGAAAGGACACACTAGAAGACTTTAGAAGGCACGGGACCGAGGCGAAGACCAAGAGGCCGCTAGAGCAGGCTGCCCGGCCCCCCCTCAGGCCGGCCGGCCTGGCCCAGAAGCCAACCGCCTTCCCCTTCGCATGATGCAATCCTACCGACCCCTACATCGTATCTTGACCCCTGTTTCAAGTCGGTTTGATCCGAGGGCTGCAGTTCATCCTATCGGGCTATATAACTAGACCTAGATCCCCCTTAGGCATCCATCATCATAAGGTCAAGACAAGATTAGAATTAGGGTTTTCTGAGAGAGATTAGAGCTCTACTTCAAGTTTAGGATTTAGATCGAGCTAGATATAATAAGAGTTGGGCGTTGCTCAGGATCCCGGAT
Organism: Saccharum hybrid cultivar R570; assembly: GCA_038087645.1. Taxonomy (NCBI): domain Eukaryota; kingdom Viridiplantae; phylum Streptophyta; class Magnoliopsida; order Poales; family Poaceae; genus Saccharum; species Saccharum hybrid cultivar. The sequence continues at coordinate 13,662,220 of JAQSUU010000707.1, forward strand.
CGCCGTCAGGAGATTTGATAATTATATTGTAATCTCATTATTCTGACTTTGTGCTACTTCAATAATATCATTATGTTTATATTTATTTCGTTCTTAGTTTATTCTAGTTGTATATTTAATATAGTCATAATTAGTAATGATTTTATGCATATGTTCGCAAAGCACTTGGTTTTATTCCGGATTGGATTAGGTGGCAGATATGATGTACGTGTGGTTCTTATATTAAATTTACATGCGAATGCACCCTATATTTCGGACATCAAGTGGTAGATCGCGGGTGTGATATTCCTGTTGAGTCCTATATAGTCCACTCCTCGAATATAGGCCAAGTAGAGCTTGGTTACAAGGAAAGGATTGATCTGTTCTTGATATTCCTTAGTAATGTTCCTAATGCATAGATGAAGGATTGATTATGCTATAGATGATAGTATATATACTAGAGTGTACAAAAGACTTGGTAAATATGAAATAACTTAGGATTCTTACCTCTCAACTTATCTCCTGATTAGCTCTACTTGATTTATGAGTCTCTCTCATTCTGGAATACTCATTGTTATCTTATTTTATATCAATTATTTATCTATTGTCTTACCCCTGTAAAGATAAGAGTGGTTATTTGATCTTTATCATGAGTATGTATATTTGATATTCTTTCTGGCCATATCATTCTTTTATTTTAAACCCTATTAAGCTCCCAATGGTAAAGTATAAATAACGATACCTGAAACATTCCTGGGTGAAATGTTACAACGGTTATATTTTATCTGTGCGCTTGCGGATAACGTTTATTCTATATTTTATGTAAGTGTTATGATTATAAGTACAACCACATTTCTAGTGTCATGTTAGGGATGACAACTTAACTTAAGTGATGCTAAGAAATGCCACAAGCATTTCTAGTGTCGTTGCCAGGGAGCTTCAGGAAATTTTTAATGCCTATCAGAAAGATTAATCAAATAGATACTTATAGATAAAAATCATAACCAGTACCTCTGTCTTGGCAGGCTTACCCTTGTTTTGTTTTTGTTCATATCTTATACAGAGTAATAAATGTTCGGTTGTGACTCATCAATTTTCAATCACAAATCAACCCAACCAACACTACTAGAAACTGTGAGTTTCCCTACGGTTTATATAATTCCCTACGGTTTTTATGAATCCTAGAGAATTCTCGGTTTCCCTAGAGTTCCTTCTCAAAACCGTTGGGAAACTGGCATTTCCCTAGGAGTCCCGTGGTTTCGTCGGGAGGAGAGGGAGCAGTAGTCCTTTAGTGAGCCATATCAGCTCTTGCGTGGAATGTTTCCCTACAAGATGGAACAAAATCGTAGGAACCAAATCCTCAGAACCCTAAATTTCCAGGGTGCCTCTTCCTCCTACTGCCACCCAATGTTCAGGCGCCATTTCTCCCGCCGCCACCCCAATCCACGCACACATCGCAATTTCTCCCCTCTCCCTCCAAAGCCTTCACTTGCCCGCCCTCCCACTGCCCAGCCAGAACTCACGCACTGACGCATGAAGCCGACCGCCCGCCCTTCCCACTACCCGCCCGCGCGTGGCCACCGGCCTGCCCAGCGTCTGGCCGCCCGCCCCTCCCACTGCGCACCCGCGGGTGGCTGCCGGCCTACCCAGCGCCCGGCCACCCACCTGCTGCCCGCCCTGCCCCTGCTAAGCCACAGTCGCCCTCCCCAACGAGGCCGCTCAGGGCACCCCCTACTTAGCAACCAAGCGACCCTTTCCCATCTCCACTATAAGACCTCCCCACCCCAAGCCGCCACTCTAAGCTCCCTTCTCGATCTGTTGCCTCCCATTCCCTCCCTCCATGTCCTGCTCTTTAGATCCAGAGAAGCAAAGGCTGGATTGATAGAGTTAAGGTATGTTCTTGTGTGGACATCTGTAAGAGGATTGACTAATAATTGATTGGGATTTATTATTTTTAGGTCCTCCCATTCCATAACCAAGGCTCTCTTCCGATGCTGGGTTGCTTGGAGCCAAGGAATAGCCGAGGAGGAGAGGCGGCGTTGCTTGGAGCTCTGTTGTGAAGAAGGAAGGCACCACATCTTCACATCTGCATAGGAGGCAAGGGAGCACCACATCTGTAGAAAGGATTTCAGGTGAGAAGGAATTTTCCCTTTCTTGGTGGTTTTTGTACTGATAATTAAGTTAAATTAGAATTAGAATTGGCATGCACTAAATCATGTGAGTTACTTGCAAATCTTCTGTTTCAATTCATTGTCAAAAGAATAGCCATGTTAGTAGAAGACCATAGTTGGATGTATGATGGCTGGAATGACAATGGTTGTCATTCCTTGGATTGGGTGCGAAATACAAACGCTTTCCTAGACCAGGCTTTCAGTTCTGTTTCTAATTCTGAAAAACTTGGAGTAGTTTGTCCGTGTTCAGATTGTCGCAATAGAGTTAGACGGAGAAGAGCCGTCATGAGCATGCATTTGTGTAAAAGAGGGTTTATGCTTGGCTATACTATATGGACTGAACATGGTCAGCAACCTATTAGTCAGCCTACAATGAAGTATGTGTACAATACTGCTGATGGTTTAGATCAAATGTTAGCTGATTTTGGTGATGCAATGCATACAGATAGTGTAGAGGATGAACCAACAGCAGATGCTAAGGCATTCGATGCTTTGTTAGCAGCTTCAAAAGAGCCGCTCCATAGCTACACTAGTGTTGCACTGCTAATTGTTGTAGCACGCTTGATGGCAGTTAAGTCACAATACAATCTCCCCATAGAATGCATTAATAAATTATTGGATTTGTTCGGTGATGTACTGCCCCAGAACCATAAGATGCCAAAATCTTTGTATGAGTGCTAGTGTCTTCTTTGTGGTCTAAGAATGCCTTACATCAAGATAGATGCTTGTACAAACAATTGCATGATATACTACAAACAAGATGAGAACAAGGATAACTGTGATTTTTGTGGGGAGAGTAGATATGTAGTTACTGAACCAGCACACCAAGGGCATAAATGAAAACCAATACCACGTAAAGTTCTATGCTATCTCCCACTCATACCAAGGTTGCAGCGTTTGTTCATGGAGCCAAACACTGCAAAGCACATGCGGTAGCACAAGAGGGTAGACGTGCCAACCCAAATGTTATGGTGCATCCTTCTGATGCTGAGGCATGGACACATTTCAATACGTCTTGCCTAGAGTTTTCAATGGACCCAAGGAATGTTCGGATTGCTATGGCGACAGATGGCTTCAACCCATTTGGCTTTGGAAAAGCTCAATATTCTTGCTGGCCAGTTTTTTCAATTCCTCTTAACTTACCTCCAGCTCTTTGTACGAAGGAGGAAAATATATTTCTTAGTTTAGTGATTCATGGACCGGAGCATCCTGGCAAGAATATGAATGTCTTCATGCGGCCACTTGTTGATGAGATCAAGGAAGCTTGGGCAGGAGTTCTCACCTATGATAGCTTTTCAAAGCAAAGTTTTCAAATGAGGGTTGCATATCATACTTCCATCCATGATTATCCTGGATTGGGTATGTTCTCTGGATGGTCAACACATGGTGGCTTGGCCTGTTTTGATTGTATGGCAGATGTGGACAGCACTTGGCTACCAAATGGGCACAAGTACAATTGATTTGATTGCCATAGAAGATTCCTGCCAGCTGATCATAGTTTTAGGGACTAGAAGAATGCATTTAGGAAGGGCGTAGCAGTGTATGACACACCTCCACATCGGTTAACAGGGGAAGAGGTGCTAGCTTACATGAATGAAGTCAAAGAGAAATCTTTTGAAGGTTATGGTACTGTCCACAATTGGACTCACATCCCATTTCTGTGGGAATTGCCATATTTCCCTCTACTTATGCGTCCGCATCACATTGATGCTTGCATACTGAAAAAAATGTAGCAGAAGCTATTTTTGCTACATGTCTTGACATTGCTGACAAGACCAAGGATAATAACAAGGCTAGACTAGACCAAGCCTTGATGTGCAATAGGAGACATCTCAACCTTGTTGAGAAGCCAAATGGCCTGTGGGATAGGGCTAGAGCACCCTTTTCCCTAAAGAGACCCAGAAGAAAGATGTTATGCAGTGGTTTAAGGACATCAAATTCCCTGATGGTTATGCATCAAACCTAAGGCGAGGGGTCAACATGGACACTCTAAAGATAAATGGTCTCAAAAGTCATGACTTCCATATCTTCATTGAGCGTTTGCTACCTTTGATGATGCAAGGTTATGTCAAGAATGAGATATGGGAGGTGCTTGCTGAAGTGAGTTACTTTTTTAGAGTGCTTTGTGCAAAGGAGGTTGATCGTGCCCAGATATGTCAACTTGAAACAAACATACATGTTTTACTTTGTAATATGGAGAAAATCTTTCCACCGGGTTTCTTCAATTCAATGGAGCATATAATGGTGCACCTCCCATATCAAGTTAGGGTAGGGGGGCCTGTAAAGTACACTTGGATGTATGGAGTTGAGAGGTATACATTTAGGACATCTGTTCTTTACTATTTTGCTATTATATTCAAAGAACTAATAGTAACTAAAAACTCTTGTAGGTTGTTAAAAAAGGTGAGGGCAAAAGTCTGTAACAAGGCTCATGTTGAAGCATCAATAGTGGAAGGATGCCTTGTTGAGGAGATCACTAACTTAACATCATTATACTTACCTGATTTCATATCTAGCTCCCAAAATTGGCCACAACGTTATGCTCATAATGCTGATCCATCTGATTCTACTCTTAGTTTGTTCCAAGTTCGTGGATGGAAGAGTGGTAGAGGAACAACAAGGTTTCTAACTATTGAAGAGTATAACGCAGCAATGATTTATATCTTCACAAACTTTACTAAAATGGATGAATATGTTCAGTGAGTACACCAATTTAATAAACCAGCTAATAACATTTATCATTACAATAATTCATGCTTTTGTGTCCCATAGAAAATTTGAACGAGAACAATGGAGTCGGGCAAGACCACCAAGCTAGAGACAATTAGACAATTTAAGGATTAATGGGGCTGGCCATGGCAAACCAAATTTGATTAAATGGTTTAGAAACATGGTATTAGCTAATTGACCAATTCCTATGTAGTTTTATACAGTCATGTAAAATCTAGATACACTTTAATTTTTAATTGTAACATTGCAGTGTGACATGGATTCAAGCATACCTAGTGAATTGCGTCGTTTATCACGTGGATGTGGCCTCAAAGTCAAGTCATATGATATTTATGAAGTTAATGGGTATAAATTTAGATCTGAAAAGTATGAAAAATCTAGAGGGAACCTAACTACCACCAACACGAGGGTGCTTGCTGTTGGTGATGATGATGGAAGCAACAATGAGCTTGAGTATTACGATATTATCAAAGACATTATCGAGTTAAAGTTTGACGGTGGTAGTGATTTCAGCCTTGTTTTATTTGAGTGTCATTGGTTCCACCCAACTAATGGAGTGAGGCACTTGGACAGACTTGGACTAGTAGAAGTTGCCCATGAATCATGTAATCAAGCAAATGAGCCTTTTGTTCTTGCTAGCCAAGTGAAGCAGGTTTATTATCTTCCATATCCATGTAAATCTGATCCGAACCTCAATGGGTGGTGGCTTGCATACAAGGTCAGCTTGGTTGCGAACCTGTCCATTCCTTCAATGGATGAGTACAATGATGAAGACCCACCATGTATAGATACCTTTCAGGAAGATGGTCTAGAGGGAGAATTTGTCATAGACATTGGAATAGGTTTAGACAACATCACAATAAGTGATGGCTTTGATGAGATTAATGATCCAAATGAAATTTCTATGCTGGTCAAACAACAAAATGGTGTGATTAGAAAGAATGAACCTCCAATTGAAGAGCAAGTAGGATGTAATCCAGAATATTTTGTTGATTTCACACAAGCGGAATACCCTGATCCTGATGACTTTTAGGGGGAGTAATGATTAGGTAGTGCTCTTTGTATATTTTGGTGATTTCACATTATTCTTCTTCTTTATTTTATATATGTTTCATTAGCATTTCCGTACTGCTCTTTGTAACATATGTTTCATTTTTGCAGTGATGACAATCTCACATTGTGGGACACGTAGTCGGTCTACCACCGGTTCTGTTGCTAGAGAGAACACATCTTCAAGTCATAATGAACCTACTGAACCTTCTGTAGCAAGTGAGCAAAGTCTAGGACACTTGCGAGGCTGTGCAGATCTTCCCCCAACTATCCCCAATGAGCAAGATCGCCCATTGATTGATCCACAAGGAAAATCGTGAGTTTATCAAATTTACATTGTGATTTTTATGCAAATGTGCACTCATACGACGTGTTGTTAATTGAATTGTTCGCTAATATATAAAGGCACTGGACTGGAATGGAGGGAAGGACTCCGGCAAGTGTGTTGACATGTCTACTAAAGAACTATCATCCTAGTTTGGTTGAGTATAAAGGCAAGACTGTGGTTGCATCAACATGGAAACATTATGAAGCAACAACAGCTGCTGATGCTGTTTCTAACGGCTTTTGGGTAAGTTCTATACAAATGTATCACTACTGTTCCTTGCTAATAGTATGTTTATTTTGTGCTTATAATTACTAATTTTGCAGCAAAGATTTAGATTCAATCCAGCCAAAGAAGTAGAATCAAGAGAACATGTTGGAGGTTGCTGCTCAGTCCTCCTAGGGAGCATCTTATATTATGCAAGAATCACTGCAACAATGGAACATTTTCGCGAAGTGGAGAAAAGAACTATTTGTGACAAGATTGCTGGACATTTCTATTTGATGCGGGAGGAGTATGTTGCACGATGCCCAACTTGGTGCAAAGAAGCTTGTTGGGATGTTCTGGCCATGGAGTGGAGCAGTCCAAAATTCAAGGAAAGATCGGAGACAAATCGTGCCAATCGCTACAGCTGTAAGTTTAAACCACACAAAGGAGGGTTCAACTCTATTGCAACAATAAGGGAGAAATTGGTTAGTGTCCAATTACTAAAATTTTGTTGTTTACTTTTTTGCAATAACAATTAATTTCAGATTCATGTTATTATTGTAGTCAAAGAAATTAGGAAGACAAGTATGTGAGATAGAGGCATGGGTCCATACTCATAGAGGTTCAAATCCTGAAGATATTACTTCACTCAACACAAAAGAGGCAACTGCATGCTTGGTAAGTGCAGTATTGTGACAATGGAAAGTAAAATGAAACTTGTGATATACCTTCTCTCTTCTCGGAGCTTAGAATTATAAGCAGTTGATAGCTACTAGCTCATATAGAACACTACAGTATACTCTTAATGCTGAATGCTGGCAGCAGCTTATGGCCAGGACCAAAGCAAGTTGTAGTGCTCGCCCACAGTAGTAGCAGTAGGAAAAATACAAAGCTAAGGCCAGGACCAAAGCAAGCTGTATTAATGTTAACACACATGGAACAACATATGTGGTACATGGATTCTGTACAACAAGAAATTTTTAACCAATTTTAGCTGGATTTTAATAGTATGGTTTCAGTACATATGAATTGCTTCTATACATATGAATTGCTGCCTGTTCATATGAATTTAGCTAGATTTTAGCAGGCTTGTGTACATATGAATTGTTGATCTCTATTTTATTTTTGTGGCAGGAGAAATACAAAGCTAAGGCCATTGAACTAAATGGACTAGATTTTGATTGGTTGCACTCTCCGGTTGATGCTAGAGCTCTTTATGAATGCTCTTGTGGCCGCCCACATGGAAAATGGACTACATTTAATGGGATGGTCAATGACAAAGAAGTCCTCCCTGACTTAAGGAGAAGCCGTGAATCTACAATGGATGCTAGGCGTCAACGCCAAGAGGAAGATGAGCGATTAAGGAGGGAAGCTCATGATTGTCATGTGGCCAAGGAATATGCCCAAAATATGACAGAGTGGAGTAGAAATGTACATGCTTACACTGAGAACATGCAAAAAATTATGGAGGTGATGTCTCACATGCATCCTTTTCTATCCATCTTATTGCCACTTGAGTTACTTGTTAATCACTATACATAAACATTTGATTATTGAACTATAGAGAGTTGCTGAGCTAAATGGTATGCCTGCCTCATCTATTCCTGCTCCCATGCCCCCACCACCAATGCCGCCTGTGTACGCCGATATACCATCTTTAAATCCATCTCTTGATAATGTAAGTTTAATTATTACTATTTCTATTCGTTGTCTGTGTATGATTGCTGGTCATACCATGTTGACAGATAGATATTGCTCTACATCATAGCTTCTAGCAAAATACATGTCTGCCATAGCATCTATATCTCCAAGACACAAGAATGCATTATGCCTTTCAATTTCTATTACATTGTCTATTGCCTTCTATATTTTGTCAATGTTAATTGTTGTACACATCTCAGCTAGTCTAGTGAAACCTATTTTCAAATGCTATGTCCTTGAACTTATTTTTTGCATGGCATTTCCTGTGAATTTCCACTTATTTAATTGAAATTCCAATTATTCAATTGAATAGGCTTGTACGGGTGGGTCTTCTTTTGGAATAGAAACTCCTGAAGAAAACACTGAGTAGGATTGCTTGTGGAAGATTCCGTGGCCATGAAAATACAGCAACTACAAGTGGTGGTGGCAACTACTCTCCTCCGGTTGATGAATTTCCATTTTTCTAACATCTTTTGTTGCCAAAACATGCAGTTATGTTCTGTGGCCAAAACATGGCACCTATCTTCTGATGCCAAAACAAACATGGATAGGACAACGCCTTTTGAGTTATTGTTTAACTATTAGCTAGACTTTGCAGTTGTTATTCAAATTGTAATGTGATAATGCACAGTATGAATTTGAATGCACTAAATTATTGCTACTGGAATGGTGTCACCGTGATCGGATTTGAAATTTGTATTTGAACTCAAATTTGAATGCATTAAATTATCGCTGCTGCAATGGTGTCATTAGATTTGAATGTATTTGAATTGAATCTGATGTCATGCCAAAAATATTTCCCTAGAGATCAATTTCCTAGGGACTAGAACTTTCCATGTTGGATTAGTTCCCTAGGAATCCCAAAATCCTAGGGACAATTACTTTACACGGTGGATTTGCTTCAGCATGGTTAGCAGGTTCCTTGGGAGCCATTTTCCTAGGGAAATCAGAATCCCCTACAGTTTCTGTAGAAAACCGTAGGGCACTCTTCTGTTTCCCATCGAAGTGTCCCCTAGGAAATGTTCCCTACGAAATACTCTAGGGGACCATGTTCCCTACGGTATTTGGCCTTTTCCCTAGGAATTCAAACTCTAGGGAAAACTCGCAGTTTCCAATAGTGCAAGGAGGATCAATACCAGTAGTGAAGCTATGACTGAAAAGACTTTACTTGAGTTCTTTGCTCCAAGTATTGGGAACATTTGCACTGGACCAAAACTTCAAATGAACAACCTCGAGTTTGAGCTCAAGCCAAGCCTTATCAACATGGTTCAAGCTACTACATTCAGTGGGCAGGCATAAGAAGATGCTAATGCTCATCTACAGGACTTCCTAGAGATTGGAAGCACCATCATCATCAAGATCGTTCACCAAGATATCATACTCCTTCGTCTATTTCCGTTCTCATTGCAGGGAAGAGCGAAGCAGTGGTTTTACGCAAACAAAAACAACATGGACACTTGGGACGACTGTTCGAAGGCCTTTCTACTACGATTTTTCCTGTAGGCAAAACCAATGCCTTAAGAAGAAAGATCTGTAACTTCCAACAACAAAAAGGAGAAACCATTCCAGAGGCATGGGAACGTTTTCAGGAATATATCTTAGGATGCCCACACCATGGAATGGAGGATTGGTTGCTCATGCAAGGATTCTATCATGGATTAACTTAGAGGAATCGTGAGCAATTAGATGCCACTGCTGGAGGATCATTCACGTCACTCACTCTTTCAAGAGCTGAAACTCTCATGGACAAGATAGCTGAGAATCAGAGCTGGAAACAAGACAATATGCAACATTCTCGCCAGGTTGAAGAAGCTTTAGAAGAAGTGTGTGTATTATCATCGAAGATGGATGTACTATTGGATTGGCTTGATCAATGAGCTAAGTACAAGAAAGATCATCAGGCTATTCAAGATGCATTCAATGCTCAAAACAGATGTAGAGAGTATTTGGGGATAGAATTCTCAGATGATCCAGAAAATGCAAACATTATCAACAACTCTTTCACTCAATGAAAGCAGGGATGGAATCAACAGAAACAATCCACTTATCAAGGTAAGTACTGAAGCAAATCCTCCAATTTTGATTCTAAACAACCACCTTTGAGAGATTTAATCTTAGAACAAACTAGGATGAATGATAATATTGTTAAGAAGCTTGTTTCTAATGATAAAATTTTAGATGACATAAATGCAAAATTGGATGACTTTTCTTCTGCTATGAAAGATCAACTTAATCATAATAAAAAGGTAGAAACTAAATTAGCACAATTGGCTGCTGCTTTGCCTTTTGCCACTAACCCTGAGTAGGTCCAAGCTATTACCACTAGAGGTGGCAAATCCACTCGAGATTCCCCATATCCAAAAGGTACGGAGAGGAGACAGACAACACCAGTGTTACCAATAGTACTAGAAGAAAAGAAGGATGATGGAGTTGAAGAACTTGACCCACCAATACCAGAATTACAACAAGATTTCCATGACACCAACCTCTTACCTTTTCCATGCAGAAATCGAAAAGCTAAAACGGATGAGTAGTTCAGTAAGTTGTTGAAGTGAATCAAAAATTATATATCAATATTCCATTGTTAGATGCTATACAGGTACCCACCTATGCAAAGTATCTAAGAGATATCCTCAACAACAAACGACCACTGCTCTCCACTGAGGTGATCAAGCTAACGGAAGAGTGTAGTGCGGCCATCCTCAATATTTCACCAGCCAAGAAGAAGGATCCAGAATGCCCCACTATTGACTGTTCAATTGGAGATCAACATTCAACAATGCACTTTGTGACCTTGGAGCAGGTGTCAATGTGATGCCCAAGGTAGTCTTTGATAAGCTTCATCATTCAAAACTCGTCCCAACATCAATGTGTCTGCAGCTAGCCGATCAATCAATCCGCTATCCTATAGGAATTGCTGAGGATATACCAGTAAAGATCAGAGAATTCTTCATACCAGTCAACTTTGTGGTATTGGACATGCAACCAGACTCAAAAGTATCACTCATCCTTGGGAGACCCTTTCTGATCACAGCAAATGCCCACATTGACGTCGGAATTGGAGAAGTCAAATTCAATATCAATGGACGAGAAGAGCGTTTTCCATTCAAGCCAAAGCCTAAGTTAAGTACCACTGTAAATATGATAAGTGAAGAGGGAGACAAACAGTCACTGGGATCACCATCTTCGGGACCGTCTGACACCCCCTCAAAATAAACAGCATTTGGAAGGGTCCGGTTCGGCGGACTTAAAAATCCCAAACCTTCACTGGGAGGTAACTCGGTAGTTATCCATATTTACTTTATTAATGTTTTCATATGCATTTTAAATTTCATATTCTTGCATAATATAAATAATTCATGCTCCATGTAAATAATAATTTCGAAAAGTAAAACCTCCGTAAGTGATATTTACCGTGGCGGCAAAAAAATATAAAAATACCATCATTAGAATTCTTATTTCTCGTAGATTCATAAAAATATTTTTGTTTTGCATATTTGTGTGTTTATACGGTATAAATATGGGAGACATGTGGGACCCACACATCACCTCGCATCACTTCCACATCTCACTCTCCATTACCATCCATCCTCCATTATTCATGCATTATCATCCAACACACTTGCCAACTTTCTCACCGAAAGAGCATCCAAGGAGGCATTCATTGAATCATGTTTGAGGCAGAGGACACACTAGAAAATGGAGGAGGCAGATGGTGATGAGGTGGGGCCAGCCGGCCCCACCACTAGGCAATTACTGTAGCATAGCATTAAATCACCATTAGATTTTAATTGCAAATCAACATCTTCCTTAATTAGCCTCCCTCTTGTCTCAATCCTGGATCCGCCACTGTACTGATTACACACCACCACCACCTCAGTAATCTAGCTTGGGGGAGGACCCCCGCAGTGCAAGGTGAGGCGCTTCTGTTTTCCCTCTTGTAAATTTTCTGTTATTAGTATTATTATTATCTTCCTTAGTTTAAAGTATCAATTTTTTAAAAAAGAGAGCATAATCAGAAAACCAAATAATTTTTTCCCCTTTATTATATATATTTCTGCTAATAGTTTTAATTTCAGCATGTTTAAAAAAATAAAAATAAAAAAATAGAGTGTGTAAAATAAGTTTGCTTTAAGTTTATTTAAGTTTGAATTAGTGTGTTTTCTTATTTTAGAGTTGAATAAAAAGATAAAAATTAAAGTTAGACTCTCTCAGATGAAAAGAAAAATGCTTAAGTTATGATTCCTTTCAAGTACTTAGTTTTTAGATTTGAATTCTCCTACGAGTTGTATGAAGTTGATTTAACTTGAGAATTTGCTCTGAAACTTGAAACCTGTGGGTAGCATAAGCTTGAACCGAAATCTAGGTAATTGACGGATATGAGATAAGAGAGTTTGAGCTGCTATTTATCTTATTCTAAATGAAACTTGAATGTTGGAGATTTATCTTTAAAAATATGAAAATTGATATGATGAGATTCTGCATAGCAAAGTTTAAATTCCTGCCAGAGCCAAATGAATATATCTAGATTAGGAAAACTTCCACATTATTACTACTTGTATTTCATTATGTTCAGTTAAACTTTGTTGTATGCCTTAAGAGAGGTTTGTCATGCTTTAAAATTAAGATTCCACCATATATATATATTTCATCCATTTCATACTTCTTTCACCAAAAATGTTATTCTCTTACACTGGGAGGAAACACCAAAAATATTCCAAACCCATAGGACAACCATGAAATAAATGCTCCAAATTCCTTTGTATAATCTCTCTCAAATATTTTGTATGTAAAATAATCATGTGGCTATGCAAAAAGAAAAAGAAAAAATGGACAAGTGTCCGAAGTAAAAAAAGAGAGAAATTTTCAAGGAGCATAGTAGAATTAGGTTTAGCCACATAAACGTCCTATTCCAAACATTTATATGTCTTGATTTGATTGTATGACTCAACTCTCTTTAGATCCATCGTTTGACTTTAGAATATATGTTTGCAAGTATGTTTCCTCATGAGAATGCCATTCCTATAAAATCCACATAAGCTTTAGTGCAGGAACAAAGGCATTACGTTTAATGCCTTAGTGAGATCCAAAAATACCACATATATAAGAGAGACTTGAGTGTGTCATGCAGATAAATTTCTGAGTTTTATTTTGAAAACCTATTAAAAACTTCGGAATGAAGGTTGAATGAGGAATATGAGATGTACTGCTCACTTGATTGTTTTGTCTTTCAATTGCTCAAGATCAGGTGAAAAATTCAAAAGCTCTATGGTTGAAAGAAATATGAGTAAGTTTGGAAGATGGATCAATGAGTTGCAATCCAAAGAAAAATTTTTGTTTGAACACAGGTGTACTTTTGAGGAGTTGTACAAAATTCATAAACCCTGTAATTTTTAAATCATAATAAGTTTAAATTACTTTGCTAAGGGACTAGCAAAGACTTAGCTTGGGGGAATTTGTTGACGGTAGTTATCACCTATCACAAACCGTCAACTTTGTACAAGAAAATGATCACCAATAAAAACATAGGAGGATATTACTGACAATTTCCACGAGTTTTGGAGAATTTCTATTTTCTGCAGGGATTATTCAGAGAGAACGAAAACAAGGATTAAATTGACAAAATACCACGAAACTTGATTGCGATGAAATGACACACCAGAAGACTCTAGAAGGCACGAGAAGGCACGAGACCGAGGCAGAGACCGAGAGGCCACTAGAGGAGGCCGCTTGGCCCCCTCCTCAGGCCAGTCGGCTTGGCCTAGAAGCCAACCGCCTTCCCCTTCGCATGATGCAATCCAACTGACCTCTACGTCGTGTGTTGACCATTATTTCAAGTCGGTTTGATCCGAGGGCTGTAGTTCATCCTATCGGACTATATAACCAGACCCAGACCCCCCGAGGCATCCATCATCATAAGGTCAAGACAAGATTAGAATTAGGGTTTCCAGAGAGAGATTAGAGCTCTACTTCAAGTTTAGGGTTTAGATCTAGCTAGATATAATAAGAGTTGGGCGTTGCTCAGGATTCCGGATCGCCGTCAGAAGATTTGGTAATTATATTGTAATCTCATTATTCTGACTTTGTGCTACTTCAATAATATCATTATGTTTATATTTATTTCGTTCTTAGTTTATTCTAGTTGTATATTTGATATAGTCATGATTAGTAATGATTTTATGCATATGTTCACAAAGCACTTAGTTCAATTCCGGATTAGATTAGGTGGTAGATAAGTTGTAGATGTGGTGCTTATATTAAATTTACCTGCGAATGCACCCTATATTCCGGGACATCAAGTGGTAGATCGCGGGTGTGATATTCCTGTTGAGTCCTATGTAGTCCACTCCCCGAATATAGGCCAAGTAGAACCTGGTTACAAGCAAAGAATTGCTCTGTTCTTGATATTCCTTAGTAATGCTCCTTATGCATAGATGAAGGATTGATTATGCTATAGATGATAGTATCTATACTAGAGTGTACAAAAGACTTGGTAAATATGAAATAACTTAGGATTCTTACCTCTTAACTTATCTCCTGATTAGCTCTACTTGATTTATGAGTCTCTCTCATTCTGGAATACCCAATGTTATCTTATTTTATATCAATTATTTATCTATTTTCTTACTCCTGTAAAGATAAGAGTGGTTATTTGATCTTTATCATGAGTATGTATATTTGATATTCTTTCTTGCCATATCATTCTTTTATTTTAAACCCTGTTAAGCTCCCAATGGTAAAGTATAAATAACGATACCTGGAACATTCCTGGGTAAAATGTTATAATGGGTGTATTTTATCTGTGCACTTGCGTATAACCTTTATTCTATATTTTATGTAAGTGTCATGATTATAAGTACAACCACATTTCTAGTGTCATGTTAGAGATGCAACTTAACTTAAGTGATGCTAAGAAATATCAATAGGAATCAAAGTCAAAATCCTCCTCCTTAGATTAGCAATTTTGGGAAGATAGCCCAAGGCCTCCCTTCCTTCCACCCATGGGTAACCGTAAATTTTCCGAGGTGGAAGAAGGGGGCTGCTACATATATACTGGTAGATGAGGCTATGTGTAGAGACGCCTCTACAAATGATCTTAGGAGGTAGCTCTAAAACCAACTGCCTCTACAAAAACACCCACCATTTTTAGAGACGGACGGTAACAATAGCTGCCTCTGAAGATGCATTTGTAGAGGCGGCTAGAGTGGAGCCACCCTAATTATGCATGTTTAAAGGCAGCTTGGTCCATAGGGCACTTCAGAGGCGACTCTTGATTCAGACTCTCTGACCAAAAATGCTCGGCTTGGCTGTTATCATTGTTTTAGCTTCAAAAATACTATGACATCAGCACATCAATTCAAGTTTCTAGTCTCATGGATAGATGGCCAAACAAGCTGCCTGGCCCCTGCATGGCATGGGCCTGGTGAAACTATGAAACCATGACCCGCAAACATCGGGCCGAGCACGACATGTCGTGCCATCGGGCCGTGCCGATTACGGTGACGGCCTAGCCTTTGGCCTAGGCATGACACCTTGTGCCCTTTTCAGTGCTGGGCTGACCTAATGAGCTTGGAAGTTGTAGCAGTCCGGGTTGTCCCAAGGCCCGCTTACCAGGCAACGAGAGAGATAGATGAGGCACCGGCGGGGTATAGAGGAGCCGACGGGTCGGGTGAAGAAGTGCAGGCATCTGACAAGAGTCTAACATAGGGGTATGTTAAGTTCTCAGATAGGAGACAGACGACCGACAGATCCCCTGACCGATCCCACAAATCGTTCGGAGGCTATACCCATCGAGTATGCTCGCGCGTACCCTCTGATAGAGTCAGGGCGAGCTCGAGCACGCCTATAGCAGCCGCTCGGGCTCGAGGGCTAGGCCACAGCCCCAGGCTACCAAACGATGGGAGCCCTAGCCTGACCTCCACTAGAGCAATTGCCCGGGCGTCAATCGATGTCCTGACTCCCAGCCATAAGCCGGCTCAGGCGAGCCTGGTAGGTACGGAGATGCTACACTATCTACCTGCTCGAACGGCCACGCGGTCACTCCCAATATTATATTTATCTTTTTAAAATATAATAATATAGCCCATACATAAGCATGGGTTGTGGGCCAGTATGCACAGTATATATATATATATATAGAGGTGCATGTGCAGTTCAAGCTTAGTATATGTCCAGCCCATTCCAATCGTCTGTGTTGATTTTCTTTGGAGTCAAGTCTCTTAAATAGCTTAGAAAAAAAAGCAGAAAACTCTCAAATCGCCTTAGTTTATAAATGCTTCATTCAATAAAGACAAGCATATGATATCTGAACCACTTCAATTCAATTGCAACGAGAAAAGCACTTGAGATCTGAGCTCTTGGTTTATGCTAGCGACTCTTCTTAATTAGCTTGCGATCATTTCAGCTTATCCACTAGTTAGCATTTTTTTTAGCAAATCCCATAGTTAGCTGCAGCAAGCATCATGTAATTTACTCCTACTATTCATGTGTGCGTCAATTATCGAGAACTTGAACACGACCCTACAACACTGGAAAATATCATGCGATTCGATGAACCTCCACCACATGAGCCGATGAGGCCCAAAAAGAAAAGAAAAAAACACGTGTTGGCCCATTGGAGTGTCAGCCTTGGATTAATATTCGCCGTTCTAGGCCCGTCACAATTATGGGCCGTGGATCATGGATGCCTTCCTGTCCTCCTGGGCGAGGGAGCCTCGTCGACGGCGGTCCGGCCCAACGGCCGCCCGAGGTGGCGGAGCGATGCGATTCATGCGAACCTGGCGACGGGCGACGCCGCAGATGGAGGCGGTGGTGCACGGTGGGTGAGGTGGCCGACGGAACGGGTGGAGCGCGGCGGTGGCCGGGCGCTGAGCAGGGCCTTCCCGATGGGTGATAGATGGAGATGGGCGGAAGACCCGTGGGCCGCCGCCGTTCCTTTCCGTCGCATCCGACGGTCTCCGGCTGCGGCGGCGGCATTGGTTCTAGCAGGTTAGCTGCTCCCAAACGAGGTTTGCAGCATGTTCAGTTTCTTTCTTTTTCGCTCCAACGCCTGGCTTCACTGAGATCTCGCAGGTAGTTTCTCATCCTCTGTTTATTCTTGTCTTCTGCAAAGACTGCTAGCGAGAAGGGGCAAATCCAAGGATTGGTACCTGAGTTAGTGGAGGGGGGCCTCACTCACCTACAGTGACACTATTTTATTTCTAGAACCTAATGTACAACATATTGCAATTTTCAACTTCCTTTTGCTTTGCTACGAGGAAATGTTGGGCATGAGAATCAACTATAATAAATAAAAGCGAGGTATTCACGATTGACATAGAGGAGGGAGAAGCTGATCTGATTTCTGAGGCTTTCAATTGCAAATTAGGACCCTTCACAATGAAATATTTTGGTTTGCCCGTGTTTGACATGAGACTAACCAAAACAGAAATGGGTGACTCCCCAGCAAAGTAGACAAAAGGTTAAAAACGATGAAATGGATGACTCCCCTAGCAAACTCAAAATGTAGCACCAATGCACATTACATTTTTTTAAACAAAATTTGGTATTAGTTTTGTATTTTTATGATTTAAAATGAATTGGTTATGATTTTTTAGAAAATCAACCAGTTATAATTAGTTTTTACAAAAATACAAAACCACATTTGAAACCAGCTAGATGACTAGATTTGTTTGGTATTGATAGTTTCATAGTCAAATATTCTTGGTTTTAGATAGAGCAGCTATTACACTCTTCTGCCAGTTCCATCCAGTGTATATGTGCAGTTGTTTGATTAGATTAGGGAGTCATCATTCTCAGAGAAGTCACCTGCATACTGATAGCTAAGTTGGCTACAAGACGCTGCGAGCTAGTGTGAACGGCACCGGCGGGCCCTGGGCATGAGTGGCCGGTGAAAGGGTTGGGGAAGCTGGCTGTATACAAACTTTTGGGCGACGATGGCCTCATTCTTTTGTGACCAACACCAACACAAGCTGTGTTAATGACCACCATACCGCTGGAAGAAACCATCCGGTGACAATCAGAGCTGTCCTGTGTGTGAATTCAATTTCTCCATGTGCTCTGGTTGACACTCTGTCCTGTGTGTGGACGGCCATGTGGAACTTATTACACGTAGTTGGTTGGGTACCGTCGAGGGATGAATGCATTGGCCATCATTGAGCATTTGAGCCAAGCAGCCAGCAAAACAAGCACTTTTGAGACGAGAGTGTATCGTGTGTTTCTCTCCGTGAAATCCCTAGGGTCGCTCCCAAAACAACCACTTTTCCATTGAGTGCTAGCTGCTCATCCTCTTCATTTGTGCATCTGTTGCAATCAGAAGAAATATTGATTGAGTTGGTGATTGATGGGCATTGGGCTCATAATCATTGATACAATGCGTCAATGATCCCTCCATCTGAACTGTTGGAATCCAGCTGGTGCAGCAGCTGATTTTCTTGAAGCAATTTGTACAAACACATACTACTCACTGGTTCGTGCATCCGCTTCTTTCGTCTGCTCTTTTTTTTTTTTGCTCGGAATTTGTGACTTGTTGGGAGAATAAATTATCTATTAAATCTGCTGGTTGCATGCAGTAGGAGGTCGAGGAGGGCACATCATCCAGGAATAAGCACCCGTCTAGTCCTCTGCACTACCACCACACCATTTGATTCTGCTGATCTGCTCGTGTTCCTGTGTGTTGTGAGATCAACATATAATGGCCGAGTTGGTGATTGGGCCGCTGGTCTCTATGCTGGTCCAGAAGGCATCCAGCTACCTGCTGGACCAGTACAAGGTGATGGAAGGCATGGAGGAGCAGCGCAAGATCCTGGAAGGCAACCTGCCAGCAATCATGTACATCATCCAGGATGCAGAGGAGAAAGGGGCCTCCCGGTCTGATGTAGCAGCTTGGCTCAAAGATCTCAAGACAGCGGCCTATGAGGCCAATGATGTCTTTGATGAGTTCAAGTATGAGGCGCTTCAGAGAGAAGCGAAGAAGAAGGGCCAGAACAGCAAGCATGGAACAGATTGCGAGGCTCCTAGTCCCAGCTCGTAACCCCATTTCGTCCCGCTACAGGATGGGCAAGAAGCTACGCAGGATTTTGCAGACCATCAGGCTCCTAGTCACTGAGATGAATAAGTTTGATTTCAGACACCTGCAGCTAGCACAGCCCTCAAGGCAGTGGCGACAGACAGATTCCATAATCATGGACTCCGACAGGGATATTGTTAGCAGATCTAGAGATCAGGAGAAGAATAAAATCGTGGGGATGCTGCTTGATCAAGCTAGTAGCAACATGGATCTCATGGTCCTTCCAATTGTTGGACTGGGTGGGATGGGCAAGACCACCTTTGTTCAACACATTTACAATGACCCTGAAATTGTGAAGTGTTTTGAGCTTCGGAGGTGGTGCTGTGTGTCTGATGATTTTGACGTTGGCACCATTGCAAGCAGTATCTGTGAGACCAACGAGAAAGGTCGTGAAAAAACATTGCAGGATCTTCAGAGTATAATAAGTGGAAAAAGGTACCTCATTGTTTTAGATGATGTATGGAATCAGGATGCTGATAAGTGGGGAAAACTAATGACCTGCCTTAAGCAGGGTGGCAAGGGCAGTGCAGTACTGACAACAACTCGTGATTCAAAAGTGGCTGAAGTCATGACCATGGGTGTAAATGAAGCCCATAAAATTGAGAAGCTGAGTGACAAGCATTTGAGGGAAATTGTCCAGAGCAGAGCATTCAGCTTGCAAAATCCAAATAGTGATGAGTTGGATCGCATTTTCAGTAGGATTGTTGACCAATGTGCTGGTTCTCCTTTGGCTGCCAAAGCCTTTGGCTCCATGTTGAGTAACAAGACTAGCATGAATGAGTGGAAACATACATTGGCCAAAAGTAACATATGTAATGAGACAAGTGGAATTTTATCAATACTCAAGCTTAGTTTTGACGACCTACCATCACGTATGAAGCAGTGCTTTGCATTTTGTGCTTTATTTCCTAAGGACTATGAAATCGATGTCGACCTATTGATTCAGCTATGGATGGCACATGACTTTATATATGTGCAGGATGGCGATCTGCCTGAAACTGTTGGTGCACAAATTTTCAAGGAGCTAACATGGAGGTCATTCTTTCAAGATGTCAAGCAAACATTTCCAGTTGGTAAGCGAACCATATGCAAGATGATCAAGCAAACATTTCCAATTGGTAAGCAAACATTTCCAGTTGGTAAGCGAACCATATGCAAGATGCATGACATTGCTCTATCTGTTATGGGGAAAGAATGTGCCACCATTGTTGGTAAGCTTTCAACAAGCTGTTGCAAAATCCTACTCGCCACGTCTTCTTGTCAGTATCTGGTGCAAGTCCCATTTTTCTCAAAGGACGGGTTATAACTTTGTTGGACCATCTATTGAAGAAACAAACTGCAATGCTCCAGACATTATTCTTTCGAGTTTATTATGACCCCCTTGACATATCACAGTACAGTTCCTTGCGAGCCCTACACCTTCCTGCAATTGGCTATTCAGTACAGAAACACCTTACAGGACAGATACAGCACCTGAGGTATCTTAACCTGTCAGGGCATGGGTTTGTGATACTTCCTGAAGATATTAGCATTATGTGTAATCTACAAACATTGGACCTTTCTTATTGCATCTGGCTTCGTCTGCTTCCAAAGGATATAAAGTATATGGCAAGCCTACGACACCTCTATACCAATGGATGTAAATCATTGACGTGCATGCCTCCTGGACTCGGACAGATGACTTCTCTACAGACTAACATATTTTGTTGCTGGTGCTACCTCGGACTGCAGTACTATTGGAGAACTTGGAAATTTAAATCTTGGTGGTGAGTTAGAAATAAGTGGTCTGGAAAATGTAACAGAACAACTTGCAAAAAAAGTCAGACTTGAACATAAAGAGAAGATAACACACTTGTCTCTTGAATGGGATAGTAAGGGTCAAGAACAATCAGTGCAAATGGATTGCCATGAGAAGGTGTTATAAGCTCTTAAACCTCATGACTGTCTGCATATGCTAAGGATAGCCAAATACAGAGGCACTAGTTTACCATCATGGGTAACCGATCTTAGGAAATTGCAACACTTGGCTGAACTCCACCTGCATGGTTGTACGATGTGCGAGGAATTTCCTCAATTTTACCATTTCAGAGCTCTTGAAGTTCTTTACTTGGAAAAGTTGGACAAATTGCGAATCCTATGCATTGATGTGGTCTCTGCGCCATTTCCAGAACTGAAGCAACTCTGGTTACATGATTTGGAGAGCTTGGAGAGATGGGTGGCAACAGAAGGAAAAGAGGATGAATTAACCTTTCCTGTACTTGAGAAGATAGATATTAAAAACTGTCCAAAGTTGAGTAGTCTACCTGAAGCACCAGAGCTCAAGGTTATCAGGTTGGATGAAGGCAAGGCACTGCTATCATTAGGAATAGTTAAATCAACAAAGCACATGGCTTCAGTTTCCACGCTGGAACTGTCTGTCCGTGACCCTGAAGCACCGGCTTGGATAGATAGCAGCTGGGGTTCATCAGAGAAACCAGAACCATCGCTCCATGACACGAAAGCAGCACCACTATCAGAACTGAGCATATCTGGCTGCAACTTTTTCTTCTCAAGTCAATCACAGCTAACATTTGTGGCTTGGAAATCGTTTGAAAAACTTGTAGATTTGAGCATTAAACACTGTGATGTGCTGATCTACTGGCCAGAACAAGTATTCAAAAGCTTGGTGTCCTTGAAGCGTTTGTCAATTGAGTCATGTAAGAAGCTAATTGGCCCCAAACAGGTGACAGATGATGAACCTACACGGACAACAGAGCAAGTCCTGCCACATTTAAACATGATATTTATAGGTGGTTGTGAAAGCTTGGTACAACTCTTCATTCTTCCCCCATCTCTCAGAAATATTGATATTACCCTTTGCCCTAGACTTGAATTTATATGGGAAAAGGAGAAACGTCTTGAAGACTGTACGTCACTTGAATACTGCCAAGACACTGCACATACCAGTACTCCAGAGCAATCACCCAGATGTCCGCCCACACGAGGCCGATGGTCCGCCCGCAGGCTCTATACAGCAGGGCGCGGAAGAGAGCTGTGCGGTGCTGCAGCGGAATCTCGAGGGGAGCGGGGCCGAGTTCAGTGTTTGCCTTGCCCTGCGCGTCCTCCTCGTAGTTGGACGGCCCGGACGTGGCGCAGGTGCGCAGCCCGAATGCTTTCCCGGCGAAGTTGGAGCTATGGTCGACCATGGAGTAGCAGACGTCGCGGAACCCCACGCCACGGCGCTCTAACGAGTCGATCTCGGTGTTGGTCAGGATGTTCGGCCGCGGCGTGGTGCTAGAGAACCTCATGGACCGTTGGGAGTAGATGTTTGAGCGCGACGCATTGGAGCGGCGCACGGAGACGTGCATCTTCCCGTTCCCCTTCACATCGGCCTCCGTGTTGGCGAAATTCGTCCATTTCGGTGAGGTCCGAAACGAATTTTATGCTTCGTATTCCGAAAATTCACCGAATTGAGTCTGAAATTCATCCGAATTTTCCCGAAATTCGTCCAATTCGGTTGGGACCGAATTTTTTTTTCCAAAACGAATCCCAAAACCTTGCGTCCGTCGAGCGACACCACGTTGAGGTCGACGATGGTGGATGCAATGGTGGCGGGCGGGTGCGATGTCCGCGCCATCCCGGATGCCGACCGCACAAAGCAAGGCGCCAGAGGGGGCGCCACACGGGACGTTGGAGTGGACACCTCCACTGCAGATCGAGCTCGAGGAAGGCCGGGGAACGGCCAACGCGGCAGAGCGTGGGGTCGATGAGGTCGGTGAAGAGGCAAAGCTTGCTGGCACTGGGCTCGACCTCGCAGGCGTGCTCGAGCTGGTCCACGGCTGTGCTGTTGCAGACTTCCAGTTGCTGGCGACGGGCTTGGGGATGGTGAGGAGGGAGACACGCGGGTCACGGCGAGGTCGATGGAGCAGTCTGCGGTGGCGGAAAAGTCGTAGGCAGCGTCGAGCGTGAAGGAGACGAACTTTTCGGATGCTGGCGTATGTGGAGGCGGCTTCTCGAGCTTCTCGAACGCTGGCGTACGCGGAGGCAGCTTCTCGAGCTTCTCGAACGCTGGCGTACGTGGAGGCAACTTCTCGGCTCTGGTACTTCGTTGGGGAAGTCTCCTTGGGTTCCTTCTCCTTGTTGGAAGCAGCGGCAATGGCGGAGACGAGTGGCGCGGGCATGGAGCAGGCGGACGCGACGGAGTTAGTGGAGGTGAGGCCGCTATCGATGCGGATCTGCCCGGTGGACGCGAGCCCGGCGAAGATGTCATCGGCAGAGAGGTCGCGCTCCTCCGCAGTGTGGGCAGGCTGTTCGAAGAGCCCTCCCCAGTTGTCCAGAACTACCATGGCATCGACGGCGGCAGGCCGCTGCTCGTAGATGCTCTCCTCCATGACGCGGACAGGCCCCTCGAACCATCCACCCCAGTTGTCGGCCTCGACCTGCGGTGTTTCGATGCAGAGCTCCTTGGCGGCAACTCGTTGCTCCCTCGTGGGCGGAGAGGAGCGCCGCTCCCACCGAGCCTCGAGCTCGTCCAACTTCAGGATCTCAGCTAAGGCGAGCTTGAGGGAGGAATCCATGGTGGAGTACCAAAATCGACGGCTCTGTTACCAATTGTTAGCAACCCAACCGGATTACTAACCGATAACTCGAATCAAGTAACAGGGATACAAGACCTCAGGGAGAGGGTGGTCTGGAATCAGCAAGGGAAAGAGAGATAGAGGCCCGAGGAAGAAGAACAGTAACTAGTAAAGGTAAAAGGTAATCTGATATTTGATAATTGGTTTGATGACGCACTCTGGCCTCAACCTGCCCCTTTTGTATCCAAGGCGTGACTGCCTAGCTTGGGCCCACCAGGTAGTGGTCCCTGAGATGCTGTGTATTGTATGAATAAATGAGCATCGTTGCTGTTTCGCTTATTCCTTGTCCATCTCTAGTAACTCTAGGCATAGTACACTGTGATAACCTGGCAATGCTTCCAGATCTACCACCGTCCCTCAAGAATTTGGCAATCATCGATTGTGGGGAGCTCTGTTCTGTGTCAGGAGAGCTGGGTGAACTCGAGGAACTACATATTTTTGGCTGTAATAAGTTGCAGTCAGTCTATTCCTTGGGAGACGCGTTATCATTAGAAACACTGTTTCTTTCCAGGTGTCAATGCCTTGCATCCTTGGAGCATCAGCTGTGTATCAAACCAACCCCGTTCCTACAGCGAGATGTGACTTCACCTGATAAATTCCCCACAATGTATAGAGCCGGACCCGACCCTATACGTGGGACCCACATGGAATAAAGAAACTCATGTCCCCACAAATGCGTCGGCTCCCTCTGCCTCTTCCACCTGTGCCGCCGGAATCCCCCTCCCCGGCCACCTCCTCCATCGTCGAGCGGCAAGGCAGTTGCGTCTCCTCCTCCTCCTCTCTCTCTCTCTCTCTCTCTCTCTCCCTCCCTCCCTCCCTCTCTCTCTCTCTCTCTCTCTCTCTCTCTCTACATGGCCTTCCTCGTCGCATCTGATGCGGCCATGGGGGCTGCCGCCACCACCCCGTTGTTCGGCGCCTCGAAGTACGCCATCCTCTCCGCTGCCGTCACCCCTGAGCACCGCTGTCACCGGCTCCTTCAGCTCCAGCGCCATGAGCTCCTCTGCCCAGATCTAGGGCATCGACGGGGGCTCCGTCCATGGCCGACAGCGAGCCGGGGCAGATGGAGCTGGGGTCCGAGCAAGCACAGGGACGATGAGTTCTTGGTTGCGGCAGGAGCACCAACAGCAAGAAAGAGAAGAACGGTGAAGAAATAAAGCGTGATTTGTTTCTTTGTTTGAATCGGGTTCGATACAAGGGAGCTGCTCCACCATCGAATTGAGCTCGCAGTTTATAGGAGTGGGTTATATGCTTGCATTTATTCTATAGGAGCGGCTTCGGAACGCCCACTGCGGGTGCTCTTAGGATCCGGTGGTGGTCCTGGGAGTTAGTCGGCCCTTCAGGAACTTAGAATCGAATACTGCCCAGCTATACATATGAAGCAGTTTAACAAAAATGTGCTCGACAGGCTTGTACACAAAGAAATATCACACGCTCGTTAAGCGACCCAGATGAAGGTACCGTCCAGTTTCCTTAAATTTCTCTGCCTACCATTTATATATGCTAGAAATGCACACCATTTGAATTTTAATGCTGCGACCCTGTCTACTTTTGTTATGAATGATATATATAGGTGGTTGGAGGTCTGCAGTCCGGTTTTTATACAGTCCTTTGTCTCTGATGTAACCCCAATATTGTTAGTTCATATGGTTATTGATTTTTATTCTTGGATGCAATAGTTAAGAACGTGCATTTTGCATTTGCAGGGCCTAAACTATGGGAACCAAAATCTTGGAAATATGCTATCCCTTGGTGTTGAGATGGGGATGATGCGGCGTCACCGAAGTAGTACTGAAATGACATCCTGAAATCTTAGTTTTGGAAGAAAGTTGTTCTGGAGGGAAGCAGTTCCAACTTCCAAGACTTGAGGCACTTATGGAGGCTTGTCCTATATTTTCTATTTGCTTGGCCAAACTATGACGAAGCCGGACTATGTTTTGTCATCAACAATATGCTGCTTCTCTGAATAAGTTTGGATTGTAAAAAACGTGCCTTGTAGCTTGTTAGTTCAGCCACGTTTGACGGTTTGAGCGCGTCTCCATACATGCAGATGCTGCTACCTTCGTGCAGACGTGCTGCTACCTTCGTGTTTACTACATTTTCCTGTGGAGCGAGCATATATATGATATACATATATAGTACTGGTTTGCCCGGATCTGTCCAGCGTCCGTTGCCCGGAATGGTTTGAAACCGTCTTGCTTGTGTGTTCAGTTCGTTGTCTGACATGCAGTTATCAGTCTGCACCCCTTGTGTTCCATGCTATTGCATCCCTTGTGCTCCTGTTTCAGAAATGAAACTCTGCAGTCTGCACCATCTATTTTTTCAGAAGCAGAGTGGGCATTCATTCATTACGGGAACAGAGAAATGGAATAATAGATACAGACGTATATGGGTGGCGGAAGGAAACAAACGGCGTGTTTGTCAACTACTCCCTCCAGTTTGGACTGCGACATGGTCTCCAAAAAATAATTTTGACCGTTACTTTTTGCTATAAAATATTTATAAAATATATATACTTTTATGAAACTATATATCGAGATGAATCTACTTATATCACTTTTATATTTTCAAACTCAACCCAAAAGAATTTATTTGTAGTTAAAGTTTAAAATGTTTGACTTAAGACAACCTCAAAATGACATTCTTTTGGAAACCGGAGGGAGTATGTGGGAAGAGGCATGGGAATTTGTAGTGGGAGTTGATAGAGGGAATTAAGGTGGGAGATTGACTTTTAGTCTCAATCCCTTGTTTGGTTCGTGTGGTTCGTGGAGGGAAATAAGAAAGGGAATTAAAGAGGGAATTCATATCTCCAGTCCGGTGAGAGGGTTTTGAGGGGATATTAAAAGGTAAATCATGATGGACGGTGAGGATATACTTTTCTTTTATTAAGAACACAACTTACACCCAATTCTCACCCCTCCGGAATTGATTAGTGGGAGTTGATCCTCTAAACTCCCTTTTAGCTTCCCACCAAAACTCCCATACCAACCAAAACAAACAAAAGATTTCTAAACTAGTGAGAGTGATCGCAGCCCATCTGAGTACGGGCCTCGGATATTTGTGTTCTGGTGCTGGCCCTTCAGAATTTTGGGTCATGGGCTTTCCCTAGATGTGCGCGTTATGGGTGCCCACGTCGACGGCCTCCGTGGCCCATCGCTCTCACTAGTCACAGGCCTGATGACGGTGGGGCACTCCGCCGAGCGATTGGAGTGCCAGGGCCCAGGGGACTGAGCTCTGAGCAGCAGTGCCCAATGGTGCCTCGTCAGGGCCAGGCGGCCCTTTCCCTCGAGGTTTGCCTGCGGGTCCCACCGGAATCTCGCCCTCAAGGCACCGCCGGCTCCGGCGCCGTCGGCACGTGTTCAAGCCGGCTACCGTTCCCGAACAAGGTTCGCTACGAAGTCTGATTTACCACTCCAATGCTTCGCCCTCTAAAACTCTCAGCTATTTATTTTGCTCTGTCCGTTTTGCTTATCTTCTGTAGAGCTTGTGCACTTTGACTGAATTTTTCAAGGGAATGCTACGGTACAACTTTTACTTGTCAGAAGGTAATACCTCAAACAAATCTGAGCCATTGATTGTTGTTGATTTTTTTAAATTAATCAATTGATTAATTAACCTGAAAAAAGAAAAAGATTTTAAATCCTCAAATCACGGGAGGCACATGGATGGGCTCATGGCCCTTCATATTCTTTGTTCCTTTGCATGCAACTTGTTTTTTCCTTTGCATGCAAAGTGTTTCGGACGTGCAAACCTGTTGGCAACCAAAAATGTCTATTTTGTGAAGTTGTCAAAATGTGTAACGTACTTCACCATTGTGTTCCTCTCATCGAGATGGTCAAAAAACATATATAGAACGTCCAATTTGGGGTCCGGATGAGAGAGTTATGCCTCCGAGAAAATGTATAAACCACCGGTACTACCGGTCCGAGACCACCGGTACTACCGGTCCGAGAAGGTTTGGCGCAGATATGAACTACCGGTACTACCGGTAGGGTCTGTTCCGAATCTAACTCTCATATCTCGAACCGATTTGTTTCTATATCGGTTTTTGGACGTGAAAAACTTAGAAAATAAGCCCTGGAGAGGTTTCCTACTGGGATAAGACTACCCCTTCTATATATATGAGAGGATCATGGCCGATTGAGTTACCATCTATCCAATAAACAAAACAACAACCAAAACTCCTATCTTACCCTAGTTTTCTCCTCTCAACCCTCTACCCTGCTGTTCGGCAAGCCTCTCCACGAGATTTGTCGGCATCCTAGGTGGTCTTGCTGGTCCTTGGAGATCCTCCACGTGCTTCTCCCTGACGGATCCTTCCGGGAGTGGTTCGGGAGCCGTTTCGGCCGAGAACGAGCTCTACATGGGCCCTATCGATCTCTAGATCGGTTACGCCGGTTACGCTTCGTCTCTTGCTGTGTTTCAGGCCTTGTGAGACCTCTTGGGCGTCCAAGGCCCTCGCTGGTGTGTTGGCTGAGCGATCTTCAACGTCAACAAAACCCATCAACAAGCGACGGTCCCGCGGCATACGGAAGTCTCCGGCGGCATAAAAAAAGATTAGTACATTAGTACATGACACGTTATTTGGCAATCTAAAATATGTTACGCTAACATGTTACATGATCGATTGAGAGGATATTTTAAAAAGCGTCACGCTAGCTGTCATGTAACGAAATACAAAGATTACACCAAAGCACCAAAGTTGTCACGGACCTCATATATTGGTATGATTTTGTTTGAAAAGTTGCACCAAAGATTACATATTTTTCCTTTCAGCACATTATAAAAAAAGTTAATCAGTAAAGCACGATGCTGTACACACGTATGTACATATCACGTTCTACAAAACGCACCTGTATATATCATGTTCAAAAAGGTTTCCATCATATTATGTACTGTACCATACACACACCTTTGTCACGTTAATAAAAAATCATTGCTAACTCTCCATCACGTTCAAAGAAAAATCAATTCTAAACTTTCCAAAAAGAAATAGACAACATATTTGGACACTTCATTTCCTTCCAAAATTAGAATAATTAAATATATAATATTGTGATTACCTCCTATAAAGTAATATGTGGTAAAAGACATCCAGATCGACGGTCCACAGTTATTTGAGAGTACCACAGCAAAGCCCATTTTTCAAAATTTCCGTCCACTGACTCCGTTGATGTGCGTGGGATGGTGATGCTCAGTAATTAGAACGACCTTGTTGTCGCAGGTGATCCAAAGTAGATTCATTGGCTCTATCCCCTATGCGATGGCAGATTGTAATCCTTGCGCAAATAATTGTCTGGGCTTTGTGACAATTTGCAGCTCTCTTATTCAACTAATAGCAGGTTCTGAGCCTGTATATGATCTTTTACTAAGAAGAAAGGTTAGTTCATAATACTTAGCAGATACTCCTACTCCAGCCGCATCAAGGATTCTCACAATTTAGCTCAGCAAGTCAGGATTTTGTCTATCCCAGTAGTATATCTCCTGTTCCAGACTTTACTGAGTTCATTTGTTTCTTAATGCGATTGTGCTAAAAAAACATTGGCTGCTTTGGTTACTAGACTGAGCTGTTTAATCTACATTTCATATTCAACTTATTTCCTACTATTCATGTGATGCAACATTCACTGTCCCTGTGAGACTAGCACAAAGATGGAAGCAAGGTTGAATCTGATGTTCAGGCAATCAAACTTTAATGGCCAGTCTATATTCAAATGAAAGCATTATGGATCACTATGTCATAGAGTACTGCTCCCTGGAGCTCAAAAGCAAAACAGAGGACATGTGGAGCAAAGGCGAAGGGAAGATGAAGAAGAAAAGAAGATGCTTTGCTTCTTTCCTGGTCTTGGGCCGCAGTGGGCCGCCTTGGCGCGCGCAGCCGTGTCGCGCGTTGGGCTGCTGGGCCGGTTTGGAGGCCGCCAGCCTTGTTCTCTTTTCTAAACGGTTTTCTAATTTGATTTCTGCAGCAAATTGTAAATTCAAGATAAAATCTTGCAGGGATCCAAAAATGGTGAAACCAATTTTGTTAGGTTCATAAAATCATGATCTATCTAAAGGTGTAATTGGTTCTTGTAGTGTTATGATATTATTTTTAGGCTTGCTCTAATTATTCTGAGACGCTTAATTTTATTAAATGTGAACTTGTAGGAATTTGTGTGATAAATCGGTGATAGTGTTAACTCCGATAAATTTATAGTAAGCTAACCATATTATTGGGTGTTCACTGTAAATTTTGTAGCTCTAGAATAATTAGTTTGCTAAGATCGCTAATGAGCCCTAGTTCTAATATATATTAAAACCGACAAAATGAGTAAAGTAAAACCTTGGGTTTGTATAGCTAAAATACTTGTCGGAAAATAGCGCGTTGCTGGTAGTAGGGATACGGGGCTTAGTACGTTAGTCTCCACACTAGTTTGTTAGCCGGAGAGACGAAATCATATGCTAAGTTGCGAATGTCGTGTTTATTTACGTTTCCGTCACATCCATGTATATCGTGTAGGAACACCGAGGTTGGATCGTGGAGACACCCGGAGGCAGCAAGAAGATGGCGCCTTGATGATCGTGTCACATCGATGGAATGCTAACTTGGTTATTCTACCCAGGCAAGCCCCGGTGCATAACCCCTAATATTATGCACTTTATTTTCTGCTTGTGCATTAAGTTTAAAGGAGTTGAATGAAACCCACTTGCATATATATATATATATATATATATATATATATATATATATATATATATATATATATATATATATATATATATATATCCTTGTCCTATGAGTCTTACTAGTATGATAGGATCGTGTAGTGTGCTATGCTATAGGATCCCGGTAGAAGTTGAGTGATTGTCTGTCACTCGCGAGAGATAGGAAATATATTATTATTACTACTATCATGTTATTTTCACATGGAATGTAAATACATCTAGATAATAATTGGAGACCGGGCGAGAATGTTCTTGGATTGGATTTGGACCTGGTTGGCAACTGAGCGAGGCTCAGGTTGCATTCGTCCCGCCTGTGTCGATTAAGGACCGTTTGTTGCATTGGATCCCTGGTCAAGTCACAGATATATTGTCCTGAGCATATACCTGCTTATGGGAGCGGGAAGACTGTTGCTCTCTTGTTATGGGTTCCGGCTCTTTCCGGACCAACTGTTAGGGGTGGGTTTTAGGTGGAGGTCTAAGTACCACACTGAGGCCGGGCCTGCAGTGTTGGGGGCTTAGAGTCCTAGTTTGGACGGGGACCTAGACCCCTTGACAGGAGTGGAACGGGCTGGTCTTGCTTGTGCCTGGGGTACGAGCAAGGCGTGTGTTTTCGGGGCACCCAGCTGGGCACATTGATTCACGAATCGCCGTTTCTGCGTGACGGTACGACTTGACTGTACTCTGGCACCGTAGTAAGAATTGAAAGATGAAGGATGGAAAAATGGTTCTGATTGCTCAACCCTTGCTTGATTATAGAATAGGTACTTACATAGAAGGTTGGATAAAAAATAAACTACGGCTATTAAAAGTAAGAAATTAAGGACACAATCTTAGTGCTGCTTCTCGCAAACAAGAAACCCACAAGCCAAAAAGCCTTGCATAATCCTTGGAGTCTTTTTATTTTCTCCTGATGGGTAAGTCTTGCGGAGTACAATTGAGTACTCAGGGTTTATTCTACCCTGTTGTAGGTGACAGGTGCTGATAAGCTGATACTTGTGTGTGAAAATCTCCTGGTGGGCTCAGCGAGGATTTTCTTTACAACGCGGAATAGAGTTTATTTATTAAAACTCTCACCAAAAATTTTACAAGGAAAATACTATTAACCTGTTATCATTTCATGCACATCCACGTTCCTTATGTTAATGTTTAACTTATCATTAAATGCTTTCGTTTCCGCTGAAGTCTGAAAATGTTTTATGTTCCGCTGTTATAACAACCTAATGAATTACTCTGATGTTGTACTAAAAGTGATGTAAGAAATGATAAGGATGTTGTAAGCTTTACTCTCTCATTTGTGATCCTGATGTAAAAATATGGATCTTCAAGTTCTCCCTTGTGGTGTGCTCGACGGAATCACTTAGTTTAGTGTTCTCCCTTGGGTACTTAGGGTCTAACTGAAGACGAGTACTCTTGGGAGGGCATTAGATTAGGCGGTTCTGCCACAGAAAAATCTTGATTTTTTTGGGATTTTACCTTTCCAAATGCGTTTGTGATATCTCCCTGTAGAAGGACTAGTCAAAGCATCATATACCGACTTAACCGTAAACCTTCCTTTCTTTCCTGTATTCCAGATAACTGTATCAGCATTGTCAGATAATAGAAAAGTCATTGTGTCATGTAAAATATTATTCTAGCATACTCTCAATTCATCAAACAACCAACGTCTGAAAGTGACTTGCGTACCACCAAAAAAGTGTGCAACAGTGAGATTTTTGTTGTCACATAGTTCAAATAAAATTGGAGCAGAGTCATGTAAAGGTTCCTTGTACAACCACGGATCAAGCCAAAATCTGGTTAAATTCCCTTTGCCAATTTTAACACCTCTACCTTGTAAGTATATATCTTTAAGCTTTAACAAAGCAGACCAAATTGGGGAATCATTCAGCTTATGCCTCACATCAAAGATTGATTTCTCTCTCATGTATTTATATCTTATAATTTCTTGCCACAAGCCTTTCTCTTTTTCTAGTCTCCACCACCATTTACACATTAGACTGATATTGAGTTTCCTCAGATCTTTAATTCCTAACCCACAATTCTTTTTGCTTTTACAAATTAGTTCCCACTTAATCATATGGTATTTTTTCTTTGTTCCACCACCTTGCTAGAAAAAATTTCTCCTAGTTTTATCCAGACATTTAATAGTTGTTTTGGGAAGCAAGTAAACAGACATATGATACATTGGCGAATTATTCAGACTAGCACTGATGAGAGTTGATCTCCCAGCAATAGATAAAGTTTCCCCTTTCCAAACATCTAAGCGTTTATTTCCTTTTTCAACTAGAGGTAACCAATCACTTACCTTCAACTTGCTTGGGCTAACTGGTACCCCCAAGTATTTGATCAGGAATAGACCAACTTGACAATTAAACGTTTCAGCATATATGTTGCCCCAACTGCCCTCATCATTGATCATAAGAATCTCACTCTTATTAAAATTAATCTTTAAACCAGCAAGCATCTCAAAAAGGTATAACAGCAATTTCATATGTGTAGCACCTTCCAAATCATGTTTCAAGAAATGAATGGTATCATCCGCGTATTGCAAAATTGCAACACCATTCGGAATGATATTGCTTATCAAACTAGTGATTAACTTGTTATCTTGAGCTTTGTGCACCATTCGAGTTAAACAATCAGCCACAAAATTGAATAAAAATGAAGACAGTGGATCTCCTTGTCTCACTCCTTTGTAACTTTTAATGTAAGAGCCAATCTTATTGTTCACTTTGACACTAACAGTGCCACCTGAGACAACTTGTTTGATCCAGTAGCACCATGTGCTATGAAAACCCCTCTTTTCCATACATTCAAATAGCAATTTCCAATTAACTTTATCATAAGCTTTTTCAAAATCAAGTTTCAAAACTATCCCAACTTCTTTCCTTCTTTTTGTTTCATGCAAGATTTCATGTAGACACATTAGACCAGACATTATATTTCTATTTTTCATAAAGGCAGTTTGAGTATTATGGATCAATTTGCCAGCTACCATTTCCAATCTAAGAGTGAGTGTTTTGGTGACCAATTTGTATAGACAATTCGGTAAACAGATTGGTCTAAACTGTTGTATTTTCAAAGCATCCTTGATTTTTGGCAGTAAAGTGATAACACCGTAATTAATTCTACTAATGTCAACTGTTTGATTAAAAAAGTCATCAAACAATTGCATAACGTCATCCTTCACTATATGCCAACAACTCTAATAAAATTCAATTGGGATTTTGTCTGGTCCTGCCGCTTTATTTTTTCCCATTTGATCAAGGGCATCCTTAACTTCTTTCTCAGAAAAAGGTTTACAGAGAAGCTCGTTATCATCCTGAGATACTTTGGGAATATTTTCCCAAATGTCAGGATCCATCTGAATATCATACTCAATTGGTGGGCCAAAGAGATCAGAGTACTATTCAGAAGCATGCTTCAACAAATTCTCATCTCCCTCAATGGTTTGACCGTCCTTTTCTAAGCTTATTATGTTATTCTTCCTTTTCCTACCATTCGCACATTTATGAAAATATGATGTATTACTATCACCTTTCAACAACCAATTTTCATGAGATCTCTCATACCAGTACATCTCTTCGTGTTCCAAACTTTTTAAATTCTCAATCAATAACCACATTTTCCTGTCAGTCTGCTCAGCAGACATTCCAATATCTTCCTCAATAGATTCCAACACACTTAGCTCACTTTGATACTCTTTTCTTTTCTTCCTCATTTCTCCTTGCAAGTTAAACCCCCAACCCTTAAAATATTGTTTAAATAACTTGAGTTTTTGTTGAATCTTATCAATTGACGTTCGGCCTTACAAGGCTTTTTCCAAATCTTTTCAACCAGAACAAAGAATTCAGGGTTTTTGAGCCAACATAGATCACATTTAAATTGTATATGAGGTAAATTATCACATTTTCTAGTGGTAAGGACCAAAGGATTGTGATCTGAAATCTCCCTCGGCAACTTATTCACACACGCCTGAGGAAAAATATCCTCCCATTCTTTAGTTACTAAGATGTTGTCTAGCTTTTCCAAAACAGGGGAACCTGATTGTTTAACCAAGTGAAAACACCGCCGTTCATAACCAGCTCTCTTAATTCATAAAAATGTATCATCGAATTAAAAACCGTAGTATGTCTATGTACTCCGTCCATTGTATTTTTTTCTTCTAGATACCTAATAATATTAAAATCTCCTCCAATTATCATGGGTTCAGTGTTATTTGCACAAAAATTGGATAATTCAGCTAGAAAAGACAATTTATTTTCATCATGAGCCGCTCCATAAACCACCAATAAGTTCCATTTTAACTTCAAAATTTTATCCCAAAGATTCATCTGGATCATAAACTCACCCTTTTTAATCAAACAGTTCAATCAACAGTCCTACTAAAATGCCACCAGATTTCCCTTTAGCTGTGTTCCACAGCCAAAGGTAATCTTGATTTACATCAAATTTTCTCAAAAGGGACTCTTCGCAGTCTCCAATCATGGTTTCTTGCAAACCCACAAAATGGAATTTGTACTCGAAAATAAGATTTTTTAAGAAAATAGCTACCCCTCTTTTCTTTAGGCCTCTGCAGTTCCAAATTAAGCCATGTATCACCATTTTTTCCTTTGTTTTTTCCTCTTATTTAGACTTACAGGAATGCAGTGGAGTCTTGCAAGCCAAGATCTTCTTGGTCTTGCTTCCTCCCCCCTAGGGAGAACTTAAGCTTTCTTGTATTAGATTGATTTTTCTTGAGGGATTTCTGAAAAGGCATCTCTTGAATTTCGGATTCATCATCAGTAACCACATCCTCAACAGAGTTATCATTATCAGGATCAAATTCAACAATCTCAGCCAGTGCATGCATAATATTTAATTTTTTTTTGCCATGAGTACAAACAATTCCTAGCCGACTCAAGATCTTTTATAAGGTCAAAAGTAGCAAAATGATCTTTCTGAACTACCACACCCATGTTTTTAGCCATACTATCAAGTTCCAAATTATCAACATTGGATAAATGGTGAGGCAGATTCGAGTTACCTTCCATATTTCTTTTCTTAGCCATAACTTCATTCTTCTCAGACGTGGTAACATGAACTTCCTTCTTCAATCTCTTGCTCCTTCGTCTCTCTGGCTAGACATCTTTGGGTAGATCATCATCTTGAATTATCTTGCCGGCGTCTTCATCAACCTCAACTACCATATCTTTCACCCTGCCATCATAAGTAAGAACACTTTCTTGAGAATTGAAAACATTATCACCATCACCCAACTGATCAGCAGGAGCATGCAGAGCTTCGGAGTTCAGAGGCTCCGTGGCAACAACTTGGTTTTTCTGTAGACTCTGTTCCTTT
This sequence comes from Saccharum hybrid cultivar R570, assembly GCA_038087645.1. Taxonomy (NCBI): domain Eukaryota; kingdom Viridiplantae; phylum Streptophyta; class Magnoliopsida; order Poales; family Poaceae; genus Saccharum; species Saccharum hybrid cultivar. The sequence goes on from JAQSUU010000707.1 coordinate 13,698,106, forward strand.
AGCATTGCATGAATAGAACCATCCTCTTGTTGTTTATCCATCTCCATGCGCCACACTTGATGACCACCTTTACCACTTGGTTGCTTACTGCTCTGTCCAACCTCATTATAGGCATCAATCCGACGAGGCTTGTCACTTAAGGTCTCACTATCAGCATCAGAGTCCTCAAAAAACTCTGGAATATGAACTCTCTCATTCTGGTCCATCACTTCACTTGGTTGATCTGTAGAAACCACAACTTGATTTGATTTTTCAATTGCTATTATCTTGTCAGCAGATCCAGCCTTTTCATTGATCTCAAGGTTACCCGATAACTTTGGGGGAGCAGAACTACAAAGCTGTGCAGCTTGCTTCTGTTGACTGTTTTTGCTAGAGTTTGCTTCAGAGATTTTTGGATCACTCTGATTGGATGACCCCAACTGTAAAACAGGCTTGGCTTTGTCATCAGCTTTTAGCTTCTTTCTCGGAGGCTCTTGTTGACCCACCTTGATTCCACTTGTTAGAGTTTTAACAGTGTTTTCCTCCTGAACTTCCCTTTCAAATCCGAAGTCATGAATACACAACCCCAAACTACCTTTGGCAGTTGCTGGTACCTTCTGCAGATCTCTACAAGCTATTCTCACTCTCACATAATCAGCTCGAAACCTAGTCCTCTCATCTATCTCCAACACCTTGCCCACCAGACCCCCTATCTTTGCAATAGTTCTAATTGACCTCTGATCCCCAGGTATCTCACTGACACGAAACCAACCAGTTTGTAGCATACCTTTGGCCCCAATTTTAGGAGACCATAGTTCAACCTTCATAAGGGCATCCACATCATTCATCACTAAGGCTTTGCATTTACTCCAGTCTCTCACCATGTTTGCATTTGGGAACCTCATAACAAACATGTTTTCCCCAATCTGTCGAGCATTCCACTTCCAAGAATTGGACCCAACTAAATACATGAACTGCTGCTCAATCTGTTTGCCAGTGGCCATACCCTGAATGATGTTGATAACCCCAATACATTCTTTTTCTTTAGACACCTTGGGGTCAATGCACTCTTCAATGAAGAAGAAACTTTGATCCTCCACCTGTGCTGCACATAGTTCCGGCCCAGTGTTCCACAACACACAGCGTTTGCACTCATATGTAGAATGGTAACTGTACCCACAAATTTCACACAAGATTCTTCTGCAGTCCTTAGTCAAGTGATTGAACAGCCCACAATTCTCACAAGCTATTCGATTCTGAGCATTATGAGTAGGATCTCATTTCTCATTAGTGTTCTCGGTTGCAGGAGGAGCTTGCTCAACATCTTCTTTCTTGTCTGTACCGGGTTGCTGCTCCCGTCGCGCCCAGGTGTTACGACCCCTTCCTCCGCCACCAGGATCGCCTCTCCCCAGGCCACGACCTTGCCCTCGAGGACCCCCACCCCATCCAGCACCTCCGCCCCATCCATGACTTCCTCCACCCCATCCATACCCGCCGAAGTTCTTGTGGCCACCTCCTTGACTCATCTTTACTCGGACAATCTGAGCAAACTCGGTCTTGGCAGTAGAAACAAACGATTTGGACGGGGCTCCACTCCACAAATGACCAACAAACCGAGCTAAATTGGATTTTTGGCTAGTAGGTGGTGGAGATGAGAGGGATGGTTGGGGAACCAAATTATGGTTTGTGAAAACCCCAATCTGAATCTGAGGGGGTACCCGATTACGATCCTGGGATAGTGATGCCCCCTGAGCGGTGACCAGACTCGACATCATCCCTAACCTTCAACTCACCCTCCCCTGGATAAGCGACTCGTGGCTCAACAGATGGCGCCCGCCCTAGGATTCCTGGTACGATATGCACCTTCGGTGGTAACCGGAACTAGGGACGCTGACGCGTAGGACCCCTATTTCCATTTCCTTTTGATTCCTCCAACTTGTCTCCCACCATTGGCGCCAGCTCCTCTGCTCCGCTATGAGAGATCCACCTCAAACTGATTGGAAAGACCTTCAATTTCACCACCTCTCTTCCAATCTCTTCGAAAGGAATGGTGTCCTACTCCGACTTCCTTGTGAATCGTCTAGCAGAAGGATCAATTGGGAATTCAACACTCTGAGACTTGCTACGTCGATGAGAACCTTCCACAATCGTCGGGAATGACTCCATGTAGCGCGGTGCAGGCTTATCCCCAACTCCCAACCCGCCCTGCTTCCAACACCGGGGGGGCTGCCTTCCCGGATCGGTCTCCGAACTCGAGGAGGATGGCTGTGGTGAGGAACTGGGGTTGCGAGAATTTGGAGAATGCTCATTCGCCGATGATCACAGATCCAGTAAATCGCCAATATGGGACTCCGATGCAGAGACGACGCCATGATGCGGTGAATCCGAAACAGAGTCGGAAGACACGGTAGCGATGGCGTCCTCCACCGGAGCCCTCGTCACCTCCTCCACCCGCTTGAGGATAGCTTCTCATCGTGCTTCGCGAAGATGCTGCAACCCAGCCTCAACGGATGAATCCTCAACGGAGCCCAGCCTCGAGGGGGGTGTAGACTCCGAACCCTCACCGGAGCCACGCGGGGGACGAGAAGGGGTGGAGTTGACAATCCCCGCCGACGAGACCGTCGGAGAGGTCACGGTCGCCCTGTCGCTTGAGGAGGAAGCTATCATGACATCCTTGAAGTCGATACCATTGCAAGCAACATCTGCGAGAGCAGTGAGAAAAATCATGAAAAAGCATTGCGGGAGCTCCAGAGTATGATAAGTGGGAAGAGGTACCTCATTGTTTTAGGCTGTGTTTAGATCCATTGAAATATGCACTATGCAAAAAAAGATTCCCCGTCACATCAAACTTGCGATACATGTATGGAGTACTAAATGTAGATAAAATCAAAAACTAATTGTACAGTTTGGTTGTACTTTGCGAGACGAATGTTTTGAGCCTAATTAGTCAATGATTGGACAATTATTACCAAATACAAACGAAATGCTACAGTGTATTTTGGTACACCAAAGTTTGGATCTAAACACTGCCATGATGTATGGAATCAGGATGCTGACAAGTGGGGGAAACTGAAGACCTGCCTTAAGCAGGGTGGCAAGGGCAGTGCAGTATTGACAACAACTCGTGATTCAAAAGTGGCTGAAGTCATGACCATGGGTGTAAATGAAGCCCATAAAATTGAGAAGCTGAGTGACAAGCATTTGAGGGAAATTTTCCAGAGCAGAGCATTCAGCTTGCAAAATCCAAATAGTGATGAGTTGGATCGCATTTTCAGTAGGATTGTTGACCAATGTGCTGGTTCTCCTTTGGCTGCCAAAGCCTTTGGCTCTATGTTGAGTAACAAGACTAGTATAAATGAGTGGAAAGATACATTGGCCAAAAGTAACATTTATAACGAGACAAGTGAAATTTTTCTAGATGATCTACCATCACATATGGAGCAGTGCTTTGCATTTTGTGCTATATTTCCCAAAGATTATGAGATCGATGTTGGCCTCTTGATTCAGCTGTGGATGGCACATGACTTTATACCTACACAGGATGGCGACGAGCCTGAAACTGTAGGAACACAAATTTTTGAAGAGCTAACTTGGAGGTCATTCTTTCAAGATGTCACGCAAACATTTCCAATTGGTCACGTCTTCATTGGAAGCTTGCCAAAGCGAACCACATGCAAGATACATGATCTCATGCATGACATTGCTCTATCTGTTATGGGGAAAGAATGTGCCACCATAGTTGGAAAGCCCACCGTTAACAAGCGATTGCAAAATCCTACTCGCCATGTCTTCTTGTCAGTATATGATGCAAGCCCCGTTTTTCTGAAAGGACAGGTTATGACTTTGTTGGATCATCTATTAAAGAAACAAACTGCAATGCTCCAGACATTATTCCTTCCAGATTATTATGACGCCTTCCAGATTTTCAGAATTATTGTTATTGAGGAATGCCCTAGACTTGAATTCATATGGGAAAAAGAGGCAACAACAACAACAAAAAGAGAAACGTCTTGAAACATATACATCACTCCAGAGCACTGCATCTACCGGTACTCCAGAGCAATCGCTGTATCCAATGATTCGTTGTCCATGCCTAGTAACTGTTAGGTGTTTTGGGCCATGGGCCAAACAATTCCAAATAAATTCCAAAGGCCCACTCACACATGTATGCATATATGGAATGGTGGGGGACTTTAGTCCTACATTGCTACTTTAAGAGGAGTGAGGTCAACTTAAATAGTTGAGCTATCTCTATCTTGTTGAAGTCATAGGGGAGAGGAAAAGGAAGAACCACGCGTGATCGCCGCGCGGGCCAGGCCAATAGGCGCGCACGCACGACAAGTGCGTGAATGGTCCGGCGATTTCCGGCTCCGAGCCTTGCGGGTGCGCGGCTTTCTTTTGCCACTTGTTATTTTTTCATGCATGGTCGTTATTTTTTCATGCATGGAGAAAATTACGCTGCCTATTTGGTAACTAGAGAAGTTTATTTTTTCATGCGCTGCCTATTTTTTCATGCATGGAGCAGCTAATTACTTTCCTTAGCTGCAACGCGTGTATAAATATAGGGCGAGACGTCGTCCTCAGGACGAGAGAGCTTCATCTCTTCCTCACCACAGTGTTGCGCTGCCGCCGTCTTCCCCATCCCGTCGCCGACGTGCCATCGGTGCCGGGAGAGCAGGCTCCGAAGCCTACGTCTCCTCGCGTCCCTGCACGGGGTAGGGAGCATATCAGGTTTTTGGGAAGCGCCGTCGCGACTGCTCGCTGGACGTCTTCTTCCCTCTATGCCCGGTGTTCGCCGATCTCCATCACCGGTCTTCTTCTTTCTTCGCGTCGACAACCCCACTGTAAGGATGTTTATTCTCCTTTTGTTGTTCGTTCTTACGTCCTTTCTATTACTAGCACTAGATGACGTGACTTTGTCTCAGATTGTAGTGCTAGTGTTCAATCACATATCTATGTTTCATGTTGTTGATCTTTTCCTGATTGTCAGAATTAATTTATGCATCGCTAAATTGCTTTTATTTCCAACAGTAACTCTAGAGATAAGAGACTGTGCTAACTTGGTAACACTTCCAAATCTACCACCGTCCCTCGATTATTTATGTATCTGTGGTTGTGGGAAGCTCTGTTCCGTGTCAGGACAGCTGGGTGGACTCGAGAGACTACGGCCTTGTTTAGTTCCCAAATTTTCCCCCAAATTTTACTATGCAAAAAGAAGATTCCCCATCACATCAAAATGCCGGCAAATGCATGGAGTACTAAATGTAGATGAAATCAAAAACTAATTATACAGTTTTGTTGTACTTTACGAGACGAACATTTTGAGTCTAATTAATCAATTTTTGGACATTTTTTTGCACTAAAAAACAAAAGTTGCTACAGTGTAATAAGCTGCAGTCAGTCCATTCCATTGAAGACGCGTCATCATTAGAAACACTGTTTCTTTCCAGTTGCCAATGCCTTGCATCCTTAGGATCCAGCAGTGGTGGAATGAGATCCTCTCAAGTCGCTCCTCTTGACTGTCCTCTGCAGTCAGGTGATCTGCGTCGTCCAATGGATCGGACGGTGGCTAGTTCACACCAGCACTACACCCCTCCACGAGTTGGGCCTCGGTCCAACAAGAACGCCGACGAGGATGGTAAAGGCAACGAGGCCATGATCTCAGGGAGAAGGTCACAAATGGTAAAGGCAACGAAGCGGCGCGTAAACTTAGGGAGAAGGTCGCGGGTGATGAATTGAAGGCAACGACGCGATGAGCATCGGCAAATCTTGGCGGGCGTGTTGACATGATGAAACCAGACCTCAAGACAGTGTTCTGTTTGCTTGTATGAGAAACACATATTGCCTGGTCAACTGCAAGAGCAAACTGCAGCTAGCGCCGGAGAGATTCATGTGAATGCTTGCAGCATGCATCAAACGCTTGGCACATGTCCTCTGTAACAGGAACACCGTCTAACTAATCGCAGAACACTGGCGCACGGCCATTGCATCTCGCGTTTTCGGTGGTGTTGGGTCCTGGGTCGATCGCCGGTGGGCGGGGCGGGTTCACCGTTCCTTTGCCTCGGCCCTCGGCGGGCGCTGATGCCTTTCCTCTCCTCCCGACTCTTTGCACGTCGTGGAGACGAGGAGAGGGAGGCGGATGGTGGGGACCAGCGGGGCTGGAGCGCTATGGCGACGCCGACGAGGAGAGCAGTGGACAGAGGGAACCAGATCCTAGCCAAGTGCAGTAACGCATATTTTTGGCTCCACCGTCGGATAGAAGTGAACGGCTGGGGGGTGGCACACACAGTTGCACTATTCCAAAACAACAGAGGAGCACACGTTTGCAGGATGAGAAAATACACACCATGGTGGCAGTATTTAAATACCATGCTTTGTTTGTCACAAGAATTTTTGCAAACTCTCGTACAGTGACCATAATGCTAGTTTGGCAAGGAATTGATGAATTTAACAATAATTTCTACCATCTGGGCATCAAAAGCAGGACCCACCATCTGGAAGTGCCCAGCTCCTTCAATCAAGTGTGTATCAACCCGTCCAGCTGCAGATTTGAGCTTGTTTTGCAATTGTTTCACACTGGTGAAGCCATCTTTGGTCCCCATGATGAAAAGCTTTGGTTTTTCAGACTTGAGTATGGCATCATGATGCCTTCCGAATAGGACTGAGGCCATCTGACCAAATGGGTACCCGATGCTAACGTAACCAATCACCTCGTCCACTTTATCAACTGCAGATCCGGCAATTGGTGCCCCTGCATCAGGCAATTATTGTTAGACACATGCCTAAACACAATATAACAGCTTCATAAATGACAGGAGAAGACTTGTATGTAGAATACCACGTCTTGATTCTTCAATGCAAACTCAACCATCTTGTTCATCTCCATCAACTAGCTCACTGACAATTGCAGTGCATAGGATCAACTTAATCGCAACCACTACATACAGCCACACAGGAAGCAGACATCCAAGCTACTTTACATTTCTAGGAGGATTTGCTGAAATATTGTGTAGATTACTTAACAGGAAACCTTTTGCCACTACTTTCCTTAAGGATATCTGGCTGAAATTTAGGTCTCTAAATAAAATTAGATGAAATATTAATGCCTATCTGCTAATTACAGATTCAAGTTTGGAGTATACAGACTGAAACGCAGAAATTCCATGAGGACAACGTTTGAGCTTCCTATTTGAATGCAGCAAATTCATCAACAGCTACTATTTGCTTACTAGCCTGAATGAGTACCAAGAGAATTGTCATTTGCACATTCAAATTGACCAAAAACCGCTTCATAAGAGCGAAGCTGTTTGATCAATTTGACTGATTAACGCTCCCATGAACTGAAAAGAAAAGGTACGGATCGCGACAGGGTTTCGCCACATCAGGGAGAAGCGAAAGAGTGGAACCTACCAGCTGAGGATCCAACGAGGAGGATGCCACGTGGCTTGATGTTCTCTGTGACCCATCTGCAGACGGCGATGACGTCCCTGACCTCGGTGGAGCCTGTGAGCGACGCCCGCCCCGTGGACCGGCCGGCGCCGCGCATGTCAAAGGTGACGGCGGTGTACCCCCGCCGCGCAACGCCCTCCGCCATCCCCCGCAGCAGGCCCTGCACACCACCGAGGATGGTGTAGGGGTGCACCAGCACCACCACCATGTCATCCCCCGGCTCCGGCTCCACCCCAGACGCGGGGGGCTTGTACAGCTGCACGCTCAGCTTCGCGCCGTCCCCGTCTCCACCGTCGTCCACTCCATCTTGCTCGCTCACCCAGTCCACCTCGGTTAGTTCAGCAGCTCCCCCTCTGTCTCGAACTCTCGATTTGATCTGTCCGCTGCTATGTTGGTCGGGTGCTCCCGGTGGTCTCCACTCAGGAATCAGATCCTCTGCAGTCGGGTAGATTGGGAATTAGATCCTCTGCAATCGTCCTTATCGACTATCTTCTGTGGTCACTAATCTATACCGTCTATTTTTCATCTAACCATGGTTGAATGAAAAATAGACGGCATAAAGTGGTGGTTGGATGAAAAATAGAAGGCATAGACTGGTGACTGCAGAAGACAGTCGATAAGGACGACTGCAGAGGATCTGATTCCACAGTGGTCCTAGGACTTTCTCGGTTCTTCGGGGACTTTGGATCGAATACTGCCCAACTTTCTCGGCTCTTCGGATCGAATACTGCCCAACTATGGATATGAAGCAGTTTACAAAAATGTGCTTAACGGCCTTTATGGAGCTCCAATATGAACTAGGAGTTGCGTTTTGTCATCCTACACCACATGATACATCACCGAGCCGGGTAGTTTGTCTTTCTTGGTCCATCACTTTTACTTAATGCTTTTTAGCCTCTATATTGTGCTTGTTTGAGTGACATTTGCCTTTTTTAGATTAGCCTATGCTAGTTAATAGGCTTAGCTATATGTTATTAAACTCTTTGGGATGGGTAGGTAGAGAACATAAGAAAAAAAAACAAGGGCACATCATGCTAGAGTAGTGTATTGTTTTCCTAGCCGGTGTGTTGAAAACAGCGCTCTAGTTTATATTTTGAGAATACTTAATTTACCCTTTCCCTCTTAGGTATTGGACGTCGTCTGGTACGTTTCATACACCATTATAAATAAAGTCACCATGCACACATCAAAACAAACATAATCATCCAGATGCATATCTTTTTAGAAAAAAAAAGTAATAGTTTCGGTCTCTACGGCCGCACACAGTTATAGGTGAATTTGCTGGCAATTACTTGGTCACAAAAGGTGATTCATTTTCACAGATATCTCACAGAAGGCAAAGTCAGACATAGGATCTGGCAACAGCGCGCCAATCATATATAAAAATGATGACGCACCATCGTAGTGGTGACGTATATCCCGATGCGATTGCTCGGTCGTCTGATATAGAAAACGGGCAGCCCGGCTAGCCCCTGCGTTCCCGCAGGTGATGACTACTCCCAGGCTCATCAAAGTGACGTATTCTGATTTCTGAATCCTGATGCGACGTATCCTGTATCCTGCTGATGCAATCGCTGTCTCATATCTTGACGCGGAAATCCGGTGATGAATGGGGTGGTTGGGAATTTGGGATTCAATAACTTGTGGTCGCTGCTAAGGACACAGTAATGACGCAGTGAAAATTTTGAATACGAAGACTAGACTCCCAATGCCAAAATGCATGGGTGATTCTGAATAATGTTGGGCAAATTCTTTTTTCCAGCCTTTTGGCACTTTCCTGCTAGTATATTTCAGTTGGATATTAGTCGTCCGTGGTAACCTACGAGTAACTTCCTCTCAAGATAGAGTAACTTATCATGACCTACAGAGTCATTCGGTTGCCTTGCTTGCTTTGTCTAGCTTATTTTAAAAGCCAGTCGCTATAGCCTCCTCTTATACTTCACTTATTTTTATAGTACCTATATACATATTTATTTGCTTTCTTTGCTCAGTTGCCTTGTTAGCTTTGTCTAGCTTTTTGTATAGCTTTTAAGTATATGTTTTTCTTTTCTCTGCAAACTCCTGCCCTGTCCATACGCGATTGGAAGATTTGCTTTCGGAAGAAAAAACATATTATGTATATATTATGAAAAATTATATTTTTCTGGGTCTCACTTTCTACATACTGTCCGTCTCACCCCTCTTCCCCGTCGCTAGGTCTGTCGTCTCTCGCTCTCTCCCATGTAGACACACTGCAGTAGTTTGGAGCTATAAAACTCTTGTAGTGGCTCTCTCCCGCATACGCCTCTCTTGAGTCTTATTACAAGTACGATTTAAGTTTCTTATAATAATCTCCACTTAGACTCTAATCGTTTAAAGTAATTGTGTTTCTCTGAGACTTTACTTCAAGTTAGCTCCTTTTTTTATTTATACTCCCATCTTGGGTGTCCCCATCATAGGGGCTCATGCACATCACCAAAATTGGTCTGTTTGTATCTAGACTAAAGCGCCTCAACCTTTCACCTAAGAGCTCCTTTGCTGTCTAGTTTGATTAACCTCACCACCTTCTCCTATGGCCTTCCATGCCATAGGTCTATACAACCTCCACCTAGTTGCCGGTACTACATCCCGTCACTTCTTCCTTCTTCTAACAGCTCGTAGCTTTAAGATTTGAGTATCTGCCCTTTGCAAGGTACTTTTCGTAATCACTCGCCCTTTGCTAGTAATTCGAATGAGTCCACCTGGAACCGATAAGCCACAACCTTGGAGTTCTGCTAGCAATCTCACAGATATCAGATTCCATTTCCATCCCAGGATAAATTGAACTCCTGCCAGTGTGCAATGAGTTCCATTATTGCATATCTAATGTAACCATCCCTATCTTGGTGACTGCATACTCATTGCAATGCACTAAGTGAACAGTTCCACGCTAGATGTAGAGATCTTTCGTCAAACGTCTCCTTCCTCAAACATCTCCCATGCATCTTTGATATACCACCTTAATATTTATGGGCACATGGTCATTTATTAATTGGGTACGTTTATATACTTATTTTAAAACACTCCAAATCTTATTATGTTAAATTAAAATGAGGTCGTATTTGTTTTGGAATATAGATTATATGGTTATACTTATTTTATATACCACTATAATGGTTATGATAATATAATAAAAAATGGGTTCCTTTAGATTTTTTCAGGCAGTAAGATTTGGAGTATATTGAAGACGGGAGGAAAATACACACACACACACACACACACATGAATAGGTCCAAATGAGCGTCAGACAGAAATCGTACTCAGGGACAGTGCTAACTATACACTCGTACAATTTAGTCCCTGCTTCAATATTGGAGTGCTTAGCTCACCATATATACCTTCGCTCCAAAGTCCAAACAAAGCAAGCCCATTGTAAACACTAAGCAGAGTCTAAAACACATTTCTGTGAGCTATAGGAAGACCCATACACCAACTTTAGTTTCTTCCTGCTTCCCACGTCCTCTTTGGAAAGGAGTAAGAACAGCTGTCATTCCATGGGATACACATGGATTGTCGCAGGGGTTGGCTGGGGTGTTACTGTGATCGGTTGGCTGCTGTCACCCGTCATCAGCCAGCTCGTCAACAAGTTCTTTCCAAGCCCCGCTGATGACACGTCAAGAAAGCTCCGGGATCTGGAGGTCCACACTATCCCAGATCTGAAGCTGACCCTGAGAAATGCCGAGGAGCAGAGGATGCTGCGAGCAGCTCAAGAGAAGGGATCTGAGTCTGACCTGATGACACTCGAGCAACTGACGCAAGATCTCAAGTCTGCCCTGTATGAAGCCGAGGATATCCTTGATCTTATCGAGTATCATCGTATCGAGAGGAAAGTGAGCGGCGACGACCACGCTCAAGTTCGTGGCAGCAGCTGCCTGCTGGGTGCCACACCTGCACGTCCACAACACACGACCCAAGCTCTGGTAGTGCAATGCGCGGTCAGATGGTACCGGCAGCTACGGCAATTCGGAGGCGCCACCCTGCCAATCTCCGGCGCGACAACCTCTTTTTCCGGGGTTCACAGTCTCCGTGGCTGGTGCTGGTTCAGGCACCTCGTCCAAAGCTGCTTTCGATCAGCACACATCTGGTCCACTAAAGCAATTGTAGCTGCCCGCTTCTACCGGAACTGGTCGTATGAAGCTATTGGCATCAAAACTAATCAGGTACCATCTGATTCCGTGTTGTCATTTCAATTTGTTCCTCAAAATAATTTTATTGTTCTTTCTCGGGAGGTGCCTAGCTAATTGTCTTTAGCATCGATGTTCGTGCCCTAATCAACTGGAGTATGGATGTTGGAACATTACTATGTTCGTTCACAAGATAGGAAAAAGAAAAAGAAACCTTTGGACTAGTTGTTACAATATTTTACTTGCCATACTTTTATGCTGTAGAAGACACTACTACTCGTATGATTTATAGGGAGTAAAGTAGGATTCACCACATGAAGTAGTCACGGAAAGGCCCCCTCAAACTACAATATCGGACAACATACACCGTTACTTTTAAAACCTGGCCCACTTGACCATTTCAAATGGTTTCATGGGTGGTTTTGTTGATGTTGCAGTGCGACTCACCTGTCATTTGGTCTTTCTTTCTCTTATATATATAAAAAGCATAACTTTTTCATTTTAGTGGCTCAAATATTCATTTGACGTCACTAGATTTTGAAATTCAGATTTTTTTTTAATTTTTCAAATGACCTCGGCTATTGATGTAGTCTATAGCAAAGTTGTAGTTTTCATTAAGATCTACAACTTTGTAGTTGACAACTTGTTTATCTGAAATGGTTTAGCCCCAAATATTTGTTTTAAGCTCTCTAATTTGAAATTCAATTTTTTTTTGGAATTTTCAAACGACCTCTGTTGTTGGCATAATCTACACCAAAGTTTGTATCTTTCAATATGTTCTACAACTTTGTAATTGATAATATTTTTTGGGGTTGGTTAGAGGCCCAAATGTTGGTTTAAAATTATTATATTTGAAATTCAATTTCTTTGATTTTTAAAAATAAAAACAATTTGGACCTCTAAACAACATCAAATAAATAAGTTGTCAACTACAAAGATGTAAAACATGTTGAGATCTATAACTTTGGTGTAGACTATATCAACATCAGAGGTCATTTGAAAATCTAAAAAAAAAAAGAATTTCAAAATTAGAGAACTGAAAACGAATAGGGGCTTTAAATAATTTCAAAAAAAGTTGTCAACTATAAAGTTATAGATCTTACTAAAAACTACAACTTTTCTATAGACTATATCAACATCCGAGGTCATTTAAAAATTCTAAAATTTGAATTTCAAAATCTAGTAGCTTAAAATGCATATTTGAGCCCCTAAAATTTATTAAATAGAAAAGTTATCAACTACAACGATGTAGATCTTGTTGATCTCTACAAGTTTGATATAAAGTTTATATTCATATAACTTCATATGGAAAAGTTATGATTTATATATATATATATATATATATATATATATATATATATATATATATATATATATATATATATATATATATATATATATATATATATATATATATATAAGAGAAAGAAAGACCAAATGGTAGCACAGCCTTAATGGTGCTATCGACTTCCTGTAGAGATCTCCAACTTGGAGGTCGAATGCAACTGCCTAAAACCTGCCACATCGCTTCCCTGGTCTCCCCATCGGCCTCAAGAATGCAATCACCTCACAGATGCATCTATAACGCTCAACTAATCACTACCCAAGTTTCCCTAATGCCACCGATCCTGCCAAGCACAGAAGCACAAACACCTCTAACCCAAGTCAACCTGGAATATTGGATGATGTATTTTGATGGATCCCTAATGCTCAATGACGTGGGATTTGGCATCGTCCTGATATCTCCCAAGTGAGAACACCTCGAGTATGTCCCACAGCTTCAATTCGATGGGGCAACAAACAACATCGCCAAGTATGAAGCCTTGTTACACGATCTTTGCATAGCTAAATCGCTGGTAATCCATCGGCACTACATCAACAAAGACTCTGAGCTGATAGTCAAGTGATGAAGGAATGAACATGTAAGGACTGAGCTGATAATCCATCGGCACTACATCAACAAAGACTCTGACCTCGAGTTGAAGATGGAAGCATTTGCGAAGTACAAAAGTTTGAACACAAGTTCAATGGCATCGAGCTACACCATGTGCTTCGATGGGACAACGATGCAGCAGACGCCTGTCATGGGTTCATAATAATCACAGCAAGCATCATGTTGTTCGTTGGTGGTTAGTGTGTGAATCTTTAGTGGCTCGAACACTCAAAATAGTCAGTGACACAGATGAATTACCCTAGTTTGGGCTTCTGAGCCCTACGTCTAGCAATATAGTGTTCTTTGTGTTAGGAATGCCCAATCGAGGATTCTTACAATGGTGAAAGTAGAGAGAACTGTAGGGGAATGTGCAGTGCTATATATTTGAGAGTTTATGGCCGATTCATGAACTGATCCCTATTGATCTGACAGGTCAGATCAGGTCCTATCCCTTCTATAGGAGTCCATGCCTCGCTCCCCTTATATACCGAGGGGTTCATGCAGTAAAAGTGGTTGGATCCTAACCTAGGGCTTCTTGCCTAGGGCTTCGGTCTCCTTCGTCTTGGTGCCATCGGGCCCTTCTTTGTCATGTAGGAGGCGGCGTACAATGTTGCAACCACTCCCTGAAGTCTCTACTATAGTCTGGTGCTTGACTGTCAGGAGCTGTCTGCTACTCGGAGCCTTCCCCTATTGAGCCTTCTCCCTGCCCTGAGGAGCTGAGAGCAAGGTTGGGAGCCCCCGACTCTGCAAGCATGGGGAAGTCATTTGTTTTGATGTGTCATGCCTTGGGCTTGACCTTGTCAGGGGAGTGGCTGAAAGTACTTCACGGTTGTGGAACGGGATGGCGGTGTAGCGCTTGTATGCCTATCAGGCCCTGGACGCCTAACAGATTCTAGAGCTAGATTTTGGTCTTGGCTTGGGGAGCCTATTGGACCCGAGCCAAGGCTGGGATGGCTGCCTAGGCTAAGTCTAGGCCAGGGCTCCTCTTCGGCTAGGAATCCTCGCATTCTAGCCAAGCCCCCTGTCGACGTTGAAAAATCGATGTCGGGAACACAGTGATCAACGCCGGGGAGAGGTCCACGCGGAGCAGATCCCAAGCTTCTCTCCGGGCTCTAGAAGGGCACCACCGGATCGGACGGTCAGAACCATGGGGGCATGCCAGTCAATTTGACCTGTAATTAACAAGGGAGCAAGATTGATCAATAATTTAAGGTGGAACATGCCGGTCGTATGTCCAGATAGTTCTAAATGTGCGGCCAAGTGGCCAATGAGATAAGGCTATTGTCTACAGAGTCGATATTCAGCATGTTTGTGATGCATGATAAGTAAAACAAGTATATCGGCAATCGTCACTTACTCAATTATATAGATCTAACATGCCGATTATCATGAAAGCATGCAAGAAGGTGTACAAAAGACAGGCATGAAAGCATATGATTGGATTTAGAAGCATACTAGCTTTTAACCTGGATAAAAACAAGTAAAAAGCATGTAAACAACCAATACATATTCTCTAAAGGCAGGCTATCGGCTAAATTACCGATTCCAGCGAAAGAAGGGTCATGGCATGCAAGCGCTCAACCGTTAAACGCGTATAAACCCGTACGCCTATCAGATCTGATCTACTATCTTTATCAGTGGGGGTTAGACCTAATCGATACAGCCATAATAAAGATAACAAATAAAACCTTCAAAGCATATAGATCTATAAACACTTAACGAGATCGCGAGAACATGCTATGATCATGAAAGCTTAGGTGATTGGCTAAATAGCCGATGCAGACATAGCATGCAGCCAAAGACTATGTTTGGCCATAAGCAAGGCTTACTATTTGATGATTTCCAATCTATGATGCTAACAGTGGGGGTCAGACCTAACCGATGCAGCCATGAAAGCACTTCTAGACAGGATCTCATCAACTAGCAAGCCTTACCTAGGGCTAAACATGCCTTTGACCACATACTATCTTCGATCAAGATCGGAATAGAATGGCTAGACTAGCTAGAACCATTGTCGCAGCAGGATGTAAACAATGTAATGTGATAAGATAATGATTCAAAAAGGTAGAAAGTCGATCTATCTCAATCTTTACTGGGCAAGGGGTTTGAACCAAAATTCGTACGAGATCAGACTTAACCAAGGTCAGCTGTGTGGATTTTGATAAGAACCAAGGATAAATATCAGCAATTGCAAGAGATCAGACTTAACTGAGGGCAGTCTTACAATTCGCTGACAATAACTAACTTTTACCAAGCTAGTAAGAGATCAGACTTAACCGAGGGCAGCCTTACAAACACGATATAAATCATGACAGATACTTACAGATAAACCGACGATCGGACCTAACCGAGGGCTGCCTTGCTTGCCAAAGAACTCGTTGAAATCTACTCTACTCCTACTCCTAACGGGTGGCATAAGCCGAAAAGTAAAGGTACTAATTTGTGTTGATCGTTGGAGATATTCATTACAATGGCCGTGGTTCAATATTTATACCCAAGGCCTAACTACGAGTCCTGGTCAGACAAGACTAGTTATGAAAACTTGGAAAAGCGAACAAAACTTCCTAATCTAAGATAACTTGGACTCCAATCTTTCCCTTCTATGGAGCTCGACGTGTCTTCTTGCTCCATGCCTTGCCGATCCTGCCGATAGGGCCCACTCGCTTGGAATGACGACGTTATCTTCATTTTGATGGCAACTTGGTTAGCCAATCCTTGCCGAATATCTTGGCTTTCTCTTGACGAATTTAGACTTTGGGGCCCTTGTCTCCTCAAACCAAAATTTGATGTCAACACATGCCCCCTAATTTTAGGATAAAATGATTTTATTCCAAAATTAATCTCATGACCGTTGCACGTGTTGCATCTTTTTACTGCACATCTTGACTTTATGCTTCCTGACTCCCTGGGATTTTCCACGGATCTATCTCATCGACTTCTTCTCAACTAAGGATAGATTGGATATCATGATGCTCCTTCTCTTTTCTGAGAAACCCTTTTCGTCCTCCAATTCATTCTTTTACTGCCGATCTTCCGATATTCCTCAGGTCCATTCAATCACTGTCGACTGTTGCACTAGTGACTGGCTCCCTAGATCAATCACCTTTCTTGCCAAGATCCTGAGTTTGGCACATTAGCTAATCTTAGCCTTTATTCGATTGAACTTTAACTAATCAATCCTAAGGCCTGCCTCTAGACGCGTCTGGAAATGCAAAATTGCAGTGGATAACATTTTATGTCCACTTTCAGATTTGAAATGAAATTGCAATCAATCTTGATGAATAGAGCCTTCAAGTCCATCGTTTCTATAACCGCTGCCCTCTTATTAGGCCACGAGCGGTCTCCTCGATATCCGAGATGGCCTTTCGTCTTCCATGAGTTTATTTCTCCATAGCTCAAATACGTCCTCAAGGGATAGCCGAAGGATCTCATTGGTTCTTGCCTCTGCCATTGCCATCGCCCAACTTCCCTTCTCCTTGTTCTCAGATTCAAAAACCGCATCTAGAGAAGCATGGATCACGACAAGTGCGTTGCTGGTGACCTCCCGAAGGAAAACCTTCCTCCTTGTCAGTGCCTCTGTTTCCAAGGGTAAGACTGAATTGTTCTTGATCTCTCATCCCCTTTTTGCTGATCTGTTTGATTTTGCAGTGGTGATCACTCAGGCACCGCCCATGATGCCCAATCAGTGGCGCAAGTAGCTTCCTCCTCTGACTCCGCCGACTCCTACAACAGAGACGACGCGTGGCGCTTCCGTCATGAGTGGAATGCGGTGGTCGACCGCTATTCTAAGGCCACCCGATGTAATGGGCAAGTGGAGTTTGCCTTGAACGCCTCCCAAGCCACCCTCTCTGCCGTGGAGGCAGAAGCGGACGTGGCCCGGGCATAACTGGCAGAGTCAGATGCCAAGGTCGCCGCTAAGATCTTCAACATCCAGTTTCTTTGATGCTCCCCTTGTTACCAATCTTCTAACAATTTCTTGTGTTCCTTTGTTTTCAGCCCTGACAATGCAACTGGAAGCCCTCTAGTTGGCAGCAGGCGATGCCTCCAGCGCCTTGAACGCCCAGGGCGACACTCTAGAGGTTTGCCTCCAAGACATTCCTGTGCGCACTAGGGAGGTGGCCCTTCACGGCCTCCGTCGCGGTGCTGCCGTCACCCTAGCAATAGCCCAGATGCGCTCGAGCCATGATCTTCACTTGGTGGAGCCCGGTCTCCCGGAGGAGGAGAACCCCGATGACTACCAGGACCTGGTGGATGACTTCGAGGGAGCCAGCGCCACTGTGGCTAACATTACCTCGGCCGAGGAAGTTGTGAACAACGTCTTCCTTGGCCCTTAGTTTGTAACTAGGGGTTATGTTTAATAAAATTTCTTCTACACCTGTTCTTTGTACTTTTGGCTCTGAGCGTCTCTTTTATTGTTGTTAATTCCCCTAGCAACAGCCTCTGATAACTTGAAGTATTCATCAAATAACTCGAAGTTAGGTCCTCTAGTTGATCCAAGAACAACCGATCAGAATGAATTGACTTACCTCCTGGAGTCGAACCGTCCAGGGTTAAGTAAAAATGAAACCGCATCGAACAACTTACTTCCAAAATCCATGGTCTAGATCTTGAGTGATAATGTGGTTGCAGATCTGGTGTCATCTGGTTAGATGCAATCTGAGTTGTTTCGGACCTGTAAGCTTCAATCCTCATGTACTGCAGCATTTGGTGTAAATGTTTTAGCCGATCTACTTCATGTATAAATTTCCGTCATTTATCGATCAGCTCCCTAACGACCCTTTCCAAACTTTGGAAAGCAACTGTCTTCAGTTGATCCATCCTTGGTGCTAGTTGTAGGGCTTGGATGGTAACAAAACCGCAGCGAACGGACCTTTTCAAATTTGCCGTCCGAAACTGATTAGAAATGTAAATTTTAGAAAAATGGCAATTCTTTCGTCCAACCACTGCTTTTTCATCCGGCTACACGTGGCCTCTTTGATTCCCGAAATGACCTTCCGCCTTCCATTAACTGCTCTTTATTCTGACGTGGCTCGATGAACCTACCCTGTGCCATTTTCACTTATAAATAAACACCTCCAGGGGATAGCTGAAAGGTCACATCTGCACTTACTTTCACTTCTGCCTTTGCGCAACTCCTTCTTCTTCCTCCTTATACCAGAAAAACTCAGTCCTTAACCGAGAATAATGGCAGATGGCAGGTGTCCTGCTGGCGATATTCTAGAGGAGGATCTTATGCGACCCTTTTTTCTTTTTATTTTTGCACTATAGGCGATGCATGCCACACCGGCTTTTGCCTTCTTAGGCTAAATTAGGATTTGCTATTTTTGTTCTAAAGGTGATACTTCATTAGTATCGGCTATCAGACTTGGTGATGATCTGCATTTCAAACATTATCTTTAATCACCAGAGT
The DNA here is from genome assembly GCA_038087645.1 of Saccharum hybrid cultivar R570. Lineage (NCBI taxonomy): Eukaryota > Viridiplantae > Streptophyta > Magnoliopsida > Poales > Poaceae > Saccharum > Saccharum hybrid cultivar. The sequence goes on from JAQSUU010000707.1 coordinate 13,717,019, forward strand.
CTGAACTTCATAATGAATAATTACTCCTCAACAATAGCCAATGACGATTCAAACACCAAATCATTTGTGAAACTTCAAGAATCATTGTCGTCAAGCTCTTTTTAGAATGTTATGCATTTAAATCCAATTCTAACTCCTTGAAACAAAACGGCTACATTCTGATGAACTAATTCAAAAGAGCAATGTTTAGCCGATCTGTATTGACCAATCAGAGGAGTCATTTAAAATAAACTCTTAGAGCCGATTGCTTGGATCGGCTGTTGACATTCAGCGTTGATCTTGATGACGCCTCCTTCCTAGATTGTTCCAGAGAAGCATTCACTATCTTCAAACTCCCAATAGGCTGGATCAGCAGTTGCCATGCTCACGGATGTATCAGCTTGGACCACCTCGACATTATCTCCTTGCCATTGGATGAGGCATTGGTGCATTGTTGATGGGATGCAACAGTTGGCGTGGATCGACCCAATAGCAAATTGTATGTTCCTTTACCATCGATGATGAAGAAAGTAGTGGGTAGAGTCTTACTTCCAATCGTCAATTCAACATTAACTGCCCCCTGTGTTTTAGATGCATTGCCACCGAAGTCTTTCAACATCATATTTGTTTCAAGTAGATCTTCTAGGCCCTACCCAAGCTTGCGAAAGGTAGTATAGGGCATGAGATTGACTGCTACGCCTCCATTGACCAACATCTTGGTCATCGGCTTCCCATCGACAAATCCTTTCATGTAGAAACCCTTCAAGTGCTGATGCTGAGATGGCTTATCAAATGTAGCTTGTTGGGGTAGGAGGGCTAGCGGAGCTATTGCTTCTCCCAATTCTTCTTCATCATACTCCTCCACATCAGATTCTTCTTAATCATATTTGGAGGGAGCTCTGAACTCTACTGGTAGGATGAAGACCATATCAACATTAGCTGATGGCTTACCCTTGTCGCTGTTTGCTTGACACGCCATGTCTGTGGTCTGCTATATTTTTGAGCTTCCAATTCTCTGTTTCTTAGGCGTTGAACTCTTCTTTTTTGACTCCTTGTCAGACCTCTTGGACATCATTGGCCTTCTTGCCAAACATGCCCTTTCTCTTCATCACGATCGGCCTAATTCTGATCATGGACATGCTTGCCTAACCGATCATGAACTTCTTTATTTTCTATGCGCCGATCCATGCTGTTAGATTGATAATTCAAATGATCATGGATGGACCGGTAGTTGGCTTGAGATTGCCTAAACTCTGCATATTGATTACTGCACTCTGGGCAATTACATCTTGTAGGCAATTTCAATCCTTTGTTCCAACAGTGCCTGAAGAAAGGACAACTCCAATGTAGCTTGGCTTGTTCTCTTTCGTACCTTTCTTCTTATAGTGACGCTCATATTCTTCTTCTTTAAGCCGGCCCTGATAGTCCTTCTCGTTCTGGCATTGCCACTTGTTCAACAAGATCCTAGAAGTGACCCAAGGACATAAAGCACCAGCTGTGGATGTCTCGCCTTGCTCGTATCAGCTCTTTTGCTGATCATCCTTCTTGAACTCATTTGCCAATATCTGAACTTTGGGGTCAACTGACCCATTTTCCTTAGCCTTAGCTAATGTCAAGAACTTTGTCTTTCCCTTAGCCAACTGAAACTCCACTATATGCACCCCTGGGAAGGGATGTCCATCTATGCCCATTGCTAGTTTCTTAGCTAGCTCAAACATGATCTTTCCTTGCTCTATGGCCTTCTGAATGTGTACGCAAAAGATTCTGCACTCACTAGTATTATGAGTGGTGGCATTGTGGAACTTACAGTACTTCTTCCCCTTTAATTCTTCAGCTGAAGGGATCACATGATTTGTAGGTAGTCTCAACTCTTTCTTCTCCAGCAGTAAGTCAAAGATCCTATCAGCTTTCTCGACATCGAAGTCATAAACATCCTTTTTTCCTTCTCCCATGGACACGATACTGGAGTCTTGCCCCATTTCCGTTTAGTGGTCGTGACTTCTTCATCTTCATCAGAGTTTGCATCATAGGAATCAGTCATAGAAGTAGTCCCCTTCAGATACTTCTCTTTGCGCAGGGTCTAGTGCTGACTTTCAAAAGCAGATATCCCAGAACTAAATGGGCCAAGCTTTCAAAGTCCTGGCCTTCGAACTTCTCTTAGATCAATGGAGACATCCCTTGAAGGGCCAATCCAGCCAATTGGCCATCAGACAAATTTAATGAGTAGCAACGACTTCTTACTTCTCTGAATCTCTGAATGAAGTTAGAGCCTAACTCATTGCTTTTCTGCCTCATGCTTGTTAGATCTGTAAGCTTCTTCTCCCCTATCCCACTATAGAAGTATGCATGAAACTTGTTCTCTAGATCAGCCCACCTAGTGATAGAGTTTGGTTCGAGCGAAGAAAACCAACTGAAGGCTGGTCCAGAGAGGGGCAAAGGGAAGAACTAAACTTTGTGTGCCTCCTCAACAAATACATCTCCGAGCTGAACGAGGTAGCGACTGATATGCTCTATGGTTGTCATCTCATCTACCCTGGTAAATTTGGAGAAGACTGGGACCCTATAGCATGGAGGGAGCTGCACAATATCATACCAAGCAAGGTATGGGCGCTGGTAGGAGCCAACTTGTCCTTTGGGTTTCAGACCAAACTGGCTCTACATCATAGCAACTATCCTATTGGTGAATTCATTAGCATCCATACCAGTGGCTTCCTATCTCGGTGAGCCTTGGGCCTGGGCTTAAGATCTTTGTGCTTTAGTTTGTTGACCCTGAGCCTGAGACTGTTGTGCTTGAACCTGAGATTGCTGCACCTGGGTTTGAAGCTGTTGAATGTTGTAGTTATAATGATTCTGATACCTAGGGTGTGGCATCATCTCATATGTGCTGGCATCAGAAATTGGATGATAACCTTCTGGATAGTCGATCTGGGCCTTGTGAGTAGTATATCCTTGTAACTGACTATTGAAGAAGTTAGGACCGACATCCTTGGTGATCCATTGTACTGATGGAGCAATTTTATAGGCCGACTGAGGTGTCTGATAGGATGTAGTGAACTTTCCCTGAGACAGCCATTGCACAACTTGTTGTCTGATTAGGGAGGTTGGCTGCTGGACTAAATAAGTTTTGTCTAGTTGGATGCTGATTTGTCTGTGTGACAGGGGCAATTGGACATTGCTGAGCTAGTGGTTTGCCCCCTATCACTTGACCTTGGCCTTACCCCCTACTGCTGGCGGGGTTGGTACTTGCCCCTCTGCGATTAGCTAAACTTGAGGGTCTGGGGCTTGTCCTCTTGGAGGCTGCTGATATTGCCCACCGTTTGGCTATTGACTAGAGCTAGTCACATTGCTTCCCACAGCCGAAGGGTTGAAGCCACCGAAGTATGACGGTCCTATTTGATCAATCGGTGCCCCAAATAAAATTGTCTTCATAACATTGTCAACCATGTTGGCAAGAGTCTGATTGTGATTTGTAATGACTTCATTGATAGTCTTGTGGATCATCTAGGTGGCAAGTCTAGCTTTAGCTTCTTCATTTGGATCACTCTGTCCATGCAGGAGAACTCTTGGCAGCGGGGTCTTCTGAATGACGGATTAGCGCGTCCTGCTGTAAGATTGCAGGCACTTCTCTTTGAATTCTTCCGCTGCTTGCTCGATGAGCGCCTTCTAGTCATCAGGTAAGTCTTCAAGGTTGACCTTGAGGATGGCGTTGTTGTTTTCCATGTTGACGACTGTGGCTGACTTATGATCAAATGATTATGGTCCCACCGGGCGTGCCAGACCTGTGTCGACGCCAAAAAATTGACACCGGGAACACAGTGATCAACGTCAGGGACAGGTCCGCACAAAGCAAATCCCAAGCTTCTCTCCAGGCTTTGGAAGGGCACCACTAGACCGAATGGTCATGACCTTGGGGGCATGCTAGTCAATTTGACCTATAATTGATAAGGGAGCAAGATTGATCGGTAATTTAAGGTGGAACATGCCATTCGTATGTTCAGACAGTTCCAAATGTGCAGCCAAGTGGCCAATGAGACAAGGCTATCGACTAGAGAGTCGATATTAGCATGTTCATGATGCATAATAAATAAAACAAGCATATCGGCAATCATCAGTTACTCAATTATATAGATCTAACCTGCCGATTATCATGAAAGCATGCAAAAAGGTGTACAAAAGATAGGCATGAAAGCATATGATTTGATTGAGAAGCATACTCGCTTTTAACCAGTATAAAAACAAGTAAAAAGAATGTAAATAGCCAAACAAGTAAAAGGAATGTAAACAACCAATACATATTCTCAAAAGGTAGGCTATCGGTTAATAGCCGATTCCAGCGAAAGAAGGGTCATAGCATGCAAGCGCTCAACCGTTAAACGCGTATAAACTCGTATGCCTATCAGATCTAATCTACTATCTTTATCAGTGGGGGTCAGACCTAACCAATGCAGCCAATATAAAGATAACAAATAAAACCTTCAAAGCATATAGATCTATGAACACTTAAAAAGATCGCGGGAACATGCTATGATCATGAAAGCTCAGGTGATCGGCTAAATAGCCGATGCAGACATAGCATGCAGCCGAAGACTATGTTTTCCCATAAGCAAGGCTTACTACTTGATGATTTCCAATCTATGATACTAACAGTGGGGGTCAGACCTAACCGATGCAGCCATGAAAGCACTTCTAGACCAAATCTCATAAACTAGCAAGCCTTACCTAGGGCTAAACATGCCTTTGACCACACACTATCTTCGATCAAGATCGGAATAGAATGGCTAGACTAGCTACAACCATCGTCATGAGCCGAGAACCATCTCACATTTGTTAACAACTTAGTCAATAAGATTTTCCTACCAAGATATGTCTCCCACAGGCATAAGCATATGCAAGAAATAAACTTTATGCTGCTTCTACCTTTCAAATGTCATAAATCATGTCACTGTTCAAATTTTATTATCAGATGCAGTTCTTCTTGTTTTATTTTGTAAGGGAAAAAAGATAGAAATTAAAAGTAAATGCACCAGAAGGGGAAGAAGTGTGGCAAACCAGTCAACATGTGTATAGGAGTGGAACGGAGGCTAACCGGTGGGACAGAGGTCCATAGTGGGGTCAGCCGACCCCACTTTGAGGCCTCAGGCCACCATTGTTGCTGCCAAGTGTGTTCTTCTTCCAAAGACGTCTTCCTATGCTGATGCTTTTCATTTGAGTGATCATCGGGCCATCGCCCGACGCCCAAACGTAGCCTGTGGAGCCCAACTTTGACATGTTGGATTGTGTTGCAGTGTGGAGCTCCATGATACATTCAGAATGTTGAGATGATGAACTTGGGGGCCAAAAATGTGCTGAACATAGAAACACAGAGGAACATCTAGTGTAGGGGCCCTACTGGTGGCAATACACCAGCAGAACCAAAAATTCATTGGTTTCAACTTTTTAGGCACAAGTTACAGTGATGAAGGTACTTAAAACAAACCTAAGTGCCTAACTATTGTGAAAGGCCTTGATGTGCTCAAGGAGAGGGTGGGGACAAGAGGTTCTCTATTCCTACGGCCTCTTGGGTGTTGCTACCCGAGAAGATGGCTATGTGGATACAGGGATTGAGGAGTTGAATGTGGCCAGCTAGAGAGCAGGGGTAGGGTCAGCTGACCCCTTTGTGGGTTGCCCAACACTCTCATGGTGCCTAGCGAGCCTTCGGTATGTGGGATCATGGCTAGAGGCTTGACTTCGAGGATATTGGCGGTCATGAGCACAGTTTGGCTTTCAAGAAGGGCCATGGAAGGGATAGAAAAGCCTTCCCCAAAGGGGACGGTGAGCACCTTGCTATTATCACAAGTTGGGACCATAGAGGAGAGTCCCTTGGTGGCTTGGTGGCTCAAAGAAGAAAGAGATGTTGTTGGTGAAAGGAAGAAGAAGAGAAGGAGAGACTAAAGGACTCACGCCAACATTAACAACCCCTCTTTTGGTGAGGATTGTAACCAAGGGTAGAATGTGAACATTGGTCAATGCTCAGGACGATCGAGCTAGGTCGATTGACCCCAATTTCACATCGCTCGACGCCCTTTTGTGGGTTTGGGTCCAAGCGGGACATGGTTTGGTGCTCTCCTAACTCTTTCCTAAGTTCATACCAAAAATGGTTCTGGTTGGCTACCATTGGACGTCACCCGATGCCCAAATGGTGGCTAACTGGACTGACAAGGCAACTAGTCAAGCTAAGTGCATTCTAGAACTAGAAATAAAATGTGGATATGAACAAAAAGTTAAGACATGGAGATTTTAGTTTAAGTTAAATTAGAATTCTACCATGTCAATTTCTTGTTCTAGATTGCTATGCTCATGGAAAACTTTAAGACAAAGGCCATTTACCTTAAGGATTTTGCTGTTGTTGTCTTGAAGCGTGATGGCCCCATGTGTCGCAGCGTTGATGACATGGACTGGCCCTTCCCACTTGCTTCTAAGTTTTTCCATGATCAAATAGCTTGACCCTTGGGTTGAACATGAGGACCTTGTCTCATGAGTTGAATTCTTTTAACTTGATCCTCTTGTCATGCCATCTCTTTTCATGGCTTCATGTTCAAACCTTTTTGCTCCATTCATTCTTTCATTTCTGCAAGAGATTAGTAGACAACACATCCTCGAAGGGATACATACAGATTTTGAAGCAAGGGTAGTGTTTGCCACAGAGCTAATGGTCCTTTTTCCATGCTAATCAAAAGTTGGTTTTAGCTAGCATAGAACACTTATCCCATGATGTTCCCTCATTGTTCACCAAGACTTCAAAGCTTAAACAAGGTTAAGGCAAAGCTGTGCAAAATTATTTAAAAATACCTCAAACCTTGATTTGTCTCCATGAATGATATCATGACTTACCCACCAAAATTTAGGATTTTTTTGCAAGGGTGTCATGAGGTCAGAACCGCGGCAAGCATTATTGTTCAAGTTGGTGTCAGAGTACATGTATGGGGTGGTTCAAGTGGACTCAAGAACACAAGAATCATAGAGATGACACAATGGTTTATCCTGGTTCGGGCTGATCGATGCCGTATGTCTAGCAACTGATGATCCTTATACTCAAGAGCACTCAAAATCAGGGGGTTACAACAGAGTGTATAGGAGAAAGAGAGAGATTTGGTAGGGGGTTAGCTCGGTGCTAATCCTAAGGTTGCCTCACCGTCGGTGGAGCCTTCCCCTCGGTGAAGAGGAGGAAGATGATGGATGCGGTAGAGGAGCTTTTGATGTCCCTCTCTCGGTTGCTCTGCTCTCGGTGCTGAGTAGGAGTAGATGGATGGTGAGGAAAGGAATGATCTGTTTGGGATCATCCTCCTCTGGGATCCTCTTCCCTAGGATTCGACCTTATCCCTTATATATCGAGATAGGTCGTGTATGTGGCGGTTTAGGGGATTGAGCCTATGGTCTACATGCGTCAGAGTTCAGGAGGGTCTTGCAGCAATTCTCTGTGGACCATGGTGATGTTGTGGAGCCGAAGAAGCCCTGGGTTGTCTGGCTGCTCTGTTCTGATACTCTACTTGTTAGGCTATGTTAGCTTGGACCGGCCTCCCCTAGGTGGATCTTTCTGGAGTCTTCTTGGTGGCGAAGGAGGTTGGCTCCAGGGGCTAATGCGTGGGCTCGAGAGCCCCTAAGCCCTTGGAGGCCGAGGGAAAGCATGTCTTCTTGTGTCACACCTCATGAGTGACCCTATTAGGGGAGCGGCCGGCAAGGCTACACCCAAAGTGCTACGTCAAGGAGCCCCGAGCCTTGGTGGCTCGGGGAGTGTCGCCTTATGCCCGAGCCTTGGCTAGCATCATAGGCTAGGCAGGAGCTGAGGGCCAGGCTTAGGTTTCCTATCGATCGGGAGCCTAAGGCTCAGGCAAGCCCCCGAGCCCTAAGTAGAGGCCTTAGCGTGCTCAGGCTCGGGCAAGTTCCTTAGTCTGAGGGTGCGCGCTAGCGTACCCGATGGGTATAGTCTCCAAGGCCCTAGGCAAACCTAGGGCGATTGGCTAGGGGCTCTCTTTAGTTGAAAACCATAGATCCTGAGGCTTAATATACCCATATGTTAGGATCTCGTCATGATCCCCTGAGCCCTTCGTTGCCTCACTTGTTCATGATGGCGATGAAGGGCTGAATTCGATCTACCCGTAACCAAACTAGCCATGCCGAGGATGGCTTCCGCTGACGAGAGGGCAGTGCCCTCTGTGGGGACCCTTTCCCTAGTGCGATGGGGGTGCCTAGCCACTGAGGCCGGGCGACAGTGGTGCCGATCCCTGTTTTGAACCTATGTCGCATGGGTCTACGGTCCGATCGAGGGTTCAGCGAACTCGTTTGGGAGTTACCCACTTTAGACCGGGGGCACCCGTTATTTTGGTAGGAGCCTGCCGTGGGTCGGGTGATCAAGAGCATCTGGGCTCTAGCTCAGGGCCATCTGATCACCCAGTGCGCCACGCCCTTCTGGGGGCTTCAGTAGCAGGCCTCGATCCTCTCGTGCTGGCCTTCTTGGGCTGACCTTCTATGGCCATACGTTGGGGCACGGGGAGCACGCCGAGCTCGGGTGAGGGCCCCTCATTGGGCCCAATGCTCAGCGACTCCTGACCCAACTCTAGAGAGTTGGTTGGTTTTGGGGGTGTGCCACTCAAGCGCCCATCGATCGGGGGGTTGGGTTGCTCTGTCTGGGGAGCCGGCACAGCCCCTAAGGCCGTCGTGGGGCCTCCATGTCAGCGAGCATGGCAGCTTCTGGGCACATCTCATGCATGCAGTTGATGGCGCGTGGGGCACCGTGCCCAGTGGAGGAGTTATGGCATGCACTCCCGCGCCATCCCACTTCATCTGGGAGGTGGGACGTCAAGCCACGTGGAGCAGATTTGGCGAAGGAGAAGCCACGACACTTGGCGTGAGCGGATCCGGGCCATTGATGGCGGCTAGTGGGCCCAAGGGGAGTCAGATCCCCTCAAGTCCCATGAGGAGGTGTGTGCAAAGTGGGCGGCCCACGTGGTCGGCTCAAGAGGTCAGGCCGACAGGGAGGTGGCTGTTCGCCTCCGTCTTGGGTCCGGCAACCGCCGCCACGTTGTATGATCGCACGTGGGATCGTGGGTGCATGGCAGCCACTGCACATGAAGTACTAAAGCAGAGTTAGGGAGGTGGGGATGGAGGTTTACCTTCTGTTCTTAGCAAAGCCCTTCCCTTCCTGAAAGCCTCTGCTTTGCCTCACCCTCATGCATCAGCTCACCGCCGCTGTTCTTCCCCTCATCCCCATGGTAGAATATGGGCCTCCTGAGGTCACCGAGGCAGAGTTAGGAAGATGGAGGAGGATGGGATGGCGCCGGAGGATTTCCTGGCGATCAGCTAGCATCCCCCCACCGTTGGGGAGTTAGCGCCGGCACCCGGGGATCAGGAGGTTGTCTCCTTCACTGATTTCCACCGCTTGGGGCTCGGCCTCCCCTGCACCGCTTCATGTGTGGCCTCCTGTACTTCTACGGCCTCCACCTCCATGACATGACATCAAAGGGGATCCTCTACATTGCGACCTTCATCACGCAGTGTGAGGCCCTCCTAGGGATTGAGCCCAACTTCGCGCTGTTGAGCTGGCTATTCCAAATGGTCCTATCGTTTCCCGGCGTGGGCCTTTCCGGTGATGGGGGGTGCCCGGATCCAAGTGCGACCGCATGCTGCTAGCCGGTACCTCACCCTCGCTCGCCCATCCATCGAGCTTCGACGCTAAAAGGCACTAGAGGAGGAGCTGGTTCTACCTCCTCAACATGGTCCCGGTGCTCCCATCCTTCTTGGAGGAGACGTCGGGCGATGCCACCCTAGCTTCATGGTGGCTATTCCCCTTGGCGGATGAGGTCGTGGGGGTTCCTGCTCTCATGGAGGCCATTGAGGCCCTAAAGGAGCAGGGGCTAACCGGGCTAGTCGTGGTGCGCACATTCATTCACCTCCACATTCTCCCATTGAGGGAGAGGGCACATCTGTTGTGGCAACACCAAGGGATCACTGACTCGATGATGGAGTTCCCTTATCCCATATTGGAGGAGTTTCCCAGGGTGCTAATGATCAGGGTTGTCAGCGCGGACTACCCAGGGGCGGGTGTCGGCCCTATCCATTTTAGCGGCGAGCACTCTCCTCCTGCGGGCCATCCATTCACCGAGATGATCCCAGAGCCCCCTCTCCACCTTCTGTGGTGGAGTGGGTGTGGATGGCCATGCCTCCGACAGGGTCGGTGGACACAACGGTGCTGGCATTCGGCGCACCATCGGCAGCGGCTTTGGCTCTAGCTCTGGCGGTGCACGCGGTGGTGGCCGGCGGAGGGTTGCGGAGGCACCACAGGATTCTCGTCCAGCGTGGGCAGACTCCACCTCACTCATCATCCCCCTAGAGGGATAGGTGAGGATCATTTTTTACTTCTCACCGCTCCCATTACCGTTCTTGACTCTGGTGTTCACACCGTGTGCAGGGGATTCCTCGGGAGGACGGTTGTCGAGGTCGGTTCCTTGAGCTCCGGCGAGCCTCCTCAACGCTAGGTTCGCTTGTTGCCACCTTCCCCGTTGACGGGCAAACCAGATCGGTGCACCCCTTCATCGGGGGTGCCCTCCCATGGCACCCCACTTATGCCTTCTGCAGCGGCGATCGAGGCACTGTGGAAGGAGCAGGAGGGTGCCATCGGGGCCACGGAGGATGCCCGAAGGGAGGCCAAAGTGGAGCGGGTGGCGGCAGCAGTGGCGGAGGGCGTGCATGACGTGGCGCAGACAGAGGTGGCCCGTCTGAGAGAGGAGCTCGAAGGTATGGGTTGTTCCTTTTCTCCATCTTTGCTCCCCATGGGCAGCGGACTTCGGGCAATGTTCCCGCACGGTTTTGATGTCTCAAACTTTTGCTGGTGCAGGCTCAAGAGAGGAAGCTCATCATCTAGAAGAGCAACTCTGAGGGCTTCAGGAGGAGGCAGGCGGGCTGTGGGCCTACCTTGACGCCTGCGGCACAAAGTTGAGGGAGCTCCGAATCACGGCCCTAGCCACCTGCCACACCCTCTTCTCCAGGGGGTGCACGACAACACGGCAGAGGTGAATGCGTGGCTCCACGCTACACCGGAGCACTTCCGTGAAGCCATGGAGGATGGCGTCCAGCAGGGGGCGGCTTCAGCGCTAGCTATAGTCCACTTCTGGTTCCCTAGCGCGGTGAATGTCCATGAAGTGGCAGGAGGCTTCCCCAGAAGCGTCAACCCCGTCGACTTGGCATTCCTAATGCCCTGCCTAGAGGACGCCGTCGACACCGTCGTAGCGATCTGCCCCTGGATGAGGTCCTCCGTGACCCCTCGCCAGATCACTAAAGAGCGACGGGCTCACCCGGCGACTCCCCTGTCCCGGTGAGAGAAGAGAGTTCGGCTAGTATGTGTCCTGTGGTTGGGTTGCGGGGTGTTGTCTGTAGAACAATTTAATGTTTTCTTTTTGTTGTATATATTTAGTTTGTGTGTTTGCCATTTCTTTACCGCCCCTTTTTTCTTCTTCTTGGGCACGCTCGACCTCCCTTCTGGTCGGTATTTGGGATCCACTTTCCCTCGTGAGCCTTGGCTATGCCGTAGGTGGCCTAGGGTCATGCCCTCTTGGTGGCACACAGGTGTTAGCGCTAGGTTGGGGAGTCTGGGGACACAAATAGACCAGAGTTAGAAGGTCAAGCAGGCGATGGCCAGCGAGGCGGACCTCGTGGTGCTCCGCGCTTACCAGAAGGAGGGGGATTTGTGACAATCAGAAAGTGAACCAAATATTCAACTAAAAATGTAAGGTATGAGAACGGAAAAAGAATAGCGAAAGTTACATAGCTTTGTGTTTCCTTCCTAGGCGCTTCATCGAGGCGGAGGACGGGTGTGACGTAGCCTAGCTTGTGTTCTAGGACCCTTGGACGGTGGTTTGGCCATGGTCTTCCTTCACGGGGAAGGTGCAGTACCTTCCTCAATCAGGTCGGTCCCTTCTGGGGGTTCAAGCGCACGGATGGAGGGTTGTGTCGTGCCGCCGCAGCACTAGGTGACACCGGGCGCATTGGTGGGGCATAGCCAATCGAACGCCGCCGTTGTCTTGGCCTCCTTTTCCACCATCGAGAAGTACCCAAGGCTCCTGAGGAGGCTTTATCGCCATCACCAGGGGCCGCGCAGCTCGCTACTGCGCAAGCCTTCGCCTTTGGGGCTTGAGTTCTGCCTCGGTGGCCTCCATGTACCCATACCGAGCTCGCAAACAGGTCACCACCTTCTCGCGAGTGGCTCGTGGGGATGTGGGGCCCTAGGTCCGGTGGCGTGAGCCCTGGCGCCTTCCCGGTGGGGACTTCACCGCCGGCACGGTAGTGCGTACGTGGTGGGTGTAGCAGTTGATGCCGTTGGAGTCATATTCTAGGCCATTCCCTGAGGGGATCTCGAGGAAGGTGTGCAGCGAGGGGACATCGGCCCCCGTGGTGCCGGAGAGGATGGCTCCTCATGGTTGTCGAGGTGCTCTAGCTCTAGATGGAAGCATGCCACCGCATTCTAGATCTCGAAAGGCAGGTCTAGGAGGTAGTACCAGAAGCGGTCAGGCGGCGGGAGCACCTCGCTGGTGGCGATCTGGTGGTGGATGTTGGCCAGCATGTAGAACATCTAGCGTCAGTCCGACACGGTGGGGTGCGGACCCAGACCGTGCCGGATCTACTAGGCTAGCACCTCACGATCTGCTCCCAGGTGGCCCGGCGGAGGGGGCGACGCCGGGAGCTCGCTGCCCGTCGGCGTAGCCCCATCGAGCGGACGAAGCTCAGCTCGCCATAGCAGTTTGCGATGTAGGCAAGGCTCCCAAAGTTGAGGACCTGGCCTGGAGCGAAGGCGCTGGCTGTGTGAAGAACTTGCTGGAAAAGCGAACACCGCCGTTTGGGGGCAGTGTCGCTTGCTCCGATGATGAGGCGGGTGGCTCCGGCCACCATAGAGCTTGAATCGCACTTGGCGCTGCCCCCTACCAGGCACGCCAGCTATCGCGGGGTCAGAACCACGGTAAGCATTGTTGTTCAAGTTTGTGTTAGAGTACGTTTCTGCGTTGGCTCAGGTGAACTAAAGAACACAAGAATCACAAAGAGGACACAACGGTTTATCCTGGTTTGGGTCGATCGATGCCCTACGTCTAGCAGCTGATGATCCTTATACTCAAGAGCACCCAAAATTAGGAGGTTACAACAGAGTGTATAGGAGAGAGAGAGATTTGGTAGGGGGTTAGCTCGGTGCTAATCCTGAGGTTGCCTCACCGCCGGTGGAGCCTTTCCCTCATCGAAGAGGAGGAATATGATGGATGTGGTGGAGGAGCTCTCAGTGCCCCTCTCTCGGTTGCTCTGCTCTCGGTGCTGAGTAGGAGCAGATGGATGGTGAGGAATGGAATGATCTGTTTGGAATCGTCCTCCTCTAGGATCCTCTTCCCTAGGATCCAACCTTATCCCTTATATATCAAGATAGGTCGGGTGCATGGTGGTTTTAGGGGTTGAGCCTATGGTTTACATGTGTTGGAGTCCAGTAGGGTCTTGCAGCGGCACTCTATGGACCGTGGCGATGTCGTGGAGCCGAAGAAGCCCTGGACGCCATCCGTTGCATGTTAGGTTGTATCGGCTTGGATCGGCCTCCCCCTGGTGGATCTTTTGGAGTCTTCTTGGTGGCGAAGGAGGTCGGTTCCAGGGGCTGACGCACGGGCCCGGGAGCCCCCGAGCCCCTGGAGGCCGAGGGAAATCTTGTCTTCTTGTGTCACGCTCCGTGGGCAAGGCCACACCCAAAGTGCTGCGTCGAAGAGCCCCCAAGCCTTGGTGGCTCGGGGCGTGATGACTTGTGCCCGGGCCTTGGCTGGCGTCGTAGGCCGGGCAGGAGCTGAGGGCCGGGCTCAGGTTTCCCTTCGATCGGGAGCCTGAGGCTCAGGCAAGCCCCCGAGCCCTGAGTAGAGGCCTTGGAGTGCTCAGGCTCGGGCAAGTTCCTTAGTCTGAGAGTGTGCGTAAGCGTACCCGATGGGTATAGCCCCCGGGCGATCCTAGGGGGATCAGCCAGGGGTCTCTTCGATCGGGAACCATAGATCCCGAGGCTTAACATACCCATATGTTAGGATCTCGTCAAAGGGTTTAGTCCATATGTACAACCACATTCTATACAAGTATGTTTTGATTCAGTAGTCAAACGTGACATCATGTCTTATTTGATTAAGGTGGGCTATTTTGACCTACGCACCATGCTTAATTTAAAAAGCCTATAGAGGTATGATTGATCAATACAACCAAACCAAAGCATACTAGCGTAGAAAAAGGAAGCATGAGAGCATATAAAAGATTCATTCAATTGGAGACAAGAGTATGGATGGTGAACGAAAAGAAGTATATTTTAATTTTATTTTGAAGTGAAATAAACAAATGTAAAAGAAATGCATCAAAAGAAAGGGAGAAGGCATGGCAAACCAGTCAAGGAGTATGTTAGAATGGAGTGAATGCTGACTGGTAGGCCTAAGGGACCATGGTGGGGTCGGCCAACCCCACCTTGGAGCCTCTGGCCGCTTTGGTGCCTCCCTGTGTATTCTTACCTCTAAAGACATATCTCTGCACTTGTGTTTTCTGGTTGTGTGTCCATGGGGACGTCGCCCGACGCCAAAAAGTGTCCTTTGCGGGCTAAATTCGACGTGCAACTATGTTTGGCCATGGACATCACCGTGACATGTCCATTACTATCCAAGGTGTCCTTGGGGGGTCGCTACACTTGGCTCAGTGTGTGCTGTATCACAAAAATAGAGAGAACGTCAAGTGCAGAGGCTTTGCTGGTGGCAACACACCAGCAGAACCAACAAGTCTCATTTATTCCACTAAAGTTAGGCACAAGTTGCATCAGGTTGGTGAAGCGGTTTCCCTTTCGACGCCAACCTTCGTGGACCTAACTGTAAAAACTCATACCAAACCATTACGAGATTTGTAATATTTAGGCCTCGTTTGAATGCGCATGTATTTATCTCAATCCACATGTGTTGATGTCGATTGAAGTGGATTTAAATTAAATTCCATTCCATTTCACTCCAACACATGTGGATTGAGGTGGATACACATATATCCAAACAAGGCCTTATGATAAGCAAACACATCTACAACTATCCCTGCAAAAATTTTAGGAACAGGAAGCATGAAGGGGTTGTAGATCTTGTGAGTGGTGATGGCAGAGAGAAGGATTGACTTTTGCTTTTCATCAGCAGAGCTGCCTTACGGGACATCACTGCCGAAACATCGAGCTCCAGCTCCATTTCCTAGGTCCAATCGTGCCGACCTTAGTAATCAAACATAAGATTCACCCGATCATTAATCGGTTGCACCCTCCGGCAATTTTGAATTAGGCCTATACCGATCATGCTCAACACATGATCATGTTTAGTCTCTAGAAAAGTGGCTCCTTGCCTTCTAAGCAAATATAATTCTATTATATAAGCTGGCCTCGAAGCTTAGCGATGGATCTACCACATTTAAACAGTTTTATTCTTCAACACCAATAGTTTCTTCCTTAGTGAGTTAGTCTAATTCTAGTTGATTACATTTACGCGATTTGGTTTCAAAGTGTGTACAATAGTTGCCATATTCAAATATTGTTCAACTGAAAACATTATAGAATAAATTAACAATATTTGTGTTAGACCATTTCCCCTGAAACGTTACAAACATGGCTAGGATATATAATGATTTGATTATTTCTTCTTGCAGAAGGATGGCAGCGCAGAAGATTCTTTCCTGCTAACTATCGATAAAAAGAGCTTGAGGGAAAGAATAGAGGACCTAGAATATATTGCCAATTGCTCGAAGAAATCACATCTGTTGAATCAACATAGTAACAGCAACAAGCTTTCTGTCAAGCATACTGACAAGGAAAGCATCAGCAACCAGAAGGATATTGAAGACTTGTACAGAAGCATTGAACGGAATGTATTTGGCCGAGAGAAGGAGAGTAAGTATATATGTTGTTTGCTTCGAAAGGGACCAAATGCTGAAGCAGCAAGCTCAAGTACAAGTAAATGTTATTCTGTGGTCGGCATATATGGCATTGCAGGGTCTGGGAAGAGTACCCTAGCGCAATACGTCTGTGACTATGAAGAGGCCAAAGGAAACCATTTCAATCTGGTCATGTTCATTCATGTGTCGAAGACATTCAGACTGGATGATATATTTCGTGATATGCTGGAACAGATTTCTCGAAGCCGGCCATCCGGTACCAAAGGTCTTAAAAGTTTATGCAAGGAGTTGAAGGGAAATTTGAAAGGCAGATGCTTCTTGTTGGTATTGGATGATCTATGGGTCCATTATGGGAATCAGAAGGAGTGGCACATTTTTCTTGACGCCATCAATGCTGGTCAGCGTGGAAGCAGAATCCTGGTGACAGCTCAAACAAAAGATGCAGCTGCAGCCCTAGGTGCTCAGGAGCAAATTCCAATACCAGATTTGGGAGAGGACCACTACTTATCACTGTTCATGCATCATGCTATACAAGCAGGCTCAGTTGGTTATGATGTTGAGTATGAAAGAATTGGGAGAAGGATAGTGGAAAAGCTCCACAGATCACCTATGGCAGCGGTAACGGTGGCAAAAAGGCTTCAAAGGAATAAAAGCTTGGATTTCTGGGAAAGAACAGCAAACCTTGATGTTCTGAATGAGACCATGGGAGCGCTGTGGTGGAGCTACCAGCAGCTCGGCACAGGCATTAGGCGATGCTTTGAATACTGTAGCACGTTTCCTAGAGGATACATGTTGAAACGGGACATGTTGGTTCACCTGTGGATAGCACAAGGGTTTGTAAAGACCAGTGGTGCAACGGAGGACATGGAAGCATTAGGCAACCGATACTTTGACGAGTTGCTGACATTCTCGTTCCTGCAAATGCACAGAACGGTTATTGGTACTGAGCAATTCACAATTCATGATCTGCTGCATGAGTTGATGGAAAGGGTTGCCGGAAGTGACTTCTTCAGAATTGATGTGAACAATGGCTTGCCAAAAGAAATCCCGGCAGAGGTCCGCCATCTATTCGTTGAGACCTACGACAGAGCAGGGATCATAGAGAGGATTCTGGACTTGGCAAATCTTCGCACCCTGATCCTTGAGGAGTTGGACGGGAGCATGTCTAAAATGCTGACAGCACCACCTTTTAAACACACTGGGTATAATGACTTGAGTAACCAAGTTGTTTTTGAAAGTATACTCATGAGACTGAGGAAACTGCGTGTCCTGATCGTCAGAGTAAGAGGATACCATAATAAGCTATCGTTCTTGGTCCCATCATGTATTGATCAGTTGAAGCATCTACGTTATTTTCGGTTTCGTTCCCCCAACTATGTGAACCTGATTATCCCAAGCACATTCAGCAAGCTTTACCACATGCAGATCCTGGATGCCCCTGACCTCAGATTATCCTGTGCTGAAGATGTGGCTGATCTCATCCATCTGCGGCACTGCTATCCAAGCTTGAACCTTCCCAACATTGGCAGGCTGACACAACTCCAAACAATGCCGCACTTCAAAGTAGGGAAAGAACCAGGCTACGAGCTAAAGCAGCTCAAATACCTTAACAGTCTTGGAGGCACCCTGAGAATATCTGGTCTTGGAACTGTCGGAGGCAAAGAGGAAGCCCTAGAAGCCCAGCTACCCCACAAGAAGCGGCTCAATGTACTGGTGCTGGACTTCAATGAAAAAATATACGGCGACCATCCAGACGTCGAGGCAGAGGTGCTCGAGGGCCTTTGCCCGCCGGAGCATCTTGTGCAGCTGTGTATCTGGTGGTACTGCGGTTCAATGTATCCTAGCTTGATGCTGAACCATCAGCATTCAGACGCCCCGAAGCACCTTGACAAGCTTGAGCTCTGCGAGTGCAGACGATTGGTATCCATTCCCCAATGCAGTGAGTTCTTCGTCCATCTCCGTTTGCTCCGCATTGTTTCGTGCGGCTGGGACTCCTTGCCTGATAACATGAAATTGTACGAGTGATGAGCTAATAAGACATCCCCTCTGCCCGTACCTTACCATTCTAAGTTTATTCTTGCATTGCAAGCCCATACAGAATTTGATTGGTTGTGAAGCCTCTATTCTCCTACTTACCAACAATAATGAAGGTGAATAGAGTCTTACACATGTAGTACCAATGGAAGCTGGAGGCTTATGGGTGTACACACGAACTATATAGGCGTAGGATATTTTGCTATCAGACATCCAAATTATGTGGAATTGGCTATTTCACGCCACAAACAGTCAAATTTGTTGGGCACAGTTATAAAACACTTCTGCCATATTTGAATTTTTTTTATTTTTAACACTTTTTAAAAACTATTTTTAATTTTAGCACCGAAACTTTTTTTTATACCTAACACTTTTAGCCGCTCCCCACGCGAGGGAGCGGCATTTCAACTTTGCCGCTCCCCACGTCAAGAAGCGGCAAGGCTACTGACGTGGCAGTGGTGCCACGCGGGCACGGGGCTGCCGCTCCCCAGATCACGGAGCGGCAAGCCTGCTGTTCCCCAGATCAAGAAGCGGCAAGGAGCGGCAAGCGTAGGGCGTCTTTTCTTCTCTTCTCCTCTTGAGCTCTGGCCATTCGTCGTTTCGGCGCCCCCTCCCCCGGCCATCACACAACTTGTTTTCTTGTTTAATTCTAGTTCAAATGTCGGGCGGAGGTTCATCGAGCAGAGGTAGAGGAAAGGGAGTGAGGAAGGGACCTCCGATTGTATGGGAGGGTTCTCTAGGTCCTGATTCTTTTGAGGAACCTATAGAACAATTTCTATTGGAGAGCAAGAGTGACATCACCCGCGAGAGACCTCTTAGATCATACGACAACCGCACGGAAGATTGGCCAAAATGCCGCCACGGTGAGGATTGTGTCGTGCAGATGTACAACGACTATGACGGTGGAGACCGTCGTTTCTTCAGATGCCTGTGAGGATTTGTATTTCCTTTTAACTCTCATTTTTTCACATTTGCATTTGGTTTGTAGAAGTACTTATTGGTAGATGTGTTTTCAGGATTCAAGCTATCCAGATAACTGTGGGTTCACTCGATGGGTCGATCCTCCTCCTATCTATCCCTATCAACAATACATCACATATCTACAGGGATGCATCTTTGACCTAGAATATGGCCCTGGAAGTGGTAACAGGGACAAGTCAGAGGACGACAACATCAACGATGCAGAGGAGCCACTATGCAATAATCCATACTGCTAGTGCCCATACCATAAGAAGCACGAGCCTCCTTCTCCGGCGCCACCACCACCGCCGCCGTCAATGGGGGGTTACTATGGAGAAGGCACAACTCAGTTCAATATGTGAGACCATTATTAGGCATGCTAGGTTTAGTTTGCAACATGCCATTGTTTAGTTCATTAATATCAGTGTTTGAGTTTGAACTATGTTCATGTTGGAGCAAGTTGTAGTGGAACTGTTGAACATTGTAATAAGTGTGTATCATTTGGCTACTGTTTCCATCGATCGTGCAAGTGTTTTATTTCCAACATGTCACTTTCCAACTTATCCTAGTATTATGAAAAAGTACATGTGATCGAGGTTACCGATCAAAGCACGAAGCAGCAGGAAACACAGCCCCCAGGCAGGGAGCGGCAGAGTTGTCACTCCCCCAGCTAGGGAGTGGCAGCCATAAAACACTGTTACACGTCATCAAACGCTCCAGTGAGCTTGAAAAGTAGAATATAAGCTGAGAGAACATTCCACATCACTAGTATTGCATCGAAGTCCCGTTTGATGAGGAGAACATAAGGCTCATGGAAACAAAAGGCTCATCACATGAAGTTGCACATTACAAGTTCACTGGAACACATAAAACATCACATTACAAGCTCAAATCCATTAGTTCAAATTTGATAAGTTGCAAGTGCGACACACATTACTTCTAAATACATTAAGTTGCAAATTATTTTGACACACTGCTAGGACACATAAGTTCATTAAAGGGTCTCCAACTTCATCCTGCCACGAAAATGACCAAGTGAACCTGCAGTATATATGACATTGGTAAGTAACACATAGATCAGTTTTTTTAACGTCGAAATGTTATCCTTATATATTTGCTATGCTTACATGCACTCTATGTCCTAGGAGTGTAAGGCTCCCTCGACCGCCTCCGTCTCTTCGGATTGGTAAGCAACACGTTGGGGGTGTAGCCAACGTCCGTGTGGTCCCGATGATGGTGCTGCCGTCCTTGGCCCTGCGCATGGCTCGTCCCCTACACAGGGGTCAGCCCCTACTCAGATAAAAGACAAATCGGTGTTATATTGTGGCATTCTTACATAACATGGGCTAGACAAATAAGAAAATTTGCTTATTTAGTTTTACCTGTTTGTCTCCTTGGGTTCCCAATGGAGCATCAAAGAGCTGTGACATGCCAATCTCCTTGTGCTGGGAAGGGTCCACCGAGCTGTGCTGGTACCGGTTGGGCTGGTACGGGCTGTGCTAGTAGGTGCTTTGCTAGAAAGGTACGTGCTGGAAGTTGCCCTGCTAGAAATGACCGAGGTGGATAGAGCCCTGTGGGGTACGGGCCTGGCTGGGAGAAGCCCTGGTGGAAAGGACCCTACTGGAAAGGACCGAGGTGGGAAGGGCCTTGCTGCGTAGGGTGCCTGTGCTGGTGTATGCCGAAGCTCGGTGCCTCGTCCTCGTTGGACGACTCTGAGTCATCGTCCTCATTGTCCTCTACCTCAACTAGGGCCTTGTCGGGGCGGTGTGGTGGTGTACGCGCGCCGGAGGTGGACCCTGTCACGAGGTCCGAAGAGTCCGCAGGTGTCCTCAGAGAAGGCGAAGCTATGCTCCGAGAACGCGGAGGGTTTGCTGGCGGCTCCCACGAAGTGTCTATGCAGCTCAACTTCTAGGCTAGCTTCCTCAAACTCTTGCTTATTTTCTGCAAACACATGTGTGGACTCAATATATTTAGGACAACCTTTTGACTCATACAACATTATAGGATATTTTCAACGTGTTGCTTACGTGCACAAATGTCTCAAGCGCGCCTTGCCCTTTGTTCCTGCAATCGTGTAGTTGGAACGCTGCTTCGTTGGACATCATTGATAATTTTCTGGCCTGCGTACACAAACGAGGTTTCACCTTGACGTTACAATTTACTAAAACTGGAATACAACCCACCCAAAGTGAATGGACCTAGGATCTTACCACGTATCTCTGAAGGGGGCTCTCTGTGGCTACATCTCATGCATAGTCACCTCTTCGTATTCATCGGCGACGATGTTGTCCTCGGAGTCGGCGAGAAGTTCTCCCCCCTTGTACGCCTGCCTCACGTGCACACGGGTCGACCTGTGAAGCCACCGTAGGTACTCGTTGAAGGCATGTGGGTTGTGTGGCGGGCCATCCTGTAGCGGCTGCTTCTCCCTTCTCTCCCACCTCTCTATGTATTGTGCGTGTATCTCACGCTAGTCCTTCTGCTTCATCCTCAGCCTATGGTCCACACTGCAACAAGTACAGACGGTGTTAGTGCACATAAATGCAATGGCGTACTTATGCCAAATTAGTTGATACATAAATATGATTTTGTGAACCAACCTGTGCAGTTCCTTGCCCGTGGAGTAAAGAGGTGGTGGCACGCCCGTATGTTTGCCAAACTGCCTGCAAACCCTGATGGATAGTGCATCTCAACCACATGGAAGAAAACCAGCGGGACATCGGACCAAAACTCATCGTTCTCTTGCCAACACTTCGGACTCAAGTGGCCCTGCAGCTGGGGATCCTCGTAGGGTTGCCAATACACCTAGCAAATGGCAATTCAGTTAGTCTTTAACATTGACAAGATAAACTAATACCATATAAATCAAAGACCCCAACATACCTGCATGTGTGTTAGGACGTCAATCAAGTCAGTGTACTCCCTGTACTTGCGCTCTGCATTCCCTGTGACCTGCTCTGCTCCGCTCCAAACCCACAAGGTTGTAGGCATTGTATCCTCGCGCTCCCAAACCTGCATTGTACACAAAAATGAATTAGTCATTTCTTAAATAAAGTTTTGTATGCAATGCTAATGTAATTAGTTTCGTAGTAAATTACTTACGGGCAAACCGGCCATTCTGGGCCGCCCGATAGGCCACCGGTACCGGATCCAGATCTGCAACAGGTACGAGCAACTACCAAGCGATGGGTAGCCCGATCCGCGACGGCAAGCAGCGCACAGCTGCCTGTACGTCCACGCTAGGACCGCGCTGCCCCAACTGAACAGGGCGATGTTCTCCCATGGCTGACGTAGTATGTCTAGGAAGATCCAGCTGACGACGTTGCCCGATGTGTCGGGAAAGAAGAACGTACCAAGGAAGTGCCACAGCCACACCCGAGCGTACGTCTCCACGGTACCTGGCCCAGCATGTTTGTCCAGGTTATCGAAGCGCCCTATGAGCCACTGTGATGTGACACCGGAAGTTTTCCTGAAATTTACAAAGATAATTAGAGACCATCGATTTGAAACAAAGGCTGCAATGAAAACAACGAGAAGCAATTAAGTAGCTTACTTATGCTTCTTAGTTTCCTTGTTGTCCGCTGGGTAGTGGCCACAGAACTTGTATACCTTCTGCCTCCAACCGTCGCTGTCCACTACGCCAGTCACACAACTACCACCAATGTGAAGGCAAAGTATTGCCTTCACATCCTCCAGGGTCACGGTCATCTCGTCGCAAGTAAGGTGAAAAGTGTGGGTCTCCGCCTCCACCTGTGTTAGGGGAAAAAAGGTTACATACTTTAAATATTATTATACAACACCTGTGTTAGGGGAAAAATAAGTTACCTATCCACAGTTGCAGTAAGAAGTGTGGGGTTCAGGGGCGGAAGACCTTCCCAGACCACACAGACAAGCTCGAGAAAACCGACATGCCGTATGTACGGCACGTAACGCTCGTCCCACTTGAGCTGCCGGGTGTGTGTGCACGGCTTCAGAAGGGGCAGCTGCTCGTCCATAGGCCCGTACTCCATGTGAGCCACCAGGTGCTCCTTGTCGTAGTTGTAGTCAAGGAGGGGGTAGAGCGGGTGCCACCTCGGAGAATGAGCTTCCTCCATCCTATTTCAGATTGGAAAAAAAGAGTTAGTGCAAATAATATTAATAACTGAATATTGCAACATACATTAGACAACAGGAATAACAACATATGTTACAACAAAACATAATGGCATCAACGGTACAAATAAGAACAAGTATACTAGGATATTTTAACAAACTAATCTGTTGCTTGGCCAATTCCTCTCCCTCCTTAATAAAATGAGCGGCTGCCTTTCCCCACACCCCAGCCTTCCTTATATTCCTCTGCGCGAGCTCCCACCTCTTCACAAAATATTCGTTGCACTTCATGAAAGAGAACTCAACAATCCCAGACACTGGCAACGAGCGAACTCCGGTGAACACACGGTTGAAAGACTCGAACGAGTTGGTGGTCATTATGCCGTACCTAAATCCACCCTCGTTGTATGCTAGTGCCCACTTCTCCTTCTGTTCCATCTTGTGCTGTAACCATGTCTTAGTGGCTTGGTTCATCACTTTGTCTAGTTCTCTCATTTTCTCCTTGAACTGGTACTCTGTACGCACACAACATAGAGCCTTAACCACGTCACTAACCTCCTTCTTCCTCTGACGCTGCCAGAAATTAGCTGAAAAATAACGCATGCACCATCTATGCACGAAAGGCGAGAACCCTTCGATATCTTCACCGGCGCCGTGGAGAATCCCTGTGTGCCGATCCGAGATCAAACATATAGTGCGTGATGCCCCAAGCACTTGGGTACATAGAAGCCGCATGAACTATGACCACGACGAATTGTTGTCTCCCTCTGCCAAAGCAAAAGCCATTGGTACTATCTGGTCCTCTGGATCAACTGCTGCAGCCATCATCAAAGTGCCCCTGTACTTTCTGGTCAAGAAGGTGCCATCAACAAGTACCACTGGCCTACAGAACTAGAAAGCATGCTCCGTCTGAGCAAACGACCAGAAAAACAGTGTAGCACATGCCTCATCGGGTTCTGCAAAGACATCCCACCGGTGTCCACAAACCATTTCATGCCATGGTGTAGTAATTCATTACAGACAATATTCGGGGAACCCGGTTGTACGCCTCCTCCCAACTACCTCATTGGATCGCCAGTGCAATTTGCTTTGCACGCCAAGCCTTGCCATACTTCACATGATACTTTACAAGCTCATATATGGTCTGCTGTAAATAAGACACCGAGACATCATTGTCCTTATCAATGAGCCCCAATATACAACAGGCAAGGTAACGTGCAGTGAGCTGCGGATGATATTCCTTCCCCTTGTTAACCAAGCATAAATGGGGTTAGACCAATTTACTTATCCTCCATTTGCCATCACTCGCTTTCTTCCTTGCAGTAAGCCTCCACTAGTATGGAAAACCTGCTTTGCAGGTAATGTGGTACCTCAAGTTCTTGTCGGAATGAGTCACGAAGTATGGCCTATGGTGGTACACAGCATAATCCTGAAGAAAGAGCTTCATCTCTGACATTGTATTGAATATCATGCCCTTCTGAAGGATTACATGCTCATGGTTATAAAGTGATTCTGCACATATCTGCAGACCTGTGTCACAAACTGTCATATGTACCATGCTAACATCCTTGTAGTTCGGACCACCACTTAAAGGTACACCGCCCTAGCTCAGTTGCATGAGTTTTGCCTCTGTGTAAGGGGGCGGTGCAACATAATGCTGTGCTTCGCTGATCCTACCCCACGAATCAAAATACGGCGCACCACCCTCTGGCAAATCATGGACCAGCCTGCCCTAAGTCGGCATGGCATGAAGCACCGAAAGTGGAACATCGGATATTGTAGCATGAACCGGCGTCACATGGGCAGCTCTATCATCATCGTCGTCGTCGTCGTCATCATCATCGTCGTCGTCATGACCGAACCAGTTCTCTTCTGCCTGCTCCTGCTCTCCACGTTCGAACTCCCTCACATCGAAGTCGTTGCTTATACAACCGACTGGATGTGAATGCAACTACTCCTGTGTCAACTGACCATCCATATACAACTGACTGGATGTGAATGAATCTGCTTCTTCGTCACCTCCAACATCGTCATGATGATCATCCTCCAACCTGTACCCATTCTCCACAACCACCTCAGCAATGGGTGAGTTCGAGCCTGCGAGGACCCTAGTGTAGCGGGACCAATGAGCAGGGTCGCGCAAAGGCATCAGGACATATTTTTGCCCGAGTCTTCCCACTGTCAAATCTCCCCTTGATTGTGAAATCACCGCCAAACTTTGCGTTCAAACGCACACAAAGGTCATTGAAGCTTGGCGGTTCATCAAACCATTCCAACTCCTCTTCCATATCCTCAAACTCACCATCTTCCTTCCTAATAATTCCTCCGAAATAAACTTGGACACAACAATCCATCTGAAACCATTCGAGCAAACTTCAACAAGTCGTCCAAGCAAACTAACTATACTAAGTTTATTAACTATATTATACTAACTAAACTAACTAAAATAACTACTTATACCACCTATACTAACTTCACTAATCTAAACTAAACATACTAACTATTCTAGTTATTTATAATACCTATACTAACTTTACTAATCATACTAACTAAAATAACTATTTATAATATCTATACTAACTATGCTAACTTTACTAATGATACCAACTAAACTAACTATTTATACTAACAATACCAACTAAACTAACTAAACAAACTAATGTAACTAACAATCAAAATACATCAAAAATTCAAAAAACATAGGGAAACAGGATTACCTTAGTTCGGACGGGGGGCTGCTCTCGGGGCCAAAGTGCGGGGGGGGGGGGGCTCTCGGCGCCCTAGCTCGGGCGCGCGTGGAGGGCGCGGCCATCCGCGGCTGCGGGGGGAGGTGGCTTGGGCGCGCCGCGCCGGTGGGGGGGGGGGCGAGGGCGCGGCCGCTGCTCTCCGCGGGGGGGGGGGGGGGGGGGGGGGGGGGGCTCGGGCGGGCGCTGCTCTCCGGGGGGGTGGGGGTGGCTCAGGGAACGCCCGGGGGGGGGTGGCGGCGCCGCCTGGCTCGGGCGCCCGTTGAGGCGGCGGCGGGGGGTGTGGATGCGGTGGATGGAGCTGAACAACGAATGGTCAGAGATCAACACGAGAACAGAACAAAAGGAATCGTCGCTTGCCGCTCCCCTTGCTGCTCCATGATCTGGGGAGCGGCAGACTTGCTGCTCCCTGATCTGGGCAGCGGTAGCCTTGCCGCTCCTCCAGGGGGGAGCGGCAGTCCCGTGCCCGCGTGGCACCACTGCCATGTCAGCAGCATTGCCGCTCCTCCACGTGGGGAGCGGCAAAGTTGAAATGCCGCTCCCTCGCGTGGGGAGCGGCCAAAAGTGTTAGGTATAAAAAAAAGTTTCGGTGCTAAAATTACAAATAGTTTTTAAAAAGTGTTAAAAATAAAAAAAATTCCTATATTTCAGGTGCCTGAATTTTAAGATGATTTTAGACAATACTTTTGTATAACCAACTAGTAAATTAAATTGTTACTTTTATGATTTGTTAGTTGACTTTGTATCATAACATATAATTTTTTGTCCTTATCTGACAATAGAAATACTTGTAGATTGATAATTGTCTTTGTGCCAATACACATAAGATTTTTTTGTCAGGTTTGTAGTTTTGTCTAACAAGTTTTCTATTCTCGAAATAAAAAATTGCAGATTATGGCAACATAAATTGCAACAGACTAAAACTGCAATTTTAGCATGAAATATATACAATAATCGTCGTTTGAAAGGAAACTAAAATTCAGGCACTCAAATTTTAGCGAGTCCCATTATAGAACAGTGGTTCTAGGGTATAGCACACCGCATAGACCTTTTCAGATAATGGAACAAACGTGCTTCATCTTCTTTCTCTTGCACCATACGATCGGGCAGCCCACACCAATTCCATTTCTTCGCTGGTGACAATCTTTCACATCTGGGTTAATTAATAGATTAATAAAAAATTGAAAGAAGGCTAATATGTGGATAAAAAATCGGAGGCAATTTATTCACGACAACAAACAAGATACATGTATGCTGACAGACTGCTTTATTATATATAAATAAAGAGGAGGCAATTTTCGTAGCCATGCGAAAGCTGAAATTAACTCTCTAAGTTTACATCTAAATTATGGACATCTGCCATTTATGAACTTTAATTCAAAATAGCTCAAAAATTTGTATTTAAATTACCCACATTTCTCATTATGAAAGATAATGCAAAGTATCTCCTAAATTTGTATCCAAATTACACACATATGTCACTAAAAACATAATATAAAGTAAAACTTTTGATTATGCAAATTATCAATCTTTGTTGTTATAAAAAATAGATCAAAAAATGTCTCAATCTACATGTAAATACTAATATAAGTTATTACGATAAATAAATTAATAACCATTGTTATTTAAATAAGTTTATTATATGTCAACTAAAATATGATGCCATTTCAATACTGGTAATCTACTTTATAAAATAAAAGATAACACTAAATCCACATGTAAAATCTAATATAAGTTATTATGACAAATAATTAATAACCATCGTTATTTAAATAGGTTTATTATACATTGACTAAAACATTACTCCATATCAATACTGGCAATCTTATTTAAAGCGCTCTATGTTTTTGTAAAACAACAGTACTACACCATAATTATTTCTGTCACTATAATAAATTTTATATCTTGATTGTCACAGTCCAAGCTATAATGATTTTTTTGTATTGTAGTAGCAAACAGTGTAGCCTAGAATCTGCATTGTTTTTAAAATAAAATAAAAAATAGGTATTACATTAACACATTGCTAAATATTATTAACCTCTAGCCAACCGACCTTAAAAACCAACATATTCATCATGAGGATATGCAATTAATAAACGTGACCCAGCATCTCACCAAAATCTCTAGAACATACTACCACAAGCCAAAAAATGCGCCTAACCTATATCTATAATTAAATAATCTATCTTCCTGATTTTCCTGATTTTGTCAATAGAATCTGAAAACATACTACGAGCAAACACCAGCAAGGCTTCAATGGCTCATTGATGCACAATGCCATCACATGCGACCTTCAAAAGCAGAAACTACAATGATATATAATGGCAAGATAAACAAGGTAATCTACACCAATACTCCTGCTTTCTTCCACATGCAACTTTTCTGTTAAGTATTATATTTTGATTAATATATCAATCAAGTTATTGTCACATCTATTGATCATATATATGTAAAAAAAGCTACCTTGGAGAACATCATGAAACCTAGGAAGTCATCTACACTATACGAGATGATTCGGAGAACATCATGCCAACCTAGGAAGTCATCTACACTAACGAGATGATTCTAAAAGGAGCAGCACAATATCTGACCATAATAATATTACAACCTCCTTTTCAAGGTCACAACAAATACATGCTAAATAATTTCAAAGATGCAACGGCTATGCGTTCAGGACTTCAGAGCAACAACTTAATTATGTTGGCGACACCATTCATGAAGCAAATGATCATAAACCAACAAAAGACAAGCCAAACATCAATGTTATGGACTTGCAAGTTATCCTAAAAAATTTCATCAAACAAATCAATGAAAGACTATAATTTATGAAAACAACTGAAGCAACACCTCTAAATATCCAATACTCAATCATGTTATTAACTTTTTATTTGTAGGTGAACTAAAATATTATTACCCAAATAATTCAATTTCTAAAGAGGCAAGTCCAACGCGCCCATATACTGCACAAAACCAGCCATACTGGGACACAAAACAAATGAAGCAAAAAGAAAACACCCAACCATGGAATCAAACTAATGTGACATCATTAGCTGTGCCATGACGATCTCTCTCAATCATGCCAAAGATAATTCTATACATGTGTGCAACTCTGGAACTAAATCAATGTTAATTATACGAAGTTATTTTTATTACTTAGTACATATTAAATAACAATTTCTATTGCTTAAGTATCTCAAAGTTAGCCCGTGCAGGAGCATGGCTTGATGGACTAGTATTCAAAGTGCCCAAGGAACTTGACTCTCAAGCAAACTAGTGGAGGAGTCCTTATAGATTTGTACTCTCCTTTCCTAATAAAACCAATCTTATTTCCTAAACAAACTCTTTCCTATTCATTCTAAACTTATCCAAGATCCGACCTCTTTGCTATGGACTCAGTGTACAGGCACTGGGCTTGGTTTGAACCTGGGCAGGGCTGGGCCAGCCCGAATCCAGATCCATGCCAGAAAAAATAATTATTAATTAATGGTGCTCTAAGATCGGTGCAATTTTTTTTGAGGACCACCAGAGCCTAACTCTTAGGAATATGGGATCTATCCGCTCTGTGGCTATCTTTTTAAGGGCTCATTCGTTTTAGCCCGGAACGGCCCGGATCACGGCCTGATCTGCCAAGATCGAATAGGCCCAGTTCGAAGCCAAGCCGGATCAAGAATGGCCGTTCGGTTAGATACGGCCCGGAATGCAAACTGCTCAATCCTGGCCTTCAGCACCCCCCCCCCTTTGGCCCGGAATGGAGATGGACCCTCCTAAGTCCGGAACCTATCCTGGCGACGGCGTGGCACACGACTCGCGACGGTGCGGCACAAGGCGACAGCACGGGGCATCGTGAGGGGACGCGATGGCGTGGCACAAGGCGATGGCAACCGCTTCCCATCAAACGTCCGCGCTCTCCGCCGCCTTCTCGCCGGTAATGCATCGCCCTCATCTTCCTTGCCCCCTTCTCTCCTCGGTGCTAGGGCTCTTGCTAGGGTTCTCGTCGGCGCTAGGGTTCTTGCTTGCCTGCGCTCGATCCGTCCCTAGGTGAATGAATGGCTTGCTCGCCTGGTCGGTCTGGTCTTGCCAAGAAAGGCACCACTCTTTGCCCCCAGCGACCAAACTGCTCGTCGGTCTCTTTGGTTAGATGTGTACTTAAAGCTGGATCAGAAAAAGGAAGAACGAGAGATATGCATGCTTTTTGTTCGTTTGCTTTGGGCAGATGGACTCCTCTGCGGT
Organism: Saccharum hybrid cultivar R570; assembly: GCA_038087645.1. NCBI lineage: Eukaryota > Viridiplantae > Streptophyta > Magnoliopsida > Poales > Poaceae > Saccharum > Saccharum hybrid cultivar. The sequence goes on from JAQSUU010000707.1 coordinate 13,746,994, forward strand.
GCATCTGGGCCTGCACGTTTGGAAAATACTGGAGTCTGGATTATCACAGGAGTGATTTACCTGGTTGGAGGATTGCTGTTTCACTGGGACATGATCATTGAAAAATATTTAATTCTTCTGGATCAGAATCAAAGAAGATGAGTAGTTTGAAAAAATTACTCAGCGCGATGTGTGACATAAACAATTGCACTTTTTCTTTGTGCACATAGAATATCTTCAGTTTTGTTCTGTTTGCATTTGAAAAATGAAGAGCCAACACATGTCAGTTGGCATTGATAGCTGCATGCCATTCTAACTGTCCCAGTAGGAAATGCATTTCAGAATCAAATTCCAAGCTGTCCCATTTCAGAATTGCATTGTATTTTTTTTCACGACCGTGCCATAGCACATTTTTCATTAAGATGGAGAATTATATGTATTTTTGCCATCTGTACATATTTCTTATTTTTTACCAAACTAATAGTTTGTTTGCACCCCCTCTCACCTCTTTGTATTGGTCAGCGATTGCTATATCATAATGTCCAACATTTCCGTTTCAGGTTTTGGAGAACCTAAGGATACTAGTGCAAGGTGCCCAGAACGTTTGTGTTTCTATCAAGTTGCTGCATAGAACCCTTGCATTTTAAACATTCAGAGATCTAATCTAAGATTTGTGCCAGATGTGATCTTGTAGAAACAAGAGATTACTACAAGATACATCAAGTAGAAGACCCCTTTCAAAGTTTCAATACCTTGATTTTTGTTTGTTAGATGATCAGTAATATGGATTGTATAAATTCTTGGGAGCTATCGACTGTAACTGTTGTAAGAGTATGTTGCTGCTGATGCACTTTTGTATTCCTTATCACTCGAATTTACACTGGTTGCAGAATAGCAGCTGCCTCTAATGCACTTTTGTCAGTTAAACATCTGGATATGTATACGCATCAGATTCTCAGCCCTGTATTCATCCGTAGCTAACCGAACAACAAATAGGAGCAAGGGGATTGGTTCGGCTAGGGAATTAAACCTGTCCAGGGAATGAGTGACAGCAAGGGGATCAACTAATTGCAGGCCTGGATTGATTCTTCTCCTGGATTGGTTCCACAGCTGCCGAACGAGGCCTAAGAGAATGCAAACACCCTTCCAAGGGTTTGTTAATACAGTAGAAGGTTGGAGGCAGAGAAAAAAGGGCACCAGGCCTAGCTATCATTCATAAACGTTGATGAACAGCCTCTATGGTCGCTTTATAATGCGTCACATGTGGATCAGAGGTACTTAGTTAATTATCCTTTTCCGCTATTATTAATTCTCACTACTACACAAAATCTTTTGCGCAGCGTTTGCAAATAGGTCTCGGAGGCAAACATGTTTTTACCACCTCGGTTAATGCCTGGATTAACCAAGGCAGTCATTTTTTATTAACCGAGGCGGTTAACCGCCTCCTAAAATATATTAACCGTGCCTAGGAAAATCAGGCCATTTTCCCAAGCAGGCCTCTTATAAGGCCTGCCTCGGTTAATAATCGCCAAGCCCACTAGCAACGAGAAAAACCCGGTATGACACCCTTAGTATATACTTGGCGACCTAGGGTTTCACTCACCCATCTCCCCACTCATCCGTCTCTCCAGCCCGACACCCTCTCTCCAGCGGCGCTCCCTCCCCAGCGGTGCATCGATGCAGGCAGCGCTCCCTCCCCCAGCGCGCCTGCCTCTCCTCCTCCCTCCCTCTCTATCCCTCCCTCCTGCCTCCCCTCCTCCTTCTCTCCCTCCCTCCCTCCCTCCCTCGCTCCCTCGTCGCACGGCATGGCACCCCTCTCCTCACCCACACAACGGCGCAGCAGGCTGACGCACGCGCCTCACCTCCTCCCTTGTCGTACGGCTTGGCGGCGCCCTCCTCCCCCACACAACGGCGCAGCGGGCCGTCGGTGATGCTCCTCCCGGTGGTGGAGCGGCTGGATCTAGCGGCGGCGCTCCTCCTGGCGGCGGATCCAGTGGTGGAGCGGCCAGATCCGGCGGCGACGCTCCTCCTGGCGGCGGATCCGGTGGTAGAGCGGTCGGATCCGGCAGCGGCGCTCGGATCCAGTGGTGGAGCAGCCGGATCCAGCGGGGACGCTCCTCCTGGTGGCGGATCCGGCGGTGGAGCGCCCAGATCCAGCGGTAGCGCTCCTCCTGGTGGCAGATCCAGCGGCGGCGCTCGTCCTGGTGGCGGATCCGACGGTGGAGCGGCCAGATCCGGCAGCGGCGCTCCTCCTGGTGGCGATGCTGGCATGGACGCGACAGCTGTGGGCGCGTGCGTGCAGCCGGCGTGGACGCGGACTCAGAGCGCGGTGGGTCACGGCTCCCCTAGCGGTGGCGGCAGCGGCGGTGGCACGCAGGGGCGGCAAAGCCAGGCCCAGATCTAGGCCCGGTTAGGGCTGGATCTAGGCTTTTTCTTTTTTCTTTTTGTTTTTTTGTCTGATTTACCGTGGCGGGCATGGAACCGCCTCGGAAAATATCACATTTACCGTGACCTTTCTGTCGAGACGGTTGCAAAAACTGCCTCGGTTAATCTTTTTGCCCGCCTCAGTAAAAAATGCTATAGTAGTGTCTGGTATTTTTGATTAATCAAACGCGTGAATACGGACACGGTGTGAAAGAGAATGATGCCGCCCATGCTGGCTTTAGCTTTTCAGTACATTCACTCCCTTCTATAAGCAAAAGTGGGTCAAGGATTAGCTTTAGCTAATTTTTTCTGTTAGTGGAGTACAAAAAGTGGAGTTTACGACGATAGGCAAGGCAAACTTTACACGCATCAAGCATGGCTGCTTGATTAGCATCAACATGTTTGCTAGCTTGTTACTGGTTCGTAGTCATTTAGAACAAATAGATCCATGTTGTGCTTCATCGAAGCCTTTGATCATTAACCAATGTTGAACCAATGGTTGATGTGCTGTGGATTGTGTTTCTTTGTCATGAGCCAAGTTGGCCAACCATAGGAATTTCAGGCTTAGGGTTTAGAGTAGAGTTGCCTCATGAGGCAACAACCTGAGGCGTTGAAAATCTAACCCATTGGGGTAGAATTTGCTGCCTAGGCAAGACCTCCAGGGCAGGGTGTCATCCAAGCAGACCTTCATTCATCATGTGCAGGTTTATTTGGATTTCATTGTCATTGTTTAGGCAATGACACGTTTGTCACTGGAGTCTGTCAAATTAATTTCTAGATGTTTTTTTCAAAGTTTTGCAAGAATCTTTTATTTATCTTTTCCAATGTATCTCCTTCGGATTAATGTGAATGCTTCTTTGGGTCCTCAATTACTTGTAAGGTAATATGTTTGTCCTATTTATTTTATTCTCACATCCTCAATTTCTTTTATTGTTATTAGTACCTTGATTTTTTAAAAATAAATAATGCATATAATCCGAAGGAGTTAATATCTTAGGCAACTGCCATAGGGGCACCTCCAGTGATGACTTATGGGCTTTGCTCTCAGCATATTATTCGTACTTTAATGAAAGAGAGAGCAAAACTATAATGCACATACTTCAAGACCATGTGTGAGGTTGTCATGTGAGGCTATTCATATTATGAGATGTGTGCTATCATTCTGTTCTAAATTATAGATCATTTAGGCTTTTCTAGATATGCTGGAAAACTTATGTGCCTAGATATAGCACATATGTTTATGCATAGCAAAAGCTGTATACCTGGAAAAGTTAGAATGACTTAGAGTTTTGAACGGAGGAGTAAAAGCTAATACCATTAGAGAAGTTGCCTTAGAGCTAGTATGGACAATTCCAATAGTGACTTGTGAGCTAACTCTACGGATATTATTTTATATTTTAATAAATAGCGTGAAAAAACTATATCTTTATCGAGAGCTAGACTCATGCACATATTTCAAGATTTTGTAATAATGTCATATAAGGCTATTCATTTTATGAGCTACTCCATCTATTCCAAATTTTAAGTCACTTTGACTTTTTTGTTACATTGAATTTTCTATGCATTTGTATATAAAAGTATTTCTAGATGCATAGTAAATTCGATATACTAAAAAAGTCAAAGCGATTTATAATTTGGAAGGGAGGAAGTAATAGTTAATACTGTTCAAGAAGTTGTCTTAGAGCTAGTCACTGGCTCATACTATTGGGTGCCCTAACTATCTCATACCCATGACGGTGCACTCTTGTCGTTCACTTATTATATTCTGTGTGTATGTGTATGAATCAAAAAAGTTAATCACCAGTTCACCACAGCACCACTAGGTAATGGCACACCTTTTGATGTAAACCATCACATGGCGTGTGGCTTTACCTTAAACATATGCTGTGGTACATGTACCAGCCAGTCTAACATATATCTGAAAGCTACCAACGGAGAGTAGCACTATTGGTGCATCCATCCTTCTTCCCACATCTCAGCCCCTCCTCCCCCTCCAGGAAAACTAAGCATGGAATCCATGGCAGACTTGATGAAGAAACTTGGATGGATAACCTGGGTCTTAGCTGTAATAGGTTGGTTTCTGTCACCCATTATCAGCTTGCTCGTGAACAAGATCTTTGTCTACCTAGTAGTGTTCGACACATCAAAAAAGCTCAAGGAGCTAAAGATCCACACTATCCCAAGGCTGAAGCAGATGCTTAGTGCCGTGGAGGAGCAGACGATGCTTAGAGAAGCCGAAGACGAAGGGTCTCAAAGCGATCTGATAATACTGGACAGCACGAAGATGGATCTCAAGTCTGCCTTGTATGAAGCCGAAGACATCCTAGATCTTCTCTGAGAAGGATCTCCATCTTGGTGATGATGACAGCCACTGGGTGGAGAACCAACTCGGCGCTGCTTGCGCCTGGATTGCCCGCTGCAAGGGGAGTTCCTTTGGGCGATGGATACATGTCACCCTTGCAGCGGTAAGGAAGAGGGCACAAAGCATGATCCGGCAAGGGCAGTCTGTGATTCAAGGGTTGCGGCACACTAGGCAGAACTTTGACCTGTTTTGCATCCATAGAGCCATAAACAACGCCGGTGCTGCAGTACTGCAGTGCGCACAGAGCTGGTACAAACAGCTGGGGCAACTACTCAGGAGTTCAGTACTGCAGTGCGCACAGAGTTGGTACCAACAGCTGGGGCAACTATTCAGGCGTGTTATACTACGCAGACCAGGTGTGCTTCTTCCTGTTTCTATAAACCCAATCCCGCAATCCCCATGTCTTGAGTCTAGAGGCTCTGTGCTTGTTCCAGCGGATTCACCAAAGGAGATCGTGGCTGAGGAAGAAATAGAAGAGACACAACTGGAGCAAGGAGAGGCGGAAGAGATAAAAAAGGGAGAGACGGAGAAGTCAGAGGAGATAGAAGAAAAAGGTTGTGAAGGAGAAGAAGAGGGAGAGACATCAGAGGAAGAGACAGAAGAAGAAAGTTGTGAAGGAGAAGGGGGAGAGACGTCAGAGGAAGAGATACAAGAAGATGATGAGGAAGGAAAAGAGGGGGAGCCAACTTCTTTGTCAGTATTGCAGTACTGTGCTCGATCAGAGGAAGAGATAGAAGAAGAAAGTTGTGAAGAAGTGGAAGAAACGTCAGAGGAAGAGATAAAAGAAGAAAGTTGTGAAGGAGAAGTGGGAGAGTCAACTTCTTTGTCATTACTGTGGTACTGTGCTCGATCTATGCTCACATGGTTTGCAAAGGCCTGTTTTTATCGAGATTAGTCATATGGAATTGTTGGAATCAGAAGTGACAAGGTACCACCATATTGCTATCATTTCAGATTGAGGTACTGAAATATCATTATACCAAAATATTTGCCTTTTGATCTTAGTGAAATATTTGTCTTGTTATTTCTAGCTATGCAAAATAACTAGTATACCAAAACAAAGAGTCTATGTCGATTTTTACTGCCTCAGTAAAGGTACTGCGAGCTAAAATTACGATTTGAAATTTGGTACGTAGATACCAAATTTTGGAACCTCCCATGTTAGAATTAGTGCGTGGTACCTGCTCAAAGATATATAGTAGTAAAAAGGCTCATAGCGAATGAATTGAACACAGTCTGTTTTGTGTCTTGTTGTTTTAGAATTCCTTCAAAATGATCCAAAAGAAAAAAAAAGAAATCTAAAATGAGTTCAGTGAGTTTAATCCAAGACTCTAGTTTAAGAAATCTAAAAATGGCTTTGATAATAAAGTTGTCTCTTTTATTATATTAAAGTAAGTGCCTTTAATGACTTCCTTTTATTGATGTTGGGATTGATATAGACTGCTACTACAAACCTTAGAGTAATTTCGCATACTTATTTTTTCACATTATTAGTTACCACTTCTGAAATGCTTGATTGCTCAATTTCTAGAACTGGCCTTTTTTTTTTGAAGGGCCAGCAGTGTTATGCATACCAAAAGGTGATTCATGAGCATGGACTACCAAACATATGGAGCAGAACAACACAAACTCATTTATATGACTATAATAGGAAAACACAGTAGTCCCCTAGATGGTCTGTTAGACTAGCACCTATAGGGCCGGCCATGGGCCTTAGCGCCCAAGCCTTATGACTAGGCTGCCTCTTGGGTCATAGTAGTTGATCTCAGATTAGGAAAGGATCTCCGTTAATTGGGTGTGTTCTATAAACCCTACATGATCCTTGCCTATATATTGTACCCTCTTATACACATATGAATCAATCTATTATTCCGGAGCCATATTCAGTTTTATGGTATCAGACGCCTAGGCCTTTCCTTCCGTTGCAACTACTCGCGCGCTGACTCCTCGTCACGCCGCGCCCACTACTCGTCGCGCCGTGCCGACTCCTCGTCACCCCGCACCCCTCTCCCTCGCGTGCCGGCTCTCCCCACGCAGTGCCCCTCTCCCTCGTGCGCCATGGCATGCACCCCCCGTCCACCCCTAAGGCTGGGGATGACGCCACCTCTGCTGCCGCCGCCACCCTTATCGCCGCCCAGCTTGACGAGATGAACCAGCGTCTCGCCAAGGAGAAGGCGAGCAAGGCCACCGCCACCGCCGCCGCCCAGCGCTAGGCCGCACGCGACGCCGCCTTGGCCTGCGCCCTTCAGGCTAAAGAGGAGGCCGCAGCCGCCACCAAGGAATGCAATGCCACAGCCTAGCATGCCAGCGAGGCCCTGGCACGTGCCGCCAAGGAGAGCACGGGCACCACTGCTGCCTCACCGGCGCGGAGTCCTCCACAACAGCTTCGGCGCCCACCGACCTCCACTCCGCCATGCTGCTTCACGAGGCGCTGGCCCTCCTGAACCTTCATGCCCAAGCGGTCGCTGTCAACAACATCCAAACTCACGTCACCATCATCCTTGACGTTGACTCCGGTAACTTCAATCGCTGGCGCGATCAATTCATGTTGTTCCTCGGCAAGTTTTCTCTCCAGGATCACGTCTGCTCCCCGAACTGGACTCGAATGGACTGTGTCGTCAAGTCCTGGATTGTTGCCATGCTCACCGACGACCTCGCTGAAATCGTCTCCGCCTAGGGCTCCATCGCCCAGCACGCCTGGCTCATCGTCAAGTCTCAATTCCTTGGTAACCGGGAGGCGCGCGCCAATCATCTTGAGATGAAGTTTCCAACTTCATCCAAGATGATCTCTCCATCACCGACTACTGTCGCTGCCTAAAGAAGATGGCTAACGATCTGACGGCCCTTGGCGAGGTCATCACCGATCACACCCTCGTCCTCAACGTGATCCGTGGCCTCAACGAGCATTTCATCCACGTCGGGGCCCTTTCCCTCCTTCCTGGAGGTGCGTGATGACCCCATCCTTGAGGAACTCACCCTATAGAACCGAAAGGACGCCCCTACCACCGCGCTCGCTGCCTCTACCACATCATGCTCGCCAAACCCTGCCCCACCATCATCTGGCACGGGCTCCGAGGGCGCTGGCGGCTCCAAGTCTTCCAACAGCCGTCGCAGCAAGTGTGGCGGTGGTGGCAAGGGTGGTACTGGCAGTGGCAGTGCTGGAGGATAGGGTCCGCGGGCTCTTGCTGGTGCACAGCAGCCAGCCGGCAGTACACAGCAGCACGCCGGCGCTGCTCGGCCCGCCGCCGCCAACCGGAATTGGCCCACCATCTACAACCCCTGGATGGGGTCCACCCAGATGTGGCCGGGTGAGCCTAGTCCTCCCCTGGTGCCCCTCCCGTTGCATCCACAGCAGTAGGCACTCCTCGCCCAGCAGCAGCAATAGGTGCTCCTTGCCCAATAGCAGCAGCAGGCCCTCGTCGGCTCATCGCCCAGTAGCAGCTCGCTGCTGCCCCTGCTGCCACCGATGGTCAGTGGGCTGCGTCGGGTTACTACAACCCTGTCGCTAGCCTTCCTTCTTGGGATCCGTTGGCCCTCGCCTCTGCCTTCAGCACGACGTCGCTGACTCCACCTACATCCAACGAGTGGTACTTCGACTCAGGTGCTACTTCACACATGACCTCTCAGTCCGCTTCCCTTTCGCATGTCCTTTTCCTACTGTATCCTACTCCTTCATCTATTGTTGTCGGTAATGGCTCTATTCTTCCTATCACTGCCACTGGCTCCACAGAGTTGTACCATGCTTTACATCTTAATAATGTTTTTGTTTCTCCACAAATTATTGATAACATCATCTCTGTTCGCTAATTTACTACCGATAATAATTGCTCTATTGAGTTTGACCCTGCTGGTTGTTCTGTATAGGCTCTTTTGTCTTGGACCGAGATCCTCAGGTTTAATAGCTCCGGCCCGCTATACCCTCTGCGCCTCCCTCCAGCACAAATCCCTTGTTGCTCGGGCTGCCTCCCCGCTATGGCATCAGCATCTTGGCCATCCTAGTCATGAAGCACTGTCGAAGCTTGAGGATTGTTTGGATTTGTGTCATGCTTGTCAGTTAGGGCATCATGTTCGTCTGCCCTTTCATGTGTCCACTTCTCGTGCGTCTAGCAAGTTTGATCTCATTCATTGTGACTTGTGGACATCTCCGATTGTTAGTATTTCTGGTTATAAATATTATTTGGTTACACTTGATGATTGCACTCACTACTTGTGGACTTTTCCTCTGCACCTCAAATCTAACACTTTCAGCACGCTCGCTCACTTCGTCGCCTACACCTCCACTCAATTCAGCGCCCAAGTCAAGGCTGTACAGTGCGATAACGAGAAAGAGTTTGACAATTCTAGTGCCCATAACTTCTTCCTCACTCAGGGCATCCAACTTCGTATGTCATGCCCCTACACTTCACCTCAAAATGGTAAAGCCGAATGCATTGTTTGCTCTGTCAACAATGTCATTCGCTCCCTGCTCTTTCAAGCATACATGCCACCCTCCTACTGGGTCGAGGCTCTCTCCATGGTGACCACCTTGCTCAATATCTTGGCCACCAAAACTCTCCACTTCTCCACGCTGCACCTTGCTCTTTATGGCACGTCTCTAGAGTACGATCACCTGCGAGTTTTTGGTTGCAAATGTTACCCCAACCTGACAACATTGCTCCTCATAAACTCGCTCCAAGGTCCGTCCTCTATGTCTTCCTTGGCTACTCCGCTCATCACAAAGGGTACCGCTGCCTTGATCTCTCCTCCAATAGAGTTATCATCTCAGGGCATGTCATCTTTGATGAAACTACCTTTCCCTTTACTGAGCGCAATGGCCCTCAAATTCCTGCGGACTTTGAGTTCCTTGATGCTACTGATGTTGTGCCTGTTCCTATTGGACCGCCGCACAAGTTTTTGCCTGCAGGAACCTCACCCAGCACTTCTGGCACCACCAGCGCCCCTGCCAGTCCTGCTATGGTTGTGCCTGGTGGCGCCCCCAACGTCGCTAGCACTGCCTGATGATCCCCCAGCGCCCACGCTCTACATCCCGCCTGCGCTGCGTACGCCAGGGATCTAGGCAGGTTACTCCACCACGCCAGGCACGGCCATCGACGTTCCTACTACACCACGCGCGGCCCACGACGCGCCTAGCACGCCTGTGCCTACCGCGGCCCCTGCTAGCGACGCCTCTCCTTGCGGGCTATACATCCTTTCGTGCAGGATCGATGTCCCCTGTGAGCTCCCCAGCATAGGCGTCGCCTCCTCAGGTGCCCTGTGGACCCTCGCTCGGGTTCCCACCTCTACCTCTGGACCGCATCATCACCCAACACTACACCACCGGCCTCGACCGCCTCCTCTGGTTGCGCCTCCACCAGCCGCCCCGCCTCCGCTGCCCAAAGGTGTTGTTGCGGTCTCTCCAGTGACCAACCAGCATGCCATGGGCACACGTTCGAAGAGCAGGTATCGGATGCCTACTGCGTTCCATGCCACGCCCCTGTCTCCAGTGCCAAAGATCTTCCGTAGCGCTCTAGCTGATCCCAATTGGTGAGCGGAAATGGAAGAGGAACACAGTGCCCTCCTGCAGAACCACACCTGGGATCTTGTGCCCTTCCTTGCTCGGGCCAACATCGTCACCGGAAAGTGGATTTTCAAGAACAAATTCCAGCCCGATGGCTCTCTTAAGAGGTACAAGGCACGCTGGGTACTTCGCGGTTTCACTCAGCGGCCTGGTGTGGACTTTGCTGAGACTTTTAGTCCCGTGGTGAAGCCTGCGACTGTTCGCACCATGCTCTCTCTGCCCTGTCATGCCAATGGCAGGTCCACCAGCTTGATGTGAATAATGCTTTTTTTGCATGGCACCTTGACTGGTACAGTATACTGTTAGCAGCCTTCAGGTTTCGAGGATTCAGCTCATCTAGACTTTGTCTGTCGTCTGAACAAGTCCCTATATGGCCTGAAGCAGGCTCCTCGCACCTGGTACAAGGTATTGGTAATTTAGATGTAAATTTGGGGTATATTTTAGTTTATTTACAATAATGATAGATCTAGGTAATTTTGACATAGACTTGATTGATGTTTTAGTTTTTCTTATGAATGAGAGAAGTGAGTAATTTAGAAATGTGGTAACTTAGATGTTAAGTGGTTATCTTATCTTTTTTTATAATGAAAGTGGTGGGAAATATTTCAAAAACTCCAATTGCTATTATTATGAATACGGATTGAATTCTACCTATTCGATGGCAAGATCTTTCTATTTTACTGAGATCAATTGGGAGCCTCCAATTAATAATACTAAGATATATACGATATAAAGTTCTCAAGTATTTCCATAGTGAAGTTTGGTCATTTAAGACAACTAATCTATAGGGTTGATAGACTAGTGGTATTATATTAACTATTTCATTTTCATATGATCATATTAATACTATTTTTGTACAGTAATTAGGAGCCAGTATTAACGTTTCATTTTGCACGTTATAGAATGAAGTGTACTTTTAAAGGGGTTATGAGTCACCAGAATGCATCGCTGTCCTCATAATAATTATTTGAACCATGCTTCTTGCAGAAGGATACCAGTGCAGTAGAATCTTCACTGCCAATAACTGAAAGATTCAGTCTGAAGAATCGAATAAAGCGCATAGAAGATATTCTCGATACCTCCAAGAAATCAGATCTGTTGAATGATAAGAATAGTAGCAGTGGCACCACCAAGGTCACTGACAAGGAAAGCAGCAGCTCCACTCTCAAGAACAGTGCCAAGGAAAGCAGCAGCGAGCAGAAAGAAATTGAGCAATTGTCCAGAGACACTGAACGAGAAGTGTTCGGTCGAGACAAGGACCGCGCGGATATATATATATATAGGATGCTTCGCAAGGGACCTCATACCTATGCAGTAAGCTCCAGCACCAGCAAACCTTATTCTGTGATTGGCATATATGGCATTACAGGTTCTGGGAAGACTACCCTGGCACAATATGTTTGTGACTATGAGAAGAAGGCTTGTCATTTCGACCCTATCATGTTCATTCATGTGGGGAAGACATTCAGCGTGGGTAATATATTTCGTGATATGATGGAGCAGATTACATAGTGTTATGACCGGTACACCGTACCAGAGGCGCAACCGGTCCAACAGTGGCTAAGTCAGCCCAATTAGCTATTTTTAGTCAATTTATAATTATTATTATTGTGAGGGTTATTTAGCAAAAAGGTTATTCTTAGAAGTATAAATTCTTGTAATCTGGATTATTGGAAATTAAGTAGAAACAATCTTAATTGTTTCCGGCTTCCTTTGGGAGCCGGGATTTGCCCTAGCCGCCGCTTGTTCATCTTCTCCACGACTGCAACCTCGCGACGGCGCCCAGCCGCCGGCAGCGAGAACCCAAGCCTGCTCCTCCTCCCTCACACCCATACAAGCTACGCAACGTTGCTGGTAGGATCAGGAATCCTATCAACCTGGTATCAGCTGCTTCGCCGATCATGGCCTCCACCACCACCGCCGCCGCACCGCCGATCCCACCCACCACCACCCTGCCCATGATCACGTCGTCCTCGTCCATCACCCTGTCCGCTGCCATGGGTGCGCCGGTTGATGCCGCCGCGGGGTCCTCTGCTGCCGTTCCCCTGACCCTAGAGTCCCTCGCCACCGTGGTCGCCGAGATGTCCAACAACATGGCGCAGATGAGCCGTAGCATCACCGCCATGCAGGCCGTGTGGACGGGGCTCACGCAGCAGCCGCCTCCGCTGATTTTGTCGCTGCCCCCGCCACCCCCGCCGCACTCAGCGCTGGCCGCGCCCTCCATCGCCGCGCCGGCCGCGAGTGCAAGTCCGCCACCGAGCTCGGGTCTACCCCTCCACATGATCCGGTGGCCGACCTCGCCGTTCCCCATACCCGAGTGGGCGCTCGCGGGCTCTGCGGCTTCCTCGATCTACACCATGGCCACCTCCACCGTGGCCGCGCTCGCGGGCGGCGACGGGGCCCCGCCCCTCCGCTCGGGCGTCTTCTACGGCGACGCCACGGGGAACCTCTACTATGGAGGCGCCCCGTCCGCAGCTGCTCCCCACCCCGAGGCGATGTTGCTGCGGCCGCAGCCGTGGACGAGGACGTGCCGGCCACCGCTGCTGGCCAGGGCGCTCACGCCGCCCTGTGTTTTTACAAGCTGGAGTTCCCGACGTTCGATGGCGGCGTCGACCCCCTCAATTGGTTGAACCAGCGTGATCAATTCTTCCGCGGCCAGCGCACCCCGGCTTTGGACCGCACATGGCTCACCTCCTATCACCTTCGTGGCGATGATCAGACTTGGTACTATGCCTTAGAGCAGGACGAGGGGATACCGGCATGGGAGCGTTTCCGCGCCCTGTGTCAACTTCGCTTTGGGCCACCAACGCAGGGCACGCGCCTGGCGCAGCTTGCACGCTTGCCATTCACATCTTCGGTGCAGGAGTACTCCAACCGCTACAACGCGGTCCTTTGCCACGCGCGTGACCTCAACTCGCGCCAGAAGGCGGAGCTCTTCGTGGGCAGGCTGCCCGAACACATCCAAGTCGATGTGGAGATGCACCACCCGCCTGACCTCCAGATGGCGATGTACCTAGCGCGGGCCTTCGAGCACCGCGCAGCGGCCTTTGTCCCGGCGCAGCCAGTCCAGCAGCGGGGTGGTCGGCCACCACCGCGCCCGACCATGCCGGCTGCCTCTGCTGGCGGTGCGGTTGCCACGCCACAGCTGTTGTCCTCCCCAGCCGGTGGGGGACAGCCGCATTTCCACCGATTGACACCGGCCGAACAATTGGAGCGATGGCGCCAGGACCTCTGTTTCAACTGCGACGAGCCCTTCGTCCGGGGGCACGTGTGCAAGCACCTCTTCTACCTTGACACCGCCGACTATGTCGACGATCCCGAGAACCCGACGGTGGACGACGACGGGACTGCACCACCCGAGGACTCGACCACCGCAGCGGAGGAGCCCACCGCTAATGCCCTAGTTGTCTCCATGTATGCTCTTGCAGGGATATGCACTGAGAACACCATGCTGCTGCCCGTGCAGTTGAAGGGCGAGCAGCTCCTTGCCCTGCTGGACACTGAGTCGACGCACTTGTTCCTCCAAGGCCACGTGATGCATCACCTTGGTCTCTCCCCTACCGGCGCCGAGCACCTTCGCGTCACAGTCACCAGCGGGGAGCGCCTGCGGTGCGAGGGCATTGCACGCGACATCCCCATCTTCGTCGACGGCGTGCCGTACCCCGTCACCTGCGTTGGCCTCGCCTTGGGTTGCTTCGACTTCATCCTCGGCGTCGACTTCCTGCGCACCTTGGCCCCCCTCACCTGGGACTTTGATGCCCACACGGTGGCCTTTCAGAGGGGCACCGCTGCATCACCTGGCAGTGCGAGGGGGCACCACCAGCCCCCGACCGTGGACGCCTAGCCACACCCCTTGCTGGACCGCCTCCTCCAGCAGCATGGGGCCGTCTTCGAGGAGCCGCGCGGCTTGCCACTAGTGTGGCCATATGACCATCAGATCCACCTCCTTCCCGATACGGCGCCTGTGGCGGTCCGCCTGTACCGGTACCCGCAGCTCTAGAAGGATGAGCTGGAGCGCCAGTGTGCCGATATGCTGGAGCAGGGCATCATCCGGCCCTTGATGTCGCCGTTCTCTGGCCCTGTCCTCCTCGTTAGGAAGGCAGACGGCTCCTGGCGCTTCTGCATCGACTACAGGGCTCTCAACGACAAGACGTACAAGGACAAATTCCCAATCCCGGTGGTCGACGAGCTCCTCGATGAACTCCGCGGCGCCAAGTACTTCACCAAGCTCGACCTCCGCTCGGGCTATCACCAGGTGCACATGCACCCGAAGGACATCGCCAAGACTGCGTTCCGCACACACCATGGGCACTTCGAGTTCCTGGTCATGCCCTTTGGCCTATGCAACGCTTCGGCAACCTTTCAAGCACTGATGAACGACGTCCTCCGACCATACCTCTACAGGTTTGTGCTGGTTTTCTTTGATGATATCCTCATCTACAGCACATCGTGGGCAGCGCACCTCTAGCACGTCGGCCTCATCCTCAGCACTTTGCGAGCACACGGTCTCTTTCTCAAGAGATCGAAGTGCTCCTTCGGCACCTCCTTCGTGGCATACCTGGGGCACGTCATCTCCGCAGAAGGTGTCACCATGGACAGCGACAAGGTGGTGGTGGTGGCCGCCTGGCCGGTCCCCCGCTCCCCCCATGGCGTCCGGGGCTTCTTGGGGCTGGTCGGCTGCTATAGGAAATTCATCAAGGACTTCGGCTCCATCGCCGCCCCCTAACCCGCCTCTTGCGCAAAGAGGCGTTTGTGTGGGATGAGGAGGCGGCCGAGGCGTTTGCACGCCTCAAGCGTGCCCTGTCGTCCTCGCTGGTCTTGCAGATGCCGGACTTCGAGCGCCAATTCGTCGTCGACTGCAATGCGTCGGGCACCGGTTTTGGCGTGGTGCTGCACCAGGGGGCCGGTCCCCTAGCCTTCTTCAGCTAGCCGTTTGCTGCCCGGCATGGCAAGCTGGCGGCCTACGAGCGGGAGCTCAACGGGTTGGTCCAGGCATTGCGGCATTGGCGGCCATACCTCTGAGGCCGCCGCTTCCTCGTCCGCACCGACCACTACAGTTTGAAGTTCCTCCTGGATCAACGCCTGTCTACCGTGCCTCAGCACCAGTGGCTCAGCAAGCTGTTTGGGTTCAACTTCGCTGTCGAATACTGCCTAGGCCGCCTCAACACCGTCGCCGACACGCTTTCTCGCCGTGATGAGGAGGGCCCGGCGGTGCTGGTCGTTTCCAGCCCCTCCTTCCACCTCTACGACGACATCCATGTCGCCATGGCGCTGGACTAGGAGGCCGGCGAGCTCCTCCAGCAGCTTGGCCGAGGGGCGCTGGAGGGCCCCTGGAGCGTGGCCGAGGGCATGGTGCTCCATAGCAAGCGGGTCTTCATCCCGAGCCACGGCGATCTGCGTCATCAAGTGGTGGCGCTAGCACACATAGCCGGCCACGAGGGCATTCAGAAGACCCTCGTTCGCCTCCGACAGGACTTCTACCTCCCGGGTGACTGCGTGCTGGTGCAGGACTTCGTCCGCTCATGCGACACTTGCCAGCGGAACAAGACGCCGACCACACATCCACCGGGGCTGCTGCAGCCCCTCAATGTTCCCTTGTAGGTGTGGGCGGACATATCTATGGACATCGTCGATGGCCTCCCAAAGGTGCACGGCAAATCGGTCATCCTCACGGTGGTTGACCGGTTTTCCAGGTATGCGCACTTCATCGCCCTCAGCCACCCGTATACGGTGGCCTCCGTGGCGCATGCCTTCTTTGACGGCATTGTGCGGCTCCACGGCTTCCCCGTCTCCATCGTCAGCGACCGCGACTCGGTCTTCACCAGCCATTTGTGGCGTGATCTTTTTAAGCTTCCAGGTGTCAAGCAGCGCTTGAGCACGGCATTCCATCCTTAGACCGATGGCCAGTCCGAGGTGGTCAACTGGATCATCATGATGTATTTGCGGTGCATCACCGGCGACCGCCCTCGCTCCTGGGTCGATTGGCTATCCTGGGCCGAGTACTGCTACAACACGTCCTTCCAGACGGCGCTGCAGGCGACCCCATTCGAGGTGGTTTACGGCCGCCCCCACCGCCCCTCCTTCCTCTCCAGCATGGGGCGGCGCAGACCGAGGCGGCAGAGTCGCTGCTCCGTGACCGCGACGTGTTCCTGGAGGAGGTCCGGGAGCGTCTACTTCAAGCCCAACAGTACGCCAAGAAGTACTATGACGACCATCACCACGACATGTCCTTCGAGGTGGGCAATTGGGTGCTCCTGTGGCTACTCCACCGTCCCATGCAGGCCCTCATCACCCAGCCCAAGGGCAAGCTCCTTCCTCGCTACGCCGGGCCCTTCCAGGTGCTGGAGCGCATCGGCGCCGTGGCCTATCGTCTTCAACTCCCGGCCGGCGCGCGTCTTCACGACGTCTTCCACGTCAGTCAGCTCAAGGCCTATGAAGGGACGCCGCCGGCTGCCCCTGCACCTCTACCGCCGGTCGAGGATGGCCGCCTGCTGCCCAGTCCCGAGCAGGTGCTGCGGGCTCAACTCCGCCGTGGCGAGTGGCGTGTCCTGGTGCAGTGGCAGGGTCTTTCCGCGAATGAAGCAACTTGGGAGCCCCTCGCCGAGTTCAAGGAGCAGTTTCTAGAAGTCCAGCTCGAGGACGAGCTGTTTGAAGAGGCGGGGAGAGATGTTATGACCGATATACCGTACCAGAGGCGTAACCGGTCCAATAGTGGCTAAGTCAGCTCAATTAGCTATTTTTAGTCGATCTATAATTATTATTATTGTGAGGGTTATTTAGCAAAAAGGTTATTCTTAGAAGTATAAATTCTTGTAATCTGGATTATTGGAAATTAAGCAGAAACAATCTTAATTGTTTTCGGCTTCCTTTGGGAGCCGGGATTTGCCCTAGCCACCGCTTGTTCATCTTCTCCACGCCTGCAACCTCGCGACGGCGCCCAGCCGCCGGCAGCGAGGCCCCAAGCCTGCTCCTCCTCCCTCACACCCATACAAGCTACGCAACGTTGCTGGTAGGATCAGGAATCCTATCACATAGACCCGGCCGCCTAATGATGAAGGGCTTAAAAGTCTGGAAACAAAATTGAAGGAAACATTGAAACACAAATGCTTCTTGTTGGTACTGGATGATCTTTGGGTCAACGATGACAATCAGAAGGAACTGGATATTCTACTTGATATGCTCAGACTCAGTGCAGCAAGGAGTGGAAGCAGAGTCCTTGTGACAGCTCAAAAAGAGGATGCAGCTGGAGCTCTTGGTGCTCATCTGCAGCTATTTCCAATACCTCATTTGAAAGAAGAGGTCTACTTATCATTGCTCATGCATCATGCAGGACCATATGCAACTGACGATGATTATAGAAAATATGAGAGGATTGGGAGCAAGATTGCTAAAAGGCTACGCAGGTCACCTATTGCAGCAGTGACAGTAGGAAAGCAGCTTCAGAGGAATAAAAGTATCTGTTTCTGGGAGACAACAGAGAAGCTTGACGCGCTAAACAAGACCATGGGAGCTTTGTGGCGGAGCTATCAGCAGGTTGGTGTTGACGTCAGGGGATGCTTTGCATACTGTAGCACTTTCCCAAGAGGATATTTATTAGAGCGGGATGAGTTGGTTCACATCTGGATAGCTCAAGGGTTTGTAAATACCAGGTGTAACGGAACAGAGGAACCCGAAGATATAGGCCAGAGCTACTTTGATCAACTACTAACATTCTCATTTCTACAAGGACATAGAACAGTTTTTTCTCTCAATGAGAAATTCACAATTCATGACCTGCTACATGAGTTGGCAGAGAGGGTTTCTGGAAGTGAGTTCTTTAGAATTGATTTGAATGGCTCACCAAAAAATATCCCACGAGGGGTTCACCATCTTTTCAATGTAGCAGGTATCAATGAGAAAATTCTGGACCTGGGAAATTTGCGCACCTTGATCATTACAGAGGATCGTTATGAAATGATTAATGAGGATTCTGCTGAAGAGACTCCAGAAATCGATACAAATCATGACTTAGAAAGACTCTTGGAGCGTTTGTTCATGAGGCTGAAGAAACTGCGGGTGCTGATCATTGAAGTAAATTTTTTTACAGTAAAGTTGTTAGTCCCAGCACCTATTGGTCATATGAATCATCTACGTTATCTTGCTTTCCATTTTCATGATGACTTAATTAATCTGATTTTGCCAAGCACATTTAGCAATCTTTACCATCTCCAGACCATAGATATTCCTTGTGAAGATGGAGAAGCATCTTGTCCTGAAGATATGGCTAATCTAATCTATTTGCGGCACATCTCTGCTCCGCTGTGTTTCCCCAACATTGGAAGTCTGACGTCACTCCAAATACTGAAAAGCTTCGTAGTGCAGGAGGAACAGGGGTACGAGTTGAGCCAGCTGAAGCATCTGAACAAACTTGGAGGCACTCTGAGGATAGAGGGTCTTGACATTGTCGAAAGCAAAGAGGAAGCTCTTGAAGCCCACCTAACCCACAAGGAACGACTCAGAAGACTGGAACTGAATTTCGGCTGGGGCGAGGGTAGGTTTGGTCCAGACGTGGAAGCAGAGGTACTTGAGGGCCTTTGCCCCCCAAAGGATCTTCAAGTGCTAGCTATCTTGAACTACAGGGCTTCAAGGTATCCTAGCTGGATGTTGAGTCGCCACCATTCAGAGACTGCCCCAAAGCAACTGCAGAGACTTGTGCTCCAAAAATGCCGCCAGCTGGCATCTATTCCTGAAGATAGTGAACTCTTCATTGGTCTGCGTCAGCTTTTCATGGTGTGACTGGGACAGGTTGCCAGACAATATGGAGCGCCTCGTGTCGTTCCAGGCATTGTTGATTTTGCGCTGCGATAAGATGGAGCTTCTTCCAACGCTGCCCCACCAGTCTCTTGAGGCGATTAGGATTTATGGATGCGATGTGCTCAGTAGGACCTGCAAAGATGAGGGACACGAAAACTGGTGTAAGATCCAGCACATTCCTGATAAAATCATTTAGGCCTTGTTTTGTTCTTTCCCAAAAATTTACAGCTTATCCTATCGAATATTTGCGCACATGTATGAAGTATTAAATATAGACTAAAAAATAACTAATTGCACAGATTGTGACTACTTTGCGAGACGAATCTTTTAAGCCTAATCAGTCCATGATTTGACAATAAAGTGCTACAGTAACATATGTGCTAATGACAGATTAATTAGGCTTAATAAATTTGTCTCGCAGTTTACTGACAGATTCTGTTATTTGTTTTTTTATTAGTATCCCAACACCTCATACGACACCCCTATGTGATACCCGATGTAACACCCCAAAACTTTACACCTTATCACTAAACATGGCCTTAATAAGGAAAGATGAAGCCAATGTTCTACGTACCAGAGACAGGGCAGCTGAGTAAGTCTCTTGGACGCCTTCATTTTCTAATCCAAAGAGGTTGCTGCATTCATAACCATTTTTTTATAAAGACATAACTGACCTTTCGATCTTATGTTTACGAAACAGGCAGTGCCGGAGGGAACATGCAGCCAAGCAAGGCCTCCAGATCATCGTAACCCGAAAAGCAGGTAGCAATGTGTGGTGTATGATCTCATCCCTGTTAGACCGTGGGTCTGTCCTTTTTTTATTCTCTTCACTCTATCCTTTAATTGAAACAAGATAATTAATGGCGTGCCTATATTGTTTTTACTGTGATGCATGAGCACGACAGACGAGAATGCAGTACTCATGCATGTGTTCCCAACTGTTGAGTGAGTAAACCTGATTGCCGAGCTTCTGTATACGTTCTGGTCTCTTCTTGGAAGAGAAAGTTTGGTATGTATGTGGGATTTTTTCATGAGACCATAAATCTGATCTGTTCTTCTTGATCTGCTTCGACAGGCTCTTGTCTTTTTTGCCCTGCCTTTTTGTGCCTGTCCAACTCTGCTACCTTTTTTTTTACCAAATGCTACCTTTTTTTTTTCTGAACCTCCGTGCCTGCCTGCATGCTTGTACGTCTTCAGTGTGTGTAACTTACAGGTCCACCTAGGCCCATGAAGTGATGGACCAGTTTTAATGGTCAAGCGTGTTTACTACAAGCCCAGTCAGCCCATGATGAGTATCTAACACAATACAGGCCCGTACATGATTGTTGACACAACATTAGGCCCTAGAAGATAATTTGGGTCCTGTGTCTTTGCAACTGTCCGTGGGCCATCCCATCGTTTAGGCCAATGAGAATTCAGAATTTATCTTCTGATTGTTAAGTAACGCCCCTGTTGCGGATCCCTGATCCGGTTCCCTTTCCTCCTCGCAGCAGATGAGACATGAGAAAATTGTAGATGATCTCCCGTATCTGTAACAACCAAAAATGGGCTCAATGGGCCAAATTCACGGAACGGGGCTGATACTACTGTAGCCTAGGGAGGGGGCATTGTAGATGGGTTACTGCACATCCCGACTTCGAGAGTACTGTAGCGGCCGGATACCTAGCTCGGATACTGTAGCATCATGTTACTGTGTTACCGAATGGTGCCGGGCCGAATTTGGCATACTGTAGCTCAGGTACTGTTCACCGATTACTGTAGTATCACGAAACACTATGCAACAAGAAGTCTAGTACCCTACCGTGAGTCTGAGAATCGCCTGACCAGCTTAAATACCAGAGCCAGGGACGCGTAGTAACCTTCGGTTAACCGTTTTAAACGAAGCGAGGACAAAAGCTCAAGCGGGTTGCTACACAGGTGGGACCACTCCTCGGCAGAGTGGGCCTGGGCCGTGTATGCCGGGACTGGATGTTACAGTATCCCTTCCCAATAGCACACCAGATGAACACACTGGAGAGCGAATATTGTGGAACTCGTATCTCTTCTTCATTATAGATGGGCGCAGGTTCTTTTATATAATCTTAACCCTTCAGGGTATATTTAGTACGAGCCCATAATTATGCTAGGGTTATTGTTTCCAACACTGATGACTAAATTTGGCCTGCGAGACCGAACCTGCACATGTGTTAGTGTACCCCCATCCCACCTTCTTAATAGCAAACAGCCTGTTCGCTTAAGATTATCATCTAGCCAGCCAACTAGCAGTATTTTTTTCTCACAAAAAATCAGCCAGCAATACTTTCAGCCAGCCAGATCAGCCCAAGCGAACGGGCTGTAAAATTAACGGCCGTTCGGTCAGGCCCATGAGATTTGGCCTGCGAGACATCCAGTCCGCAATGGCCAGTGGGCGAGCCAGAATATGAGTCGTCGGTGCGCCGGTGGGGGAGTGCCCCCAGTGCGGCATTGCCAATGTCGTCGCGTGGGAGGATTCGCGGTGGAACCCTCTCGATTCTGTCTGCCGGCTGAGCCTGCAGCGTTCCAAGTACAACAAATATGCAGCCGGCTCTGGTAGCAGCAGGGGTTCCAGAGCTGAATGTGTGCGTTGCCACCACAATCCCATCCGTAGTCAAATTTCTGCACTTAATCTCCTGCATTCCTTCTCTCGAATTTATTTCTACCAAATATGCCATTATGCACCACCTGCAAACAATTCCCAATCATAATGAGAAATTTTTGTCAAGTTTAACTTGTAGTCATAATCTACCTATACTGGTGCCACAAACCCACAAGTGATGGCAATACCCATTCAAATTGCGTCAAATGCAAATAAATGGAGGTAGATGACTTACACCTTTGTTTCAAAAAAAAAGGTGACTACCACCTTCCTGCTACTATTCGGATGCGCGTACGTGCTGGCCCTGCTACCGCAGCTGCTGGCCCAAGAGGACACAGCTCTTAGAAAAAAAGTTCACATTACCTCCCTCAACTTTCACGAAAGTCCGCTTTTTCTTCTTAAACTTCAAAACCGGGCAAAAACATCTACCTCAACTTTTAAAACCATTCATCTTACCTCCCTAGCCCTGTTACCTAGCCGATGCCGTCTTTGACGTCAACAAAGCATTGCATTCCATTTCTTTTACATACTCATCCAGCATTGTATCATCTATACTCATTCGTACTTGATACATGATCTATCTATAATGATTATCTACACTTCATGATCATGCTACCTATTCCATGCCTATGCCGTGCCTTCGCCGTCAGTCTATCGCCATCTTTGTTGCTATGGATATGTGTCACTCCACTGGGTTGTGTTGTGTGTGTGGGGTGGTTCCTTGTTGGTTGTGTGTTGTTCGTCTCCGTCTGTGGATCGTGCCTTCGAGCCGGTTGGGAAGCAACATGCTTGACCGTTGCGATCACGAGTTCATCTTGCCATGGCCGTGACGCCAAGCATGTCCCTTCTCTCGTGTTCAGTTGTCTCCGAGGTGCTATAATCGTTAGCTCCTATCTACGTCCCTAGGACGTGGTCATCGTGGACTCGGTGTCGATATCGACGCGGTCCTTACCTGCACCATTCGAGCCCTATGTGACCTAGTCTAGTGGGATATGAGATAGGGGACAACTTTCGTAGAGCCATCGGAAGCCAACTTGCTTAGGTGAAGCTCATGGCCACGAGTCGCCTTGCTATGACCATCGGGCTCTACCTCTCTTTCTCTCGTTTTTATCCTAGCCACCCCATATGCTTGTGCCACTTTGACCATGGCATTTCTTTGGATCTAGTAGTGACAACCGCATCGCTATGAACCATAGGGATAGCCTTGTGCCGGTTTAGTTACACGGTCGTGGTGCCCTACGAGTGGGTTTGGATTGTGGGACTGTGTCCCCTTTCTTCCAACCTTCATCCGTTCCATGACGAGTTGGTCGAAAGAGTGCAGATTCTATTCTCCTCTCCTCTCTCGTTCTCAGTCCTTGTTGGTCCAGTAAGATGTGATTGGGCCCTTCGCTTGTTTGGTGTTTATTGCTTTCTTGATTCCATTCTTTCGATTCCCGTCGTTGCTATGGCGAGTGGATCAAAGGAAGGTGAATCTCATGCCTCTTTCCGTCTTTTGGCTCTTCCATGCTCGAGCCCTTGTATGCTTGTACCTTCTTCGACCGTAGCATTTCTTTGGTTCTTGCGACGACAAACGCACCACTAAGAACCCTAGGGATGTCTTAGTGCATTTAGTGCACCTAGGTCTTGGTATCCTACAAGTAGTTTGGGCACTTGTGCTCTCTTGTGTGTCGCTTCTTTCGATACCCCATCTCTTTCCATGGCGTGTGTAATGGAAGAAGTAGACCACCTCTCTTCTCTTCTCCCCGTTCCACCCTCTCCTGGTTCTCGTCAATTATAATGGCGTACGGATTGAAAGAGAACGAAACATCTCTTGCTTGTAGTCTTTTCGGTTCTCATCATTCTCCATGGTGCTCGGATTGAAGGGCGCGAGCCATGGTGTTTGCTTAGGATAAGCTAGAGCCTATGCCATTTCTATTTAAGCCATATATGTCAACACGATCGACCCGGGAAGTACTGGCTAGGCTAAGGCTTAAGCTTGTGCTTAGCAAACAACCACTCCTGTTCTTTTGGCCTAGGGATCAGACATCCGCCGAGAGGGCTAAGTCATCCTTCCTTGTTGTGTTCTTCTAGTGTAGTTGCTCTTTCTACGCCTTGTTGCCTCCTTTTGCAGTCTTTCTAGGTTTAGTGGTTTGATTGCTCTTTTGCTTGTCGTTGTATTGAGGTAGTTGCATTAAGGTTAGCGTTGAACGATCTGGAACCTAATGGAGGAAGGACATGCGGATGGAAGAAGGACCCTGGAGGAGAACAACTGCAAGTGCATTGAGGATCCTGAAATGACATTCTATAGGTGCCACGTCCCACCAAACCTCATAGAATCCTATTAGGCATGCTACAATATAGATGCTAGTGCTTTACGTTCCTGCAATTGAACTAAGATAGGTTGCATGGTAGAATTGCTTGTAAGCCTTTACCTCATTGCAACCTATTCCCCTGCACACCCGCTGCTAGGCTAGACGCTAGCTTACTACTTACTATTGTTTCTACTACACATTATATCTGTGAAGTGATGCATGGTGGATGACTGTTAGTGAGTGGATAAGGCACATGGTGCCGAGAGCATGGTAATAACTTGGTAATGGCCTCGGGGAGATCTTGGCGTGCGTCTTGGGTATGTGGTGAGGGTCGAGTCGATCAAGCAGGACATACGACGAGTCTTGGGACAAGTCTTGCTGGGGGATGCTACCTGGGCATTTCCCCACGAGAGGTACCTGTGGCGGGTGCATGCGATAGGGAGAGATCCCGGGGTGGAGTGTCTTTGTGGGATGAAGCCCTGGGATGGAGGTGTTGTTTTAGCATAGGGCACCAGATGTCCCATCGAGCGGGGCATCGGTTCACCCCTTGTGAAGGCATCCTGTTCGGTCACCCTAAGGACTGGTATGCCTCGAGAACCCGGTCTTAGGAACCTACACCCCACTTGCTTTTGTGGGGAAAAGACGGATGTATGACCTGCTAGGGCGGTGCCACAACTACTAGGTTGTTGGTAGATAGTGTAGGGATGTACGAGCATGAGGACCCACACCCTCGTAAGACAGCGTAGTGACCTTTGGGGGCCTGGTACTATGTCTCATAGTCTTGGCACACCAGTGGTACTCTGGTGTGGTTCCAGTTCTGAGTGGTAGGGTGGCATCGTACCTAGTTGGAAGGCAGCCCAGAATCAACCTAGACGAGCTGGATCGTGGATGATGGTGATCTTGTGGGTAGTGTAAACCTCTGCAGAGTTTCTAGTTGATCGATCGATACATATGCCGGCTTGTCGGCTATGGACCTTTCCTGAGTTTCGGCTTCACTTGACTAGTGAGAGGAGTCCTTTCTACCTTCCCCGAGTTTGGTGTTGGTTTTCAGCTTTGGCCATTGAGGCAAGGTACGAGCGGGAGTCGTCCTTGTCGCCTAGAGAGGGTGAGAGTGTGGTGAGATGTGTGTGATGAGATGGGTGAACGTGTGTGGATGAGATGGATTAAAACATGATGAACTATTATTATTATAAAATATTGATGAACTAGCATAAGAAACCTACAACCATATATAACCCTTTTGCTCTACCCTTGCATTCCACTTACCACAAAGCATAGGGTGGGAGCCAGTGGCCAGTACAAAATCGTACCGATAATTGTTCAGTAGGATTGGACGTCATCTACAACGACGGCAATGGAGATTTAAGGATTAGGAATAGATGATCTCATTCCTACGCTCAAGTTTGGTTGAGAAGATCAAGTCTACGCCCGTTGACATTCTATGCCAACTCCGATGATTGCCCGTGAAGGAGGAGCCTTCACCCACTGATGCGCTACGTTGACCCCGTTTAAGATGAGTGTGTTTCCACTAGAATAACGATGTAATTAGGTGTGTTAACCAGTGTTGTAATGGCTTGTAACTTGTACTTCTGTGATGTATGACTGTGATATCAGCTGCATAAAGATAATGTGATAACTTGGTCTTTCTAGGATTATCACATTATGTTGTAATCTGTAGGTCACCCTTCGAGGAAATCGTGGATCGTTTCAGTTGGTATCCAAGCCATACTTGACCCTAGGATGAGACCCTTAGGACCAAACACTAGTATAGAAGACAAAACATCATGTCTGTTGTAGGACTATAGATGCTAACACTTGTTTTCCCCCTCCGCCTTGAATTCTGGTGTTAACTGACTTCCCTGTTTTGGAAAGCTGACTGGTAGAACCCTTTCCCATTACCACCCATGCTAGATTGGTAGCTGTGTGAGACTTTGAAGGCCTTGGAGTCACCTTAAGTCAACACTATGCATTAGGAGTTGTAATGCTGTTTTGATTGCCTGGGTCTTGGGTTGTTGTGCTTTAGTGCTTCTTATGTGCTTCTTGTTGTTTGAGTGTACGCTATAGAACCTGTTTTCATGTAAGACTCTGGACCCTGGCCAGCCCAATTAGTTGAACCCAAGCCCTCCCTTTGTCGACCAGATGACAGTTCTAAGAAGAATGCTGAAGATGGACAACGAGAATGCTAGAGGCAGACGAGCTAGATAACCTATCAGGGAACTTGGTTTAGAGAGTCTGATGGACACCAACCCTGACGTGAATTTTGGATACCTGTTGTCCATCGCTTGGGCGTAAGGGCCAATGTTGCTGTCAACATCGCACACTTGTTTAGATGGACTACTTGAGATCCGATCACCACCAGCTCACCTCTTGAAGATGTCATTGCACCTTGGTATACAAATTAGCAAGGCTCAAGATGACATAATATGTGACACAAGCAGACCTAGCAACATTAGAGCCTGATGGTAATACTAACATGACTCTCAAAATACGTTGATAGGCCAAGCACAAGGATTTATACCCTTATCCTCTTGACATGGTAGCCTAAAGCACCCTAGAGGTCCTTCAAGTACGTACTGATGACACACCTCATTGGATGATGCAGAGAAAACTAAACCTCATAGCTCGATAGAAAGGACTCTACAATATGCGTTAGTTGCCTCAGATTGACTAGCACGTCACATGTGCCCAAGAAGACCTAGTTCACCATCTTCGTGGAGGAGCTAGATAAGTTTGTCATGGTTTGACAACATTTTGACCTATTTGGAGCAGACGAAAGACATGAGAAGCGAGAACTCTTGTTTTAAAAAGCTCGCATTTCTGAATTCTAAGAGATAAGAAGTTGGTATGAGTGACCGCAGATAAAATAATCTAGGGAACTACCCTACATGTAACCATGAAGTTAGCTGCAGTATTCATGCCCTCTAGACTTGGAGGCATTGCTTGGTCAACAATGAATGTGAGATCTACACAGATCATAAGAGCCTCAAGCACTTTTATGCAAGATAAGTTGAATGTGAAACATCACAGATGGTTAGAAATAATAAGGGATTATGATATGAAGATTCGTCACCATCCGGGAAAAGCCAACATTGAAGTAAATAGCTTAAATAGAAGGAGCAACTAGGACACTTGGTTGCCACAGAGTGATTGCTTTGGTTACCAGAGAATTTGAGAAGAAGATCCAAGAAGCGCATAAATTATGGTAGAATATCCAAGAAGATCGAGACACTTACGCCGAGGAGTGGATCAGATTATAGAAGACCTACTTAGAAGTGTGAATCTCAACTTGCGGATCGAATTAGGAGAAAAGCCTACCCTTCATCGAATTCTCCTACAACAACAGCTATCAAGCGCGACCCCGCTTATGTGATTAGAAGTTGGAGATAGATAGCTCGTTGGATCGGTCTCGATCAAAGAAGCCAAAGAGCGAGTGACTAAGGATAGAGAGAACCTGAAGATAGCCTAGACCTATCTGAAGAGCTATACCAGAAGAAGCAAGGTGAGATCTCGGTTTCAAGGTTGATGACTAAGTGTATCCCGAGCTTGAAGTTGGCTATAGTTGGTTTCACCTTTCGAAGGCACCACGAGGTTACACGTTAAGGCAAGCTAGCATCTCGCTACGTAGACACCTACAAGATCTTGAATTGAATTGGGAAGATGTCTATAAGTTGGAGAGGCCATCTAACCTAGCTTGAGTATACCCCGTGCTCTATGACTTGCATCTGGGAAAAAGGTCCTAGAGAGATGTGGATAAAGAAGCTCCATATTTAAACCAGGGATATGTAATACCCGCTTGTGTACTATCTTTTGTGGAGCAACCACAATAAAAGAGTAGCAAGCTTAGAAGTAAGAAGAACTCTGAAAGCAATACCCCCACCTCTTCACCGATCGAGCAACGCCTTAATCTCGGGGACGAGATTCCTATGAGGAGGAAGGAATGTAACATCCCGGGTTTTTGAGTAACCAAAAATATGAGCTTTTTAAAATTTTTCCTGCAAATGTGTGAAGCATGTAGTTTCTAGATCAACCTGAGTTCGACCCGCTAACAAATCATTGCATACATTTAGAATTGTTTGTAGGATGCCGGAGTTCTTTAGTTAGGTTAGGGTTTGTGTCGGAGTGCACGAATCTGTAGCATTCCCCACTTGGATTCCCATCCAAAATTCTCCCAAATTCCATTTGAGTCTTTTCCAAAATCCCCCCTTGGGATTTCCATCTCAAATCCTCCTTGAAAGTCATGTCAAATCCCTTGCTCCATCTCAACCACTTGAATATAATGAGAAAATCATCCTTTTCCTCCAGGGCTCAAACCCTTTCTAAATTTCTTCTAAAATATCCTTTCTAAAATAACTCTTTGATTCTCATCTCAAATCTTTTCCATGTTCATCTTCAATCCCATACAAATCCGCTCCGTGGATTGACTCTAGTCCTATAGAGTTTCCCTCAACTCTCTTGAAATACACCTCGATCTCCATTCGAAAATCTCCCAACTCTTTTGAATTCTTCCCCTCAAATTCTCCTTAAGAATTCGATCTTAAAATCCCTTTTATGTAAAAGGGAAAACCCCCTTTCCTTCCTCTTCAATCTAGCCCCACCAGCCCATCATTCCTCCTCTCATCCTCCCATTTCCGACGGCCCAACCTGCAAAGCAAGCCCAGCTCGCCCCTACCCTCTTCTTCTGCTGCCGGCCCAGCCAACCCCACAGGCCCATTCGCGCCCTCCTTCGATTCGTAGGCCTACTCCCACCTCATGGACCTACCGGCCTACCAAGCGCGCCCCTGCCCCAAAACCTAGTGGGAGCAGGCACTCCCAGGCGCCGCCGCCGCCATGGGATGGCCTTGAGCCCCTAGATGCCTTGATGTCCGTACGAGCATCGCCAGATCGACTGCCGCATGTCCCAGCTGTCCCATTAATGGCACGAATGCTGGCACGGCCTTCGAACCCTAGCCAGCCACGCTATAAATACTCCACAGCCGCTGCTCCTCTACCATTCCCCATCCACCGCCGCCATGCCTCTCCTCCCTCGCTGCTCTCCTCCGCGTCGCGCAACCGCCACTGTGACTCGCTTTTCTGTCGTGGCCTCACCATTCTTGTCCATGACCTGGAGCGACCCGCTGAGCATGGGATCCTGCTGCACCCCTGCTCTTTGACCCAGGCTACGCACTGCCTCGACACTGACCGCCGCGACAACCACCTCGATGCCGACGCAGTTCCTCCTCACCAAGCCGCGGCCACGCGATGCCACGACCCCAATCCTACTCGCCTTTGACCTCAGCTATGTCAATGTCGCTCTGATGGGAGCCACGACGCCACGCCCTCCTCTATGGTGCCATGCTCCACCACCGTGAGCTCCTCCCTATCCCCGCGATGCCGCCTGGTGCCTCGCTGCAACCACCCTGCGTGGATGACCACGCTGGGGACCGACCCATGGCCGAGCCTCCTCCATGACGTCGAGTTCTTCCTTGACCCCGCCTGGAGCGCTCGCGGCCACGACGTCGGGTGACCCATTCTTGCCATCGCTTGTCGCGCGGTCACCACGACCGGTCTCTGCACTAGCAGCCATGCCGGACTCCGTCAGTGGCACTCCACCGCAAGCACCTGCTGCCACCACCACCACGCCGATGAAAGCATCTAGGCCCCGGGAGTTGGTTTCGGCAATTGATGACAACGCATTATTACCATGACTAATGTGTATTTGCAGAAACTTTGATAAGTTAGGTCATGGGGTTGATAACTACTTTGGGCACTATGATATTCATGCCCCTTGATGGAAATTATTTCGGTTTTCAAAGGATCGATGACATGATTAAGGACGGTTAGTTCCGGATGTCAAGGTGTTGAGTTTCATCCAGAATAGTCGTTAGGGTCTTCGCTTCTTTCCTTTGGCCGTACTATAAAGGGAGGCATGAGCGAGTAGCTTGACCTAGGTGAGTCTTTTGTTTAGGTATGGTGCACACTTGTCAAACTTAGCACTAGGTAGCTCAGGTAAAGCTTAAAGTTCAGTTGGAAGCAACTCAGTTCAAGTTGCGTCGCGTTTCGAAGTCGTCTGAGCCGTTTACCCCTGACCGGACGTGGTCTCGGTCTCGACCGGACGCGTCCGGTCAGTACTAATAGTCACTGTGTTTTCAACCTGGTTGACCGGAGGCAGTTCCTGCGAGAACCGGATGCATTGATCATGTTGACACGTGTCTCAGAAGGTAAGCATTCTAATCGGACGCGACTGGGAAGTGATCGGATGCGTCCGGTCACGTTACAGTAAGGTACATTACTGACCTGACACATCCAATCATCTCTGATCGGACGCGAACGAGCATCAGGTCAAAGTACAGTAAGGTCCTTGCACGACCAGACATGTCCGGTCACCCCTGATCGGTGCGTCCGGTCACTCAGTAATGTTGTTCAGTTTTTCGACCGTTACGTTTGATCGGCGCGTCCGGTCACATCGACCGGCGGGTCCGGTCAGTGCCTATTTTGCTGAGTTGGCAGGTAATGGTTGGATTTGACTGTGGGATGTATAAATACATCCCCTTCACCTCTTTTAGAGGTCTCTTGCTCATTTGTTCAGCTGAGAAACACCTTTCAAGTGCAAGGAAGTGCAAGAGCTCTAGTGAGGGTAGTGATTTGAGAATCAAAGTTTGAGAATCCCTCATTAGTGACTAGGGAGTAGCAAGTGTGCATCCACCTTCTCATTAGGCTTGTTTTGGTCAAGTGAGAGTTCTAGCTTGTTACTCTTGGTGATCGCCATCACCTAGACGGCTTGGTGGTGATTGGGAGCTTGGTGATCATCCGGCGAGTTTGTGGATGACCCAACTCATCTTGTGAGCGGTTTTGGGCGATTCACCACAACAGAGTGTTAAAGAATCAGCCCATAGAGAGCACTTGATCCTTGCACGGATCAAGGGGGAGCTACACCCTTGCGCGGGTGCTCCGACGAGGACTAGTGGGGAGTGGCGACTCTCCGATACCTCGGGAAAACATCGCCGTGTTCCTAACCCTTACTTTCAAGCATTTACTTTCTTGTATTACTTTCATTGCTTGGTTTACTTTCCTAGAATTGTCATGCTAGACTAGGATTGGAACTTAGGGTGCAAAACTTTTTACCGGTAGAATCACTAGGAACACAAGTAGGTACT
Organism: Saccharum hybrid cultivar R570; assembly: GCA_038087645.1. Taxonomy (NCBI): domain Eukaryota; kingdom Viridiplantae; phylum Streptophyta; class Magnoliopsida; order Poales; family Poaceae; genus Saccharum; species Saccharum hybrid cultivar. The sequence goes on from JAQSUU010000707.1 coordinate 13,778,147, forward strand.
AGGGGTGAACTTTGGCTTGTAGGATTTAATTTTTGCAATTAATTTTTAGAAAAACCCAATTCACCCCCCTCTTGGGCATCTTGATCCTTTCAATTGGTATTGGAGCATAGTTTCTCCTATTTTAGGCTTCACCACCTAGAGCATGATGTCTAATGGGGAAGGACCACCTCCCATCTTTGAGGGAGATGATTTTCCATATTGGAAAATTCGCATGGAGGCATACCTCAAAGCCATAGATGTTGGGTGTCTTAGAGCCGCAACCGAAGGGCTTCCCGCTATCAAGGATCCCGCCAACCCAAGTGGTGACGAGGAGAAGTACGACTGGTGGAATGCAAAGGCAAAAAATGCACTCTACCAGGCATAGGAGGCTTGCTCATGTTGGAATGAACACTCTCAACAAGCTATTGAAGAAAGAATTAGTAAGAGGCTTAAAGGATGTCAAGTTTAAGAAGGACAAACCTTGTAGTGCATGTCAAGCCGGCAAACAAGTTGCAGATACTCATCCAACCAAAGCTTATATGTCAACATCAAGAGTGTTAGAACTTCTACACATGGATTTGTTTGGTCCTACAACTTATAAGAGCTTGGGTGGAAATCTCTATTGTCTTGTGATTATGGATGACTACTCAAGATACACTTGGACTTTCTTTCTTTATGACAAATCCGAAGTGGCCAATTGCTTCAAGAAGTTTGCAAAGAGAGCTCAAAATGAATTTGAAGTCAAGATAAAGAAGATTAGAAGTGACAATGGCAAAGAGTTTGACAACACAAACATTGAAGCTTATTGTGATGAGATTGGAATCAAACATGAAGTTTCGTCAACCTACACTCCTCAACAAAATGGTGTAGTTGAGAGAAAGAACCGGACATTGGTCACCCTTGCAAGAACAATGCTAGATGAGTACAATACATCGGAAAAATTATGGGCCAAGGCAATCAACACTGCATGCTATGCTTCAAATCGCCTCTTCCTACAAAAGTTTCTTGGCAAGACCCCCTATGAGTTGCTAAATGGGAAGAAGCCAGATGTCTCATTCTTCCGGGTGTTTGGGTGCAAATGCTACATCTATAAAAAGCGTCAACACCTAGGGAAGTTTCAAAGATGTTGTGATATTGGCTTTCTCGTTGGTTACTCATCAAAGTCCAAAGCATATAGAGTATTTAACCATGCCACCGGTTTGGTTGAAGAAACATATGATGTGGAATTTGATGAATCTAACGGCTCCCAAGGAGCAATTGAGAATTGTGATGATGTAGGTGATGAACCATTGAGGAAGGCAATGAAGAACATGCCGGTGGGAGACATCAAGCCTAAAGATGATGAAGACGATGTACAAACTGTCAATCCACCATCTTCATCACATGTGCCTCAAGATGATGATAAGAATGAGAGAGTTAAAAATGAAGACATTCATGTCTCTTATGAATAAGCTGAGGCGCAAGCTCAAGATGTTGATGCTCCCCAACCCTCTCCTCAAGTGGTTGAAAGAAGAAACTCACCTCTACTTCAAGCACTTTCACAAGATCTCATCATAGAAAGTCCTACAAAGGGTGTAATGACTCAATCTCAAAAGCTTGCTTCTTTTGTTGAACATCACTCTTTTGTCTCTTGTCTTGAACCTAAGAATGTAGAAGAAGCTCTTCAAGATCCAAATTGGGTGAATGCTATGCACGAAGAATTGAACAACTTCACCCGCAATCAAGTTTGGACACTTGAAGAGCATCCAAAAGGTGCAAGAGTCACTGGAACCAAGTGGGTGTTCCGCAACAAGCAAGATGACCAAGGCATAGTAGTGAGGAACAAGGCAAGACTAGTTGCAAAGGGGTTCTCTCAAGTTGAAGGTCTTGACTTTGGAGAGACCTTTGCACCCGTTGCAAGACTTGAAGCCATTCGTATCCTTCTTGCATATGCATCGCATCATGAAATGAAACTATATCAAATGGATGTGAAAAGTGCTTTTTTTAAATGGCTTCATAAATGAACTAGTCTATGTTGATCAACCACCCGGGTTTAAGGACCCTAGATATCCTAATCATGTTTATAGGTTGTCCAAGGTGCTATATGGGCTCAAGCAAGCCCCTAGAGCGTGGTATGAGCGCCTCCGGGACTTCCTCATTGAGAAGGGCTTCACTATTGGGAAGGTTGACACTACACTATTCACCAAGAAGCTTAATGGGGAGATCTTCATTTGTCAAGTCTATGTTGATGATATCATCTTTGGATCAACAAATGAAGATTATTGCAAGGAATTTGGTGAATTGATGTCGAGGGAGTTCGAGATGTCTATGATTGGTGAGCTAACATTCTTCCTTGGTTTTCAAGTCAAGCAAATGAGAGAAGGGATTTTCATCTCTCAAGAAAAGTATACCAAGGATCTTCTCAAGATATTCAAGATGGAAGAGTGTAAGCCAATCAAGACCCCGATGCCATCTAATGGACATCTCGACCTAGATGAGGGAGGTAAACTGGTTGATCAAACTCTCTACCGTTCTATGATTGGTAGCTTGTTGTACCTTACCGCATCTAAGCCCGATATCATGTTTAGTGTGTGCATGTGTGCTCGCTTTCAAGCGTGCCCCAAAGAACCTCACCTAAGTGCCATAAAAAGAATCTTAAGATATCTTAAGCACACCCCAAGCATTGGTCTTTGGTACCCCAAAGGAGCTAGATTCCAACTAGTTGGCTATTCTGATTCGGATTATACCGGTTGCAAAATTGATAGAAAAAGCACATCTGGAGGGTGCCATTTGCTTGGGAGGTCTTTAGTATCTTAGTCATCTAAAAAGCAAAATAGTGTGGCTTTGTCCACCGCCGAGGCGGAATACATTGCCACGGGGGCTTGTTGTGCACAAATCTTATACATGAAACAAACCCTCCTAGACTGTGGAGTTGTTCTTGATAAGGTGCCACTTTTATGTGACAATGAAAGTGCCATTAAAATTGCTAATAATCCGGTACAACACTCACACACCAAGCACATTGATATCCACCACCACTTTTTAAGAGATCACGTTGCTAAAAATGATATATCACTAGAAAGTGTAAGAAGTGAAAATCAATTAGCGGATATCTTCACTAAACCTTTGGATGAGGCTACCTTTTGTAGGTTGAGAAGTGAACTAAATGTGCTTGATTCTAGTAACTTTAAAAAATGAGCTTGTGTTGTCCCTTGCATTGCACTGTATTACATGTCATGTTTAATTCTCCGCAATGCATCTAGGACTTGTCTAACACGGTTACGATAACCCTCCTTTGGAGGAGTGAAGAAGCCTAACCGTGGATCAAACTTGACAAGCAACCTAGTCTTTCTTTCTCGCTTTGCATTGCATATGCATGGTTGTTGCTTTGTCATTTCTTTTTGGTTTGTCTTTGAGCAACTTCTGTGTTCGTCCATGAATAGAGAGAGCATTTCATGCTCCCAAGGGTTCATAAACTCTATTGCATGGCCATACGTTGCTCCTTGAGTGTTTATCGTATATTTTCTTAAAAATAATACTAGCCTAACGCAAAATCTTTTGAAAAAATTTGAGGGTTTGAGAGAGGTCACTCATATCAGGTTCCAATTGGTGTTTTTTAGTCTCTTTGAATTGGAACTTGACTGAGAGAAGTCACGTCGAAGATCGGATTGAAGAAAGGCATTTTACAACGACCAGACGCTGGACCGGACGCGATGGTGCTTCATCACTGCGTCCGGTCCCGGACCCCACCACCACGTCTGGTCAAGCATGTTGAGTTCCTCGGGTGATCTCTGAACGGACTCTGTCAGCGTCCGATCAGGTCTAACCGAACGCGTCCGGTCACGCTAGGAGCTTACTGGACTCTGACCGGACGTTGCTCCACCGCGTCTGGTCAGTCGACCAGCGCGTCCGGTCATCGTGTTAAAATCGGATCTGCCCCTTCTTAACCATTCATCCCGATCCATTTTTTTTGGCCGACCTTTTCAATTCGCTCGCCGCCGCCACCGTGCCCTAGCCTGCCTCGCCGTCTCAGCCACGCTGTGCCGCACCTGCTAGCAGCGCCGCTTCGTCTCCACCGCTCGGGCGCCGCCGCTCCTTCTCCGCATCACCTTCTCCACCACCCGCGCCTGTGCACCGCCGCTGTAGCCGTGCCACCTCCTCCACAGATCGCACCGTCCGTGTGCCGCCGTCGACCGCTGCAGCCGCGCGCGCCGCCACCACTGTTACAGCCGTAGCCACGCGCACTGCCACCACCGGAGCCTCGCCACCCAGAACGCCTCCGACCGTCGCACCCGTTATCCTCCATTGACAGCTTTGACCTAACCCTAATCTGTCGCGAAGTTTTGCGACAACTGTTCTTCGTTGAGGTTTCTTCGCACGATTTCGTCTCCACAAGCACTCATCCAGCGTTTCCGTGGAAATCTCGCGCATCAAGGTCCCTCATCTTTTCACTAGAGTCTCGCCTATCTGAGGTAGCTATCATGATCTATTCTTTTCTTATCTTGTATGTTTGCTTTCATAAGGACCTCGCTCATCTGGTAGTTAAAATATAATGCTTAATAGTAGCTCAATCTATTCCATCTTTACAAAGAGTCTTGTCGGTGCTCTATGTGTAGCAGTTGATCAGTTTTGAATTCGAGGCCAAGCCTGTGGATACGGATTGAGACCAAGCCTCACGAGTGTCAGTACACCATCTTTCACTATCAGGGTTCTCTCAGTCATAGAGGTTGGTCAGTATGGTTCACTGCAAGAATGTTGGTAGTGCACCAAGTGACGGGGACACAAGTCCTCCCAGGTTGATAGAGGTAGCCCGTGGCAAGCGCAAGAAGATAGCCACCAAGAAAAGAAAGAGGACACCCACTGAGGCAGAGATAGCATAGGCAGTCGCCGATGCAGCAGAGCTTGTAGAGAGAGGTGGCAGAAGCAGTGGGATTCACATTGGCGAGCGTCGCTTTCATCTTGAAGGTCGATAGCTCGGTACTGAGGCTACAGAGAAGACAGACGATACACTTGTAGAGTAGCCCACAGAGGACACAGAGGAGATAGAGGAGCAGACCGTTCAGACTCCACCGCGTCGTCGCTCAGGACGTACGCGTGCTAGATGACTCCTAGGCCAGAGGGCCAGCGTCGTGGAGGTCGTCCACCTCCTAGGACTTGAGGTCACCCCCCAGTCGAGCACTTTGACTTGAGAGCAGCTACAGCACGCCAGGTACAGGCTCTTCGGTTTGTCGAGGTTGGTCGGTGGTTCCCACCTCAGTGGGACCCCCGAGCTTCAGAGGGCTTCTACAAACCTCTGCACGAGGATTTCTACAGAGCCTATGTTGACAGCGGGATTGCATTCAGACCTCAGAGAGTTTGTCGACTCGAGGCTTTAGTTAAGGTTGTTGGTGAGCAGCTCCGTCCACACTTGTCCTTTTTACCTAGTTTGTTAGACTTTCTAAGACGGACTGGAGCTTACTGCAGGACTTGGGTCAGAGAGTTCTACTCCTCACTTTAGATTGACCCTGCTCACGAGTTTATACACTTTGCATTCTGAGGCTATGACCGCAGACTATACAGCACCAGGGTACGAGATATTCTCAAACTCCCTGCTTTAGAGACGAAGATTCACCAGTTGTGCTTTGGATAGACTTCACCACCGAGACGTCCTCACGAAGGTACAGTACCACCCACAGACATGATCAGACCTTACTTCCATGAGCCGTTTGACGAGGGGTCCAGACGTACACCTATCAGCTTGACACCCCTTTCTAGAGTGCTTGATGCTATTGTGAGGCGGACTCTTCTTCCGAGGCTAGAATACAGAGAGGGCCTGACACGTATGTAGCTTTGGATTGTTCATCACCGCATCTCTCAGACACCGTTTGATATTTGGGATTTGATGCTATGTGAGATGGAGGACACTTTGGCAGAGGGCTTCAAGGGTCACCATCAGTTACCATATGCGCACTGGATCTACTTTATCATTCGATCTACGTGTGACCTACCTGTAGAGATTAGGGCTGAGATCTCTGATACCACTACTACATTCTCAGAGTATGACATTTGACAGTTGTGGGCTTCAGTTACTAGAGAGCAGGCACCTAGGCCGAGACAGCGTTAGAGGACAGAGGTTTCAGAGATAGCAGCTGAATAGGACATGACCGTTGAGGGTCTTGCTAAGGCCAAGCTTGCAGATCTTGATGCTCAGCCAGTTGATCCAGTTGAGGATGACGCCACTGACAGCACAGACGAGGACTACCATCCTATTCCCCGATACCACTCTCCTCGGTCTCACGACCATGAGGCCAGTGGTTCAGGATTAGCCTCAGGCTCAGACCTAGCCATGGTGGCTATCCTTGAGAGGCTGACCTAGGCCCAGGAGAGGCACGAGGTTCAGATGCAGCGACAGGCTTAGGACACAGCAGCTGCATTCGCTCAGATCTAGGCTCATCAGGATGAGTTCCAGAGGCAGCAGCTGGAGTTTCAGAGGTAATAGTTTGAGATGCAGAAGCAGTAGGCAGCCACCCAGCAGCAGTATCTTGAGCTCCTGTGACACCTCATCTCTGTTGGGGTTCCTCCACCACCGTCTGTTCTTGCTCCAGCACTACAGTCTAGTGGACCTCAGAGTTAGGGACAGCCGAGCTTTCAGTTTACCTCTCCCTAGCAGCAGGTTCCTCAGACCTTTCAGTCTCTGAGCTACACTCCTATTCAGACGGGGTTCACTCCACCAGCTTAGCCTAGACCTCACCTTCTGACAGGCACTCCTTTCACTGACTTGAGTGCTTCCTACAGCGAGTTGACTGGTCAGTCGACACCCTCGCACACCACTGTTGTGACCTCTTCAAGGATGTCGGCTTCCGAGACTATGGCTCCTCCAGTGACAAGGACCGGGACTACAGAGACAGTGTCGTCGTCAGTTGCCTTGACAGATCCTCCCACAGTTGATGTTTTTCAGGCTCCTATGATAAAGACTGCTCCTATTGTTGCTACTACGTCTTTAGTTTCTGCTCCTGCTCTACAGACCTAGACTGCTTCACTGCCACGTGTATCTACTGAGGGTCAGCCTGACAGTTCAGAGTATGAGGATGATACTTCACAGTTTATGATCACTCCATGCTCCTCGGCACCCGACACGACTATTTTTGTTCCCCCATCGGATCCTTAGTTTTGTTTTTGGCATTTGATGCCAAAGGGGGAGAGAGAGTAGATTCAGGGGGAGTGTTGATAGAGGGTTTTGTTTTTCTGTGTGATACATTCATGCATCATGTTTACTTTCTTGCCCTGCATTTTGTGACATGTGTGCTTGTGAGATACGTGAGTCATATGTGGTCTATCTTGTCTATTTTATATATCATGTCACTTATTTGGTTCTAGCTCATAAGGTTGTGCTTCCATGCCTTACTCCGATTTCATATGAGCTATGTTTTATGTGTTATCTCTTCATGTTTTATCTTATGAGTACACTCTGTTGGCTTGAAACACATAAGCAATTTCTAACCCCTTGTGCTTATTGATTTTTGCTTATGTGAACCAAGCATGTTCGAAAACCTCAACTCTTAAATCTTCTGAATCTAAGTGTTGTCATCAATCACCCAAAAGGGGGAGATTGAAAGCATCTAGGCCCCGGGAGTTGGTTTCGGCAATTGATGACAATGCATTATTACCATGACTAACGTGTGTTTTGCAAAAACTTTGATAAGTTAGGTCGTGGGGTTGATAACTGCTTTGGGCACTATGGTATTCATGTCCCTTGATGGAAATCATTTCAGTTTTCAAAGGATCAATGACAATATTAAGGACGGTTAGTTCCGGATGTCAAGGTGTTGAGTTTCATCCGGAATAGTCGTTAGGGTCTTCACTTCTTTCCTTTGGCCATACTATAAAGGGGGGCATGAGCGAGTAGCTTGACCTAGGTGAGTCTTTTTGTTTAGGTGTGGTGCACACTTGTCAAACTTAGCACTAGGTAGCTCAGGTAAAGCTTAAAGTTTAGTTGGAAGCAACTCGGTTCAAGTTGCGTCGCGTTTCGAAGTCGTCTGAGCCATTTACCCCTGACCGGACGTGGTCTCTGTCTCGACTGGACATGTCCGGTCAGTACTAACAGTCACTGCGTTTTCAACCTGGTTGACCGGACACGGTTCCTGCGAGAACCAGACGCGTTGATCATGTTGACACGTGTCTCAGAAGGTAAGCATTCTAATCGGACACGACTGGGAAGTGATCGGACGCGTCCGGTCACGTTCCAGTAAGGTACTTTGCTGACCTAACGCGTCCGATCATCTCTGATCGGACGCGAATGAGCGTCAGGTCAAAGTACAATAAGGTCCTTGCACGACCGGACGCGTCCGGTCACCCCTTATCGGTGCGTCCGGTTACTCAGCAATGTTGTTCAGTTTTTCGACCGTTACGTTTGACCGGCGCGTCCGGTCACGTCGACCGGCGCGTCCGGTCACGTCGACCGGCATGTTCGGTTAGTGCGCATTTTGCTGAGTTGGCAGGTAATTGTTGGATTTGACTGTGGGGTGTATAAATACATCCCCTTCACCTCTTTTACAGGTCTCTTGCTCATTTGTTCAGCTGAGAAACACCTTTCAAGTGCAAGGAAGTACAAGAGCTCTAGTGAGGGTAGTGATTTGAGAATCAAAGTTTGAGAATCCCTCATTAGTGACTAGGGAGTAGCAAGTGTGCATCCACCTTCTCATTAGGCTTGTTTTGGTCAAGTAAGAGTTCTAGCTTGTTACTCTTGGTGATCGCCATCACCTAGACGGCTTGGTGGTGATTGGGAGCTTGGTGATCATCCGACGAGCTTGTGGATGACCCAACTCATCTTGTGAGCGGTTTTGGGCGATTCACCATGATGGAGTGTCAAATAATTAGCCCATAGAGAGCACTTGATCCTTGCGCGGATTAAGGGGGAGCTACACCCTTGCGCGGGTGCTCCAACGAGGACTAGTGGGGAGTGGCGACTCTTCGATACCTTGGGAAAACATCGCCGTGTTCCTAACCCTTACTTTCAAGCATTTACTTTCTTATATTACTTTCATTGCTTGGTTTACTTTCCTAGAATTGCCATGCTAGACTAGGATTGGAACTTAGGTTACAAAACTTTTTACCGGTAGAATCACTAGGAACACTAGTAGGCACTAGGGGTGAACTTTGGCTTGTAGGATTTAATTCTTGCAATTAATTTTTAGAAAAGCCCAATTGACCCCCCCCCCTCTTGGGCATCTTGATCCTTTCAGTCGAGCCATGCCCCACCATCATCCTCGCCATCATGTCGTGCTCTGTCTCTGGCACCCTGACGTCATGCCGCAGCTCATTGGTGAGCCAGCAGAAACCAAAGCTTCCACCTTTTCATCATCTACGTCGCTCATCCTTGCTGAGGCCGGCCCCTGGTGCCACTGTTCTCACCTTGCAGGGCAGCAGCGGTAGTCGGGGCTCCAACTCATCATCGGGAGGCCTTGGCCCTATAGTTCACCTCCTCCGTGACCATCGATGGGAGCAGCAGTAGTAGGACATCGACGCCCAGGAGCTCTTTCTCATCCTCTATTTGTGCCCCAACATCGACTTCGGCATTCTTTACCTTGCCTCGTCCTTGCCTAGGTACAGCAACTGCCGCCGAAAGGGCGCCGACCCTGCTGTGCCATTGCCAGGCCTCGCTGACTGTCCTGGACAGCAGCACCACCTCGACCCATCCATCATTGTGTCCGGCCTTTATGTCATGGTTTTGCTTTGTAGGGAGGCCGCGCCTCGCACTTTCCTTAGCATGGCTGCCCTGCTCTGCATCGTCGGAGCTCCGTCGCCACTCTCGACCTCTTGCTGTCACGTTCGACCAGCGGTAGCCAGCCCCAAGCCACCTACGGCAAAGTCTAGCCAGCCAATAGCTAGATGTGGCCAGCTGTGGGTGGCTAGCAGGAAGCCACAGCTGGGCACAGCTGGCTGCAGCAGACCAGTAGCTAGCCGTAGCTTGTCGGGATGCGCCGCAGCGGTTCTCCACCATCCTCATAGCAAGGTTGATCTCTCTCTCTAACCTAGCCGACATCGTCTTTGACATTAGCAAAGCTATGCATTCCATTTCTTTTACATACTCATACAACATTGTATCATCTATACTCATTGATACTTGATACATGATCTATCTATAATGATTATCTACACTTCATGATCATGCTACCTATTCCATGCCTGTGTCGTGCCTTCGCCGTCGGTCTATCTCCATCATTGTTGCTATGGATATGTGTCACTCCACCGGGTTGTGTTGTGTGTGTGGGGTGGTTCATTGTTGGTTGTGTGTTGTTCATCTCCGTTTGTGGACCGTGCCTTCAAGCCAGTTGGGAAGCGATGTGCTTGACCGTTGCAATCACGAGTTCGTTTTGCCATGGCCGTGATGACAAGCATGTCCCTTCTCTTGTGTTTAGTTGTCTCTGAGGTGCTATAATCGTTAGCTCCTATCTACGTCCCTAGGACGCGGTCATCGTGGACTCGGTGTCGATATCGACGCGGTTCTTACCAACACCATTCGAGCCCTATGTTACCTAGTCTAGTGGTATATGATATAGGGGACAACTTTCGTAAAGCCATCGGAAGCCAACTTTCTTAGGTGAAGCTCATGGCCGCAAGTCACCTTGCTATGACCATCGGCCTCTACCTCTCTTTCTCTCGTTTTTATCCTAGCCACCCCGTATGCTTGTGCTACTTTGACCATGGCGTTTCTTTGGATCTAGCGGTTACAACTGCATCACTATGAACCATAGGGATAGCCTTGTGCCGGTTTAGTTGCACAGTCATGGTGCCCTACGAGTGGGTTTGGATCGTGGGATTGTGTCCCCTTTCTTCCAACCTTCATCCGTTCCATGACGAGTTGGTCGAAAGAGTGCGGATTCTATTCTCCTCTCCTCTCTCGTTCTCAGTCCTCGTCGATCAAGTAAGAAGTGATGGTGCCCTTTGCTTGTTTGGTGTTTATTGCTTTCTTGATTCCATTCCTTCGATTCCCGTCGTTGCTATGGTGAGTGGATCAAAGGAAGGTGAATCTCATGCCTCTTTTCGTCTTTTGGCTCTTCCATGCTTGAGCCCTTGTATGCTTGTACCTTCTTCGACCACAGCATTTCTTTGGTTCTTGCAATGACAACCGCACCGCTAAGAACCCTAGGATTGTCTTAGTGCATTTAGTGCACCTAGGTCTTGGTACCCAATAAGTAGTTTGGGCACTTGTGCTCTCTTGTGTGTCGCTTCTTTCGATGCCCCATCTCTTGCCATGGTGTGTGTAATGGAAGAAGTGGACCACCTCTCTTCTCTTCTCCCCGTTCCACCCTCTCCTGGTTCTCATCAATTATAGTGGCGTACGGATTGAGAGAGTACAGAACTTCTCTTGCTTATAGTCTTTTCGGTTCTCGTCATTCTCCATGAAGCTTGGATCGAAGGCCGTGAGCCGTGGTGCTTGCCTATGATAAGTTAGAGCCTATGCCATTTGTATTTAAGTCGTACCGGTCGACACGATCGACCTGGAAAGTACTGGCTAGGCTAAGGCTTAAGCTTGTGCTTAGCAAACAACCACTCCTATTCTTTTGGCCCAGGGATCGGACATCCGCTGAGAGGGCTAAGTCGTCCTCCCTTGTTGTGTTCTTCTGGTGTAGTTGCTCTTTCTACGCCTTGTTGCCTCCTTTTGTAGTCTTTCTAGGTTTAGTGGTTTGATTGCTCTTTTGCTTGTTGTTGTATTGAGTTAGTTGCATCGAGGTTAGCGTTGAACGATCCGGAACCTGACGGAGGAAGGACACACGGATGGAAGGACCCTAGAGGAGAACGACTGCAAGTGCATTGAGGATCCCAAAATGACATTCAACAGGTGCCACATCCCACCCAACCTCATAGAATCCTATTAGGCATGCTACAATGTAGATGCTAGTGCTTTACTTTTCTGCAATTGAACTAAGACAGGTTGCATGGTAGAATTGCTTGTAAGCCTTTACCTTGTTGCAATCTATTCCCCTGCACACCCGCTGTTAGGCTAGATGCTCGCTTACTACTTACTATTGTTTCTACTACACATTATATCTGTGAAGTGGTGCATGGTGGATGACTGTTAGTGAGTGGATAAGGCACGTGGTGCCGAGAACATGGTAATAACTTGGTAATGACCTCGGGGAGATCTTGGCGTGCGTCTTGGGTGTGTGGTGAGGGTCGAGTCGATCAAGCAGGACATACGACAAGTCTTGGGACGAGTCTTGCTAGGGGATGCTACCTGGGCATTTCCCCATGAGAGGTACATGTGGCGGGTGCATGTGATAGGGAGAGATCCCAGGGTGGAGTGTCTTTGTGGGATGAAGCCTCGGGATGGAGGTGCTATTTTAGCATGGGGCACCGGATGTCCCGTCGAGCGGGGCATCGGTTCACCCCTCGTGAAGGCGTCCTGTTCAGTCACCCTAAGGACTGGTATGCCTCGAGAACTCGGTCTTAGGAACCTACACCCCAGTCGCTTTTGTGGGAAAAAGACGGATGTACGACCTGCTGGGGCGGTGCCACTACTACTAGGTTGTTGGTAGATAGTGTAGGGAGGTATGGGCATGAGGACCCACAACCTCCTAAGACAGCGTAGTGACCTTTGGGGGCCCGGTACTATGTCTCACGGTCTCAGCACGCCGATGGTACTCCGGTGTGGTCCCAGTTCTAAGTGGTAGGGTGGCATCGTACCTACTTGGAAGGCAGCCCGGAATCTGCCTAGACGAGCCGGATCGTGGATGATGGTGATCTTGTGGGTAGTGTAAACCTCTGCAGAGTTTCTGGTTGATCGATCGATACATATGTCGGCTTGTCGGCTATGGATCTTTCCTGAGTTTCGGCTTCACTTGACTAGTGAGAGGAGTCCTTTCTACCTTCCTCGGGTTTGGTGTTGGTTTTTGGCTTTGGCCGTTGAGGCAAGGTACGAGCGGGAGTCGTCCTTGTCGCCTAGAGAGGGTGAGAGTGTGGTGAGATGTGTGTGATGAGATGAGTGAACGTGTGTGGATGAGATGGATTAAAACTTGAACTATTATTATAAAATATTGATGAACTTGCATAGGAAACCTACAGCCATATATAAGCCTTTTGCTCTACCATTGCATTCCACTTACCACAAAGCATACGCAAAGCATAGGGTGGGAGCCAGTGGCCAGTACAAATCGTACTAATAATTGTTCAGCAGGATTGGACGTCATCTACAACGACGGCAATGGAGACATTTAAGGATTAGGAATAGATGGTCTCGTTCCTACGCTCAAGTTTTGTTGAGAAGATCAAGTCTACGCCCGCGGACATTCTACACCAACTCCGATGATTGCCCGTGAAGGAGGTGCCTTCACCCACTGACACGCTACGTCGACCCCGTTGAAGATGTGTGTGTTTTCGCTAGAATAACGATGTAATTAGGTGTGTTAACCTGTGTTGTAATGACTTGTAACTTGTACTTCTGCGATGTATGACTGTGATATCAGCTGAATAAAGATAATGTGATAACTTGGTCTTTCTGGGATTATCACATTATGTTGTAATATGTGGGTCTCCCTTCGAGGAAATCGTGGATCGTTTCACAACCTCAGAGCCAATGATTCAGCGGGAGAGGAGCCAGGGAAGGACGAGTGTCCTCCAGGGGCCAGGGTGCTCCAGGGGCCGGCGTGCTGCTCCACAGATAGCCGGCGTGCTCCATGGGCCGGCGTGCTCTAGGGGCCGGCGTGCTCCAGGGGTCGGGGTGCTTCAGGAGCCGGCGTGCTGCTCCACGGACAAATCCTCCAGGGCTGGCATGCTCCACCGTGGCTTGCTCCAGGGGGCAGCGGGGCGAGATCTGGGGCGGGATCAGGGGCGGCGGACAGGAGTTGTGAGTGGAAGGGATTGGGGGCGGGCTAGAGGGCGGCGGCGGACAGGAGTTGCAAGCGTTTGGGGGCGGGACGGGCTGGATTTCAGAGCGAGCTAAGGGCGACGGCGGGGTGGGTGGGCGGGCGGGCAGAATTTTGAGTCAGAGGACGCGCGCGATGGCGGGAGATGAGAACAGCCGGCGGCGCCTCCTTTTCTCTAGATTTGGGATTTGGAAGAGGAGGTCTAGGGTTTGGGCGCGCGAGCAAGGTGGGGCCCGACTTTATTAGTGATAGACAGATTGATGCTCTATCTGTTTTCAGCGTCCGGTAGTCCAACGTTACAGATCATTAGCTATAGCGACAGACAGATTATCTCTAAATCAGGAATTAGCGTCAGATTGTCTCTGAGATATGTTTAGCGTTAGATCATCCATCGATAAAAAAAAGTTTTAGCGTTAGATGTCTGGCGCTAATTTGGCGTTGTGGTGTAGTGCGCCCGTATACCTCCCCAGACCCAGCTGGATACTTTTTGCACACGTACACGTAAAGCCCGAGGACGAACACCGTCTCGACTCACGAGTACCAAGCACCACCCAAACTGCAGGCTTACAACAGCCACGGCGTGGCGCAGGCTATCCTCTACGTGGCAGCGCAGGCTGACGCCACCGTCGTCGTCGAGGGAGCACCCCTTGGGAGCCATCCCGGGGATCCACGCGACGCCGATGACGACGGCCCACAGCCCCTGGAACGCGATGGACGCGGACCGGACGAGGCTCACCACGAACTGAAGCTTCGCGGGGAGCCGGCCGGCGGCGCCGAGGAGCGCGGTGGTGAGGCACGTCGCGGCGGCGGGCTGCTGGAACCAGTGCAGCCGGCCCTCGACGCCCGCGTGGTCCGTGGAGTGCACGTGGAACACGAACAGCTCCTGCGCGTGCAGCGCTGCCAAGAGGAGCATGCAGAGCGTCGTGTGATGACGACGGTGCAGGGAGCGGTGGCGGTCGAGGTAGATGGGGGAGCCGGCGTAGACGAGGAGCGAGGCGTACATGATGGCGGCTCGTGGTTGGGGAGGCGTTCCGGCGGGATGGAGCCGTCGGCGCGGAAGGGCCCGTAGACGCCGCCGGCGAGCATGATGATGAGCTCGAGGCGACGTACGATGCGATGATGTCGGGGAAAGGGAGACCAAGAGCCTGATGTTGTTGAAGAGATGCCACAGGCCGAGGCCTGAGAATATCAGCCCGCCCAGGATGCGGCTGATGCTTTTATCAATGGCGCCGCGGGGCAGCATCATATTCGTAGCTCAGTCTCAGCAGCTTAATTGTGCTCGTTGCATGTGGCGGTTATTGTTTTCTTGGTGCTAATAGTAAATTCTTCGTTGCATTGGCATGCTCTGGATTTTGCATGTATGCATGTAAGGGTCATTGGTTAGGGTAATGATCATATATATCGATGGCAGAAGAGCAAATATATAGACTCGAGTGGCGATGGCAATGCAGAGGAGAGGAGTTGCTTGTTGTTTGATCCCCAAAGTCAAGAAGATACGGTTAGCTGTAGGTTGTCACATCAAAGTCGTTGGGATAGCTCAGTAGTTATTATATTACTAGATAAGATTTTGGTCTAAAAAATACAATTCTAGATGTATTTTTATTAAAGTGTTTAAAGGTTGATGAAATATATAGATAAAACCATTAATGCTTATGTTTCAAATAAGTATAATATAAGAAAATATATTATGATGCGAAAGCGTATGTAGTTTAGTAGTTACAAGAGCCTCAGTAGCACCTCAAGTCCTAGGTTCTGCTCATTATGGGAGCGAATATTCCAGATTTTTTTATCGGCATTGTGCTTTCGTTGAGTGGTAGACGACATTTTGATCGTTAGCGAGGTGCCTATGCTGACTTCGTCAGTCTTGAGGATTTGTTAGCCCCTTCGAAGATGCACATAGGGGTATGGTTTGCGTGCGTATGTTCATAGGAATGAGTGTGTATGCATTGTGGCTGTCTGAGTGGTATTTTCATAAGGATGAGTGTACATGCATTATGGGTGCCTGAGTTATACTATGTAATTGATGAGCGTGTGTGCGTTGTGATTGACTCTGCAAAAAAAATTATATCATGATAAATTTAAAGAAATAGTGACGCGTCTGTGGTGACTTCGTCAATATCGAGAATTTGCCTGACCCGGTCTTCGAAGATGCTTATAAGGGTACGGTTCGTGTTCATGCGTTGGGTAGGGTTTGCATGCATACGTGCGTCATAGGGGTGAATATACGTGTGTTGTGAGTGTCTAAGTTGTACTGTTTAATAGGTGAGTGTGCTTGCGTTGTGAGTATCTGAGTTGTACCGTGTAATTTCAAAAAAGATATCTTATGATAAATTTAATGATACTGATTTTATATCATAACTATTTATATTCTTTACATATAATTAGTTAAATTTGAGATATTTTAACTTGGTATTGCACTTCAATTGTATTCTTTGATGGGTGGAAGGAGTACACCACAAGGAAGCTCAATTAAGTAGCTGAGGTACGTTTACACGCAACGCACATAACTATACTTATATTGCACATGCTGCATCCACGTGTTACAAGCTCAATTAAGTAGCTTACGTTCGTTTACACACACACACACGTGTAATTGTTATCCAATGCTCTGCCTGTGCACGCATAACGGCCGGGCCAAAAGTAAAAAGGATCTCGATCGTCCTTTGAATTGTTGTTAAGTAGTACTAGTCTATGTCACTCTATGTTTGCCAGCTGCCTGACGAACGAGTCTTAATTTGTTCACAGTGAACTTCAGTGTTCATCACATCGTAATTTTACTCTCCATCCATACACTAGATCTCTTGCATTGTAGCACTACTACTACCATACCTGTGAAAGGGCGTGCGCGAAGAGTTAGTATGGCAATTGGGCGGATTCAAATTGGGTGGAGTCTTCACGGACCAGAACCCGAAACCCGAACTCAAAACCCGAAACCACCCCGAACACCGGTTCGGGTGATAATCCAAATCCAAAACCAAACCCGGTGATCCCCGAAACCTGAATGGTTAACTGAAACCTGAAACCGCCCACTGCCAATAAGAAAAATAATAAGTAAGGAATTTTTAGCAACATATATATGACATATATTACATATTCAAATGTATAAACAAGAGGCGATAAACAACAGACAATTTCATGACTCAACTTAGAACAAACTTAATAGCTTACATAAACAAATTATTAATAAAAACACTTGAGTTTTATTCAAAATGTTATATTGCGGACATCCATTGGGTATCCGCGGGTGAAAACGAAACCCGAAAGCAAACCCGATAAATTTCGGGTATCCGAACCCGAAAACCGTGGATGAAAAATCAAACCCGAACCCGAACCCGCTGGATCCGAAATCCGCGGAGCTCCTACCCGAAACCGCACCATTGCCATTCTTAGTGAAGAGTGATGGGCAGAGCTGGCGGCCGGAGGATGACTGATGAGCGGTGCAACGACGTGGTAGTCAGTGGGGCGGGTGTATGCGGCTATTATTAGGACACTACCAATCTAAAAACTAAAATGGTTTCTATGTCCATTAATTATGGTGCTAACTTAGCAAACTAGTGATGTGGCACTATGGTGAAGAAAGAGGACGTCTTATTTTTCCAGTAAGGGCGGCTCCCTTACCAGCCACCCCTATAGAGCTGACGCACGGATCGCACTAGACCAGCCAGCCTTACAAATGATTTTAATAGAGGCGGATGGTACTATGAGCTACCCCTCATTTTCTTTTTTTTGAATCAAGCTACCCCTCATTTTGTGGTGCGGCCCTACTGTCATTTTGTGGTGCCTCATTTTTCCTCCTTGGGTAACTTACTGTTACTTGAGAAAAAAAAGGGGGCCTTGGGCTACCTCCCAAAAATTGCTCTTTCAATGGGAAATGTTTTGATTTCAATTCCTTTGGGGGTGGTTGTAGAGGTAAGAAAGAGCTTTTTTTAAGTTCTAATGGCAGGTTATAGTGCTTAATTAGAGTTTTGATTTTGTCTCTCATTCTATGGTGATTGATGTAACACCTCTGGGTGTTAAGCATGCATTCACATCCTAAATCATGAGCATTTGCATTTCATACATGTTCATCATCACATGCAATTTAAGTTGGAATTTATTTAAATTATGAAAACACATGTTTGAATTCTGAATTAGTAAAAACTCTAGCTAAGAGTGGTAAAAATTTGTTGAACTATAACTCTAAATGACTTAGAAATAATTAACATGATTTTTGGAGCAAGTTTTGTATTCAAAGTCTTCCCAAATCTTGCTTCTAAAAATATTTCAGAAAATTTAGTTTTCATTTAAAAATTTGACTTTAATCATTAATTCAAAATCTATTTAGAATTTTAAAGAGTGCCCTAAATGAAAGTTGTAGACAATTAAATTTTGAACAACTTTTGTTTTGGGGGCAATTTGTGAAAATGTCCTTTTCATCTTCAAAATTTGAATTTGAATCAAATTATAAAATCTGGAATTATATTTAGAAAAGAAAAAGGAATTTCCTACCTTAATGGGCCGCCGCCCCACTTCTGGCCCAACAGCCGAAGCCGGCCCGCACCCGCGCCCGCGTCTACCTCCGTCCGCGCACTCGCCCGCACGCACTTGCTGCGCCAGCACGACCGACAGCGGCAGACCGCGCACGCCGCGTGGCGGCCATGCGCCGACGAGCTCGCCGCGCGTCGTCTTCAGCTGGTCTTCACGCCACACCTGGCCGCCCACTGCTCCGCCTTCATCTCCTCTGCCCACTGCTCACTTCCTCGCCCGCGCGCTCCTTCTCTCCCTCGCACAGCCATTGTTCCGTCGCCGCGCGCCATCACCGGCACCTTCCACCTCCAAGCCACCGTTCCCGCGCAACGGACGCGTCTCCTTCCGATTCGTCTTGCCACGCGCTCCGCCACCTCCTCCTCTCCTCCGAACGGGTCACCGTGCAATTTGCTCGTCGACGGTAAGGCTCAATTGAGCGTCTTCCCGCGCGCGCCACCGAGCCGTGCCGCCGAGCTCGCGCTCCGCCACCGGCGCCCTCGTTCCCTCTTTCTCTCCTTGCATCACGCCATCGTGTTCGCCTTTTCCACGCGGTCCTTTTGCTCTCCACGCCTCGCCCGCTCGCGACCGGAAGCGGCCGCTAGCCGTCGGCGGCCACCGCACCGCCGCGGTCCTGGGCGCCGGGATGCCCCGGTCGTGGTCACGCCCCGCTCCCCCTCTCCGTTCGCTGGGCCAAGGCGGCCTTGGGCCGAAGCCCAAGCTGGGCTGGCGCGCCTGTTTTCCCCCGCGCGCGCACGGGCCGAAAAGCCGTAGCCGGCCGGTTGATTTCGCTGGGCCGGCCCGTTAGTGATAAGAAAAATGGTTTTTCGTTTTTCTTTTATTATTTGAAAATGGAAATGGTTTGGAAAATGTTTGACTACTCAAATTTGCTCCAAATCTGTTGAAATAAATTTTGCTAGGTTCCTTATCATCAGATCTACTTGGAAAAAATATTGCATGTCAAGTTTGAAATACTTTTATGTAGAGTTTTTATTTAATCAATGAAATTGCTATTTTCTTGTTAAATATGTAATAAATCACAGAAAGCTCAGAAAAATATGTTTCCACTTGAAATAATTTTCTTTTGTGATGTACTTGCTAGGAAAAATGTATTTCATGCATGTTACGTAGAAAAATCTTGATGTGTAGTACAAGTGTTGAATATTGCTAATCATTGTTATTTTTGCTAGAGAGAAAAAGATGAATAAAACATGCATGTAATAAATTTTTCTATGGTGGTTGTTGGTTGTGTAGAATGTAGGAAAAATGTTAAATCTATTGTTTGATACTTTTCATAGTATAAACTATTTTTATGCTCATTTTTAGGCTCTAGCTTGTTATTTTTGGTGTAGGCATTTCTAGTAATCCAAATGCAATGAAAATTTTGTGGTATGCTAGATTAGATGATAAAAAGCTACTGTAAATTTCTCAGATTTTTCTGTGCTACTAAAATAGGTGTTGCTGTTTAAACCTAGTTGCAATTAGGGTTTAATTAACCTTGTTAATGCATGACTAGTTAATAGGAGTTGCTTTGGTGTATCTTTGAAGCATTAAATAAGATGTGTTAACTTAGCATGGTAGTAGTAGAAGAGAATGCAGTAGATGACATGTGCTTGTAGTATATGTTCTTGGATGATGTTGACTACCTTGTAGAAAATTTGTATTTCTACTTTATGAAATACAGTAAACCTACTTATCTACATTTCATTCATCATGACCATTACATGTCATTTTCGCAATGCACCTAGGCATAAGCACTTATACGATTGCATCATACAAGATTGCAGGAAGTAACTCTGGTACAGTTCCCGAAGAGCCGGAAGAGCAGCTCGAGGAGCAGGAAGTGCCCGAAGCGGACAAGGAGGTCGGTGAGGATCTTCTAGAGTGCCCAGACCACCGTCCGAGCTCTTTCGAGAGAGGCAAGCCCCGGAGCATTTTTCTCCCCGGTTTGCAAATATTTTATTAATGCTTTACTTTAACTGCTGCATTATGTTTATGAGTTGTTTGCAACCGTTGCTGCATTATACCTTGTTTACTCCGTTTTACCCTATCCTTGTCACCTTGTCATTCGTAGTCAAGTAATTGCTTAGCTTGCTTAGATCGGTAGAAGTCGGGTGATTTCCTGTCACCTGCGAGCTATAGGTGGTTACCTGGATCTACTTGAGAAAAGATGTCATCTAAAAATAACTAAGTGTTAATGTAAAGTTGAGACCGGACGGAAACTTGCAGGGTTTCAGACTGTAGTGTTTTCCGTCTGTGTCGATTAAGGACCGACCGTTGTTGGGCCTTGAGTCATGTTGAACGCATGCCTTACATTTAGCTGGCCGAATAATGTACCTTTCGACCGCGAAGCTGGGAGATTATTCGGGCCGAGTGGATTGCCCGTAACGCACTGTACCGGAGCAGTAGTGGCTGGATACGGGGGTGCGATGATAAGGCCAAAGAGCAGTCGGGCGGCCCCCGGGTACATGTGGTTCCTGGCAAGCTCGCGACTTTACCTGAATGGTTTACTCGGTGACCAACACCTCACTTTAGCAGGTGAGTGAGGTTTGTGTGAGAAATAAATTACCAGCTGGTTAATAATCGATTCGAATCGCCATCGTTCACTGGATAGTGAGCACTTGACTTGAGCTACTTCATCGTAGTAATATTGATGGAACACTTGGCAGTTATATGAAATATGACATAATGGGAGTTGTTAATGATCATTGGTTATCATTACCTGTTTAATTACATGTTACTCTAGTACAGGTGCAAATGTAGTTGACATGTGAATAAAGATTTAACTTGATGCAAAGCTTTTGTAAAGATTCTCTAAATACTAAAAAGGTCTTTTTGCAAATGAATCAGCTACCCCACCAGAAAGCCTGTCATGATCCTTGGTGTCTTTTATTTTTGGTTCTGTCGGTTAAGTCTAGCTGAGTACCTTCTCGTACTCAGGGCTTTGTTCCCACTTGTTGCAGATGGGCAGATGTATTACGGCTACTGTATCAACTGCCTTTATCCTGCGATGGGAGAAGCTTAGTACCATGGGCAATGGTCATTCACTACATCTCGCCTAATGCTTTTATTGGAAGATGACCCTGAGCTGGCACTGTATTATGAACTCTGTGTGAGTGGGTGTTTTGAACTAAATGCTTCCGCTACTTTTATTTGAAACTGGTTTATAATAACTATGTTTAAACTCTGATGTATTTGCTATGCGAACTTTTATATAACTTGTGATGGTGACCGCTAAACTTATTACGATCTTGGCTAGTATGTAAGTTGGTCTGAAATCCGTCGTGATTTCACGGACTACCGGGTTATACGGGCTTAAGTTTGCTAAATCGTCTGCTCGGTGGATGATTTTCTTACTTAATCTTGTATAATTGGTCGGTTATGTTACAGCTGGCATCAGAGCATGGTTTAGCGTGTTCACTGTTTACAAGTGTAGTTAAAACAAAATTTTGTTTGAAAAACATGATTTACAAACTAAAAGTGTGCTAGTGGTCATATCCTTTATGCCCAGTAAGGACTCTAGGTGGCTTATTTAAGTACTGACTTGGGGGTTCTTGCACCATATTTCTCTTTCGTTGCTCATACGGCGTGCTATTGTATGAGTGCCACTTAATTGAGTGGTAATGTATAAATCAGTTGCCTCTACGCCTTGGTAAGTGTGAGATGTGAGAGCATGATCGGATACACCGCCGATCTAGGGAGAGTGCTTATATGATACTAGAGTACTTACATGTTTTACGCATGTTTTTATAAAAAGTGTCGCATGTGTGGTTGTTCCATCCGTTGAGACGATGCCATCAATAGGACGATGTTTTGGGTGGTTACTACCGTTGTACGCGTATCTGGGGATTTATGTAGAGCGTGTAGGTAGATTTACTGCTTTCATGCATGCATGGGGTTTTGGGCTGAAATGAATTTTCTGCAGATACATAACAGCGTTTCTCGTGTAGAACATATTAGTTACGTATATGAGAGATCGCCTGTATGCCACCGAATTCATCGATAGATATCATTTATTTCTTAAGTTTGTGAGAACATAAGAAACGTGCATGCATCATGTTGCTTGTACATTTCATTCATGTCATGCATTCCTCCCCTTATAAATTGATTATCCCCTTTCGATAAAAATTATACCAACTTAAAATATGTTCTCACCAGGTAATCAAAACTTTTGGTACAGATGGCCCGCACGAAGCAGACTGCCCGCAAGTCCACAGGTGGAAGAGCACCCCGACACCAGTTGGCCCCATGGGAGCGCTGCAACACGGACACCTTTCTGAGCGAGTTTGGCATGCCAACTTTGCTTTGGAGAGTGCTCCATGATGTGGGGTACCCGGAGGGTCAGGAGCCGGTGTACTCTTGGAGTGAGAGCCAGTTAGCCGAGGATGGACTGGCAGTAGTGGAGATCACTGTCCCTGCTCTTGGTGATGCTCCAGAGTGGGATGGTTGGCACTTGGAGTTTGAGGAACGCACTCCGGTTGAGGGTGCAGAGGGAGCAGCTTTCCGTGTCATCCAGGATATAATAAGCAGATTTCCCAACGAGCTGGCAGCAGCCTTGGCTGGCACTTTTCCTAGAGACGATCCTCGCGATGCTATTTGGGTGCAGCCGCAAGGAAGTGCTTTAGTCAGAGGCCCAAACGAAGGACTGGCTAGCGACAACCACGCTATGAGTGCAATGTATGCAGCTATCAGAGCATACCAGGGTCTGGAGTGCACCTATTGGACTTTGACTGGTTTGCGTGGTGATGATCGGCTCAAAGCAAGAAAATAGAAGAAGAAGCAGGCACGTGCTATCACTAGTTTGCAGGAGCAGTTGGCTAACATGAGCTTGCAGCGAGACCAGGCTCTAGAGAGAGATGATAGTTCTCTACAGCGGGTGCATACGTTGACTCAAGCCAACAATAATGCAGACCGCATGATTGGACAGTTGGTTTAGGAAAAGAATGAAGCCTATAACGAGAGGAACCTCCTGAGGCAGAGGGTCGAGGAGCTAGAGGAGTACAACGTCAACCTGCATGAGGAGTTTCATGCGCTCTACAATGGGATTGGCTCGTATGCTCCTCCAGAAGCCGCCGGTATGGACGTCGACGACGACGAGGACGAGCCTGTAGCCGCACCTGACGACGATGATGACGTTGCTACTGATGGTAGCGATGGTGACGTCTCCGACCCCGATGATGGCCCTGAGGAGTAGGCTAGCTGCTTCACGTTAGCTACTAGGCCCTGTCACGATGACCTTCTTTTGGCTTCGTGTATCTTGATGTATCTCGTTTGAACCTTGAGACTTGGTAGGATGTTGGATCTTGGTTGTTCATGCGATACCTAAGTGCACAAAATCCAGTGTGTATGCTGGCAACGTGGTTGTATTGGACACGATGTTTGCATTTGAAGTAATTTAATTAGTGGTGTTGTTTTAATTGGAATGCGATTATTGTGCCTCTGTTTTATTGTATGACTTTGTTCTCTCCAATGAATTCAGTGCGGCATAATTTTTCATTCACTCACAATTACTACAGCTTCGCTTAATCATTACTTGTTGCTGAAATATGCAGATGGCAAACACTCGACGCGCCACGTATGAGGCTGCTGAAACTGGTGGAAATGATGCCGGGGCAGGTGGGAGTGGTGCTAACAACGCCAACCATAATGAGCCACACCAGAAGCTGCATTTGCCGCCTCCTCCACCGCTGACTGTAGAGGTGTTCTTTGCATAGTTTCTAGGAAGTCAGCGCAATGCCGAGCAGTCACAGAAGAATATGGAAGATTTTCTACGTACCATTGCCAACAACGTGCAACATGGTAACAACCAAGGTGGTGGCAATGGAGTGAATCAGTACAGCAACTTCAAGGATTTCATGGACACCAGGCCACCAATTTTCAAGGAAGCAACCGAGCCACTTGATGCTGAAGAATGGATTAACACTATGGAAGATAAGTTCTGTGTGTTAAGGCTGACAGAAGTACTGAAGACAGAGTATGATACCCATCAGTTACAAGGACCAGCAGGGATGTGGTGGAAGCATCATCGCACCACCTTCCCTCTAAATGCTCAGATCTCATGGAGAGAGTTCACCGAAGCCTTCTGTGGAGTTTATATTCTATCAGGGCTAGTTGAGATAAAGTTGGGAGAGTTCTTGGCTTTAAATCAGGGCACCAAAACCGTGACGCAGTATTTGCATGCCTTCAACAACTTGTGTCGTTATGCTCCCGACATGGTTGATACAAATGCTAAGAAAATTGCTAGCTTCAAGAGAGGTTTAGGTCCGAAGATGATGAAGCATGTGGGTACCAATACCCGTGCCAGATTCAATGACTTCATCAGTGATTGTCTGAAACAAGAGAAAAACAATAACGCGTACACAACATCCAAGACTCGCAAGAGAGCCTTTGAGTCAGGATCGTCATAGCCAAGAGTTGTCACTGCTAATCATTCGACATATCGTCCGTCTACACCAGGTGCAAGGTTTAGGCCACCGCAGCATAAGACCCAGAACTACAAGGGACCGCAGAAGCCGTACAAGATGGCCATGCCGCCAGCAAGGACAGCCGCAACTGCGGGACAAGGTAACTCGAAGGGAGCTATCGGATCTGCTGGTACAGTGAAGGGACCCTGTTACAATTGTGATCAGCCAGGCCACTTTTCCAAGTTCTGCCCTTATCCGCCCAGAAAGAAGCAGCAGATCTATAATGCTCGAGTACACCACATCACTGTGGATGAGATTCCTGAGGGAGAGCCCGTAACTGCTGGTAAGTTTTCTGTTAACCAAAACCCTGCAGTTGTTCTATTTGATTCTGGACCATCACATTCTTTCATGAGTCTAGCATTTGCACGAAAACATGAACAACTATGTATAGACTTAAGTTATGGTTACCGTATAAGTTCAGCAGGGGCTGATGTTTTAACCAATCAGATGGTTAGAGGGGCAACCCTTGAGTTAGATAGTCGAAAGTTTCGAGTAAACCTGATAGTTATGCCTGGACTAGTTCTGGATGTCATCATATGGATGAATTAGATGAAGGAATGGGGAGCAGTTATAGATACAGGAAGTCGGGTACTTACCCTGAATGATCCCCAGGGAGAGGGTACTTTTTAGGTACCATTGCCCAAAAGAACAGACCTTGTGAGTGTGACATGTGCTATGGAAGTCATTCCGATTCATCAGATTCCGGTCGTGTGTGAGTTTCCGGATGTGTTTCCAGATGAGTTACCTAGTCTTCCGCCAGATAGGGATGTTGAGTTTGGAATTGAGTTGATCCCCGGAACAGCTCCAATTTCAAGGAGACCTTATAGGATGCCTCCGGATGAGTTAGTTGAGTTGAAGAAGCAACTAGAGGAGTTGTTGAACAAGGGGTTTATCCGGCCAGGTAGGTCTGAATGGGGATGTCCTGCCTTGTTTGTGAAGAAAAAGAAAGAGGGTACTTTAAGAATGTGTGTGGATTATAGGCCTCTTAATGTTGTAACTATCAAGAATAAGTATCCCTTACCTCACATTGATGTTTTGTTCGATCAGTTAGCCAAAGCCAGAGTGTTCTCCAAAATAAATTTGAGATCGGGTTACCATCAGATAAAGATTAGACCACAAGATATACCAAAAACCGCCTTTTCTACTAGATACGGGTTGTATGTGTATCTTGTTATGTCCTTTGGCTTAACAAATGCTCCTACATACTTTATGTATCTGATGAATACAGTTTTCATGCCAGAGTTGGACAAGTTTGTGGTTGTGTTCATTGATGATATTCTCGTATACTCTAAAAATGAGAAAGATCATAAAGAGCATCTGAGAATTGTCTTAACCAGACTGAGAGATCATAAGTTATATGCTAAGTTTAGTAAGTGTGAATTTTGGTTGAAGAAAGTTCCTTTCCTTGGTCACATTCTGTCAGAGAATGGAGTATCTGTAGATCCGAGTAAAGTGCAAGAGGTTATGGATTGGAAGACACCAATCACAGTTTCAGAAGTTAGAAGTTTCTTGGGTTTAGCTGGTTACTATCGTCGTTTTATCCCAGATTTCTCGAAGATTGCCAAGCCAATGACAAGTCTGCTATAGAAAGATCATAAGTTTGTGTGGACAGAGGAGTGTGAGACAGCTTTCCACACCTTGCGGAAACTGTTGACCACTGCTCTAGTTCTAGCGCAACCGGACATTGAGAAACCTTTTGATGTGTTTTGCGATGCATCAAAAATAGGATTTGGTTGTGTTCTTATGCAAGAAGGAAGAGTCATTGCTTATGCCTCCCGTCAGTTGAGAAAGCATGAGATCAACTATCCGACGCATGATCTTGAACTTGCTGTTGTAGTGCATGCATTAAAAAATTTGGAGACATTACTTACTTGGTAATGTGTGCAATATTTTCACCGATCACAAGAGTCTCAAGTACATCTTCACCCAACCTAAATTGAACATGAGACAGCGAAGATGGTTAGAATTGATCAAAGATTACAACTTGAATGTGCAATATCATCCTGGAAAGGCCAATGTAGTGGCAGATGCTTTAAGTAGAAAGTCACATTGCCTGAATGCGCAATCTTTGCTCGAAGATGGTTTTGATCTAATACATCCTGCCGTGTTACATAGTATTCAGATTAGTTGTTCTTTAGAGAGTAAGATAATAGAAGGCCAGAAAACCGACAAAGGGATATTCTATATCAAAGAAAAGATTAAAGAAGAACCATCCAAGTACTTTAGATTGGATGAACATGACGTGTTATGGTTTGATGATCGTCTTGTTATTCCCAAGGATGGAGAGCTTAAGAATAAACTTATGGATGAGGCTCACCTTTCAAAGTTATCTATCCATCCCGGAAGTAGCAAAATGTACCAAGAACTAAGACCTCGTTTTTTGTGGACCAAGATGAAGAAAGAGATTGCAGCATATGTAGCCAGATGTGACACATGTTGTAGGGTAAAGGCTATTCATATGAGACCTGCCGGATTGTTGCAACCTTTGTCTGTACCTAGTTGGAAGTGGGATGATATAAGTATGGATTTCATCATAGGTTTGCCCACTACTCAGAAAAGGACATGATTCGATTTGGGTAATTGTGGATCGTCTTATAAAGACAGCTCACTTTTTACCTGTCAAGACAGATTATAGACCACCTCAATATACCGAAAAGTATATTGCTAAGATTGTGAGATTGCATGGCATACCGAAGAATATAGTGTCTGTCAGAGGGTCGCAATTCACTGCTCACTTTTGGGAGCACTTGCATAAAGGTTTGGGAACGAGTTTGATTTGTAGCACTGCCTATCATCCTCAAACAGATGGTCATACCGAAAGAGTTAATGTTGTTCTGGAGGATATGTTGAGAGCCTGTGTGTTATCTTCTAGAGGTTCATGGGAGTCATGGTTACCTTTAGCAGAGTTCGCTTACAATAATAGTTATCAAGAAAGTATAAAGATGACACCATTCGAAGCTTTGTATGCCAGAAAGTGTAGAACACCACTTAACTGGATCGAGCCAGGAGAAAGAAGATACTACGGTATCGAATTCATAGAAGAAGCTGAGAAGAAAGTTCATATCATTCAGCAAAATATGAAAGTCACTCAATCACGTCAGAAAAGCTATACAGATCGAAGAAGGAGACCGCTTGTGTTCGAGGTTGGTGACTATGTTTATCTGAAAGTCACGCCAATAAAGAAGAAAAAGTTTGGAGTACGCAGA
Source organism: Saccharum hybrid cultivar R570 (assembly GCA_038087645.1). Lineage (NCBI taxonomy): Eukaryota > Viridiplantae > Streptophyta > Magnoliopsida > Poales > Poaceae > Saccharum > Saccharum hybrid cultivar. The sequence continues at coordinate 13,806,122 of JAQSUU010000707.1, forward strand.
AAGCTTGCCGCTAGATTTGTGCGACCATATAAGATCTTGGAAAGAAAAGGTCCAGTCACTTATAAGTTTGAGTTACCTGAGACAATGGGTGCTATATTCCTAGTTTTTCATGTATCGCATCTCAAGAAGTGTTTGCATGTTCCAGAGGAAAGAATTGAACCTCGAGGCATAAAGCTCAAGTCAGATTTGGTATATCGTGAGCAACCGGTTCGAGTGTTGGACTCTAAAGAAAGGGTTACTCGGAACAGTGTGGTGAAAACATATAAGATACAGTGGAGTCATCATGATGAAGGAGATGCAACATGGAAAACGGGTGAATATCTACAAAAAGCTTATGAGGATTTTTATAACAAATGATTCATAACCCAAAATCTCGGGACGAGATTCTTATAAGGGGGAGGGCTATAACACCTCTGGGTGTTAAGCATGCATTCACATCCTAAATCATGAGCATTTGCATTTCATATATGTTCATCATCATATGCAATTTAAGTTGGAATTTATTTAAATTATGAAAACACATGCTTGAATTCTGAATTAGTAAAAACTATAGCTAAGAGTGGTAAAAATTTGTTGAACTATAACTCTAAATGACTTAGAAATAATTAACATGATTTTTGGAGCAAGTTTCGTATTCAAAGTCTTCCCAAATCTTGCTTCTAAAAATATTTCAGAAAATTTAGTTTTCATTTAAAATTTTGACTTTAATCATTAATTCAAAATCTATTTAGAATTTTGAAGAGTGCCCTAAATGAAAGTTGTAGAGAATTAAATTTTGAACAACTTTTATTTTGGGGGCAATTTGTGAAAATGTCTTTTTCATCTTCAAAATTTGAATTTGAATCAAATTATAAAATCTAGAATTGTATTTAGAAAAGAAAAAGAAATTTCCTACCTTAACGGGCCGCCGCCCCACTTTCGGCCCAACAGCCGAAGCCGGCCCGCGCCCATGCCCGCGTCTGCCTCCGTCTGCGCGCTCGCCCGCACGCGCTCGCCGCGCCAGCGTGACCGACCGTGGCAGACCGCGCACGCCGCGTGGCGGCCATGCGCCGGCGAGCTCGCTGCGCGTCGTCTTCAGCTGGTCTTCACGCCACACCTGGCCGCCCACTGCTCCGCCTTCATCTCCTCTGCCCGCTGCTCACTTTCTCGCCCGCGCGCGCTCCTTCTCTCCCTCGCACAGCCATTGCTCCGCCGCCACGCGCCATCACCAGCACCTTCCACCTCCGAGCCGCCGTTCCCACGCAACGGACGCGTCTCCTTCCGATTCGTATTGCCACGCGCTTCGCCACCTCCTCCTCTCCTCCGAACGGGCCACCGTGCACATTGCTCGTCGACGGTAAGGCTCAATTGAGCGTCTTCCCGCGCGCGCCACCGAGCCGGGCCACCGAGCTCGCGCTCTGCCACCGGCGCCCTCATTCCCTCTTTCTCCCCTTGCATCACGCCATCGTGTTCGCCTTTTCCACGCGGTCCTTTTGCTCTCCACGCCTCGCCCGCTCGCGACCGAAAGCGGCCGCTAGCCGTCGGCGGCCACCGCACCGCCGCGGTCCCGGGCGCCAGGATGCCCTGGCCGTGGTCATGCCCCGCTCTCCCTCTCCGTTCGTTGGGCCAAGACGGCCTTGGGCCGAAGCCCAAGCCGGGCCGGCACGCCTGTTTTCCCGCGCGCGCGCATGGGCCGAAAAGCCGTAGCCGGCCGGTTGATTTCGCTGGGCCGGCCCGTTAGTGATAAGAAAAATAGTTTTTCGTTTTTCTTTTATTATTTGAAAATGGAAATAGTTTGGAAAATGTTTGACTACTCAAATTTGCTCCAAAACTATTGAAATAAATTTTGCTAGGTTCCTTATCATCAGATCTACTTGGGAAAAATATTGCATGTCAAGTTTGAAATACTTTTCTGTAGAGTTTTTATTTAATCAATGAAATTGCTGTTTTCTTGTTAAATATGTAATAAATCACAGAAAGCTCAAAAAAATATGTATCCACTTGCAATAATTTTATTTTGTGATGTACTTGCTAGGAAAAATATATTTCATGCATGTTCTGTAGAAAAATCTTGATGTGTAGTACAAGTGTTGAATATTGCTAATCATTGTTATTTTTGCTAGAGAGAAAAAGATGAATAAAACATGCATGTAATAATTTTTTCTATGGTTGTTGTTGGTTGTGTAGAATGTAGAAAAAATGTTAAATCTGTTGTTTGATACTTTTCATAGGATAAAGTATTTTTATGCTCATTTTTAGGCTCTAGCTTGTTATTTTTGGTGTAGGCATTTTTAGTAATCCAAATGCAATGAAAATTTTGTGGTATGCTAGATTAGATGATAGAAAGCTACTGTAATTTTCTCAGATTTTTCTGTACTACTAAAATAGGTGTTGCTGTTCAAACCTAGTTGCAATTAGGGTTTAATTAACCTTGTTAATGCATGACTAGTTAATAGGAGTTGCTTTGGTGTATCTTTGAAGCATTAAATAAGATGTGTTGACTTAGCATGGTAGTAGTAGAAGAGAATGCAGTAGATGACATGTGCTTGTAGTATATGTTCTTGGATGATGTTGACTACCTTGTAGAAAAATTGTATTCCTACTTTATGAAATAAAGTAAACCTATTTATCTACATTTCATTCATCATGACCATTATATGTCATTTCCGCAATGCACCTAGGCATAAGCACTTATACGATTGCATCATACAGGATCGCAGGAATTAACTCCGGTAGCAGTTCCCGAGGAGCCGGAAGAGCAGCTCGAGGAGCAGGAAGTGCCCGAAGCCGACAAGGAGGTCGGTGAGGATCTTCTAGAGTGCCCAGACCACCGTCCGAGCTCTTTCGAGAGAGGCAAGCCCCGGAGCATTTTTCTTCCCCGGTTTGCAAATATTTTATTAATGCTTTACTTTAACTGCTGCATTATGTTTAGGAGTTGTTTGCAACCGTTGCTGCATTATACCTTGTTTACTCCGTTTTACCCTATCCTTGTCACATTGTCATTCGCAGTCAAGTAATTGCTTAGCTTGCTTAGATCGGTAGAAGTCGGGTGATTTCCTATCACCTGCGAGCTATAGGTGGTTACCTGGATCTGCTTGAGAAAAGATGTCATCTAAAAATAACTAAGTGTTAATGTGAAGTTGAGACCGGACGGAGACTTGCAGGGTTTCGGACTATAGTGTTTTCCGTCTGTGTCGATTAAGGACCGACCATTGTTGGGCCTCGAGTCATGTTGAATGCATGCCTTACATTTAGTTGGCCGAATATTGTACCTTTCGACTACGAAGCTGGGAGATTATTTGGGCCAAGTGGATTGCCCGCAATGCACTGTACCGGAGCAGTAGTGACAGGATACGGGGGCGTGAAGATAAGGCCAAAGAGCAGTCGGGCGGCCCCCGGGTACATGTGGTTCCTAGCAAGCTCGCGACTTTACCTGAATGGTTGACTCGGTGATCAACACCTCACTTTAGCGGGTGAGTGAGGTTTGTGTGAGGAATAAATTACCAGCTGGTTAATAATCGATTCGAATCGCCATCGTTCACTGGATAGTGAGCACTTGACTTGAGCTACTTCATTGTAGTAATATTGATGGAACACTTGGCAGTTATATGAAATATGACATAATGGGAGTTGTTAATGATCATTGGTTATCATTACCTGTTTAATTACATGTTACTCTAGTACAGGTGCAAATGTAGTTGACAGGTTAATAAAGATTTAACTTGATGCAAAGCTTTTGTAAAGATTCTCTAAATACTAAAAAGGTCTTTTTGCAAATGAGTCAGTTACCCCACCAGAAAGTCTATCATGATCCTTGGTGTCTTTTATTTTTGGTTCTGTCGGGTAAGTCTAGCTGAGTACCTTCTCGTACTCAGGGCTTTGTTCCCACTTATTGTAGATGGGCAGATATATTACGGCTACTGTATCAACTGCCTTTATCCTACGATGGGAGAAGCTTAGGACTATGGGTAATGGTCATTCACTACATCTCGCCTGATACTTTTGTTGGAAGATGACCCTGAGCTGGCATTGTATTATGAACTCTGTGTGAGTTGGTGTTTTGAACTAAATGCTTCCACTACTTTTATTTGAAACTGGTTTGTAATAACTATGTTTAAACTCCGATGTATTTGCTATGTGAACTTTTATGTAATTTGTGATGATGACCGTTAAACTTATTACGATCTTAGCTGGTATGTAAGTTGGTTTGAAATCCGTCGTAATTTCATGGACTACCGGGTTATACGGGCTTAGGTTTGCTAAATCGTCTGCTCGGTGGATGATTTTCTTACTTAATATCATATAATTGGTCGGTTCTGTTACAATTGAGCCATTTATGGAGCAAATTAGATGAAAGTTTTGAATGTACTAGGGTAAATTAATTAGGGGAACAAGATTGTACCCATATTTAGTCGTTCTACCTTGATTTTAGTGGATTATTATTTAGTTTTATGGATGTTGATCTACATCTAGATCTAGAACTAGGGTTTGATTTTTTTACTAATAATATTCTTATTATTTTTTGTTTGAGAAACAGGATTAAGTTCGCATGAAGAATATAGTGGGTCAAATATTAATTGTTGCTAGTTATTTTCTTTGAAAATGTTTATTATAATCAAGAAAATGGAAAAACAGGATTAAGTTTGATGAAGGATATAGTGGGTAAAATACTAATTGTTTCTAATTATTTCTTTGAAATTGTTTATTGTTGTCAAGAAAGTGGAGAAATATATATTTCTAATTTGTTGTTGATAAAGGGGTCATTAATTTTTCTCTCATTTGGAGGTTGAGAGGCATCATATATTTATATTTAATTGGAATAAGAATGGCCTTCATAAAACTGGTAGTTATATTCCTCCAAGTAATTATTGATTCCTTTATGTTTAATGTCTAATTACAAAGCTTATGGATTTGGTTGAATTTTGGTATAAATTAAATGCACACAAAGAGAATATATATGTCGATGAAATGTGGTCGACAGTCCATCGAGGGGTATGCCCGTGATGGTAGATTAGTCGGTAGACAGGTGCTCAAGACACGAACCGGATGGTAACAGGACACAAGACTCAAGATTTATATAGGTTCGGCCACTATTGTGGCGTAATACCTACGTCCTGTGTCTCGTTATTTTATATTGATTGAGGATCAGATAGATTCCTCTCTGGGGTTTTATGAGATGTATGACCTGTCATCTAGGGGACCCCTTCCTCTCCTTATATACTCTAGAAGAGGAGGGTTACAAGTAAAGTATCTGATTTGATACTATTACAGTGTCTAGTACACCTTGTAGCCTTGCGGTGCACGCCTTGATCTTGTGGGCCAGGCTACCTCGGATGGTGCTGCCCATGTATAGCCATAAGGGTATCCGGGGTATATCCCCACAATATATATATCCGCAAGCACATAGATATTATACCGTTGTAGCACTTCACCGAGATTAACCCAATTTTAATATCGAACCCAAAGGAACAATTAGTGAGAATAACTAAGTCTGAGTCTTAGCCCAACTTCAGAATCAAGGTCAGAAAATAGGAATATAAAGAAGACTACTAAGATATGTCTAGTTTCAATCTCAGTAAGCTTTGCCTTCTATATTGTTTTATCATGGGAGATGTTTTATAAGGAACAAATTCAGAATTTCTTCCCTAAAAGCTATCAAATTTCTGCTAGTCCTATTAACAAGATGTGGACTACAGAGGATTCAACGAAGCTATAAAAGTCACCTTCGCGAGCTACCACTGATCCGAAAAAATGAGGGTGTATTTACGAGTAGCCCTAGTCTAAGCACCACGCTTACACTACGAATACTAATTTAATCTAGAGCAACCAAGATTAAAACACTCAAAAGAGAGTCGTAAACTTGAAGAACAATATGAACAAAATGCTTACTTAAATCAGAAGTCGATTACCAGAGAAATCTCAGAAGCAAGCTCCAGTAGAACTTGATTCCGCCAGAGTACAACCGTAGAGAGAGCACCGACAGGCCGGAACTCCTACAAAACTCTACTCTCTCACTCTATCTCTCTATCTCTAATACAAAACTAGATTCTATGGAGGACTAATCTTCTCTTGATTGCTAGCCCTAGATCCTGGTGGAGATATGAACTAGGGTTTCTGGCCTTTCAGCTCTCAGGATCAGACTTGGCTTCCCTCCAGGGGGATAGAGGCCTGTATTTATAGCCCTGGGGGTACAACGCGAGCCCTTGGATCAAACCGACTTAAGAAACGGCGTAGATGCAATCCTAGGAGGCGGTGAAGGAACATTCTGGAAGCTCCTGATAAGTGGGCCCCACATGGGGCCGGGCGGTATGGTGGTGGGGTCGGCCGGTCCCACCTAGCATCCTCTCGGGGTCCGCTGCAGTGTGGTGTCTTCGTGTGTCCTCTGGAACCTTCTAGAGTAGTTTTCGTCACGGTTAAGTTTGATTCTTTTTGACATTTTGATCCTCCTTGCCAGTTTTTCTAATTAAATTCTGCCGGTAACACAGATTCACCAAAACTTGTGAAGTTTGTCATTATAAACCTTCTATTCTATAATATTGATTTATTTTTCAGTGTAAGGTAAGTTGACGGTTCTTGATGTATGTTAACTACCGTCAACATTGATAATGCTTTGGGCCTATGTAACATCTATAGACTCTGTAATTATATAAGCCCCACCCGTGAAAAGAATAAAAAACCTCCCTCCCACTTTCTATAAAAAGTGAGGAACCATTGGCGCTTCCATCCTTCGCTCGCTCTCTCTCTCTTTGTGACGCATCCTTTGCTTTCTCTCTAACTCTCTCACACACACACTATCCGCTCCAACCTCTCGGTTGCTTGGTCGTGGGACCAACAAGTATATATGGTTGTTGATCGTCGACGTAGAGCCCATGGCTAGTACTCATATGGATTTGATAATTATGCATCTGAAGTGTATTGTACGTTCACCTGCAAACGTGACTGCCGGGGCGAGACATGGCCGTAGTCTGTTTGCAAGCTCTCGGCAACTTGAGACATGCAGCAGCTAACTTCAACTTTGGAGGAACTCGAGACGACTTCGGTGCTGTATGTACGTTTGAGGCATCGGCGGCTATGCGTATACGAGGCTATCAGCAGGATGGCAGATTGAGGATGGGATTGGGAGGCAAGCGATTGCCCCCAGGGCGTAAACATGTTTGGATTATATTAGATTAAAGAAGATCGAATTATTATTAGATTAAAATAAAGAAGATCCTATCTCCAACGAACGGCAAACGAATCATGAAACCAATATGAATTTTATTTCCAATGATGACGTCTGCGACCAAGCCGGTCAGCTTAGCAGACGTGCACATATACGTATACCATGAATTATAATCTATAATAAACTCTACGTGCAGTGCTCTCCTCCATCAACTTACTAATAATTTTTTTTAGCAAAATCAACTTATTAATAATTTAATTTACAGTGTGTTTAACTTACACGACCACCAAGGCCCACGAAACGTTGGGTCAGTTTTGATCATTAAGCGTGTCTACTGCAAGCCCAACCAGCCCATGAGTATCAAAAAAACCTCTGTCTCAACGACAACCACGGGGACCAGCAGAAAAGTACGAGGCCCGAAGAAGCCGATGGAGGGCCGGTTGGTTATCATGGATTTCGACGAGGGAACAGGCCAGCCACGAGGAAGCGCTTAAGGCCACTATGAATGAGCAAATCAGCAAGGCCGCGGAGGAAGTTGTAAGTTCCCGCCTCCAGAGCTTGTCACAGCCGGCCGCCAACATCAGCCCCGGCTCAGCTCAGTTGAAAAGCAGTTGTGCTTCTACGGAGGTGCCTGTGAGGCAAGATGATGACGCAGGGATGCGCTTCCCGGTGGATGACGTCACCGCTCCGTTGACGTCCTGTGAGCTGCATATTCCGGAGGGGAATGCCACAGTCAAGGTGGCTACCAGTGTTATATCTCCTATCGACCCCACCAAGACACCAAGGATCCACTCGGTCGCAATACCATCCGGATATACTAGTGTCTCAGTCGATAGAATGGTCAAAGGCCATAAAAATGTGGCTCTGGATATCGAAGATGGTGATAGGGAGAAGACCCTAGTTGAAGCGGAGAAAACATTCATATATTGGAAGAAACGGTACATCATTATTCCTGGGGTGCCGCCACCACAACCGAACCCTAGGTGTGGATGATTGTGAACACAATTGCTTTTCAATAATTATGTACTGTATCTAATTACGGTTCACTCATGTATATACCTTGTTCGTTTTTTTCAAATCCAGGACCTCCCCAAGTCCGTCTATCCATTCACCACATGACCACAGTGCCGTGGGACACGACGATGACGATGATTTCATACAAGACAAGGTTGCATCCCCACCGCTGGCCGTATCTCCTCCACGACATACTCCAACGCCGCTAGTGGCCCAATCTCCTCCACAATAGCAAGCTCCAACCGCGCCGCCGCCGCCTCCGCCAATGCCGACAACGGCCGCCTCATCGGCACCGGCTGGTCCATCGAAGAACAAGAGGCCCGCTGGCCCACAGAGATCGGTCCCACCACCTCTGCCGAAGAAACAAGTTGTGGTCACGAAGATCCCGAAGATGACCCAGCTTTAATACGAGAAGACTGATGAAGAACTTAATGCTTCATTCAAGGCAGAAGTGAAAGCGTTCTTTGAAAAGACCAAAGCTGACGCATGAGCAAAGCAAGAGAAGCCATACCTAATGTATCCTCGTGTAAAGCTACGTCAAGTGGTGCAGGCTATGAAAGACGAGAAGCGTGTCGCTAGTAAAAAAACCAGCGCCGCCACTATTAGACTATGAGCGTACTATCACAAAGAAAATCAAGGAGGACAAAAGGAAACAGAAGGCGACCGAGAAAGATGTTGCACAACTTGGCCAACAAGCGTAGCAATCAGTGCCGCCACTAGTGGTTGAGAATCAATATGGTTCCAACATGAACTTGATGCAAATGTCGGTACCTGATGATGTGGACTTAGATGAACTCGCCAAGTGGATGAATGTGATTGGGCTTTCCTTAGAACAACTTCTCGGTCGGGAGGAACTGACAACTGTTAAAGAGGCCAAAGTTATTGATGAATGGCGGAGGAAGTACGTATATGGCAGGAGTCTATGCGACCCTGCAAAGGTAAAAAATCTTGGTACACAAATGTACAAGCTGCACGAGTACTGCTTGAGATTCTATGCACAACATCAAAGTGAACAATATCTGGGCGTCCAAGTCAGAGACCGTCACTACTTCCGTAGAGATGACGTCATCTGGGTACAGTTTAGTGAAGTACACCAGCTTCTCTATATGGATGCTCTTGACAAATCTCTCATAAGCTGCTACTGTCTATAAGTGATTCTTCCTTTTAATCAATAATCTCACTTTAGCATATGTACGTATTTGTAATAACTATGCTCATGATGTGCAGACACATGATGAGAGAACTCAGATTGAAACAAGACGATCGAATTGGTTTTATCGATCTGTATGTCTGTACAAGGACACAAAGACTAAAGATCCATTCAATCTGAAGATCAAGGAAATGTAGAAAAACCTCCGGAGGTCCTTTTATAACCAAAGGCATAAGGAGTTGATACTCTTTCCTTACAATATGGGGTAAAGTGTTGTGTTATATCATGTCTTAGTCAATCCAATATATATATATATATATATATATATATATATATATATATATATATATATATATATATATATATATATATATATATATATATATATATATATATATATATATATATATATATATATATATATATATATATATATATAAAAGTTGACTCTATAAATAAATGCAGGGATCACTGGATACTCATTGAGATTAAGATCAAGGAACAAACTATAAATGTGTGGGACTCAATGAGAAAAGAGCTGGCAATGTACCAAGACATGATAAACATGATCCAGAGGTAGGTTCTATCATTCGTTAATTATCGTTGCCTGCTCCTTTAATTTACTATGCTATACCTAATCAACGACCGACTTATTGGTCAGGGCTTGGGCTTGGCTACAACAAAGATATCGTACGGATCTGAAAGTGCCACTCCCCCTCCTATTCTACATAAGTGGGTGTCCAGACAACCGTACGGAACTAATTTATGTGGATACTACGTTTGCGAGTACATGCGGTGTAGCAAATTTACACCTGCTAAAGAGATGATAAAAGTAAGTAACATGTGTATACAGTAAATTCATATCTTATTTATTTGTTGAAACTAAATAAATCTTATGTATATTAATATCTTTTCCTTTAATTAATGCAAATGGAAAGAGTGGGAATTGAAAGAACAAGTGTTCAAGTACACAATACTCGTCGCAATCCAGGAGACGATCACAGGTTTCATCAACGATCATGTCATCCCAGAAGACGGCGAGTTCCACCGCAACCCTAGGTTGAATTTGAAGAGTCCAAACAAGAACGAACACTTGTATGAGCTTTAAGTGGCGGGCAAACATCTGTGTAACTCATTAACCGGCGGCCGAACACTTGATTACTTGTATATTATTGTAAATGTAATGTGTATGTACGTATATGTATAGCTCTATAATATATATATGTAGTTTCATACTTTATTTGTGTGCAATAATAACGCTCTCGTATAGGTGCAACGTATACGGATAATAGCAGCGAAGAATAAATTGGAAAACAATATAACTGAAAACCAAAATCAATAATAAATCGGAAAGAAAAAGGAAAAAGAAAAAAGAACCTTTAGTCCCGGTTGGTAATACCAACCGGGACTAAAAGGTGCTGCGCCACGTGGATGCCTGGCAGCATCTTTAGTCCCGGTTGGTATTACGAACCGGGACTAAAGGTGGGACATTTAGTCCCGAAACCTTAGTCTCGGCTCGCAACCCGGGACTAGAGGTCCTTTTGGACCGGGACTAAAGCCCCGTTGTGCAGCAGTGGAACAGGCCTTAATGATTGTTGCTCATGGGCCGTCCCAATACACATGTCTATAATCATCACTGCAGGGTTACTACTCTATCATGTGAGCATTTTGTTGAAATAAATCTTAGATATAACAGTATCTTAAAGTTAGCTTAAACATGATCACTAATTCAATCTTATGCGGAAAAGATCTCGGATACTAACTAGAGTATGTAGATGCCATATGAGAGCCTCTATGTATGTAGCGTTATTGATGTAGACGAAGTAGATGTAATCTTCACCAAGTGAGAGCTAGGGCTCTCTCTCGACGAAGAACTTGACGTAGATCCGATCTGCAGCCTCCTAGACTTCTAGAACAGGGAGTCATACTTTCAAACCCCCACAACAGTTAATTGATCGGTTAGATAGATTCAAATGTCGAGGGAAAAACCTAATTCCCGAAATCACCTTTTAGCTTATTTACAGACACAATGTGGGGCTGGCGCTGACTGCAGAAAACCCTTAGCCTGCTGCACATCGTCGCAAATAACTTAACGGTTTGGCACTAAAGGGTGGACGCTTACTTGTGTGCCAAGTTGGACTCGGTTAGCCGAGATCACATCCAACACATTTTATCATGGAGACAAGTGAAAAAAGTCTATTTATTTGGATTAATGCATATATCGAAAGAAATGTGCTACTTTCAACTGCTGCTACCTTGAGATTTTAGTTTGTTGAAGTCAAGACCATGGTTCAAAATTTTGGCGAAATTTCGGCCGAATTTCGCGAAATTCGGTAATTTCGGTGGTGGCCGAAAGAAAAATCCAAAATTTTGTAATACACTAATACATGTGATATATAACTCTAGACTTATATTTTCTATTGTTTACATTGTATATTCTTCTATTCAATAGATGTGTAGTTACAAATCATATACTAATATTTGTTTAGATCTATTTTTTAGAAAAAACATACTTCATGTGCTAGTCTCTAAAAAAATTTCGTCAAATTTTTGGCTGAATTTCACGAAATTCGGTAATTTCAGTGGTGGTCAAAATTTTTGCGATACCGAAATTAAAAACCCTGGTCAGGACAGCGATGTGGCCAACTATTTGGGCCCGGCAACTAAGGAATTATTTTGTTCAGTGGGTGCCCAATTCATAATCTTCTTGTCTGTATTTGTCACACTCCAATTAAAGGACAATATAGAGTGCATACATCTTATGTGCGCCCCAGGAGTAGTCGCACACATAAGCCGACAAATTAACAGAAGTATCATCACTGTGTACATACATAATGTTATTACATCACGTAGTTCTTACATAACAAGCGAAAAAGTAAATAGCAACTCTCAGGCGTAGCGTCTGATCCACAGGGAAGGACGACTGGTTGACCCAAACCTAGAAATCTTCCGGGAAGTCCTCATAGAAACTGTCATCTGTTACCCATCCGGGATTTTTATCCAAAAACAAAATAGCAACAAGTGTGAGTACACTTGTACTCCGCAAGTATAGTATGAGGATTCATGAGGCTCAAAAAGGATAGACACGGTTGACTGCAGTTAGCACTTTTAGTAGATCCACATTTCATTATTAATCATTATTAAGTTATGCTCAAGCTCCCATTTAAGCCACATGATCCACAACTAGAATTAAGAAGAGAAAGCATCAGTGTGATCCCATCATCATCATCTTAGTTCAACCATGTATCAAGTAACCATTTATTCTGTGAGTTTTCTGGGCCGCTCATGACCGTGAGCACGGCTGTTATAATAGATTTAACACTCTGCAGAGGTTGTGCATCTTTACCCGTGAGTCGTGTTGCCCATTTGCCCGGGGCCCGTCGACCCCCTAACACTCCCAAGGTGAGTAGGCAGGGTACACTATGAAGCCTTCCATAGGCCTCTTCTAATATGTTAGGGCCGCGAGGTTTCCTCGGCAGGCAGATATAGAGAACCCCCTTTCGATGGCACAATTCCCGCAGGCTATACACATCAGAACAGAGGCAGTTCTATACCCAAAGTGGCAAGCCCCTCTTGCGCCCTTTCGGGTAACCTCTAACAAGCTTGAAAAGATCCTACTACTGAGCTAAAGTCAGAGCCATATGACTCTCACGGTTGCACTGTATGTCCCAGCTTTTACCCTACAGATAAGTCCTTACGGAGAGTTTAAGGCAACATGATTAACATCATCTGCACCTTTACCCTATGGTTCCATTGTTACCATCATGTTCATTCATTGGTTCCATCAGTCATAGTATAGATCATGTTTAGTTAAAGCACTAGCATTCTACCCATGTGCAAATAAAACCCATAGGGATCAAGGTACAGGTCATCAATTAACTAGGAAGTCCTTATAGTCGAGCAATATTAGACACATGCATAATGAGTACATTATATAATGAATAGGACAACAAGGTAGGCCCATGCTATACTTGCCTTGGTTTACGAACTGCTGCGGGTCCTGCTGCTCCTCGTACGCGTCTGGATTCCCGACGTACTCCTCACCGTCTGAACTCGAACGACACGAAGTACAACACGCAATTCGAAGTAGACATACAAGCAAAACATAACTACGATTAGAACAGTACACCAACAATAAATAAATCTGAATAAAATGTTTACCAAAATCATCTACGTCTCGCTACGATCACAACGACGCGAAAAGCACGAAAAACGGAGCTACAACGCAACAGTTACGCGCTAAACAAGGTTCCAAAACTAGCTATTAAACTAGACTTAATCGAGAAACTCAAAAGCTTATAATAGGTCTATCAGTGGCACTAATGCGTAGATTACGAAATTACGAAACTAACGCAAGTTGAACGGGTCGAATCAGAGCTAAAACGACGATTTTATAAGCGTTTTACTGCAGTGGCAATTCTATAAATAGATGGAATTCAATTTCGATTTAAAATAAATCAAATTCAGGAATTCCCAATCTGGCCGAGGACCGCGGGCGAAAAAAAAGAAGAAACCCGAGGGCTCTTTAGAAAGAAAACCCGCGAAGGGGTATCAGCCATCCTGGGCCGTTCATCTCGCGATGTGCGGTAGAGATTAGGTGGGGGGAAGTCAAGGGGCGCGGGCCGCCGGAGTTGGGGGTGGAGACAGCGGCGGTTTTGCTATCACTGTACGCGCGCGTGAGGGGGAAATCCAAAGTGAGAAGTGGGAGGGTGTAGCGACGGGCGCGGCTCACCTATATAGGGGCTGGGAGTGGGGGGACGCTCCCACGACCTGAAGCGTGGGCGCGGGTGGAAAAATGGCGGTTGCCATGACCGAGAGAACCGGAGGAAGCGGCTGGAGGTTGGAGAGGAGAGCGCCGACAGGTGGGCCCGGCGCCTCAGCGGCTCAAGAGGGGAGAACGGGCGTGGCAGCGGTAGGCCGACTCGGCTGGGCCGTAGCCCAAGAGAAAGAGCGCGGGGGAGCGAGCGGGCCAAGGGGAAAACGGGCTAGCAGGCCAAGTCCGAGGAAAAGTAGTAGAATGAATAGGAATCCCTTTTTATTTTTAAAATTGATTTTCCAAATCAAACTTTCAAATGTTTTTAAATATCTTTTGAAAATTGACTCAAACCAATCATCACAAAAACATATAGTGCAACAGCATGAGTGCAAAAACAAATTGTTAAGCTTATGATTAATTTTAATTTCACAAAATTTATTATTCCCTAAATTTGAATGCACAAACAAATGCATATTTAAATCAAATTTATCTATTTTTAAATAATACCAAAAATTAGGGTGTCACAATTCTACCCCCTTAAGAGAATCTCGTCCTCGAGATTGGATGATGCTTACTCAAAAAGCTGCGGATAAGACTTTCTCAGATCTTCTTCTCTTTCCCAAGTAGACTCATCTTCTGAATAACGATTCTATTGTACTCTGCACATCTTTATAGTGCGGCTCCTGGTAACTCTTTCTGCAGTTTCAAGAATCTTTACCGGATACTCCTCATACGTGAGATCTTCTTTAACAGTAAGCTCCTCCAAGGGAATCTGCTCCTCTGGTACCCGCAACACTTTTTCAACTGTGAAACATGGAACACATCATGCACATCTGATAAACTTTCTGGCAATTCCAATTGATAAGCCACTTCTCCACGTCTCTCCAGAATCTTGAAAGGTCCCACATATCTCGGTGCTAACTTGCCCTTCATATTGAATCTTCTCACATTTCTCATTGGTGACATTTTCAAATACACATAGTCACCTTCTTTGAAACTCAACTCTCTCCTTCGGATACCAGCATAGCTTTTCTGTCTAGACTGTGCTACTCTCAAATTATCCCTAATCATCCTCACTTGTTCCTCTGCATTGCGTAGGACATCAGGCCCAAACACTTGGGTTTCACCTGTCTGATTCCAGAATAGAGGTGTTCTACACTTTCGTCCATATAAAGCTTCGAATGGCGCCATTTTGAGACTTTTCTGGTGACTGTTGTTATATGAAAACTCAGCATATGATAAACTCTTATCCCAACTAGTACCATACTGTAAAGCACAAGCCCTCAACATATCTTCCAAGATTTGATTGGTCCTTTCGGTCTGTCCATCGGTTTGGGGATGGTATGCCGAACTGAAATTTAACTTGGTTCCCAAAGCACTGTGTACCTTATGCCAAAAATGTGATGTAAACTGAGTTCCTCGGTCAGATACGATCTTCTTTGGAACCCCATGTAGACATACTATTCTCTCCATATACAACTCCGCTAGATTTGCACCACTATAAGTGGTTTTGACTGGTAGGAAGTGGGCTACCTTAGTAAGTCGATCCACTATTACCCAGATCGAATCATATCCTTGTTGAGTGCGGGGCAATCCAGTAATGAAGTCCATACCAACTTCTTCCCATTTCTACTCTGGTATTTTCATTGGTTGCAGCAATCCTGCAGGTCTTTGGTGTTCAGCTTTCACCCTTTGACAAGTATCACATATGGCCACATACTCAGCCACATCCCTTTTTAAACCATACCACCAATACTTCTCTTTGAGGTCCAAGTACATCTTGGTGCTTCCAGGGTGTATAGAATAAGCAGAATCATGTGCCTCTCACAGAATCATATCATGGATAGCTTTCACTTCAGGTACACATATTCTTTTTCCAAACCATAGAGTACCATTCTCATCCAACCGGAAACCTGGTGCCTTTCCATCCACTACCTGCTCAGCAATCTCCTTTAATTTCTCATCCTCCAACTGACCTTTACGTATCTCTTGCTCCAATGTAGGTTCTATAGCCAATTCTACTACATTATTGACAAAACCCAAGTTGAGATGTTCTATTTCAGCTCGCAACTCTGCTGGTATAAATGTCAACTGAAGTCTGTTGGCATAGCTCTTCCGGCTAAGTGCATCGGCAACAACATTTGCCTTTCTAGGATGATAATACACTTCCAGATCATAATCTTTAATCAATTCCAGCCAACGACGTTGCCTTAAGTTCAACTCGGACTGAGTAAAAAATGTATTTTAAACTCTTGTGGTCAGTATAGATGTCACACTTATGTCCGATCAAATAATACCTCCAGATTTTCAGAGCATGGACAACTGCGGCTAATTCCAAGTCATGGGTTGGGTAATTCAGTTCATGCTTTCTCAACTGCCTGGATGCGTAGGCCACAACCTTTCCTTCTTGCATAAGCACACATCCAAGGCCTATGCGAGATGCATCACAATAAATAGAGAAACTCTTACTTAAATCAGGTAGGGTCAACACTGGGGCTGTTGTCAACCTTCTCTTTAGCTCCTCAAAGTTAGCCTGACATTTGTCTGACCAAACAAATTTGGCATTCTTTTCTAATAGGGCTGTCATAGGCTTAGCTAGCTTAGAGAATCCTTCAATAAACCTTCTATAGTACCCAGCCAAACCCAAAAAACTACGGATTTCACTAACATTGGCTGGGGCTTTCCAATTTAACACATCCTGCACTTTACTGGGATCTACGGCTATTCCACCATTAGAGACCACATGTCCCAGAAAAGATACTTCTTTCAGCCAGAACTCACATTTGCTCCTTTTTGCATACAACTTATGTTCCCTAAGTTTTTGTAAAACTAGTCTTAAGTGTTCAGCATGTTCAACTTCATTTTTGGAGAATATTAGGATATCATCTATGAATACCACTACAAACTTATCCAAGTACTCCATGAATACTTTGTTCATCAGATACATAAAGTATGCAGGTGCATTTGTTAGTCCAAAAGACATCACTGTGTACTCATAAAGGCCATATCTGGTAGTAAATGCTGTCTTAGGTATGTCAGATGCACGAATTTTTAGTTGATGATATCCAGAACGGAGGTCAATTTTTGAGAACACACAAGCACCTTTCAGTAGATCAAATAAATCGTCAATTCTAGGGAGTGGGTACTTGTTCTTGATTGTGACTTCATTAAGAGACCTATAATCGACACACATTCTTCGTGTGCCATCTTTCTTATCAACAAATATAACAGGTGCTCCCCAAGGTGAAGAACTAGGATGAATAAAACATTTCTCTTGCAATTCCTTAATTTGTTTCTTTAGTTCTTCTAATTCATCTACCCCCATTCTATATGGTCTCTTAGCTATGGGTGCAGTTCTAGGCAAAAGCTCAATAAGGAATTCGATGTCGCGATCAGGTGGCATACCTGGCAGTTCATCGAGAAACACATCTGGGAATTCATCCACCACCTGATTCTCCTGGTTGGCAACATCGCTCAACTGGTTGACAGTGGCGGTTGGTTGAGCTTGCACTTCCACTTCAACACAAATTATATCACCACTTGGAGCTGTCACCACAACGGATTTCTCCTTACATTGTATCACTGCTCTATGCTGCTTCATCCAATCCATTCCCAGGATGAGGTCAATCCCAGCGGTTCTCAGAACAATTGGATTTACTTTAAAAGCTACCCCCCTTAGGAATATACTAGTAGAAGGGCTCCAATAATTTGCTGGCATGCTACCCCCGGTGAATTTACTAGCATTGGATCCTTCATGGCACACAGGGGTATACTATGCATTCTAACAAAAGCTTGGGATATGAAAGAATGCAAGGCACCGGAATCAAAAAGTACTGTAGCGGAGATGGAGTTGACGCTAAACGTACCCAGCATAACCTCAGGCGCCTCCTGAGCTGATTCTGACGACACATGATTCACCTTGCCAGTGAACGGGGGTCGAGCGTTGGGTCTCTGGTTGTTCTGCTAGTTCTGCGGGGCCTGCTGGTTCTGCTTCTTTGGGCAATGGTACAAATAGTGTCCCACCTCTCCACAGTTGTAACAGGCATTGGGGTTGCCTGGGGTGCCACTCTTGGTTGGAGCATTGTTCGGCACTCCCTGACGTGGCGCCTGATTGGTAGATTGCTGTTGCTGGGGACGCTGCTGGCCCTGGTTACCAAACTGCGGTGGATACTGGGGACGCTGCTGGTTCTGGTTCCTCTGGGGATACTGGCCTTTGTTCCATTGATTGGGTGGCCCTTGGTTCCTCTGCAGAAAACCTTGCTGCGGGAAAGCTCGCGGGCGAGTGTTGCTACTCGATGCCTGTCCCTGGAGCTTCCTCTTCTTGAGGTCCATTTCTTTATGCTTGTTATCGATCATAATAGCACGATCCACCAATTCTTGGAAACTGGCATACTTGTTGGACATCAGTTGCAGTTGGAGTCCATCATACAGCCCTTTTAGAAAACGACGCTGTTTGTCAGAATCCCTGGCCACTTCAGCCGGGGCATATCACGACAGTTGTGCAAACTTGTCGCGGTATTCCGCCACAGACATGGACCCTTGCTTGAGAGCTCGGAACTCCTCTTGCTTCAGTTCAATAAGTCCCTCAGGGATGTGATAGGACCTAAAATTCTCCGTGAACTCTTTCCACGTGATCTCTGGAGCATTCTCTGGACGTCCATACTGGAATGACTCCCACCAATCCTGAGCAGCTCCTTGGAGTTGACCTAAGGCGTACAAGACTTTCTCCAAGTCGTTGCACTGTGCAATGTTTAGCTGCTTTTCCACAGCTCTCAGCCAGTCATCCGCCTCCATAGGTTCAGAGGCATGTGTGAACACAGGTGGGCGTCCTTTCAGAAACTCACCATGTTTGTCACGGACCTGCACAGGTGGGGGTGCTCCTGCTGGTTGCTCACCGAGACGGTCCATCACTGTCTACATGAGCTGCGCTTGCATGGCCATCAACTGCTCAATTGTCACCGGCGGTGGCGGAGGTGGATCCACTAAAGCTCCGTGTCCACAGCCACATCCACGGCCTCTTCCACGTCCTCCTCTGGCGGCCATCTGCTTCCAAGCAAATGTGCAAACTTTTAGAGATCTCCCAAAAAATTACAAATTATTTACAAAAGGTAAATAACAGAACTAAAAATTTCTGGACGGGTGTCTACAACAGTAGATCAAAAACTGAAGTATAACTCGAGTTTCAGAAATCCAAAATAAGTGTGGCATACATCGTTGGAAAGCTTAAAGAGTCTTCTACAACTTTTGTATAGAACCATTTCACTGATACAGACGGCAACATCATCAAAAACTGAGCTAAACAATTTCTGTTCTAGGTTACAGACTGCACAGACTTGCCAGGTTGTAGCGGGCATATCTCTCAAACCAAAATTGATAATGAGTTGATTCCAGTGGGAAATGAGAGGTAAGCAAGTCTAGTTCTTTCCACAAAAATTTCATAATTTTTGGACGTAGAGATTTAGAGATATGAGACAAACATTGCAGACTGCTCTGAAAAACAGCACAGCAGTAATACAGAAATTTAAACCACAACTAAGTTAAACAAACACTAACTTAAGGTTTTGATAAAAAGAACATGTGGACAAGCCCACACTGTTCCAGCAATCACACAAACTCCAAATCATCTAAGTTCAACAACACAACCAACGAGACAACGAAAGGTTCACAAAACATACACAAACTTGACACGACTCTCGATCTAAAACGCATTCATTATGGTGGGGCTGCAAGTATCTAAGGTGCGCGATCCACCATGGTGAACACCCTGGCCTTCTTCTTGTAAATGGTAGGTTGTCCTAGCTGAACGGCCATCTCATCTATCTGACTCTGAAGGCGTTTTTCAGATTTTTGCGCCGCATGAAGCTCTTCCCTGAGTGCTTCATTGGCCTCCTGCATGGCGCTGAGGTGCATCACTGTGGTGTCCAAGGTGGGATCAGAAGCTAGAGGAGCCAACACCGCCCATGTCTTCTCCTTCGGGTCATAGCGTGGAAGATACCGGTAGCGATCATTCTGCATGTCCTCAAAACGCCGACCATGGTAATGCAGGTACGCCGCCTGCGCAGCATCTTCCATGTTGTCATAGGCACTGGCACGCCTGGCTCGGTGGCTATGGGTAGTCACAACATCTTGAGATTGGTCGGTGTTGTTCCAGGCGGTGATGATCACATTGGTCTTCCAGTATGCCGCCTCCACTGGATGCGTGTGCTCTGCACAGTAGTACTTCACCGAGGCAGCAAACTCTGGATAGTACTCGGCTAGCATGGTGGTAAGGAGGTGGTGGTAATGGGCATCTTCGGGAGCTTCCTTAAACTTGTTCCTGGTGGTCCATCCTATCTCTTCTGGCTCCTCTGAAACAGCTGGGGAGGACACTGGTGTGGGTGCAGAAGCGGCCTGGGAAGCTGGTGGAGGTGTAGCAGCGGGGACTGGTGCATCCACATGTGGGATGGGTGCAGCCACGGGGGTCGAAGCAGGTCCATCAGATGCAGCCGCTAAAAATGCCTTCTCTTCCATGGGTTCCTCCTCTTCCTCGTCGGTGGTACTGCTGGTGGTGCTGGTGGAGCAGGTGCTGATGGAATGAACTGGGCGACGTAGGCAGCGGCACTAAGGCGAGGCATCTATAGTTTTGATATAAAATATTATCAGAGTCAATATTTTATGCAATAGAATAAGAAATAGAGCATAAAATTTTAATAAAATATCAAGATGGAGATAGTAGCAAGTAAATAAATAAAGTCAAACTCCTAGAAACGACCATTTCTATCTAGATTTGCGTCCTACAGTCGACACGGCTCTGATACCAATTTATCACACTCCAATTAAAGGACAATATAGAGTGCATACATCTTATGTGCGCCCCAGGAGTAGTCGCACACATAAGCCGACAAATTAATAGAAGTATCATCACTGTGTACATACATAACGTTATTACATCACGTAGTTCTTACATAACAAGCGAAAAAGTAAATAGCAACTCTTAGGCGTAGCGTCTGATCCATAGGGAAGGACGACTGGTTGACCCAAACCTAGAAATCTTCCGGGAAGTCCTCGTAGAAACTGTCATCTGTTACCCATCCGGGATTTTTATCCAAAAACAAAATAGCAACAAGTGTGAGTACACTTGTACTCCGCAAGTATAGTATGAGGATTCATGAGGCTCAAAAAGGATAGACACGGTTGACTGCAGTTAGCACTTTTAGTAGATCCACATTTCATTATTAATCATTATTAAGTTATGCTCAAGCTCCCATTTAACCCACATGATCCACTACTAGAATTAAGAAGAGAAAGCATCAGTGTGATCCCATCATCATCATCTTAGTTCAACCACGTATCAAGTAACCATTTATTCTGTGAGTTTTTCGGGCCGCTCGTGACCGTGAGCACGGCTGTTATAACAGATTTAACACTCTGCAGAGGTTGTGCATCTTTACCCGTGAGTCATGTTGCCCATTTGCCCGGGGCCCGTCAACCCCCTAACACTCCCAAGGTGAGTAGGCAGGGTACACTATGAAGCCTTCCATAGGCCTCTTTCTAACATGTTAGGGCCGCGAGGTTTCCTCGGCAGGCAGATATAGAGAACCCCCTTTCGATGGCACAATTCCCGCAGGCTATACACATCAGAACAGAGGTAGTTCTATACCCAAAGTGGCATGCCCCTCTTGCGCCCTTTCGGGTAACCTCTAACAAGCTAGAAAAGATCCTACTACTGAGCTAAAGTCAGAGCCATATGACTCTCACGGTTGCACTGTATGTCCCAGCTTTTGCCGTACAGATAAGTCCTTACGGAGGGTTTAAGGCAACATGATTAACATCATCTGCACCTTTACCCTATGGTTCCATTGTTACCATCATGTTCATCCATTGGTTCCATCAGTCATAGTATAGATCATGTTTAGTTAAAGCACTAGCATTCTACCCATGTGCAAATAAAACTCATAGGGATCAAGGTACAGGTCATCAATTAACTAGGAAGTCCTTATAGTCGAGCAATATTAGACACATGCATAATGAGTACATTATATAATGAATAGGACAACAAGGTAGGCCCATGCTATACTTGCCTTGGTTCACGAACTGCTGCTGGTCCTGTTGCTCCTCGTACGCGTCTGGATTCCCGACGTACTCCTCACCGTCTGAACTCGAACGACATGAAGTACAACACGCAATTCGAAGCAGACATACAAGCAAAACATAACTACGATTAGAACAATGCACCAACAATAAATAAATCTGAATAAAATGTTTACCAAAATCATCTACGTCTTGCTACGATCACAACGACGCGAAAAGCACGAAAAACGGAGCTACAACGCAACAGTTACACGCTAAACAAGGTTCCAAAACTAGCTATTAAACTAGACTTAATCGAGAAACTCAAAAGCTTCTAATAGGTCTATCAGTGGCACTAATGCGTAAATTACGAAATTACGAAACTAACGCAAGTTGAACGGGTCGAATCGGAGCTAAAACAACGATTTTATAAGCGTTTTACTGTAGTGGCAATTCTGTAAATAGATGGAATTCAATTTCGATTTAAAATAAATCAAATTCAGGAATTCCCAATCTGGCCGAGGACCGCGGGCGAAAAAAAGAAGAAACCCGAGGGCTCTTTAGAAAGAAAACCCGCGAAGGGGTATCAGCCATCCTGGGCCGTTCATCTCGCGATGTGCGGTAGAGATTAGGTGGGGGGAAGTCAAGGGGCGCGGGCCGCCGGAGTTGGGGGTGGAGACGGCGGCGGTTTTGCTGTCACTGTACGCGCGCGTGAGGGGGAAATCCAGAGCGAGAAGTGGGATGGAGTAGCGATGGGCACGGCTCACCTATATAGGGGCTGGGGAGCGGGGGAGGACGCTCCCACGACCTGGAGCGTGGGCGCGGGTGGAAAAATGGCGGTTGCCATGACCGAGAGAACCGGAGGAAGCGGCTGGAGGTTGGAGAGGAGAGCGCCGACAGGTGGGCCCGGCGCGTCAGCGGCTCAAGAGGGGAGAACGGGCGCGGCAGCGGCAGGCTGACTCGGCTGGGCCGCGGCCCAAGAGAAAGAGCGCGGGGGAGCGAGCGGGCCAAGGGGAAAACGGGCTAGCAGGCCAAGTCCGAGGAAAAGTAGTAGAATGAATAGGAATCCATTTTTATTTTTAAAATTGATTTTCCAAATCAAACTTTCAAATGTTTTTAAATATCTTTTGAAAATTGACTCAAACCAATCATCACAAAAACATATAGTGCAACAGCATGAGTGCAAAAACAAATTGTTAACCTTATGATTAATTTTAATTTCACAAAATTTATTATTCCCTAAATTTGAATGCACAAACAAATGCATATTTAAATCAAATTTATCTATTTTTAAATAATACCAAAAATTAGGGTGTCACAGTATTGCTCTACTTTGTTTTTTTAGTGAGATCATTTCTCTTCTTTACTCATGTAAAAACTAGCTTTCATAAGACAATTCTTATTTTGTAGTTTTCTGTACTTTTTTAATGTTACATCCACACTTATTGGTATGTAAGAATTTTTTAGTTTTTGACTCAAAAGGTACACGCTGTTGAAGTATGATACAAACCAAGAATTGCACCTTAGGCAGAATCAATCAATTATTTGCTAAGCTTTTAAAAACATGTGAAAATTCCACCTTCCTATCGTGGAAAGCTTTTAGCACAATGTGAAATTCTTGACCCCTCATCTTAAGATCCTACGATCAAAGTAGGACACAAGGTTGTTTTATGGATGCTATCGCAGAAATATATGGTCATTGTGGCAACCTATATGCAGTAGTGGACCCATAAAAGCTTTAGAGTCCAGGCAAATCTTAGTATGATTAGTGTTTGCTATAGAAGAATACATATCAACCCTTCAGATAGCATGACAACTTCATTGTGTTTCCTTACGTATTGGTTGAGGAGTCGGGCGGCTGGCAGGGAGCCAGGGATCGCCGGGCAGTGAGTCCGCCCCTGGCTATATGTTTATCTTACGTACCAACTATGATTTTCAGTTTTTTTTCAAATAATTTTCACCAATGGTATCTGCAGAGCAATATTCTCCAAATTCAAGAAGTTTTACATTATAGAAAATATATTTTACAATGAATTTAGCTGCATAAATCTTGTGTTGTCGATCAATAAAAAACTTCTAGCTATTGATGGTCAACTTTATAGACGCTTCACTTATTCGTACAATCCTAATGGACAATGGGTATAGAAACGGTATGGAATATGATGAGTTAACATCCAATATCCCATTGGACCGTCGTACAGGCTATACATATATATGTGACACAATATTTGACCAGGTGACATCAAAATGAACCGGCACCAGATGGTCCTGCCTGCCGTTTACAATAATATAATCAACCTACCATATCATTAATCTGAACCTACAAAAACTTTCCAAGATTCTACCTCTTCCAATCTACCTGAAAGGTAATAAACTAGTCAAAATGATCTTTACAGTAAACAACAGCCATGCATTTCCTGTTATCCATGTAAGCCACAAAGTTGTGTTATGGATGCTATCTGAGCAATATATGGTCATTGTGGCAAGCTGTATGTTTATCATACCAACTATAATATATCAGTTGTTATTTTTTTTAATAAAATCACCAATGATTTAGTTACAAAATTCTTGTGTTGTCAATAATCAACACAAAATTCTAGCCATTGATGGTCAATTTTATAGGTGTTGTTTGAAAAAGGACAATCCTAATGGACTTATATCCGAATAGAAAGGAGTATGGAATATGACAAGTTAGCATGCAATTTCCATATTGGACCATCATAGAGGCTACATGTATTTGCCACAATATTTGACCAGGTGACATGTCAAAATGAATTGGCCCAATAATTAATCAACCTATCATCTCATTAATCTGAACCTACAAAAAGTTTCCAAGATTCTACCCCATGCAATCTACCTGAAAAAGGTTATAATTATAAACTAGTCAAAATGATCTTTACAGTAAACTACTGCTGGGCATTGCATTCCTGCATCTAACTACATGTTTTCAAGTAGAATGAACCAAACATACATGTCCAATTGAAATACTTAGAATAGGCAAATATATACGACATATACATACAGACACGATCGAGACACCTTGTGTTGTACGGCGTCTATAATGTCACAGGGAGGACATGTTATGCGAGTTGGTAGAAGAGTCCGCACGCCCAGCCTAGTGAAACAAAGAGGAGCTGGAAAGTCGTCTAAAGTCTTTGCCATTTATTTGTAGCCAATAGTGTTGCTGACGACGATCGAGAAGCATTCAAGTAGAATCAAGAAAATGCAGACATGTTTCGCCAATAGTGTTGTTTCAATCTCACTGACTACACAAAGATATATATATCGTTTAAGTTGAGAACCAAAAAGTTTTTTTTGACATCCAAAAAGTGATCACGCAGATAACAATGACTTTGACCGTTTCGCGTCAACTTCTGACTTGTCCATATATTTTATTTGTTTGTATTAATCAGTACACTGCTTTCTGCAGCCGCTATTGCCTTGTGATTGGTACATATATCCATTGGAGGTCTTGACAGCATGATGTTGACCTACCGCAGTTGACATCTCGAAACATAAACAATTTTGTTAATCGAACTGATTCAAAAAAAATTTGTTAATTGCACGAACCGTGCCAGCCAGCCAGCCTTGTCTGGACTGGACGTGCTCAATAACCTGGCAACCGCGTATGCATGCATGGTCAACTGGCGGCACCTGGTCTTTGCATCCACCGTCTCAGTAACTCCATGCATCCCTTTTTTTCTCTGATGAATCGATGCTGACTGTTCTATGAATGGTACAGTAATAACAGATTAAAGCGCCGTGGTGAACACGGTTGACGTTTTTTAAGAAATCCATTCACCTTAGGCATGATAAACATAAAATTTTTCACTCTTACATCCAAACACGGGTAAAAGGCAGTTGTAAAATTACTGCCCATGGATTCCGCCACAAAGTTTGTCAATGCAAGGTCTGGATGTCATCCACAACATGGCAAGCATTGTGGAGATGAAAGTATTAGTATATAGAGCAAATACTAGTCCATTGGAAAAGCTAGCACAAATACTAGTCAAGATGATGTTTAGAAGAAAATTTAGTCTGCCGGCACGGCCGCAAGTCGTGCAAGAGAGGGGACGAACCGGAGAGCAATCAGGTGATTGCGAACATGAACAATGTCTCCTTCCACGACGCGACGGCGACGCCGATCCTCGAGGCGCACTACTACCACCGAGACGGCAACGGCGTGGTGCCCACGGCGGGGCTCCCCGACCATCCGCCGAGCGCATTCAACTTCACCGACCCGGCCCTCATCCCGTTCGGGCCCGAGGAGATGCGGCTGGAGCCGACGTCCAGGGCCACGGTGGTGCGGCGGTTCAGGCATGGCACCGCGGTGGACATCGTGTTCCAGAGCACGGCCATGCTGCAGGGCGACTCCAACCCGATGCACCTCCATGGCCACGACATGTTCGTGCTCGCGCAGGGGGTCGGCAACTACGACGCTGCCAGGGATGAGGCCAAGTAACCTTGTGAACCCGGCGAGGAAGAACACCGTCCTCGTCCCCAATCTTGGCTGGGCGGCCATCAGATTTGTCGCCGACAATCCAGGTTCGTGTTTAATTTGCTTATGCGTCCGTTCTATGTATCATAGAAGCTACAAAATTTGTTTTCACGCATCCTCTGATTCAAGTTTACGGCATTTGCTAGGACATCGACATATATATAGTGTACAAAAATGATGCTTTGAGGTGCCTACGTTCAAAAAAAAATACAAATCTCGTTTTTTAGGAGCCAAACATTCTCATGCTTGACTAATTTATGTATAAAAAATTACTAATATCTATGATACGTGATAAGGATCATTAGATTACTCGTGAAATATATTTTTTTATAATAAATATATTTAAAGATACAAATGTTTATATACACCATTTTCTATAATAAACTTGAGAACATTTGACTTTTGAAATAGCAAAATGCATTTTTTTTTGGAAGCCAAAGTTGAACTCCAAGGAGATCTAATTCATGGTTTGTTTTCTTTGGCACATATACAGGGGCATGGTTCATACATTGCCACTTCGAGTTCCATTTGGCGATGGGCATGGCTGCAGTCTTCATTGTAGAGGATGGGCCAACACCCAATACATCCCTCCCTCCACCACCACAGGATTTCACGGAACGAAGGCCATGACGATAATCTCCTGTGCCAAGTTAATTCTACCTCATCCAAACTAAGAAAAGCGAAGTCTCAAGAGTCATGGAGTAGAATAACCTTCACTGTTAGTAGTTTTCGAATAAACCAATTAATTTATGATTTTTTTCTAGAACACGACTTCACATGTATTTCATTAAGAAGGAGCAACACAAAACAAACAGTAGCTATCCAAGGCGAGATGCCAGGATAGAGCAGTTCACAGTCTTGTCGAATGCAGGCAGGCAGATAGAGGCCAAGTGGATTACATCTTAAAAACTTAATGCGACGAACGACAAAATAAGCGCTAGGCAGCAGCAGGAACGACTAGGAACTCGGCGATCGCCAAAAACCATGTGTTGATCCACCCATCCATCTCGTCCAGCACCAGCCGCGTGACCTGCTGAACCGTGGACGAGGAGTTGTCGAAGGTATGTGAATTACGCTCCTTCCAAATCCACCACGAGACCAGCAGGATGGCGGAATCAGAACCCCTTCTAAGCTGAGCTGGCACCGACCATCAGCCATCCATCCACCAGGTCGACAGAGAAGAGTGAGCTGAAGGCGACAGATGATCCCATCCGCTAGGGCGAAGCAAGCGGAACCAAAGCTCCCTCGTGAAGACGCAGGAAGCAAGCAAGTGGTCCACTGTCTCGTCCTCCTGGCCACAGAGGATGCACGCAGCGGAATCCTGAAGACCATGTCTCATCCTACGATCCGCCGTCCAAATACGGCGATGCAGCGCGAGCTAGAAGAAGAACTTTACCTTCGGCGGTGCCGAGGCCTTCCAGACCTCGCTGGCCCCCAAGTGGGATGACATGCCCAGGAAGAACGATCGATAGGCTGATGAAGCCGAATAGACGCCATCCGGAGTCCAGTGTCATACGAAGCAATCACCCTCAAGAGGCCTAAGTTGGACTGACTCGAGCTTCTCCTAGAGGTCCAGGTACTCATAAAGCACTGGCGCGGTATGGGCTCCAGTGATGTGGCGCACCCATCTGTGCTGGAAGATGGCGTCCTTCACTGAAGTCTTGAGAAAACGCCTGCCGACGGCCCGGAACAAGTGCGGCGCGAAAGTCTTGATCTGTCCAGCCGGCAGCCATGCATCCGTCCAGAAGCGAGTTGAGACCCCATCACCAAGCTCGACGTGCACCGAACAGCTAAACATGGCATCCACCATCCTCTCGGGCTTAGAAGATAGCCGCGTCCAAGTAGGCGCACTGGGCGCCCTCTTCTGCCACTCCCACCTGAGCCTCAGTGCAAACCCGAGGATTCGGAAGTCCGGGATCCCCAGACTGCCATAACACTTGGGGGCACACACCATCGGCCAGGCCACCTTGTATTTTCCACCGGCGACAGAGTTTGTGCCACACCAAAGGAAGGCACGTCGACGCCTATCGATCTGCCGGATTGCCCACGTCGAGAGGGAGCACATGATGGACACATGCACCGGTATTGCAGATAGCGTGGCGTGTGTGAGTGTCGTCCTTCCCGCCGCATTCAACAGCTTGCCCTTCCAAGTCGGGATCTGGCTGGCGATGGCGTCCACCAGCTTCTGCTCATCCGAGCGGAGCAGCCTCCCCACCGAGAGGGGCGCGCCCAGGTAGTGGCAGGGGAGGGGCGAAAGTTGGCAGGGGAACACCTGCTGAATGAGTGCGATCTCCTCCTCCGTGCACTGGATCGGCGAGATGAGACACTTGTCCAAATTTGTGATCAGACCAGATGCGCCCGCGAAGAGGTCGAGGATGGCGCGGATGCAACGGAAGTCCTCCGGCGTGGGGGTGAGGAATAGGACCAAATCATCCGCATATAGCGACAAAAGTTGGCTGAAGTGGTTCCCGGGGAGGGGGGACAGTAGACCCCGCTGGTCTGCCTCCACGACCATGGCATTGAGCACCTCCATAACGAGCACAAACAGCAACGGAGACAGCGGGTCGCCCTGACGCAAACCCCGCGCATGACAGATTTTCTGGCCCAGGCAGCCATTGACAAGCACCTTCGTGCTTGCTGACGAGAGAATTGCTGCTGTCCAATCACACCAACTCTGTGGGAAACCCATGTGCTCCAAGACTTCCAAGAGAAAAGGCCAGGCCACCGAGTCGAATGCCTTGGCAATATCTACTTTTAGCAGGATGCAGGAGTGGCGCTTAGCATGCAGCCAGCGGCGGTAGAGTTGTACAGAGCGGAAGTTGTCGTGGATCCGCCTCCCTTGATGAACGGCGTCTGGTTCGACCAGACCAGAGAGCTCATGAATGGAGCTAGCCGAAGCGCCAAACCCTTGGACACCAGCTTGCCGAAGCTGTGGATTAGGCTAATGGGCCGGTGGTCTCTAAGCCCAGCCGCGGCGTCGTTCTTCCTGAGTTCGTTGAGGAGGTAGAAGCTCCTCCAGTCCTGTTGCCATAAGCAGTTGAAGGTGCTGCATGTATGTATGTATTCTTAGAGATAAATAAACGTATCCGTGTCATTTTCATGTTGCTTGCTCAAAATATTCATTATGGTGCTTGTATGTGGTATAAGCATCTGTGTCTGTAATGTGTTCATACATAAGAAAAGAAATACGTACATATTTGCTACGATGTTATCTGAAATAGCTCTAGTCTATCACACCAGCTGTGACGGTACAGATGGTGTCTTGCAAAGATGCAAACACGCCCATGAGAATACACAAACACACTTGCAGCTACGCTGCTGCTGCCATCGTGTTCAAGAAAACTAGTACTCCCTCCATTCCAAAATGCACGCACGTGAAAAATCACGTGACTTGCCACCTAGTGGGGGCTTTCTGGTATTAAAAGGAAAATCGCCTCTACAAGAGGCCGCTAGGTTTCAGGCTTTCAGCCCGCCTCTAAAATCAAAATATAAGAGTGGCTGGAGACACAGCGTTGATTTCTAGAGGCACACGCCGCCTCTAGAAACTGATTCTCATCTGTAAAAATACTCCTTGTAGAAGTGATGCAAGGTTACCCGAAGCGTCATTTGGTGCTGTGTCAGGTAGGAATCCAGTGATTTGTGTGCACCTTTCAGCACGCATGAGCTAGGGATGTGATATATGTTTTTATTCCATTCCTATCATGCCAAGTTTTATGTACATTTCACTACTACGAAAACGAGGTTACCCGAAGCGTCATTTGGTGCCATGTCAGGTAGGAATCCAGTGATTTGTGTGCACCTTTCGGCACGCATGAGATAGGGATGTGATACATGTTTTTATTCCATTACTATCATGCCAAGTTTTATGTACATTTCACTACTACAAAAACGATCTATAGCAACACCTCCTTTTTTTAGGGGCGGCTCTATATTGACCCGCCTCTACAAATGATGGCCAAAAGAGTCGTCCCTACAAATCCATTTGTAGAGGCTGCTAGTGTTACGAGTCACCCCTACAAATGGCACGATTTGTAGGGGTGGCACTATATCTAGCCGCCCCTACAAATCGGATTTATAGGGGCAGCTACAAATAGATGCCGAATAATAAAAATTAAGCACTAAAATTTGAATTTTTCAAACGACATCGGATGGAGAAATGACCAAAATAAAAATTGTAGATCTCGAAAAGTTATGAAACTTTGTTGTTTACAACATTTTCATTTGAAATCATTTACTGCTTCAAAATGCTGTTTGAAATTCAATTTCAAAATTGTTGAAGAATCTGATTTCTCTTTCTAATCTCCGGCTAAAACTTGTAACTGGTCTTTCTTCTTCATACTAACTTCAAATTTGATGATTTTTTTAAAAAAAATTCTAAAATCATGGTCTATCAATTTATTGTGTTCTTGCAACTATTATTTTATCTATCTTTTCATGTGACTGTGTTTTATCTAATTAAATTTGAATTTTAAAAAATGGCAACTTCAAACGTCATTTTGGAATACTAAATGATTTCAGATGAAAACGTAATGAACATAAAAGTTGTAGAACGCATCAAGATCTACAACATTTATTTTGGTCATTTCTTCATCCTAAAATGGTAGTAACATTGTTCATAAAGTTTACATATCTTGTCAACATTTGTGAGCAATGTTACTACCACTATATCGGATGTATAAATGACCAAATGACCAAAATAAAAGTTGTAGATCTCAAAAAGTTATGAAACTTTGTAGACAACTTTTCGATTTGAAATCATCTTATGAAGGAAAACTTCGTTTAAATTTCTCAAATTTGGAATTCAAATTTTGTAAACGATCTCAAATGGAGAAACTAACAAAATAAAAGTTATAGATCCCAAAAAGTTATGAAACTTTGTAGCTGATAACTTTTTGATTTGAAATCATCTTGTTAAGGAAAACTATGTTTGAATTTCAAAAAAATGAAAATTTGAATTTTTTAAACGACTTTGGATGGACCAACTGTAAAAACGAAAGTTGTAGATCTCAAAAAGTTATGAAACTTTGTAGTTGACACCTTTTCCATTTGAAATCATTTTGTCATGGAAAACTACGTTTGAATTTCTCAAATTTAAAATTCAAATTTTGTAAACGACCTCGGATAGAGAAACTACCAAAATAAAAGTTGTAGATCTCGAAAAGTTAGAAAACTTTTTAGTTGATAACTGTTTCATTGAAATCATTTATGTCCTCAAACAATCAATTTATGCTCGGTTTAGGATAATACATGGGAAACCAAAATACAATATAGACACAAGTGAGTATTGGGTGGAGTGGTTAGAGGATGGAATGCGCGAGCCCGAGGTCACGGGTTCAAACCTTGGCAGCCGCGTAGCGCATGATTTTACGCAAAAAATGTCTTCTCAAAATCAAGCTTTAGAATGATAATCTCTTTCTTTGATTGATGGCAGAGATGCAGGAATTGGAAGGCCCAGGCTAAACAATCTTGTATGGTTCTGCCTTTAATAAAACCATATTGGTTTGGGTGGATCTGCTGTAGGATTACTGATTGTAGCCTCACTAAAAGGATTTTGTTAATGCATTTGAGAGAGTAATTTAATAGAGAGATGGGTCAGGATTTTGGAAATGCATTTGAGAGAGTAATTTAATAGAGAGATGGGTCTAAAATCATCAACAGTCTCTGGATTATCTCTCTTTGGTATAAGAGCAATGACTGAAGAGTTGATATTTGTCAAGTCCACATTGTGATCACAGAAGTCTTTGAGCAATCTTGTGAAATCCACCTTTATGATATTCCAACATTTCTTTATGAATAACCCATTGAAACCATCATGCCATGGAGCATGGTTGTTTGGTAGATCCTTGATTACCATGTCTATTTCATTTTGGCTGAAATCTTCATCAAGGTGATCCAGGTTGTGTACTGTAAGCAAGTCACTGAGATTATATGCCATCTGGGAATATTCACTGATACCCAGTCTGTCTTTGAAAGAAGACAAAAAAGATGTTGGCCTTTTGTTCATGATCCACAAATATGGAGTCATCAGGGCCCTTGAGTGAGAAAATGAAATTTCTTTTATGAGATATTGTAGCCATCATGTGGAAAAAGTTTGTATTTTCATCCCCTAGCTTGATCCATCTGACTGTATTTATCTGCCTCCAATAGATTTTCTTTGCTTCCAGGAGGGAGGAAAGGTGATGCTTTACTAAAGATCTGAAGATTGTTTCAAGCCTGGAGGGAGTTCTCTGGTCTTCCAAGCCATCTAGCAGAAGCAGGACCTAATTGCAGTTGTAGATGAGTTTGTTCAGATTGGAGAGTTACTCCAAGTAAAATTTCTGTCACTGAAGCAGATCTCTACTAAACCCAAGTCAGAAATGATTTCATTGAAAAGATTTATCTCTGTTAGGTCACTACCTGGCTTGAAACTGTTGCTTGGATTCTTGATTAGATCAAAATCACCAGCAATAACCCATTCATCTAGTTCTGGAATGTCAACATTCATCAACCAAGTTGCAAAGCCCATTTTATGTGGGGAACTAGCAGGACCATAAATATTGGTGACATGAAAGGTCCTGTGATCATGTCTGCAAAACATTTTAATAGTGATGGCATAATAGTTACTTTGCACAATGGTACCATCAAAATATCTACTGTTCTAGACAGTTAAGAGACCCCAGATGCACCAATAGAGGGAGAGAAAGCAAAGGTATCAAGGTTTCTTGGACAAAATTTTTTGATGTAAAAATTATCAAAACTCTCTCTCTCTTGGTTTCTTGAATGCAAAGGATTTGGCAAGCACTCTCACTTATTTTGTCTCTGATAGCATCCCACTTTTCTTGTGAATTGATACCCTTACATTCTAGAAAAGAATTTTCATTTGGCGGTTATTATCCATGTAAAACAAACTGGTCAGAATGGGGGATGCTTGGTCATCACAGAACCAAACCAAAAGAAGTCAGAGGCAAAGATCTGACTTAGATCAACTAACAGGAACATGATAGTGACATTCATAAACACTGAATAGCTCTGTTGACGGTAGTTATCACCTATCACAACCATCAACTTTGTACAAGAAAATGATCATCAATAGAAACATAGGAGGTTATTACTGACAATTTCCACAAGTTTTGGTGAATTACTATTTTTTGCAGGGATTATTCAGAGAGAACAAAAACAAGGATTAAATTGACGAAATGCCACAAAACTTGATCGTGACGAAAGGACACACTAGAAGACTCTAGAAGGCACGAGAAGGCACGGGACCGAGGCGGAGACCGAGAGGCCACCAAAGGAGGCCGCCCATCCCCCCCTCAGGCTAGCCGGCCTAACCCAGAGGCCAACCGCCTTCCCCTTCACGTGACACAATCCAACCGACCTCTACGTCGTATCTTGACCCTTGTTTCAAGTCGGTTTGATTCGAGGGCTGCGGTTCATCCTACCGGACTATATAACCAGACCCAGACCCCCCTGAGGCATAAATCATCATAAGGTCAAGACAAGATTAGAATTAGGGTTTGTAGAGAGAGATTAGAGCTCTACTTTAAGTTTAGGGTTTAGATC
Source organism: Saccharum hybrid cultivar R570 (assembly GCA_038087645.1). Lineage (NCBI taxonomy): Eukaryota > Viridiplantae > Streptophyta > Magnoliopsida > Poales > Poaceae > Saccharum > Saccharum hybrid cultivar. The sequence continues at coordinate 13,840,272 of JAQSUU010000707.1, forward strand.
TAGCTAGATATAAGAAGAGTTGGACGTTGCTCAGAATTCTGGATCGCCGTTGGGAGATTTGGTAATCATATTGTAATCTCGTTATTCGACTTTGTGCTACTTCAATAATATTATTATGTTTCTATTTATTTCATTTTTAGTTTATTCTAGTTGTATATTTGATATAGTCATGATTAGTAATGATTTTATGCATATGTTCACAAAGCACTTAGTTCAATTCTGGATTAGATTAGGTGGTTGGTATGATGTAGGCGTGGTGCTTATATTAAATTTACCTGCGAATGCACCCTATATTCCCGGACATCAAGTGGTAGATCATGGGTGTGATATTCTTGTTGAGTCCTATGTAGCCCACTCCCCGAATATAGGCCCAGTAGAACCTGGTTACAAGGAAATGATTGCTCTGTTCTTGATATTCCTCAGTAATGTTACTTATGCATAGATGAAGGATTGATTATGCTATAAATGATAGTGTATATACTAGAGTGAACAAAAGACTTGGTAAATATGAAATAACTTAGGATTCTTACCTCTTAACTTATCTCCTGATTAGCTCTACTTAATTTATGAGTCTTTCATTCTGGAATACCCATTGTTTTCTTATTTTATATCTATCATTTATCTATGGTCTTACCCCTGTAAAGATAAGAGTGGTTATTTGATCTTTTATCATGAGTATGTATATTTGATATTCTTTCTAGCCATATCATTCATTCATTTTAAACCCTGCTAAGCTCCTAGTAGTAAAGTATAAATAATGATACCTGGAACATTCCTGGGTAAAATGCTACAACGGGTGTATTTTATCTGTGCGCTTGCGGATAACCTTTATTCTATATTTTGTATAAGTGTCATGATTATAAGTACAACCACATTTCTAGTATCATATTATGGATGACAACTTAACTCAAGTGATGCTAAGAAATGTCAACAAGCTCATAACAGAGTAGCATAAGAATAGCTCAAGCAACAGAGATAGAAATCTATCTGGTGAAAACACAGGAAGTAACTAGCAACATTAAAGCAATGACGATTAAGATTCTTGGTAACCAAGTTTAACAAAGAGCTCCTAGCGGTGTCAAAACACCTGATACAGCAGTGAAGATTTTTATTCATCCAGTACGCAGACTGGGCATAGGAGCTAAAGTAACTACTAACAAAAGGTTGCACTGTCAAGGGAACCAGTGCAATAGGTTCTCCACACATGGACTTAGTCATCTTTGTTTTCGTCTCCAAGGAGAGCAGCCAAGACACTCTCGGGCTATATATGCAAGAAGCCTGTAGCAATCCCCTCTATGATTTCCTCGGAGAGGTGGGGAGCAGGCCTTGGTATGATTGCAAGGGGCATGGGTTCGTTAACAGAAGCAGCAGGTTCTTTAGCTTTCTTGGCGCTTTCAGCATCTTTGAAACCCTGGAGCTTGTTGGAGATTGTTTTGCTGCGTCTCAGGAAGCTGTCATCCAGCTTCTCTTTGACCTTCAGAGCTCTCTTCTTGCAAAGGGTCAAGAACATAGCTGGGGGGCCATCCAGCACTTGCAGATCGGCATCATCATCGGTTTCTTCAGGTTCATCAGCAGGTTCAGCAGCACCTTCATCAGCTACCTCCTCATTGACATCCTCATCATTATCATCCTGGTAATCCAAGGCAATCTTCTCAAGGGAATGATCAGCTAACTGTGGATGCAGTAAGAAAACCAAATGAACCAGGATATGAGAATCATTGAAAAAAGATGGGATCATAGTATTATGGTCGATGTCAATTAGAGATAGATTTCTGAGGAAGTTAGAAGAAGGGGAAACTGAGATGAAATTGAGTACCTTCTGAAGGAGGAAGGGGACAACTGTGACCAATGGATCTTCTGGGATAGAAGGCCCATAGATGACTAATCTGAGAGCAGGCTTCTTTGGCATTGCAACTGCATCCAAAATAGGGAAAGCAGTCTGTCTTGTAGGTGGGATTACCGGTGGGGCTTCTTCAGGCTAGACCATCTATGCGTGTGCTGTACCAGTTTCAACATCCATCATCACAGTATTGTCATCTGCATGAACAACATCATCAGGTGCAACATGTTCCACCCATCGGCCCTGGCCACCAACATCCACATTCATCGCAAAGCCAGCATTGGAACTAGTGGCTGTAGCATTGGACCGGGCTGGTGGAACAGGCCCTTCCCAACGTGGGGGCTGTGGAGGAACAGGGTGCAGAGGACATTCAGTCACAAAAGCTTCTTCATCTTGGGCTGACATTCTGTTTCTTCAACACGTAGCATGGAACTGTCCAAGATCTACCTTTGTGGGGGAGACCTGCATTCACTTTGACAGAGTCTAGGATTCTAGCATCATTATTCAGGTACACCTTTGCAGCTACACGAGCTAAGTTTTCAGAGTCATGCCAGTGAACAAGTATACCAAAACCTGAGACAGCCTTAGCAACTACAACTGCATTCTTCAGATCCTCAGGAAAACCTACTAGCATAACCCAAGCCTCCCGATCTAGATCAAACGAACGAGCATTCTCTGCCTCATCATGCTTGATTACTGACATTGCATAATTTCCAAAACGAAACACAGGCCCTAGAAATCTCTCTCTTTCTGACGGATTCTTGAAACGAACATAAGCATCACCAAGTGCACAGGGGTGAATCTCACTGAGGCGAACCTGATGCACTTCTTGAAAGAAAGTGCGGGGAGCAGTTTTCAGGCTGTTAGAAGTCCTCCGTCGGATACGCTCTGCTCTTTTTTGACCGTGACTGAGCGTGTGGCCTTTGAGATTCTCCGGTCCAACTCAGCGCACTTTTTTTTTCTGCAGTCTTCAATATGTGTAACTTACAGGTCGGCCTAGGCCCATGAGACGTTGTGCCAGTTTAAATTGTGAAGCGTGTGTTTTTACAAGTAGCTAGCCCAGCCAGCCCATGAGTATCTAACACCCGAGCAGGCCCGTAAATGATTGTTGACACACGATTAGGCCCCAGATAACCCTGGTCCACTGCTCGTGGGCTATACTAATACACATCCGTGCCTATTGAGTAGCACTGTAGCAGCATGGATCGCTGACGACTCCCATCCCGATCTCGTCCAACAGAATCAGCACTGCAGCTGCCCGGTCCTGGGTTTCGGGTGTATTGGTAGACTAACTAGTAACTAGAACTTGCTTGCGTTGTTCTTGAGAAGAAGTCGCTGTGACTTGGCAGTGGCTGACAGTCATACATAACCATTAGAATCCATGAAATTCTTTCATTTGCCACAAATTGTGATCGTCTTCATTCCATACTTATATGCAATGGTGCAGGAAGTTTTACTCCCATCCTATCCTATATCAATCTGAGCCAGCTCGTTGACGGTCCACTCGGTTATTCAACCGTCTTACTGTGAAGCTGTATGTATTGCAGTAATCTGAAATTAAAACTTCACGCAACTTGCATGGTGGCTTGCGTTGCATTATTGTTGACTGCCTACAGGTACCTAATGATCTAGCCAAATGCATGGATCGGTGCCACCACTTGCATGCTAGCTTGCTGCAAGCCGGTACCTACAGTGGCGAAGCTAGACTAGAGGGGGTACCTTTCTCTTATAGGTGTGGAAATTTAATCTGCAAACATGGTGAAAAATTGTTCCTAATAGTGGTTTTTGAAATATTTGTGGGTGTATGGGCACCCACAATCTACAACGTAGCTTTGCCCCTGGGTATCTACTAGTGCAGAATACCGTGCAGAAAAGAAAAAAAAGAGGAGAACTACATACGGCAGCTCCAATTAAAACTACATTTTTCTTCATTCTCTTGTATCATGAAATATGTACATCTTTTATATACAACTTGCCATGTACATGATTTTTTTCTTCTCTTGTATTCATGAATTATGTACATCTTTTATGTACAACTTGCCATGTACATAAGGATTCTTTTTTCTTCTCTTGTGTTCGTGAATTATGTACATCTTTTATATACAACTTGCCATGTACATGGATTTTTTTTCTTCTCTTGTATTCATGAATTATGTACATCTTACAACTTGCCATTTTCATGGATTTCTTTTCTTCTCTTGTATTCATGAATTATGTCCTTGATAATGAGCTTGAAGGACGCATGGTCATCCGATGAGAGCTCGCACAGGACAAGGCTGGGTTACAAGAAAAGACTCATACAACAAACCCGACAGGAAACCGTCAAGGAGATTGTGATGAATCAGATTGCAAATGTGATGAAGTAGCTCTACACACTACTACAATAAGGATTTGCAGGGGCAGCTCCAGATCATTTGTAGAGGTGGCTTTGCAAATAGAGTTATTTTGTTGGGACGGCTAAAAATACCAACAACCTCTACCAATGCATTTGTAGGAGTAGCTCATTTAGGAATTATTTGTAGGAGCGGCTCAATATTAAACCGTTTCTTTAAAAAAAACAGTAAATCTTTACGTTGCTCAAGTGATTCTTGGGCTGCGAGCGCTCGGATTTGCGGGCCGTCCATTTGGTGGTATCAACGGACGCAATACCCATGTGCCCGCGCACTCTTCCTCTCCTATGGCCCACTGCATTAACTCCCGCGCAGTAAGACATTTGTGGACGACAACATTTCACTGGCTGTAGAGTAGTACTAGTTCACAGCATCTCTTTCTTCCAGCTCGCGTCTGACTCTTTCTTCTTGGGCGTTCTTCTTCCTTGCCTCCGACCCCGCTCCGTCGGCCGTGCCACCGTACCACACCTCGACGCGCCCGCAACCTTGCACCCCGGTGCGCCCGCGCCACTCGTACCTCCGGCCCTACCGTCCCGGTGTCGCCGACTCTTTCTTCCTTGCCTCTGACCCCACCCTAGAGTGCCCGCACTGCTCATCCCCGTGGCCCCTGCCGCCCCGGTGACACCATCGCCCACCGTGCCACCACACCCCAGCGCGCCCGCAACTTTGCACCCCGGTATATTACATATAAGGGAGCCATATTTTACTGCTTCGATTTGGATGTAAGTTTTGTGTTTTATTGGTGTAAATTCATTGTTCATATTTTTTTGTTTTTATGTATGTTTTTATTGGTTTTTCTTTGAAATTTTCTAATTTGGCTTTCATAGAAATAATCTGGCTATTTTTTTTTGGTTTCTATGTTTTATTTGGTTCTTTTGTATTTATTTGAGCTCTATTTTTTGGTTCGTTAGATATTGATCTCTGTGGTTATGGCAATCGAGTGTTGTATAGCTTTAGTAGTGGCAGGAGCACACTGCACCATTGCTAGAAGCCGAAGACGAAGCCAAAGTAGCTCCACAAAAGCACAGTATACATACCTACAAGCAGACTTACATTTTTTTGTATCTGAATGTATTTCCACCTCTGAAAATCTCAATTTATAGTCACATTAAACAAGAGGCGGACTGTCTGCCCGTCTCTGGAAATCGTTTTTGCCCGCCACGACCTAGAATATAGTAGTGGGAAGCACAAGGTGATGGACTAGTGTTTCAAATAATTAAGAAAGAACGTCCAGTACCCAATACATCCATATATAGTTATGCCGACGGAACCGCAGTTGTGAATACTGAATACTAGACCTCGATCTCAATGGACGTGAACTCATGCACGTCGTGCACCGGCAGCACCGCCTGCTTACAGTTGCGCGTCTTCATGTCGTGTCCTCGTCTCCAGATTCCGCTTCTGGCAGCCGCCCGTATACCTCCCCAGATCCAGATGGATACTTTCTGCACACGTACACGTAAAGCCCGAGCACGAACACCGTCATGAGGACCATATGCACCATCCGAACTGCAGGTTGACGACAGCCACCGCATGTCGCAGGCTGTCCTCGCCATGGCAGCGCAGGCTGACGGCACCGTCGTCGAGGGAGCATCCCCTGGGAGCCATCCCGGGGATCCACGCGACGCCGATGACGACGCCCCACAGCCCCTGGAACGCGAGGGACGCGGAGCGGACGAGGCTCACCGCGAGCTGAAGCTCCGCGGGAGGGCCGCCACTGGCGGCGCCGAGGAGCGCGGTGGCGAGGCACGTCGCGGCGGCGGCCTGCAGGAACCAGTGGAGCTGGCCATCGACGCCCGCGTAGTCCGTGGAGTGCACGTGGAACACGACCAGCTCCTGTGCGAAGAGCGCAGCCAAGAGGAGCATGCAGAGCGTCGTGTGGCGATGAGGGGAGCGGCGGCGGTCGAGGTAGATGGCGGAGCCGGCGTAGAAAAGCAGCCAGGCGTACATGATGACGTGCTCGTGGTTCGGCAGGCGTTCTGGCGGGATGGAGCCGTCGGCGCGGAACGGCATCGGCGAGTAGCCGAGCATCTGGGTGGCGAACCCGTAGACGCCGCCGGCGAGCATGACGATGAGCACCAGGTGGCGGACCCGTGGCGCCGGGAATCATGCCGGCGCGACGTACGACGAGTAGGAGGATGATGTTTGGGGAAGGGAGACGAAGAGCCTGATGTGGTTGAAGAGATGCCACAGGCCGAGGCCTGAGAACATCAGCCCTCCCAGGATGTGGCTGATGCTTTTATCAATGGCGCCGCGGGGTAGCTTCGTGTTGCTCAGTCTCAGTAGCTTAATTGTGCTCGTTGAAGGAGGCGGTTATTGTTTTCTTGGTGATAATTTCTTTGTTGGCATGCTAGGGGTTTTGCATGTAATGGTCATTGGTTAGGGTGATGATCATATATGGCAGAAGAGCACACATGCATGTAGGAGTTGCTTGCATGGCTTGTTGTTTGATCCCCTCACAAAGTCAGATGTGAAGATACGGTTAGCTGTTGGTTGTCACATAAAAAAAAGTCATTTATAGCTGAGTGACTATTATATTCACTACCGGAAACGAGCTGTTTGCCGAGTTCCTGGCGTTTGCCGAGTGCATTCTATCGAGCACTCGGCAAACATCATCTTTGCATGTTTGCCGAGTGCGTCCTCCAAAACACTCGGCAAAATAAAGACACTCGGCAAAACAACTCTTTGCCGAGTGCTGAAAATAAAACACTCGGCAAAGGAGTTTTTTGCTGAGTGCTGCAGACAAAACACTCAGCAAAAACTACAACACTTGGCAAACAGCCCCAGCGCTTAACCGTCGTTAGTACTTTGCCAAGTGTCCTCTGTTGACACTTGGCAAAGACATAGTTTGCCGAGTGTTTTATGATGACACTCGGCAAACTAATTTTTTTCCCTTCTGCCCTCTAAACTTTTTCTGCTCTCCTCATACAGTACGTGGTACTCTATGTTAAAATTTGATATATTTCTCGGTCTGTTTGCTATATTTAGTTATTTTATTTTATTTAATTAAAATTTTGGGATAAGTCAAATTTGAACTGCAAGTGATTCGAATAATGGAACAAAATGAATGGAAAAATGATATTCATGTTATTGAGATTCGAATAATGTTAAAATCCAGACAATGAAAGGAAATTTCGCACATCTTGTTCACGAAATATAACCATGAACTTGTGGTCGAATTGTTTTTAAATTCTATAAAAAGCAAAGGAAGTCTGAAAATCATGAAATTTGTCAAGATGTCATGATATCATATATGGAGGCTATGGTGAAAAATTGAGAAGGTTTTGCATAAGTTGTCACGTACGATGCTTTTGGAGTCAAAGTGACTATCAAGTTGGGGTTTGACTTCAAAACATTTTGTATAGGCAATAGACAACAGAGATTGTTTCATGGGAAATTTTGGTAATTTTTCGGATCCATTTGATAATTTTAATTTGTTAACCGCAGTTATAGAATTTTAATTGATATAAATTGAATTTGAGCTATAACTGCTTGAAATAATAGTCCAATATTCGTAGAAGCATGCAATATGCATTGTTGAGTGAATTTGACGAGACATTTTCAAAGTACATTCGAACAAATTTGTAAAACACGTTATGGAAAAGAATAAGAGGAATGGAAATTTTATTAAAAAAAAAGATCTTTGCCGAGTGCCTCGTGGGCGGCACTCGGCAAAAGGGGGCTTTGCCGAGTGCCAGATCGACGGCACATGGCAAAGAGAGGAAATGTTATTTTTTAAAAAAAAATCTTTGTCGAGTGCCATATCGGGGGCACTCGGCAAACAACACAAATAAAGAATGTGCCCGTCCCGCCCCCGCGGCCGCACACGTGCACACACACACACACAAACGCCGCCGCCACCCGTGACCGCCACGACCGCCCGCCCGCCCCCGCGGCTGGCTGCCGCAGCCCCGGCGACCGCCCGCTGCCACCCCGGCCCCCGCGACCGCCCACCGTTGACACAAAGTTCTTCAGAAGCAGGTCAAGGTATATGCCCACATCCAAAAACCGTTCTTTTCTGCCGAGGCCGCTGGTAGCCTAATAGGAACTTGAATGCACGATTCAACAGTTATCGGGTCTCCCCAAGCCATCAGAAATCCTTCCATCAAGTAGATTTGCCCTGTGGCTGACGGCAGGGGTAACTTTGATAAGCCTTATCCATCCAACTAGATGATCCAGAAAATAATATTAATTCAAGTCGTGTTCCTGTTGGCATGGATACTAGTATAGATTAGCTTAAGAGCGTCCAAATTATTAATAAGATGGTATACTCAGAATGTCAAAAGGCGTCCAATTCTGTTCATGGTTGCTCATGGTGATCTCGTTCATTGCAGGTCCTGAACGACAGCCACGCCAACTGTACCTGCTCCACCGGCAAACTGCTGCACCTGCCCTGCGACCGTCCGCCGGTCCCACTCGCGGCGCCATCGCCCCGTCGCCCCATCCTGCAGGTTGGTTTGTTGTCGGCCATCGTGCCATTGTATGTGGTTGTATGCAGGTTGGCCGTATATGTGGTTGTCGGTCATCGTGCCGTTGGTTTGTTGCAGGTTTTGGAAACCTCGCCTTGCAGGGGAGATGCTGCCAAAATTTTCAATTGACACTATTATGTTCCTTTTTTGCAGGAGAGGCTATTGCACCGTCCTCGACTCGTCACTTTGCAGGACAGCAAGGTGAGGCATAAAAGACCCCTCTTTCCATACCATGTTCGTAGATCACGTAACCTAGTTAGGCGTCTCCCGTTCGAAAGAGATATAGTTGTAAATATGCATATCTTTGCATATCTATAACCATATCTATCGGTATAAGAAACGGCGGTCCTAGCACCAACGAGTAATAAGTGTCTGCGAGTCGGAAGTCCTGATGGTATGCAAGAAGGACACATGCAATTTATACTGGTTCGGGCCGAGAAATGCCCTACGTCCAGTGGGGGAGGAGAGTTCTGTATTATCTTGCATCAAGGTGCTTGTAGTAGGGGTTACAAGCGGACATGAGAGAGGGAGGAGCTCCCAAGTCTCAAGGCGTGAGTGGAGAAAATGGGTGCGTGCGACTCTGCTGGTGACCTCGCAAGGTCCAGGAGAGTAGCATGCTCGTATCTCGCGTTGTGTTGCTATGGTGGTTCTTCTTTTCGGTCTATCTTCGGTTACATTGTGTTGAGTTGGTTCAGTTGAGTTGTGCTCAACCCTTTGGAATGATCCCTGCATGCTCCTTTTATAGTCTCAAGGAGGTGCAAGGTTACATGATGTTGGCTTATGGTGTGACCTGGCTGGTGGAGGAGCCAGGAGGCCTCGGAAGGGCCTTATCTGGTGGCGGCGTGGTCTACACTGTGGAGGCATGGCATCGGTACTTCTGGTACTGCTGCTACGCATTTTGGTATGTGTGCCACTACTGAAGGAGTGGTCTCTGTCTTTTGGCATTGTAGCGACGTGCCTTGTCATACCTGGTCTTGTAGCGGGCGTGGTGTGTTTGTCCTTATAGTTTGTCTTGGTGTAGAGGGCCGAGGCCTCGGAGGTGGGAAGTGCGGTGCGATCTTATCCTGATCATGGGAATAGTGGCCCAGGGCAGTTGTTCCGTACACTGCGCACGCACGAATCGTGCGTATAGTGCCAATATGGGTGGCATAGTGGTTAGCACCTCTTCCCCATGCCTGTTACACACGATGGCGTGGTGATTTGACCCCGGTCATTCCTGGCCTGTCCAATTGGGCAGACGCGAGAACGTGGGTGACGTCATAGGGGGTCTCGAGCGCGCCAATGGGGGAGCGGCATTAGAGGCCGGTCTCGGGTGAGTCGGAGACGGACAATGCCGCCTCTGGGGTTCGGGCGAGGTGGTGATGTTTTCGGGGGTTGGCCCGTGTCCGAGACCCCATGGCGGAGGCCTCGGGCAAATCAGAGGTGTTCTGAGACCCCTCTAAGTGAGGCCTCGGATGAAGTGGGGAGATGGGCTGGTTCGCTTACACATCTTGCTGGAGGCCTAGCAAGGGTGAGTTTAGCTCGTCTATCTTTTGTTGATCTTTTCCCTTAAATGGGGAGGCCAGGTGATTTTCTACCACAATTTGGGTACCCCTAATTGTGGTATCCGACAGTAGCCCCCAAGACTGTGGGGGAGTAGGGATACTCCTCTAGAGGCTGTGCATCGGGTATATTCGTCGCTGGGCTTCTAGCCAGGTTGCTGGGGCCTCGGCTTGTTCTTGTATTGCTTTTTTCTGGGGGGTGCGTGCGAGCGCACCCGCCGGGTGTAGCCCCCGAGGCCTTGGAAGGATGGGATATGCTTCCAAGGTCTTGATTTGGTATAGAGTGTAAGTTCGAGGCCTCAGCCTTAATTCAAGGGTAGCCCCTGAGCCTTTGCTCATGGCGAGAGGTCGGTCAAAAGGCTTGTTCTATGCTATCCGAGGGTCGTTCAGTGGGCCTCAGAACCGTTTGATGGGCTTTGAGGGCTCGGTGCTTCCCTTCGATGGGATCCCACTGGTTGACGCCTATGGGATCTTAGGTATGGCTTGGGGGTGTCCTGGGCATTATTGCTTTTTGTCCCGGGGCGACTGTTGAACTTCTAGGCATGATAGCCTTCGATCCCTTAGGTCGTAGAGGGTTTTACACCCGCAGTTCCTTCTCGGAGAAGGCGCCTGGCGAGGGGGACGGTCATCTGCTGTGCACAGAAGATGGGCGCGCCTTTTTAGGTGGTTTTCTCAGGGAGGCAGAACGGGAGCTATGGTGGCCGTGGCGAGATGTGATGTTACGCCCGCGGGTAGGTGCAATTAATGTGGCACATGCGTATGCACGGCAGGCGAGAAGAAAGAGAGAGTAATCATGGCAATTTTTGTAGTTTCAGCATTAAATGCATAGGATTCAGTTGCCTCCTTAGATTCACTGGTTTGCCTTCCCGTTTTTTCTATATAAACACGCATCGGGCGCTGCATCTCCTTATCTTGTCATCTCCTTGTTCTTGAACTATGGCCATGAGCAAGGAAAACCAGAGCAAGGAGAGAGAGAGAGAAGAGAAAAGGGAAGAAACACCCTCGCTGCCATCGCCCCGTTGTCGTCAATCCCATGGCTGTCACCGCTTTGCCCGTTGAGCCCTGGAGTCGCTCTTTCATGACCCAAGAGTGGTTGGATGAGCTCGTCGAGGAGGGTCTTCTCCATCCCATCACCAGTGCCATTGCACAGGAGTGGATTGCGCCGGATGAGAGCGCCGACATGCCAAATCTGCCCGTGGGCTATGTCCTCAGCTTTGTGGCATTCCATGAGTGGGGGCTAGGGGTTCCGGTGAGCCGGTTCCTATGGGCGCTCCCCTTCTGGTATGAGGTGGAGCTCCACAATATCAAGCCCAACTCCATCGCACAGGCGGCCATCTTTGCCGCCGTGTGCGAGGGGTACCTGGGCATCCCTCCCCATTAGAACCTTTGGCTCCACCTCTTCAAGGTAGAGCACTTCACCAAGACAGCCGAGAGTGGGGGCTCGTGGAAGATGGTGAGGTTTGGAGGATGCACTCTGCAAGTGCGCCAGGAGCGTTCGAGCTCATACATCCCTTCCTAGCTTACATCGTCGAACAGGGGATGGCAGGAGGGCTGGTTCTACCTCCGCAACGATGATGGCCGGTTGCCTCTGTTCACGGGCCGCGTCGTGACGGAGAGGTTGTCCAAGTGGAGATGGGGAGTCCCCAGTGCTGAGCAGCCTAGGTTGCAACCCCTGCTTGACACCCTGAAGAGGCTAAGGGACGGCGGCCTAACCACGACTAGGGTCGTTGCTACCTTTCATCAGCGACGTGTGCTGCCACTAATGGCGCGGCAGCTACGCTTGGATGAGATGGAGGAGGGGGCGCCATTGGAGGGGTGTCCGATGTCTAACACTTCTCTTATGGTGATCGAGGTTACCAGGAGGGTGACCTACATGGTGTCCGCAGGGTTCACCCTGGCGGACTTGAACCAGGTCAAGATACGTCCCACCTGAGGATACATTTCATTGGTGAGTACGGTTATCCTCCTCATACATCCTCGATTCTTCGTGGGTTTCCTCTTCTGTTACTGATGTAGTCTCATTGTTAGGGACTAGAGAGGGCGGTGAAGGATTTCGAGCCCCCGGTCCTAGAGGACCACGAGCGGCGGGAGCGGAATTGCATCTTGGCCGAGGAACAAGAGTAGAAAAAGGATGCCACAAAGAGGAAGCACGGCGAAACTATCCACGCGAGAGAGGCCCTAGAGAAGCGCTGTCGGCAGCAGGAGCGCGACAGACTTCCCTGGGAAGAGTCCCCGTCGGAGCCAGACTCGGATGACGGGGACTTTGATATCTTTTCAGATGAGGAGGGGGAGCAGGGCTTTAGGGGCCTGGTGCCCCCACAAGGTGCTCCTATCGGGGGACCTCAGGGGAGCTTAGTGCTCCTAGAAGAGAGGGTAGGGATCTGGCCCCTTAGCCCTAGTGAGATGATGGTGCTGCGGGGGAGTGCTACCTCGGCGCCGAGGCCCGGTAGGCCCAGGGGGAGCCCGACGCTCCCAAAAGGAGGTGGGGACGCCTTGGGGCCAAGGGCTGTCCCCTCCACGTCGTTGATGTCTGCACCCAATGCAGGGGCGACAGGCAAATCCTTTCAGGAGGTACCTTCGTGTTAGCACAAATCTGAGGGTTGGAGAATGAGCTTGCTCGGGTTAGCACCGAGTGAGACGCCCAAAAGGCAGAGGCTGAACGCGAGGCTGCCGCCACCCAGAGCCTCCACGCCGAGCTAGCAAAGATGAAGATAGAGCTCCAGCTAAACAAGGGTGTTGTGGCTCAGGCTATCCAATCGGTCGAGGCAGCCTAGGCAAAGACTCTGCAGTGGAAGCAGAAAGCAGAAGGTAATGTTCCTTCGACTGTACTCCTAGTGTTGACCGCTGTGTTAGCGCTTATCCCTTTGTTTTCTCTTGTTCAGAAAAGGCTTGGAGATGGATCTGGCCAATGCCACCATATCCTTTGTTGTGCTGCAGACAGCCTTGGATGCCGAGACCAGGGAGCACGCTCCCCTGCTTAGTGCCGTGAGGGCGGTCTATGATGCTCTTAAAACCCAAGAGGGGGTCCAGTCAGGCAGTTCCCTTCAGAGCCACCTTACTGTCCTCTATGGTGGTGTGCGTGAGCGAGCACGTGACGCCCTCCATACTGGCATAAAAGCGGGCTCTGGCGGTGATGACTTTGCACTACGCCAGTCTCAACCTCGAGGGTGTCAGTGAAGGTTTCGTTGACATGCCTGACCCCGAGCAGGAGAAGCTTGTTGACGCAGCCGACTGTCGTGGCGCCATCTTGGCTGCCCATTTTGAGGACGAAGTCATTCCCCCTCCTCTTGATTTGTGAAGAAGTCTGGGCCATTGCGCCGTGTAATAGGTTAGCTCTTATAGCGGGACAAGTGTGCAGCCCTTCGAGGCCCTTGTAATGAAGACACTCATTATTCTCGTGTGTCATTCTCTTTTGAGTTCCCACACTCGTGCGTGCCTCAGAGAGTAAGTTTTATGAGCGTTTTTCCGCTGTGTCTCCCGAACCCTTGTCTCTCGTTCTGCACTTGGGTGAATGCCCATGAAGTCTTTCTAGAGCACGAGCTGTTCCTTTGTCAAGGAGTGGTGAGTGGAGGTGCCATAGCCCGGGGGCATAGGCGGTCCCACGGCTTGACTGACCCTGGCTTCGGTACGTTCTCCTGCTCTTTTGGATTTCACGGTTTTTTTTCTACCGAAGAACGAGAGAGAGACTAGGGCGGAGTCTTTTTCAAAAAGGTGGTAAAAATCATTGGGACCTGGCGAGGGGGGGGTCCTCCCCTTAGCCCCTGAGGGAGGCTCAACCCTGCCAGTGGTAGGGCCAGGCCTCGCTCATTTCGTGCGGTTAAGGAGAGACGCTTCCGTCCCTGCTAGCGGGTCAAGATCGATCCTTGAAAGTGCGATTAGTAAAGAACGTTTCTTTATTGCTTTTGAGATAAAAAAATATGTACAAAGCTTGGGAGTTTAAGGGTAAAAGCGACGTTGCTGCTCGATGTTCCAAGCTTTGGTGAAGATTTCGCCGCTCTCATTGGCCAGCTTGTAGGTTCCAGGCTTTAGCACCTCGGCGACTATGAACGGGCCTTCCCATGTACCGGGTACCACAATTAGGGGTACCCAAACTATGATGGAAAATCACACGGCCTCCCCATTTAAGGGAAAAGATCAACAAAGGAGAGACGGGCTAAACTCCCCCTTGCTGGGCCTCCAGCAAGATGTGTGAGTGAACCAGCCCATCTCCCCACTTCATCCAAGGCCTCACTCAGAGGGGTCTCGGAACACCTCCGATTCACCCGAGGCCTCTGCCCTGGGGTGTTGGACACAGGCCGACCCCCGGCAACATCACCGCCTCGCCCGAGCCCCAGAGGCGGCATTGTCCGTCTCCAACTCGCCTGAGACCGGCCTCTAACACTACTCCCCCATTGGCGTGCTCGAGACCTCTATGACATCACCCACATTCTCGCGTCTGCCCAATCGGACAGACCGGGACTGACCGAGGTCAAATCACCACGCCATCATCTATAATAGGCATGAGGAAGAGCTACTGACCATGATGCCACCCATATTGGCACTATACGCATGATTCGTACGTGCACAGTGTACGGAACAACTGCCCTGAGCCACTATTCCCACAATCAGGATAAGATCACACCGCACTTCCCGCCTCTGAGGCGTCGGCCCTCTACGCCAAGTCAAACTACAAGGACAAACACGCCACACTGGCTACAGGACCAGGTATGACAAGGCATGTCACTTCAGTGCCAAAAGACAGAGACCACTCCTTCAGCAGTGGCACACATCCCAGAAAACATAGCAGGAGTACCAGAAGTACCGACGCCATGCCTCCACAGTGTAGACCAGGCCGCCACCAGGTAAAGCCCTTTCAAGGCCTTCAGGCTCCTCCATCGGCAAGGTCACACCATACGCCAACATCATGTAACCCTGCACCTCCTTAAGACTATAAAAGGAGCATGTAGGGATCATTCCAAAGGGTCGAGCACAACTCAACTAAACCAACTCAACACAACCTAGCCGAACACAGATCGAAAAGAAGAACCATCATAGCAACGCAACGTGAGATACGAACAGGCTACTCTCCTAGAACTTGCGAGGTCACCAGCAGAGTCGCACGCACCCACTTTCTCCACTCATGCCTTGAGACTTGGGAGCTCCTCCCTCTCTCACATCCGCTAGTAAACCCTACTACAAGCACCTCGGTGCAAGATAATACAGAACTCTCCTCCCCCACTGGACGTAGGACATTTCTCGGCCCGAACTAGTATAAATCACCTGTGTCCTTCTTGCACACCATCCGGACTCTCGATGCGCAAACACTCATTACTCGTTGGTGCTAGGACTGTCGTTTCTTACACCAATAGTTGGCGCGCCAGGTAGGGGGCCATTTGCGCGTCACAACTGCCATTCCTTACGGGTCTCGGATGGCAGCTCCACTTCTTCTCGGAATGGTGATCTGGTTCAGGAGCTTGGAGTTCATGTCTTTGGGTTACGCCTACGACATGGTCCTCCTCCCACCTAGAGCTCCATCTGACGACAACTCTTCCCCGCGCCGCCAGAAGCGTGGGAGACAACTAGGCCATCATGGTCACCATTCTCATCATGCTCGTCACATGTGGTGGGTACGTAAGAACCCCCGCTCTTGCTCAGGGATCGAGGGTGACTCCCCAAGCTCTCCCAAGTCCTCTCGCCCGACTACCAGGATAGGATCCCTCATGAGGGACATGCCTGGCACGCTCCTAGCCATGGGAAAAGCACTGTTGGCATAGGGCACATCGGTAGGACGACGCTCCGGGGGATCGTCACGCTTCGTGGGGTCCGCGCCGGCGACTGGAGGGCCTGCGGCAGCTCTGTCATCATTTCCCTATGGACTCAGCAATGCCGCCATGGGTTACTCCCGCTCGATGCACCCCACCATGAACTCTTACTTGGGGCTTCCCAAGTATCATCTACGCACCCCCTTTGAGCTCTCCACGACCACGTCGGTGCCATCCACCACTGGCTCCTCAAAGGACAGTGACGGGTGGGCTGGAGTAGACTTCTCTGGGCTCCATATCCTAGAGGATCTGCACCAAATTATGACCGTGGATGACTACTCCTTTGGCTACCACACGTCCGATGAGGACAACTACAACCCCTCGCGTGAATCCTTTCATGTAGAGGTCGAGGAGATAGCACCGGGGGACACCACCCCCATAGAGCAGGGCACCCATGATCCGCGTCAATAGGTGTTTCCCACGGGGCCCCCGCGGGGGCGGGCTGCGGTGTCAGCCCCCGAGGGGTCTCAGCGAGCTGAGCTCAAGCAGCTTCGTGAACTCGAGGCCAAGATCGAAGAGGACCGCTGGCAGCTGGTGCACCATAGGGCCACCCTCGAGCAGGAGCACTCAGGACGGGGAGATGGTGGATTAGCCCAACGCAGGGCCCGCGATGTCTACCATCGCATCAACAATGATGAGGGGGGCGAAAAGCCCCCTCCCTTCGCCAGGGCTAGTCAGAATGTCACTACAACAGCTATCCTCCTCCGGACAATGCCAACGCCACCCACCGCGGAGGGGCGACAAGTCCGCGATGAGCTTCGTGGGCTCCTTGAGTGTGCTGCGGTGCAACAGGCCGAGAGCTCTGCGTCTCGACAACGCGAGCCCGAGGCCAAGCCATCCACGGCACCCTCTCAACAAGAAAGGGAGCCCTCAGTTCATCCCGAACCATGAGGGGCACCAGAACGCAACAAGGCTCCATCAGTACACACCTGCCTTGGCGATGACCTCGACGCATAGGTCATTCCCGATGCACGCCGCCACTAGAAGGAGGATGGCGCCACACGTGGTTATCACCCGTTCCAAGGCGGACGGTACGACAGCGAGGAGGATAGGATCCCTTCACCCGAACCTCCGGGCCCTCGCGTCTTCAGCGAGGCCATCCGAAGGGCCCGATTCCCGGCCCAGTTTCGTCAACCGGCTAACATCATCAAATACTCTGGGGAAACAAACCCCGACATGTGGCTTGCTGACTAGCGCCTAGCTTGTCAGCTGGGCAGTGCAGATGATGACCTGCTCATCATTCGCAACCTTCCCCAGTTCTTGGCCAACTCAGCAAGAGCTTGGCTAGAACATCTTCCACCATGGCGAATTCATGATTGGGCCGACCTAGTCAGGGTCTTTGTAGGGAAGTTCCAGGGCACATACGTGCGCCCTGGGAATACTTGGGACCTCAGAAGCTGCCGCTAGAATCCGGATGAGACTCTGCGTGAGTTCATTCGGCGCTTTTCCAAGCAATGCACCGAGCTTCCCAATGTCACCGATGCGGATGTCATTGGGGCATTCATTGCTGGCACCACATGCAGGGAGCTAGTCCATGAGTTGGGCCACAAGTCTCCCACCAAGGCAAGCAAGCTCTTGGATATCACCACCAACTTCACCACGGATGAAGAGGCGGTCGGAGCCATCTTCCCTGACGCCAAGGGAAAGCAGAAGGAGGATGCCACCGAAGACTCCGCCTCCCACGACCCAAAGAAGAAGAAAAAAAGCAGGCTAGGGTAGCGATAGAACCAGAAGGATGCCCTCGCTGCCGCTGTAGAACACAAAAACCCCCGAGGCCTCCTTCTAGGGCCCCGAGAGTTTTTGACGAGATTCTTAAGAAGCCATGCTCCTATCACAAGGGACCGACGAAACACACCCTAGAGGAATGCACCATGATGCGACGCTACTTCTCGCGGGATGGTCAGCCCAAGGACGATGCCAAGAAGAAAGCAACAGATGCCCAGGAGGGCAATGGTAAGGATGAAGGGTTCCCCGAGGTGAAGAACTGCTTCATGATCATCGGTGGTCGTTCGGCGCAACTCATGACACACCAAAGAAAGCGCGAACGCCGAGAGGTCTACACGACGGAGCCCACCACCCTGTTGTTCCCCGATTGGTCCGAGGAAGCCTTCACGTTTGACCGAGATGACCACCCAGAGTACATCTCGAACCTGGGACACTACCCACTTGCGTCGACCTCGTCATTGGCAATGCTCGACTCACTAAAGTCCAGATGGACGGAGGCAGTGGCCTCAACATCTTGTACGCCGAGACTCTCGACCTCATGGGGATCGATAGGTCTCGGCTGTGAGCTAACACAGCGCTATTCCACGGTGTCGTGCCAGGACATCATGCCACCCCTCTCAGTCAGATCGATCTGCCCGTCTGCTTTAGGACTCCTTCCAACCTCCAGAGGGAAACCCTCACCTTCGAGGTTGTTGGGTTCTGAGGGACCTACCACGCCATTCTAGGATGACCATGCTACACCAAATTCATGGTCGTCCCCAACAACACTTACCTCAAGATGAAGATGCTCGGCCCCAACGGTGTCATCACCATTGGCTCGACATACAAACACGCCTACGAATGCGATGTGGCTTGCACCGAGTATGCCGAGGCCCTCTTTGAGTCAGAAGCCTTGGCTGCCAATTTGGAGAGGCTCTCCAAGGAGATCCCCGACCCCAAGCATCATGCCAGCAGCTTCAAGCCGGCAGAGGAAGTCAAAGTCGTCCCACTCAGCCCTAATGACCCTGATGGCAAGATGCTCAAGGTGAGTGCGGTGCTCGACCCAAAATAGGAAGCCATGCTCGTCAACTTCCACCGCACAAATGCAGACATATTTGCGTGGGGTCCCTCGGACATGCCAGGCATCTTGAGGGAGGTCACCGAGCACTCCTTGGACATCCGAGCCGGCTCCAAACTGGCGAAGCAGCGTTTACACCGATTCGACTAAGAAAAGCGTCGAGCCATCAGGGAGGAAGTGCACAAACTTTTGGTGACTGGATTCATCAGGGAGGTATTCCATCCTGAGTGGTTGGCTAACCCTGTGTTAGTTAAGAAGAAGAATGGGAAATGGAGAATGTGTGTAGATTATACTAGTCTAAATAAGGCATGTCCAAAGAACCCTTTTCCATTACCTCGAATCGATCAAATCGTTGATTCCACTGTGGGGTGTGAATTGTTATCCTTTCTTGATGCATACTCTAGCTATCACCAAATAAAAATGAAAGAGTCCGACTAGCTCGTGACTTCTTTCATCACTCCGTTTGGCACGTATTGCTATGTTACCATGCCGTTTGGTCCCAAAAACGCGAGAGCCACATACCAACAATGTATGCTCAGGGTTTTTGGGGACCTCATTAGGCGAACTATTGAGGCGTACATAGATGATATCGTTGTCAAGTCTAGAGAGGCCAGTGACCTCGTCACTGATCTGGACGCAGCATTCCATTGTCTCAAAAAGAAAAACATCAAACTAAACCCTAAGAAGTGTGTCTTTGGTGTACCCCGAGGCATGCTCTTGGGATTCGTTGTCTCTGAGCGTGGTCCGAAACTTGAAGGGGGTACAGAAGCTCATGGGTTGCCTCGCA
The DNA here is from genome assembly GCA_038087645.1 of Saccharum hybrid cultivar R570. NCBI lineage: Eukaryota > Viridiplantae > Streptophyta > Magnoliopsida > Poales > Poaceae > Saccharum > Saccharum hybrid cultivar. The sequence goes on from JAQSUU010000707.1 coordinate 13,859,882, forward strand.
TCCCTCAGCCGCTTCATTTGGTGCCTCGGCGAAAAGGGTCTACCCCTATACCACCTTGGGAGTCTAGGAGAAGTGCTCAGATTTCTTGAGGAGGTGGTATAGGGGCAGAACCTTTTCACCGAAGCGTGAGATGAAGCGGCTGAGGGATGCGAGGCAACCCATGAGCTTTTCTGTACCCCCTTCAAGTTTTGGATCGGCGCCATGTTAGCAATGGCTGAAATTTTTTCTGGGTTGGCCTCGATGCCACGCTTGGAGACAACAAATCCCAAGAGCATGCCTCAGGGTATACCACAGACACACTTCTCAGGGTTTAGTTTGATGTTTTTCTTTTTGAGACAATGAAATTCTGTGTCCAGATCAGTGACGAGGTCACTAGCCTCTCTGGACTTGACAACGATATCATCTACATATGCCTCAATGGTTCACCCGATGAGGTCCCCAAAAATCTTGAGCATATATCACGGGTATGTGGCACCCACGTTTTTGAGACCAAATGGCATGGTAACGTAGCAATACGTGCCAAACGGAGTGATAAAAGAAGTCGCAAGCTAGTTGGACTCTTTCATTTTTATTTGGTGATAGCCAGAGTATGCATCAAGAAAGGATAACAATTCACACCCCGCAGTGGAATCAACGATTTGATCGATTCGAGGTAATGGAAAAGGGTGCTTTGGACATGCCTTATTTAGACTAGTATAATCTACACACATTCTCCATTTTCCATTCTTCTTCTTAACTAACACAGGGTTAGCCAACCACTTAGGATGGAATACCTCGTTGATGAATCCAGCCGCCAAAAGTTTGTGCACTTCCTCCCCGATGGCTCGGCGCTTTTCTTCGTCGAATCGGTGAGACACTGCTTCACCAGTTTGGAGCCGGCTTAGATGTCCAAGGAGTGCTCGGCGACCTCCCTCGGGATGCCTAGCATGTCCAAGGGACCCAACGCAAATTTGTCTACATTTGCGCGGATGAAGTCGACGAGCACGACTTCCTATTTTGGGCTGAGCGCCACGCTGACCTTGAGCATCTTGCCGTTGAGGTCATTGGGGCTGAGCGAGATGAGTTTGACTTCCTCTGCCAGCTCGAAGCTATTAGCGTGACGCTTTTGGTTAGGGATCTCCATGGAGAGGCTCTCCAAATCAGCAGTCAAGGCTTCTGACTCGAAGAAGGCCTTGGCGTACTCGGTGCAAGCCACATCGCATTCATAGGTGTGTTTGTATGCCGAGCTAATGGTGATGACGCCGTTGGGGCCAGGCATCTTCATCTTGAGGTAAGTGTAGTTGGGGACGGCCATGAATTAGGCGTAGCATGGTCGTCCCAGAATGGCGTGGTAGGTCCCTCGGAACCCAACAACCTCGAAGGTGAGGGTTTCCCTCTGGAAGTCGGAATAAGGAGTCCCGAAGCAGATGGGCAGATCGATCTGACCAAGAGGGGTGGCGCAATGTCCTAGCACGACACCGTGGAACGGTGCTGCGTCGGCTCGCAGCCAAGACCTATCGATCCCCATGAGGTCAAGAGTCTCGGCGTACAAGATGTTGAGGCCACTGCCTCCGTCCATCAGGACTTTAGTGAGTCGGGCATTGCCAATGACGGGGTCGATGACAAGTGGGTAGTGTCCCAAGTCCAGGATGTACTCTGGGTGGTCATCTCGGCCAAGCATTATGGCTTCCTCGGACCAATCAAGAAATGACAGGGTGGCGGGCTCCGTCGCGTAGACCTCTCGGCGTTCGCGCTTTCTTTGGCGTGTCGTGAGTTGCGCCGAACGACCGCCGAAGATCATGAAGTAGTTCTTCACTTTGGGGTACCCTTTGTCCTTACCATCGCCCTCCTGGCCGTCTGTTGCTTTCTTCTCGGCATTGTCCTTGGGCTGACCGCCTCGCGAGCAGTAGTGTTGCATTATGGTGCATTCCTCTAGGGTGTGTTTCGTCGGTCCCTTGTGATAGGGTCATGGCTTCTTGAGCATCTTGTCGAAAACTCCTAGGGGCCTGGGAGGGGGGCCTTAGGGGTTTTTGCGATCTGCAGCAGCGACGAGGGTGTCCTTCTAGTTCTATCGCTTCCCCAGCCTGCCTTTTTTCTTCATCTTCTTCTTTGGGTCGTGGGAGGCGGAGTCTTCGGTGGCATCCTCCTTTCGCTTTCCCTTGGCATCGGGGAAGATGGCTCCGACCGCTCTTTGCCCGTGGCAAAGTTGGTGGTGATATCTAGGAGCTCGCTTGCCTTGGTGGGAGACTTGCGGCCCAACTCGTGGACTAGCTCCCTACACGTGGTGCCAGCAATGAATGCCCCAATGACATCCGTGTCGGTGACATTGGGAAGCTCAGTGCATTGCTTGGAAAAGCACCGAATGAACTCACGTAGAGTCTCATCCGGATTTTGGTGGTAGCTTCTGAGGTCCCAAGTATTCCCAGGGCGCACGTATGTGCCCTAGAAGTTCCCTACAAAGACCCTGACTAGGTCGACCCAATCACGAATTCGCTGTGGTGGAAGATGTTCTAGCCAAGCTCTCGCTGAGTCGGCCAAGAACAGGGGAAGGTTGCGAATGATGAGCAGGTCGTCATCCGTGCCACCCAGCTGACAAGCTAGGCGGTAGTCAACAAGCCACATGTCGGGGTTCGTTTCCCCAGAGTATTCAATGATGTTAGCCGGTTGACAAAACCAGGCAGAGAATCAGGCCCTCCGGATGGCCTCGCTGAAGACGTGAGGACCCGGAGGTTCGGGTGAAGGGCTCTTATCCTCCGCGTTGTCGTACCGCCTGCCTCGGCGCAGGTGATAACCGCGTGTGGCGCCATCCTCCTTCTAGTGGTGGCACGCATCGGGAATGACCTATGCGTCGAGGTCGTCGCCGAGACGGGCGCATACTGATGGAGCCTTGTTGCATTCTGGCACCCCTCGCGGTTCGGGATGAACTGAGGGTCCCTTTCTTGTTGAGAGGGTGCCGCAGATGGCTCGGCCTCGGGCTCACATCGTCGAGACGCAGAGCTCTCGGCCTGCTGGACCGCAGCACACTCAAGGAGCCCACGAAGCTCATCGCGGACTTGTTGCCCCTCCGCGGTGGATGGTGATGGCATTGTCTGGAGGAGGATAGCCGCTACAGTGACATTCTGACTAGCCCTGGTTAAGGAAGGGGGCTATTCACCCCCCTCATCATTGTTGATGCGACGGTAGAAATTACGGGCCCTGCACCGGCTAATCCGTCGTCTCCCCAGCCTAAGTGCTCCCGCTGGAGGGTGGCCCTGAGGTGCACCAGCTGCCGACGGTCCTCTTTGATCTTAGCCTTGAGTTCACGAAGCTGCTCGAGCTCAGCTCGCTGAGACTCCTTGGGGGCTAACACCGTGGCCCGCCCCCACAGGGCCCTATAGGAAACACCTGTTGACACAGAGCGTGGGTGCCCTACTCTATGGGGGTGGCATCCCCTGGTGCTATCTCCTCGACCTCTACGTGAAGCATTCGTGTGAGGGGTTGTAGTTGTCCTCGTCAGACGCGTGGTAGCCAAAGGGGTAGTCGTCCATGGTAATAAACTAGCACAGATCCTTCAGGCTATGGAGCCTAGAGGAGTCTACTCTGGCCCACCCATCACTATCCTCCGAGGAGCTAGTGGTGGATGGCACTGACGTGGTCATGGAGAGCTCGAAGGGGGTGCATAGATGATACTCAGGAAGCCCCATGTAGGGGTTCATGGTGGGGTGCACCGAGCGGGAGTAACCCATGGCGGCATTGCTGAGTCCATAGGGAAATGACGACGGAGCTACCATGGGCCCTTCAGTCACCGACGCGGACCCCACGAAGCGTGATGATCCCCCGGAGCATCGTCCTGCCGACGTGCCCTGTGCCAACGGTGCTTTTCCCACGGCCAGGTGCGTGCTAGGCATGTCCCTCGCGAGGGATCCTAACCTGGCAGTCGGGCTAGAGGACTTGGGAGACCTTGGGGAGTCGCCCTCAATCCCTGAGCAAGAGCGGGGGTTCTTTCGGACCCACCGCATGCGATGAGCACAATGAGAATGGTGACCATGATGGCCTGGCTGTCTCCCACGCTTCTAGCAGCACGGGGAAGAGTTGTCATCGGATGGAGCTCTGGGTGGGAGGAGGACCATGTCATAGGCGTAACACAAAGACATGAACTCCAAGCTCCCAAACCATATCACCATTTTGAGAGGAAGTGGATCTGCCATCCGAGACCCATAAGGAATGGCGGTTGTGATGTGCAAACGACCTCCTACCTGGCGTGCCAACTGCTGGTGTAAGAAACGGCCATCCTAGCACCAACGAGTAATGAGTGTCTACACGTCGGGAGTCTAAATGGTGTGCAAGAAGGACACAGGCGATTTATACTGGTTTGGGCCGAGAAATGCCCTACGTCCAGTGGGGAAGGAGAGTTCTGTATTATCTTGCACCGAGATGCTTGTAGTAGGGGTTACAAGCGGATGTGATAGAGGGAGCAGCTCCCAAGTCTCAAGGTGTGAGTGGAGAAAGTGGGTGCGTGTGACTCTGCTAGTGACCTCGCAAGGTCCAGCAGAGTAGCCTGCTCGTATCTTGCATTGTGTTGCTATGGTGGTTCTTTTCGGTCTGTCTTCGGTTGGGTTGTGTTGAGTTGGTTTAGTTGAGTTGTGCTCGACCCTTTGAAATGATCCTTGCATGCTCCTTTTATAGTCTCAAGGAGGTGCAGGGTTACATGATGTTGGCGTATGGTGTGACCTTGCCGGTGGAGGAGCCTAGAGGCCTCGGAAGGGCCTTATCTGGTGGCAGCATGGTCTGCACTATGGAGGCATGGCATCGGTACTTCTAGTACTACTGCTACGTGTTCTAGTACGTGTGCCACTACTAAAGGAGTGGTCTCTATCTTTTGGCATTGTAGCAATGTGCCTTGTCATACCTGGTCCTGTAGCCGACGTGGCGTGTTTGTCCTTGTAGTTTGTCTTGGCGTAGAGGGCCAAGGCCTCAGAGGCGGGAAGTGCAATGCGATCTTATCCTGATCGTGGGAATAGTGGCCTAGGGTAGTTGTTCCGTACACTGAGCATGCACAAATCGTGCGTATAGTGCTAGTATGGGTGGCATAATGGTCAGCAGCTCTTCCCCATGCCTGTTATAGACGATGGCGTGGTGATTTGACCCCAGTCATTCTCAGCCTGTCCGGTTGGGTAGATGCGAGAACGTGGGTGATGTCATATGGGGTCTCGAGTGCGCCAATGGGGGAGTGGCTTTAGAGGCCGGTCTCGGGCAAGTCGGAGACGGACAATGCCGCCTCCAGGGCTCGGGCGAGGAGGTGATTTTGCCGGGGGTCGGCCCGTGTCCGAGACCCCAGGGCGGAGGCCTCGGGCGAATCGGAGGTGTTCCGAGACCGCTCTGAGTGAGGCCTAGGATGTAGTGGGGAGATGGGCTGGTTCACTTACACGTCTTGCTGGAGGCCTAGCAAGGGGGAGTTTAGCCCGTCTCTCTTTTGTTGATATTTTCCCTTAAATGGGGAGGCCAGGTGATTTTCTACCACAATTTGGGTACCCCGTTCTGAGATAGAGTTTCAGCATAATCTCTCTGTTGTTCTCTAGACACACAATCTCCCTGCCAAGACGTGTATTTGGAGAACAGCGAGGAGGTGCTATCGAAATTCTATCTCGAATAGGAGTGGAGCATGGAAACTAACCTCATCTACACATCCTCGGGTGGGATTAGGACCTATCTTCACCTATTAGATAGTAGAAACATCGTGTAGATGCAATTCATTATGATATTACTCACTGATATGTTAGAGGATGGATGATCGTGAGTGGATGTACATGGGCCGCTCAAATCAGGGTTCGTTGACCGATGAATGGATCCAGAAGACCGAGGCTTTCTTGGAACTAGCATTTGCCAAGGTTAAAGGAGCGCGTGCCACTTGGTGTCCCTGCAGCAGTTGTGCAAACATGCGTCGACAAACAAAGGAGTTCATGGGTAAACATCTTTGCAAGAATAGATTTACGACGGACTATACCCGGTGGATCTACCATGGTGAAGCCGATCGTATGAGAGAAGAGGTCGTGAGACAACGCGTCGAGGATTATGATGCTGATGGCGGGGTGGGAGACATGTTAAATGAATATCAGAAACCACACTTCGCTGAAGGACATAGGGAGGAGGAGCCAGAGGCAACCGCAAAGGCGTATTACGACATGTTGTCTGCGGCACAGAAACCCCTTCATGGACAGACAAAGGTTTCTCAACTGGATGGCATTGGACGCGAATAGCCTTAAAGACCCAGTTTAGCCTGAGTTGAGACGCCTTCGATGCTATGTTGATAGCTTTTGGCAGCATGCTTCTGAAGGGACACATTCTGCCAAAGAGCATTACGAGTCACAGAAACTCCTTCGTGCACTTAAGATGCCATATGAGAAGATACATGCTTGTTCGAATGGGTGCATCTTATTTAGGAAAGAACACGTGGAAGCAAAGTACTGCACAAAGTGTGGATCCTCTAGGTTCCTGGAGGTAGATTCTTGTCTCACACATGCAATCTCCTTTATGCAGAATCAATCGACGGCATCGAATGATGGGCCTCGTGACCAACCAAACTCGTCGTGGCTAGATTGGTGATTGTTTGTGGTTGTCACACTTATCACTCGGCACTCGGTATACTTATGGTTGTGATGCACTTGTGGTTGTGATATACTTGTGGTTGTGATACTTATTTGTGAGTTGTGGTATATGTGAACTGCCTATGATGCTTATTGTGGTTGTTGTCGTCTATATGAACTGCATGTGATGCTTATTGTGATATATGTAATGTTTGTTTGGATGGAATGTAATAAACAATTAAAATAGGCTATTTTTGGTCACTTTGCCGTGTGCTGCACTCGGCAAAAGCCTATTGGCCCTAACACTCGGCAAAGGACAAGGATTTGCCGAGTGTTTTTACCATGGCACTCGGCAAAGCCTTCGACTTTGCCGAGTGTTTTTCTGTCTTGGCACTCGGCAAAGCCCTCCGTCACCGTCTTCTCGCCGCCCACGTCACTTTTTTTTGCCAAGGGTCGACTCCTTTGCCGAGTGCCCGATAAAAAGCACTCGGCAAAGAGCTCTTTGCCGTCTAAATTTAAGTCAAGTGAGCTTTACTGAGGGTGGCACTCGGCAAACCTTTTGCTGAGTGTTTTTTGGGCTTAAACTAGTTGTGTCCGGTAGGGATTACTACATACGGCAAGGATTATATTACTATCTGGGTCTAAAAAATACAATTCTAGATGTATTTCTATTAAAGTGATTAAAGGTTGATCAAATATATTGGTGAAACCATTAATGTTTATGTTTCAAATAAATATATTATGAAAATATATCTCATAACAAATTTAATGATACAGATTTTATGTCATAACTATTTATATTTATATATGTAGTTATTTCAATTTAAGATATTTTAAGTATTTTACTAGAACTGTATTCTTTGATTGGTGGAAGGAGTACAGCACATGAAAGCTCAGTTAAGTAGCTGAGGTTCGTCTACACGCAACGAACACAACTATACTTATATAGCACAAATGCTGCATACACGTGTACAAGCTCAATTAAGTAGCTTACGTTATTTTCCACGCAAAACGAACTCAACTGTAGCACACAGCCACACACACACGTGTAATTGTTATCCTATCCTATACTCTTATAAATATAAACCCTACTAGAGATTTCTCTCAACATGTAAGCTATCCACATCAACAATCTAATAGAACTTGCAATTATCTTTCAACATGCAAGCTATCCACATTAACAATCCACTAGAACTTACAATTATATAGCCAATGAGCACATGTAATTATGATAGTTATCTCTTCATCCACTAATATGTATTTAGCTGTTCATATCGATGTGTTAAAACATTGACCAAAATTAATTTACGATAGTTTCATTCATATAACTATAAATATAATTTTTTAATTTCTTTTTAAATTATCTAGAATCTTCGCAGCAACGCGCGGGTTATTCTCCTAGTTGTTATCCAATCCTCTGCCTGTGCACGCAAGGGTCAAGTCAGAAACGATCACGATCGTCCTTTGAATTTGAATTGATGTTAAGTAATCTATATCGCTCTATGTTTTTGCGGCCAGCTGCCTGACGAGTCTCAATTTTGTGATGGTGAACTTCACTGTTCATCACATCATAATTTTACTCTCCATCCATACACCGGATTTCTTGCATTGTAACAACACTACTACTACCGTACCTGTGAAGGTCGTGAAGAGTCAAGAGACGTCTCACTGGTGAATATGCTTTCTAGATACCGTGACTCCAATCTCCTTTTTTTTTTGCTATAGAGTCAGACAGAGATGGTATATGGTTTCTATGAGTAGTGTCTATATGACTTCATAACTATAGAAATCATCTTATGATTGTTAGATATTTAGGCCAATTTAGACATAATTTAATCCAAAAAAATAGCAACATATTCGTGACAACATATATGTGCTTTTGTGATCTACTCACAGCAGTACACATGATGAATAACATACTGAATACCAAGAGCCATTCGAGATTGGTATTTTTTTCAAGTTTTACAAAGTTCTACTAAGTTCATGTCAAACATTTTCTAATATTATTTTGAATGTGAGGCCCCAAAGTTAAAAATATGTTTTGAATAAAAGTGAAACACTTTTATTTTTAAAATCTTTTTGTATAAAATTCTTCAAAAATCACAATCTTTTTCTTAGTCAAACATGTTTCAAAGATTTCTTTTAAAAGCATTGAGAAACCTATTCGGACTTCAACAAATTTCATAAATTCATTTTTCACTCAAATAAAACTATGCAACCAACATGAATACAACAAAAGAATTAAATTAAATTATAAAAAATTTAGAAAACCATATATATTTTCTACTGTTTAAATTGAACACAACTTAATTAAGTCAAGAAAAAATTTAGAAAAAAGACTGTCACGGCCTCACCTCTTTTCTCTCTATGCAAGGTGACGGTGGCTAGCCTAAGAACAGTCATGGTGATGACGACGTGCTTGGGACCAGGCTTGGCGATGGCGGCATGCTTGGGACAAGGATCAGCAATGGCGACGGGTGTGGAAGCGAGCTCGGCGATGGTGGCAGGCCTCAGAGGAATAAATATGCCCGAGGGCCAACTAGTGATCTTGTATTTATCTCCCTCTGAAGAATCAATGGGATGCTTTCTGGATTCTTTCACTTACATTATACTCGCTTTCTGGCTCCTTGAATCCAAAGAAAAAGGTTCTTTTGTTTTCCGTAAGATAATATTAGGTGGCTGTTTGGGATCAATTTAGAAACACAACATTGAACTATGACTTGGAAATAGGACTACGCTATCTATGAGAATGAAACTCGGAAGAAGATCTAGTTTCAAGTCAGCTAGGAAGACATCTTTCTTAAATGAAAGGAAAGGGGGATTGGAAGTATCATGTTGCTCCTTAGAAAACTCGTATAATAGTCTTATGGGCCAAAGTAAAGTTGATGGGACAAACGCGGAAGTCTATGTGTTTGTTAGAAGGAAACTAGTATTTTGTTTTTCATTGAAGTTCGTGTTCTAATGTTCTTGTTTTTCGTTGGGAAAACCAACTCCGACGCCAAGATCAATCGCCTTTCTCTTTTGTTTTGGGAGTAGAGCTGAAAAAGATGGGAAATTCCAATGATTCTTCGTTCATTAGAATGTCGATGCCTCACAATTGCTCTTTTGTGATGCTGCAGAACCATGGCAATTAGGATCTCAAGACACACCAACACCTATGATGCAAAGAATCATTGACTTACATCACGATATCTTTTTCTTCCTCATTCTAGTTTTGGTTTTCATATCACGGATGTGGGTTCACGCTTTATGGCATTTCAATGAGCAAACTAATCCAATCCCGCTCGCAAGGAGGAATAAATATATATGGTTGTCGACTCGTGTAGGAGGTATAAGTATTGTTGGCGGTAAGACATATGTTTGGGACCCTATTAGAATGTTTAATGTCCAATTACGAAGCATGTGGATTTGGTTGTGAATGTTTAATGCCTATTTGTAACCCCATGTAGATTCTTTGGTAAATATATATAAGCCCGAGGGAGAATGAAAAACTACATATAAAAGCGGAGAGGAGGAAGGTGAAGAGAACCTTTGGCCCTTCAATGATTTGGCGCTCTCTCTCACTCTTTCCACTCCCACCTCTTGGTTGTTCGGTCATGTATCAACAAGTATGGTCGTCGCCGACCTAGAGCCCATGCCTCAGGACTGAAATTGAGAGAAAAATACATCACCGACAGAGCAATTCATTTTTCCAATAATGTCATGTTCTAGTGCTAATATGGATTTCATAATGCATTATATTGAACGTTCGCCGGCAGCTAACTTCAACTGGTTGGAGGAACTCGACGAATTGGGTGCTGTACGTTTGCACCGCATGCCTGGCGAGAGAAACTAGCAAGGCATCGGCGGCTATGCGAGGCTATCAGCAGGATTAATCTATACATATTAGTAATTTACCTTAGAGAATCTTGAGCAGCTCACGAATATTTCGTCCATAACAGAAGGGGATTGGTGGCCCCATGGCAGCGCCCGCAGCTGCGCCCTGCAAAGGCACCCGCAGCCGCGCCCCACGGCAGCGCCCGCAGCCGAAGGGCACCCGCGGCCGCGCCCCACGGCAGCTTCCGCAGCCGCGCCCAGCGGCAGCACCTACAGCTGCGGCCGCGTGCGCCCCGACAGGCGACGGCCACGTTGTGCACGCCTCGTCAGCTGCGCTGGTCGCGCCCTGCGCCTATGTGTGCCATGTATTCACCGGCGTAAGGTGTGCACGATACCTGACCATGGGTAGACGTGAGAAAGGGACGGGTGGGGCCCACTTGGGAAAGATGAAGCTAGAATAAGCTACAATTTTCATATTCATCCCAACTCATGTCTTTGTGAGAGGAGAAAAACAGCTTTACTCATGAAGTAGTTTTGAAAATAAGTGTTTGGCAAAAAAAAACAGCTCACAACAACTCATGAAGCTGTTATGACCTGTGCCAAACAGGTCCTTACTCTACTTGACCACATTGGAGAACCAGTTCCATCATATTGTTTAAGCCACGACGTCATACGCACTTTCGAATCCCTAGACAGCGGATGGGGATATCATAATTTCATCACGACTTCACAAGGAAGGCCCCGGAGGAATCAACCTATCCGAAGGACAATTGTTTTCGTCATATAATTTTTTTTACCATGGCTCGAGTAAGTTTGAATATTAAAGCAAGAGCATAACAAAACAAAAAGGCAATTTCATTCTTACAGGGAATGCAAAACCTTGGAGAATCTCCGAGGAAAGATTAACCCCCGAGATTTGCGAGGAAGGGTAAACCTGTGAGGAAAGGTAAAATTGTCCATACACCTGCACATGAGCCCGAATACGCTGCAGACATATATATAATGGCATATTTTATCTTTCGCAAGAATTATAATGGCAGCGACATAATTTCTTAAATAGTAATGTTGTGTTTCAGAAACAGCAAAGTTATAATGGCACAGCTCCAATTAACCCATGTCTATAATGGGGAGGAGTGCTCCTGGGCACTCCCCACGAGGACTGTTACTCTGGATCATAGATCGATCCTTTATCATCGATGGTCGTGCATAGGAAATCAAGCATCCAACATGATCAATCAATATAAACATTGAATCCTGTAAAATGTGCAATGTTTTGATGTTAAATATTGCCTTTGATGTAAGGAATACACTCTGCCTTCCATATTTGCTCTGTTCATTTAGAGCATCGGCTACATCGATGAAAACCATCAGAGAAAAATATGATAGAAAAATCTTGATATAAGTATGTATCTTCTTTATTTCAGATTTTTTTCATATGTATAATTTGGAGATATATACTGTGCCAAGTTTTACAATTGACCCGTCCACGTGACATTTGGGTAGTAATTAAAGTCACTGCCTCATTAGTTATAAAAAAACAATCGGACGGCGGAGAGATTTCATTGATAAGCGAGAATCTGTACTGAACTCTACCAAACGCAATCCATCTGTACATGGAAACGGAAAAAAAACTGAAGATTTATTTTCATCTCCTTCTCGGTTGCGGATTGGCCAACGACTCACTACTGCAGACTGCTGCTTTGCCGAGCGCCTGAGACGCTCGGCAAAGGCCGTATTGCGCTCGGCAAAGGCTTTGCCGAGCGCAACGCTCGGCAAAGGGCTCCTGGCAACGAAATGCTCGGCAAAGGCTCCTTTGTCGAGCGTCTTTTATCAGGCGCTCGGCAAAGCCTTTGCCGAGCGCCTAGGCGGCACTCGGCAAAGAAAAGCGACGGTCACGGCGGTAGTCACGGCGTGACGTTTTCTTTGCCGAGCGCCTCCAATAAGGCGCTCGGCAAAGGGCAAACTGATTTTTTAAAAAAAAATTCTTTGCCTAGCGCCTTCAGCCTGGCGCTCGGCAAAGAGCAAACTGATTTTTTTTAAAAAAAAAATTCTTTGCCTAGCCTCCAGCCTGGCGCTCGGCAAAGAGCAAACTAATTTTTTTTAAATATGGCAGCTTTGCCGAGCGCATCGCCAAAAAGCGCTCGGCAAAGGCTCTTTGCCTAGCGCTGCGCTAGGCAAATCTGGAACCCAAATTTTGTTTTTTTTTTATTTTTTGCTTTCTATCGCTGCAAACACAACATATCATATATATACATCAATTGGATATCACCATGAACACAAATAACACCATTTATATCACAATTTCATCGCTTTTGTCACCACCGTCACCATATATATCACAATAGCACATATATCTCATAATAGCATCACTTATTCGGCGATAAAGTCCATTACAACAACTTGATGTTCATGAAGTTCAACACAACAAGTCCAAGTCCATGACATGAAGTTCAACACAACAAGTCCAGGTCCATCACCAAGAGAAGGAATATGTGACAACAACTTCGACGTTACTCACTGAGGCGGCGGTGGAGGTTGGTACCCGGGCCACCCATGTGACGGCGGCGACGGTCCCCCATGCTCGTTCGGCACGTGGTTCAAACCCGCCGACTGAGGCTACACACAGGAGCAGCGATTGCATGAGACAAAGTTAAATAGCTAAATAACATGCATGTATGATATATATTACTCACCGGAGTAGTGTTGAGAGCAACGAAGGGAGGAACGACGGGAGGAGGCTGAGGTGGACCCATTAAGTTGGGTGGCAAAGTAACACCCAGAGAACTCTACAGAAATGCCAGCACGTCCGACATCCTCTGGTCACTTGCCAGCCGCGCGCCCGCTCTGAAGCCACAACCGCCTCCAGCTCGTCGGCCCTCTTGTTCGAAGTTTCCACCTGAGCCTATACATTGTTGCAAAGGTAATGTTAATGAAGCGACAAGGAAATCCTCGTGTAATGCACGACGAGTAAACCAAAACTAACCTGTAGTGCCTCGACCTGGGCCTGTCCATAGGCCGGCCGCTCGCGTATCGGCGGGAGTCCGGAGCCACTCGTGGTCTGTGCTCGGATCTGGGAGAGAGTGGGAGTAGTGGCGCTGTCGATCACGCTGTTGGCCATCCAGTAGCGCCCATGCTGCTTTCCCTTTCCAAGACACATGACGAGGCGCGCATCGATGTTGTCAGTCGTTGCGGGCGCGGATAGGGATAAAAACATGAATAATTGAGAATTTTAAAGGTTGGATTTTGATTGGAAACAGTAGTTATTGTGGCCAAGAATAAAATTGAATTTTTGTTTAGTGCAAGAAACGAGTAATATGTTCAAATGACCATGCATGGCATAAAAGATAAATCTGCATATATATAGTACTAAGGGCAGCAGAATTTGTAGCCAATACTAACCCAAAATAAGAAGATGTACTGTCAAGATAACTCATGATGAAAGACAGAACCATCCAATATTACCATTTGCAAATCAAAATCATTTGCATGTTATTAGCAAATAGCTCAAAGAAGGGCTTCAGAACTAATACAGAAAATTAACTATCTAGGTTGGAGAAAAAATGATTCATATTAGGGCCACTGATAATTCATATAATGAATGAAACACTAGGCTAATATAACATTAGAGACACCAATCGTTACATATCTAAAAATCTTATACATCTGACATTACTTTGTTGCATGCACAGTTAAATTGTCGCTTGAGACTATTGTAATGTACAAAAGTCATCCGGCATCACTTAGGAGATTAAATTCTACTATATGCTTGTTATTTAGTCCAATGTTGTTCACCCTTTAAATGAAAATACAACCTATAGTGAAATAGATGCCACAAAAACAATATAGCCTTTAATTTTATCACAAGTAAATTAGAAAATGAAATATTGATGCCACAAAACCCTAATTATTCAATGAGTTTTAAAGATGAAGAAAGAGGGACAAAGGAAATATGTAGAGCTATCAAATTTAAACCAACTTCAGAGCTGCAACTTCAAAAAATAACAGGACTGCGCTGCTACATAGACCAACTACCCATATATATAGCACATGTAATGTGACCAAGAACAATAAAAAGATGGTGGCTAGGTCATTGTGATAAACAGAAATAGTAAACGACAGATGATTGAGATGGGTAAACTATAAGTGATGCAGATACTCCTAAATATGAAATTAATGAATACAAATATGATTGGAATTTTTGAAGAGAATTAACTCACTTTGAGCAGTCTTATTAGCCTTTTCATTCCCTTCAGGGACAGCAACTCGGCATGGTTTCCCACAAATCTGATGATGGTGTTTGAGAGAACAAGGTTAACAGTCAATATTCATAAGCATGCAGGAGATCAGAAAGGCAAATAAAGAAGTATTAGTTAACTAGCTCATTGTACAAGAACCAACATTTTTCGGTCAAGATCCATTTTTTCGGTCAAGGAGAGAAAGGGTGAAATTTCACCAATAACAAGTATCCGATACAACAAACAAATACAGAAGACTACCGAGGTACAGTAGACTAGAATGATCAACTTGGTGAAGTTAACTAGTTCATTGTACAGATAAGTAGTCAATTAATCAACATGAAAGCAAAAAGAAATTAAAGATGTTACAATGTCAGGAATTTCTCGTCCATTATTCCATCTAACGATTAAAATTCAAAAAAACAAATCATGCCCTGATTTATGGTGTGAATGTGATATCTGCAGCTGGTTACCATAAAATGGGTAGTAGATCAGCACAGCACGTACATAGAGTTGATGAGCGAGAAGTGCAGTAATATAATGAATCTATCCTATATATGCAACCAGTCAAATATATCAAGAAATTTAAAACAAAAAAAAAATCATCCAAGCAATTGGCAAGCACAACCACCTTCACATTGCCGAACTCGGCAACGGCCTTGCTGGCCATGGCGGCGTCACGGTAGGCCACGAAGCAGTAGCCTTTGTTCTTGCTCGTGGTCCTATCCATGAACATTCGGACCTGTGTGATCTCCCCGGCCGCCGAGAGCACGGCCCTGACGTCCTCCTCCACAGCGTCCCTGCTGAGCCCGCCGATGAACACCTCCGGAGATCCGAGCCCGCCGACGAACGTCCTCCTCCACGGCATTGCGGGCGCGAGCACGGCCGGTGGGCGCGGCGCAGGGGCGGTTGGCTGGGCGCGGCGAAGGTGGCCGGCCGCGGCGTGGGGCGGCGGTGGTCGGGCGCGCGGCACGCGGCGCGGGGGGCGGGGGCGGGGGCCGGCCGGGCACGGCGCGGCACGCGACGCGGGGGGCGGAGGCGGGGGCCGGCCGGGCGCAGCACGCGGCGCGGCGGCGGCGGCGGCGGACGGGCGCGGCGCGGGCTAGTTGCTAGCGTCGGCCCCTGCTGTCCATGTGAATTTTTCTTTTTTTTCAATTGTGGCCGGCTCATGTAATAAGAATGCGTTGCCGAGCGCCAGATCGCGGGCGCTAGGCAAAGAATTTTTTGTTTTTTTTTTAAATTTGTTTTTTTGAATTTGTTTTTTTTATTTGTTTAATTATTGTACACTACTTTGCCGAGCACCAAATCGGAGGCGCTCGGCAAAGACTTTTTCGTTTTTTTTTAATTTGTTTTTGAATTTGTTTTTTTATTTGTTTAATTGTTGTACACTCCATTGCCGAGCGCCAGATCGGGGGCGCTAGGCAAAGAATTTCAAATAATGTGTCATGCATGACAAAAAAAGGTTTGAAAGAAAAAACAAAAAAATTTCTTTGCCGAGCGCCAAATGTCAGCGCTCGGCAAAGAGGTGCCTTTGCCGAGCGCCCTGCGTTAGGCACTCGGCAAAGGTGGCTCTTTGCCGAGTGCCAACCTTGGCGCTCGGCAAAGGCACCTCTTTGCCGAGCGCTGACATTTGGCGCTCGACAAAGAATTTTCTTTTTTTTGTTTTTTTCTTTCAAACTTTTTTGTCATGCATTACACATTATTTAAAAGTATATGTTAAGTTTTGGTATTTTTTTAAATCTTTTTACTATTTATCGTTAGTTTATTTGATTTAATTGAATTTCTCCGATAAACGCGTGTTTGAACTGTGTGTGCATCGAATCTCCGAAGTGGACGGTTCGAAAATTGATATTCAAGTTACTTAGCGTATGTTAAGGCCGTATCCTGGAGCACGCATGAAATATCGAACATCTAGCGCACGGAACACGGCGACCAAGTTGCGCGTGAAGTGCTATTAAATTAAAAAAAAAGCAAACAAAGTTCGAAAATCACGAAACTTAGCGAAACGTCTTTGGAGCACATGTGGAGGCTATGGTCAAAATTTAGTAAAGTTTCGTGCACGTTGTCACGTAAGTTAGTTAGAAACCTAGACATCTCACATGTGATCACAAGTTATCACATGTGAGATGTCTAGGTTTCTAACTAACTTACGTGACAACGTGCACGAAACTTTACCAAATTTTGACCATAGCCTCCGCATGTGCTCCAAAGACGTTTCGCTAAGTTTCGTGATTTTCGAACTTTGTTTGCTTTTTTTTAAATTTAATAGCACTTCACGCGCAACTTGGTCGTCGTGTTCCGTGCGCTAGATGTTCGATATTTCATGCGTGCTCCAAGATACGGCCTTAACATACGCTAAGTAATGCGAATATCAATTTTCGAACCGTCCAATTCGGAGATTCGATGCACCTACAGTTCAAACACGCGTTTATCGGAGAAATTCAATTAAATCAAATAAACTAACGATAAATAGTAAAAAGATTTAAAAAAGTACCAAAACTTAACATATACTTTTAAATAATGTGTAATGCATGACAAAAAAGTTTGAAAGAAAAAAAAAGAAAAAAAAAGAAAATTCTTTGCCGAGCGCCAAAGGTCAGCGCTCGGCAAAGAGGTGCCTTTGCCGAGCGCCAAGATTGGCACTCGGCAAAGAGCCAGCTTTGCCGAGCGCCAAGGTTGGCACTCGGCAAAGAGCCACCTTTGCCGAGCGCCTAACGGAGGGCGCTCGGCAAATCCGACGGTATATTCTGCGGTGGCTCTTTGCCGAGTGCTATCCTTTGCCGAGCGTCTGGCGCTTGACAAAGACGTTCTTTGCCGAGTGTTACTCTTTGCCGAGGGCATGGCGCTAGGCAAAGGAGTCATTGCCGAGCGCATTCTTTGCCGAGAGCCCGGCGCTAGGCAAAGGTGGCCTTTGCCGAGCGCCCGATAAATAGTGCTCGGCAAAGACCTAGGCGCTAGGCAAAGGCACTATCTGCCGTAGTGACTCGGGTTCCCCCAACATCGCCATATCTCGGTTCGTAAAAGTCTCCTACTCTCCCTCCACTTGCCATTGCGGCCTGCAAATTTATATTCTGATCCTTCCAATATGCCTGCATGTCGTGCTCCGTGGATGGCAGCGGCGATACAAACAGCGCCTCAGCCATCGTCGCCACGGCCGTGACGCACGTCCTCAGGATCGACGGGTACTCCCGGACCAAGGTACTCGGCAATGGCAATTTCATCAAATCCGAGCCCTTCGACGTCGGAGGCCATCCCTGGTGTATCAGGTACTACCCTGATGGTGTAACCAAAGAGCGCGCTGGTTGGATATCCTTCTTCCTGCATCTCAATCACAACAATGCAGCGGGTGTTGAGGCAAGCGCGACGTTTACTCTACTTGACCACGTCGGAGAACCAGTTCCGTCATATTGTTTAAGCTACGACGTGATATGCACGTTCAAGTCCGTAGACATCGGATGGGGATATCAAAAATTCATTGAGAGGAAGGCCCTAGAGGAATCAACGTACCTCAAAGATGACTGTTTCAGAGTCAGGTGTGACGTTACCGTCTCCAAGGAGATCCGCACAGAGGGCAGCTCGCAGTTCGTCACGGTGCCACCCTCAGACATGAACCAGCACATCGGCCGTCTCCTGTCATCAGGGCTGGAAGCGGACGTCACGTTTCAGGTCGGCGAGGAGACGTTCGCCGCGCATGGGCTTGTGCTCGGTGCTCGGTCATCAGTGTTCTTGGCGGAACTCCTCTGTCCCATGAAGGAGAGGAACAGCAGGGTCGTACGGATTGATGACATGGAGCCAACAGTGTTTAGGGCTATGCTGCACTTCATCTACACGGACGAGTTTCCTAAGTTGGGCAAAGGTGATACCATTGCCATGGCTCAGCATCTGCTCGTCGCGGCGGATAGGTATGACCTGCAAAGGCTGAAGCTCATGTGCGAGCACAAGCTTTGCAAGTGCATCAGCATTAGCATGGCGACGACTACATTGGTGCTTGCGGAGCAGCATGCCTGCAAAGGGCTCAAGGAGGCATGCTTCAAGTTCCTCAAGTCTCCGGGCAATCTAAAGGCGATCATGGGATGGTGATGGGTTTCAGCATCTGACAAGCAGTTGCCCCTCTCTTCTAAATGAACTGCACGTCAACGTTGTTTGCTGACCAGTCGACACACTGGGACAGTACTGTTTTATTATCTAGATGGTTAATCAAGCAAGATAGATAAATTATCTAGAATCTACACTTGTAATTATTAGCAAGGCGAATTTTTGACGTGGGACACAGTTCAAAAGTGGACTTTGCCGTTGGACACCCCCAATGTCAAAATTTGCTGAGTACCATTATGAAATTTACTGTTAGACACCTTACTTGTTATTTTATTCACTTTTTTGGTTTGAGAAGATGGGGAAATGTCCTTTCTTCTCTTGTCTTCAACCTCCACCGCTCTCTCCTTCTACCTCTGCCGCCGTCACTCGCTTCCTCCTTAGCACCGGCTGCCGTAGCTCTTCAACGGGACCCTGTGCTGTGTCTCTCCGCCACCTTGCAGCACCAGAGCAGCCAAGTGTCCCGGCACGTCCCCGCCAGCTGGATCCACCCTATGCCTCCCTGCGGCACCACTCGGAGCCGCCCGGCCGACATCACACCGAGACCGAGTCATCGTGTCGAAGTGGAGCAATGAAGTCCCGGTGCGGCGCGGTTGTTGTTGAGGCTGTGCCGAAATCCTGGTGGCGGTGGCTGGAGTTGGAGACCACAGTGGAGCATGTCGTGGCCGTAGGCAGGTGACCACGCCACGCACTGCCGATGAGCTATCACGACGGTGGTGTGCTAGGGCAGCACGCCAAGGCAGCGTTGAATCTGGTGTCCTCTCTTCATGCGCTTGTTCATGTGCTTGTGTCGTTTTGACCCATTCCTCATGTGCTTGTGCAAGTCACCACTGAAGTTCTTCAATGAAGTGGGCATATCTGAAGTCCACGTCGCTTGGCTAGTGTCATGTCACAACCATCTGCTAATGAGATAACCCCGGCAGCCGCAGCCGCAGGTCCAAAGCCCACTATGTCTAGTCCTGTGAACGCAACTCTCTTTGACTGTCTACAACACCGTCGTTCCTGTCGTCCGCTTCTCCGGCTCAGTCAAGTCGCGGCGTGATGGCGTCCACTCCACAGCGATCGACCGCGACCGTCGGCGAGGGACAGCCCCAACCCCGGCAGCCGGCATGGCGGCACCCAGACAACAGCCCCATTGTTGGGCTGTGGCCTCTGCTGCTATATATGCTTCCGTAGTGAAGATCTGAATAATATTGCAACCACAGCTGAGACGACGTGGTAGAACGGAACGACGACGTACTGGCCAAGGGGCTTTGTGGTGAAGCATGCAAATATCTTAAGCGTTCTGCGTTTTGTCTACATATATAAATACTAGTAGTTTAGTAGTACTGATGGCGCTCTATACATGATTTGCACTTGCACTCTTTCTAGCGATACGTTTGGCTACATCGATGCAACAACAAACGCTAGGCTGTGCAATGGCGTAGATACGTGTAGTTTCAATTGGCAAATTGCCCCCCCCCCTGTGCTTTGGTTCAGGCTCCGCCACTGCTCAGACCTCATCCTAGGGTCGTCAAGCTTCTTCTTTCCCAGTCCAATACCAGTACCTTATGGAGATGAAGTCCATTACAAGGACCCCAATAGTCGTCTTGTATGGGTCCAACACTGATAGAAGCTAAGCTGGTCCCCTGGCATCATCAAGCTCCCGAACTACCAATCGGGGGCTGGCCTTTGGATGCTTGCTCCGGGTTCACTTGTTCGGCTAGCAAGATAAACGGCTTATGTTGATCTTATGCTGATTTGTTGTGAAAGAAAAATACTGTTATTTCGTTGAAAAGGTACGGCTGATAAGTTCAAGCGAACAGGGCAATGTTTCTTTTATTTAAATGCAGTCTGGATCATCCACAACTACCTTGTTACTCCTGCTGCCTGAAATGAAAAAGGACAAAATAGTTAGTTTAGGTCATTATCACTTACCATGACTAAAAGGTAAAATTTGTAACCATGTATACATTTTTTAAAAGTTCTATGACTGCACTACTAGCTACATAAAGGTTCTAATGACTGAAAGTTGATGTGATAATTTACTGCTGAAAGTTAAACTTGACTGAAAGTTAAATTGGTTAGAGGCAATTGTCGCACTGTCTACTGCTGATTACATGGTTGTTATATATTTTCAGGAACTGCTAGGCACTAGCCTTTTGCCGAGTTTCTGGAAAATGATTCTCCACATAACCTGATGGATGTGCTCTAGTTTTGGCAAGACATTCCTTTTGGCTTTTGAGTTCTTAGAAATGATTGTTTGCACAAACCTTAGGATTTGAAACAGAAAGTACTAGTGTCGCTTGCTGAGAAGTGCATTCATGTAATTCTTTTGGTGCTTGACTTTGTTGGATGTAATGTACACAAACATGTGATACGTGGACACTACGTTAAGCTTCACTACTATAGAAAACTTAATGGAGACGGGCATTTTTTTATTAATGGAGGCGGGCATTGCAACCACCTCCAATTAAAGGTCACGGTTAATCCAACCTTTTTTAAGGCGGTTACCTTACATGCCTCGGTTAATCAATTAACCGAGGCGGTCGCATTAAGCTGCCTGCCTCCATTAATCAATTTAAAGAAAATAAAAACCCTAGCGAGCCCAATCGAGCCCGCCGTTAGGCCCAATCGGGCCCGCTGCCGTCGCGTCCGTTGGATCCAGGCTCGCCTCCTCCTTGCCGGATTTGGGCGCGGCTGGCCTCCTCCCTGCGGGATCTGGGCGTTGCCGGCCTCCTCCCTGCCAGATTTAGGCTTTGCCGGTCGGCTCCCTGCGGGATCTGGGCGTGGCTCCGCACAACCGCCGTGGGAGAGGAAGGGAGGGAGCCGTCGTCGTGGAGAACGCTGCAAGGGAGGGAGCCATCGTCGTGGGAGAGAGAGGGAGGTGCAGCAGGCCGATCTCGACTAGGATTTGGCCAACCTCCACCTCCTCACTGCCGCTACCGTCGCCGCTGCTCCTCCACCCCGCTGCACCCCAGCGCACACGACGTCGACCAGGGGCGCATGGCCCGCCACCGCGAGGCACCCCAGTGCGAGCACCCTGGCCAGGTGCAAGCCCATCGCAAGGAGGTGCACATGCCGTTGCCGGCCAAGGGCGCGCCCCTAGCCACCGCGAGGCGCCCCGGTGTGAGCACCTTGGCCAGGTGTGAGCCCACCGTGAGGAGGAGGAGAAGGAGCAGTGCGCCTGGTGGAGAGGGAGCAGAAGGAGTAGGATCCATGCGCCTGGAGGTGAGAGAGGAGACGGAGAGGGATCCGTGCGCCACGCGCTGGAGAGGGAGGAGAGGAGAGAGGCGTCGGCTGAGAGAGTTGGGAGAGAATGAGTGACCTGAAATCCTAATGTTGTATATATACTGGCCGGATTGAAAGGAAACAGGCCACGCGCTGTGCCTTGACTTATTAATAGAGGTGAGCTTTAAAGTTGTCCGCCTCCGGAATTAGATTCACAGAGGCGGTTGCTTTAAGATGACCGCCTATGGAAATAGAGGATTTTCGGAGGCGGGCAAACGTGACCGCCTTGGTAAATGAAATATGCCCGCCTCTATAAATTGCAGGCATGAACCGAGGTAATTGGATTTTGTGACCGCCTCCGTTAATAAAAGGGCACCGTCTTGCAAAATAATTTGTGTAGTAGTGCTTGAATATCGGTTTGATATATGCTAAAAATCGTATTTATTTTTTTGGTATATTTATAGTCCCGTTGAACAATCTGTCACTATAAATGCATTGAGCATTAGATCATCTGTCGGTAAATGTTGGGTGACAGGTAATGCTAAAGAGTAGCAGCAGGCTATCTGTCGCTATAAAGATTCAGAACAATAGATGATTTGTCGGTAAAAGTATTGTCTGTCGCTAAAGATTTTTAGCGACAGCACTTACACCGTCTACATAAGTCTGTCGCTATAACTTTTTAGCGTTAGATTGTCTGTCGCTATAACTTTTTAGCGTCAGATTGTTTGTCGCTAATCCTCTTTTAGCGTTAGATCGTCCATCTCGGTGTTGTGGTGTAGTGAGTCCTCAGTAGCCAGAAACGTGGAACATTGCCACATTCATCATTCTAGGAGCATCCACGTTCCCGATTCAGGAACATTTACGTGGGTTCCCACGTTATAAAATAACACACCAAGTTCCCATTCCCGTTTGACGTTCCCGTTATCTTGTAGGAACGAGGCTGCCAAGGTTCAGTCAGCTAGCTAAATAGCTAGCTGTTGGGGATGACCTTATATTAATTTGGTCTCAATGAGAATTTTATAGTTAAATAAGCTAATGACATTATATTAAGGAACAGAGATCATAAAAATTTCTGTGATGAAATAAGTTTTATAGGGATAAAACTTGTTTACACACGAAGACAGAAAAGGCACACACTGCATGCATTCACCTCAATTAAGAAAGAACGTACAGTTCCCAAGACATCCATATATATAGGAACGACAGTTGTGAGCTGAAAAATCCACCGCCAGTATATCCTATATACGATTTGCCATTAATTTAGACCTCGATCTGCATGGACGTGAACTCATGTACGTCGTGCACCGCCTGCTTACAGTTGCGCATCTTTATGTTGTGGTGGTGGTCGTCCTCGTCTGCAGCTTCAGGTTCCGCTTCCGGCAGCCGCCCGTAGACCTCTCCAGCCTCAGCTGGGTACATTTTGCACACGTAGACATAAAGCTCGAGCACGAACACCGTCACGAGGACGAAGCACCATCCGAACTGCAGGTTGACAACAGCCACAGCATGTCGCAGGCTGTCCTCGCCGTGGCAGCGCAGGTTGACGCCGCCGTCCTCGAGGGAGCAACCCTTGGGAGCCATCCCGGGGATCCACGCGACGCCGATGACGATGCCCCACAGCCCCTGGAACGCGAGCGACGCGGACCGGACGAGGCTCACCGCGAACTGAAGCTCCGCGGGAAGGCCGCCGGCGGCGGCGCCGAGGAGCGCGGTGGCGAGGCACGCCGCCGCGGCGGCCTGCAGGAACCAGTGCAGCCGGCCCTCGACGCCCGCGTGGTCCGTGGAGTGCACGTGGAACACAAACAGCTCCTGCGCGAAGAGCGCCGCCAGGAGGAGCATGCACAGCGTCGTATGGCGGCGGCGGGGGGGGGGGGAGCGGCGGTCGAGGTAGATGGCGGAGCCCGCGTAGACGAGGAGCGAGGCGTACATGATGGCGTGCTCGTGGTTCGGCAAGCGTTCAGGAGGGATGGAGTCGTTGGCGTTGAACGGCATCTGCGAGTAGGCGAGCATCTGGGTGGCGAACCCGTAGACGCCGCCGGCGAGCATGATGATGAGCTCGACGTGGCGGACCCGTGGCGCCGGGAACCACGCCGGCGCGACGTAGGTTGAGGGTGGTGGTGTTGGGGGAAGGGAGACAAAGAGCCTGATGTGTTTGAAGAGATGCCACAGGCCGAGGCCTGAGAGCATCACCCCGCCCAGGATGTGGCTGATGCTTTTATCAATGGCGCCGCGGGGCACCATCGTAGTAGCTGTTAGCTTAATCTCGTGCACATTATGCATTGACATACATGTAAATAGGCAGAGCATGTTTACGTTTTTCAGTCTAGCTAGTTGCATGCTGTCAAACGGTGTAAGCCAGAACCACTACAGGAAACTCAGGCTTTGCCGAGCGCCAGGGTAAAGGCACTCGGCAAAGACTACCCTTTGCCGAGTGCCACGTCAGACACTCGAAAAGCCTTCTTTGCCAAGTGCCAAGCTCAGGCTCTCGGCAACAAGGATCTTTGCCGAGTGCCGAGTTCCTGTCCCAGTAACGGCACATGTCGCTGTCCCCTTTGTCGAGTGTCTGCCGTTTGGCACTCGGCAAAGGCTGGTTCTTTGCCGAGTGCCAGCTGGCCAGCCGCTCGGCAAAGATTTTTTTTTATTTTTGAGATGAGTTTTTTTGTGAGGCTTTGTGACACTATTTTAAACACCATTTTAAAGTGTGGGACCATTTTGACTCTTTTTGCTATATTTAACTAATTTATTTTGTTTCTTTGTATTTTTCGGGATAATTCAAATGTGAACTGCAGGTACATGAAATATCGCGATGCAGTGATTGAAAAAATGATAGTCATGGTATTTGGTGTATATTGAGTCCGTATCCAGGACCTCACATGAAATCTCGACCATCTCGCTGAGGTAACATGTCGAGTGACGTGCGAGAAAAGTGAATTAAAATTATATAAAATCCAAACGAAGTCCGAAAATCACGAAACTTGGCGGCGCGTCGTGTTATCACATGTGGATGTTATGGTTAAAATTTGGGAAGATTCAGAGCAAGTTCCAACACCGGATGTCTAAAATCTAGATATCTCCACATTTGATCGCGTGTGATCACATGTATAGTCATAAATTCACACTCTGCAGGTTGGTCGTAGCCGAACCAGTGAACTATTGTGATATGGACATGTTATGGATGTTGTGGACATGTTATGGACGTGCGATGTTGAACTATTGTTGCATTTGTGACTATATATGTGGATTTGTGACTATTGATGGATGAATGTGTGGATTTATGACTATATATGTCATGTGGGTTTCTATTATACATGTTATGGATGTTGTGGTATTTGTCTAGTGTCAATTGAGTGAAAAAAACAGCAAAAAATGAAAAAAAAAAATCCCAGCTAAGCTGGGCACCTGCAAGTGCACACGCCATCTTTGCCGAGTGCTTGCCACGTGGCGCTCGGCAAAAAAAAATTCAAAAAAAATTAAGTTATCTTTGCCGAGTGCATTCCAGGGCGGCACTCGGCAAATAATTTTTCAAAAAAAATAATCTTTGCCGAGAGCCTTGCCGTTTGGCACTCGACAAAGAGCCGTCAGATGACGCCGGCCGTCAGCCTTTGCCGAGAGCTGACTTGGCACTCGGCAAATCCTTTGCCGAGTGCCTAACACGTGGCACTCGGCAAAGAATCCCTTTGCCAATTAATTCTTTGCCGAGCGGCCGCCGAGTGCTGGAGGGGCCTTTGCCGAGTGCCCGAGCACTCGGCAAAGTCTCAGAATCCTGTAGTGAACCGTGTTGCGTTCACGGTGGGGCCAGAACGAGTCTTCCGCCACAGACGTATGAAACATTCATGCGCCTTAGGCGGGCACGACGCAGCGTGAGCGTCATGGTGGGGATATCAGATCGTGAGATCTAGTGAACACCGAATAAAGTCTAAGAAACGGCCCGGAAAAAGGTCGCGGCCATTGCGCGATGAAAATACTTGCTCTCATGTACCTGTGTTCCTAAACAGCGTCGACCGAGAGTGAGAGAGAACCGTCGGCCGTCGCTGTTCACCGCCGTGCTTGCCATTCCGGCAGCCCCGCGCTAACATGTGGTATCAAAGCCGAGGAGGATAGTCCAGGCGAGGAGAGGAGACACTGCGGTGGAGGACACCGGGTGGAATCATCCACCTTGGCCGAAGAGGGAGTGCCACGTCGATCTGAGGAAGATGGGCGAACGTGCATCGTCAAGCTCCGTCGACCGTGTTTGGGAGAGCACACTCATGTGGCCGATGCTCACCTGTTCCAATTACACGGAGTGGGCCATGTTGATGCAATGCAACTTCGAGACTCTCAAGATCTAGGACACCATCGAGCCCAGCGGCGAAGGGGTGAAGCGGGCGCAGGACAGGCAAGCCATGGGTGGCATCCTGCGATCCGTGCCACAGGAGATGTGGCAGAAGCTGGGGTCGAAGAAGACTGTCAAGGAGGCGTGGGAGGCGGTGAAGAGCATGCAGATCGGTGCCGATCGCGTGAAGGCGGCCAACACCTAGCGCCTATTGCAGGAGTTCGAGAACATCAAGTTCAAGGACTATGAGACGGTGGACGTGTTCGCCATGCGAATCGGGGCGCTGGCGGCGGACCTGCGCACATCCGGGGAGACCATCGATGACTCCCGGGTGGTGAAGAAGATGTTGCGCGTCCTCCCCAAGCGCTACGCGCAGATCGCGATCTCGATTGAAACTCTACTCGATCTCAAGACCCTCACGATGGAGGAGCTCATGGGGCGGCTCAAGATGGCGGAGGATCACCTCGAGATCAAGGCCGTCACCGAGCATACCGGCAAAACTTCTCCTCTTGGAGGAGGACTGGGCAGCGCGAAATTGGCATCATCTACTGCCAGAGTCATCATCCTCAGCCGGTGGCGAGAAGAGGGCTGGGAAGCCAAGAAGCGGCACTATCGAATGCCGTGGTGATCGCAGCGAGAAGAAGGAGCAGACCGTCAAGCTGACGTCGGAGGGAACTCCGAGGCGCAAGGGAATGTGCAGGAACTGTGGCATCTATGGCCACTAGCGGGAAGACTGCAAGCGACCCCCCAAGAAGGAGCGGAAGGAGGAGGCGCATCACGTGCAGGCCGACACCGAACAGCCGTCCCTGCTGCTGGTGACGGTGAACGCCGTGCACGTCACGCCGCGCGACGTCGAGCAAAGGTCTGTGGTCAACACACGCCAGGTCATGCACCTGAACGAGGAGAAGGTGTACCCATCGGACCGCGATGAAGATGTGGATTCCTAGGTCCTCGACACGGGGGCCAGCAACCACATGACGGGGCGGCGCGAGACGCTCTCGGTGCTGGATCCGTCGGTGGGCGGAACGGTGCGGTTCGGAGACGGGTCACTCGTCGAGATAAAGGGCATCGACTCGGTGGTGCTCCAGAGCAAGGGTGACGGACACAAGGTATTAACCGAGGTCTATTACATTCCAAAGTTAAAAAGTAATATTGTCAGCCTAGGTCAGTTAGAGGGTGGTTGCAAAGTTGTTCTTGAGCATGGCTATTGCAATGTTTATGATGTATAGCGTTCACTGTTGGCTCGAGCACCCCGTGTCAAGAACAGACTGTACCTATTGAAGATGCAGACTGCTGCTCCTATATGCTTGATGGCAAAGACTGATGACCAGGCGTGGTTGTGGCATGGCCGTTATGGTCATCTCAATTTCCGAGCGCTCCATGAGCTCGGCAAGAAAGCTATGGTGGAAGGATTGCCACAGATGAACCGGGTAGAAGAGTTTTGTGATGGGTGTGCACTTGGGAAGCAACGCAGAATACCATTTCCTCAGGTGGCAAACCGTCATGGAGACAAACCTCTTGATCTGTTCCATGCAGATCTGTGTGGTCAGATACGGCCAAAGACACCACGAGGCAAAAGCTACTTCTTGCTGATTGTTGATGATCATAGCCGGTACATGTGGGTGGAACTTCTGGCAGGCAAGGATGAGGCATTCAAATGCTTCAAGTGTGTGAAGGCGCTAGCTGAAACTGAACGTGGTGGGAAACTCCGAGCTTTTTGCAGTGACAGGGGGGTGAGTTCAACTCCATAGAATTCAAAGAGTACTGCGACGAACATGGAGTCAAGCACTTCACCACCACACCTTACACGCCACAGCAAAACGGTGTCGTGGAACGCCGGAATCGCACTGTGGTGGAGATGGCGAGATGTCTACTGAAGAGCAAGAACATGCTTGGAGAATTTTGGGAAAAACACCTTACGAGGCATGGCATGACAGAAAACCCAAGGTCCATCACTTAGCATGTTTGGTTGTGTTGCATATGTTAAGAGAGTTGGTCCTGGAGTCACCAAACTGTCAGATAGGTCGACACCAATGGTGTTCATTGGATATGAATCTGGCACAAAAAGGTACAGGTTATATGACCCTGTAGCCAAGAAGCTTCACATTTCCAGAGATTTGATCTTTCAAGAGAATGAGGCTTGGAAGTGGAGTGGTGCAGATCAAGCAGATCCAGCTGTTTCAAGGTTTGAAGTGGAGTTTTTCACTGTTGCCGGACAAGGAACAGCAGCAGACAGTGGTGATTCAGAAGAACAGGCTGAAAATTCAAAGAATTCAGTTGGTCCAGATCATGAACCATTTTCAGATGGGGAGTGGTCAGTCAACACAGGTTCAGGAGCAGCACAAGTTAATACACCACCTGGTAGCCCAGCTGCACAAGGAGTTGAATTTGCAACTCCACCTACTAGAGAATCAATAAGTTCTGATGGGGTGCCCATGAGATTCAGAATAATTGGAAATATTAATGACACCACAGAAGAAGTCACTGATTTCGAGTATAGTGGAGTATGCTACCTAGCAGCAGAAGAGCCAGGCAGTGTGGAGTGTGGAGGAAGCTCTGAATGAGAAGTGTTGGAGGGATGCAATGGAAGCTGAGATGCAGTCAATTCAGTGCAACAAGACTTGGGAACCTGCTGTTTTACTTGCTGGACACCGTGCCATTGGGCTCAAGTGGGTCTTTAAAGTTAAGAAGGACCCAGAAGGGAATGTGATCAAGCACAAAGCACGGTTAGTTGCAAAAGGCTATGCACAGCGTGAGGGGTGGATTTTGGAGAAGTTTTTGCTCCAGTAGCACGAATTGAAACTGTCAGACTGTTGTTGGCATTGGCAGCAAGAAATGGTTGGAAAGTGCATCACATGGATGTCAAATCGGCATTCTTAAATGGAGATTTGGTTGAGGAGGTTTATGTTAAACAGCCTCCAGGCTTTGTTGTTGAGAAGGGAGCAGGAACAGTACTGAAACTCAAGAAAGCATTATATGGTTTACGCCAAGCACCCAGGGCTTGGAATGCAAGACTTGACAAGGAGTTGATCAAGCATGGCTTTGTCAGAAACCCACTGGAGCATGCAGTGTAGAGGCGTCCTGAGAAAGATGGATTCCTGCTGGTGGGAGTGTATATGGATGATTTAATCATCACTGGGACTAGCCAAGACAGTATAGTGGCTTTCAAGAAGCAGATGACGAAGAGTTTCAGTATGAGTGATTTAGGCCTGCTGTCCTACTATCTGGGGATCCAGGTAGACCAAAAGAGGGAGTAACAACACTGTGTCAGAGCTCATACACTCTGAAGATCCTAGAGCAAGCAGGAATGAAGGGATGCAATCCCTGTCATGTACCAATGGAGAACAGACTGAAATTGAGCAAGCATGACAAGTCCCCTCTAGTTGATGCGTAGGCATGACAACATGGTGAAATCACCATGCTAGCAACGGCCGCAGCAAAACAGAGCACGCACCCAACAAGCCACACGGTCGAGCTGCTTGCGGCTATGCCGCGCAGCGCTCTGCGCATGCGGGAGGACGCGCTTGGACGTTCACGAATTGCCTCGTGTTCGCCGGAGCTGGCAGCAGCGGCGCGAATTGCGGCGTATGGCCAGATTTCAGGGAGAGGCTCTGAGGAAGAAAGAGTGGAGGTGGGGACGGTGGCTGGGTGCGAAGGGCCCGAGGAATCTGCTGCTGTCTCTACCTGGGAAAAAAACACACGGATAAAAGATGAGAAATAGATTCTGAGATGAGAAGTGGCTTCTTAGACCTAAAAATACTGTTATACCCGTGAAATTTAATAAGAAATCAGTTCTGGGCCCACGTATTTTTGGTTCTGGCCCATAATTTAAGTTTCTTTCATTTGGTTCCTCCTATTTCTAGACCTTTAGATCTAACGGAATAGAGGGCTCCTATTATTTTCAAGCGCTGTAAAATTTCACTAATCTTTATGTTTCAAATAAGTATATTATAAAAATATATCTCATGATGAATTCAAAGATACAGATTTTATATTATCACTATTTATATTCTTTATATATATTTAGTTAAATTTAAGATATTTTAATTTAGTATTGTACTTGAATTGTATTCTTTGATGGGCGGAATGAGTAAACACCACAAGAAAAGCTCAATTAAGTAGCTGAGGTTCGTTTACACGCAACGAACACAACTAATGTAGCACATGCTGCATACACGTGTTACAAGCTCAATTAAGTAGCTTACGTTCGTTTACACGGAACGAACTCAACTACAGCCACACACACGCGTGATTGTTATTGTTATCCAATCCTCTGCCTGTGCACGCAAGGGCCAAGTCAAAAACGATCTCGATCGTCCTTTGAATTGATGTTATGTAGGGTGTGTTTACTTCCCATGCAAACCCAAAATATTTCCTGTTTCACCCATCACATTGAATCTTTGGACGCATGCATGAAGCATTAAATGTAGGTAAAAAAGATAACTAATTGCATAGTTTGTCTGTAAATGTCGAGACGAATCTTTTGAGCCTAGTTAGTCCATGTTCGGACAAATTTTGCCAAATAGCAACGAAAGGTGCTACAGTAACTTTTTTACCCGTAGCCTATATCGCTCTATGTTTTTGTCAGTTGCTTGACGAATGAGTCTCAATTTTGTGATGAACTTCACTGTTCATCACGTTTTGCCGAGTGCCCGACAGAAAACGCTCGGCAAATCTCTCTTTGCCGTTAGTTTTTTCACCGTGAGCGATTTGCCGAGTGTTACAACAGCAAAGCATTTGCCGAGTGTTTTTTGAAGTTTGCCGAGTGCTGCGAACACTCGGCAAATCGCTTGCTTCTAGTAGTGAACAACACTACTACTGCCGTAACTGTGAAGGTCGTGAACTGTAATGGGCAGAGGATTGATGCTGTAGGCCTATGCTAAGCCTGCACGGCGGCAGTGCCGGCGGCCGGAGAAGAATGACGGGGTGCGATATGGCGCCAGTGCATGCGGCGACTATTAGTGTATTAGGACATTCCTAGCTCAAAAACTAACCTTTATTTTTTAGTTAGCGCCCTAATTAATGGTTAATTAGGACACTAACTAAAAAATAAGGGTAAGGCGCACCCGGCCCCAGGTCCGCATCTACACACAGCTCCTGCGCACGTGCCAGCTTCGCATCTCGCGCCCCATCCCGTTCCCATCCAACACCAGTGTTCGGAACCACACCCTAAGCCCATCCCATGCTTGCACCACGGAACCGAGCCCCGCGCCCATCCCATGTCCACATGGCGGACCTGCGGCCAGCGCCCAATCCGTGCTGGCATGGCGGAACCGCGACCCCGCACCCACCTGCCTGGCCTACGGATGCACGCGGCGTCGAGGCGCACCTCAGCAGTAGCAGTAGGCAGACAGTGGCCTGCAACACTCAATATACTTTAGAAATATTTAGATAAAATATTTGTAATATAAGTCTAAAATAGATGAAACACTTGAAAGATGTGCATGAAACATTCGTGCGTAGCCATTTCAACAAGTACACCATCAAGATCTACTTTTGAAACATCCAAATGAAACATTTGCAACATACATCTAAAACAACTGAAACACATGAAACATAGGCTTGCAACATGCTTATTATGTCATTGCAACATATCCAACTTCCGAGATCTACATTTGCAACATCAGAAAAAACACTTGAAAGAAAAGTCTGAAACGCCTGAAACACAGCCTTCGCCCGTGTGGCCTCGGCCTACCTGGTGGAGAACTATGGTACCGGCGGCGACCTCCTTCTGGTGTCGCTAGGGTAATGGTGGCGCGGTGCACGCCATGGCCGCAACGGGCAAGGTGGATGGGGGCGCGGCGGTAGGTTGTTTCTAAGATAGGTTGAGTCACTGGCGTCCCACCTGGAATATGCTTCCTATATTCCTTGACTCCCGTCCCCCATCTTTTCACGGACAGAGTTGGATGGAGATGGTGTGTAATTTCTACGTACGAGTAGCGGCTAAATAACGTGACTTCCGGGGCGTACTACATGGGCGTAGTCGGTTTGCGAGCTCGGCGACTTGAGAAGTTGGGATATATATGCAGCAGCTAATTAACTTGGACTGCTTGGAGGAACTCGACGACTTTGGCGCTGTGCGTTCGCAGCGCATGCCTGGCAAGGAGATCCGACATAGCTGCGAAGCCCGCCGCTGTCCACGCGTTCCCTTCGTCGAACACCTCTGCAGTTCGCAGTTCGCTGGCACGCTTGAACGCGGACACCGTCAAAAAGATTCTGCGGTTACACTCCTTCCACAGTGACCAAGAAACGAGCAGCATCAGCGAGGCGAGGCCCCTTATACCTGATCTTGGAACCAGGAGCCTCGCCCCTTGCCACCAGGATAGCATGTCGTCGTCCAGCGGGCGCTAGCCAGTCCAGTCCCAGGGAGTGAAGACACAGGATGCCAGCAGGTGGTCTGTAGTCTCTGCAGCTTGGTCGCAGAGGGCGCAATTGTCGCTGTCCTGTGATCCATGCCTCTTCCTGCGATCTGCTGTCCAAAGTCGACCGTAAAGCGCCAAGCAGAAGAATAGCTTACAGTGTGTTTAAATTACAGGCCCACCTAGGCCCACGAAACTTGAACAGAGCAATCCTTTTCTTTAACCAGGTTCTACTTGGCCTATATTCGGGGAATGGGCTACATAGGACTCAATAGGAATATCAAACCCGCGATCTACCACTTGATGTCCCGGAATATAGGGTGCATTCATAGGTAAATTTAATATAAGCACCATGCCTACATCATATCTACCACCTAATCCAATCCGAAATTGAACTAAATGCTTTGCGAACATATGCATAAAATCATTACTAATCATGACTATATCAAATATACAACTAGAATAAACTAAGAACAAAATAAATAGAAACATAATGATATTATTGAAGTAGCACAAAGTCGAATAATGAGATTACAATATAATTACCAAATCTGCTGACGGCAATCCGGAATCCTGAGCAATGCCCAACTCTTCTTATATCTAGCTAGATTTAAACCCTAAATTCGAAGTAGAGCTCTAATCTCTCTCTGAAAACCCTAATTCTAATCTTATCTTGACCTTATGAGGATAGATGCCTCAGGGGGGCCTGGGTCTGGTTATATAGTCTGGTAGGATGAACTGCAGCCCTCGGATCAAACCGACTTGAATTAAGGGTCAAAATACGACGTAGAGGTCGGTTGGATTGCGTCACACGAAGGGAAAGACGGTTGGCCTCTAGGCCGGGCCGGCCGGCCTGAGGGGGGGCGGGCGGCCTCCTCTGCTGGCCTCTCGGTCTTCGCCTCGGTCTTGTGCCTTCTCGTGCCTTTTAGAGTCTTCTGGTGTGTTCTTTCGTCGTGATCAAGTTTCGTGGCATTTCGTCAATTTAATCCTTATTTTATTTCTCTCTGAATAATCCCTATAAAAAATAGTAATTCACCAAAACTCATAGAAATTGTTAGTAATAACCTCCTATGTTTCTATTGGTGATCATTTTCTTGCACAAAGTTGACGGTTTGTGATAGGCGATAGCTACCGTCAACAAGTTCCCCCAAGCTAACTTTTTGCTAGTCCCTTAGCAAAGTAACTTAAACTTATTACAATTTAAGAATTACAGGGTTTTATCAATTTTGTACAACTCCTCAAAAGTACATCTGTGTTCAAACAAAAATTCTTCTTCGGATTGTAATTCATTGATCCATCTTTCAAACTTACTCATATTTCTTTCAACCATGGAGCTTTTGAACTTTTCACCTGATCTTAAGCAATTGAAAGACAGAACAATCAAGTGAGCAGTACATCTAATATTCCTCATTCAACCTCCATTCTGAAGTTTTTAATAAGTTTTCAAAATAAAACTCAAAGATTTATCTGCATGACACACTCAAGTCTCTCATATATGTGGTATTTTTGGATCTCACTAAGGCAATAAATATAATACCTTGGTTCCTGCACTAAAGCTTATATGAATTTCATAGGAACGACATTCTCATGAGAAAACATACTTGCAAACATATAATGTAAAGTCAAACGATAGATCCAAAGAGAATTGAGTCATACAATCAAATCAAGACATAAATATATGGAATAGGATGTTTATGGTGGCTAAATCTAATTCTACTATGCTCCTTGAAAATTTCTCTCTTTTGAAATTGAAAATAATTGCAAGAAAACATGGGCTATCTTTTCTTCTCTTTTTTTCTTTTTTTTACTTTACTTTGGACACTTGTCTGTTTTTTTTTCATAGCCACATGATTCTTTTACATACAAAATATTTGAGAGACATTATACAAAGGAATTTAGAGCATTTATTTCATGGCTATCCTATGGGTGTAGAATATTTTTGGCGTTTCCTTCCAGTGTAGGAGAATAACATTTTTGGTGGAAAAAGTATGAAATAGATGAAATATATATATGGTAGAATCTTGATTTTAAAAGTATGACAAACCTCTCATAAAACATACAACAAAGTTTGACTGAACTCAATCAAATACAAGTAGTAATAATGTGGAAGTTTTCCTAATCTAGATATATTCATTTTGGCTCTAGTAGGAATTTAAACTTTGCCATGCAGAATCTCATCATATCGATTTTTAGATTTTCAAAGATAAATTTTCGAAATTCTAGTTTCATTTAGAATAAGATAAATAGCAGTTCAAACTCTCTATCTCATATCCGTCAATTACCTAGATTTTAGTTCAAGATTATGGTACCCACGGGTTTCAAGTTTCAGAGCAAATTCTCAAGTTAAATCAACTTCATACAACTCGTAGGAGAATTCAAATCTGAAAACTAGGTACTTGAAAGGAATCATAACTTAAATATTTTTATTTTCATCTGAGAGAGTCTAACTTCAATTTTTATTTATTCAACTCTAAAAATAAGAAAGCACACTAATTCAAAATTAAACAAATTTAAAGCAAACTTATTTTACACACTCTATTTTTGGATTTTCATTTTTTAACATGCCGAACTTAAAACTATTAGCAGAAATATATATAATAAAGACAAAATTTTATTTAGTTTTCTAATTATGCTTTTTTTTAAAATTGATACTTTAAACTAAGGAAGATAATAATAATACTAATAGCAGAAAATTTACAAGAGGGAAAGCAGAAGTGCCTCACCTTGGCCTTGCTCATGAACTTGCTCCTGGTTGTAACACCCTAAAATTTGCTTCTTTTTAAAATAGGAAATTTTTTATTTAATTATGTATTTTTGTGAGCATTTGAATCATAGAAGTAATAATTTTTGCTATATTAAAAGCAATTATAAGGTATAGTTACATAAATGTGCATTCATGCTGTTGCATTGGATTTTTGTATTGAGTGGTTGATTCAAATTCAAAAGAGAATTCAAAATCCAATTTAAAATCTGCTCTGAAAAAAACATAAGAAAAGGGCAAAGCTCCTCCCTCCTTCTCTGGTTTCGGCCCAAGTGGCCCAGCAGCCGCTCGCGCCGGCCCGCTCTAGCTCCGCCTCCCTCTTCCGCACTGGGCCGCCCGCTCTACGTCCGTCTTGGGCCGAGCCAGCCGCAGGTCCAGCTCGCGCGCGAGCGCCCACGTTTCCCCTCTCCTCCCTACTGCTCACTGACGAGCCGGCCCCGTCCCTTGTTTCACCGACCGGTGGACCCAACGTGTCAGCGACCCGCGTCGTCTTCTACCTCAAGCAGGAACGAATCGTTCCTTTCCAAAATCCCGTCGTCGAATCAATAAACTCGATCCTTCTTTCCTTCGATGGAGCGACCCCGGGAGCTACTTAAGCCGAGGAGTCGCACCTGCCGCCCTCAATTTCCACCTCGCAGCTCTCCAGTTCGCCCTGGAGCTCTCCAGTTCATCGTGTTCTTAATCTAGTTCTTATTGTTCTTCTAGTTCTTGTTCTAGTTGATCATATTGTTCTACTTGATATGACTTTATTCTTAATCGATTGTATATTCTTAGTTATAATGATCATTGTCTACTTTGATTATATATCTAGCACAGTTAGATTATATTTATATTCAAGCACATGTCGTATAGCGCTCATTCTTGTGATCAGAGGATGAGTGATCGACATTGTGTAAGCGTTGTGCTTATATATTGTTTACCTGCGAATGCACCCTATATTCCGGGACATCAAGTGGTAGATCGCAGGTGTGATATTCTTGTTGAGTCCTCTGTAGTGCACTCCCCGAACATAGGCCTAGTAAGACCTGGTTTCAAGGCTAGATTACACTCTGTTCTTAATCCGCCTTAGAAATATCTCTTGTGTGAAGATATAATATAATTAATATAATGACTGCGAGATGTAATTGCACTAATCAATATATACTATGACTTATAATTAGAATAACTAGGAATTAGTCTCTAATCTCTTGTTCTAATCTATGCTAATGTTATAGGGTGGGAATGCTCTAGGACCTTTATAGGATGATCTTTAACTATTTATTTTATTATCTTTATCATATGATTGAATCCCTGTTCTGAGTAAAGACAGTGACCTAGTTACTCTCTTATCACATGTGAGTGTAAAAGTTATAGCCTATATCCTTTATATTTCATGTTCATTCCCAGTGGTAAAGTATAAATACTAATACCTAGAACATTCCTGGGTGAAATGCTACAACGGGTGTATTTTTATCCGTGCGCTTGCGGATAACCTTTATTCTATATTTTATGTAAGTGTCATGATCATAAGTACAACCACATCTTTAGTGTTATGTTATGGATGACAACTTAACTTAAGCGATGCTAAGAGATGCCAACAGTAACATTGACTTGTCAAGTTTTTTATTTGTGTGGCAAATCCATTGATTACTTATAAATATATGAGACTATAATTTTTCTTTGTAGATTATTATTGCAAACCAACTGACAGGTCTCTCAAAGAGGGAGACATCAGAAAACATATCTATTGACATGTGCTGGTTTATCATTCATGAAATTATTCATTATGAAGGGAAATATTCGGATGAAATATCTGAGTCAGCACAGCAAAAAAATTATCGATATGGATAAAAGAATATATAGATCGGCAATTTATAAGGTTATCACAACTAGATAGAGATTACAAAATATCTAATAAGAGGTATTAAATAATAAGTAATTTTTATCAGTCAGATGTATTGAACAATAAGTAACGCTTATATGAGTATCTCCTAAGATCCATGATGTGCAAGAGCACAGACATTGGGTTTATTTGGGACTGCACCACTTCACCTTTTTCATCTTTGACCCTCGAGCAACTCCAACAGCTTGGCTAAAATTAGTAGCCAAATTTCATTGTTTAGCCATTTTGTAAAATAGAAAACTTATATAAAAAAGAGATCCACAACAGCCTTAGAGCAACTCCAAGAAATTGTGTAAAATAAGAGTCTAAAATCCATGATTTAGTCATTCTCTAAAATAGAACATCTTCTAAAAGAGTAGAGTAATACAACAGCCTTTCTAAATATCTCATTATCTATTTTTTAGCATTGACATGTCAAACTAAGATTGATTCGCTTCCCCATTTCGTGTATTCCCGTCATTTGCTTTGCACACCACCATACAGATAGCAAACCTTCATGGCATGCTATTTTTACCCAGCGAGAAGCACAGGATGACCAGGTTGGTATTTTAGCAAATAAGATAGCATATCTGTTGGACATCGATTTTTGATGAAAAATGTCAAATATAGCCTAGATGACCAAGATAGCTTATCTCTTGGAGATGCTCTTACTATTTTACAAAGTGATATAGCGAGCGCCTGTAGTTGGCTATATATTGCCACCGAAAATCAAAGGATAGCCGACTTTCTATTTTACAAAGTCAAATGCCACATCTATTGGAGCCTACTTTTTGCTATACAAATTCTAAAATAGCCTTTACCATAAGAATAGCCAAACTGTTAAAGTTGCTCTAACTTTGTTAGCTAAATATGAACAACTCCATAAACTCTGCTTCATAAAAGTTAGACTTAGGGACCAACTCTAGGATCTTGTCTAGCTCCTAAATGGGGTACATATATATTAAAAATTCTGAACTGCTCTATGATAAAATTGGTGAATGGATCCAAACTATGTCGGTGGCATCGCCTGTGCCATTACAAAATGCAAAGAGCTTTTTACCTGTATGCCCTAGAAAAAAATGTCTCTTTCTTATAAGGCCCTTTTTTTTAACTTACCTGTATGGCCTCGAAACGAAATTATCTTCCTTATATGGCCTTCCGTCATACCTGTTAGGGTGTTCTGTTAGGTTTCCCACTGGTTGACACGTGAAATGATTGAAATGCCCTTCTGCTTTCTTTCTTTGTATCCTCTGGTTCCATTCCGCCGCACCCGACCAGGACCAAGCGGGTTCGAAAGAAACGAAGACCCGAAGACGTCGCTCGGGTAGGGAAGATGGACGCTGCCGCTGCAAGGACCTCCGGCAAGGGGCCACCGCCGGCCCTTCTGGCACCAGATCCGCTGGATCCAGGGCCAGCTGGTCCCCCTCCCATCGTCGACCGGCGAGCTCCGCGTGGACGAGGCGCCACCGCCCGATTGATAACGCGAGCACGGCCGGGGCAGGTCTGGCGCGGCCAGCCCGGCGCCCCATTAGGCGGCCCCTCCTGCATCCTGTCCGGAGCGGGCAGCCCCTCCGGTGCCAAGCCCGGCGAGCCACCAGGCAGCCCCTCCCACGGCCGGTCCGCAACGAGCGGCCCCTCCAGCGGCTAGGTCTGTGCATGTGATCTTTACTAATTCGAAAAAGAATAAGAATCTTCTCCTGGTTTGAATCTCTGCTTCTCCAGAAATCAACAACATTATGTACAATGTATAAAAACAATAAGATATCAAAAACCACAACTTATTTAAAGTTCATTTTCTCCGACTCACTTGCAGATGGATATCCAGAAATTAGAAGATGAACAAAACTTTAAATTCCATGGATTTCGAGAAGATATTGATCTACTATCATCTTCACATAAGCCAACCTTATCGTACAATTGCTTGAATGGTAGGTTGACACATAACCAACTCGCACAATTATATGGCTTGTTAACCTCTTGATATGTTCACATGTCATTTTTTTTCTTCTTTCTCAGATATGACAATGCTGCACACCAAATTCATTGCACCTCTTCCGCCAAACATGCATGAATTTATGTGTTCTCTAAAAATGGTCTTTTCTAATGTTGTTGATATCAGCCACCTGTGGAGGCAAATTGGCCCTTTGAGAAAAGCGAAGAATATGTTAGAAAATTAGGGATTTTCAATAGCAATTTAATCCAAAAAATTGCGATAATCAAAATGTTGGTGACATCAAATATGTGCTTGTGTGAACTAAACATGAATGTCATGTACAAGATATTAACCAGCAAGTTATAAACACATGATCTTACTGGATAGTGCAAAACAGAGACATACCCAACGGCAGAGCTGGATGCACTAGTTGATATAGTGCATGTCGATGTAGTCGTCCCGCTCGTTGCAGTGCAGAGAGAAAAGCAGTGCGAATTCGCACCACGTCGTCACGCCAGGAAGAAGAGGACGAAGCGAGTAGTCATTTCTCAGTGACACTCCCCAAAAACGTGATTGCCGCTCTTCACCTGAGCTGGTGAACTCAAAGATGGCAGGCGTTCCAGAGGCCTACTCTCCTAGTTCCTGTGCGCGTAGTGAACCGGGACGGGGATGGCAGATAGCAGCACAACAGCAGCGTGATGGTGTTTTTCCTATGTGTTCTCCACCCTCGCAAACAAGAGGAGTGCCCCTTTTATATAGCAACAAAGGAAGTCGAAAGTGAAGAGACGAGCGCATGAAAGATAATGTCCATCATGGCAGAATCCATTACTAGTAACTCATGAAACCGATAAATCAATTGTGAGTTACTGGTAACGGAAACCACTAAGACAAACATCATGAACCACTATCACATAATGGTCATCATGCACATAAAACTCATCAAACCGTAAGTTACACTGCATAAAGCACCCAACAAATGACACCAAGCATTAATTTGATCTTGGAATTTCAATTTATTTAATTGCTGCATAAATTGGAGGAACCCAATACATCCAACAGAATATACAAGCCGCTCTCAGTTACTTACAAAGACATTACTGTGTACCAATTGAAATAGAAATACCACAGCAAGGTATAATTCCAGCTAACATTATTCATACATCTTGTTTCTTAGTAAACCATGCCTTACGGTCTCCCTCATACTTTACGAAATAGAATGTAGAGTATGTTATTGGTAATTAGTAACACGAGCATCAAAATGTTATCTATATATTCATAGTGCTTCCTCACTAGCCGCTCACTAAATAGATTCTTCTCAGAAGGTCTGAAAGCTGCAGGTTTTGAAGTGTACAGAAAGGTCTGCAGGTTAGGACTTTGGGATTCAGATTTAGCGGAGGTCCTCGAGGATGTTTCATCTGAGCTAGGTGTTCCGACACTCCTGAGTGCAGCACCTCTCAGATATACTGAAATAGTGCAGATGCTGGATCTGATCTGGAATGCTAGAACACTATATAGCCCCTAATATCTTTTACCAGGTTCTAAGATTAATGAGAGCTCCCCTCAAGAAACAGCAGCCCCACATCAGGTGAGTGAAACCAAAGGTGAAGCTTGCATTTTTCAGGACATTTGATATTCAATTTGGGTCAAACTTGATTTTTGGCATTGCCATTATGCAAGATATCAGCAAGGTTTTCAGCATAATGGTTGGCCTATCTTTGAACTGCAGGCACGACATGGTTATTTCACACTTCTGATGGATCGACCTGCTCAAGGTAAAAGGAAGCCGAAACCCATCATGAAGAAGCTAAGCCTTCCAAAGAAAAAAGACAGAGACATTCCATAGGTGCCACTTGACAGCCCATCGATAGGTACAAGAAGCAAGACATGACTTCCTAGCAGCCCTGTCATGAGCACGCGAAGCAAAAGAAGGTTCAGCCTTTGATTTGTGATATGCATATTGAATTCGCTGTATGTGAGACCAATGTATGTTTGAAATCGCACTTTTGTGTGACCTTATTTATGTGAGACTGAAACTATGGTGAATTTGTGAACAATTTATGCGTTTGAATTTGTGAACAATTTATATGAAACTGAAATTTACGTGAGACCAATGCATTTGCGCAATTTTTATGCTTTTGATAAGCTCATTTTATTGTTGTAATAATACTGTAAATGTACATCAGACAAATTGTGATGATTTACAGTTGTCAAGATTTGATAATAAGCTCATTTTAATGCTGTAATATTATGGTAAACTCTGTATTTTTTGCCAGGGTTAAAATGGTCAAACTCTGTATTTTTTCGTTAAAATTTCGTTTTGAGGCTATACAAGTGAGTTTAAAAAAATAAAGACAATATAAGGAAGAGGCATTTTTTTACGGGCCATACAGCTAAAAAACTCAAATGCAAAATGCCGTGTGTGTGGACTGCCGTCGCAGACCGTAGCAGGCCACAGCCCGGTTGGACATGAAACAAGGTCATGTTTAGTTTGCAAAATTTTTTTGAAAAAATGTTATAGCACTTTTTATTTGTATTTGACAAACTTTGTCCAATCATGAATTAATTAGGTTTAAAAGATTCGTCTCGATATTTACAGGAAAACTGTGTAATTTGTTATTTTTTTACCTATATTTAATGCTCCATACATGTGCCGGCATATGCGATGTGACGGAGAATCTTGAAAACTTTTTTGCATTTTGAAGCAAACTAAACATGTGGGTCTGTTTAGTTGGCAAAATTTTTGGCGAAATGCTATTGTAGCAGTTTCGTTGTTATTTGGCAAATATTGTCCAATCATAGTCTAATTAGGCTTAAAAGATTTGTCTCGTCCATTTCGTCTAAACTGTGTAATTAGTTTTATTTTTTATCTATATTTAATGCTTCATGCATGCGTTCAAAGATTCGATGTGACAGAGAATCTGAAAATTTTGGCAAAATTTTTGGCATCTAAACGGCCTCTAAACAGGGCCCAAACAGGAAAAAAAGGCCAGCTTGAACACGCCCACTCCGCCATTATTGCCGATGACGCTGCACCCTGCCAGCGACAGTGGTGTACGCACGACGCTGAACCCTGTCACTCCGACGACGACTTCCGCCAACTCGAGTCTCCCAAGCTACCACCAGTAATGGCGTCTCCAGTAACAGTGTCCCCTCGTACCATCATGACGTCAGGGAATCGTCCACACTGACATGATTTTCCTCCAGGCGTATTTAAAGACATCATTTTTCTCCACGCGTATTTCGCTAGGTCGGCGAGTAGATATATACGGGTAAAGATGGCAACGGAGCGGGTGGAGCGTCTGCAGCCCTGCACCCAAGACACACGCTCATAGAATCTTTTTTCGACGCAGGGCTCGCTTCGGCGCCGTGGAGTGTGGTGTGGAGGTGGCCGTGGAGCGAGGAGTCACGAAGGAGAGCATATATATATGGAGGTCTTTAGTTTGCTGGTGAAATTTTTTTTGATGTCATATCGGATATTTCATAAGATGTTGGAAAGGATTTTCGGATACTAATAGAGAAACTAATTACATAACTCATATGTAAACCGCGAGACGAATTTATGAAGCCTAATTAAGCCATCATTAGCACATGTGTGTACTATAGCACTTAAGGCTAATCATAGACTAATTAGGCTTAAAAGATTCGTCTCGTGGTTTTCATCCAAACTGTACAATTAGTTTTTTTCGTCTACATTTAGTATTTCATGCATGTGTCCAAACATTCGATGTGATGAGTTGAAAATTTTTTGGGTGCAAACTAAACACCCCCTATGTTGGACAATGATAGCTTGATTTGAAGTGACATGATTGCATATGTACTTAAGTTTGACAAATGAATAAGTACGTCTAATGTGAATATTTGTGTATGTCATCCTAAATCATTTTAATACTGCATTGATCTGGAATGTTTGATCCAATGTACATAAGTTTTGGATATACATGGTTTTACTTTTTTATCTATTTCATTGAGTTCGGTGGATTGTTAGTTGCTAAAAGTTCTTTATTGCAATGAACTATCGGTTGCTAAAAGCTCTAACATATTGTCGGTCGCTAAAAGTTGGACCGTCGAACTATCAGTTGCTAAAGATCATGTCCGTCGCTATTTACTTATAGCGACGCCTTCATTAGCAACTGCAGGGGTCCGTTGCTATAGCCTTTAGCAACTGACAGTCCATCGCTGTACACCCCTTTTCAGCAACTCCAAACCAGTCGTTTTAAGGTTGTGGTGTAGTGAGCGTGAAGCGATGAGTCACGATTCGTGAAGGGGAGCACGGACGTGGAGCGAAGAGTCATGAAGGGGAGCCGGACTGCAGGGACGTGGCCTCACGAGTCGTGAGCAGTCGCGGAGCAGCAGAGGCGCGGAGCGCATCGACTAAGGTGTCGGCGCAGTTAGGGTTAGGACTTAGTAGGTCGGATTGGGCTGTTGGGCTCGCATCGACTAAGGTGTCGGCGCGGTGAGGGTTAGGACTTAGGAGGTCGGACTGGGCTATTGGGCTTTGAATTCATGAGATTGTGGCCTTGTGGGCTGAATTGATTCCTGGATTGTTGCGTCTGGACCTTAGTTTCGAGGCCATGGGCACCCGTGGGTTGACCATGAAACCCACCCTTGACCCAATTCGGGTGCTCGAACCCAAGAGCCACGGGGGCAAAAACGGACTCACCCCCGCCGGGTATGAAACCCGCGGTTTTTGGGTCCAAACCTGCCCAACTGCTGAGCAACCCAAATTGGCTAACCCATGAAAGCAAGGAAAAACGTTGTCCACACAAACTACGAGGTAATCTTGTCCACTAACCAAATACATGTGGTTTTGTAGTTTCTAGCTTGGCAATATGCGAAACACATGTCACTAGTTCATATACGAAACAGCCCCACAAATTGCTACCGGGCTTGCTACTCTGAGTCTCTTTAAGGTTGAGGAAGGCGGTCGAGCCCATTGCAGTCTCTGCAGGGGTGGATCAACCAATATGGCAATTAATGGCAAGCTTTGGTGGCCCCGCCGGCGAGACCCCTGCCCCCGGCGACCTGTGGGCGGACCTTGGCAGCCATGCCCGAGCTGTGCTTGTGCTTCTCGAAGTAACATGAAGGAAAACAATTTGTCACTCGTCAGGGCTTCTGTGGAGTGCCGACGTCACCACAGTTGGGCCTGTTAGGTCGCGTCCGCGTGGTGGGAAGCAATGTCTGAGTTGCTTTTTTTTTTTTATCTGTGTGGTCCGTCCCCATTAGACATGAGTAACATTACAACATTAAGGTCTTGTTTAATTCATAGGCGAAAAGTTTTTAGGTATCACATCGAATGTTTTATGGAATGTCGAAAGGGGTGTTCGTATACTAATAAAAAAACTAATTACATAACTCACCTGAAAACCGTGAGACAAATTTATTAAGCCTAATTAATTCGTCATTAGCACATGTGTGTTACTGTAGTAATTATGGCTAATTATAGACTAATTAGGCTTAAAAGATACGTCTCGCAAAATTCATACAAACTATGCAATTAATTATTTTTTATCTATATTTAATGCTTCATGCATGTGTCCAAATATTCGATGGAACAGGATGAAAAGCTTTTAAGTGGAAACTAAATAGGACCTAAATATCAAGTCATCCGCTTCCGCGTCCTGGCCAGGGTGACTGATGGCATCCCGTCAGAGACGGACGAAGATTACCTGTGGGTCCCACCATGGTCTCGTCCACGTCCGCGCATGGCTGCACCAATGGCTGCGGCCTGCGTTACAGGCTGGTGAACACTAGGAGGATCATGAATGCTGGTGGGGCTGGACGGGCTAAGACAAATGTAGCCTGCCTTCAGTGCGATATACCAACCGCATTGAAGTCCGGCAACCG
This sequence comes from Saccharum hybrid cultivar R570, assembly GCA_038087645.1. Lineage (NCBI taxonomy): Eukaryota > Viridiplantae > Streptophyta > Magnoliopsida > Poales > Poaceae > Saccharum > Saccharum hybrid cultivar. Next base: position 13,904,847 of record JAQSUU010000707.1, read on the forward strand.
CACATGTTTGCTGTGATTCGTTTTTGTACCATTGTACTTCCACTATAAATACAGTGGTCGGCTAGGCACCAACCGCATTCAAGCATAAGCCATGGAAGAATATTTTCTTCTCACAACATTTTAGAATAAACATTAACATAAGTTAAATTTCAACATAAACGAACAGGGTTAGGTGAGCCTTTCCGTGATTTGTTAATACTGTACTCCGTATATATATGTAGAACATGCCCACAGAAACATAATGTAAATTCTCATATGACAAAGTGCAAAAATGCAACTGGGGCCAAATGTTAATACAAACGATTCCAAGTACGAATGTGTAAATCTTAATTTTGAGCCCATGTAGGTTGTCTTGTGTAAAATTGCTCATAAATACAAAGGTTTCATATCTCTATATCTTATAATCCTAGGCTACACTAGAATTCTATCTCAGCATGTAACTATCCACCTCGACAATGCATTATCTAATGCAATTAAAATCAACTAGCATAATCAATTATGATATACATGTCCGCGAAACACATCATCCACTATCATATGAATATGTCATGCCATCCACTAATAGTTTATCCCTTCATATAAATAATGATATGCAGTCTAATTTCATTCTAAGTTATCCATAATTCCTGCAGCAACGTGCGTATATGCTTCTAAGGGGGTGTTTGGTTTGAGGAGTTAAAGTTAGCACTTTCCTCTTATTTGACAAAAAGTTTTCAATCTTGGACTAATATTAATTAGGCTTAATAGATTCGTCTCGTAAATTACTCCTAATATGTGCCGACATGCATGCAATTAGTCTACATTTAGTACTCCATGTATTTGAGGGAACATTAATGTGATGGGAGTTAAATTTTAACAAGTTGAAACCAACCTGGCCCTAAGTTTAGATGCGAGAGCCCTCTTGAGTCAAGTCACTCTCTTTACATTGTTATATTTACTAGTTCGATGCGCGCCCCTGCGTGCGAGTGTAAGCGACTATGTGCAAGTTTATGTATGCTGTATGTAGCGCTGACATGGATGGTTAAGCTATATTGATTGATGTATACACACGCAGAGGACGTATATTTTACATATGATTGCATATATTATACAGGTGCAGCGGTAGGGAAGCAGCCTTTTTAGGTTCGTACAGATGTGGCTATACAGATGGGCGGCATATATACAGAGCATATTATGACGGGCAACTACGAATACAACTTACTATGCAGTATGCAGGCACAAAAATACAATTTGAAAAAGAAGACTTATATAGCTTTCTAAGACCAAGTCCATTTAAACGAGAATAGTTACTATGCAGTATGGAGGTCATCATTTTTTTTTGCGGAAATGAGGTCATCATTTTGACCAAGATGTCTGCAATCGGCAGTGATAAACAAGCCACATCACTGCTGATTATTCTGTGCCAGATTCGATTCTGGTACCGATAGTGATATAGGGTTTTGAAGCGGCAGTGATCCATGGATCTGGAGTAGTGGGTGCTTCTTTGCTGCTTTTTCCCAAGCTTTCCTTGAGTCTCCACTAAGTTCAGAACCCATAAGAGTTATCTCCTTGAGACCTTTGAGATGCCCGATGTCATCAACCGCAAAACCGGATATGTCTTTACATAGTAGCCGAAGTGAGATCAGACACCGCATAGCTCCATCTTCTATACTCAACTTTGGAAGCTTTGGAGCCTGAATGCATAGTCGTTGAAGGCTTGGGAATCCATCACATCGTAAACTGAAGCTATTATTGACAAACTCTTCACAATCTTCGACTAGCTTCAGGTAAAGCAAGTTCTTTAAGCTTTCTAGGGCCAACAAACATTCTGTGCCTAGTGAAGTTGACGAGAGGTGCAACTCGAGATCTTGAAGCGATTTAATAAAGTCAGGCAGTTTGGTTAACTTGCCATGCAACTTGACTGAGGTGAGAAGACATGGAGGTTTTAAAGAGTCCAGGAAGTCTATGGAGTGATCACCAAAATCAATTGATAGAGCCTGAAGAGCATTATTGCCATAAAAACGACCTTGAAGGGAGGAGATTAGAAGATCAATGGAATCTGTCATTGGAGTACCATCAGACCATACTTTAACCTTCCTTAGTTTGCTAACGTGGAGCAAGATAGGCTGAAAGCCATGGTTCCCGTCAATAAAAAATCCTGCCAGTGTCTGCAGTCTACAAGTCTCTGAGAGAATTTTCTGCAGCTTACTCCCTTCCCGTACTTTGCTAAGCTGACAAGGTAGCTTGAATTGGCCAAACAGGTGAGCTAGTCGTGGCAGAGAGAAAACTTCGATTGGTAATATCATCACATTTGTCTCCCTCATGTCCAGTGTCTCTAGATGGTGTAAATTTGATATTTCCTTTGAAATCTCGCTGACATTAGTACCCCGGAGGCTCAGGTATTTCAGCTGCATTAACCTCCATATGTTGCGGAAATCACTTTCCTTAAGCTCTGTGCACTTTTCTAGGTCCAATACCCGCAGCAACTTACACTGTCCAAAATTTATGTAGCCTCCAACCTGACCAAAAACTGTCAGAGACCTGACTCGAGACAGATCAATGTTCGTTATTCTACCAGTTCCTGCACTGTGGTTGTGGAGTGATACTCGACGAACAGCACAGGTACTATCTGTGTTTGATATAGGTTCATTATTGTGAATGAAAGTAATGAAGTTCTCTGACACTGACTTGTGGGCTATGAAATCGAGCAATACTCCACGTACTTCGCAAGTCTTCACCGCTGCATTGTTGCCAGTGTGTATTGGCTGAATCATACTTCGATCAAGCAACGTCTCAAAACATTCACTGGCAACATCCTCAAGGTTGGCTTTGCTATCATCCTTGGCTACAAATCCTTCAGCTAACCATCGTCTGATTAGACGTTTCCTACTGATTTGATGATCCTCCGGGAATATGCTTACAGACAGTAAGCAAGTCTTGAGGTTATGGCCAGGTAGATTGTCGAAGCTATGGATAAGGACTTTATTCAATCTTGAGTCTTTATTCTGCAGATGAGAACTCAAGTTCATGCACACCTTACTGCAGTAATTGCTTCTCCACTGTTCTGGCTTCTTCAAATGCTGAGCTATGTTAACTAGAGCAAGTGGCAGCCCATCACATTTCTTCAAGATGATTTGCGAACCTTCTTCAAATTGTTCTCGGTTTTCCACCCGAGAGCCAAAAATTTCTTTCATAAGTAACTCTTTAGCTTGATCCTTGTTAAGTGGTCGCATTCTGTACACATAACCCCCATTGGAGATCCAGTCATTTGCGATCGACAGAATTGTTGTTGTCACAATTATTCTCCCAGTGGTATTGATAGGAAATGAGAATTTTATCTGTTCCCACACTTGTGTTTGTATGTCGTCGATTGCAATGAAGTACCTAGCATATAGATTGGAAAAGAGAATAAGAAACATTATCACTTGTCATGCATGGCACTACAAGTCATTCGTATAGAATTTTGCTTTGTTTTATACTGCAGCTAAAATGATTATTCACTACTTGCAGGAGTACAAAATGCATCAGTGTGAAACTATGCTTGCAGGAATTTGTGGAAGGAAAGATGCCGGCAAGTCTTCAACAACAAGGCGCGCTCCACACAAGAACTCTTACAAGACATTATCAATGATGTACAGATGCAACGCCTAGCATTTGAGGATAATCAGTAGTTCCACAATAGTGTTTTAGTTGTTTACTTTCTTCGCTCTTTTCATTACCTTGTAAATATTCAGACTATGCTTTCTACTAAATGAAAAGGCAGAGCACTTGCCAGTTCTGTTCAAAAAAAAAACTATGTTTTTTATATGAGCTGCAGCATTATCACCTAGCATAAGCATAATGTTACAAGAAGTGCATCTTTTTTCCCATCAGGATTGAAGGCAGCTTCTGTCATTTAAAATTTGTGTATAAGAGCATCATCTCCAAGTTGTACTAGGAGAACATCTTAAAATCAATTTAAGATATATGAGAGCACCGCTAGAGCTGATTACCTAAAACTTGTCTCCTATATTTGTTTAGGGATAGGCGATAGGGGTTTTGCCTCCTTTGTTTAGGAGAAAGGGTGGTTCTTTCAGGAGATCTCCTAAAAATTATATGTACAACATGAGATCTATTACCTTAATCTCCTAAAATAATACTCTTTAGGTATAATAGGAGATTGGATAGGATATCTAGTTGAGATGCTCTAAGACTTTAGGCCTCCCTTTAGAACATGAGATTTTTTTTTCTGTTCCTGCGTTTTTCATTTGAAAAATAAACTGATTCTTATAAAATTCATATACAGTTCATGTGAAATTCCGACGTCCCAAAGGAGAAGTGGAACTAAGGTTTCATGCAAAGTTTCCATAACCACATTCTATTCGAGGACCGATACTTATTATAGGTCCTGTGTGGCCCAGGTAAAATGAAAGGAAGTGATGTGAGAAGCAAGCTCACGCTGTCTAGAACTCAAACTTTTTTTTCTAGATAAAAAAGACAAGGTAGTACGTTATATGTACAACAATGTAAAATTCGTACCTCTTTTGGGACTCCAGGTGTATCCTGAGATTTTCTCCCAGCTGTTCAAGTGAGGAAGCAGCATCTATCTGCTCCTCAGCAAGAAACTGGGAGAGTATCTTTAGCAGAAGACCCCTGGCACCATTGCACTCGGACGCTACAGCCCAAGCACGGGGACGAGGCTGGCTTTTGAACACCAAATTGGCCAAGGTTGTCTTCCCGATGCCGCGGAATCCCAGAATGGAGATCACCTGGAGCCGCGCCGCTGACGCAGGTTCATCATCACCCGCCGCGACACCGCCGACGCCCTCCAGAAGCTTCAGCACCTCCTTTTTGGGCTTATCAATGCCCACAAGCTCATCCTCAGGGATATATGGGTTGGATTCGGGGGGGCCACCGGCGCTTGGCTGAGCATCGATGCTGCTAGGCTGGTACCTGTTTCTCCTCTCGTGCGCCTCCCGGGCGCGCTTCCTGAGCCTCTGGATTTCCTTAGCGAACTCGGTGCGAGTGGCCTTGGTCTTGTGCTCATGGAATTTGCGCTCCAACCAGCAGGCTTTAGGCGAGCAAGTGACCCTGTCCGTGTACTCGTCTATCTTGTCTTCAATGTCATAGGCCAGCTCTTGCACTTCCCGTATCCACCCCCGATTCTCCTTGGACTTGGCATGTTTCTTGACTGCCTCGTTGATCATGCCCATCTCGTACTTGATGTCTCTCAGATCGTCCGTGAGATCCTTGCGCAGCTGATTGTTTTCTTGGACTATGGTGTTGAGCTTTCCTAGAAGGATGTTGATAGAGCTGTTTACTAGGGCTGTCCCTATTACTCCCGCTCCCACTACTGGATCCATGCCGGGTCGCCTCCTCTGTCTCCGATCCCAGCACGGAAGCTGGCGCTCAGACTTTAAAATGAGTTACTCCCACTACTGGATCCATGCCGGGTCGCCTCCTCCGTCTCCGATCCCAGCACGGAAGCTAGCACTCAGACTGAATGAGAGGAGGCATGCAATGCATACTCCAACTCCAATACCAATATAAGATTATAACAGAGCATGCATGGACTAGGGACCTGTTTTGGTACAAACTTAGTTTTTCTGCTTTAGTTCCATAATAAAGTAGATTCACTGGTGAAGCTAAAGTTGTCGTCACAAAACGTTTCGTAAAACAACTTTTTAGGAAAGATAGCACAAAGAGAGCTATGAGAAGCTAGTATTTTCATGTTCACCCAACTCCACTTCACCTAGAAAACTGTGCAGGTGAGACGAGCTAAAAAACAACTTTTAAAGAAAAAGGTTGTTTCATCTAGACATGTTTGGTAGTAGAAGCTGAAAATACAGCTTGGTAAAGATGATAAAAAAGCCATACCAAACACACCATATACTTCAATTGTCACACAATGCATGGGCTGCCTCACAGAAGTGTGGCAGGGGCTGTTGTGCACTGATTCTTGATTCCGCCACAGTTGAGGCGCCCTTTTACAAAATTGTCACTAAGGCTGTGTTTAGTTGGGAAAGTTTGGGTGAAAAGTTACTGTAGCACTTTTCGTTGTTATTTGGTAAAGTTTATCCAACTATGGATTAATTAGACTCAAAAGATTCGTCTCGAACTTTACAGACAAACTATGCACTTAGTTATTTTTTTTACCTACATTTAATGCTCTATGCATGCGTTTAAAGATTCGATGTGATGAATGAAAGAGGAAATATTTTGGATTTGCATGGCAACTAAACAGGGCCTAAAGATGCTGATGCTGACTGACCTTACGGCTTCTCCAATGGGCACAAAAAAAAGCGACTCATCGTCAGACGTGGAGGCTCAATGAATCGACCCAAGGACCGGAGCATACGACTCATGGAGAAGAGACAGAAAAATCAGTTCACGTTCCAGAGTCGACTCTTCCCGATTAAACAATGAATTTGGCCCAGTGGGGGCAGAGCGAGGACGGTGGGCCGGAGCGAGTCGACCTGAGATGGAGCAAGTCAGTAGCGGCGACGAATTGAACGGCGGCGGCGGCGGCAGTTCACATCGGTCTGGACGCTAAGGGAGCCTGTCCTCCGCGGCAATGGACACCAGCACGCCGCCGTCTTTGACGCTGGCCCTGGTGGCGGCGGCGGGCCATGTCCTCCCCGTGCGCAGGCCATTTGCTCGATGACGCTGGCCCTGGTGGCGGTGGCGGCATGCGCAGGCATCGGATGGACCTCCGCCTCAACCAAACCAGGCGCACGTCAAGGCTTCAGATCGACCCGAGGTGAAAGAAAGAGAAAAATTCAGTTGCAGTCCCTGAATTTGGCAGCTGATGTTATTTAGGTCTCCGAACTTTGAACAGTGTATTTTTAGGTCCTTGAACTTGGCTTCAGGTGTCATCTAGGTCCCTGAACTTGGCTTGGTGTCACTTAGGTCCCCGAACTTTGAACAGTGTATTTCTGGGTCCCTGAACTTGGCTTCGGGTGTCATCTGGGTCCCTGAACTTGGCTTCGGGTGTCATCTAGATCCCAATACTGACGTAGCGCAGCCCTACATGTGGGGCCCACATGTCAGTCGGTTATATTTCTATTTCAGGGGTTGTAGCTATAATTTCTAAAATATTTTAAAAATTGTATCTTTTTCATATGATCTCGGATGAAGATGATTTTTATATGAAAAATGTAGCTCTCGACGAGATCTACAACTTTTTAGTTTTGAGTTTTTTAATTTAAAATCATTGAAATGATTAAAAAATTAAACAAATTTTCAGCAGTATATTAATCGTGTACAAACGCTTGTCGCCTTGTAAAAATCATATCTTTTTATATGCTGTCAAATGGAGATGATTTCTATATGAAAGTTGTAGCTATCGATGAGATCTATGACTTTCTAGTTTTTAGTTTTTTAATTTGAGGTCGCTAAAATGCTCAAAAAATTAAACAAAATTTTAGGAATTAATATATTGTTAAAAATTTGTTTAATTTTATTAAGCATTTCAGCTACCTCAAATTAAAAAAACTCAAAACTAGAAAGTCGTAGATCTCATCGAGAGCTACAACTTTCATATAGAAATCATCTCCATTTGACAGCATATAAAAAAGATATGATTTTTCCAAGGCGATAAGCGCTTGTACGCGATTAATATACTGCTGAAAATTTGTTTAATTTTTAAGCATTTTAATGATCTTAAATTAAAAAACGCAAACTAGAAAGTTGTAGATCTCGTTGAGAGCTACATTTTTCATATAAAAATCATCTTCATCCGAGATCATATGAAAAATATACGATTTTTGGAATATTTTAGAAATTCTAGATACACTACCCCGAAATATAAATATAACCGACTGACATGTGGGCTCCACATGTATGACCGCGCCACGTCAGTATTGGGACCTAGATAACACCCAAAGTTAAGTTCAAGGACCCAGATGACACCCGAAACCAAGTTCAGGGACCCAGAAATACATTGTTTAAAGTTCGGAGACCTAAGTGACACCCAAAGTCAAGTTCAGGGACCTAGATGACACATGAAGCCAAGTTCAGGGACCCAGAAATACATTGTTCAAAGTTCAGGAACCTAAATGACACCCGCTGCCAAGTTCAAGGACCGCCGGTGAATTTTTCTCGAAAGAAAGCACTACAAAAGAATAAACAAGGCTTCAGTTGTTTATGTTTTTTTATTTTTCAGTGGGCCCCATGGTACTGCTGAGAGTCGATACATGGACTCAGTCGACGTGGCTGTGATAAATCGACTCAACCACTCCGGCGGCTGCCCTCATAAATGGTCACCCACCGCCTGCCCGTGTCCCCACGATCACGATGCAATTAAATTCGTTGGTTGTAGTTGTACTAGTACAGTAGCCTTACTTTTCCGTCCTCTCCTATATTCATCCTCTATACGTCCTACTCAGCAAGATTTTCTTCTCTATACTCAATTCTCCCGCACTCATCCATCATCTATATCATCCTCTATCCACTATATCCACTGTGGGACCCACTTGTCACTTTATCTAAATATATCCATGTGTGATCTAGTTTTGAAGGATTTATTGAGACGAATTTAATGGTGAAATCGAAATTTAATTTGGATTTTTGGTTTGTGAGTTATAATATTTTTTTTCTTTGTTTAGCTAGTGGGGCCCGCTACTATAGAGTATAGAATAAGCACAGTACCACTCTAAATATAGAGTGAGAGAAATGATAGATTATCATTTTAGAGTATCTAGTGCAACAGTTTTTACTCTATATTCATACTCTAAAGCTTTAGAGTATCGTTTGAGTATCCACCGCGCACATTTTTCTCCCCCTACACATTCATTCACTGAGAGAGACTATCAATCGCCAGATCTATCCACCATTCCTCCCCGCTTGGCCTTCCTTCCCGTAGAGGCCAGGCGTAGAGCGATCGAGCGAGGGTGCCGGCCGGGTTGCCGGTCATGCATGGCGGCCGCGAGGGTGAGCACTTCGACGGGGGCCATGAACTCCGTCCTATTCAAGCTCAACCGCCTGCTGCAGGAGGAATACAATATGGCCAAAACCATGCGGCGGGAGGTGAATTTGCTGGTGGACGAGCTTTCGACCATGCTGGGTCTGCTTGAGAAGCTCAGTGACACGGAGGATCTCGACTCCTCGGTCAAGCGGTGGGCGAGCCAAGTCCGTGAGATGACCTACGACTTGGAGGACACCATAGATCCCTTCATGCACTCGATTGCCCAAGGTGACCCCCATCCTCGGCCGTCCTTCCTCGAGAAACTACTTCGGAAGGTGAAGAGCCTGGGGCATAGGTCGTCAGCAGTCCACGAGCAGCTTCGAGAACTCAGGGATCGTTTTCATGAGGCAAGCGAGCGGCGGTCAAGGTACAAGCTCGAAAGCATTGACGACGCGGCCACTTCCAGTTCTAGGTGGCGTGCGGTCGTCTCCGTCGACGACCCTCGTCTGCCTCTGCTTCATCATGGCGTCATCAGTAGTAACAAGGATATTCTTGTTGGCATCGACGAGCGTGGGGACAAGCTCATACAGCTGTTGCTGACAGATATCGATGATGACCAGCAGCGCCTCAAGGTTGTGGCAATTGTTGGCATGGGGGGATCGGGCAAGACTACCCTTGCCAGCAATGTGTATGAAAGGGCCTATGTTAAAAACAGGTTCGAATGTCGGGCCTTTGTTTCAGTTTCCCGTAATCCTGCTATCATGGAGATTTTGCAACACATACTACGTCAAGCCGGAGCAGAGGAGGAATCTATTGTTGCTACCACCACGGGATCTACTGAGCAACTCGTTCGTACACTACAAAACTTCCTCTCCTGCAAGAGGTATGCATCTCCCAATTCCATGATTCCTTGTGTCCAAACAATAATAAACAGCAAAACAGCCTGATGCATTCCTACTAGTTTATCGACTCGCGCTGTATATATGCATTCAATTCTGTCGTACAAGTCCATCAATAATCTACCTCTGATTAATTTAAACAAAAATTACTTATATTAAATTGCACATTACTATTACTACCATTTCTCAACTTGCTCACTTTTCCAATATAATAGGCATAAAAGATACTTTATAGTCTCTAGCTATCGGGTTGTGATAAACTTATCAATTACTTATCTATACGTTTTCATCTACGTCCATGGGTTTTTTCCTTCTTAATTACATTGCACCACTATGCATGTATCTTTAATTTGCATCTAACATAAATAGGCACAAATTTAAGGGATTATGCGGATCATCTATCGTATTAATAGAGGGTGGGTAATTATACATAAGTTTTGGTCTAGTTTACATCTTGTTTTTAAAATGCTAAAGTAAAAAGGTGAATTTATTTATCAAATTGTGAAGTATTTATTAGGATAATTGTATAGCTTAGCCTATTGTACCACACATTGTACTTTATTTGTACTACAGGTTGTACTACTCCTGTACATGAAAGGCACCTTCCCACAGTAGGGGTGTGCTGTGATTCCCCCAATACCTCTCTACATGGTATCAAAGACTCGGACCGTACCTAGGTCCTGTCCCACCCCACCCAAAGCCTAGCGCCACCACCCTGTGCTGCGCTCGTCTACCCACCGTCGCCGTCGATCCTCGACCACGCCGTCCCTCCTGCTGCCGCGCCGCCCGTCTCCCGGGCCACGCCTCTCCTCCCTTCCCCACCCCATACACAACCCAACTGGCAGCGCCCGCACTCCGCCACGCCGCCGCCATCTTCCCCACCTCCAGATGATGATGGCATCGACCTCTAGCGCCATGTCTGCCGCCCTCACCAACTCCTCATACCGAAAATGAAGCGAAATCAAATAAACTTACTAGTTATGAAAATAAAGAGAGAAATTTTATAGTGCTTGGAAAAACTAGAGCTATCCATTTGGATAGAACAGATGGTTATAAAATAAGAAGAATCAATGTAAAGGAATTTAAGTTGTGGACCAGAGTCTGAAATATGTGGGCCCGGAACTAAAATTATATGAGCAAATATTATTTCCAAAATAAATTTAGAGGGTAGAATAGTACTTCCTGCTCTCCTCCCTCACTACCCCTGTCCCTTTGATTTTGGTGTCACAAAGTTTTATGACATTTGTTTTATGTCACTCTTTCTTACACATTGTAGCAGGCTTATAATGGGCCAAGCCCACTATTGATGCTGATTTTTGGCCTGGCCCATTTTTTGGCAGGGCTGCATGTTCACGGGAATCATGGGCCATTTTAAGCCAAGCCCATTTATAGCTCGTCAATTTAGCAATCTTTTTTGGCCCACTACTTTTAAAATTCGCATTTTTTTCATATTTAATTGGAAGAAAGCCCATTTCATTTCAATAGGCCACATACAGTAACTTTTTGACAACCCAGCATATAAATATTAAACACGCCAGATAATTTGCATTTTATAAAATATACAAAACCCATACAATGTTCAAACAAATGTTAAATCAAATGGTTCAAATACATCATTGTCCGTATCCCGAGTAATGTAAATAGATGACATTCTATTAACAGCTCTTCCTATATTGAAACAACTGTAGCAATCTTCCATCTTTTCTAGCACACGAACCTGCACATCCAGCTGTTCGTAATGAAGCTTTTTGGATTTTCTGCAATATCACTGATGAATTGAGAAACAGACAATGAGTGAACGGACTAGGAACCGGCCAGCTGGTGAAAAGCTGTTTCTGAATGACTCACCGAATCAATGTTATGCCTGTCTGCGTCCTGAAATAGCTAGCTCCTGTTCAGTCTGTGGTGTGTTCCAGCAAAGTTCATACCAGACACGGCCTTAGATGCCTCAAAAGAGACAAAAATTTTTGCATAGTAACTGTCACATCGAATCTTTGGACGCATGCATGGAGCATTAAATAAAAAGGGCAGATCCAGTGCCAGAGGCTCCCACACGAGTGGGGTCTGGGAAAGGGAATAACCGAAGCATTAAATGTAGGTAAAAAAATAACTAATTGACCAGTTTATCTGTAAATGTCGAGACAAATCTTTTGAGCCTAGTTAGTCCATGGTTAGACAAATTTTGCCAAATAACAACGAAAAGTGCTACAGGAATTTTTCCCCGGAAATTTTCACAACTAAACAGGGCCTAAGTTTCAGAACCTACGTGATCGAAAAACACCATCAAAAGCTATATCACTAACAGTCACCGTGGCATAATTAAAGGAGGGAGGATAACACAGAATTTATGCAATATCATTCATATTTCTAGGAAGCATACCTTTAGACAAAAGTAGTAAATGTCCACTCTTAACTCTTAAGGACCTGCACTAGTAGAAGAAAATTTATCATTGTCCTCGAAAGTTTTCTTACAGAGACATGGAGAAAATAACCAGGTATACTTTTCTATTTTTATTGTCCACTCTTAACAGTGTATTAATTATAGGACACGATACAGCAATAAGGAAAGGTCATTTCTTTTATTTTCTTTGCAGCAGCATAAAGCAGTATCCAGTTTATTACTCCAGTAAAGTACTTGAATAATGCAACGGGGTATATACATATTTTCTTTTATTTTCTTTGCTGCAGCACAAAGCCATATCCAGTTTATCAGTAAAGTACTTGAATAATAATGCAACTTGGTATATACACAAAGCCAATCACACTTTTGCTAGGTACTGAATGTGTAAAACATGAGAAAACTGAATGTGTAAAACATGAGAAAACTGAATGTGTAAAACATGAGAAAACTGAATGTGCAAACCACAAAAAATCAATATATTAGAGGTATGTTTATTTCTACAGCTAGTCTTACAACAAGTTTACTGAAAACATTGTCAGAACATTTCTGGAGCTACTCTTATAATAAGTTTACTGAAAACAGCTATGCAAGACAATCACTCATCACTGGAGAATAAAAAATTATCATTATTTGACATAAACCTGGGATATTACATATTGCGGGCATACTAATAGCATATAGATCAGGGCTATTACATATTGCAGGCATGTAAGCTTCAGGGGGTTCCTAATACTAACTTTTATAGACTACCTGTCGCATTGTTCTCAACTTACTAATTTTGTTGCCTGGTTGCACCTCATAGAAGGAAATCTGTTGTACTCTAATGCCCTGCTGTGTTGCACGAATGTTTCCTAAGATGTTTTGCTGGCTGCTGCTCAGCCTGAAAAAAAAAGAATGCATCAATTTCTGGAGATAAAGCAACAATGGAGTCTAATTTCTACAGAACCTAATCAGTAATCTCTGAAACAAGTGGCTGAATTTGGGTGATGCCTACTGAAACCAAAGCAAGGAGTCTAATTTCTACAGAACCTAATCTCTGAAAACAAAGCACCGAAAGCAAGAAAACTATTTTTTGCGGCACCTTGTCCTTGACCGCCCATGATCACTGCTGCAGTTCCGACGCCTCCTGGTTTCTAGAAGCAACAACACCCGCCATGTACAAATGCTTGCATTCGTCCCTCATCCTACCCACGTACATGTGTTAGCACACAGGATTAAGGATCTGCAGGAACTGAAAAACGATGCTGAAGCAAGAACACAAATGATTAGGTACCTTGCGATTTTCACCAAAGGGGTTTGCACCAGCGTTGGCCTAATCTACCGTGTAGTGGACCGGATCTACAGCGCCGCCGCCGCCGCCTCCCGGCCGGACCAGCGCTGCCGCGGCCACGCGGTGGTTGTGCAACGTGGCGAGCTCACGGTCATGGATGGCAAGCTCGCCGTCGTGGACGGCGACCGCCGCCATGGCCTCGTCCAGATCCCGACCATGCGCCCCCACCAGGATGTCGGATGGGCCGCTGCCACCGGGCCTCCGCGTCGCCGCAGACTCCCTCTCGCCGGCGAGCAGGCATGCGAGGGCGTCTCGGCTGCCGTCGCCTCTGCGTCGGCCCTCCCCGACACGCGCGTGCGTGCGGGCTCACCTGCCGCCGCCGCTGCTTGTGGAATGGGAGAAAGGGAGGAAAAGGGAAGAAAGAAGTTAGGGTTCTAGAGAAGCAGTGAGGCACCGGTTTTCACTGGCTGAGAGAGCAACGTGAACCGTCTGATCTGATCGGACGGTGACGGAAGTACTGCGAACGAGTGGGCTAAATAGGCCCAGACGGGGGAGCGTGGGAAAGATGGACGACTGGGCCAAATATGGTCGGCTTGGGATGTCTCCAACCTTTTTTTTCATTTTTTTGTTGGTCCAAATACCTTTTTTCATTGTGTTCTAAAATGAAGAAAGGAGGTAGAGTTACCCCTTCAAATCAAAATAATATAATTTTGCATGCACCCCACCGAATTAGGTTTACTGGGTCATATGAGACCCAGTATAAAAAATTTGGTACCCTTTTAGATCGTTTCGGGGTAGCCTCACTTCAACCTCCTATTACTTTGTACCGTCACGCAGAAATTCATTTAAATCGTAGGAAATAGCAAACCATCTATGAAAAATTTGAGACTTAGCATTTCCTTAACTTGTGGCACATACAAGCTTAAGAAGAAGTTTGAGACGCATATGACATCGAAATGCACAGGATCCTTGGAAACCTAAGAGTTGTAGTTTAGGATCCATGAAATGGTGCATCCACTTTTATGAAGCATATATATTATCCTTGTATCAAAAAGACTTGAATTTTTTTGTGCAAGAATTTAGACCCAAAGCATGGCCCCACACAAAGTCTTAGATTTTTCTAATCAATTTCAGTCATTATTACATTTATTTTATTCTAAAATGGAGAAAGGAGGTTGATTACCCCTTCAAAATAATATAATTTTCCATCCACTCCCATCAAAGTTGGTTCACTGAGCCATATGAGACCTAGTATAAAAATTTGGTATGATTTTGGATCGTTTCAGGGTAGCCTCAATTCAACCTCCAATTACTTTGTACTGTCACGTAGAAATTCATTTAAACCGTAGAAAATAGAAAACCACCTCTGAAAAATCTGAAACTTAGCATTTCCATAACCTGTGGCACGTATGATCTCGAGAAAAAGTTTGAGGCGCATACGACGTCGAAATGCACGAGACCCTTGGAAACCTACGAGTTGTAGTCAGGGCTCCATGAAATGGTGTATCCATTTTGTGAAGCATGTATATTATGTCTGTGCTTGTGGGACTAATTTTTTTAAAAATAAGAAAAAAATCCAATGGTTAAATGGTTAATATGTGTAGCTTCTTGATTTTAGGCGTCTTGGTCATGCCTAAAATCAAGTTTTAGGAAAAGATTTAGAGAACTGTTGTAGTTGCTCTTATATGAAGCTATCATGTTGTGTAAGATAATGTAACAAAACTAGTTATGTCCACCTTATGGCCATTACTATTGAATTCAAGAAAAAGTATTTGATTTTTTTCATTTGAGATCATTTAGTGGCCAAAATATCTGATTCAAAATTACAAAAAGTTGATAAAAAAGATAACATCTTACATATATATACTCACAAATATGTGTAGTGCAATAGTAGAGAGGTCTTGCGTGAGCTGAAGGTCATTTGTTCGAATCCGAACAAACCTTTGATCAATATTTTAAGGCAGAATTTCTTTAACTTATTATATTTTTTTTGTGATTTCTTTAACTTATTATATACACCTTGATCGTTATTTAGTTGATGCTTCCTTGCATTTTTTTATTGATTTAGTTGAAAGAAAGAGCAAACGGACTATTTTGAGGTGGAATATCTTTTGTGGATCAATATTGGTTGAATTTCTTTAACTTATTGTATACATGCACCTTGATTGATGTTTAGTTGAACTTACTTCTTCCTTGCATGAAATTTAAATTATTGATTTGGTTGAAAGAAAATGCAAACATGGACTGTTTTGAGGTAGAATTTCTTCTTTGGACCAATATTTCGTTGAACTTGCTTTCCTTGCATGAAATTATTGATTTCGTTAAATGGTTAATATGTGCAGCATCTTTGATTGAGCGCTCCCTGGTTCTAATGCCCACGGTTCGGTTTTTTTTCCGACTTACACGATATTAAAAATAATACTACACCATTTAGCAGAAATATCGTCGTAGCTCGGTGGTCGTGACTGTTTATTTAGGTGAAATCGCCCCTGGTTCGAGCCCCCTCGGGCTCGTCTGTTTTGCGATTTTTGTGACTATTTGGGCACCATTTCTAATGGGCCGGCAAACACTGTATTCTGCTGGGTGCGCTGGGCCGCTGGGCTTCAGGCGGGGTTGCTCGCCTGCTTGGGCCGCACGTTGCTGGGGCGCGTTAGTCCCTGGGCCGGTTCGAGCACCATTAGCTGCAACATCATTAGACATATAATAACATGAAGTGCGCATATCCGAACAAAACCGACCCAGCTCAGTGGTACAGCCACAGGTTCCCACCCTCCCGCTCTCAAGTTCGAAACCTGTGCGCTGTAACGTTTTTTTTTCCACTTTGGATTGGAATGGGCCGGCAAACACTGTATTATTTTTATTTTATTCTTTTTTTTGTTAATTAAATCTTCATTTAGAAAACAAATTGTCAACTATACAAACAATTATATACATATAAGCAGAGATATACAAATATATATGCATATATACACAAATACATTTGGCAAGAATTGAGTTTCCACACTAAAAATAAGATATGTGTGTATATATAAATGTCTTTTTATTTAATTATTATTTTAATATCCAACTCAGCCACATATATAATATAACATTTACTTATTGTTATTCATATATATGTACAGGTGTATACTTTTATCTACTATTTGAAATAATTAACAATAAATAATATGTATATACATCTTGATTTCTTTGACTTGTCAGTTACTAGAATAATATATGATTATGGACAGTATTAACGATCAACACTAACGGTGTTACTAGACCCGTCTTGGTAGTTGGACCCGCATGCCACCTTGGACAACAATGTTAATAAAATTATAAAATAATTTATGACACACTATCCTTACAAATTACTTTTTATGATATGGCAAAAATTGTCATAATATACAATTGGACTAGCATTAAGACATTTTTTGTGACATACATTTACTTATGTCACTAAGTTTGGATGCCTCTAGAAAAATCGTCATAAACTTGTTGATTTAGTGACTATTAGACCTAATGTCATGCCATAAATGTCATAAACCAACATATTTCTTGTAGTGATATCACGAGTGGAAAAAGAAAACTAGCAAAGATATTTTGAGGGTCGTGCTTAGACCGGCACGATCCGAAGGCATGCCAGCGTACCATGGGCCGTGCTGGGGCCGAAGAAAAAATTCACCGTGCCATATCGGCACGGCCCAATGTGCCTCCCATGCCTAGAGGGCATGACCCTAAACGGCACGAAGCACGAGAGGGCCGTGCCATGCCGGCACGGCACGGCCCAAGTCCCACCTCTAGCGGCGCGTGCCCGTATGAGAATGTCAAAGGAAGTACCGTGAAGGAGAGAAGGATTGCGCCGGCAAGGTTGACCAACGAGGAGAGGAAGCACAGGTGGACAAACGTGATGTGTGGGTGCTGAACCTGCGCTCAGCGCAGGCATTCGGCGGCAAGCGAGCCTGCGACCCAGCCAGGCGAGCGGCGGCGACCAGGGCGGCCTCACAGGCTTTAGAGTTTATATCGGGATCGAAAAAGGACCGTGTCATTACAGTTATTAGTGACCTTGGCTAGAAGTACTAAATACCCTTGAATTTTATTAATTAATTTTTCAATGATCGACAGCTGATAATTTTTGTTGAGAGTTCCTTGCAAGCACAGTAACAAATCTCAAATAAATAATACAGATAACAACCGAAGAACTGCAGCTTTTGCCTTTCACCGGGAAAAGTGGTGATAATGTTTAAGGGGATGTTTGGTTCCCACATCTAAACTTTAGTCCCTATCACATCGAATGTTTAGACACATGCATGAAGTATTAACTTTAGACTATTTATGAAACTTTCAGAGTGTGGCTAATTTGCGAGACGATTCTTTTAAGTCTAATTAGTCCATGATTTGACAATGTGGCACTACAGTAACATGTGCTAATGACGGATTAATTAGTCTTAATAAACAAATCTCACGATTTATTGACGGAATCTGTAATTTATTTTTTTATTAGTATCCGAACACCCCATGTAATATCCGATATGACACCAACAAAACTTTAGTCTGTGGCACCAAACTGCCGACGTGTCTGTGAAAGTGCGCATCTATTTCATTAGTATATAAATGGCCATGATGGAAGGCCAGAAAAACATTTAGGGCCCGTATGATTAGTGGAATTGAATTTATTTTAATAATTACAATTTAGGCATAGATTAATTAAGCTAGTTATATATGGAATATATTTGTATATTTATTGTTAGGCATATAAAGGACCTACTTATATGTTGCATTTCTATTGTAGGAAAGTGAGTTAAAGAGTGTGCTATAAGTTAGGAAATAGAATTACTCCCTCTGTACTTGTAAAGGAAGTCGTTTAGGACAAGGTTTGAGTCAAACCTTGGGAATATAAAATCATGAATAACTCTCAAGTTATTGAGTTTGAAAATATGAAAATTATATGAATAGATTTGTCTTGAAAAATACTTTCATAAAAGTATACATATATCACTTTTCGATAAATATTTTTATAGAAACAAGAAGTCAAAGTTGTGTTTTTGAGACCGTGTCGTTGTCTAAAATAACTTTCTTTACGAGTACGGAGGGAGTATAACATAGTGATTTATAGAATCCATTTTCATCTCCCACCCTATGCACTTGAGAGAGGCTTATTTGTGAGCATAGGAAAGTTATGGAACGTTAAATTCCAAACCAAATAGCGTAATCTATTATGTAGATTTTAATTTCTCCAAAATGAAGGGATCCAAACGGCCCCTTAAACAATTTTAACAGGAATAGGAAGCCAAAAACACTTCTCTTGCCAACACTGAGTAAACAATTGTAACAATACTATTTGTCACCAAAAAGTTCACTAAGCAAATAGAAAGTATCCGATTCTTTTAGCAAGAACAGAGACAATATAAACTCTGGGCATTGTAATAGTAACAGAAATTCGTACACATCAGTCGCTTCAAATGCTTCAGTAGGTGTTGAGAACAAAAGAGAAACAAATTTGTTAGGTGCCCATTAAATGCTAAACCAAACTAATTTTGAACAAAACAACAAACACATGCTGGTCTGGGAAAATCACGCTGCCCAGAAATGAACCCTAAATATTCATTAGAATTAATTGACAAAGCTGAATGCTACCACAGAATCCAGCATGGAGCACTGGAGCTAACAGTACAAAGGATGCAATTAATACTCAGCTACTACTAGCTGTAGCTGAAGTAATTACAAACTCAATTATAGCTAGTTGCAAGTCTGATTATACACAATTACATACTCAATTTTTAAGCATATAATGGGTTGGATCAGCAAAGAAAATGCCCCTAAAAATGAACATGTGTTGGCTCCCTTCATATCGAAGGGACAAAAAATTGCAAGTCACACAATCGCAATCCATTGCTTGAAAAATTATTATGGTAAAAGATAGATTACACCATACTTAAAATCTAACTGCACAACTACTCAAAACACAATTGTAATCCATTCCATTTGCCTTGATGTTGTTCTTTCTCTTTTTGTATTTGATTGAATTTGAGTAATTGTCAATATTTAATAACTTCCCCCAACAATTCCAAAGGCAAATGGAATGCTACATATATTGAACAACAGATCCAACAAAGGAATTGCAGATGTGGTATTAGTATTTTACCCTGTCCAATCAAAATGAGGAAGTTGCAATGCATGTTCCCACCATTTTCTCAACACACAATATTTACATCCTTCTGGACACTGCTAGGATGCTAGTGCACCAGGCTTTGGGTGAATAGATTTGTGAGAGCTCCACGCTGCCCTAAAACAATCCTGTGTGCTGCAAATGATTTGTAAACACAAAAGAAGTTAACGCTTTCACTAATTCAAAAATGGTGAAGGGGCGGCAACACATGAAGCATAATTCTACCGTGCACTGGTATGCGAGCACTTCCAATGGATGCTTCGATATTAAAAGATGTGTTTCCTTTAAAAAATCAAAAGATCAAGGATATGAAAAACTACCATCCTCACTAATCAAGGTATCTACAGATATTTACTGACTTCATACTCATTGATGATGAAGTCTCCACATATAAGGGCACTCCCAATGCAGAAACCATCATAGTTTCTATAGACATTAATTATACTACCACCTAAGCGTTTTGCTGATGTGGTAAGGTAGTTATTGAAGAGAGAGAGCAAAAATTATAGAAACCGAGTCTAAGTTATAAACCATGTCTACACGAGAACCAAGACATAAACGAATGTGATTGGTAGAGAATGAAGAGAGAATGTATGTGATTGGATAAAAAAATTATTCTGTAGAAACTATCAATTGGGACCATGGTTTCTACATGTAGTGTCTATGGAAATTAATAGGTATAGAAACTACGTGTAATTTCTAGCATTGGGACTACCATAAGGCCATAACTAAACGATACATGAACCTTTAAAATATGTAGAAGGTTTTATGCTATCTGATGTTAAAACAATAAATCTAGCAGATACTAATTCAACCTGAGAGCTTCCTACTGTCATGATGTTCCAATGCAGGAAAATGAGAAAGAGAGGAGCTTGCCACTGACCAGAAAGCTGTGTTTTCACGTAGTAGCTTAAGTTCAGCACAGTTGGAGTATCTGAAAATCAAAACAACAGAGCATAAGCAATGACTTGAAGAAACCTACATGTCTACTACGTGCTACTTTGAAACTATAACTCTGCTTTTGCAGCCGTATATCACAGTAATGAACAATCTAAACCACCCAAGTTCTGCTTCAATGTTCTAACTACAAGCAAATGAGAGCTAAATACTCAATTTCTATAACTTACTACTCCCTCAGTCTACAAAAGAATACAATTCTCGCTTTTCAAGAAGTCAAACAATTTGAACTTTGACTAAATTTATATAAAAAATACTAACATTCATGATACAAAATAAGTATAATTAGATTAGTTATAGAATATATTTTATAACAAAATTTATTTGGAGACAATAAAGCTGCGTCAAGTGTCAATTCCTATTACTAGATGGACAACTGTAGGACACCAAAGCAAAACATAGCAGGGAAAGCTAGACAGCAGCACTGGTGGAGACATGAAGCGATATGTGCCAAGCAAAGCGCAGCGGGGAAAACTCGATAGCAGATCACTGGTGAAGAGAGAGGAAACAATATGTTCCATGGAGGAGAGAAAACGCACCAGAGCTGAGCGGGCATGCCGCAGCGAGCACAGGCCGGGGGCGATCCCTCCGAGGCCCCTTTCTCCATCCTGGTTGCTTGCACCATGCCAATTGGATCAGGCAGATCAGTAGACTGCTGGACCGGACAGGAAGGATGCGGAAAACAGCAGAGAAGAGTCCTCATCCCTGACGGCTGACGGCTTGTCGCTACAGGAGCTAGCGCACAGTTCCACCATCTACAACTCTTCATCTTCCTCGACGAACCACGCCAGCTCTACTGCCACATCCGGCACGCGGCTCATCCACCGCCGGCCATGCCACTAGCCGCCCGCCTCCGCCATTCCATCCACGCCCACCTCTAAATCCAATCGGAGAAGGAAGCTTACCAACTCGCCCCGTAGCTGACACTGCCCATTTGGTTGTCTCCCACCGCCCGCTCGGTGACGCCGCCGCCTTGCTCGCTACCCCTCAACACACACCACCGCCAAGCCGGCTACCGCTGCCGGGCCCTTCCCTTTCTAAGCCCGCAAGCCATGGATGGCCCTTCCCTCTTTCCAGCTTAGGGTCCCGACACACGCCGTTGGGGAGCTCGTCGACGACAGCATGCCTGAGCCACCAGCGCGCGCCCTCCCCACGTGTGATGTAAGGCAGTGAGGGAATCAGGGAGACATGGAAGGATTGAATCAGCGGACTGGATTTAGCCGTCGGTGGAACAAAGACAAAGGAAAAGAAAAAAAAAGGAAAACCGTACGATAGGTGCTGCTCTAGAGGGATGTGCGCAGTCGACATGGAGGCTGTACATGGGTACATAATAGATATTCTTTATAAATACAGCGATTCTATCATCCGGATGTCCGGCGCGCGAGTGCATCCGAACACCAGTCCCTTCCCAAAGCCCGCACGCCCCAACGTGGAATAGAACGGAAACTCGCCCACCCCACCCCACCCCCGCGCCCCCGCATATAGAACTATCCTCCGCTCCCCACCACGTCTCTGTCCTCGTTTCCCAACGCACCCGTTCCCCACCGCGATCATGTCCTAAAAGAGCATGAAATACTTTAAGTGCAACATTACAAACATATGAAAAACTATGTAGTGCAACATCGGGATATAAATACTACAACATCGCAAAAAATATGCAGTGCAACATTGAAAACGAAAAAATATGTACTGCAACAACAAAAAATATGTACTGCAACATCGAAAAAATATGTACTGTAACATCGAAAAACATGTACTGTAACATCGAAAAATATGTACTGTAACATCGAAAAAAATATGTACTGCAACATCGAAAATTATTTACTGCAATATCTCAAGTAGTAGTACTGCAACATCGCAAAAACATCTATTGCAGCAACCCAAAAATCGCATTGCAACATTCGAAATCATCTATTGCAACATAAAAAAACCCCATTGCTGCATGGGAGAAACAACCAAAAAAAAAGCATACAAAGCAGCCCCTAGCCCATCACCTTCGAGCTCGCCAGAGTGACGATGGAATAGGACTCCTGAGCTCACGGGAACCCTAGCCACTGCCGCGTCCCTCAGATCTAGAGGAGGAGGGCTCAGATCCAGAGAAGGATCCACCTACCTTGTCGGAGTCGCCGCGATCGTACTTATCTCCAGTGGGGTCGCATGGAGGACATGGAGAGGGAGGGAGTGGCGGCAGCGACCTAGCGCACGGGCACGACGTCCGTCCTGGGGTGGCTTAGAGAACGGTGCGTGGCACGGCAGCAAGTGGCTGCGGAGGAGCGGGGAGGAGAGCGGGCGAGTAGAGCGAGTGAGTGGGCGCGGGGTGTCACGGGATGGATGGGAGTGGCGGGTCACAGCCTCGTCGAATCGCTCCATGTGCGGGTCCATCCGGACGGGACAGACGCCCGCACAGGATCATTATCATTATATATATACACACATTTATTAGTATATATGGATATTGAATTAATTTCATAATAGCTTATATTAGTATTTACATGTTGATTTGAGAGAGATTTGTGTCCATCTATTATAATGTTGGAGGTGGATAATTTAGATAGAAATTAAAAGATGTTACTCCCTCTATTCAAAATTATAAGATATTGTGGCTTTTTTAGATAACATTGCATTTATTGTGTATGTAGACTCCCTCCATCCCATAAATTGGGTAATTTGGGAAAGAGACGCTTCTACATAGGAGATTGATAAAGGACCTGCATACCCCTACTAGTATAGTACAAAGCAGCAGCAGGCCATCAGACAACTCTTAAAACCCACTAGAACATCAGGCGCCCTGCCATGACTACTCTACCACAGCCTTAGAATTTCAGCAGGCTCAAGTTATTCATCTACAGTACCAAGCAGTTAAGGCCTACGTAACCATCATCACTTAGAAAGCAAGACGAAATACACACTCATTGTACCTCAAGAAACTCGGTTATGGCACTACAGCTGTCAATCTATTGAATCATGTCTCAATCTCTAGGGTAAGTAGGTAATACCGAACAAAGACAAATTCCGTCCAGAAACTATGCCAGTCTGCTCATTTTATATAAAGTAATAACATTCTAGAGCCATTTACATCATTTGGTGAAAATAATCCTACCTACATTTTTCCTGCATAAAAAAGGTCGGCCAAATAAGTCAAAAAGCTTTGCCTCAGCTTCTCCTAGATTTTTGTCATTTCCATAATATTCCAATAACTGCACCCTGCAGCCAATGGAATGTAAAAATGAAGTGCCTGAAACAAAAGTACTAGTGTCAGGTTTACATAATAATACATCTGACAAAAATTATACCATGTTAAATACAATATTTTTGCAGCGGGTTTAGCATATGAGAAGTAGAATGACCATTAGACAAAGTTATGTCACACCTTGATCTACTTGGTCTTGGATCATCTAAAGACTATGACCACAACACATTAAACATTATCGCTTAGTTTTTACCCTAAACACAGAAAGCAATGGTGCAGCAGCAGAATTTGAGAAAGTGGATACCGCAAATGGGTAAACAACCTGATGGTTGTTATTAACTTTCTTTATATAGTGAACAAATAAATAATGCTGGTAAACTCCAAACAGCTTCGCCTCCCGGTAAACATGACTCTGTGTAGCTATAATAATTAGATGGTAACACTAAGATCTAAGCACATACATCTACATATATTGCTGGATTTTCATAGAGCCACAGTTTTAGACAATAAACCCAACAATAAAAAAACTACATCCATTGTGCAGTTCTATTTTCAGGCCACTCATGCTAAGGCTGTTGCGCTTGGCTTCAAAAGAGACAGCAATAAAGAAAAGGAACTGTAATATACATAATCAGGATGTAAGGAACACAAATGATAGCTCGATGCACAGAATCATCTGTATAATATGTAAAAAGCTTTAGCGAAGTCCATACGACTCTATTTAAAACCGTGCCCTATGTCGACATTGCTATCTAAGCAATTTAATTCCACTCATACAACAAACTCAGAAGGTAGTTGCAGAATTCATACGTACTAAGGTTAACATAGTCATATCCACAGGAATAATTGCTACTCACCACGTATGCACAGGAATAATTGCGGATTATAGAGTACGTACTTGCATGGAGGACGTGGAGAGGGAGGGAGTGGCGGCAGCGACCTAGCGCACGGGCACGGCGTCCGTCCTGGGGTGGCTTAGAGAACGGTGCGCGGCACGGCAGCAAGTGGCTGCGGAGGAGCGGGGAGGAGAGCGGGCGAGTAGAGCGAGTGAGTGGGTGCGGGGTGTCACGGGATGGATGGGAGTGGCGGGTCACAGCCTCGTCGAATCGCTCCATGTGCGGGTCCATCCGGACGGGACAGACGCCCGCACAGGATCATTATCATTATATATATACACACATATATTAGTATATATGGATATTGAATTAATTTCATAATAGCTTATATTAGTATTTACATGTTGATTTGAGAGAGATTTGTGTCCATCTATTATAATGTTGGAGGTGGATAATTTAGATAGAAATTAAAAGATGTTACTCCCTCTATTCAAAATTATAAGATATTGTGGCTTTTTTAGATAACATTGCATTTATTGTGTATGTAGACTCCCTCCATCCCATAAATTGGGTAATTTGGGAAAGAGACGCTTCTACATAGGAGATTGATAAAGGACCTGCATACCCCTACTAGTATAGTACAAAGCAGCAGCAGGCCATCAGACAACTCTTAAAACCCACTAGAACATCAGGCGCCCTGCCATGACTACTCTACCACAGCCTTAGAATTTCAGCAGGCTCAAGTTATTCATCTACAGTACCAAGCAGTTAAGGCCTACGTAACCATCATCACTTAGAAAGCAAGACGAAATACACACTCATTGTACCTCAAGAAACTCGGTTATGGCACTACAGCTGTCAATCTATTGAATCATGTCTCAATCTCTAGGGTAAGTAGGTAATACCGAACAAAGACAAATTCCGTCCAGAAACTATGCCAGTCTGCTCATTTTATATAAAGTAATAACATTCTAGAGCCATTTACATCATTTGGTGAAAATAATCCTACCTACATTTTTCCTGCATAAAAAAGGTCGGCCAAATAAGTCAAAAAGCTTTGCCTCAGCTTCTCCTAGATTTTTGTCATTTCCATAATATTCCAATAACTGCACCCTGCAGCCAATGGAATGTAAAAATGAAGTGCCTGAAACAAAAGTACTAGTGTCAGGTTTACATAATAATACATCTGACAAAAATTATACCATGTTAAATACAATATTTTTGCAGCGGGTTTAGCATATGAGAAGTAGAATGACCATTAGACAAAGTTATGTCACACCTTGATCTACTTGGTCTTGGATCATCTAAAGACTATGACCACAACACATTAAACATTATCGCTTAGTTTTTACCCTAAACACAGAAAGCAATGGTGCAGCAGCAGAATTTGAGAAAGTGGATACCGCAAATGGGTAAACAACCTGATGGTTGTTATTAACTTTCTTTATATAGTGAACAAATAAATAATGCTGGTAAACTCCAAACAGCTTCGCCTCCCGGTAAACATGACTCTGTGTAGCTATAATAATTAGATGGTAACACTAAGATCTAAGCACATACATCTACATATATTGCTGGATTTTCATAGAGCCACAGTTTTAGACAATAAACCCAACAATAAAAAAACTACATCCATTGTGCAGTTCTATTTTCAGGCCACTCATGCTAAGGCTGTTGCGCTTGGCTTCAAAAGAGACAGCAATAAAGAAAAGGAACTGTAATATACATAATCAGGATGTAAGGAACACAAATGATAGCTCGATGCACAGAATCATCTGTATAATATGTAAAAAGCTTTAGCGAAGTCCATACGACTCTATTTAAAACCGTGCCCTATGTCGACATTGCTATCTAAGCAATTTAATTCCACTCATACAACAAACTCAGAAGGTAGTTGCAGAATTCATACGTACTAAGGTTAACATAGTCATATCCACAGGAATAATTGCTACTCACCACGTATGCACAGGAATAATTGCGGATTATAGAGTACGTACTTGCATGGAGGACGTGGAGAGGGAGGGAGTGGCGGCAGCGACCTAGCGCACGGGCACGGCGTCCGTCCTGGGGTGGCTTAGAGAACGGTGCGCGGCACGGCAGCAAGTGGCTGCGGAGGAGCGGGGAGGAGAGCGGGCGAGTAGAGCGAGTGAGTGGGTGCGGGGTGTCACGGGATGGATGGGAGTGGCGGGTCACAGCCTCGTCGAATCGCTCCATGTGCGGGTCCATCCGGACGGGACAGACGCCCGCACAGGATCATTATCATTATATATATACACACATATATTAGTATATATGGATATTGAATTAATTTCATAATAGCTTATATTAGTATTTACATGTTGATTTGAGAGAGATTTGTGTCCATCTATTATAATGTTGGAGGTGGATAATTTAGATAGAAATTAAAAGATGTTACTCCCTCTATTCAAAATTATAAGATATCGTGGCTTTTCTAGATAACATTGCATTTATTGTGTATGTAGACTCCCTCCATCCCATAAATTGGGTAATTTGGGAAAGAGACGCTTCTACATAGGAGATTGATAAAGGACCTGCATACCCCTACTAGTATAGTACAAGCAGCAGCAGGTCATCAGACAACTCTTAAAACCCACTAGAACATCAGGCGCCCTGCCATGACTACTCTACCACAGCCTTAGAATTTCAGCAGGCTCAAGTTATTCATCTACGGTACCAAGCAGTTAAGCCCTACGTAACCATCATCACTTAGAAAGCAAGACGAAATATACACTCATTGTACCTCAAGAAACTCGGTTATAGCACTACAGCTGTCAATCTATTGAATCATGTCTCAATCTCTAGGGTACGTAGGTAATACCGAACAAAGACAAATTCCGTCCAGAAACTATGCCAGTCTGCTCATTTTATATAAAGTAATAACATTCTAGAGCCATTTACATCATTTGGTGAAAATAATCCTACCTACATTTTTCCTGCATAAAAAAGGTCGGCCAAATAAGTCAAAAAGCTTTGCCTCAGCTTCTCCTAGATTTTTGTCATTTCCATAATATTCCAATAACTGCACCCTGCAGCCAATGGAATGCAAAAATGAAGTGCCTGAAACAAAAGTACTAGTGTCAGGTTTACATAATAATACATCTGACAAAAATTATACCATGTTAAATACAATATTTTTGCAGCGGGTTTAGCATATGAGAAGTAGAATGACCATTAGACAAAGTTATGTCACACCTTGATCTACTTGGTCTTGGATCATCTAAAGACTATGACCACAACACATTAAACATTATCGCTTAGTTTTTACCCTAAACACAGAAAGCAATGGTGCAGCAGCAGAATTTGAGAAAGTGGATACCGCAAATGGGTAAACAACCTGATGGTTGTTATTAACTTTCTTTATATAGTGAACAAATAAATAATGCTGGTAAACTCCAAACAGCTTCGCCTCCCGGTAAACATGACTCTGTGTAGCTATAATAATTAGATGGTAACACTAAGATCTAAGCACATACATCTACATATATTGCTGGATTTTCATAGAGCCACAGTTTTAGACAATAAACCCAACAATAAAAAAACTACATCCATTGTGCAGTTCTATTTTCAGGCCACTCATGCTAAGGCTGTTGCGCTTAGCTTCAAAAGAGACAGCAATAAAGAAAAGGAACTGTAATATACATAATCAGGATGTAAGGAACACAAATGATAGCTCGATGCACAGAATCATCTGTATAATATGTAAAAATCTTTAGCGAAGTCCATACGACTCTATTTAAAACCGTGCCCTATGTCGACATTGCTATCTAAGCAATTTAATTCCACTCATACAACAAACTCAGAAGGTAGTTGCAGAATTCATACGTACTAAGGTTAACATAGTCATATCCACAGGAATAATTGCTACTCACCACGTATGCACAGGAATAATTGCGGATGATAGCAAAACAAACTAACCAAATGAAAGGAATATAGATGTATCTCTATTGGTATATACAAACAGTCTAATAAACATTGAGAATAGCAAATAATCGGACTAATATACAAACAGGTCCAAGGGCACAAGCACACAGGACAGAAGATATATCCAATTCGTGTTGACACAAGGATGCCTGAATGAATAGTGAGTAGCAAAAAGATATATTTTTCATACAATGGCAGCTATCCCCACAGAAGAACAGAAATCAGTTTGTTTTAGACATCCTCACATTCACTGTTCTTGACATAGGCACATGCATCACTGTAACTGATTATATCAAAGAGGATTCGCTAGTACCGGAGAAGGATAGAGATTATAGATCAGTTTGTTTTAGGGAGACACTACTCGCTTTTAGCCACTACTAAGTGGATGACTATTCAATTTAGGAGCAGCAGTGGTACACCTAATATTAACACTAACCCTGTTGAAATAAATGGCAACTCCGAAATTCAGTTAGCATGAGATGCATCTCAGCCCTACTACTGTAATAAAAAATACTGTAGTAGAAACCAATGATCCAATTTTGAATACTATACACAATGATACAGCTTAAAAAGATCTGAATGAACAAGAGAAACATCGCAATTAGAATATCCAAACCTAATGTACCTACGCATGGTGACAGAAATTAAACATACGTCGATATTCCTGTTATGATGTTATTTTAGTACTGTAGCTTTGATGTGAGGATCAATGCTACTGCCATGAATATTGTTCCCCTCCTCTTTTCAAAGCGTTTCTGAGTTCAAATTATTCTTTATGACTGTAGTGCTGATTCAGCACAACCACACGCAGAGTAATAACAGCATATTTCTGAACACTGTCCCCCCTCACCTGCCATTCTAGACACGATGTCGTGCGGTGCTTCATGCCTGTCACATGTCGGAGTTCAACCCTCTCTCCTGGTGCAACGGGTATCACCCTCATATTCTTGCACAAGGCCCTGCACGAAATGTAATAGAAAGCGCAATACTTCTTCAGTTTCCATCCTCCCCGTGGCAGGCAAGCGTCGTCGATCTGTGTGGGTTTCTGATAGATCTCGTGTAGCATAGTAGAGAAAATTGCATAATCAGGACCGTAATCGTTGTGCTTCGCAGTTTTAGGACTCCAATCATTGACTTCATAAAAATAACCCTTCAGACATTGGACTCTCGATTTCTATGACATTATGTGTATTTTCCCTCTTTTATACTATTCTTCCATGTATTTGGCACATCAGCGGACGTATTTGCCCTTCTATGATTTTAGGTTGAGGGAGTCAGGCTCGGTTGGTTACGTACTTGATTTGTGGCCACCGCCGCCGCCCTTGCAGGCTAGGCTGTAAGCTCTTGCTGGCTGGCTGGCCGCCGCCCTTGCAACTGGAGCAGGCACGGCCAGGCCTGGGGTGGGCGTGGCCAAGCCTAGGGCCAGCGGGCCTCTAGAGCAGCCAGTTCGCCAACGTCCGGCGCGGCCAAGCCTAGGGCCCGCGCGGCCAGTTCGTGAGCGGGCGCGGCCACGCTGGGTTCGTCTGATCCTTCCATGGCCGCCGCGTCTCCGTCGAGGCGGGTCGCGAAGGTAAGGGTGGCGTGACTTCGTATGATTGGGCTAGGGCAGAGAAGAGACCAGGGAGACGTCAATTTAACAGAAGGGCAAATACGTCCATCAAAGTCAATACATGGACAAATACCACAAAAGAGATAAAATACATATAATGTCAAGAAAATCAAGAGTCCAATGTTTGGAGGGTTATTTACGAAGTCAATGATTGAGTCCTAAAACTACGAAGTGTGACGATTAGAGTCCCAAATATACAATTTTCTCAGCATAACAGCAAGCTTACCGATTGAGCAGTAGCAGAACATCTCACTGAGCGTCTCCACGAGCACGCCGTAGCCGTCATATGAACCCACATCCACCTTCTTCAGTACGGCTTCCCGTCCATGCTCACTTCATATCTGCAAGAAGCCACAAGAGGCAACTACCAATAAGGAATCACAGGTAACAGAAGTGACGAAAGGTGGACGAATGGCGCGAGAGAAACGGACCAGATCCTGCCACCGCAATGTACTGTAGAATCGATCTGGGCGAGATCCTCATCCATGGTCATAGAGGAAAAGGCCTAGGACGGTGGTGATGCTGTTCTCCACGGAGCGAAGGGGAAGACCAGAGCCACGGCTGTGGACGAGGTGAGGCAGCACGGCGCAGGTGGCCCGTGGAACAGTGCAAAAGCCAGGCGTTCGTGGTGGTGCGGCTGCCGTGAGCACGTGGTTCGGCAGCACGCTAGGGTTTGGCAGCAGCGCCCGAGGCGGCTCCCAAGCTCCTGGCGGTGTAGATAGATGAAAGAGAGAAGGGGAAAAGGATAGGACAAAGAGAGAGCTATGGAGGAGGGCACCTCTTGTGGGTGGAGCGACCGCGGCGAGCTGAGAGGTGTGCGTGGCGCACAGCAAGGGTGGCGGCAGCGGGTGAAGAAAGAGAAAGGGGAGATGAGGCAAACCGGTTAGGGTTCTGGTCTGATGAGTTGGACTGCGGGTTAATTCATGAAAATATAGAGGATGTTTTTGCAAAAATTGCAGAGCCACATGTCGGCACGTGAAAGAGCCAGCAATGCTCCAAATGTTGTGGTGCTTCCAAAGTCAAGTCGGTTTTAAACAACCCCGATTGGACGACAGGAGCGAAAGGACAAGTGTGGGGTGTTGGGTGAGTGGGCAGTGGACACAAACAACTGCTGTCTGCTGGTATGGTACCTATGCGTAGGAGCTGAAACGTATCCCAGTGACACTTTTTATGGGATGAAATTTGAATCCTAGAAGGACTCTTTTTATGGGACGGAGGGAGTACATAGCAAAAGTCATATATATGAAAAAGCCAAAACATCATATAATTTGGAGCGGATGGAGTACTTTATAATATCTTTCAAAATGGCATATATTGGCAATTTGAAGGCAAACTTAGGCGTTACTTTGCATTATTTTTCATAATGACAAATGTGGGTAGTGTATAAATATATTAGGGTTTTTTGAAAGTATATTTCATAGTGGTAGAGGTTGGTAATTTAGATGCACATTTAGAGATATTTAGATTTTTTTTCTCATAATGGTAGATATGGGTAATTTCATTGCAAATTTATGGTTCATCGAATTATCGTTCTTTTTTTTCATCATGATAGAGGTGGATAAATTTAGACAAATTTATGTGCTATGTTATTTTGAATTGCCTTACATAAAGACAGAGCTGAGTAATTTAGATGCTGAATTAGGGGTTACTTTATGTATTTTTCATAATAATAGAGGTGGGTAAATTTTTACAAAACATAATAGATGCATTGGCTGATGATGATTAGAGTCTCTAAATTAAAGGCCACATGCTGATTATTGTGAGAATTTCCTTGATTTATCTTATTTTTAGCGCCAACAATTAACACAGAGTTTTTGTTGGAGTATGATTAATAGTAGTAAAACTAGTACCTTATTACAACAATCCCACCCCTAATGTATCCATACTACTGTATTAATTCGATTCTTAACTTGCTACTAGTACTGATTACTCTTGTTCAGTGGTAGTGAAAACAATCCTTACCAAGACTTTTTATTCGCGTAATAATCATTCTTATATATACTAATGGAGTCCTTTCTCTGTGAATGGATCAACAGGTTTTTGATTGTCACTGATGATATATGGAGCACATCAGAATGGAGAATAATTAAAACTGCTTTGCCCGAAAATAACTGTGGCAGTAGAATATTGGTTACAACACGCGGACATTCTGTAGCTTACTCGTGTTGCTACCCTGACAAAGGCAACATATTTCCAATGGAACTTCTTAACGACACTGAAGCTGTGACATTATTTTTCAGAAGACTATTTGGTCATGAAGAAAGCTGTCCCCCTCACTTGGTTGAAATTTCACGTGAAATCATAGGGAAATGTGGCGGTGTACCGTTGTCAATCAACTCTATCGCTGGCTTGCTGGCTGGCACATCTTTAAGACAAGAGTGCTGGGAGAAAATAAGAGATTCTGTTGCTTCGCCACTCTACAAAGATGCTGGTACAGAAATTATGAGTGCAATAAATCTTAACTACATTGATCTCCCCTCGCATTTAAAAACATGCTTGTTATATCTAAGTATGTTTCCAGAAGACCATGTCATTGATAGAAAGCAGTTGGTAAGAAGATGGATAGCAGAAGGTTTTATTACTGAAGAGCATGCTGGGAAGAGTTCAATAGAAGTAGGAGAAAATTATTTCAATGAGCTTCTGAACAGGAATCTGGTCCAGAAAGTGCGTATCCAGTATGATAACCGAGTTCATGCTTGCCAAGTTCATGATATCATTTTGGATTTCATTGTGTCCAAATCTGCAGAGGAAAATTTTGTGATCACATATGGTAACAACAATGAGCACATAACTGGACTACAATATACGATTCGTCGCCTCTCCCTTGACTATCGTAACCAATGCGACACCTTTCAACCATCAGAAACAAATACTTCTCATGTCCGATCACTTGCTGTTATTGGGCCCAATGGGAAGATGCCTGCTCTCGAAAATTTCCGTGCCCTCCGTGTGCTCGATCTGGAAAATTTTGGGGAATCAGAAAGCCATTCTATAGAAGGATTAGGGAGACTTTACCTGTTGAAGTATCTGCGTCTCCAGACGACTAGTGTCGTTGAGTTACCAGAAGAAATAGGGAAATTGCAATATCTCCAGACTCTGGATTTGAGTGGGGCTCCAGGAATCAAATTGCCAAAAACTACTGTTCAGCTGCGGCAGTTGATGTACTTACTTGTTAGCAACGTGAAGTTGCCAGATGGATTCGGAAGGATGACGAGTCTGCAAGAGCTATCATGTATTAAAATTGACACCGCAGATGCTTTGCAGGAGCTTGAAAAATTGTCTCGACTGAAGGTTATTGGACTTAAAGTTGATGTGGGTACTTTGGTCTCGTCGTCACACCACAAACTGAGCACCCCAAATCTTCGGTCTCTGTATATTGAAAGTGCCGATGGCTGTTCCCTGGATTTTTTGATGGATTTTTTTTCTATTCCTTGCTATGAGCTTAAGGAATTTCAGATGAAGTCAAGTTACTTTTTGCCGACTGTTCCCAAGTGGGTTTCTTCCCTCGTCAACGTAACCTTACTGTGCATCAATATCGAAGTAGCAGGAGAAGAAGTACTGAAGATCCTCGGGGAATTGCCTTCTTTGATATCTCTGATATTAATGCTGAAATATGAAGCTTCCGGACAAGGACTCATCATCAGGAGCAATGAATTCAAACAGCTCAAGGAATTTGAGTTAACTTGTTGGAATAGTTGGATTAAACTATTTTTTGAACCAGGTGCTATGAATTATCTGGAAAAGCTTCTGGTCGTGTTCAGTGCACAAGCAGAACACGTGGCTGATGGTTTTCATGTTGGCCTTGAACACCTAACTTCGCTCAAACATCTTGTTGCTAAGATTAATTGTCGGGGTGCTACAGCCAAGGATGTGAACGCTGCAGAGCATGTCATAAAGAATTTAATCACGAACCATTCTAACAAACCCAGAATTGAACTTCAAAGGCATGATGAGCAGCACATTGTTAAGGATGAACGGGACATCTCTGTACATGATGAGGAGGACAATGACCAAGATGAGGTGAGCGATAATGTGGAGCATGAAGTGGAGGTGGAAGTCTTCAGAGATCCAACTGAAACCTTAGAGGTATTATTTTTTTTTTGCCTTGGTCTGACAACCAACAAAACATTTCCATAAGAACCACATTAGATTGATGGTCTTTTACTTGTGTTTATTATGTTATTTTCTTCCTATACAGCCGAAGCCGCATCAATAAACAGCTTAAAGCAGCGGCCCAATAAACGCTGTGCGTCTGTGTTGCTGGACCCGTCATCTGGATTCTGGAGGGCTACTTAAAAAACCTCAAATTCTGCTGTTTGCTTCTCCTGGAGTCGACCCAAGTGTTCTTCGCCAGCTGAAGTATTATCTTGTGCGCGATGTCCTTTGTTCCATGAACTTTATGTATTTCCCTATTGTTTGATCAGTCTTGGTTTTAAGCACTATCTTAGCTTTTCAGTGTTTGTGGTCAGCCAAGACTCCAGCGTGTTTAATTCCACTCGAATAAGTTTCAGACCTGTCTGTTGTCAACGGTTGGTAAATTGCGTGCATGTATGCTGCTACTGAGCGCCGAGGTGTGATTTGGATCCGTTTTATGGTTGTGTAATTTTATTTAACAGATTCCATAAGAGAACTTTTACCACTTGCCTTTTGTTTCGCTATCCATTTGATCAGCATGTTTCATTTGCTTTTTGTTTCGCTATACATTTGATGTGCATGTTTGAATCCGACTCCTTGGATTGGATCCGGTGCTGCAGTTGTTCTTGTTGTTCCAACTTCCAAACGATAACAGATAGTCCCAGATGAGTGCAGACTAGCGTCCTGATCTGTCCCTGATGACTTTGATAATCTTCTTCAGTAAAGCTGTGTACATGATTGAGGAACTCTGATAAAGCCCACATATGTATATGTGCTTCCCAAGGCCCATCTAGGCTCAGGCTGATTATTGTCACAAAAACCTGTGACCTCGTAAGGCCCACCACGTGCACGGGCCGCTAGGAGCAAAATAGGCCGACATCCCTGCTACCCTCTCGTTAAACAAAACAAACAGATCCCGGCCCCCCCGTCGAAGAAGCTCCCGGAGCAAGCCGGCGAAAGCCCCCCAAACCCTCCCACCCTAGAGCAGCGGCGCACGAGATGGCCGACGACCCCACCACCGGCGGCGGCGGCGGGGGCGGGGACCACGTCGAGGACGTCGTCCGCGCCGAGGTGAGCGTCCGTCCCCTGGTCTTCTGCTCCTTGCTTGCGGGGTGACCCGATCTCTGCCTGCGGTCCGGGCTTCCGCCCTCGTTCCGCGTCGGCCTGGCTCGGCTCCCCCCGATCTGCCCGTTCTGGCGGCGGCGCCTCGCGCCTGGTTCGGTTTCGCGGTCAGAGATGTCGCGCGTGGTGTTTGGGCGGGGGAAATCCGGTGGCTTGCGCGGTCGCCGTCCCGTCGCCTCGATTGGTGCGGACGCGGTGGGGCTGATGCGGGAATTTGTGCCCGTTTCGTTTCGGGTGTATATGGGGACATGGGGTGGCCTGATTTTTTGGTTTATAACGTGTGATTGTCTGTTGGGGAGCTTATAGTTATTGGCTAGGTAGGATTCTTAGTGGTTCTGACAGATCCATAGCAAATTAGCAATGTCCTGTCCTTGCCTAGCAGGAGGCTTTGGTTGGTTCGCATTTGAGGCTCGGGGTGTGCTAATTACATCACTAATGTTTTCTTGGTGAAACTTGGTTTGGAGTCCAACTTATTAATGCATAGTCACATAGCTTCACTTTAGATCTTTGGAGCTTGAAATCAGATGAGGAAGTGAGACTTTATTGTTGTGTCCTTGCTGCAGATGTGAACTGAAATTTCCTCGATAATTCACCTACCAACTCGAGGCAGCCATCCCAAGTTCTTTAATTTGCTGCAGATGTGCTGACTGCAGATCTCTTTGATTTCAATAGCTCATAACACAGATTTATATGGACAGTCATGGACCTTTTCTTCATGGATTTTTACTTTTACTTTGCCACCAAACTGTCAAGCTGCTTTTCTTTTTAGCCTGGTTGCTGTGGTGGTAACCACAAGCTAATATTGTTACATACTCTTATCTCTAGGCTGAAGAAACACAACCTCGTGATGATGGTTCATCAAAATCCAAGGATAGGGACAAAGATAGAGAAAAGGACAAGGACAGAGATCGTCGCAGGGATCGTGACAGAGATCGGGGAAGGGACAGGGATCGTGACAGGGACAGGGACAGGGACAGGGACAGGGACAGGGACAGGGACAGGGATCGGGACAGAGACAAGGATCGCCAAAGTAGGCATCACCGTGAAAGACGGGAACCACGAGACCGTCCTGATGATCACAGAGGCCGTGATTCTGAAAGGTGCGTCTGTTAACATGCACCTTATTACGCCACACAAAACAGTGTTATGTTTGCAAATTGCAACAATGACCACTTTGGTTCTTGTGGATGCATGAGAAGTTTTTCATTTATATGTTCTGCAGATGGCAATTTTTAGTAAGATACTTGCATCAGTTTTACTTGATTTCTTGTGTTTTTTTTAAATACTAAAAACAGGAGAAGAGAACGCGACAGAGATGGGCATCGTAGGCATCGTTCTCGGTCTCGTTCAAGAGGTAGAGATCGAAGATCTAGGTCACGTTCAAGAAGGTACGAAAGTGAAGTTCCTAAGTAATACATTGTTTACATTTTGGTGAGATCGATATCCAAATAAATATTCCTGCTGCATATTTGTTGAAGTTGCTCATTGTAACGAGAGTACCTAATTACCTATGCATATTTGTTGTTTTGACGTATATTGTGTTTTTGTTTTTTTTTCCATCATTTCTTGTATTGACTCTTATTCTTTTGAAAACTTATTTGAGCCATGTTTTGAATATGCTAATTGAAGATTTAATAGATGGCTACTATCTCTTTGTTATATATATGATCAGTTTTCTCATGTGGTATTCAGTTTCCAGTTTCCACTTTATACCTAAGATTATCACTAGTGATTAGTAACTGATGCTAATTTTATTGAAGCAGCAAGCGAGTTAGTGGATTCGATGCACCACCCCCACAAGCCTTGGGTTCAACATTTCCAGTTATTCCAACCCCAAGTATGCTCTCATCTCCTAAGTTAAATATTTTATGTTTTTTCATCTTTGCAGTTTTGTTTAGTTTACTTGTACTTAAGACTTGCCAATCACTCCTTTTCATCATGATGCTAAATCTAGTCACGTTAACCGCCATTATTACATTTCTGTCATATCACCTTCCAATACTAACTTCTGATTCAATATCAGTTAACACTGAATAATGTTTGGCGCTATGCCACTATAACGCTCTTTATTCCTTGATAAAGCATCTGCTGTAGATTCTCGTGTACATGTTCTTTGAGTTGACATATACCCCTAAGATTAATACAGAATTGTTCAAATATGCCTAGTTGGATCCACCTTGAATGGTCCACCCTTGAGGTGAAATGCAAGGATATAGTAAACGGAACTCTTTGTTGTAGACCTTTTGTTAGGACTTATAGGATGCTTGAAGGGACACTTGTGTCAAAAGGTATACATTAAGAGAGTGCCCACAAGTGATTGTTTCTCCATAGAAGCACCCCATCAGTATCCACTGGGGATACTGTTTTTTGTGCGATAATGTCTTCTGGTACAAATAAGTTTAAGTTTCCATTTTACCATTACTTATCTGATAACTGAGCAAAATTTTCTGCTTTTGTTCTTTGTTGTTTGTCTGTTTTGTGTATGTGTATGGTAAGAAGGCAACCATGTATGGTAACAAGGCAATCTTGGGTCACTTGCCCCACTTCTACCAGTGGAATGAGCTGCCTACTGTAGCTTTAATGTACAAGGAAGAATCAGTGCGCCGGTTTGATATCGTCCTGTTCATCTTCAACTAGCTAGTACTAGGTTACTAGCTTCATCATGATTACTACATATTTATATCTGTCCTTGCTCGTATGTTGTTAATTCTTTGACATGATTACTGCATAGCTGGTTCTTGATCTATACAGCCTTTTAGGAGCAATACCTTACTAATTGCTAATTGATTATGAGCTACTAGAAATTTATTGATGTCTTGCAGGTCAGTTACCAGGCTCTTCCCTTCCCAACATTGGCGGCATGTTTCCAAACATGCTCCCTTTTGGTGTTGCTGGGCAGGTAATTCCTTTCTTTAACGTCTTCTATTTAATAAAAACCTTCACTCCTTTTTTTATTTTTTTTATGCCTGGACTACTCTTTGTTGTTTTGTGACTGCGCGTTTGTTTGAATAGTTCAATCCCCTTGTCATCCAGCCACAAGCAATGACTCAACAGGTATGGTTCTCTAGTTCTTAATATTCTGCAGTTATCGATAAAAATTGTACCAACATCATTTCCTTTCAGGCTACTCGTCATGCTCGACGTGTTTATGTCGGTGGCCTTCCTCCATCTGCTAACGAACAGGTCCATATACTTGAAGTCACTTAATTTACAACACTGGTGTACACATAGTTTGCAACTGATTGTTCAATTTCTCTCTTTTTTTTTTCCTGCAGACAGTGGCAGTTTACTTTAATCAAGTCATGGCTGCTATTGGGGGAAACACTGCTGGTCCAGGTGATGCTGTTCTCAATGTATACATAAATCATGACAAGAAATTTGCTTTTGTGGAGATGAGATCTGTTGAGGAAGCAAGCAATGCAATGGCCCTGGATGGCATTATGTTTGAAGGGGCGCCAGTGAAAGTTAGAAGGCCAACAGACTACAACCCTTCACTTGCAGCTGCCCTGGGCCCAAGCCAGCCAAGCCCCAATCTGAATCTTGCAGCAGTTGGCCTGACAGCAGGATCTACTGGAGGGCTAGAAGGCCCAGACCGTATTTTTGTGGGTGGCCTTCCGTATTACTTCACTGAAGCTCAAGTTCGGGAGTTGCTTGAATCGTTTGGTCCTCTTCGAGGGTTTGATCTTGTGAAGGATAGGGAAACTGGTAACTCAAAAGGTTATGCATTCTGTGTTTACCAGGACCTCACTGTCACTGACATCGCTTGTGCTGCACTAAATGGTATCAAGATGGGTGACAAAACCCTTACTGTCAGACGAGCAAACCAGGGGGCATCTCAGCCCAGACCAGAGCAGGAAAGTATCCTATTGCAGGCACAGCAACAGGTGCAATTACAGGTATAGACCAACTATATTTATTGTCTTAGCCAATTAGGTTTTACATTGACTGTTCTAGTGCCCTGATATACCCTTTGTAAACAGAAACTTGTGTATCAAGTTGGGGCGCTTCCTACAAAGGTTGTTTGCCTCACCCAGGTGGTAACTGCAGATGAATTGAAAGATGATGAAGAGTATGAGGACATTATGGAAGACATGAGGCTAGAAGCAGGCAAATACGGTATATATATCAGCTGCTTATTACTCCTGCCATTCGGAATTATAACATGTTTGGGCTTTTCTAGATACATAGTTTTTGCTTTGCACTTAGATTTATACTATGTGTAGATACATAGTAAAAGCAATGTATGTAGAAAAGCCAAAATGTCATATAATTTGGAATGGAGGGAGTATCATTTATTCTGTTGTTTTGGCTACATTGAGGCCACTGATCACCCACTGAACAATGTCTTATTTCTACATCCATCTTCTGCTTGTCTTTACCCATAGTTGAATCATGTAGCATTATTTATTTCTTTAGTTTTATTAGGACTTGAAGGTTAGACCTGTTATTTTATTCCCAAATAATTTTTCATCAGGTAATTTGGTGAAAGTTATCATCCCACGTCCTGACCCCAGCGGACAGCCAGTCGCAGGAGTTGGGAAGGTGAGTAGACTCTTGGGTTGTATGTAGAGTTCTCAAACTTTGCAGAAACATTTGCATTCTATTGAGTTATCTCTGAGACTGCCCGCACCAGTGACTGTAAAGCCAACCGGTAAAGCCAGGTAGGACTGGATAGCGGTCCAAATCGGTCCAAATCCGTTGCAGCGGGGACCTGGAAGCGAACCTGGAAGCTCGCTCGTCCGCCATTCGTAGC
Organism: Saccharum hybrid cultivar R570; assembly: GCA_038087645.1. Taxonomy (NCBI): domain Eukaryota; kingdom Viridiplantae; phylum Streptophyta; class Magnoliopsida; order Poales; family Poaceae; genus Saccharum; species Saccharum hybrid cultivar. The sequence goes on from JAQSUU010000707.1 coordinate 13,944,971, forward strand.
AGGGTAGCGGCCGCCCGCTACCTGCGGACGTGGCGTGGGTCCAGCGGCAGAGCAGGGAGCAGGGAGAGAGAGAGAGAAAGGAGGCCCGCGCTCGGCCACCGGCCCCGGCTCCGGCTCCGGCACCGACACGGAGAGGGAGGACGAGAGGGCCGCCGCGCTGCCGGAGAGGGAGGAGGAGAGAGCCGCCGGAGACGACGAGGAGCAGGCCGCCCCGCGTGCGCAGGGGACGAGTAGGAGGCCGCCCACTCGAGAATCCGGCCGCCCGCCCGCCATGGCCGCGCCGCGCCGGAGAGGAAGGAGCAGGCCGCCCGCGCGCGCAGGGGATGAGGAGGCCACTCGCTCCCGAATCCGGCTGCCCGCCATGGCCGACTGCACGCCCGCCCGCCCACCATGGCCGCGCCGCGCGCCCACCGCGGCCACGCCGCGCCCGCCGGAGAGGGAGGAGCAGGTCGGCCGCGCGCGCAGGGGATGAGGAGGCCACCCGCTCGCGAATCCGGCCGCCCGCCATGGCCGACTGCACGCCCGCCCGCACGCCTTGGCCACGTCGCGCCCGCCGGAGAGGGAGGAGCAGGCCGCCCACTCGCGCCGACGACGGGGAGGCGGGCGTCCCGGCGAGCCGCGCCCCATGGCTGTGCTCCGCGCGCGCTCGCCATCTTCCTCCCCATGGCCGTCCTCGTCCCCGGAGCCCGCCTGCGCCGCTGTGGCTGCTGCTCCTCGCCGGGGCCACCGCGCGCCGCCCTCGCCGGCGCTGTCACGCGCTGGAGGAAGCTCGCACCCCGCCGCGCGAGAGGAGGCCGTGGCGGAGTGGCGTGGCGGAGCTCGCACCCGCCCGTGGAGGAGCTGGCCCATGGAGGCAGCCGGCGGAGGCGGAGAGGTGAAGGCCATCGCGCGGTGTTGCTCTCGAAGCCGAATGGATAAGGAGGAGAGGGGAAAAAGAAAAGGGAAGGGAAAAAAGGGAAAAAATTTAAAAAGGAGAAGGTGAGGCTGACATGTGGGACCTGTACATGGGTTGCTGGGATAGAGGTTCATATAGAGTATGGATGGGTGCGGAGAAACTGGATATAAAGCGATGACTAGGATGGAATATTCCTTATAGAGGTTGCATATAGAGTACCATGAGTGCGGGTAGTCTGATGCATGAAATTTCCTATTGCAGGTGTTCCTGGAATATGCAGATATCGATGGTGCTGCCAAAGCAAAGACAGCATTGCATGGAAGGAAATTTGGTGGGAACCCAGTGGTCGCTGTCTGCTATGCCGAGGACAAGTTTGCCAATGGGGAATATGATGGATGAAAACCTTATCCCTCTTGAACTATAGCAGTAGTCGGTCTTTGGCTCTTTGTTTGTTTAATCGCAGCAAAGATGAACGGTCTCTCATCTAAGCTGAACCTGTATTGATAGACCTGGATTTTTGCTGAGCCACCGGTTATGATTTGTGAACATTGGAATAGGTTTTTGTGTTTGATTTGAGTTGTTCCTTTGCTCTGTATCTTGTTTGACTATAGCTTCAGCTGGATTTCTTGGTGATACTGGAATGGGCAATTTGGCTGGCTGTTACAGCAAGCTAGGAATACCATAAAAAGGAGATGGATATTCTTCATGCATTGCGCATCACTAATTATATTTGTGTGACGCATGGCTTGGTAAAACAGGGAGTCATCTCTTGGTAACTTTTTATGCTTTTGCAAACAGAACATGTCATTAGTTCCCGAAGAAAAAAAAAAGGTTGTTACTAACAGGTCCCAGGATTAACCTAAAATGTTTGTAAACTGCCAAACTATTCAGGTACAAGGTTTCATCTGTTATATTATATTCTCGATATAGTGTTTATTTAGTTATGGTTTTAACTTTTCCACAAAGCTGACCCTGCATGGGCTTCAATACTGTATTACTTTTATTGTTGTCCAAAAGGCCCAGGATTCTTTATGTTGTACCTACCGCTTTCAGTGTAATGTAATGAACGTGCGTCCTTATTCGCATGCATGCTACGTGCATCCTCCACACCTTTATATTGTCCTGGATTTGATCATAGTTTATCCTTGTGCCTGAATTATTATATTGTCCTATTCAAATAGATGCATGACTCTGCTTGTTTGCCAAATTAATACCGGATTTGAACTCATGAAGATCACCAGCAGTCTACAGGCCTGATGAACTACAGAACCAAGACAAACATTCCTCATCGTGAATGCGCGCTTTCATCTTTTTTTTTTTTAATAATGGAACAAAGTTCTGGCCTCTACCATCTGAAGATTATACACAACTGACAGTGAAGATATAAATCAAAGCCATAAGACTCGCACATCCACCGGATATAAAAAAAAGCAACAAGCAACAAGGTTCATCCCATCTGGCGAGCACAGCTAACAAAGGAAACAAACTAAACATCGATACAATTTCCTAAAGTTGCATCAACAAAGGAAACAAACTAAACATCGATACAATTTCCTAAAGTTGCATCCAAACTTTGCAAAGATCGTCATGATCAAAGTCTGTCAGATCCAGTAAGTAGATGAACACGTTCTTAAACATGGGTTGCTCCTCCTCCTTAGGATCTAGTAAGTCGCCATGAAAATGACCCATATAGAAGTATTATATTTAGTTTTGGATTGCTATGAGCACGAGGGGAACCTTACAACTCGAGAAACAGCCCTCGTGTCATCTCCTTCATGAGGCGACTCGGGGGCGTCCTGCCCTCCACCAAACCTCTTTCCCACCACCGGCTGCTCCCTGGCCACTGTCGCTACTCCCCGGCGAGTGGCGGCGGCGGCCACGGCGGCGCTCCACAAGGGGGCGCCCGTGCACAACACCTTTCTCCTCCCCTTGCTCCTCTCTCTCCACCCCTGTAGCTTCGACTCGGTCGTCTTCTCCGCCACCGGTGTGCTCCTTGCCAACCATGAGGGGCCAGATCCAATCGTGCCTCCACTCGATCTACCCTTGCTAGCGCCGGATCTGGCCTCCCACCCCTTCTTGCGCCTTGGAGAGGCATGGCCATGGTTCTTCAGGCCATGTCAGTCTAGGGTGGCGCCTGGCTCACGTGAGCTGCGGTGCCCATCCGCTTGGCTCTGACTGGAGCGGCGGCGGCCGTCACGCTTGCCCGCGTCTCTGGTGGCGGCATAGGGCTACTTCAGGCGTGCCATGCCGCGCCATGGTGTTGGCGCCGCCACTCCCCACGCGGTGTGCCCCCCGTCTTTCCTCGCTGTAGACACTGGCGTCCGCTCGGCTAGACGGGCGGCCCGCGCCCCCCTCCCCCCGCGCTTGGATGTGGAGCGGCTGTGCGGCGGCCAGGAGCGGGTCGGCCCAAGCGCTTGGCCTCTAGGCGTCTGGCTGCCTGCTGCGACACTCGAGCAGGCCGGGTGTGGCTGCTGCCGGCTTGGAGCATCAGCGTCCTACTCAGGGTAACTAGCCTGCTTGCCTCTACCTTTGTCTAGCATGGCTGTGGAAGAGGTCCTCTGGTAGCGCAGGTGTCAGGTGGTTCCTTGTGGTTGCCCGGCCCCTGGGTGGCTACTCATTGTCTGCGTCTCGGTAGTTGGGTGCTATGCAAAAGCCTTGTTGTCTGGCCGATGATGGCGACACCCTTTGGGTGCCATTTTTCTCCTTGGAGGCATCTGTCATTGCACCTTCCTTACCTCCCAGCATAAATCTTTTGGGTGAAAACCTCGTCCCTTCTGGATAGGTAGCGGCGGCGCTGCCTGTGTTGCAGTCCTCCTTGGAGGTGTTGCCTCTGAAGTCCCATAGCCATGGTACGCTCGGGGCTGCCTCCCCCTCTCCTTGGTGCTGCGGTGGAATTTTTTGCTGTGCCTGTGCGTGCTTCATATCCTTCATGGCTTCAACGCCTGTGTTTGTGCTACAGTTTGGTTGCTTCTTCGGGGGATGCTAAGTCGCTAACTTTGTTGCTTCTCTAGCGGATGGTTTGCCACCGGTGTTCCTGCTTATCGCTGAGCGGATAAGTTGCCGCTGCAGTTTGCTGGTCGTAGCGGATCTACTTTGCCACTACCATCGTGTGCCTCTTTTCCAGTGGATGCTTGGCCACCGTGATCTCTTTGGCAGATGCTTTGCTGCTGTTGTCGTACCGGCTTGCTTGGCGGATGCTTTGCCGCCAAGGTCGCTTGGTCCTTTCCCTAGCAGATCATTGCCGCCACTACTGTTGGAAGTCTGCCTTATCGCCGTTGCTCACTACACTGTAGGCTACCATTGCATTGTAGTCTTTCTATCATAGGCTCAGTCTGTTAGGGTCTTGAGGTTGAAGGTTCCCCTCCGTTTTCTCATGCTGCTCGTTTGTGCCTTTGGGACTACTATGGTAATCCTATGATTACCTGGTGAGTCTCGTGTTACTTTTAAAACTCTACTTCTGCTTAATGAAATACAGGACACAGGGTACCCTCGTGAAAAAAGTTATATTTAGTTTTGTTAAATACCATATCATTTATGTTTGACGCCCAACATAGTGCAGATGTGTGCTTTCATCTATGAGCTCGGGTTCTCGATATATTGATTATTTAGTAGTTATGGTTTTAACTTTCCCATAAAGCTGAGCTAGTAGTATGGGCTTCTACATATTAATTTTATTTTCCAAAAAGGGCCAAGGATTCTTTATGTTGTACCTACCGCTTTCAGTGTAGTGTATTGTATTGAACTTGCGTGTTTCTTTGCATGCATGGTACGTGCATCCACACCTTTATGCATTATAAAGAATTCACAATGCTGAACTTCCTGAGCTTCGATCTAGCCAGCTAGTTTGTATATATATGAATTGTAAAATTTAAATTTACGTGCTGCACTACTGGAGAACGGAACTTTGCCGAGTGCTAAATGGTTTGCCGAGTGTTCTGTGCAAAAAAAAAACACTCGGCAAAGACCTCTTTGCCGTGTGTTTTTTTGGCACTCGGCAAAGAGCTTCTTTGCCGAGTATTTTTTCTTGACACTCGGCAAAGAAGGTCTTTGCCGAGTGTTTTTTTTACGCACTCGGCAAAGAAGGTCTTTGCCGAGTGTTTTTTTAAGTACTCGGCAAAGACAAATTTCAAATCAAAAATTGAAGCAGTAAATTAATTCAAATGAAAAAGTTTTCAACTACAAAGTTGTAGAATTCATCAAGATGAACATTTTTTGTTTAGGTCATTTCTTCATACGAGAAAGTGAAAGTAAATTTGTACATAAATTTTAGATCTCTCTCTTGTAGTTTATAAAAATAAAACAACCAAAATAAACTTTTTAGATCTCGATAAAGTGAAAGTAAATTTGTACATAAATTAAATAACCAAAATAAACTTTGTAGATCTCGAGAAGTTAAGAAACTTTGTAGTTGAAAACTTTTTAATTTGAAATTATCCTGTCATGCAAAATTGTATCTGAATTTCAAAATTTTGAAATTCGATTTTTTCAAAAGACCTCGGATGGAAAAACAACCTAAACAAAAGTTGTAGATCTCAAAAAGTTATGAAAGTTTGTAGTTGACAACCTTTTCATTTGAGTTCATTTTGTTATGCAAAACTACCTTCTCGTGAGTTCATTTTGAATTTCAAAATTTTAAAATTCGAATTTTTCAAACGACATCGGATGGGAAAACACCCTTAATGAAAGTTGTAGATCTCGAGAAGTTATAAAACTTTGTTGTTGATAACTTTTTAATTTGAAATCATTTTGTCATGCAAAAGTATGTTTGAATTTCTCAAATTTGAAATTCAAAATTTTCAAACGACCTCGGATGGAAAAACACCATAAATTAAAGTTATAGATCTCGAAAAGTTATGAAACTTTGTAGTTGACAACTTTTTGATTTGAGATCGTTTGTTGTATCAAATAGTCACTTTAGTATCAGAGATAGATAACATAACAAGAGCAAATATCATATCTGTACATGAAAATCAAATAGGTCAAGTGGTCAGCAGAGGCGGTGGTAAGTCTCGGGGCGCAGGTCGCGTTTCGTGATTTTCAAGCAAAAAATACGTAAAAAAATTACTTTTTTGGGGGGTTTTTTCGGTTCAAACTTTGCTTTTTCGGTTCAAACTTTGCCGAGTGTCAGGCACTCGGCAAAGCTTTTGCCGAGTGACCGATAAAAGACACTCGGCAAAGAAGGCTTTGCTGATAGTTTTTTTACCGTGTGTCCTTTGCCGAGTGCAAATAGGGCTTTTGCCGAGTGTTTCAAACACTCGGCAAAGAACGCATATCCAGTAGTGCTAGATAGTCTATCTAGAAATCAGTTTAGTAGCGCCTGCTAGGTGGAGGTGTCAAATTAGGACCTACCATATTTGGATTCACACCTGGTATCTAATTTTAGTTTCGCATTGGCTGTGATGAAAAGAGTTGCACATGTGAAGTCATGGAGAAGAGCTTCTCATGCACAAATAGAGAAATTTGTGTAACATATACCTATACCAACATATGGATGTAGAGCACACATTTTCAGGTCAGGCACACATGATCCATCTAGATGGAACTGTCATGGCCATTAGGTAGTAAGGAACAAAAGTAGACGAACACGATCCATCTTGTATCGTAGTATTTAAGAACATACTCTAGGAGCTAAAATCCATATTCTAAAAAGTTCAAAAAAGAAAGTTAATAAAATTATAAATAATTTTATGATAATTACATATAGACTAAGTATCTATTACATTTGAAAATAAACAAAGAAAAAATATATAATTTAATATAAGTAATTTTTATTAGTCATATATGCACTAAAGAATAGCTGATACTTATATCTCTAAAAGTTTTATCCTGTGCGAGAGTACGGTATCAACTAGTGACTTATAATTTGGAACAGAGGGTGGTAATTAATCTTGAATACTGTCAAGCTAACTTCTTGCTACATACTATCACGCAGGGTAGTATGTAAGGAACCTTTGTTATTTTGTAATGCAATACTATGTAAGGAAACTTTATTAATTTTACGGTCAAGTTGATAAATAAAAGCACACTCACTATTTTTGAAACCACCAACAATAAAATACTCCAAAGCTTCTTCTCTTTACAGTTACATAAGTGTTTTTTATTCATGTCCATAAGAGCATAATGGGCTCTCAGTAGCTCGATGCCTCGATAGAATGTTGTTGGTGGTTGGTTGCCGTAGATCTGGTCGTGAGTGAGAGCAAAGATAGCAGCACCAACCATACAATAAACGTTTTTATCGACCAACTAGGCAATGACAGATCACGACATTCGGCCCTAAGAATTTGAAGCGCTGTATCTATATGAGAGGAGCGTCCATCCGTCCACCGTACCCTCCACAAGCTAATTAAGGCTGTGCTTCTTCCGCCTGGTTGTAACGGTAAGTAGTCTGTCTTTCTCTCTTCATTTGCTGTGTCATTAAGCATTAGTATATATACTAGTTCCCCAAGCCATGCTTACTACGTATAAGAGAATGACAAGAGAAAGCACGAAGTTCAAATACATATAACTCACGAAAATTTCTTGTATATTTGTCTGCGCTCTCTCTCACTCTCTCAGTTCATTTTCTATTGCCATCTCTACATGTTGTGATGAACTTACTCTATATGATTTTTGTATCCATATGTATATGTTTTCTTTGCTACATGATATGGCACTTCATGTGTCTTTAATTTGTATTTAGTAAAAACCAGCGTCACTGCTAGATTTTGGAATCAATAGTGGTTGGTCAGTAGTGAAAGGTAAGCCTTGTCATTGTGCTACCACAGCCGGCAGGTGAGATAGGTGAAAAAACCGACAACAAAACAGAGAAAAATCCACTGAATCCACCTAATTGTCATTGTGCTATCGCTGCCGCTACCACGTGCTTGGCCTGCAGTCACCGCCGCTCACAGGGGAAAGGAGTGGGTTACTGCCACCGTTCCATGCCCTAGCCACACCTACCGCTGCTGCAGGGAATGGAAGTGGTGGATTGCCACCGCTAGTCAATGCTTAACCCACACCCACCAAGTTCAGAGAGGGAGTGGCGAGTAGTCGCCTCCAGCACAAGGAGAGGGAGGAGTGGGCAGCCACCCCATGCCCAACATGCACCCACCACCAATGCAGGGAGAGCAAGGCGTAGCCGTAAAGAGAGGGAGAGGACTGCAGACTGCCATATGAGATGTAGTTAAAATCCTAGGGTAATTACTCACAGAATGTTGAGCAACCCTTAGGTAATAGTATTTAATAGATATAGATATAGATAGATATAGATAGATAGATAGATAGATAGATGTCTATAGATAGACAGACAGATAGATAGATAGATGGATGAATAGTTTCTATGAATCTCTCATGACATTAGTCCCCCTGATGTGTTATTTGTAGTTCTCTTTTTTCACACTTCACTATTTCCAATTGTTTTTGGCGCAGGGCTTATTGCATCAAATTCAGCAAGCTTAACGTACGTTTGGATCATATGAGAATGGAACCCGCTGCAGCATGGGGACCTAGCGAGTTTCAGCTAGCGAACTGGACCGTTGAAGAACCAGCTGGTGAAGTTTGGGCTCCAGCTGTTGGCCTCCCTCTGGAGTATGCATCCAGCGACATATTCGGTACCTGTTGCAGCCTCCAGGCATATGTGCCTGAATCGATCGGAGGGCAGCAACTGGTTGAGTACAACTACTCTGCAGCCTCACGACATAACTGGTCGCCTGAGGCTATGGTCGTTGATGGGCAGAATCGGCAGGAGGTTGTGGATGCGCAGAAATTGGAAACAAGGAACGTCGTCTCCAACGACAGTTATGCTACAAATGTGTTCAATCAAGTAGAGCACGCGTTCAAGGTTGATATAGACTTGATGGTAGAGAAGATGCATAGATACCCTGCAGGACTTGGAGATACTATCGGTGAAAGTTATACCGTGCCGAGGATTGTGGCCATTGGTCCTTACCACCACTACCGAGACCATCTCAAGCAGGCGGAGAAGGTGAAGCACATGGCTGCCATATGCTGCGTCAAGGAATCTGGACACCTATTGGAGGAGATGTATGCCGCGGTCGCCTCGGTAGCGGACAATGTTCGCTGCCTCTACGACAAGGATGTGATGGCAGGTATCAGCTCTGTAGACTTCCGAGATATGATGTTCGTTGATGCTTGCTTTTTGGTGCAGTACATGAGTATGCGGAGTCGGCAAGAAATAGATAAGAGCTTGCACGGTTTCCTCAGCTTTAACCGCAGCAACATCCATCATGACATCAAGCTGCTTGAGAACCAGCTTCCATGGAAGGTGGTTGAGGCGGTGATGAGGTTCAGGCCCGTGCCCTTGTATCGCTTCATGGCTGTTTTGAAAGAATATCTGCAGGACCGTAAGCCTCCCAAAGAAGAAGATCCTGTGTCAATTTTGGATAATAGCTACAAACCACCGCATCTCCTTGGCCTCCTCCGCTACTACACTGTAGGAAGGAGCAGGTACACTTCCCATCGGACTGTGAAACCCAAGAGCCAATCAGTTTCCGTCAGTGCACTTGAGCTTGCCAAGATCGGCATCACGCTCACGGCCAACGAGTCAATGGAGCTCATAGACATGGGCCTCAGCCAGGAAGGGACCCTCTTTGCGGAGCTCTCCCTGGCGCCCCTGACTCTGGACCGTGACCGTGCAAGCTACCTCCTCAACATGGCAGCTCTGGAGTTATGCATGGTCAAAAGCTTTTCAAAAGCGCCGGTCGAAGACTCTGCTGTCTGCTCCTACCTCTTGCTCCTGGCCAACTTGGTACACAGGCAGGAGGACGTGCACCAGCTACGGGTGAGTGGTCTCCTGCAGGGAGGAGGGGGCCTCACCGACGAGGAGGCACTCCGCTTCTTCACTAATCTTCGGAATATGCGCCACGGAAGATGCTACAACCGTGTCATGGCACAGATCGAGATTTACAAGGAGAGCAGGTGGAAGGAGGCCAAGGTCTATGCGTTTTATTACAAAAACAAGAAAACCATTGCTGCGGTTGTCACCGGCATCGGTGCACTTGTTGGGATCATAGGGACACTCCTGTCAATCAAGAAATCTTTATGATATATGTTAGCAAACATGTCCGTGCGTAGCCAACATATTCACCGAAATGGAACTGACAACATCCGGCGTAGCCAAGGTGTGGCGGTGGCCACAACTTTAATTTGATTGTGGCTGTGCCCTGAGACCAAGTGTGTATATGTTGTCACAACTTTAATTTGATTGTGGCTCTGCCCTGAGACAAAGTGTGTATATGTCGTCACAACTTTAATTTGATTGCGGTATATTTGGTGAGAGACAGATTCAAATATTACAATTTCCACGCTAACATTCCCACCTGCTGGATTTGATTATAGTTTATCCTTGTGCCTGAATTATATATTGTCCTATTCAAATAGATGCATATCTTTGCTTTTTAGCCAGATTAATACCGAATTTGAACTCCTGAAGACCACCACCAGCAGCCTACAGGCCTGTTGAACTACAGAACCGTGATAAACATTCCTCGTCATGAGTATAATCTATGAGATCGTATTCTTGATATAGTGATTATTTAGTAGTTATGGTTTTAACTTTCCCAAAAGCTGAGATAGTATGGGCTTCAATATTAATTTTATTAGTATCCAAAAGGCTAAGGATTCTTTATGTTGTAGCTACCGCTTTCAGTCTATTGTAATGAAGGTGCGTGCTTCTTTGCATGCACGCTACGTGCATCCACACCTTTATGCATTATAATGAATTCATAATGCTGAGCTGTCTGAGCCTCGATCTTGCTATATGATCCATCTTGTATATATATTGTGTTCTTCATGTGGGGTGGAGTTGGGTTAGATGGAAATGTCATAGCCATTAGTAAGGAACAAAGGTAGACGAACATGATCATCATATACCAAATACGCACACCACCTATACGTGACCTCCACTTTGACTGATGAATATAATAGAAAAAATGTCATAATCATGCATGGCCAGTTGGTCTGTGCATGCATATGTTCAATAAGAGGAGCGACATGGAAGATTGGAGCATATGTTAGCCTGTAGTTTCTCCATTATCAGCACCCCAGTTGCAAGCTTAGTCGTCTATACCTTTCTCTTCTCTTCGGTTTGTTTCTCACCGTTGCATGCATTATTTTCCTGCACATATGTTAGCCTGTAGTTTCTCCATGATCTTTTTCTGTCTCTTCTTCTGATTCTCCATTTTCTGCATTTGTTCGGTGCTTGTTTCAGCAAATACTTTCAGCTGGCACAGCTTGGAGCATGGAAGCAGCCGCGAGATGGGTACCATACGACTTTGAGCAGGACAATTGGAGCATGGAACCAGCAGCCATATGGGCTCCTGGTTTCCCAGTCGAGTATGCGTCCACTGAGATGTTTGGTAGCTGCCTCCAAACTTCTGTGCCTAGCTCTACAGTAGGGCAGATAGTTCAGTATGCAGCAGCCACACATCATGATCCTACTGAGAAAGCAGCACAGGAGTTTGAGGTTGATTTGCACAATATGGAAATGAAGTTCAGCAATAATCCCATAAGTGTGTTTGAGAAAACAGCGCACGAGTTCAATGTAGACATCGACATGGTGGAAAAGAAGATCCACAGGTACCCTACAATGATTCGTGCTCTCGGTGATTTGTATACCATCCCGACGGTGGTGGCCATCGGCCCTTATCACCACTACCAATCCCAGCTCATCCCGGCGCAGTGGCAGAGGCAGGAATATTTTCTAGGTGTGGCGGGTTTATAAAGGTTAAACATGTATAATATAACTATCAGTTATCCAATGACGCACTAGAACATTATCTAAATTTGTATATTACTCACTGTGATCAGCAAATATAACAGAAATGCAAAAGTAAAACATTGGCACATAAAATACCTCACCAAATAAAGCTCGTTGTTGGAATAGTGAAAGAGTAGGAGACGAGCTTGTCTGAGCAACGTCGTCTACAAGGCAGAGCTGGGTTGGTGCTTTGACAAAAATACTCTTCGAATCTGTATAAAAAAATCACAAGACCAAAACGGCAAACATTTATCAAATTAAATAATACTCAAACATAGAGTTTTTAGAATTCTAATTTCTGAATTAAAAAATGCCTTTCATCACATATATGCTCTTATTTGGTGCCATCGTTGCACTTGCATCGCTTCATGGCTGTTTTGAAAGAATATCTGCAGGACCATAAGCCTCCCAAAGAAGAAGATCCTGTGTCAATTTTGGATAATAGCTACAAACCACCGCATCTCCTTGGCCTCCTCCGCTACTACACTGTAGGAAGGAGCAGGTACACTTCCCATCGGACTGTGAAACCCAAGAGCCAATCAGTTTCCGTCAGTGCACTTGAGCTTGCCAAGATCGGCATCACGCTCACGGCCAACGAGTCAATGGAGCTCATAGACATGGGCCTCAGCTAGGAAGGGACCCTCTTTGCGGAGCTCTCCCTGGCGCCCCTGACTCTGGACCGTGACCGTGCAAGCTACCTCCTCAACATGGCAGCTCTGGAGCTATGCATGGTCAAAAGCTTTTCAAAAGCGCCGGTCGAAGACTCTGCTGTCTGCTCCTACCTCTTGCTCCTGGCCAACTTGGTACACAGGCAGGAGGACGTGCACCAGCTACGGGTGAGTGGTCTCCTGCAGGGAGGAGGGGGCCTCACCGACGAGGAGGCACTCCGCTTCTTCACTAATCTTCGGAATATGCGCCACGGAAGATGCTACAACCGTGTCATGGCACAGATCGAGATTTACAAGGAGAGCAGGTGGAAGGAGGCCAAGGTCTATGCGTTTTATTACAAAAACAAGAAAACCATTGCTGCGGTTGTCACGGGCATCGGTGCACTTGTTGGGATCATAGGGACACTCCTGTCAATCAAGAAATCTTTATGATATATGTTAGCAAACATGCCCGTGTGTAGCCAACATATTCACCGAAATGGAACTGACAACATCCGGCGTAGCCAAGGTGTGGCGGTGGCCACAACTTTAATTTGATTGTGGCTCTGCCCTGAGACCAAGTTTGTATATGTTGTCACAACTTTAATTTGATTGTGGCTCTGCCCTGAGACAAAGTGTGTATATGTTGTCACAACTTTAATTTGATTGCGGTATATTTGGTGAGAGACAGATTCAAATATTACAATTTCCACGCTAACATTCCCACCTGCTGGATTTGATTATAGTTTATCCTTGTGCCTGAATTATATATTGTCCTATTCAAATAGATGCATATCTTTGCTTTTTAGCCAGATTAATACCGAATTTGAACTCCTGAAGACCACCACCAGCAGCCTACAGACCTGTTGAACTACAGAACCGTGATAAACATTCCCTATGAGATCGTATTCTTGATATAGTGATTATTTAGTAGTTATGGTTTTAACTTTCCAAAAAGCTGAGCTAGTATGGGCTTCAATATTAATTTTATTAGTATCCAAAAGGCTAAGGATTCTTTATGTTGTAGCTACCGCTTTCAGTCTATTGTAATGAAGGTGCGTGCTTCTTTGCATGCATGCTACGTGCATCCACACCTTTATGCATTATAATGAATTCATAATGCTGAGCTGTCTGAGCCTCGATCTTGCTATATGATCCATCTTGTATATATATTGTGTTCTTCATGTGGGGTGGAGTTGGGTTAGATGGAAATGTCATAGCCATTAGTAAGGAACAAAGGTAGACGAACATGATCATCATATACCAAATACGCACACCACCTACGTGACATCCACTTTGACTGATGAATATAATAGAAAAAACGTCATAATCATGCATGGTCAGTTGGTCTGTGCATGCATATGTTCAATAAGAGGAGCGACATGGAAGATTGGAGCATATGTTAGCCTGTAGTTTCTCCATTATCAGCACCCCAGTTGCAAGCTTAGTCGTCTATACCTTTCTCTTCTCTTTGGTTTGTTTCTCACCGTTGTGGTGCTGTCAGTGAACCATAATTCGCAAACATGAAGCTTACCTATGGGGTGCTCGTCTACCGCAAGATGACATGAACTTTGACATTTTGCCTCTTTTGGTGCTTTATAATAGCTAGCGCTTTGTACTCTTAGCACCACCAAACTCAAAATTGTACTTGTAATCACATGGCTATTTAAGAGCCAATCATCAATATATCATCCAGGTGGGGGATTCTCTCTCTCTCCCCCCACCCCGTCGATTTATCAAAAAAAAAAAAATTACGTGCAAGCTGGCTGGTGAACATGGCCGCTCTTGAGCTATGCACGACCTTGAACTTTCCAGGCGCTGAAGATGAAGACTCTGCTGTCTGCTCCTACCTCCTCCTCTTCGCCATGTTCATGGACAGGGAGGAGGACGTCCACGAGCTGCGAGCAAAGCATCTCCTCCAAGGAGGAGGAGGGCTTACCAACAGCGAGGTGCTCAACTTCTTCACGAGCCTTCAGAGCCTGCGCCTTGAATGCTGCTATGTCCGCATCATGGAAGAGATTGAGGATTACAAGGCCAAGAGGCAGGTGCGGATCAAGGTGCACGCGTATGTTTACAAGAACATGAAAACCATCGTCGCTGTCATCTCCGCCATTGGTGCACTTGTTAGTATCATAGGGACGCTCGCGTCTCTCAAGGTCAAATGATCTGTTTTGCTGCTGTAAGATGTCTTACGCTTTACCTGTTAATTTTCTTGGCAATTATAATTCATTGTATCTGCATGCCACTTGCATAAAATGCCTTAACATTTCCGATTCTCTCCTGTGTGTTGTAACGAGTTGATACGATATAATATGGTTGGTGCGTTGGTGGAACCATATTATATGGTTGATACGAATCTTAGCTAGATCATCAACTATGTAATGCGTGCATGCATGCACAAGAACAAGGTGTACATAAATGATATAAAGCTACAAACCTGCCATCCAGGATGTGGGACAATTGTTAGTTCGCTCGGCTAACTGTAATTTGTTAACGAGTTGAGATAAGATTTTAGACCAGTAATTAAGGACCTATTTGGATGGATTTTAAGGTTATAGTTGTCAGTTGTGGCTAAAAGTTAACCAGCTAAAGTTTAGCCAACTACCTATTATTTAAGTCAAGTGGTGTTTGGATCCTAACTAACTATCACCACTCAATTTTTTTTTGGAGATATCTAGTTTTATTAACAGAGACTGACCCAAAATGTACCTGTCCCCCAAAACGCATGATGATTTTGGGAGCTAGTCATTTTATTTACAGTGATAGCCAAAAGTTGTCCATCTCTCAAAATTGTTTTACAGAGACGGGTCTCTTAATCGGTCGGCCTCTAAAAATAGGGCCTATTTTCACCTGAAAGAGGTCTACCTCTGTTAATAATGCCAAGGCCTGTAGTCAGCCCATTAACCAAACCCTAGCCTTTTAAGTCCCAATGGTACACTCTCAACCCCTCAGACTCAATCGTCGCTTTCTCAATTGCCTCTGTTCCCTCCCTCTTTTGGATCCAAAGGCACACCCTAGGGACAGCCATGGGGCAAAGGTGTGAACTAGGCAGACAGATCAGGTAGGCGCGAGTGGATCTAGGAGGTATCAGGCCATGCTCCTCTACACTGATCGGCTGCGCGGGCTCTGCTCTGCTTCAAGGGGTGTGGGATCTATGACCGACATGAGACTTAACACCCCACCGCTGCTGGATCTACAGCCGAGCTCGAATCTTCGACAGTGCTGCCACCTTTTGGATCCACACGAGCATTGCCCCTTCCGCACCTGCATGTGCCAGTTACAATGATGCATGGGTCCGCACCCATTTGGATCGAGGTGGCGACGCCTCGCCCCGTCTCCTCGTCCTCCCTGTGAGTTGCCACCCCTCCACCCTCTCATGCAAATCTGGCGACCCTGCTTTGGAGCTCGGTGGTTCTGACAGATCTCACGCATAGCCTTGCATGTCTCAGAAGTGGTAGCCTCGACGACTATGGGCTTGACAGCGTGTGGGATGCGCCTACCATCGTGGGCTTTGTTTTTTATTCTGATTTTCAGAGATATAGGCACTATTGCCCACCTGTGGAACTCATGATTAATAGCGACGTGACAGAGCACCCACTTCTGATAAAGATTGAGTTTTTGCTTGATTACTTGATTACACTATACTATGGTTACATTTTACATGTTGTGTGTTACATGTGACGTTCCCCACTCTCTCTCAGCGCCGACAATATAAGCTATATCTTGCAGATCTATTTGGATTACAATCAAGTGACAAGTACAACCTCTATGAGTCAACCGCTTATGGCGTGCGAAGAAGCTTAAAGATGGTTCAAACTGGCAATGATACTTATGATCAATGCCGGCTTAGGTATGGACCCAACACTGATCTGATTTTCCCATATTCCAATTTACTAATTTATTTTATTATTTTTGTGTAATTATTTTTATTTCCTATGGTTACTGGACTGGATATCTAAAACATCACATACATCATACATCCATCAAGATTTGTAATACAAATATTACAATAATGTATATATTACAATGAAAATGAATATATTACAATAGAAGTTTCATCATCCTCTTGATCTACACTCTTATCCTTGGTCCGTTGAATGCTGAAAGATCTTTTTTTAGTCAAGACCTCGTCCATGATGAAGGCTGCTAGCTCGTCTTGCAATCCTCTGATCTCGAAGTCTAACAACTTTTGGGTTTTATGTTCTTTGCGCTGTCATTGAAGCAAAATGATTTCGATGTGCACAAGTGTTAGCCAAAATAGTAGTATGTTATGTTAAATAACCAATATATATGAAATGTGAAGCATGCACACCATTTTATATCCTTCCGTTGCATTCTCCTCGATGTACTAGTGCATTGCCCACATCAACCCGCATTCGTTTTTGGCCATTGGCTGTTCTAGGGTATGCGCTTGCATATTGAATGCCTCAAAAAGGTTGCTCCTATGGCCATCCATATTTTTCTTCACTCTCTGTGACATTATAAATTGTGAAATGCGGTGAAATTAGAATGTGCCATGTGATTAAGAGACATCTCTATCATGAACCATTTTGATAGGCACATCTCTAAAAATGGTTGCAAAGACGGCTTGCCTCTAGAATTCAATTTTTAGAGATGTTGGGGTTAGCCGCCCCTAAAAATGCCCTCTACTTTTAGAGGTGGTTGGAAGCCCAGCCACATCTAGAAATGTATTTGATTCCTAGAGAAGGTTGGAAATATGGGCCGCCTTTAAAAGTAGGTGCAACACAGCAAATTCATATTTTTTGTATCAAAGTTGTTGAGCTTGAAGAGGATTGTTTCATTAAAAACAATTTATTGTCTCAAAAATTTGATGTAAGTTCTGAAATTTTGGAATTCAATCATTTAGAATCTTTCAAAATGGACAGACGCCCTCAACCAAAGTTTGTAGTGATGGATTATATCAAAAATTTTGCAGTTCAAAATTTTTAATTTACAGTTGTTTAGGGACTGAAAAAGTCCATACATGACTCGTGAATGTTAGAAGGACATGATAGCATCATATACTTAGTTAGGGTTGACTGTGTGGCACGGTGGTAAAGTACGTTCACACAATGCTTGATGTCTTGAGTTCAATGACCTGAGACATGTGGCCACGGGAGTTTTCTAATTTTTGGAAACCGATTTCTAGAGGCACACCATATTGCCGACTGCCTCTAGAATGCTTGAAATCATTTTGCAGTTGTTCCTATTTCTAAAAGAACATGACTAGGGTCGACTTTTGCAGCCATGAAATAACCAATGACCTGAGACACGTAGGAGTTTTCTATCTAGAAACCGATTTCTAGAGGCACACCATGTTGCCAACCTCTAGAAAGTTAGAAACCGATTTCCTGTGGTGACTATTTCTAGACACACATGACAAGGATTGGTTTTTACTGGCACCTCTAAAAACTTGTTTTGAATTCTCTAAAAATAGGTTACGTAGTAGTGGTCTCCCTCTGCTGTCATCCCCCTCCTATCTAGGCATGGATGGACCAGGCTAGTGAGGGACAACTAAAGGATGGAGTGGACCAAATAACCCGTTACCTAAGCACGCGTCTTCTCTGGACCTATGTTAGGGACAAATAAACGATGGAATGGACTGGACCTAGAGTAGCCATTTCTTAAGCACGGGCGCATTCTTCTCTGGACCTATATATGTTACAGAACTTCATCAAATGGTGTACGTATGACATTTCAGTCCTAGCTGTCTTGAGCCTACCAGCCATGCGTTACATATATAGTCCTTTGTACGGTGGAGTCTTGAGGCCCTCCACAACATGCTCTTGAGTGATGGCCAAAAGACGACGATGGTGACCTGTGCGAAGATATGGCCGGCGAGAATTCCCTTCTCTTCGGGTGGCTGGCCACCATGACCTGCAGGATAGGGGTGGCGGCAACGGCTTGGTGGGTTTTAGTGGTGGCCACGGGAAGAGAGTTTGGGAGATGGATCCGTGCTATGGATGCCGAGTAAAGAGAACGGCAACTGTTTTTTTCTTTATTTTTAACTGGACCAGTAGTGCATTCTGTTGAACAACTGAAGTGCATCCTCCAACCTCCTATTCTGCTCAAGCACATCAACTGCTCTCAGTCCCAAACCTCATCACTGGTTCTGCCTTATACCTGCAACTATGTTTTATGCAAATGTCCCCAGTCGCTGGTCCATCTGGCCAAACAGAGTAAATAAAAAAGTAGGCATCAACATTAGCAAACTAAATAAATTCCTATCAATCCAATTTTACTTTGAATACTTGTTTATTATACAGAAGAAGTTCATATATTAATTAGTACTTGTAGAAAGGACTGGTAGAAAGCAGAGAGAAAAGTCAGGTAGAGATGGAATGTTAACGGTCATCATACTGTAGCACCCGGTTTTAAGAACAAAATCAGATACACACCATATGTGAGCCTAGAAAGTCAAATCTCACATATAGCTACAAATAAAGGTAATATCAAATGCCAATGCTCAATATATAACATACTTATTATAAAAGATATAACCTTAAATAGCAAACAACGGAAAGACAACTCCGGTCTTCAGGTGAAGACTCCACTCCACAGGGACAACTGACTGGTTGATCACAAGCCTATCTGCTCCAATCTTTGGCAATCTGGTACCCATCCGGAATTTTTCCAAAATATTGAAAAAATAAACAAGCATGAGTACATTTCGTACTCCACAAGCATAACATGGGGATTCATGAGGCTCAAAAGGCAGACATGGTTTACTGCATTTAGCATTTTAGTAAGTCAACATTTTGTTATTGATCAATATCAAATTATGCTTAAGCTCCCAAATTAACCCACATGATCATATACTAGAATTAAACAAAGTCATTGATCAACATTATATCATCATCATCATCATCATCATCATCATCATCATAATACCTTCATAGTTCACCATGAACAACAACTTCACAAGTAACCATTTATTCTGTGAGTTTTTCGGGTCGCTCGTGACCGTGAGCACGACTGTTATAACAGTTTTAACACTCTGCAGAGGTTGTGCATTTTTACCCGTGAGTCGTGTTGCCCATATGCCCGGTTAATTACTCCCATAACACTTCCGAGGTGAGCGGGCAGGGTACACTACGAAGCCTTCCATAGGTCTCTTCTAACAAGTTAGGGCCGCGAGGTTTTCTCGGCAGATGGATATAGAGAACCCCTTTCTGTGGCACAATTCTCGCAGGCTATACACACCAGAACAGAGGCCGTTCTATACCCAAAGTGGCAAGCCCCTCTTGCGTCCTTTCAGGTAACCTCTAACAAGCTAGAAAAGATCCTATTACTGAGCTAAAGTCAGAGCCATATAACTCTCACGGTTGCATTGTATGTCCCAGCTTTTGCCTTACAGATAAGTCCTTACAGAGGGTTTAGGGCAACAAGATCGACATCATTTGCACCATCACCCTATCGTTCAATTATTACCATCATGTTTATCCGTTTGTTCCATTAATCATAGTATTGATCATGTTTGAATAGAGCACCAGCATTCTACCCATATGCAAATAACCCCATAGGAATCAAGGTACAGGTCATCAATTAGCTAGGAAGTCCTTATAGTCGAGCAATATTAGACACATGCATAATGGGTAGATTATATAATGAATAGGAATCAAGGTAGGCCCATGCTATACTTGCCTTGGTTCACGAACTCCTGCTGGTCCTTCTGGTCTTCGAAGTACTCCTGGTTCCCAACGTACTCCTCACCGTCTGAACTCGACCAACACGGCAACATACACATTTCAGGGGCATTCATGCATAGCAAACAAATCTATAATTAGAACAGTACACCAGCAGTATAAAAACAAGATAAAAAGTTTATGAAAATATTCTACGTCTCGCTACGATCACATCTACGCGAAGTGCACGAAAAACGGAGCTACAACGTAGAAGTTACGAACTAAACAAGGTTCCTATAGCAAGTTAATTAACTTAACCTAATCAAGAATTTTAAATGTTGCAAACCTAACTAATAGTGGCATTAATGCGTAGGTTATGAAATTACGAACCTAACGCAAGTTGAACAGGTCGAATCGGAGTTAAAACGACGATTTTATAAGCGTTTTACTGCTGTGACAATTCTGTAATTACTGAAAACGTATTTTTCAAGCAAACCGAAGAAACTACGTTTTCAAAATAAGAATGTGTATTCCAGGAGTACGCCAAGGACGGCGGGTTGGATATGCAATAAGCCGAGGGGCTCTTTACAAAAACAGCCGAGCGAAGGGGTACGGGGCGACTTCGGCCGTTGGATTTGATTTGGACGGCTGCGATTAAATGAGGGGAAGGAGAGGGTGGCTGGCTAGCCGGAACAGTGGCGGCCGCGGTGGCACAACCATTGTCGGCGGCGAAGAGATCGCCGGTGCGGGGGAAACGGGGCCTACGGGCCACCAAACCGACCACCGAGGCCACTGGGATGATGCGAGGACGACGGTGAGCTCACCCCGGGACAACACGTGGCCGAGGAGTGGCCCGCGCGGCGTGCGCGCCATGGCTGGCGGCAAGAGCTCGCCATCAAGCACGGGAACAGGGCCTATGGGCCATGATTTGATGAATCAAAAGCACTGGGAGAGAGCGGAGATGAAGGTGAGCTCACCAAGGACCCCAAATCGGTCGGAGGATGAACGGAGACGGCGGAGTGCTCACTGAGGCGGTCGTCGGCCTCCTGCGGTGGTTCGGTGTCGATTTGTGAGCAAAAGAGTGAGAGAAAGAGGGAGAATGGAGCGAGGAGGTCCGCTACCGCGTGGAGGTGTGCGGCGACTCACTCAATTCAACGGTGAAGCGGTGGACGACGACTATGGCTGCGGCGGCTCCGGTGACATGCTCGGCTAGGGTTGTAGTGCTGCAAACTCGAGCGAGGGAGGAGGAAACTGCAGCTGGGGGTGGCGGCTGGAGTCCGGGCTCCCCTTTGTGGAGGCAGGGAACGCGGAGGACGCCCCCACGACGCGAGACGTGGGCGCGGGGCGGCAGTTGCTGCCTTGACCGAGAGAGAGGCGCGGGAGGTTGGGGAAGGGGAGGAACTGACGGGCGGGCCCCGGCTGCCAGTGAATGCGGGAGGGAGGAGGCGCGGCAGCGACTGCCTGGCCGAGCTGGGTTGGCCCAGGAGAGAAAACACGGGGGGAGGGAGAGAAGGGAAGGAGGCCAGCGGGCCAGCGGGGAGCTGGGCCAACAGGCCGAAAACGAGGAAAAGAGGAGAAAAAAAGATTTTGCTTTTCTTTTTCTATAGCACTTTTCCAAATTCATTTTCAAAAGGTTTTTGAAACCTTTTTGCATTTGAATCAAATCCAGTCATGACAAAAATACAATGCAGCGGCATGGATGCATGAACATGTTTCTATCCTTATATTTGTTTTAAATTTTTCATAAAAATTATTATTTCCCTTGGTAAAAATGCTCACAAAAATGCTTATATAAATCATTTTAACTATTTTGGATAAATGCAAATTTTAGGGTGTTACACATATCAAAGGAGGAGGACTAACTGCACACAAATGTCAGTAGGACCTGGTAAAAACTGATCGGACCTTGATGTCTCTGATGGTTACTCTAATCTATGCTAAAGGGAGACATGAAGTACTTTTGAAGCTAGGCAATGTCATGTAGGCTTTCAGTTGCTGAGATAATCAAATATCAATGTGTTAATAATCCTTTCAGGAAGAATAATTTATATAAGTAGCAAAAGATAATACCGAATCCCTCCTGCAAGGTTTAAATGTTAATTTTTATTAAAAAATATCATGAGCTTCCTCAAGATAAACTCTTGCAGGAGGGAATATCTGAGAAGTATGTGACAGCACCAGGATTGAACCCAACGCAAATCACTATGTCTATAGGATGGTTATAGACTTAAAACTTCCAACTTTCTGAGTCCCTTATTGTTTCGTGAGGAGCAACCATGTTTAAAATTTAAACATATAATCCAAACATGTTTGCCCCTCTTAAGCTATGTTCCTGATGATTCAACAAACACAAAGTTACTCACCCCGAATAATCTTGCTTTCACCAAAGACCCTCTGAATTTCAAAGAACTTGTCAACCTCTGCAGGAGAGAGAATTGAAAGACATATAAATCATTGACGAATCAGGGTCCTTACATGCTTGCATGTACCGATTGTTTTACTAGTACATTTGCATTGACAGCTTCGGTGAGTCAGGGTCGACAAGACTCCTACCATACTCATAGATCCACCATTTATCAATGCCCTCTTGTATTGGCGCAGGTGCTTTCCCCGTGAGTTGATCAATAGTGAGACTAGTTTCCTTCGTCACCTCCTGGAATGCCTGTTGACCGAGTTGGTCGTCATGAGAATGAAAAGCCAGCAGCTCAATTGATTACTTTGATTGCTGTCCGAGCTGTGCGAGATCTTTCCCTGCTTTCTTCGCTTTTTTCACTGCCTTATATGACTTGTGGAGAGAGTGGTCATAGTCTAAAAATGGCAGAGGCTTATTAGCTTCACACCTCTGCTTTTCGCGTTCCGTGACTTTTTTCCTCAGTTTATTGCAGGGTATGATCTTTTCCTATACCACTGGGGGCTTCTTTGCGAAATGTGCCTTCACTTTGGCTTCTACCACTGCGTTTATTTCCTCGTCAGTCTTGTCATAAGGCAGCTTCTTGGGAGGGGGCTTGGTTCTACTAGTGGCTTTCTTCACCGGAGACTTCCTCGGGGGCAGGGCTTATGCTTCTAGGCACGGGAGGCGGAGATCGCCGCGGTGACGGAGGAGGTGGAGATGGTGATGCAGCCGTGCCATGGAATGCATCATCTGGAGCACTCTCATGATCTGGAGATCGAACTGGACTTGAGCTGGGGGACTTGTGAGTACAAAAATGATTGAGATTAAATGGTTAATTATGAGACGGCAATTGAAAATGATTCAAAAGTTTATTCCGTTTACTTTCATCGGTACCTATGACAAGGTTGTTAAGGAGGCGATGGAGGCCTCCCAAGAATCACAATGTAGCGCTTGGACCATAGAATGAATGTATGCTCTGCTTGTCCTAGAGTCATCTCCCCATCACCTCCAGGAATGTCAACATTCAGTTCCCTATAAACTTTCACAGCTCTACCCACCAGGATGCTAGCCTAGCCAGGTGGAATCTGATTCCCATGGATGACTACTGCTTCAAGCTCCACAGGAGAAACAACAGTTTTAGCTACCCGGATTGTTAGGTTCCCCATGGGAATGTGCAGCTGACAAGGCATCTTCTCAGTAGTGATGTCAACCATGGGGTAGCACCACAATGCTTCATCATATTCATGGAGCCCCGTGGAAGCGTAGCTACTTCTGAGCTTAGGGGGGCTAATGTTGACTATCGGCTCTGATGTGGTCAGCCTTTTGGCTACTCATTGCTAGTTCCACTTCCCGTCTGACTTCCTCCTGCATTCTCGCCTCTGCTGCCTTTTCTTTCTCCTACAATCGTAGCACCGCCTCCTCTAACCTACGGGGCCGCTATGCCTCCTCAGCCTTTCTTCTCTAACGGCTTCTATAGCTCTCAGCGTCCATAGGGAAGCCATCCTTCCACGAAATCAACCATTTGCCTCGCATTTGCCTAGGGTGTTCAGGATTCTCGAGGGCGTACGTCATCTTATCCTTTTCTCGGTTGGGCCGGAACTGACCTTGGGCAGAAGCATCTGTAGCTGCAACAAGTCTTTGTGCTACTGTTTGGATTCTTTCCCCAAAATAAAATACAGTCCCCAATCTCTTTGTCCAATGTTTCCCCATGCCTGTAAAACCTAGTCCTGGAGCGTTCAGGCCAATCCATGGTATGAGGTGTGATCCCTTTGGCAAGCAGGGCTGCCCCATTACTTTCCCACTTAGGAATGGCACTCTTGTAGCCACATGCACCTAGTCTATGATGGTATTTCTTCTGTCGCGTATTCTCTTGGTTTCTTTTCACCCGCGCCTCACTCTCTTCCGAATTCTTGTACCTCGCAAATTCTTCCTAGTGGTCCCTTGACTTGTCGAACTGGACAGCAAAATTCGGAGTTAGATTTTTGTTTGTTGTACATATAAATAATTCAACATTTATTGTAATTCAACATCTATGAGCTCGTGTTCTCGATATAGTGATTATTTAGTAGTTATGGTTTTAACTTTCCCATAAAGCTGAGCTAGTAGTATGGGCTTGGATATATTAATTTTATTATCCAAAAAAGGCCAAGGATTCTCTATGTTGTACCTACCGCTTTCAGTGTAAAGTAATGAAGGTGCGTGCTTCTTTGGATGCATGCTACGTGCATCCAGAACTTTATGCATTATAAAGAATTCACAAATGCTGAGCGGCCTGAGCTTCGACCTAGCTAGCTAGTTTGTATATATGTGAACCGTCAAATTTATATTTAGGTTCTGGATAATCTATCTAGAAATCAGTTTTGTAGCGCCTGCTACGTGGAGGACGGTGTCAAATCTGTGATTTAACGTATTTACATTCATACCTGGTATCTAATTTTAGTTTCACATTGACTGTGATGAAAAGAGTTGTATATATATTGCTGGCGAGAAGAGTCATTGGTGTTGTTGCGTGTCTGGCGACCATCAGGAGGCAACGCAGCTATATAGGCTGCAGGACCGGAGAGAATAGGCAGCCAACATATAACAGAATAGCTATAGAACATTAGCAGTAGAAGTAGTTGTTCTAGCGGATTCATCCGCTCCTGTACCCAAACATTATTTTGTTCGCAATAAAGCTCATGATTATCCCCAAATCGCATCCACCACCAACCTAGTTCACCACATAACATGTGGAGAAAACAATACTTAAAATCCTGAAATACTTATTGAAAAAAGAAATGTATAAGGCATGACTTTAACAGTAGTGTATTTCAACTGGGCCTGTTTTAACGCAGGAATTTTACAGGAATCATGCAGAAACAACAAAATTTTCCCGCATTCCAAGTAGGCCCTAAATATTTTAACTTATCTGACAACCAATTCCTACGCATTCATCGTGTAGAGAAAATTAATAAAAAGTACGAGAACACTTTGGACTCGCTCTAGTGTGACCGGTTACCTACCTGCCTAGAGGACAATAAAATTTGTTCTCACATAGAAGTTCAGCAGAATAGCCATTTTTTGGTCCTCAATTATAGTCCGATGCTTAGTTTATGACTTGTGAGTTTCTCAGACTTTGCACATAAACATTTGTGTTGTACTAAACAATCTACAATGCACAATCCTCTTGGACTATATGCAGATATCTATTCCTGCACCAAAGCAAAGATGGCGTTGCATGGTCGGGAGGATATTCTTTGGGATACCAGTTGTTGTGGTATGCTATGCCCAGGACAAGGTTGTCAATTAGGAATACGACAATGACGGATTACCTCTCACCTAATCTGAACCCGTGTTGTTAGCCCTGGATTTATGCATGCTGAGTAACCCATTGGATATATATGTTGACGTAACAGATTGCAAAAGGTAGGCCAAATCAGCCTCCATACTGATTTATTTGGTTCTTTGCTTCTTCTGTGTCTGGTTTGGCTATTGTTGTTTCGTTGAATTTCTTAGTGATAATGTTATGGGCAACTGGCCGGCCGGCTGTCTCGTTAGACAAGTTGTCTTATGGTGGATGCTAGCTAATTTGAAGTACTTTCCATCAACTCCTGCACTTACACACGGAATAGGATTATAGGAGAAATAAACAATACATGTCCGTATTCAGTACTTATAACTAATAAAAATTACTTATCTTTGTGTGTTCTCTGTGCTCAATTTACAATATATATAATATGCATATATAAATACTTTTTACTCTCTATCCGGCCGGTTGTCATACGGTTATTAATTACTATATACTTTTTTTTCCAACCATATCTAGTCTTCCTCCCTCTGCATGTGGCAGTAAGTTTAAGTGATATAAGTATTAAAAATTATGTATATTTTTGACGTCCACAACTAAAAAAAGTTTGTTTATCTTCTGCTTTCTTTCATTTGCATGTTTTAACACAATACTCTTGTAGACACTTACTTATCTATATAAAGTTGTCGTGCTTTAAATTGATACTCTTTCGTGTGTTCGTATTCTATTAGAATATTCATCTAAATACTTTCTTTATGCATTTGTAATAGACCCTAGTTACAAATTACTTTATATTTTTGGAGTAAAATGCACTAGAAGTCTATTAACTTTTGTAGGGGTGTCATCTAGATCCATCAACTCTCAAACTGCATTTTTGGTCCTCAACTTTTATTTAGCTCACTGCCTTTGTTTGGCCCTTAGATCCGATGTGACACATACATTCCGTAGCCAGCATGGCGGAGATATGCAGTTAGACATTCCTTTTTTTCAATCTCTCCCATCTAGTCCCACTCCAACGTGCTGGTTGCAGGAGCTCCAACAGCGGTGGCTCTTGGGGCAAGAGGCACCTCCATCTGTACCATGAAGAACTTGGTGGGGATGCAGACGAGTAGTGGCCGAAACAGCAAATACAACAGCAGCCAATGGCTCTTGACTAGTATGATGACACGATTGGGTCGGGAGACAACATTTGAGGGGGTGGTGCTAGCGGGCAGGGGTGAGGGGTTTGTGCCACTAGAGTGGATGGAGAGATGTTGGCCTGGATGGTGCCGGTGGCCATGAGGATGGGCGACTCTGATTGTTGCCGCAGCCACTCAATATGGTCCTGACATCAAACTTGTGGTCGAGCTAGCTCGCGGGTGAGTTGAAACACCCAGGTCGAGCATAGCGTCCACATCCGAATCAGCCGTCCACACCCATCAACCGTGGTGTGCTGGTCTCTGCGCCTTACACAACCACCCCGCCATACACATGCTCGCTATGACCCCCAGCTGCCAGCTGGCCTCCTATTTCGATGCCACCCAGGTCCGCCCCAAGGCTACCGCCTTCGTGCCCAAGCCCAAGGCCAGACCGTCCCCCGCCTCCCCACGGGTGGTGCTTCCCTCCCATTATCGCGACACCAAGCCCATTGTGGTCCTCGCGCTTATGTCGTCTGTCACACCCGGTTTTCTAAAGAACTAAACCAGGCTAATCATATGTGTATCTAGGAAGTCCACACATATGTCGGAATGAAAAAGTATCAGAAACAATGTTATGATATAATGTATACATAGCTATATTAACACTTACATCAGAGTATCGCCGAACGATGACTAAACTTCCGGATCTATTCTTCTCAGGGACGGCTGACTGGTGGCTCCGTATGCCAAGCACTTCTAAAAAAACTTCTGAAAACTCCACTACACATTCATCCTTCTTCTAAGTAGCACCTTACTACATACTGGAGTGTGGTGCAAATAGCAAGAGTGAGTCCATATCGAACTCTACAAGTATAACACAGGGTTCATGAGGCTCAAAAGGCTAGACACTGGTTTAACTGCATTTAACTTTTAATTGTCATAATTTTATTACATGAGTAGCATCAAGTTTGCATTAATCCCACAATAAACATATGATCAATGTAAATATGAATAACGAATAGCAAAATACATATTAAACCAATAAATGTTCATCTATTCTGTGAAGGTCGAAGACCGCTCGTATCCGTGAGCACGACTAGTATACCAGTTTATTAAACTCTGCGCAGAGGTGTACACTTTCACTGTGAGTCGTGATTACCCATATGCTCGGGATCGCGACTCTCAAAACACTTCCAAGGTGAGCAAGCAGGGAAACACTATGAAGTCTTTCAAAGGTTAGATTCACTCGACAAACAGATGTAGAGCCCCATTCCAAATGGCACAATGACACGCAACCTATACACATAAGGACAGAGGCCGCACTATACCCGATTCGTCAAGCCATTCTTACGCCAAAAAGGTTACCACTAACAAGCTAGAAAATGTCCTCATACTTGACTAAAGCTAGAGCCATATAGCCCTCACAGTTGTACTGTCAATCCCGGATGTTCGTCCACAAATGAGTCCTTATGGAGAGAAACTAGAGCACAATGAGCAATAGCACCATGCTCTAGCCCTCTTCAAACAGTAATTAAAAAGTCATCTTTTAGTGTTGTTGCATATTCCATTAATCATATTACAAGATCATAGTTTATGTTCAGCGCTAGCAAAAGCTACCCAACGCAAAATCTCATAGGTGATAAGGTATAGACCAAAAACTAGAAAATCCTTAATGGCAATTCAATATAGACACATGCAATATGACTTTATGTGATTAAAGTGAATAGGACAACAAGGAAATCCCATGTTATACTTGCCTTTCTTCCAGAGTTAGTTAATCAGAAGTCTTCAACCTCTATCTCTGATCGTCAGCTTCTACGGTACTTGTCGGTCATCAGCTCCTAGTCTTCAGCGCTCACGAATCACACTTTTACTCACAGCAACTAAGCATAGCAAACAGACAATAAACATACCTAAGAACAACACACCAAACAAACGAGACACTTTAAAAGAGAACGTACTAAACAATACGGTACGTTGCTACGATCGCAAAAATGCAAGAACAACGGATAACGAAGCTACCATCAAAGAGGACACGCGACTATCGATGAGTTTACAACAAATCAGAGAAGACAAACTATACATTCGATTTATTTTAGTTAATGAATTAAGGTGATAGAACTTAGATAATATTAAAGTTTTTATATATAAACATAGGAGTATAAACCTATATTGTTTCTATTTTGATAAGCAATGCAAATAGAAATTAGTTAAAATTAATGTTTAAATTAAAATCTAGAACACATGTAGCATGCTAAACGTCGTCGACATACGTACAGTAGACTACGTCAATTCAGGCAAGGCTAAAGCGATTAAGATACGGAAGTTGAAGGTAATAACGGAGATATATGAGTACGGACTAAAAAGACAGCCTAAGCAACTCCAAGATAATATGACTTATGGTTAGGATTGACAACGAACGACATCAGCACAACTTTTGATCAATTAAATAGTAGATAGACAAGGTGATTTATGGGTTGACGTTAATTAAACGTGCATAAACACTTGCTACTGATGTCAAGGTAATGGACATTTTAGAGAACTATCCTAAGTTGAATTAACCAATTTACATTGAATTATAAAAGATGAAGTTAACCTTATTCATATTTTATTTATAAATATTTATTTAGTGTTTAAGTCATTTAAACATTTATAAATTAGAAAGCATAAAGAAGGTGATAACAGCTAATCCAAGATAGTAGATAAATATTTGATTATTTATAAACACTTAAGTTCTTATTAATCATGATAGCATTTGATTATTTATAAAAGACAAATTATAAATCAAAGTTACTTTTAATTTGAAAAGACAGTAGATAAATATTAGTTAAATTAACTACATGCTTCATGTTTAACTAAACTAATTATGATTAAGAAACCTTTAAGTTAATATTAATCAAGTTAACATTTATTTAAGAATGTTCTATGTATTAACCTAAGTCGCTTCTAATTTAAAAGAGCATAACATAAACATTAATCAAATAAACATAATTTACTTCGTTAACACATAACGTGACATGATAAACAGCGTTGCTAATGCGTCTCTTATGCTAGCATAGTCACGAAGCAACAAGAACGAAATTATAACTTTATGTTGTTTTTAAATTGAAAGCTGGTTACGTACCCATTAACCAAATTAATATTTAATTATGAACAAAAGAATCGATGTAAACGGATCTATCGGGAATTTTATATATTATAACAGAAAAGAAAAGATTGTACGCTTGGTTTATTTTAACTAAGCAAAACAGTATGAAGTTTATTAATTCAGATTATGCATCTTTATTGAAAGACTGAGCTAAATCTAGACATATTTTAATTACAAATATTTCAGTATCATTTACAAACAGATTATAATTGAACTTGCAAAAACAAGGTAATATGTCATAGCATCTAATGGCATGCAGCGTGTTTACACTAACAGATATAATTGAAATATATTTAAGTTAACAATTAATCATATACTAGCATATATGTATAAAATAATATCGTAGTATAAAACCATATTGATTTTCATTATAAAACTAGTTGCATGTATATTAATTAAAATTAATATTTAACTACATAAAAACATGTGTCAAGAAAAACGTTGCTGCTATCCCATAGATCACGTTGAAACAAGCAAAACGGAATTAAAACAGATAAACTATTGGTAAAATCGTAAATAGCTTCATCTTCTACATTGCGTACGTCGTATAAAATGTGGACGCCATGTTGATGGCTGCCGCTGCCGTTCACGCAGCGGAATGCAAGGGCTGATGATGCACCGGTTCTAACAGACTGGGACACTCACCTAGGCGGTCTCCCATAGCGCAAAGCGAACAGTAGGGATACAATGGCTCGTGGCTCGAAGAGAAGATGACAGGTACCTTGATAGCAAGTTGCGAACGACGTCATGGATCCAGATGGCTGCGGCGGCTTCGACGGATGACGACGTACGGCTCGATGGAGCGGCAGCGGGCTTTCCTTGAAGCAGAAATCGGCAGTGGGTCGCGAACGCCGGTGGGGCTTCAGACGGCGTACACGGCTACGGCGGCGGCTTGCATGCAGGATCGGCTCGACCGAGAAGTCATCGGAGTTGGCGAGCGATGACATGAAAAGGAGAAAAAAAAAATCTAATTTACTACACGAGAGATTTCCCAAACTAGGGGCTCCTCTACGGTAGTTTTGGTGTGCTTTGCCCAAGGGGTAGGTACATATATATAGGGAGAAAAACTCTCCACCTCCATGTCAACTAGCGATATGGTACTAATTGACGTTGCACCCTCCATCTTTACTAATAGGCCTAATTAATTATTAAAACCCATTAATAAATAAATGAATGTGCATTTATGATTATTGCACATGGGCTTTGGTGCAAAATGAGATATTTATTATTTTCGGAATTAATTAATTTCGTGGATAAAATAATTGTAGAAAAGTCCAGAATTATTATTTAAGCCGCGAAAAATACTCCAAAAGCTACAAAAATTCGAGGAAATTTTTTAGAGACATTATGGAACATGAGGAACCCAAATAAAGTATTTGTAGCTTATGATAATATAATTTGGAGCATCTAAAAATTATATTATGCTCACAGACAAGTGGAAACAAGCTGTAGAAAAAGTCAGAAAAATTCCCGAGAAGTTTATAGAGGTTGATTGACGGACGAGAAACTGAAATGAGTGATTTGGAGTACAAAGAAAATATTTTAGGAAACTCCCAATGAAAACTTGAACTAAGAAACAAGGAATTTTATTGAGAAAAAAATAAAGACGTGACGGAGAAGGAAGATCGACCTACTAGACGCGTTTTTAAAGACTTTGCTCGCTCTCAACACACAAGAATTAACAAGCAAACATCACATTAAACAATAGCCTGTCAAATTAGTTAAAAAAATTTAAAGATTCTCATTTTTTTCATTTTTTATAACTATTTGATACTATCATAAACTAAACTTGAGAAATTTTATCCAAATATTGAAACATTTATTTTATTTAGTGTTTCCTATGCACAATC
This sequence comes from Saccharum hybrid cultivar R570, assembly GCA_038087645.1. Classification (NCBI taxonomy): domain Eukaryota; kingdom Viridiplantae; phylum Streptophyta; class Magnoliopsida; order Poales; family Poaceae; genus Saccharum; species Saccharum hybrid cultivar. Next base: position 13,976,688 of record JAQSUU010000707.1, read on the forward strand.
TAAAATTGAAAATTTTGGGGTGTGACACCGTCCAAGAAGAAGCAGCCTTCCTTAGCGCTCTAGGCTTCTTTGCGCTCGTCGTGGCCTTAGACCGCTGCTTCCTCTCCTATGATGCGCTCCGGCTCGGCGATCGGCCCTGGATGGTGCATCTCACAGTCGTCACCAACGTCGTGCTCTTCGTGTTTGGGTGGCAGATGCACCTCACACCATTCTCCTACCTCCTGCCCATCCTCGCTAACGCTACATTATCGCGCATGCACAATTACGAGCGCGTCCTGCTCGCGGTCATGGCTGGTGTGTGCTTCTTGAGAGCTCCAACCAGTGTAGTGGATTTTTGGTGCCAAAGATACGATTTTTATTCCAAAATATGGCAGCCCAATGTAGCTCGTCGAAGTCATCGAAGGCCTTGGTGACGGTGAGCTTGACGGCGTCGCCCTGTCCTTGCTCGTGGAGCAGAACTTGTCCCCACTGTCATCCTCCGGGCTCGGCGCTGCTAGTTCCATGTCCTGACCACGCTTGCCCTAGCCATGCACGCTCGCTCGCAGGTCACAAGCTTGATGGACATAGATGACACTCCTTTGAAAGTTAATGGACCTCTCATGCATTTTACTCAAAAATTGATACTGGAACACTATCAGAAGCTTGTTACATATATGTAGTGTTTCGTTTTCCCTCTGAAGTGGATAAAAAGACCCTCAGTTCAAGCAAAACCAACTATATAAAAGGCTCTCAAGGTTCTTTACAGATACTGTTGGAATATGATCCGAATTATATCGTTGGTCTTGTGGGGATGCCTGGAGGGCCCACGGTTCGGTCATGTTTATTAGCGGATTTGTTTCCGTATTTAACTGCAGTCAGTCCGTCCTATAAATACATCTTGTAAGCCGCACGGGAAGAGCTGACGACTCATTGTATTCCCTGCATACTGTAAACTCTCTCCATATAGTGAAGATCGCCGGTTGGCGCCCGTGGTTTTTTCCCGCAAGGGTTTTCCACGTAAAATTTGTGTCTCGTGTTCGATCTTGATTTGCATTATTTACTAACAATTGGTATCTAGAGCCAGACACGAGATTGAGAAAAAAAGGTTAGGGTTTCAATCCCTGTTCTTTGCCGCCGCCGCCAGCGATTTGTTCCGTGCCGTCCAAACGGCGACACACGTTCCAGCGTCAGCGTGTGTCCACGGCGGACACGGCGGAGTTTTGGATCGAGTTCGTTTCATTCACACTGCGACGCAGAGAAGGCAAAGTTCTGGATCGAGTTCGTCTCGGTGCTGTCCGCTGTTGTCCGTCCAGAGATCGAGAAGGAGAAAGTCTGTACAAGACTGCTACACACTGCGCTCGTCAGGAAAAGCGATCTGAAGCAGGCAGTACTGGGTGATCACGTTTCTTGCATTAGTGCACGCGGATCGAGGAGGTGCCTTGTGTTACGTGAAATCTAATTGGGTGGTTTTGTGCTACGTGCACACGAGAATTCATACCAGAAGGTTTATTTCTTCAGTTTATTGCTGATCGTACCAGGCTGCAGGTTTCGGTTAGGGTTACACCTAAATTTCTGCAGATCATTATTCCTCTGGTTATTGCTATTATTTATTCACCATGTCTTCAGTGAAATATGATATTCCTCAACTGGATCGTGATACAAGGTTCGCTCTATGGCAAGTCAAGATGCGGGCTATTCTTACGCAGGCTGATGTTGATGATGCTCTTGATAAATTCGGTAACAAGGATTCTAAATCTTGAACCGATGATGAAAAGAAAAAGGATCGTAAGGCCTTGACTCAAATTCAGCTTCATCTTTCAAATAATATTTTGCAAGATTGTCTACAGGAGAAAACTGCAGCTGCTCTATGGCTCAAGTTAGAGTCAATTTGCATGTCTAAGGATTTGACAAGCAAGATGCATATGAAGATGAAGTTGTATTCGCACAAGTTGCAAGAGGGTGGTTTTGTGATTAACCATCTGACGGTCTTCAAGAAAATCGTTTCTGATCTACAGGCTATGGAGGTAGAATATGATGATGAGGATTTGGGTTTGATTCTTTTGTGCTCTTTGCCTAGTTCTTTTTCAAACTTCAGAGATACTTTATTATATAGCCATGATACGCTAACTCTTGATGAGGTCTGTGAGGCGTTGCATGCTAAGGAAAAGATGAAATTGATGGTGTCTTCTGAAGGTTCTGCTTCCAAAGGAGAAGCGTTGTCTGTTCGTGGGAGGACAGAAAATAAATCAAATAATGGCAATAGAGGCAAAAGTTCTAATCGTTACAAAGGCCGATCAAAGTCTCGAGGTAGAGGTGATAAATTCTGCAAGTATTGCAAGAAGGATAATCACTTTATCGAGGATTGTTTGAAATTGAAGAATAAAGAGAAGAGAACTGGCACATATAGAGAGAAAGGTAAACCCAATGATGAAGGTAATGCTTCTGTTGCTACTTCTAAGGCAGATTATTCTGATGGTGATTCGCTTGTTGCTTTTGCTGGATGTGCTAATAGTGATGATGAATGGATTCTTGATTCCGCTGCTTCTTTTCATATATGCACTAATAGAGATTGGTTTGTCACCTATGATTCTCTCCAAGGTGGAGGTTCTGTTAGATTGGGTGATAACAGTCCACGTGATATTGTTGGCATTGGTTCCATTCAGATTAAGATGCATGATGGCATTGTTAGAACATTGGCTGACGTGAGGCATATTCCTAGCATGAGCAAGAATCTTATTTCTCTCAGTACTCTTGATGCTAAAGGGTACAAGTACTCCGGTGGAGATGGAGTATTAAAGGTGTCTAAAGGTTCTCTCATTGTGATGAAAGGTGAATTAAAATCTCCAAATTTGTACCGTCTTTGTGGTACTACAATTACAGGTGATGCCGCTATAATTACCAATTCATCATCTAATTCTGATGCTACTGATCTTTGGCATAAGCGTCTTGGACATATGAGTGAGCAAGGCTTGCATGAATTGTGCAAGAGAGGACTTCTTGATGAACATAGCATCAGTAAGTTAAAGTTTTGTGAGCATTGTGTGTTTGGCAAACACAAGAGGGTGTCATTTAATATCTCTACACATAAAAGTAAAGGTATTCTTGATTATGTGCATTCTGATTTATGCGGACCGTCTCGTAAGCCTTCTTTTGGTGGTTCTCGTTATATGTTGACAATCATTGATGATTATTCTCGTAAGGTATGGTCTTATTTCTTGAAGCATAAATCAGAAGCATTTTCAGCATTTAAAGAGTGGAAGATTATGATTGAAAATCAAACTGAAAAGAAGGTTAAAAAGCTTCGCACTGATAATGGGATGAAATTCTGTTCTAATGAGTTTAATGCATATTGCAAGTCTCAAGGCATTGTTAGGCACTACACTATTCCTTATACGCCTCAACAGAATGGTGTAGCTGAGCGAATGAACAGAACTATCATCTCCAAGGCCCGTTGCATGTTGTCTAATGCTGGCTTGAATAGGCGTTTTTGGGCTGAAGCCGCTTCCACTGCTTGCTATCTTATTAACCGTTCACCCTCTATTCCTCTTGATAAGAAAACTCCAATTGAGGTGTGGTATGGTTCTCCAGCTGATTATTCACAATTGAGTTTTTGGTTGTACTGCTTATGCTCACGTTGATAATGGTAAATTGGAGCCTAGAGCTGTTAAATGCATTTTTATTGGTTATCAACATGGTGTTAAAGGTTATAAATTGTGGAATCCCCAGACTCAGAAGGTTATGCTTAGCAGGAATGTTATCTTTAATGAGACTGTTATGTTTGTTGATAATCCTTCTGTTGATGCTCCTATTGAGGGAGAGAAAATAAGTGTGCAGGTGGAGCACTTAATTGATTCACCAGATGTTGATAATGCTATTGTCCAAGATGCACCGATTGCTGAAATTTCTCCAATTGTTGATGATTCTTCTATTGCTGAGCATTCTTCTCCAGTTGTGCAGTCTCCACAACGTTCTATTGCTGTTGATAGGTCCAGAAGACAGCCAAAGCCTGTTAAAAGGTATATTGAAGAATGCAATGTTGCTTATGCTATGAGTGTTGTAGAAGAGATTGAAGGTAATTCAGAACCTTCTAATTATTCTAAGGCTATTACTTCTGCTGATCGCAACAATTGGATGACCACTATGCAAGATGAGATGGAGTCACTTGAAAAGAATGGTACATGGAATTTAGTAAAATTGCCCAAGAATAAAAAGCCTGTCCGTTGCAAATGGATTTATAAAAGAAAGGAGGGTATTTGTCCTAGTGAACCAGCAAGGTATAAAGCGAGGTTGGTTGCTAAAGGCTATAGCCAGATTCCAGATATTGATTATAATGATGTCTTTTTCCCAGTTATTAAGCATAGTTCTATTCGCACTTTGCTTAGTATTGTTGCCATGCATGATTATGAACTTGTGCAACTTGATGTTAAAACTGCATTCTTACATGGGGAGTTGGAGGAAGACATTTATATGAACCAACCTGAAGGTTTTGTTATTCCTGGAAAAGAAAACCTTGTGTGTAGACTAAAAAAATCTCTTTATGGTTTGAAGCAGTCTCCTAGGCAATGGTATAAGAGGTTTGACTCATTTATGCTCTCTCGTGGCTTTAAGCGGTCTGATTATGATAGCTGTGTTTACTTGAAGATTGTTAATGGCTCAGCTATTTATTTGCTTCTTTATGTTGATGATATGTTAATTGTTGCTAAAGAAAAATCAGAAATAGCTAAACTGAAGGCACAATTGAGTAAAGAATTTGAGATGAAGGACTTAGGTGCAGCTAAGAAAATTCTTGGTATGGAAATTACTAGAGATAGAAAATCTGGTAAATTATACCTCAGTCAACGAGGTTATATTGAAAAGGTTCTTCGTCGCTTTAATATGCATAATTCAAAACCAGTGAGTACTCCATTAGCTACACATTTCAGATTATCATCAGATTTATGTCCACAGTCAGATCATGAGATTGAGTACATGTCTAGAGTTCCATATTCCAGTGCAGTTGGTTCTCTTATGTATGCCATGGTTTGTTCTCGTCCTGATTTATCTCATGCATTGAGTGTTGTCAGTAGATTCATGACTAATCCTGGTAAGGAGCATTGGAGGGCTGTTCAATGGATTTTCAGATATTTGCGAGGTACTTCTAATGCCTGTTTGCAGTTTGGAAAATCTAGAGATGGACTTGTTGGTTATGTTGATTCTGATTTTGCTGGTGATTTGGATAAGAGGAGATCTCTCACGGGTTATGTTTTCACCATTGGTGGTTGTGCTGTTAGCTGGAAAACATGTTTGCAGTCCACTGTTGCTCTGTCTACAACAGAAGCTGAATATATGGCTATTTCTGAAGCTTGTAAAGAAGCTATTTGGTTGAGGGGTTTATACTCTGAACTTTGTGGGGTTACTTCTTGTATTACTATACATTGTGATAGCCAGAGTGCTATTTGTCTGACTAAAGATCAGATGTTTCATGAAAGGACCAAGCACATTGATGTGAGATATCATTTTATTCGAGGTGTCATTGCTGAAGGTGATGTTAAAGTATGCAAGATAAGTACTCATGATAATCCCGCTGATATGTTGACAAAGCCAGTTCCTGGAGCTAAGTTTGGGCTATGCTCAAGCTTAGTTGGCATTACAAATTAAGTCCTAGTGACTTTTGGCGCCGGTGATTATTTATTATTGAAGTGAGTTGATTGATGATACTTCATTCACTACAAGATGGAATTCGTCTCAAGGTGGAGTTTGTTGGAATATGATCCGAATTATAACGTTGGTCTTGTGGGGACGCCTGGAGGGCCCACGGTTCGGTCATGTTTATTAGCGGATTTGTTTCCGTATTTGACTGCAGTCAGTCCGTCCTATAAATACATCTTGTAAGCCGCACGGGAAGAGCTGACGACTCATTGTATTCCCTGCATACTGTAAACTCTCTCCATATAGTGAAGATCGCCGGTTGGCGCCCGTGGTTTTTTCCCGCAAGGGTTTTCCACGTAAAATTTGTGTCTCGTGTTCGATCTTGATTTGCATTATTTACTAATAGATACGTCTAAAAAAAGGTTCTTTACAGATAGTATTATTATTTTTTGTCGATAGGACTCTCAGTCGATAGAATGTGGTTGGCAGTAGCTATTTATACATATTGTTGCGAGTGAGAGCAAAGATAGCAGCACCAACCATGTAATAATGTGTGTACGTGCAAGGGTCAGGACAAAACTATAGATTTATACATAAACGATTCTACCAGTTGGGCAACAACGTTAGATGAGCATTCCGCTCGCTATATAAGAGGAGCGTTCACAAGCTAATAAGGCTGTGCATCCGTTCACAAGCTAATAAGGCTGTGCATCTTCTGCCCGGCTGTAACTGTATGTACTCTTCCTTTGACGATCTTAACTATTCTGTCTTAATTTGGGTTCTCACTAACTATTAATATAACATAATATGGTATTTCCCCTCTTGCCATGCGTTACTCCTGATATATATGCTAAGATAGCTTTTACTTTGTGTATGATGTGTTCATTATTCTAGCTAGCTACTGTTGATTGTTTCACTCTTTTGTTTGCAAATCTTTCACTCTGTGTCATGTGTTCATTATTGCTGCAGATTCAGCTACCTTGACGTACGTACGGTTGGAGCATGGAACCTGCAGAAGCATGGAGTCGACCTTGCGAGTTGCAGCTGGCGAACTACTGGACCCACGAAGAACAACCAGCTGCTGGCCTCCCTTTGGAGTATGCGTCCATGGACATCTTAGGTGACTGCAGCCTCCAAGCATATGTGCCTGAATCAAGCGGAGGGCAGCAACTGCCTGATGAGTACTACTACTACTGTTCTTCAAGCTCACTACATAACGACTGGTCGTCGGCTGAGGTCATTCATGGACAGAATAGGCAGGTAATGGAAGAGATCCCTAGCAAGCATCATCAGGTTGTTGATTTGCAGAATGAAGAAACTAAGATCTCTAACGACAGTCGTGCTAGTCCTGTGTTCAAGCAAGTATCGCACGCGTTTAAGGCTGATATCGACACCAAGGAAAAAAAGATGCATAGGTACCCAGCTAGCCTTCGAGGTCTCGATGAATCACTTACCATGCCGAGGATCGTGGCCATCGGCCCCTACCATCACCACCATCCCCACCTCAAGCAGGCGGAGAAGGTGAAGCACATGGCCGCCATACGCTGTGTCATGGAATCAGGCCACCTACTGGAGGAGGTGTATGACGCGGTTGTCTCAGCCGCGGACGATGTCCGCCGCCTCTACGAGAAGGATGTGATGGAAGGTATCGGCTATGACGACTTCCGACACATGATGTTCTTTGATGCTTGCTTCTTGGTGCAGTACATGCTTATGCGGAGTGGCAATGACATAGATCAGAGCTTACACGGTTTCTTGAGCCCTAACCGCATCGACATCCAACATGACGTCACGCTGCTTGAGAACCAGCTCCCCTGGCAGGTGGTGGAGACACTCATGAGGTTCAGACGTGTGCCATATTTGCTGATCTTCATCATTAGTTTCAGGAGCTTTCTGCAGGACCATGACCATGAGGATTTTTCCCCAGACAAAGAGAATGGGTGGTATGATATAGACTACAAACCACCACATCTCCTTGGCCTCTTCCGGCACTACATTGTAGGAACAAGCGACGATGATACTAATAAGCACTCCAACATGGAACCCGAGAAGGTATCATTTTCCGCCAGTGCCATGGAGCTTGCCAAGATTGGCATCACGCTCAAAGCCAAGAATACGACGGAGCTCATTCGCATGGGCCTAGAGGAAGGCACTCTCTTGGCCGAGCTCTCAGTACCACCTCTGTGCCTGGACCGTAACCGTGCAAGCTACCTCGTCAACATGGCGGCTCTCGAGCTGTGCACGGTACAAAGTTTTGGAGCAGCACCAGTTGAAAAGTCGGCTGTCTGCTCCTACCTCCTCCTCCTGGCCATGTTGGTATACAAGGAGGAGGACGTGGACGAGCTACGGGCGAGGGGTCTCCTGGAGGGAGGAGGAGGGCTCACCAACCAGGAGGCACTCCGCTTCTTCACCAGCCTCCAGGGTCTGCGCCTCGGGAAACGCTACTACCTCATCATGGTAGAGGTCATGAAATACAAGAAAAAGAGGCGGATGCGGACAAATTCCTACGCTTGTCTTTACCGTTATAGGAAAAACATCTTCCAGGTCGTATCGGGCGTTGTTGTGCTTGTCACTATCCTTACTTCAATTCTCACTTTGTTGCCCCACAAATGATGCGAGGTGTTCTATTCTATATGTATGGTTTAATTGTTAATTTTTGCTTGGTAGCTATAAGATTCCCTGCATGTGTCTGAACGCAGTTTTGCAATAAGTGTTGGCTCCATATCTTAATCTTCTGATTTACTACGAGATAGTGTGTTGCATTGTGACAATATTGTAGCTGTCCATTTGCCACCATGGCATAGATCGGGATTTGTAAAGGATCTGGCTAGCTAGCACTCGATCGTTTCTCTGACTCCCAACACCCGATTTTTTTTCACTGTTCATCTTCCTCCTTGCCCCCGCTGCCGCCCACCGCCCTGCCGCGGCGGCCTCCTTCTTCCCCTCTGCCGTCCTTCTGCGGCGTGCTTATATGTCACAAGATCTTTTTCCGCCTAGCCCATTTCAATATTTTTCATTTTCAGCCCAGTATTTATTTGGGTATCATTCAAGGCCCACAAAACCGCCTAAACAATCCAAGATAACAAATGTAGGCCTGACAATATATTCCTTTCATGACTAAATCCACTAGTTCAGAGGTCATACATCAACATATTCATTACATTCATCTAGATATACACACTATGTCTAGATGCATAGCAAAAGTAATGTATCTAGAAAAACCAGCGTCTTATAATCTGGAACAGAGGGAGCAGTAAGTTAAAATTGGGCTGCTAGCTATTAAACTGTGTAGTTGCACGAAGAAAACAAATTGCTGTACTATTTGATTTTGTAGTAACTCAGTATTTGCTAGCTAAGTAGGTTGAATTTTTTTTCTACTCAAGATGTGGGGATCTCTAACAAAGCTTGACCTTAATATACTCAATCTACAAGCACCACAGCCTAACAGATTGGATCTTGAATGTAATCTAATCAGCTCAAAGATGATATGAATTGAATAATTAACAAAGACATGATGACCTAAAGAAAACAGACATACGTACAACGGTTGTCACCATCGATCAATATGGAACCTTCTCTTTAGCTATTTATTATATAGTGGTTGATACAATATAATATGATTGGTGGTAGCTGTAATCTTGTGGTGAGTGAGAATTGAGTCGGTATATACGTCCATGCATTAGTATAGTGGAGGACGGATGAAAAGTTAGGTATAGCGTAGCTGTCAAATCAAACGATGAGCTGCAGTCCACGATACCTAGGCTAATGGAACTGAAATGCTATAGAACAACATCTGGCGTAGTCAAGGTGTGGCCCTTGCCATGCTAAAGCTCCACCCTGAGACCAAGTGTGTTTATGTTGTCATAACCTAAGTGTGCAATGTAAGATGTTGCCGTTCTGCCCCAACTTCAATTTGATTGGGGTATATTTGGTGAGATAGATTCAAACATTACAATTTCCACACTAACATTCTCACCTTGATTTGATCATAGTGTGTCCTTGTGCCTGAATTATATATTGTCCTATTCAAATACACGCATATAAATCTTTGCTTTCTAGTCAAATTAATACTGAATTTGAACTCCTGAAGACTACCAGCAGTCTACAGGCCTGATGAACTATAGAACCATGACAAACATTCCTCATCGTGAATGCGCCCTTTCATCTTTTTTAGATAATGAAATAAAGTTCCAGCCTCTACCATCCGAAGATGACACATAGCTGATAGTGAAGACACAACCAAAGCCATAAGGCTCACACTTGCACATCCACGAGAGATAAAGGAGCAACAAGAAACGAGGTTCATCCCATCTGGCGAGCATGGCAAACAAAGGAAACAAACTAAACATCGATACAATTCCTAAAGTTCCATCAAAACATCGAAAAGATCGCCATGATCAAAGTCTCCCAGATTCTGCAAGCGTTCTTAAACAGGGGTTGCTCCTCCTTACGCAGCAGGCACCATTGTCGGATCCAGTAAGTCGCCCTGAAAATGACCTGTATAGAAGTATTTGATTCAGCTTTGTTAAATACCATATCATTTCTATTCAACCATAACATCCAACGTACTGCAGATGCGAGCTTTCATCTATGAGCTCGTGTTCTCGATATAGTGATTATTTAGTTGTTATGGTTTTAACTTTCCCATAAAGCTGAGCTAGTAGTATGGGCTTGGATATATTAATTTTATTATCCAAAAAAGGCCAAGGATTCTCTATGTTGTACCTACCGCTTTCAGTGTAAAGTAATGAAGGTGCGTGCTTCTTTGCATGCATGCTACGTGCATCCACACCTTTCTGCATTATAAAGAATTCACAAATGCTGAGCGGCCTGAGCTTCGACCTAGCTAGCTAGTTTGTATATATGTGAACCGTAAAATTTATATTTAGGTTCTGGATAATCTATCTAGAAATCAGTTTAGTAGCGCCTGCTACGTGGAGGCCGGTGTCAAATATGTGATTTAACATATTTACATTCACACCTGGTATCTAATTTTAGTTTCACATTGACTGTGATGAAAAGAGTTGTATATATATATTGCCGGCGAGAAGAGTCGTTGGTGTTGTTGCGTGTCTGGCGACCATCAGGAGGCAACGCAGCTATATAAGCTGCAGGACCGAAGAGAATAGGCCGCGAACATATAACAGAATAGCTATAGAACATTAGCTGTAGAAGTAGTTGTTCTAGCGGATTCATCCGCTCCTGTACCCAACCATTATTCTGTTCGCAATAAAGCTCACGATTATCCCCAAATGGCATCCACCGCCTACCTAGTTCACCACATAACATGTGGAGAAAACAATACTTAAAATCCTGAAATACTTATTGAAACAAGAAATGTATAAGGCAGGACTTTAACGGTAGTGTATTTGGGCCTTTTTTAATGCAGTAATTTCACATGAATCATGCAGGAACAAATAAATTTTCCCGCATTCCAAGTAGGCCCTAAATATTTTAACTTATCTGACAACCAATTCCTATGCATTCATCGTGTAGAGAAAATTAATGAAAAGTAGCCAGCATGGCGCAGATATGCAGTTAGCCCTTCCTTTTTTTTCAATCTCTCCCATCTAGTCCCACTCCAACGTGCTGGTTGCAGGGGCTCCAACAGCAGTGGCTCTTGGGGCAAAAAGCACCTCCATCTGTACCATGAAGAGCTCGGTGGGGATGCGGACGAGTAGTGGCCGAAACAGCAACCACAACAGCAGCCAATGGCTCTTGACTAGTATGACGACACGATTGGGTCGGGAGACAGCAATTGAGGGTGTGGTGCTAGCGGGCAGGGGTGAGGGGTTTGTGCCACTGGAGTGGATGGAGAGATGTTGGCCGGGATGGTGCCGGTGGTCATGAGGATGGGCGACTCTGATTGTTGCCGCAGCCACTCAATGATCCTGACATCAAACTTGTGGCCGAGCTAGCTCGCGGGTGAGTTGAAACACCCAGGTCGAGCATAGCGTCTCCGAATCAGCCGTCCGCACCCATCAACCGTGGTGTGCTGGTCTCTGCGCCTTACACAACCACCCCGCCATACTCATGCTCGCTATGACCCCAGCTGCCAGCTGGGCTCCTATTGCGATGCCCACCCAGGTCCACCCCACGGCTACCGCCTTCGTGCCCAAGCCCAAGGCCAGACCGTCCCCCGCCTCCCCACGGGTGGTGCTTCCCTCCCATTATCGCGACACCAAGCCCATTGTGGTCCTCGCGCTTGTGCCGTCCAAGAAGAAGAAGAAGCCTTCCTTAGCGCTCTAGGCTTATTTGCACTCGTCGTGGCCTTAGACAGCTGCTTCCTCTCCTATGGTGCGCTCTGGCTCGGTGATCGGCCCTGGATGGTGCATCTCACAGTCGTCGCCAACGTCGTGCTCTTCGTGTTTTGGGTGGCAGATGCACCTCATCACACCATTCTCCTACCTCCTGCCCATCCTCGCTAACGCTACATTATCGCGCATGCACAATTACGAGCGCGTCCTGCTCGCGGTCATGGCTGGTGTGTGCTTCTTGAGAGCTCCAACCAGTGTAGTGGATTTTTGGTGCCAAAGATATGATTTTTATTCCAAAATATGGCAGCCCAATGTAGCTCGTCGAAGTCATCGAAGCCCTTGGTGACGGTGAGCTTGACGGCGTCGCCCTGTCCTTGCTCGTGGAGCAGAACTTGTCCCCACTGTCATCCTCCGGGCTCGGCGCTGCTAGTTCCATGTCCTGACCACGCTTGCCCTAGCCATGCACGCTCGCTCGCAGGTCACAAGCTTGATGGACATAGATGACACTCCTTCGAAAGTTAATGGACCTCTCATGCATTTTACTCAAAAATTGATACTGGAACACTATCGGAAGCTTGTTACATATATGTAGTGTTTCGTTTTCCCTCTGAAGTTGATATAAGGACCCTCAGTTCAAGCAAAACCAACTATATAAAAGGCTCTCAAGGTTCTTTACAGATACGTCTAAAAAAAAGGTTCTTTACAGATAGTATTATTATTTTTTGTCGATAGGACTCTCAGTCGATAGAATGTGGTTGTCAGTAGCTATTTATACATATTGTTGCGAGTGAGAGCAAAGATAGTAGCACCAACCATGTAATAATGTGTGTACGTCCAAGGGTCTGGACAAAACTATAGATTTATACATAAACGATTCTACCAGTTGGGCAACAACGTTAGATGAGCATTCCGCTCGCTTGAGGATGGACTCAGATTCGGTGACTTGCCTCAAGCAAGTCACAACGTAGCTTTCGGCCATCTATCCACCGTCCAAACACCATCGTACGGCTTAAAAAAAATTGCATCAATCTCTCGTACCAAATCCTCACGCTCGCGTCGTCGCAGCTCTCCCGCGAGCGCCGCTGCCGGCCCTCCCGCGCTGCGCAGCCTGCGCTCCCGTGCCGCAAGCCGCCACAGCGCTCCTTGACGTGCACCGCCACAGCCCTCCCGCGCCTCCTCGGAGGGGCCGGAAGCCGCGCCGGCCAGGGGAAGATGAAGCGTCCGCCGACGGCCAGGGGAAGATGAAGCCTCCACCGAGAGTGTCTCCATCAGTGCGCCACCTTGGAGGCTAGGGAGGTCCTTGCTGCCATGGTGGGAGATGGACTGGTGTGACATGCTGCCACCATGGTTTCTGATGGCGTACCCATGTTCGTGTAGTTAGCTTCTGTATAGAAATCACTTCCTGTATATACGGCAGATTCTTCAGGTTTAAATGGTGAAATCAAAGAGGCCTCGTTTTGAGGTATTGCGTTGACAAAACTTATGAAGTACTGGAATCTGAAAATGAATGATTTTGTTCCTATTGATGTATGCTTGATCTGTGTTTGGAGATCCCATTTCTTAATCAAGAACAAGACTTTGGAACATCTCTAAGTTCAGTTGGAGATGGAACACTCTTTTCACTGACGACAAAAATACATCAGACTTGCACACAAACAAAGTCATTTTGACAAGCACACACACTACGGGAAACAGATCCTTTGCCGAGAGGGATTATCTTTGCCGAGGGCAAAAACACGGGCACTCGGCAAAGAGGTCTTTGCCGAGAGCCGGGCTCTCGGCAAAGAGACGCTCTTGGCAAAGATCTGTTTGAACGCCCGTCGGCAAATTTGTTCTTTGCCGAGAGCCAAGCTCTCGGCAAAGGTCAGCTCTCGGCATAGGCGTCATTTGCCGAGGGCCCGGCTCTCGGCAAATAAGGCCCTCAGCAAAGGACCAACGAGCCTAACCGCCGTCAGTCTTTGCCGACGGTCCTCAGTTAGGCTCTCGGCAAAGAGCTCTTTGCCCAGAGGCCTTTGCCGAGGGCTATTTCTGGGCTCTCGGCAAAGAATTTATTTTTTTTTTATTTTCACATCTATTTTTTTTGATAGCATGTTACAATACTAATATTTTAATTTTTAAAATTGGACACATTTTTAATGCTTTTTACTATATATTTTGAGTTTAGTTCATTTATTTACATTTCTCCGAAAAATGCAAGTTTGAACTGCAGGTGCATACAATAGTGAAACTTAGCGATTCAAAAAAAGATATTGATGATATTGATTGTATTTTGAGACCAAATCCAGGAGCACTCATGAAATTTCAAACATCTCGCGCACGGAACATGGCGACAAACTTTGCGATGAAGTGTATTTTAATTATATAAAATACAAACAACTTCTGAAAATCAAGAAACTTGACGACACGTCTTGAAATCACATGTGGAGGCTAGGATAAAAATTTGAAAACGTTTTCGCGCATGTTGCAAACTAAACTGGTTATAAACCTAGACATCTCACGTGCAATAACAGTGATCAACAAAAGGAGATGTCTAGGTTTCTAACCCTCGTATGGGGCAACGTGCGTGAAACATTTTTAAATTTTTATCCTAGCCTCCACATATGATTTTAAGACGTGCCGTCAAGTTTCATGATTTTCGGAAGTTGTTTGCATTTTATATAATTAAAATACACTTCATCGCAAAGTTTGTCGACATGGTCCGTGCGCGAGATGTTTGAAATTTCATGAGTGCTCCTGGATTTGGTCTCAAAATACAATCAATATCATCAATATCATTTTTTGAATCGCTAAGTTTCAATATTGTATGAACCTGCAGTTCAAACTTGCATTTTACGGAGAAATGTAAATAAATAAACTAAACTCAAAATATATAGTAAAAAGCATTAAAAAAGTGTCCAATTTTAAAATTAAAATATTAGTATTGTAACATGCTATCAAAAAAATAGATGCGAAAACAAAAAAAAATAAAATTCTTTGCCGAGAGCCCAGAAATAGCCCTCGGCAAAGAAATTTCTTAAGAAAGTGCAAAAAAAAAAGAGGAAAAACCTTTGCCGAGAGCCGGATCGGGGGCTCTCGGCAAAGAAAATGTAAAAAAACCTTTGCCGAGAGCCAGATCGGGAGCTCTCAGCAAAGAAAATGCAAAAAACAATTTGCCAAGAGCCAGATCAGGGCTCTCGGCAAAGAAAATGCAAAAAAAACTTTGACGAGATCTAGATCGGGGGCTCTCGGCAGAGAAAATGAAAAAAAAAAAAACGACGTTGCCGCCGCTCTCTAATCCCGTTGGCGCCTCTCCGATTTTTCCCTCACCGCCGCCACACTCTTCTCGGTCCCCCGCTTCTGCCCGAGAGTGTGACCCGGCGGTTCGCCAGCGCGGCGCCCCGGCGCACCCCACCCCCGGCGGCTCCTCGGCGCCCCACACGCGCCCCCCCTACGGATCCCCGGTGGCCCCCAGCGCGGCGGCCCGGCGGCCCCCACCCCTGGCGGCTCCTCAGCGCCCCACACGCGCCCCCCCTGAGGATCCCCGGCGGCCCCCACGCGCACGCTCGGCTGCTCCCCGGCGCACACGGCGTGCACCACCGGCTGCTCCCAGGCGCCCCTGGTGCGCCCCCTCCCTAGCGGCTCCCCGGCACGGCCCCCCGGCGGCTCCCCAACTCCCCCGGCTGCCGTCCCCCGAGCAGCCCCAGCGCCCCCGGCCGACGACCGCCGAGCAGCCCCGGCACGAGCAGCCCCCAGTGCCAGGGCGGCGCTTCAACAGTCAGTTCCTCCCGCGATTCGCGACTACTTCCCCAGGCCCCCATCCATTGATACAGGGAGCAACCACATATCAGTAAGTTCACGACCTTGCTCTCTTGTTTTGTTTTTTTTTGTTCTCTGTAGCTAAGGCTCAAGATTCAGACTTGAGGGCGTAGCAGATGTGTATGCCCTCAGATAGGAATGAATGAAAACTAGAGGAGCGAATAGGAACTGATGACCGGGAGAAGTACATGAAGTATTACGTAAAAGCTAAAATATGCAGTCGAAAATAGCCTACTACACAGCATTATGTAAACACTGAAATGTGGATTTGAAAATTGTGGCAGTTAATTAAATCTGTGTAGAATGGGACTCGGCAGCGAGGCATGCGTAATACAAAGAAATAATGAGGCTAATAGCAGGCTGCAGTTACAGCATCACACAACATGTAAATGCATTATTGTGGAATGTTCCTACAAAAGGAAACCAAAAGCATAGATCAGTTTATTGTTGAAGGAAATGTAAGGCTGCATAAATTTGTAGTAGCCCGTATTGCAATAAAAATGGTAAGAAAGGGACCATATGTTAGCAAAAATTCCTAGCATATGCAATAGTAATGTATACATGTTGGAAAGAACATTTCGATTCCCAAAAAAACGAAGCTGAACACAGGAAACTGAAAGGTATAGAAAGTAACTGTAGACACATATGTGGAAAAGTAATCGAAGTGAACCTCAGAAATGAAGCAGCAGAATAGATGCAGCCACATCCGTGCACATTCCGTAGTGCAACCGGTTGTCACTTCCCACTGTAAATCGGATAGATGCATAGATAATCAGAAGTTTAGATGGATAGGCAAGGAAATCTAGAAACCTACAGAAGCTCCTATAAGACAATTGATTGGCTGGTACATAGCCAAATAAATTTTATTGGAACGCTTGATGGACCTTACCTGGATAGGCAACAGCTGCTTTGCTATGTTCAGGGAAGTCACATTATAACCAGCATTGTTATTCTCATTTGTCTTGGGATTGCGTTCCTAAAGAATAGTAGTGGGAGCAGAAAGACTGTTATACCTGATGTTTTGGGCAAGCTATCTGATTTGGATCTGTTGATGGGGCACTTACGGTTTCCAATTTGTGTGTATGCTGCAAAACAAAGAACTGTGATGAATGTAGTGTAAACAGCAACAGCGACGAAGATCAATAGGCCTGAAGATCAATGGACATTAAAAAAACTTACATGAGGTGATACAGGTATCTGCACTTGCATTGGCATGGAAGCTGGCTCTGTAATCTGAACCAATAGGATGAGAATTATCTAGTAAGCAAAGTATCATTTTTTGCATAGCCAGGTAAGGAGATGAGAAGCGGCAAAAAAACCACTATAGGAAAAAGTGCTTAAACAATATCTAACACAATAGATGAACGGTGAATAAATATGTATATAAATATATACATGTATAAATATGTATATAAATATGTTTGCTGTTTTTTCATTGTGCTATCCTGAACGAATGACTGAAATACAATTGCAGGTCAGGAGTCCACCGCACATCGACTCACCAGTCGCCATTGCCCCACTAGGTTGACTCCACCGCCACCCAAGGTATAAATAGCCTCTCTTCCTTATCATTGTCGTAGATCGGTGTAACCTAGTTAGGAGTCTTCCATCCGAAAGAGATATGGTTGCAAGTATATAGATCTCTGCATATGTAAAACCGTATCTGTTTCGGATTGTCCACGTTTTTTTGGACAGCCCGCGGATGCGTATATGAGGTTAGTTTCCATGGTCTGCTCCGATCCGAGACAGAGTTTCGGTATCACCTCCTTGTTGTTCTTCGGATACACACTCTCCTTGCCAGGACGTGTATCTGGAGAACAGCAGGGAGGTGCTGCCGAAATTTTGTCTTGGATCGGAGTAAAACATGGAAACTAACCTCGTCTACGCATCCGCGGGTGGGAGTAGGACCTATCCTCACCTATTAGATAGTAGGAACACCACGTAGATGCAGTTGATAGTTACAGCCATTGTTGATATCTATTTTAGAGGATGGATGACCGTGAGTGGATGTACACGGGATATAGAAGTCAGAGTGATTTCAGAACTGAATGGGGGCAGAAGACAGAGGCTTTCCTGGACCGTGCATTCAGCAGCGGTGAGAGTCTAGTGCTTGTAATGAAGTGTCCCTGCAGCAAGTGTGCAAACATGAAATGGTAAAAGAAGAACACAATGGGTATACATCTTCAGAAGCATGGCTTTACGCCGGACTATACCCGGTGGATCCACCATGGTGAAGCCCACAGGATGAGAGAGGAGGTGGTGAGACGACGCCTCGAGCATGTTGATGATGATGGCGGGGTTGCGGACTGGGTAGATGACTTTCAACAAGCACAGATCCTTGATGGACGTGCGAATGAGATGGAGGCAGCCGCAAAGGCGTTCTACGAGATGATGTCTTCGGCGCAGATACCCCTTCACGATCGGACAACGGTTTGTAAACTCGATGCCGTTGGACACGTGATGGCATTCAAGGCCGAGATCAACATGAGTCGACAAGCCTTCGATGGTATGTTGGCCTTGTTTGGTAGCATGCTTCCGGCGGGCCACGCTATGCCAACTAGCCTGTACGAGTGCCAGAAACTCCTTTGATGGACTCAAGATGCCATACGAACAGATACATGCTTGTCCGAAAGGTTGTGTCCTCTTTAGGAAGGAACATGAGCATGAAAAGTATTGTCCAAAGTGCAACTCCTCCAGGTACCTAGAGGTAGACACTGGGGATGGCAATAAGATGCAGCTTACCGTCTCGATGAAAATCCTACGGTACCTCCCGTTCTTACCGAGGATCCAACGACTATATACGAGTGAGGAGTTCGCTAAACAGATGACGTGGCACAAACAGGGCAAACGGTACAATCCTAAAAAGATGGTACATCCGTCTGATGGTGAAGCATGGAAACACTTCGATGCCATTCATCATGAGAAAGCTTCAGAGGCTCGTAACGTACGTGTTGCTCTGGCAACTGATGGGTTCAATCTTTATGGTTTGATGGCTGCCCCGTATACATGTTGGCCTGTGTTCGTCATCCCCCTCAATCTCCCCCCGGGCGCCGCCTTTCAATGTCAGAATGTGTTCGTGTCGTTGATAATTCCTGGACACCCGGGGAAGATGATGGGTGTCTTCATGGAGCCTCTGATTGATGAATTGGTCAGTGCTTGGGAGGATGGGGTTTGGACATATGACCGAGCTACAAAGACCACTTTCAAAATGCACGTTTGGTACTAGTACTCCATCCATGACTTCCTAGCATATGGGATATTCTGCGGTTGGTGTGTTCACGGGAAATACCCATGTCCAATTTGTAAGGACAAGCTGAGGTTTATTTGGCTCAAGGGTGGCAAGTATTCATCGTTCGACAAACATCGTCAATTCCTCCCTCCCGACCATCCATTCAGGCAAGACACCGTGAACTTTATGAAAGGTGTCATAGTGAAAGAGATGGCACCACAGATGATGACTGGTCCTAAGGTTCATGCTCGGATAGATGCTCTCGTAGAGAAAGAAGCAGGTGGTGGCTTCGTGGGATACAGCGAGGACCATATGTGGACTCATAAGTCGGGCTTGACAAGGCTCCCCTATTTTGATGACCTTCTTGTGCCACATTACATTGATGTCATGCATACAGAAAAGAATGTCGCCGAGGCACTCTGGGAACACTCATGGACACTGAAAAGTCAAAGGACAACCCTAAGGCTAGAGTGGATCTGGTAGAGTTGTGCAATAGACCACTTCAAGAGATGTGTGCTCCTAGAGCCGGCAAGAATTGGAAAAGGCCTAAGGCCGATTTTGTCCTGGCCCCTGGACAAAGGAGGCAAGTACTCGAATGGATGCAGACGCTAATGTTCCCTGATGGTTATGCAGCGAATCTGAGGAGGGGAGTGAACTTAACTACTCTCCGAGTGAAATGGATGAAGAGTCATGACTTCCACGTATGGATTGAGCGGCTTCTCCCGACGATGGTTCGAGGCTTTGTCCCTGAGCACATGTGGACAGTGCTGGCAGAGTTGAGCTACTTCTTTCGCTAGCTCTATGCCAAGGAGTTATCTCAGACCGTGATTGCTGATTTGGAAAAAATGGCACCTGTCTTGCTCTGCAAATTAGAGAAGATCTTTCCACCCAGCTTCTTCAATCCGATGCAACATCTGATATTGCACCTCCCGTATGAGGCACAAATGGGGGGCCCTGTGCAGTTCACTTGGTGCTATCCAATGGAGAGAATCCTAAAGACTCTTCGAAAAAAGTGTAAAAACAAAGGCAAAATTGAGGCTTCCATTGCAAGTGCAGTCACTATGCAGGAGGTGTCAAACTTCACAACATTGTATTATTCTGAGAACCTCCCAAGTGTGCATAATCCACCTCCTCATTACAATGCAGATGAAAATGACACAAACCTCAGCCTTTTCTGAGGGCAACTTGGAAAGGCAGGTGCATCGACCAATAAGCTCTTGACAAATGTGGAGTGGCGCAAAATCATGCTATATTTGCTGACCAAGCTTGAAGAGGTGGACCCATATATTGCGTAAGTCCTCAATAAACTTTTTTCAATAATTCCCCACTACTGTACATCCAACCCTCGTGTTTGTCGTTACAGGGAATTCATTCATGAGTATTGGCCCCATTCAAGGGATCCAACCCTAGTGGAATATGATACCCTTCTTTCAAATGGTGCGGTACAAGGGAGCCCCGATTTCATTTCTTGGTTCAAAACCAAGGTACTGTCCAATTTCCTTCTGTTTTGTTGTTGCTTGTACGTTTGATTAATATAACGATGTATCCTGCTTGAAATTTCAGGCCCGAACCGATGTGTCTATCAGTCCCGAGTTGAGAAAGGTTGCCAGAGGCTGTGACCAAAGGGTCAAGTCATTGTCCGCTTATGACGTGAATGAATATCGATTTCACACAGCAAGCTACGAGCGGCGGCGACCCAATCGAAGAACCACAAATAGCGGGGTTTTTACGCCCGGCACTGATGGCGTAGACTATTATGGAAGACTTGAAGAAATATACGAACTTTCATTCCATGGTATCACACATCATCCTGTCATATTTAGATGCCATTGGTTTGACCCAGGTGTAACGAGAAAGACCCCGCATCTTGGTCTAGTCGAAATTCATCAAGATTCCGTCTATCCAAGAGACGATGTGTATATTATGGCGCAACAGGCCACACAAGTTTATTATATGCCATATGCTTGCAAGACTAGACCGGATCTTAGTGGTTGGTTTGTTGTGCATAAGGTCTCGCCACACGGCCGACTACCTGCCCCAAACGATGAAGACTACATCTTCAACTCAAGTACGTATGATGGAGAGTTCTATCAAGAAGATGGTCTAGAAGGGAGGTTCGAGATAGACTTAACCGGTGAGATAGGAATGGATGTAGACAATGTTATGGTTGATGATGATGCTGACGATGGATATGAAGTGCAAAATGCTAAGGACTTACAAATGCTTGAGCGATTACGTATAGGCATTGACGATGAAGACAGCATTCCTCCGTCGGATAATATAGAGGATTTCGACATGGTTGATAGTGATGATGAGAGTTACGATCCGGCTAATCCTGATGACGAAGAATATTTGTAACATACATGTAATATTTTTTAATTTTGTAATTTTGTAAGTCTCATAATTTTGTTTTATTTATTTTACATCTATATCTAATTACTTCTTTGTTCTTTTTAATTGTAGGTTACTAAAAAAATGACAGGCAGCCGTCAGAGGAACCTGAGCTTGTTCTACCCTAGAGGCTCTAGAGGCTCCAGCGGCGGGGGTGAGGAGGTGCAGGGGACGACCTCGACGAGGCGGAGGACGAGGACCACGAGCAGGAGGAACTCAAGGACCACGAGCGCGGTCCACCAGCAGTAGGAGGAGGAGGTGGCGCAGGAGGAGGAAAAGGAGGTGGCGCAGGAGGAGGAGGTGGCGTAGGAGGAGGAGGAGGAGGCGGGGGAGGCGGACAAGGAGGACGAGGAGGGCATCACGGAGGGAGCTACTGCTTTCTCTAGTTCGTCAGGTGTCTACCTGCGAGGTCCCTCCACCCTTCCTAACAAGCCGCAAAGAGCTCTATGCCCAGTGATTTGCCCAGTGGGGCAAAGGCAAGTGACTTTGCATGTTATCACTATTACTTCATATGCTACGTTCGAAATTGAAAGACATTAATATGTTTTCTTAATCACTTGTGCAGCGGGTGGGAGGTTGTGTCGGGGAACAATGCCTCCCGCCATGTCAATGGCATCCTAGGTCTCCTATGCAGGACCCACTTCCCTGGCATAGTCACGCATGCTGGGAAGGACGAGCCCGCCTACACGTTTGCCCACTACGAATCTGAGCCAGACGCGGAATTTGGCAATGTGGGGGCGCTCGTCATTCATGAGTTCTGGGTAAGATAAAAAAATCGCACTACATGGCTCAATACAACACATTCATTGTACTCTACTTGAAATAACTAATGCATCATGTCTGTATACGCAGGACTACTTCAAACTGGACAACAGATTCGAGGGCACGGCGGAGGCAGTGGCTAGGCGAGCTTGCAGGAAATGCGTCGTCGACGTCCATCACGAGGTGCGACTCCAGGCCATCATAGATTACCATGCGACGAAGCTTGGACAAAAGATCACCAAGAAGGACATCCGGAAAATGACATTACACTCACCAAACCACAGTTCCTTGAGGTAGCTAAAGAACATTCAAATTGGTTGCTTTTGAGATTACGTATGACTGACTGACTTGATTTTCTAATATGTCACTACTTGATGATGTGTAGGTGATTCCTTGGTGGTGCAATGCGTGCCCCGAGGCTTGGGAGAAGATGGTGGACAGGTGGTTAAGTCCGGAGTGGGCCGCTCAGCACGAGGCTGCCCGGCACCGGCGTGCATGCATGCAAGGCATACCACACCATCAAGGCAACCGCAACCTCTCCGAATACAAAAAAGCATGGGTACGTGGTCATGTTTCTATTCTTCTTGCTTTCGTTCAACTCGGCAAAGAATTGTAATCATCTTGTTTTTGTTCTTGCAGTCGGCGGCACATCAAGGCCAAGAGTGCTCCAACTTCGCCGCATGGTCCATGTCACACAAGGGCAAGGAGACGTCCAACGTCTCCTTCAACCCGGATGACCCGCCCGAGGTATACACAAGCTCGACCGCCTACGAGAAAATGATGGCGTACACGGAGGCGTCAAGGTCGATCCATGGGCCGGAGTACGATCCACGGACCGACAACATTGATGCAGAGACCGTCATGAGGATTGGACAAGGCAAGAAGCATGGCCGCTTCTAGATTGGCGACAGCGTGATCGACACGGCCTCTACTCCCACTCTCTCCCAGATCTGAGCACGGACCACAAGCAGCTCCTCACTCCTGGAGATACGCAAGCGGCCTAGCACTGCACAGCACCGGGTCGAAGTACTTCAGGTTATTCCTGTGGCACTCATCGTACATTGATCATTACACAACTTTATTTCCTTTGCAATATTGTATCATTAGCTTTGCACCAATTTGTAGCCCAATGTGGAAGAAGCAAACCGGAGGGCCGCCGAGCTGGTGTTGGAGTTGGCGGCCGAGCGGGCAGCGCGGGAGGCCCAGGACAAGGATTGCAGAAATTGTCGCCTAGATGCAATCTTCGATGGGTTCACCCGTGCCTCCAGGGTTAATAGGTCCACCGACGCATCCTAACTAATCTCCCCTGATGCAAACTCCTGTGAGTCACACATGCAAGGAATTGCAACATTAGCTAATCAACCAATCTCCTCTGATGCAAACTCTTCTCATGTGTGCAGCTTCCGTCGGCGGGTTCGAACAACCCACTTCCTGGCGCTCAGGGCGACCAAGTGTTTCCGTCACCGCCGTCACAAGGTTATCAAGAGTGGCCGGCGCAACTGGTAGTTTTGTGTCTTGTTTTGGTATGCATGCATGTGGATGAACTATGCACGAACTTGTTATGCACGTGGACTTGTATTTGAGACAATTTTATGTGATTTATGTGAACAATTGTGACATATGGTGCTGGATGTGAGTTATGTGATGGATGTGATATATATGGTGATGGATTTGGTATATCTGTGATGGATAATATAGACATATATATACATTTGTCATGTTTGCAGGGATTGAAAACAAAAAATAAAAAAACAAAAAAAAATTGGTCACTTTGCCGAGGGTGACCCTCGGCAAAGGCTCTTTGCCGAGAGCCTTTTAAGGCAAGCTCTCGGCAAAGCTGGACAGTGGACAACGAAATGGCAGCTTTGCCGAGAGCCCTCTTGGTCAGCTCTCGGCAAAGACCAGCTCTTTGCCGAGAGCCGGCCCAGAGGACTCTCGGCAAAGAAATTAGAAAAAACCAAAATCTTTGCCGAGGGTCAGGCGTCGGGGCTCTTGGCAAAGAAATTATTCAAAAAAAAGAAAAAAAAATCTTTGCTGAGAGCCTGCACCGGGGCTCTCGGCAAAGAAATTATTCAAAAAAAAGGAAAAAATCTTTGCCGAGAGCCGGACACCTGGACTCTCGGCAAAGAAATTAAGTAAAAAAAAGAAAAAAATATTTGCCGAGAATCGGGCATCTGGGCTCTCGGCAAAGAAATTAAGTAAAAAAAGGAAAAAAAATCTTTGCCGAGAGCCGGGCATCTGGGCTCTCGGCAAAGAAATTAAGTAAAAAAATTTGAAAATTTTTTTGTCGAGAGCCAGGGGCCGGTAACGGCGGAAAGCTCCTAACGACTACTTTTGTTTGCCGAGAGCCGCCGTGGCCCTCGGTAAAGGCTTTGCCGAGTACCCGAAAGAAGGCTCTCGGCAAAGGCCCCTTTGCCGGACGCCGCTTTGCCGGCAGCCCTTTGCCGAGAGGGGTTCTCGGCAAAGCCTTTGCCGAGAGTAAACAGGTCTTTGCCGAGTGCTTTTGGCACTCGGCAAAGCCTGCCTGTCCAGTAGTGACAATTGGTAAATAGATCAAGCACACTGGAGATTTGTGTGCTCCACTTTCAAAGCACAAGTCCACAAGTGCCAAACAAATTTAAAATAATTCAAAGCACATCAGATTTATGTCCAGATTACTGAACCAGCAACGTGAACCCCAAGCAGTCATCAATGGGAACAAAACCATGTATTCCAGATTCCAGTACTTCACAAGTTTACAAGCTTTGTCGACGCAATACCTCAAAATGAGGCATCTTGATTTCATTATATAAACATGAAGAATCTGCCATGTTTACAGTATGTGATTTGTATACAAAAGCTAACTACATGAACACGGGTACGCCATCAGAAACCATGGTGGAAGCATGCTGCATGCCTGCCCCAGTCCATCTTCTCCATGGCAGCAAGGATCTCCCTAGCCTCCAGGGCGGCTCACTGCTGGAGCTCCTTCATGGAGCCTCGACGCGGGCTCCATCTTCTCCTAACCGGCGCGGGCTTCACCTTCTCCTGGCCGGCGTGGCTTCCGACCCCTTCGGGAAGGCAAGAGGGCTGCGGTGGCGCGTGGCACGGGAGAGCAGCGCGGGAGGGCCGGCGGCAGCGTTCGCGGGAGAGCGGCTGTGGCGCGAGCGTGAGGATTTGGGATGGGAGATTGATGCAAATCTTTTTAAGCCGTAGGATGGTGTTTGGGAGTGGATAGATGGCCGAAAGTTATGTGGTGACTTGCTTGAGGCAAGTCACCGAATCTGAGTCCCTTGAGGATGGGCAACTCTGATTGTTGTTGCAGCTGTTAGATTGATCTCCTATCCACAGAAGACCCAACAGCCTTCTTGGGCCTTGAACTCGTGCCCTGATCGGGGGCGCCCAGCCCATCCATGGCTGCCGGGACCCGTCGCACTGCGCATATAAAAGAGAGGTGGGGGCCGGGGCACTCGGTACGAGGTTTACCTGAGCCGCCATTTTCCCCACCTACAACCCTAATACCGATCACGAGAGAGGGGCGCAGCCAGCGATGGGAAGCACCGCCGCCGTCACTGCACTGTGTCAACCACTCTCCACTGCATCGCCTTCTTCCTCGACCATCGCTGCCCGTGCGCAGACTGCATCACCGAACCAGCGATGGCCGGCACCAGCTCCAACTCCGCCACGCCCGCCGTTCCCACGGATGGTCTGTGTCTTCTACCCCATTCTCCTCACTGCTCTATCTCTCACTCCTAGATCCGGTAGATCTTGTACTTGAACATCATGTGTATCCACTACAAGAACTGTGTGGTTTTTTGACGTTCTATTTACGTCAAAATATATAGAATTAATGTCACAACTTAAGATTTGTGACATTCAGTTGACAAAAATCCAAACGTCAAAAAACCACCGTCACAAATTTGGTATGTGACGTTTGTATATTTCACGTCACAAGTTATGACATGGGTTTATTGTCACAAGTTCTTGCACCATGCCATATAGGCAGATGACGTGGCACTGAGTTGGCATCTGAATAAATGTCATAAAATTGAAATACGGCCTATTAAGGCCCATGTGGTTGGCAGGCTTACAGTGGGCCACAAATATTATCAGCCCCGATTTTTTTTCTTCCCGGCTTTTCAATTTTTGACCCATTTATTCATTGAATACAGCCCAACCCATACTTTTTCCTGCAGCCCATGCCACATTTTTACTGAGCCAGCCCATGACACATTTTTGTTGGGCCAGCCCACACTATATTTTTTGGGCTAGCACAGGCCACACATTCTGGGCCATATTTTTTTAGATAAATCTGAAATAGAAAATCCAATTACAAAACCATAACAATAGCATAACCAATACACAGATCTTACATCAATTATCAATATCATTACATTCATTGCCAAATTCAAATCAACTTGATTCAATAAAACAAACCAACATTAGGTTTCAGCACAACTTAAATATAGACTAAAGTCTGACAATTTTTGTTTCCAATAATACCCAAGCCCTTGTTTAGATTGAAGATTTTTTCAACCTGATGAATAGTACCACTTTCGTCTTATTTGACAAATATTGTCCAATCGTAGACCAACTAGGCTCAAAAGATTCATCTCGTGATTTTGAACTAAACTGTGTAATTAGATATTTTTTTTACCTACATTTAGTACTCCATGCAAGCGGCTAAAAATTGATGTGATGGAGAGAGAGTGAAAAAACTTGGAATTTTGAGGTGATCTAAACATGGGCCAAGTACTCAAGTGCATCAATCAGTAGACCCACTGCCAATCCATGCAGTGATACAGGTGCCTCATCAATTGTCTGCATAACAGATTACAACAATGCAGGGAAGAGTCAGCTCTTGTTTCATTGTGGAATGCATGTAAGATCTGCGTTTGAAAGGTGACAGTAAAGATCTCAAAATTCCATAAATGGAGTAGCTGAAAAATTCCATATATATATTTTATATTCGCCTCGCTTATTTCCAAGCTGACAAATTTAAATAGAGTAGCAGCAAGTGAATTCAGGTTCACTTACCAATAAAAGGACTCTGTACTCTCGCTCTTGGCCCAGACATCAAAATAGATGTGCAAATTGTGCTCATACCGATGCCTCGGTTCAATCTGCCAACAACCACACAGATGCAAAAGCAGCTGCAGCATTACTAAACTACTGATCTCACTGGAGCTAAAACAATTGTTTGTTTATATAGTATGTCCTAGGTTATGTAGCATGTGACTTACAGCTTCGTGCCAGTGCTGCCGTGCGAGGTTCTCCGCCTTTGTCGTTCTTCGACAGCCCCTTGCCAAGCTAACAAAACCAAACAAACAAGCAAAGGTCACGACAGCAGCTACGATTTCGATGGGGTTCAGTTCAAACCATCTCTAGGAGCACTTCGACGAAAGAAATGCTATAAAGCGGCGCGAGGTACCTTGGCCACCCTCGTCCTCGCGCGTGCCCACGGATACGCCGCAGTCTCGGGCTTGTCACCGTTGAAGGAGACAGAGCCGTGCACGAGGGACGCGAAGTCCAGCGCCTTCCGCCACAGCTACTCAATCACCACGGTGCAGTCGGCGAAGTTCCGCCGCGTGCGTCCAGCTCGCATTTGGGGTAGCATGACACCGGCGGGCTCGGTCGATCTTGGCTGTGCCGGTCTTCTCCGACGCGCGGCGCCAGGGCGTCGGCCACTGCCACCGGGCCTCCGCGGCACCGCTGCATCTCGCCCTCACGCCAGCATGCGTGTGCGCGAGGGCGTCTCGGTTACCACCGCCGCCGCTACGCATGCCCTCCACAACGCATGCGAGCGCGCTTCTCGGACGCCGCCGCCGCTGCTACGCCGGCCCTCCGCGACGCTGCGCGCTTCTAGGACACCGCCGCCGCGAGTGGAATGGGAGAAAGTGAGGAGAGGGGAAGAAAGAAATTAGGGATGCAAAGGAGCCGGATGGCACCGCGTTTTACTAGTCGAGACAGCAACCTGAGCCGTCTGATGTGATCGGACGGCTACGGGAGCCACGAGATCGAATGGGCCAAATAGGCCCAAGTGTGTGGACGTGGGGGAGATGGACGGATGAGTCGAATGCAGCCAGGTTTGGAAGAATTGCAGCTCTTTTTAAATTTTTTTTATGGTTGGAATACATTTAATAATATATAGTATCACTTTATAAAAATAAGAAGATTATACAGCAAAATTAGTATTTTGTGATTGTAAATGTTTTTCAAATGAGAAATTCATAAATTACATAGTTGTAAACAGACCCTCGTCTAACCACTCCACTCATCACTCATTTCTGTCTATAATTGATTTTCTTTCCCCACATATTATCCTAAACCGAGTTCAAATTATTGTTTGAGGCCCTAAACAAATTCAAATGAAAAGTTGTCAACTATAAAGTTGTATAACTTTTCGAGATCTACAACTTTTATTTTGGTAGTTTCCCCATATAAGGTCATTTACAAAATTTGAATTTCAAATTTGAGAAATTCAAACGTAGTTTTCCTTGACAAATTGATTTCAAATAAAAAACTTGTCAACTACAATATTGCATAAGTTTTTGAGATCTGCAACTTCCATTTTTGTTATTTGTCCACCTGAGGTCGTTTAAAAAATTTAAATTTCAAATTTTTAGAAATTCAAACGTAGTTTTGCTTAACAAGATGATTTCAAATTAAAAAGTTGTCAACTACAAAGTTGTATAATTTTTGGATCTACAACTTTCGTTTTGGTTGTTTCTCCATCTGAGGTCGTTTGAAAAATCCAAACTTTAAATTTGAGAAATTCAAACGTAGTTTTCCTTGACGAAATTATTTCAAATGAAAAAGTTGTCAACTATAAGGTTCTATAACTTTTCGAGATCTACAACTTTTATTTTGGTCATTTGTTCATCCGACATAGTGATAGTAACATTATTCACAAATTTTACATCTCTCTCATCCGACATAGTGGTAGTAACATCGGGTGAACAAATGACCAAAATAAAAGTTGCATAGATCTTGATGAGTTCTAAAACTTTTATGTTCATGACTTTTTCATCTGAAATCATTTAATGTTTCAAAATGACATTTGAAGTTGTTATTTTGTGAAATTCAAATTTCAAATTGATAAAACACAGTCACATGAAAAGATGACACAAAAATATAGCTGTAAGAACACAATAAATTGATAGAGCATGATTTTAAAAAATTTTTGGAAAAAATCATCAAATTTGAAGTTAGTATAAGGGAAAAAGACCAGTAACAAATTTTAGCCAGGGATTAAAAAAAGAAATTAGAGTCCTTCAACAATTTAATAATTGAATTTCTAATAGCATTTTGAAACGGTAAATGATTTTCTGTAGTAGTGATACGAGTTAATTTGTTGAAACAGATCAACAATCTCATTAATACTCCTATTGCATAATAACTTGATTTCATATAAACACGTGTGTGACGCACGTGCATTTTTACTAGCTAATGTACAAATTGTTTTTGTTAAAGAAGTGTGAAAATACCAAAAAAAAAAAGCTAGATAAGGGGTCAAATCCATGAACCAACGTTTAATAAAAGTCTTGTAACTGTACCACGGGCCCACAAAAATGTATTCGAGAATGAATGAACAGGTATTAAAATTCAATATGTATAGTTCCTAGATTAAATCAATATGTATAGATGTTGTTCATATAAAGATGTTGAACCCCTATACAAACGGTGGCAAAGCAAAAAAGGAAAACGTAGTGCAACGAGGATTAAATATGGGTATATGAAAGCTAATGTGATGTATATCAGTATATGTGCGGCATCTAGCATAAATTTAATCATTGGAATCAAATGATTAAATACCACATATAGAAATGTGTAGTTAAGAGGCACACTGAATAAAAAATTGAAACTCCACGCTAATGAAATCCACTAACCTTTTCTTATTATTCAGAAAGGTGGGGCGTGGTTTGCGCGGGGATTTTTGGATTCCACGCGCGGGATCGACCCAGGCGCGGCGCTGTCGATGGGTTTCCCACTCCCGCGCGCGGTGGGGCTGTATGATAGGGTCCGCGGGGCCCCGGGCAGCGGCTTTGGACGGAGGGCGCGGGTGGTTCCATTTTGGGGCTGTTTGGTTGCCTGGTTCCACTCCAGCCAGGCTCTCCGCATGCAGTTTCTGCGTGTTTGGTAGCCCGCACCAACAGTCGAGCCAAGCCCTCGCGATGCAAAATGCTCCTCTGGAAACGCAGGCATCGGGCGTTTCTGAGAGTAGAGAGCAGCGGTGCAAGGCCGACTCATTCATGCAGGCAACCAATCACCTTCCCTGCTCGGCCACGCTGCATGCGCGCAGGCAACCAAACGGTGGGCGTTTGCATGACGGTAGCCTGGCTAGTGAGGGCCTGTCTCGGTCGGTGCGGTGCAGACTGGGGCATGCGAGAAACCAAACAGCACATGGTACGGACTTGGACCTGGCGCGGTGGCTTTCGTCGGTAGGTTCCGACGGTAGCGGCACATGGTACGCAGAGAGAAGGGAGGGAGTCACGGGCTGGGCCGGCTAGTCGAGAAGCAAGCCCACGTGCTCTTGGGCTTCGCAGTGGAGGTCCACGTCCAACAATAGTCCATATATAAAAGCAAATGAGGGCAACAACAAACACAAACACACGCATACCTAAGTGGTTAGGTTAGCCTATATCACTTTATGATTAGGGTCATGCGTTCAAGGCTTCAAACGCCCTGGAAGTTTTTTTATTTTAAAAAAAAACAACCCAGTAGATTTTTTCTGCTACCTCATTTTTTTCAAAAAAAACACAACTTTGCTATATATATACTTGGATGCAGATTTATACGGGAGTTATAAAGAAAAATGAGATCTACAATGTGTGTTGTGAAATATAGATAGCACGGGCTGAAATATGTTGGAACAATGAATTTCAAAAGTATATGCACCCACCTGACCATGTGGCTTTGGAACATGCTAACATGGACAACAATGTTTTAAAAAATCAATAACTTATTTTGTGATGCACAAACTCTATCTTAAATTTGATGGCATTTGTAAATTAACCTTTGTGACACAGAAAATACCTCTATGACGCAGCGAATATCGTCACTCGATGGAATTGGACTAGCTGTATGACGTTTTTGTGACACACAACTTTTTATTGTCACTAAGTCGAAGTGCCTAAAATAGAATGTCATAAACCGGATGATATAATGACATTATAGCCTGTTGTCATACTAAATACGTTAAAAAACAACACATTTCTTGTAGTGATCGCGAAATACAAATATACCCCACTGGATCTATGTCCTAATGATGTTTATATTCTAACAATGGTATCGGAGGACTGGATCTAGGTGTAGATCCAATTTGGGGAAAGAAAACAAGAAAACAAGAAAGCTAACACCGATTCGGATCGAAAAGAACTGGAACCCTAACCCTAACTTGGAAAGGAAAGGGGGCACCTACCCGGTCCCCACCGTCCTAACCGCCGGTGATTTTAGATTGCCGCGCGGGAAGACAGGAGGAACCGCCGTTCGCCGGCGTCATGAACTACACGGCCAAGCCATGAGCTCGCCGGCGCGGCAAAGAACACCACCATGTTTCCCCTCGACGGTGCCGCGCGCGACTCCGGTCGCACGCGCGTGCCGGCGAGAGGAATCACGGTGGCGCTGCCTTCCCCTTCTCCGGTCGTCACCGACCGCTGCTCGTCTCGCCATCGTCGGCCCTCTGCTGTGCGGTGGAAGAGAGAACGGGGAAGAAGAAAGAGGAGAAATGAGAATTAGGGTTGGGGATGCGGCGACCAATGGTTTTTTGTTGCTCCGACATCCAAGGTTGACCGTCGGATCTGATTGAGCGGCTCCGATTGACCGGGCTCACATTTGGCCCAAGCGGGTGAACGCGGGGCAGCAAATTGCCGGCCCAGGCCCAGGTTTCGGCCTGGGCGCGGGAGCGCTCGCGCCCGTGCACGTGAAGCGGGCCGTGGGCCATGTTTTGCTGGGCGCGAGCGAACAGAGTTGGTCTTCGGGCCAAAATTCATTTCCAATTTTTCCAGAAGCACTTATTCACGTATTTTGATGAATTTTGATTCAATTTTGATGTAATTTTCTGTACAAAATTTATCAAACGATATTTTTGTTTAGTAAATAGTAAAGTTGCTTCTAGAAAAAATTACTATGAGAATTTTACAAATATTTCCGCTGCGTAATTGCAGATGTTAATTTCATTATTAAATTCGAACCAACAGGAGAATTTAATTTTGAAAAATGGATAATTTTTCAGATAATTATAATATTGTTATTACTCTGACCAACGTTGATTAATAGTGGCATTATAATGTTTATTATGTTTTAACCATGCATTAATTCTATTTCTGGCCAACGGTGATGTAGAATTAGTGTAAAAGAATAAAAAGATAAATTGTATGTTTTACTTTTGACCACCGTTGGAATTAAAGCATGCAATTAATTTTGTACTTATGTTCTCACTCTATACGATTTGTGTTTTCAGGAGGTTACTCTTTCATGGAGTTTACCAAAGATAATCCACCCCTCAAAGGTGACAACTACACCGAATGGAAGAAAAAGATTGACCTCATTTTTATCTTAGCTGAGGTGGACTGGGTGGTCACCACATCGTGCCCCACTGAGCCTGTGGCACCGGTGAGGGAGGCTAATGAATCTGATGCTGATTGGCAAAAGAGAGAGAGGGACCATGCTCCTGAACAGATGACATACAACCTGCAAAAGCAAAAGTGGGCCAATGCCAATAAAAAGTGTGTTACTGTAATAAAGAACATGATTAAACCTACCATAATAGGCTCAATCCAAGAGTGTGAAACTATCACATAGTACTTGGAAAGAATAAAGAGTCAGTTCTATGGCTCTTCAAAGACATATGCTACTCAGCTGATAAAGCAGCTGATGATAGAAAAGTACATTGGAGGTGGAAATGACAATGGCATTAGAGAGCACATATCAAAGATGAATTATTGGAACAACAAGCTCAAACCAATGGATCTGGCTCTTAAGGAAGAGTTCCTTATCCATGTGATTTTTGCTTCTTTACCAAAAGAGTTTGACACATTTGTTGTCAATTACAACATTTAGCCCAAAAAATGAGATCTAGAACGTTGTATGGCAATGTGTGTGCAAGAAGAAGAGAGAATAAAGACCGTCAATGGTGGTACTCTCAATTTTGTTAAAGATAATAAGAGAAAGAATGTCAATGCCAATGCCAACTCTCACTCAAAGAAAAAGGGCAAGGGTCCCATGCAACATCAGCAGAACAGATTTGTAGTGAACAAAGATCAATGCCTCTACCGCAAGAAAGAGGGAAATTACAAGAAAGATTGTCATGAATTCTTAAAGATGATCATGGCAAAGATAGGTGAAAACATTGTTACATTTATAAATGAATCCCTGTATGTACAGTATTCAAAATCTACTTGGTGGATTGACTCAGGCGTAACTGTTCATGTTGCTAATTCTTTACAGGGATTCCGTTCGACGAGGACTACGCAAAGAAGTGAAAGACACGTTAAAGTCGCCAATGGAGTCCAAGCAGATGTCGAAGCTGTTGGCGATGTCTCTCTAGAGCTTGCTGATGGATTCATTCTTTCACTTAGAGATATTTTATTTGTTCCATCATTGCAGAGAAACTTGATTAATGTGTCATGTTTAGACAATGATGGATTTGATTGCCATTTTGGAGATGGCAAATGTGAGATATTATGTAATAATGAATGTGTTGGCCTTGCTTTTCAAAAGCAAGATCTTTATTTGTTATCACTTCGTGAAAATGTGAATTCCATATGTGATGTGAATGAGAACGTATCCTCGTCTGCGAATGCGAATAGAAAACAAAAGAGAACTCAAGATGCATCGTCGAAATTATGGCACTGTCGTTTAGGCCATATTTCGAGGGGGAGAATAGAGAGACTAGTTAAAAAAAATTCTTCCTCCATTAGAGTTCTTAGACTTAGAACAATGTAGAGAATGTATTAAAGGAAAATACACAAAGAAAATTAAAAAAGGACTCTAAATAAAGCACAGAAATTTTACAGATAATCCACACAGACATTTGTGGTCTTTTTCCTGTGAAAAGTGTGGATAGTTATGAATCATTCATAACATTCATAGATGATTACTCCTATTTTGGATATATTTATCCAATTAAGGAAAGAACAGAAGCGTTGGATAAATTTAAGATATTTAAGGCTGAAGTTAAAAATCAGCATAATTTAAAGATTAAGATAGTCCGATCGGATTGTGGTGGGGAGTACTACGGTCGGCATACCCCATATGGCCAAGTTCCTAGACCTTTTGCAAGGTTCTTACAGGAGAATAGCATAGTAGCCCAGTATTCTACACTGGGCGAACCTCAACAGAATGGAGTAGCTGAAAGGCGTAACCGTACTCTGATGAATATGGTGCGTAGTATGATGAGCTACTCTAACTTACCATTGAGTCTATGGATGGAGGCATTAAAAACCGCCATTCATATCCTCAATAGAGTACCAAGTAAATCGGTGCCCAAAACGCCGTATGAGTTGTGGGCAGGAAGAGTACCCTCACTAAAACATTTACATGTGTGGGAGAGTCCTGCTGAGACTAAAGTGTTCAACCCAAATATAGGAAAGCTAGAATCCAAAACATTGAGTTGCCATTTTATTGGCTACCCTGAAAAGTCAAAAGGTTTTTGTTTCTACTATCCAGACAGATACACAAAGTTTGTAGAAATAAGACATGTTGTTTTCTTAGAGGATAAAATGATAAGGGGGAGCATGGTAGCTCGAGAAAATGTTCTTGAGGAGAAGCGGGTATGTGTGCCCACTCTAATGATTTAGGAACCATTCTTTGAACTACCTGTTCTTGTTGCACCAACAGTGCAGGACACTGTAGTGCAAACACCTGTTGTTAGTTCTCCTGTGGCGACAACGAATGATGATGAGGAACTTGTTCCTCAGGATCCTATACAAACTGATGCCATAGATGAGGGGAAGCAACAACAGCCCCAAACAGAAGATGTGCCAAATGTGGGGGCCCCGAGAAGGTCTCAAAGAGCTAGAAGACCAGCTATACCTGATGATTATGAAGTGTATAACACTGAAGAATTTCAAATGGAGGGTGATCCCACTTCATTTGAAGAAGCCATAAGAAGCGATAATTCATCAAAGTGGCTTGAGGCCATGGAAGATGAAATAAAGTCAATGAGTACCAACAAAGTTTGGGCCTTAGAACCTATTCCTAAAGGAGCCAAGACAATAGGCTTTAAATGGTTCTACAAGACAAAACATGACTCCCAAGGGAATATTAAAAGGTTTAAAGCGCGACTTGTGGCAAAAGGTTTCACGCAAAGAGAAGGGATTGATTACAATGAGACGTTCTCTCCAATTTTATATAAGGATCCCTTCAGAATTATAATGGCATTAGTGACACATTACAATTTAGAGTTACATCAGATGGATGTGAAGACGGCATTCCTAAATGGGGATCTGGAGGAAAATGTTTACATGACACAACCGAAAGATTTTGTCATGGAAGGAAAAGATCGAATGGGATGTCACCTAAAGAAATTGATTTATGGGTTAAAGCAAGCTTCAAGACAATGATACTTGAAGTTTGACAGAACAATAAGGAATTTTGGGTTTAAAGAAAATGTTGAGGATAATTGTGTTTATACAAAGTTTAAGAATGCAAGGTTTATCTTCCTAATCCTGTATGTAGATGATATCTTACTTGCTAGTAGTGATGTCGATCTACTGCTGGAGACAAAGAAGTTTTTATCCTCAAAATTTGATATGAAAGATTTTGGTGAAGCTTCATTTGTTTTGGGCATAGAGATTCAACGAGATAGAAGTAAAAGGGTATTAGGACTGTCACAAAAGACATACATAGAAAAAGTCTTAAAGAAATTCAGTATGCATAAATGTAGTGCCTCACATGCACCCATAGTCAAGGGCGACATATATGGGGATTTTAAATGCCCTAGGAACCAATACGAGCTCGATCAAATGAAAGTTGTTCCATATGCTTCTGTTGTCGGAAGCCTACAATATGCTCAAGTGTGCACGCGCCCTGACCTAGCTTTTGTTACCAGGTTGCTTGGCAGATTTCAAAGTAATCCAGGGATTGAATACTGAAAATTGGTAAAGAAAGTCTTGCGATATTTGCAAGGTACGAAAGGCCTCATGTTGACGTATAGAAAATCAGATTCTCTTCAAATAGTGGGGTATTCGGATTCTGATTATGCCGGAGATGATAGAAAATCTATGTCTGGATATGTGTTCACTCTCGCAGGAGGAGCAATTTCATGAAAAAGCTCAAAACAAACCGTCACTACATCATCCACAATGTATGTGAGTTTGTAGCGTGTTATGAGGCAACGGGGCAGGTGAACTGGCTAAAGAAGTTCATACCCGGTTTGAAGGTGGTCGACAACATACATAAACCACTAAAGTTATACTGTGATAATAATCCAGTAGTACAGTACGCTCACAACAATAAGTCAAGTGGTGCTGCCAAATACATTAACATAAAGTATTATGTTGTGAAGGATAAGTCTGGGATCAAATTATAAATCTTGAGCATATAAGTACTAGAAATATGCTCGCGGATCCGCTTACAAAAGGCTTACCACCCAACGTGTTCAAAGAACATGTAGCCAGCATGGGTTTAAGGAAAGCCTATGACTCCTATGGGTTTAAGGAAAATGGTTTCAGGGCAAATGTTAGATTGATCTCCTATCCATAGAAGACCGAACGACCTTCTTGTGCCTTGAACTCACGCCCTGATCGGGGGCGCCCAGCCCATCCATGGCTGGCGGCACCCGTCGCACTGCGCATATAAAAGAGAGGTGGGGGTTGGGGCACTCGGTACGAGGTTCACCTGAGCCGCCATTTTCCTCACCTACAACCCTAATACCGATCACGAGAGAGGGGCGCAGCCAGTGACGGGAAGCACCACCGCCGTCACCGCACTGCGTCAACCACTCTCCACTGCATCGCCTTCTTCCTCGACCATCGCTGCCCGTGCGCAGACTGCATCACCGAACCAGCGATGGCCCGCACCAGCTCCAACTCCGCCACGCCCGTCGTTCCCATGGATGGTCTGTGTCTTCTACCCCATTCTCCTCACTGCTCTATCTGTCACTCCTAGATCCGGTAGATCTTGTACTAGGACATCATGTGTATCATGAAATACAAATATACCCCACTGGATCTATGTCCTAATGATGTTTATATTCTAACAGCAGCCACTCAATGGTCCTGACATCAAACTTGTGGCCGAGCTAGCTCGCGGGTGAGTTGAAACAACCAGGTCGAGCATAGCGTCGACATCTGAATCAGCCGTCCGCACCCATCAACCGTGGTGTGCTGGTCTCTGTGCCTTACACAACCGCCCCGCCATACTCATGCTCACTATGACCCCAGCTGCCAGCTGGGCTCCAAATGCGATGCCCCAAAGCTACCACCTTTGTGCCCAAGCCCAAGGCCAGACCATCCCCCACCTCCCCACGGGTGGTGCTTCCCTCCCATTATCGCGACACCAAGCCCATTGTGGTCCTCGCGCCTGTGCCGTCCAAGAAGAAGAACCCTTCCTTAGTGCCGCTAGGCTTCTTTGCGCTAGTTGTGAACTTAGACCACTGCTTGCTCTCCAATGTTGTGCTCCAGCTCAGCGATCGACCATGGATGGTGCATCTCACAGTTGTCGCCAACGACAGTCGTGATAGTCTTGTGTTCAAGCAAGTATCGCACACGTTTAAGGCTGATATCGACACCAAGGAAAAAAAGATGCATAGGTACCTAGCTAGCCTTCGAGGTCTCGATGAATCTCTTACCGTGCCGAGGATCGTGGCCATCGCCCCCTACCACCACGACCATCCCCACCTCAAGCAGGCGGAGATGGTGAAGCACATGGCCGCCATACGCTGCGTCATGGAACCAGGCCACCTACTGGAGGAGGTGTATGACGCGGTTGTCTCAGCCGCGGACGATGTCCACCGCCTCTACAAGAAGGATGTGATGGAAGGTATTGGCTGTGAAGATTTCCAATTGATGCTTGCTTCTTGGTGCAGTACATGCTTATGCGGAGTGGCGATGACATAGATCAGAGCTTACACGGTTTCTTGAGCCCTAACCGCATTGACATCCAACATGACGTCATGCTGCTCGAGAACCAGTCCCCTGGCAGGTGGTGGAGACACTCATGAGGTTTAGACGTGTGCCATATTTGCTGATCTTCATCATTAGTTTCAGGAGCTTTCTGCAGGACCATGACCATGAGGATTTTTCCCCAGACAAAGAGAATGGGGGGGACCACTTCCTTCTCATGCAGTGTTTGCGCCCCTTTATGCCCCTGCAGGCTGTAATAGTCGGATCTCAATGCAACTTAGGAGTATGCGAGACTGGCCACCGCTCTAACACAAGAACACAATTGTTACAACATTTTTACATCATCTTGTGAAACATGGAAGATAAAATTCTATTGCAGCATATATAGTTCGCGACTTATCATAAAGTGTAACATTCTAAAAAAGAACTCGCAGCAAAATCAACTTAGTATTGGAAGATCTATGTACCGAAATATGAATGAATCCAAAAAAATCATATAATGCAACATCAAAATTTAATTGAGGAAACACGAGAATCATCAATCGCAACATTCAAAAACCAACAGTTGCAACAGGAGTGGCGCACAGGAGCGAAGGATGGAGGCCCGGCGTGGCGGAGGGCGACGTGCGGTGGCGGAGGATGAAGCCTGGCGTGGTGAAGGACGGCGCGTGAGGGCCCAGCTTGGCGGAGGGCAGTGTTCAGGGGCAGCCCGGCCGTCGCAGCGTGGGTGGACGGGCGGCAAGCACGCGAGGGCGGAGGGCGACCAGCCATCCGCACACCTGCAGCGATGGAGATGAGGGCGACGAATCTGGGCGAGATGCCGTAATCTTGCTCTGGTGGGGAATTTTGTTTTTAACTCGCTGGTGGGGAGTGCTAATGGGGATTTTTATTAAGCAGGCTGGACGGTTGGGGAGCATCAATGCTTCTGGACGTCTGCACCGTATCATTACCGTTTTTCCTATGGCCGATTAGCTGCTGCAGAGATCGACAAACGGCCTGAGGGCTATATATATAGCTTGCTTGCGGTGTTTAGCAAGCAGATTTTTTTTAGAAAATAGAAAAGTTTCGGCCTCTGCGAAAGCACACCTTCAGGTCTTACAATATTATCATCTAATATGACGATAGAAATAAAGAATAGCACACACAAATAGAAGAAAATCATATGCAAAGTCTATTGGTCCTTTGCCATCCGTTTTTTTGCAAACACATCCAAAGCGATAATCTCCAACGCTTTCCTCGCCAACGAAGCTTCTCCCTTGCGTCTTCACGCTACAGCAATGCCCATTACCGCAACCAATATGATCTGCTGAAAATAGCTTCTTGCATAAAAGAAATATTTTGTTTTTTCTAAAAAACAATATCATTACGAGTTCACCAAATAGCCCAAATAATAGCAACAGTCCCCACAAAAATCAGCTTTTTATCCTCACTCCCAATGCCTGTGAGCCAAGCTCCAAACATGTGAGTTCTAGATCTAGGTGGGCATGATGGCAATGAAAGAAAAGGTGCTTAATTGTTTAGCATGCAGATAGAAAGAGATATACATGATGATTGATCCATGTTGTAGATGAAGACGCATATAGACAGGTACACCCACATGCGTGACTCTTGATCGTGGTGTGCCGGCGCCTTTCAGGCTTTCACCACAAATTAATAGTGCTACCGCAGCTCCGCCAACTATATTGCACCCTTGGCATCCCGACCGCCGTGGCGCAAAGCATGTTGATCTGGACCACCACTACCATGTCGCTTCCCACCATAGCTCCCGCACCCATTGATTTCCTCATGCCCCCCCCCCACCGTTCAGTTGAGTCAATTCTCAATTGTGGCAAAATTGGGGCTTAATTTCCCAAGCTCTAGTGATGCACCAGTGCCTGGATCCCCATCACCAGTGACTTCAATAATCATAGGGTCAGATTAAAAAAAACAATCATAGCATCACGGACTGCCTTCTCCATCCCCATGCATGCGTGCACCCGGACTCGCGACAGCGCACAAACCAAGTGTGCCGATGATCTGGAGCAAGAAGGCATTGTTGAGGCCAAAGGTAAAGATCATCGAT
Organism: Saccharum hybrid cultivar R570; assembly: GCA_038087645.1. Taxonomy (NCBI): domain Eukaryota; kingdom Viridiplantae; phylum Streptophyta; class Magnoliopsida; order Poales; family Poaceae; genus Saccharum; species Saccharum hybrid cultivar. The sequence continues at coordinate 14,016,837 of JAQSUU010000707.1, forward strand.
CGAGGATGAGCATTAACAGGACATCATGCATGGCCATGACAAGAGTGTTGGCCCAGGGAAGATTATGTCTCAGGCATCTCATTAGGTGACTGTTGACGGTCCTTATCGACATATTTTTCGCATCAATTAAGGTCCAAAAGAGAGGAAACTGATTCTACTTATACATATATGTTGTTATTATTAACCGAGTTCCACATGTATTCGCATTTAGTTATCTTACAGGAGGCAAATGTGGAATTGGGCCAAAACCAGGTAAAGAAATGGAGAAAAGATCAAAAGCGCACTTACCTGGAATCAAGATAGAAGCCCACTATAAAAGAACCTGTCCACGTTGATCCAAACAGACCCAAACCCACGAAATATACAAGAGGAGGACCAGAGAAGCTTCTGGGTCAAAGCTGGGCTGATTTGGTGGCGGCGGTGGACCGGCCGGCCCACCACTGGCCCCTCTCGCGCACCGCCTTCGCTCATCACTCAGGGCTTGAATCAGGGAGCCGTTACACCTGGTTTCGTCAGAAGCAAGGCAGCTGAGAGGAGGATGTGTCTAAGTGCAATGTATCTTGCCTCCTCTCCACCTATAAATAGAGAGCCATAGCCCCCTCTCATCACACACACTACACACCTGGCCTCTCTCCATTACCAATTGTACCTAGTAGTAGTAGGAGTAGAATAAGAGAGCAATGTAGAACTTGGCATGGAGGAAGCATTGGTATGAACAATATCTTTGTTCTTCTTAAGTTCTTGTTCTTATTTATCAATGTTCATATGCTAAGATCAAGAGAGTAGACATGTGTTCTAGTTCATATGTTCTTTGTTCATGTTCTTCGTGTTCTTAGTTCATATGCTCTAGTTCATATGCTCTTCATTCTTATGCTCTAGTTCATGTGTTCATCGTTCATACCGATCATATGTTCGTCGTTCATATGGATCTATAGCGTAAGAGCAATGCTTAAATCATTCATGTACATTATGAGGTTTCGATCTAAGTTATGTTACAGGATCTCCGCTCGATCGAGTGCTCTGGTCTTAACGTGAGGCTAGAGTAGTAATCGCTAGCATAGACGCGGTGTCTAGGCTAGGGTATTACCTGAGTTTGCGCCCAACCCGACGGATAGCTGTGGTAGCCCCGGAGGTGACAGCTCCGACCAGGCCTTTGTATTCCACCACGTTCGGGTTGGTGATTTCGTAGAGCTTTTGGCGGCCTTCCCCCGACCACCTTTTCCCAGTCTTTTCAAGGGTCGGGAAAGACCGTTGTTCCGAAGTAATATAACTTTAGACCTGAGTCTTATTCATGTATGTGAATGATCATCTTCTAGTCGTAGCATATGATCGTTAGGATATTCATATATCTACTCCTGTTTATTTATTTCTTTATTCTTTTATCTTGAGATTGGCTTGTGTATGTGTCACACTATCTTCACACTTAATATGATTCATCCTTGTCATGAACTTTGGTGTATTATATAAGTATGTTATCTTGTTCATGTCCTACTAGTGTATTTTATTCCTATACCTTCCTTTGGGAAAATATAAATGACAACCCTTGAATACTCACGGGTGAAATGCTACATCGATATATCTGTGCGCTTGCGGACTTAATTTGATATATCACATTTCTTGCGGCATTGCTAGAAGCAATTCTAGTGATGACGTTAAGAAATGCCAATAGTGACGCAGCTGGAGACGTGGCCTAGGCCGGCACGGTCGGCGGTAGTGCAGTCGAAGAGCAGGTCGAGCGGTGGTGGACATGGGCCATATGTAATACCCCGACCCATTAATATTCCAGTTCCAGCCTGTTAAGGCTCATGTGTCATATTCTGGTGGAATTAGTCCCACCTTGGTTGTTTACATAGGTTTGGACCAGCTTATAATCCTTGTCGGTCTAAACGTACCACCTCCGGGTTAACCTTTTTACATGAAGCGAGGACGAAAGTGTAAGTGGGATGATACGCGTATGCAGGCTTGCTACTCTCGTTGCATGTGTGCATGCGTGTTGGCCCGTGGAGGGGACATGGCATGGGCCGTGTCAACGAGAGGAGATCTTTGGGTGGGTTGTCGTCTGCTGAGGAAGCGGTAAGCTGCCGAGGGCGTCAGGTTGTTTAATCCTTGTCAGTCTAAACATATCACTTCTGGGTTAACCCTTTTACGCGAAGCGAGGACGAAAGTGTAAGTGGGGTGATAAGCGTATGCGGGCTCGCTCATCAGCAATACTCTTGTTGCACGTGCACAAACGTATTGGCCCATGGAGGGGACATGGCATGGGCTGGGCAACGAGAGGAGATCTTTGTGTAGTCGTCTGCCGTGAAAGCGATAAGCTACTGAGGGCGTCATCCCTGAAGGAGGGGAGAATGTAATACCCGGGCCCATTAGTATTCTAGTTCCATCCTATTAAGGCCCATGTGTCGTATTCTGATGAAATTAGTCCCACCTTGATTGTTTAAATTGGTTCGGGCCAGCTTATAATCCTTATCGGTGTCTAAACGTATCACCTCCGGGTTAACCCCTTTACACGAAGCGATGACGAAAGTGTAAGTGGGGTGATACGCGTATGTGAGCTCGCTCATCGTGCAGAACTGGACCGTAAGCAGATTTTAGACGGGGGTGTTACACCTTAGCTATGGAGAGAGACTGACTGGACATGAGAGAGACGAGAAGGCAAGGCTTTTTTTTGCATGTTTTCCCATAAGGTGTCGTGGTGGGTTTTGGTTAGGTGCTCATGCGAGCATTAGATTGAGGACCTAAATGTTTGTTTTTAGTTCGAGAACCCAGCATAAAAGGTTTTAAACCCACCATGCATTTTACTCTATTGTTTATTTACTTTAATTGATGAAGGTGTGGTGAGGGAGGGTGTTGTCTAGTTATAAAACTGCAGCGAGAAAGTGATATTTGCCCTTCTGAAAAGAGATATGAGCGATAGACAGACAATACCATGCGAATTATTGTTATTTTTCATTGGGGTGGGAGGTGTCAGGAATAGGTCGAATAGTGTGAACAGCATTTCTAGAGTTTCCTGTGCCTGGAAACATACTTGACCATCGAAAGCTGCCTGTTCCTCACCAGCTTTGACACCACTAGTGGCTCCGACGCCATGTATGTCAACTTTCCAATAGTCTAGAATTAAAGATCAGTAGTTCTCTATCTACCACATCGTTGCATGCAATTAGCACTAGACTACATGACCATCAGGAGGCGACAGGGGCTCTAGCCAACCACACGAATCACCGTAAGACTCTGAACCATAGTTCCCTGCAGAAGACACTAGACACACAAGGCCATGACTATCTTCTTGGCTTGATCACGATGGAGATTTGGTTTTTGCTCTTGATGAAAAAAAATGCCGCATTGTACTTCTCTAAAAACATTCCTTTAGCTACCACACTGACAAAGCCACATGTGACAATGCATCTCTACACATCAAATCTGGCAATGGAAGTGTACTGTAGCGACCCACGATTTCCTCGAAGGGAAATCCACAGATCTCATCATAATGCGAAACTCAAGAAGACCCGAACTGTCACATTATCATTATTACAATAGATACCACAGTCATAAATCACGGAAGCACAATTTACAACACATTACAACACTTGGTACCACACTCGGTACAATGTGATCTAGTTCTAAATGCACATGGGCCTTCATCAGAGTGGACGTAGCATCTTCGCGGGTGAAGTCTCCTTCTTCATGGGCGATCGTCAGAGTCGGGGTAGAGCACCAGCGGGCGTGAACTCCATCTTCTCAACCAAACTTGAGGGTCGGCACGAGATCACCTAATCTTTCTTCACTGTTGATGTTGTAGTCGTACTCGAGCTCCAAAAGCCAGGTTTCGATCTTGGGGCCTGTGGGTTATGGGCCCTCCTGATCCTTCTTCTCCGTTGTCGACGTAGTTGAGCTCGAGGTCCAAACCTGCTAAATTCTTTCAGTATGATTCGTACTGGCCACCGGCTCCCACCCTATGCTTTGCTTTGCTATGTGGAAAGTGGAATGCAAGGGTAGAGCAAATAGGCCTATATATGGCTGTAGGTTTCCTAAGCAAGTTCATCAATATTATAATAGTATTTAGTTTATCAAGTTTTATCCCATCTCACACATCTGTCCACACCACCAACCATCCCAAACCATCCACACATCTCATCATACTCTCACTCATCTAGTCGGCAAGGAGACTCCCGCTCTCCCTTGCCTCAACGGCCGCAGCCGGAACACATCCAACATCCAGGGGGCAGAAGAGAAGAACACCTCTCACTAATTAGTAGGCACTGAACTAGCAGGAATGTCCATGACCATGGACATGGCTATACGTATCGATCGATCAACTCTGCAGAGCTTGTACACCTGTACCCACAAGATCACCATCATCAGCGGTGCGCACCGCCTAGGCTGATACCACGCTTTTCCCTAGCCCACCGGATGCCACCCTGTCACTCAGCCCTGAGGCACCCCGGAGTCCACCGGCATGCTAAGATTGTGAAGCGCGATAGTGGTACTCCTAGTCAACGCGCGTCTCGAAAGGGTGTGGGTCTCTCTGCCAGTAACTCCCTACACTATCTACTAACAACCTAACAGTGGCAGCACCAAGCAAACTAGGGACGAGGTCATCTCCATCCCATTCAAGAGCGAGTGGTGTATACGAATGGTCCTATGACCATTCCTAAAGACATACCAGTCCTTAGGGGTACTAGACAGGACATCTTCTTCCAAGGGGGCAATATCTCCCGCACATAGGACCAATATCTTCCCCGTGCCAATGAGGCACCGCTATCTCGGGAATCGGCTCGCCGAGACTTCCTGAGATCTAGTCTCCTCTCAACACTCATCGCAGGTCCTCCCTGCACATACCCACCACAGGTATAAAGTACAGGAGCACTCAGGTACTCCCCGGCAAGACTCGTCCTCTGACTCGTCGTACAATCCTGTCTAGTAGACTCAACCCTCACCACACACCCAAGACACACGCCAAGATCTCCCCAAGTTCATTATTAGGTTCTCTAGTTTTACCGGCACAACGTGCCTTAGCCACTCACAAGCAAGTTCTCATCACAAGAGTAATAAGAGCGAGTAGCCACCAAGTGACAAACAAGCATGCATCTATCCTATCAGCGGGTATGCAGGGGATTGGTTACGACAAGGTAAAGGTTGTCAAACAATTCTACCATGCAACCTATCAACACCAAGATTGCACAAATGTAAAGCACTAGCTTCTAGTTTGCATGTCTAATAGGATTCTATGATGGTGGGTGGGACATGGCACCTGTATAGCAGTTTGGAGTTATCCATATCCTGTTATCCTTCATGTATCCTCTCTCTAGCAGGTCTCTGGTCCAGTCACTGCTTCGGTTCGATCTCCGCTGTCCTCAATGTACTACCTCGGTCTCGCGACAATCAAGCAAAAGGAAACAATCAATCCCAAATCAAGATCCAATGACACACGGGGAGACAACAAGACTTGAAAAGAGGCGAACAACACCAAGTGAACGGCAAAAGACTTAGCCCTCACGGAGGATGTCTGATCCTCGGGCTCAAAAAGGTAAAAGTAGATGTCTATTAAGCACAAGCGCGAATCACAACCTTAGAATAGCTAGTAATCCCAGGTCGATGGTCTCGACCTATACCGCTTCAAGATTAATGGCCTAGACTCGGGCTCGACTTAGACAGACACCACCGCTCGCCGTCTTCCGATCCAGGCGTCATAGAAATTGACGTGAACCAAGAAGGTTGCAAGCAAGAGAGGGGGGAAAGGGGAACACTAGGGTTTGGCTGCTGCGGCCAACAACCCGCTAGTCACAACTCTTCATCGAAAACAAGCAAGAACGAATGATGTCACAAGTCAGAAGAGTCGTGACTCGGTTCCAAGGTTCCTCGGCTCACACGCCACGACAATTAGTGGTAGCGAAAAGGGACCAGAACAAAAGAAGAAAAAGCGACTACTAGCCCTCACGACTCACACGACACATCAACGTCGGGAGCCAAGAAGAGAGTAGCGCCTGTTGGCGACAATTAAGTGATTATTTATATCGCCATCTAGGATCCAAATGAGGGGAACCTAATACAAGATATGCATAAACATTGATCATATTAACATATTTCCACATGTTTGCACACTTAGTCATCATGTAGGTGGAGTACGTGTATTTGGGCCAAAGCCAGGTAAAAGAATGAAGAAAAGATCAAAAGCCCACTTACCTGGACTCTAAGAAGAAGCCCACATGAAGAAGGCCTGCCAACCCAAATCCAAACAGGCCCAAACCATGAGGGAATCAAAGACATCTGCGCAGGGGAGCTATGGGCCAAAACTAGGGCCCAGAGGCCAGCCCCCTGGACCGGCTGGCCCATGGACCGGCCGGTCCCAGGGAACCGCCTCTGGCGCCCTGCTTTCGCCGCTGGTCAGATACAACGTACCTGGACACATTGATGGCGGTTTCATCAGGTGCACGACACTCTAGAGGTGGTTTGCTACTCCTATAAGTACCTAGGAGGAGGAGGAGGCTCAAGGCATCAGCACACACAATTCTTTAGCTGATAGTAGAGCCATACCTCACCCCTAGTGCTGTAGAGTAGTCCTTCCTTGTACTCTTATAGCTAGAGCAACAATTGGAGGAGTTGGATCAAAGGAGTATTCTTGGTATGACCAACACTAAAATCATTCTTATGTTCTTCATTCCTATATATCATTGTTCATCTTCTTATGATTGTTCATGTGCTAGTTCATGGGATCATTCATGTTCTATGAGTTGTTCTTGTTCTAGTTCATGCTCATGTTCATCGTTCGTTCATCGTTCGTATGAACGGTGTTCATATGTTCTAGGAATCACTAGTCTTATTACATATGTTCTAGCTACTAGTTCATTTGTTCTTCGTCTAGTTGTTCTTTGTTCATGTGCTCATTGTTTATATGAATGTTGACGATCGATTGATCTATGCTTATACGTTTATGTCTCGTTCATGATTAAGTTTGGTGTTGGTTGTGCGGTAGCGGTTCATTGCTACCTTCGGGTAGAACCTTTGCCTTATATAACCCTGGGGGGTAAAGGTGGTTTTCATTCGTGCTAGCATGGTGATAGGGCTTGTGAGAACCAGTGGATGGGTTGCATATCCCACGGTTGAGGGTGATGGCGGTAGGTGGTGACAGCCCTGTCCGTCCTTAGTATTCCCCCATGTTCGGGTATGGCGTAGGAGTTTAAATACCACCCGCGCTAGTGCGATCACTATGCTCCGGTGTCTCCCCATTACCATGGAATCAACAGCAACGGGTGTCATGAGCAAGGCATAACTATTTGTGTATTCATAAGTTTAGATGTACAATAGGATTTACGCTAGCTCATTCTTTTATTCTTTCTCTCTTTTATTTTATCCTTAGGTTTGGCTCTACATATACTTGTGTGCATGTGTCAACACTATCATTTACATTCTTACCCCTGTATTAAGTACTAGCTTATTACTAGTAATGTTATTTTGTTTATGTCTCTAGAAGATAATCTTTATTCCAAGCAAGCCATCCTTTGGGAAAATATAAATGACAACCCCTGAATACTCACGGGTGAAATGCTATAATGATATATCCATGTGCTTGTGGACTTAATCTGATATATCACATTCCTTAGTGGCGTTGCTAGAAGCAATTCTAGTGATGACGCTAAGGAATGCCAACAAGCATTTCTGGCGCCGTTGCCGGGGAAGGCTGTTATTGGATAAAGTTATCTATATAGAACATATTCAAAATAATATTGCTATGTAATAACCATTGCTTAAGCAGGCTAACTTGGTTGTTTTCTTCTGTTGTGGATGAAAACGGGGATAGTGTGTGTCAAGGTTCGACCTGCCGGACAACTTCATCAATAACCCTAAGAGACTGCTTAGGAAGAAGCGAGCTAACAACTCGACTCCTTCCCTAGCCGCTGCTCCGTCCAACATCAACCTTGACTCAAGCAGCCAGTCGCCATCCCAAACCAACTCCATGGCTCATAAATCACTCCGCGAGTACTCCATGCCCTCATCCGCTGACATCAAGGTTGGACCAGCCCTCGCAGGAGAGAATGTCAACTTTGAACTAAAAATGAGCCTCATTACGATGGTGCAAGCCCATCCATTCTGTGGATTGGGTAGCGATGATGCAAGAGGATATCTCCAGACATTCCTAGAGATTTGTGAAACCTTCAAGCTCAAGGACTTGGACCGTGATGCGATTAGACTCCGCTTGTTTCCGTTTTCCCTTGTGGGGAAGGCGAAAACCTGGTTTTATGTGAATCGGGACAAGATCAACAACTGGGACAAGTGCTCCTCTGCATTTCTCGCTAAGTACTTCCCCATAGGAAAAACCAATGCCTTACGCGGGAAGATATCAAACTTCCTTCAAGCAGCAACCGAATCAGTTCTCGAGGCGTGGGAAAGGTTACAAGAACTCATAAACGACTGCCCACACCACGACATGGAGGACTGGCTGCTCCTCCAGAACTTCTACGACGGGCTCAACTCTGAATCCCAAGCCCACCTGGATGCTGCTGCCATAGGAGTGTTTCTCTCACTCACTAAAGAAGCTGCTACTTCTCTCATTGAGAAGATGATCTCCAACCAAGGATGGAGTGAGGAGAGAACTTCAGCCGAAGGAGAAGGCAGACATGCAGTCCATGATATGAACATATTGTCTGCTAAGATGGATCTCTTGTGGAAGCGGCTGAATGAAGGTAAAGCCGATAAAGGAGCCATGCTCAACACCGTCAACGCCATGGACTCACATATGACATGTGAAGTCTGTGAAAATATTGGCCACATGGGCAATAACTGCCCCGAAACCCGTGAGTACCTGAACTTCATCAACAACAATGGGTATCGCCCACAAGAAGGTCAGGGGTGGAACAACAGCAACAACGATCAAGAAAAACTCCTAGCACAAATCGCTGTTGTTGCCCCTATTTACAAAATTGGTAAAAGATAAGCTTGTGGGAGGACCCCCAAGGTAAGTACCATTTGCACATGAATAATATTTATTATTGACATGCATTTTTAATATAGATCGTGTTTATCAATGCACTTATATATAAAAAAAAACATGCATGTCTACTTTCTTTTGTGCAAATTAAAAAAAAGGAGATATATGAAAAGAACAAAAATATTCTCCAGTTCAATGCTTATGTATATATTGTGTTAGTAACTCTCATGTTGAAATGATGAATAGTTGCTCTGTCTTATATTTCATATGTTCCTAGTTTATAATATAGTATTCTCTAAGATTTGGGTTTGGTGACTACTAGTTCTGACCTAAGCTTTAAAACTTAGTGGTTCCAAATACTTGATCTTTGTCTAAGAGTTATGAGTTAAGATTGGTATAATAGATTTTGCCATGATTTCATCCCAAGAAAGATTTGATGCTCGGAGATTTTATTTTAAAAATACTAAAATCATAAAGTTCCTCAATGATAAATGTTGCCTACCAAAGCCATATGATGAAATGAATTTTAATTCTATAAGCTTTCTACATAGACTATTTGTATTCATATTGAGCTTTGTCAAATTGTTGTGACCCTTGTAGAGATCCTTTTCATGCATTCTATGATCAAGATTCATGTACACACCACAAATTTGATAACTCTCACATTGAGGGTTATTCAAAAATACGTTGATTCCTACATTGGGAATTACGCGAAAACATGCCTTCCATCTTCCACCAAAATAAAAAGACTCCATGTTATAAAGATTCTGATATCTCCTTAATTCCATTCCACAAAAAGAGTATGGGCTATAAAAAAAAGAGGACACATGAAGGTCCCAAGTATTTTTTTTAAAAAATGGCAAGTGCCATAGTAGAATTAGGAATGAGCAAAAATAATTATGCTCACAAAAAAGTATATTTATTTTAGCCATGTCTCTAAATAAAATTTCATAGGAGATATCAAGTTTCAAATAGAGGAGCTCTTTACATATTTTCTACACACATGCACATCTTGATCTAAGTGTATGACTTGCATCTCCTCGGATCCGGTTTTTGACTTTGCAATATATATGGTGCAAGTATGTCACTCCTTCATACCTACCCAAAACTCCACATAAAGCTTTGTAGTGGTAGGAATGATCTTAGATGGCAATCCCCATAGTGCCTTTGGTGAGGATAACACACATTGAGCGAATCAAGAGTATCATTTGAGGAACTTACATTTCTTTTGCAAAATTTTCAAAAAAACCTCTGAGTTGAATGTTGATCAAGGGATGAAAGATTAGCAGTTCTATAACCTATCCGGCTCATGATATCTATATGACTTAGAGAAAATTTTAAGCACCACAGGTTTATGAGCAAAGGAAGGGACGAATTGTCATCTTATTCAAATTAAGGAAGAATATTATGTTATAAGCTTGGGCCATATGAAATGTAATCAGCATTGCAGCAACTCCTGATCAATAACCTAAAGTTCCATCTCTTGCTCAGGAGGAGCAAGGTGTAAGCTTGGGGGAGCTTGTTGGCGACAATTAAGTGATTATTTATATCGCCAACTAGGATCCAAATGAGGGGAACCTAATTTAAGATATGAATAAACATTGATCATATTAACATATTTCCACATGCTTGCACACTTAGTCATCCTGCAGGTGGAGTATGTGTATTTGGGCCAAAGCCAGGTAAAAGAATGAAGAAAAGATCAAAAGCCCACTTACCTAGACTCTAAGAAGAAGCCCACATGAAGAAGGCCTGCCAACCCAAATCCAAACATGCCCAAACCATGAGGGAATCAAAGACATCTGCGCAGGGGAGCCGTGGGCCAAAACTGGGGCCCAGAGGCTAGCCCCTGGGCTGGCCGGCCCATGGACCAGCTGGTCCCGGGGAACCATCTCTAGCGCCCTGCTTTCGCCGCTAGTCAGATACAACATACCTGGACACATTGATGGCGGTTTCGTCAGGTGCACGGCACTCCAAAGGCGGTTTGCTACTCCTATAAGTACCTAGGAGGAGCAGAAGGCTCAAGACATCATCACACACAATTCTTCAGCTGATAGCAGTGCCATACCTCACCCCTAGTGCTGTAGAGTAGTCCTTCCTTGTACTCTTAGAGCTAGAGCAACAATTGGAGGAGTTGGATCAAAGGAGTGATCTTGGTATGACCAACACTAAGATCATTCTTATGTTCTTGATTCCTATATATCATTGTTCATCTTCTTATGATTGTTCATGTGCTAGTTCATGGAATCATTCATGTTCTATGAGTTGTTCTTGTTCTAGTTCATGCTCATGTTCATCGCTCGTTCATCGTTCATATGAACGGTGTTCATATGTTCTAGGAATCTCTAGGCTTATTACATATGTTCTAGCTACTAGTTCATATGTTCTTCGTCTAGTTGTTCTTCGTTCATGTGCTCATTGTTTATATGAATGTTGACGATCGATTGATCTATGCTTATACGTTTATGTCTCGTTCATGATGAAGTTCGATGTTAGTTGTGCGGTAGCGGTTCATTGCTACCTTCGGGTAGAACCTTTGCCTTATGTAACCCTAGGGGGTAAAGGTGGTTTTCATACGCGCTAGCATGGTGCTAGGGCTTGTGAGAACCAGTGGATGGGTTGCAAATCCCACGGTTGAGGGCGATGGCGGCAGGTGGTGACAGCCCTGTCCGCCCATAGTATCCCCCCACGTTCGGGTATGGCGTAGGAGTTTAAATACCACCCACGCTAGTGCTATCACTATGCTCCGATGTCTCCCCATTACCATGGAATCAACAGCAACGGGTGTCATGAGCAAGGCATAACTATTTGTGTATTCATAAGTTTAGATGTACAATAGGATTTACACTAGCTCATTCTTTTATTCTTTCTCTCTTTTATTTTATCCTTAGGTTTGACTCTACATATAGTTGTGTGCATGTGTCAACACTATCATCCACATTCTTACCCCTATATTAAGTACTGGCTTATTACTAGTAATGTTATTTTGTTTATGTCTCTAGAAGATAATCTTTATTCCAAGCAAGCCTTCCTTTGGGAAAATATAAATGACAACCCCTGAATACTCACAGGTGAAATGCTACAATGATATATCCGTGCGCTTGCGGACTTAATCTGATATATCACGTTCCTTAGTGGCGTTGCTAGAAGCAGTTCTAGTGATGACGCTAAGGAATGCCAACAGCACCAGGTACCAAGCAAACTCCAAGTAGAAGGTAAAGCTCTCGCAAGGCAAATCGAGAGGAGGGTATTGCATTAGTAGCTCAGAACTTGTCGATCCACTCATCACGGATATATTCGGGGATCAAGCAAGACGGCTAAGAAAGAAACAAGTAAAATAAGCCAACTCAAATGGGTCCGCTCGTATACACGAGTTCACGATCGTTGCTCCCACTACTACACAAATGAATATGCGCAGCGTTGCACTTTTGCACTCCGTGGTGGGCACCTATTTTTGCCCGCTGCGGTAAATCCCATGATTTACCGCGGCGGGCATTTTTTATTTACCGTAGCGGGCACTTTTGCCCGTCACGGTAAATCGATTTACCGTGGCGGGCATCTTAATATGTCCGCCACGGTAAATACCCAATTTACCGTGGCAGAGATCGTAAGGTGTTCACCATGGCAAATCAATTTATCGTGGCGAACAACGTTAAAAGCCCGCCACAAAAAAGGACTAGGCCCATCAGGCCCAAGCTGGCCCGATATTCGTCTACACGTATATATAGGTATACTTAGGCGCAGTGGCTCTGCCTTTGACACCAGCGCTGTGGCTCTGCCTCTGACGCAAAGGCCAGCACCAGCATGGCGGACGGCCCTGCCCCCGGCGCGACGACCCCCACCGGCGTGCCGTCCCCTGCTCCCTCGAACACCGCCGCCTATCCTGCTCCCTCCGACACGACCGCACCGGTGAGCTCTCCACGAAGGCTGACGGCGAGCTGCACCTCCACGCGCAACTGTGGGATGCCCCCTCCCCTCGAGCCGGCGAGCTGCTTCTAGAGGAGGCGCGACCTGCATCTCCCGGCAGCAAGGACCGCCACAGCAAGGTGGCGGCGGCGTCTACCATGACATCCCCGATGGATCTGGCCTCACCACGGCGGCGGCCTTCCTCCCTCCCTCTCCATGGCACGGATCGACACGACACGGATCCACGACGGCGGCCATCCCCCTCCCTCCTCACGGCGGCGGCGGCTGGGGCATCCACGACGACGACGGTGACTGGGGCCAGATCCATGACGGCCGGGGCCAGATCCATGGCGGTGGCACCTGCTCCGGTGGGGATCCACAGCGGCGCGGCGCGCGGCTCCTGGTTTTTTTTGTTTTTTAATGATTTAACGCGGCGGGCGTCCTAATGTGCCCGCCGCGGTAAATCGATTAACCGCAGCGGGCAAAGCGGCCCGCCGCAGGAAGGCCACGATTTATCGTGACCTTTACGCGGTGGCGGACGCGTTTGCCCGCTGCGGGAAAGCAAATTCATCCGCCACAAAAAAATGTTTCTGGTAGTAGTGTCCCATGACTAGCCCCTATCACAGGCGATAGCTAGTGACTGCTTCCCGGACTCCACTACCCAGGTGTTGTAAGGTAACAGGGTGTTGGTCCGTTTCGGAAGTGCACTCGGCTTCGTGGTGCCTCCGGTGTACCGGGGACCATGATTTGCATCCACTTGAGAGAAGAACGATAAACACATCAACAAAAGAGATGGAACCTTCTCGTAGGGCACTGGCGGCTCATTCGAGACGAACGGCACCTTAGGGTGCAATGGCCGAAGCGGCGCAAGCATACGAGTCAGTCCGAAGTAAGCAAGAGAAGAAAAGGGGCAAAGCCCGATGGACATGTGCGATGACTCGCGACCATGAGCTTAACCTACATGAGTTGGCACGTCGTACCACGATGGTTCTCTCCTAGATCGTCTCCCATGAGACTAGGTTATGGAGGCTCGATGGATGCGGGTAAGAACCACGTCGACATCGACCTCGAGTCCTCGACAACAATGTCTTAGGGTTAGAGCTGGGGGCCACCGCTCGTAGCTCTACAGTGTCAACAAAAATTCAGAAAAGAGGAGGGTCATGCCCGGCGTTACGACCGTGGCAAGGCAAACTCGCGATCGCACGTTCGAGCACGTCGCTCACTCGACCGGCTCGAAGGCTCGGTCCTCAAGCAAACAGGCTCAACCACAACGGTAAAACAGCACATGTCCATAGCATTAACATGAGAGAGGACAGACCGGCACAAAGGCACGGTACAGGCATCGACATATAACAGGATAGATGAAAGCAACCGGCTCAAAGGCACGGTGCTTAGGCACGTGCAGATCATGTATGAAAAGCGAAGGGTTATCGACGTTGCGGACGACGTCGATGAGTTCAAGACGGGACATTGTGCGATGAAGGTGAAGACGAGTCGCAGAGGTGGATGAGGGTTCGGCTTGGCGCGAACAGATGCTGGGGTTCGGTCGCCAACGAACAAAGCTCGTCCGGGTACGGCTTCAGCAGACGATGATGTTCGGTGGCTGTCGAAGGAGTTTTGGCCGGACACGGACGTGAGGTTGACGGTTGATGTCGCGGGATGCCACCGCTCGTGTGGTGGCCGAAGTGGAAGCAGACGTGTCGCGGTCACCATCGGCAGCAGCAAGGCGTGGACGTGGCCACAAGCAGAGGCTACGGCATGCCCCGGAAATGACGAGGTGGCAGTGAGGCTTCGGCTTCGAGGCACGAGGCAGCAACGCCTCCCTGCACGGTATGGAGACACGATGGCCGGCATCAGATACAGGGAGACAAGCCAGCACGAAGGCCGGTTCAGGCAACTGCAGGAGAGCACCGATTGATGGAAAAGAAGGAGCTTTGGATGGGTGCTCACCAATCTAAGGAGCAGGTTGCGGTCGTAGACCAGGTAGCTCGCGGTGTCGTCTCCGTGCAGTGAAGACGACAGAGGTCGGCGATGGCGTTGGCATGAGATTGCATCGCCGGTGGGGAAGACGACACCGACCGGGCGGAGCTCGTCATGGTCATGGATGGCGGCTCGGCGCAGCACAAACAGAGGTGAGGTACGATGGCAGTGCTGCTGTTCATCCTGGTGGGACGCTGGTGGAGCAGCAGCAGGCTCGGCTGGGCTCGGCGTCGGTGGTGCACCAGGACGGCCAGAGCAGAGGCCGCCGGGCTTGGCGTTGAGGCATGGATGGAGCAGCTGTAGAACGACGAGGAAGCGTGGAGGTGGCCGGCACGAAGGCGCACGTGGTGGCAGGAGGGGTTGCCGACCTGACAAGGGCGGAAACAGAGGCGCGACGAGCAGGAGGGCACCAACAAGGTCGGCGTCTTGGCTCTGGTGAGGCTCACGCAGACGAATGGAGCTCGGCCGGGGCTTCTGCGCAGGCCGGAACACGCAGGCGAAGTAGTAGCACCGCCGGGAAGCGGCGAGGCGCGGCCGGGGCTACGCAGCTCACGATGCGCGGTGGCGACCGAGGCCAAGCCACCCGCGCTTGTGCAGCACGCGGCGGCTGAAGGCACTGGCGGCGGCGCGATGTCGCGCGACGCGCAGCGCTACTGTGCGCAAGATGGGTAGAGGCACGCGGCAGGAAGGAAGAGGGCTTCAGGCGGCGGCTTGGGGGAGAAGGGAATGGAAAATCAGGCGGCGGCAACTAGGGTTTTTAAAGGGGGCACTCGACTAGGGTTTGGGGCATGGACGGCGATGCCTCGGCGTCCGTACTGGGTGGACGTGTGGCTGGCATCACAACGTGGAGAGCAGGTGAGGCGCGTGAGCGGTGTCGCGATGCGGAGCCTAGAGTCGGGCGGCGGCGGCTCTGCAGCTGGAAGAGGAACAGGGGCGCCTGTTGGGCCTTGGGCTATTCGGGCTAGGTCAAGGAGCTGAGGCGCCTGCTGGGCTTCCAAGTGGGTGCGCGGACAGGCTGGATGGGCAGCTCGGCCAGGCTGGGCCGGCTGGAGGATCTCGGCTGGGCCTTAGAGGGTAGCATGCCGGCTGAGAGTGGAAGGGAGGAGGTGGGCTTGCGTGGAGATAAGGGAGAAATGCCTTTTTCTATTTCCTAAAGGTATTTAAAAGGAGTTTGAATTGGAATTCAAATGAGATTCGAATAGGGATTCAAATAGAGTTTGAGGAAGACCTTAGTGAAGGGTTCGGACACAAGTCGAGGGAGAAAAATGAATTGACAATGATTTCGAGATAATGCCGAAGAGATGATTTGCGAGGAGATTGAAAGGAGTTCAAAAGAGTTGAGTTAGGGATTTGGTAGAGATGGATTTGGATATAGAATTTGTATGCACATATACGTATATGTGTAAGCATATATATTAGAAATAAAAATACATATGTGTAAATATGAAAAAGGATTCTTGGGATAGGGGGATCGGGATGGATAGCACAAGTATGTGTATGTATATACATATATCTACACTACACGCTAGGATCTCAAAAAGAAATCACCAGGGATATGTAGATGAATTTCAATGTGGATTCGAGAGGAGTTCTGGGAGAGGTTCGAAGAAAAGATCCGAGAGGTAACCCAATGGAAGATAGGTGGGAATGAATTATATATCAAAGTATATATAATTGGATTTCCGAGGAAGAGACGTCGACGTATACGTATATGTGAGGTCACACATATAGGCGAAGGGGTTTTTCAGGAGTGAGTTGTAGGAAAGGATAGCGCATATGAGCGTATATATACTCAAGCGTATATAATTATATACACTCTAGGAGTTGGAAAAAGGGTTCCACGAGAGATGATAGAATCAATAAAGAGAATTAGGAGGAGAGGTGCTATGGACTTGAGCACTTTAAAACTCTGGCAAAGCCCAAACACGAAACAAACTCGAAAGTCGAGGCAAACTCCTACAAGCAATTCTACATGAATGCAACGATTCACTATCGATTCCTCTGACATTTGTCCTACGTCGGGCCTAGCGACTATATGATTCACACATTATAGGAAAATTTTTGAAAGCTTGGATTTTTGCCTACAGGAAAACCTGGGATGTTACAGACTCCCCCCTCACAAGAATCTCATCCCCGAGATTCAAGGGTTAGTTGTCAGTGAAGAGGTGAACATGTTGCTTCTCCAGTCTCCATCTTCCTCCGAAGTAGCTTTTCATTCGGCGTGGATACTTCACAAAGCCTTGTAGTAGGGGATGATCGTCCTTCTTGTTTCTTGACAGCTCGATCTAGGATCTTCATGGGGTCTTCGAGGTGCTTGAGCGTGTCATGCAGATCAGGGGCTATTATCTAGACTTGATCATCCAGTACTTCTAGATACCCCCTCAACTATGAGACATGCATTATTGGGTGTATGCCAGTCAGACTCTCTTGTAGCTCGGGCATGTAGGATTGCTTCCTAATTATTTCAAGGGTCTTGTAGTGATCCTCATTGAGAGAGGTGAGCTTTCCGTTGATGTGGAAATTCATGGCCCTTGAAAAGGGCGACACCTTCTTGATACACGTAAACCTTGTGGTTAAAACTGAGATCTCTTCTACTAGTCGATGTAGCTCTTTGACTGCTCCTGAGCGATTTTCAAGCTTTATCTGAATTAGCTACTTGTTCTTTGGTGTCTTTGGCTTCTGCCGGCCCAAGGAAATTCTTCCTTCGGTTTCTGACCATAAACGTGAAATTCTGCAATTTGTGCAAGGCTTCGGTCGGTGTCTTCTATAGATTGGCTTGGTAGCTATCGTTGTAGGTGAGCTCGGCAAGGATAGAGGTATCCTCTAATCAGATCCATCGGTCTTGATTCCATTTTAGAGCAAAACTTCTAAGGTCTAGTTCTCTCTCTATCTCTCTCTCTCTTTTAAATAAAAACTCTCTTTTTCGCAATCAAATTTTTCAAAAAGGAGGGGCTCAGGACTTGGAGGTTATGCGGGCACCGATCGGGAGCGGCCACGGTCACGTACCTCCATACCAGTGTACGCCCGGCAGAGCCATGTGGAGGCCTCACACATGGGGCCCTAGGTTTCATAGTGGCACAATGGTTCATGACTGCGGCGCAGTTCCTGAAGGGTTCAAACACTGACCCAATATCCCAAACGGAAGGGTGGATGCGAGGGGAATAAGCATTACAACTGGGGTTTTGAAAACTTTTAAATCAAAAGTTTGAGTTTTGGAGTCGAACTAGAGCAAACCCAAAAATAAAGTTTTGAGAAACCTTGAATTAAAACCTCAGTTCGCAATTAAATCAAGACTTTTAAGGAAGAACACTTTGTTTTCCCAAAACTCTTCAAAGAGGGGTCGGGATTCAAATTATTTTGAAAACTGGCATACCGGCATTTTGAAACAAAAGGGGTTTTGGAGACACCAGCACGCAGAGTTGAAACCAGTTTTAGCGAAAACAGCTTTGAAATTCCTTTTGAACAAAAGAGAACTTTTTATGGGATTACCAGGTAGGCAAGATGAGGTGAACTTAGGATTATTTGTCCCGTTGTTGGCTGACTGATCCAATTTCATGGGTTACATCAGTATCTGCTTCTATCTTGAGGGACGCCAGATCTTCTCTGCAGCTTGAGGTCGAAGATTGTGATTATCACACCTTTACACCTAAGGTGACATTATAATCACCAAAGGTAGGATGGTAATCATGGATTAGCTTCTTTGCTCGCCAGGAAGGGGCATTGGTTGCTTGGAACTCTATAGCTACATACTTCCAAAACATTGATAATTAACTTCTCGTGGAAGGTAGTAGAGTTGTCCTTAGCTAGACATGGGAAGGGTCGGTGGCTCTACATCTTCCATACTGAGCTTCCAAAAATGTGAGGTTGCAGATCTTTTATTGCATCAACTTCATCTTCCTATTGAGAACTTGCTCTATTTTTGGTCCGAATTGCTTCAGGGTTGTCTCTATATAGGTAGCCTTCTTGATCTCATTATTCCTTGACATGCACTTATGCTACAAGGGAACGTCTTTGTGAAGGTTCACGCAATTCGTGAGGTAACCTCCTTCAAATTCAGGAGTTTCTAGCTCCTGGTGCCAATAGCTCGGTCTTGGAAGTGAAATTCCAGAGAGGATTGTGCAAACTCTTCCCTACTAATGTGGGCAGAATGGGTGTAAACAGCACAAAAGCAGTTCCACCAAGGGCTTGCAATACCTCACGGCTAAAAATGGCGAGGTCAATACCTTTCATTATTGGTGTACTTCATGAGGTCCAACACTCTTCACAGCCCTATTAACCTATTGTCTGCCTTAATTGGGATGTCGGCAAGGTCGAAGGTGGGTGCATTCAGTTGCAGAGCAGCTTGATCTGGTTGCTAAAAGGCTCACGACTTGATTTAGGCACTATTGCTTCGATAATCTTCTGTAGGATAAGGGTCTTGATGTGTCATAACTTCTGCTAAACTAGAGAACTTGGTTGTCGAGTTGGGTATTTTGGTCGATCACTGGGTGTCCAAGGTTACCTCCAGGTTGATATCCAAGGGGTTCTCTTACGTTTGATCCATGGTTAGTTTCATGACTACCACTTGAACAGCTCGGGGCTTTAGGGATTGCAAACTTGCGGTCCTTCTTTAGGTCGATAGGGGCTTAACAGGGGCAGAAGGGCTTGAGAAAAGCTAACTAAGGGTGGAGTCACATATATAGCACACCAAAATAGTTTGGACTATCCTGCACTCAAGCAACAAGAAACACAAAAGCATAGCAACAATCAAGAAGCACATCAATAAAGCAACACAAGATCCAGGCAATTAGACAGCATTACAACTCCTATATGCATAGTGTTGGCTCGAGGTGACTCCTAGGCCATCGAAGTCTCACACGTCTACCGATCTAGCATGGGCAAAAGCAGGGGAATGATTTCTAAAGGTCATCTTTCCAATAACAGGGTGGTCAAGTAACACCAGAATTCAAGGCGGGGAAAGGGAAATCAAGTGTTTCTACAACTGTCACCTATAACAAATAGGATTTTTGGCTTCTATACTAGTGATTGGTCCTAAGGTCTCATCCTAACATCAAGTATGGCTCTGATACCAGCTGTAGCGACCCACGCTTTCCTCGAAAGGGAAATCCACAGATCTCATCATAATGCGAAACTCAGGAAGACCCGAACTGTCACATTATCATTATTACAATTGATACCACAGTCATACATCATGAAAGCACAATTTACAACACATTACAACACTTGGTACCACACTCGGTACAATGTGATCTAGTTCTAAATGCACACGGGTCTTCATTAGAGTGGATGTAGTGTCTTCACGGGCGAAGTCTCCTTCTTCACGGGCGATCGTCAGAGTCGGGGTAGAGCACCAGCGGGCGTGAACTCCATCTTCTCAACCAAACTTGAGGGTCAGCACGAGACCACCTAATCTTTCTTCACCGTTGATGTCGTAGTCGTACTCGAGCTCCAAAAGCTAGGTTTCGATCTTGGGGCCTTTGGGTTATGGGCCCTCCTGATCCTTCTTCTCCGTTGTCGACGTAGTTGAGCCCAAGATCCAAACCTGCTAAATTCTTTCAGTACGATTCGTACTGGCCACTGGCTCCCACCCTATGCGTTGCTTTGCTATGTGGAAAGTGGAATGCAAGGGTAGAGCAAATAGGCCTATATATGGCTGTAGGTTTCCTAAGCAAGTTCATCAACATTATAATAGTATTTATTTTATCAAGTTTTATCCCATCTCACACATCTGTCCACACCACCAACCATCCCAAACCATCCACACATCTCATCACACTCTCACTCATCTAGTCGGCAAGGAGACTCCCGCTCTCCCTTGCCTCAACGGCCGCAGCCGGAACACATCCAACATCCAGGGGGAGAAGAGAAGAACACCTCTCAGTAATCAGTCGGCACTGAACTAGTAGAAATGTCCATGACCGTGGACACGGCTATACGTATAGATCGATCAACTCTGCAAAGCTTGTACACATGTACCCACAAGATCACCATCATCGGCGGTGCGCACCGCCTAGGCTGATACCGTGCTTTTCCGTAGCCCGCCGGATGCCACCCTGCCACTCAGCCCTGAGGCACCCCGGAGTCCACCGGCATACTAAGACTGTGAAGCGCGATACTGGTACTCCTAGTCAATGAGCATCTCGGAAGGGTGTGGGTCTCTCTGCCTGTACCTCCCTACACTATCTACTAACAACCTAACAGTGGCAGCACCAAGCAAACTAGGGACGAGGTTGTCTCCATCCCAATCAAGAGCGAGTGATGTGTACAAAGGGTCCTATGGTAGCTCCGAAAGACATACCAGTCCTTAGGGGTACTAGATAGGACATCTTCCAAGGGGTCGATATCTCCCACGCACAGGACCAATATATTTCCCGTGCCAACGAGGCACCTCTATCTCGAGAATCGGCTCGCCGAGACTTCCTGAGATCTAGTCTCCTCTCAACACTCATCGCAGGTCCTCCCTGCACGTACCCGCCATAGGTATAAAGTACAGGAGCACTCTGGTCATACTCCCCGGCAAGACTCATCCTCTGACTCGTCGTACAATCCTGTCTAGTAGACTCAACCCTCACCACACACACCCAAGACACACGCCAAGATCTTCCCAAGTTCATTATTAGGTTCTCCAGTTTTACCGGCACAACGTGCCTTAGCCACTCACAAGCAAGTTCTCATCACAAGAGTAATAAGAGTGAGTAGCCACCAAGTGGCAAACAAGCGTGCATCTATCCTATCAGTGGGTATGCAGGGGATTGGTTACGACAAGGTAAAGTCTATCAAACAATTCTACCATGCAACCTATCAGCACCAAGATTGCAGAAATGTAAAGCACTAGCTTCTAGTTTGCATGTCTAATAGGATTCTATGATGGTGGGTGGGACGTGGCACCTGTATAGCAGTTTGGAGTTATCCATATCCTGTTGTCCTTCATGTATCCTCTCTCCAGCAGGTCTCCGGTCTAGTCACTGCTTCGGTTCGATCTTCGCTATCCTCGATGTACTACCTCGGCCTCGTGACAATCAAGCAAAAGGAAACAATCAATCCCAAATCAAGATCAAATGACACACGGGGAGACAACAAGACTCTAAAAGATCCGGACAACACCAAGTGAACGATAAAAAGACTCAGCCCTCGCGGAAGATGTCTGATCCTCGGGCTCAAAAAGGTAGAAGTGGATGTCTATTAAGCACAAGCGCGAATCATGGCCTTAGAATAGCTAGTAATCCTGGGTCGATGGTCTCGACCTATACCGCTTCAAGATTAATGGCCTAGACTCGGGCTCGACTTAGACAGACACCACCGCTCGCGGTCTTCTAATCCAGGAGTCATAGAAATTGACGTGAACTGAGAAGGTTGCAAGCAAGAGAGGGGGGAAAGGGGAACGCTAGGGTTCAGCTCCTGCGGCCAACAACCCGCTAGTCACAACTCTTCATCGAAAACAAGCAAGAACGAATGATGTCACGAGTCAGAAGAGTTGTGACTTGGTTCCAAGGTTCCTCGGCTCACACGCCATGGCAATTGGCGGTAGCGAAAAGGGACCGGAACAAAAGAAGAAGGTAAAGCTCTCGCAAGGCGAATCGAGAGGAGGGTACTGCATTAGTAGCTTAGAACTTGTCGATCCACTTGTCACGGATATAGTCAGGAATCAAGCAAGATGGCTAAGAAAGAAACAAGTAAAATAAGCCAACTCAAATGGTGCCGCTCGTATACATGAGTATCACAGTCGTTGCTCCCATGACTAGCCCCTATCGTAGGCGATAGCTAGTGACTGCTTCCCGGACTCCACTACCCAGGTGTTGTAAGGTAACAGGGTGTCGATCCGTTTTGGAAGTGCACTTTGCTTCGTGGTGCCTCTGGTGTACCAAGGACCATGATTTGCATCCACTTGAGAGAAGAACGATAAACACATCAACAAAATAGAGGGAACCTTCTCATAGGGCGCTGGCGGCTCATTCGAGACGAACAGCACCTCAAGGTGCAATGGCCGAAGCGGTGCAAGCATACGAGTTGGTCTGAAGTAAGCAAGAGAAGAAAAGGGGCAAAGCCCGATGGTCATGTGCGATGACTCGCGACCATGAGCTTAACCTACATGAGTTGGCACATCATTCCATGATGGTTCTCTCCTAGATCATCTCCCATGAGACTAGGTTACGGAGGCTCGAAGGATGTGGGTAAGAACCGCGTCGACATCGACCTCGAGTCCTCGACAACCATGTCTTAGGGTTAGAGCTGGGAGCTAACGCTCGTAGCTCTACGATGTCAACCAAAACTCATAAAAGAGGAGGGTGATGCCCAGCATTACGACCATGGCGAGGCAAACTCGTGATCGCACGTTCGAGCACGTCGCTCACTCGACCGACTCGAAGGCTCGGTCCTCAAGCAAACATAGCACAAAAGAAGCGCATCACTACCACCACTAAACAGGCTCGACCACAATAGTAATACAGCACATGTCCATAGCATTCACATGAGAGAAGATAGACCGGCACGAAGGCATGGTACAGGCATTGACATATAACAGGATAGATGAAAGCAACTGGCTCGAAGGCACGGTGCTTAGGCACGTGTAGATCATGTATGAAAAGCGAAGGGTTGTCGACGTCGCGGACGGCATCGACGAGTTCAAGACGGGACCTTGTGCGATGAAGGTGAAGACGAGTCACAGAGGTGGACGAGGGTTCAGCTTGGTGCGAACAGATGCTAGGGTTCGGTCGCCGACGAACGAAGCTCGTCCGGGTATGGATTCGACAGACGACGATGTTCGGTGGCTGTCAAAGGAGTTTCGGCCGGACGTGAACATGAGGTCGATGGTTGATGTCGTGGGATGCGACTGCTCGTGTGGTGGCCGAAGTGGAAGCAGACGTGTCGTGGTCACCACCAGCAGCAGCAAGGCATGGATGCGGCCATGAGCAGAGGCTACGGCATGCCCCGGAAATGACGAGGTGGCAGTGAGCCTTCGGCTTCGGGGCATGAGACAGCAATGCCTCCCTGCACGGTATGGAGTACGGTACGATGGCCGACATCAGATACAGGGAGACAAGCCAGCATGAAGGCCAGTTCAGGCAGCTGTAGGAGAGCACCGATTGATGGAAAAGAAGGAGCTTTGGATGGGTGCTCACCGATCTGAGGAGCAGGTTACGGTCGTAGACTAGGCAGCTCATGGCGTCGGCTCCATGCAGTGAAGACGACAGAGGTCGGCGACGCCGTTGGCATGAGATTGCATCGCCAGTGGGGAAGCCGGTGGAGCAGCAGCAGGCTCGGCTGGGCTCAGCGTCGGTGGTGCACCAGGATGGCCAGAGCAAAGGCCGCTAGGCTTGGCGTTGAGGCATGGATGGAGCAGCTGTGGAACGACAAGGAAGCGTGGAGGTGGCCGGCACGAAGGCGCACGTGGTGGCAGGACTCAGGAGGGGTTGCCGACCTGACGAGGGTGGAAGCAGAGGCACGATGAGCAGGAGGGCACCAACAAGGTCGGCGTCTTGGCTCCGGTGCGGCTCACGCAGACGAATGGGGCTCGGTCGGGGCTTCTGCGTGGGCCGGAGTGCGCAGGCGAAGCAGTAGCGCTGCCGAGAAGCGGCGAGGCGCGGCCGGGGCTACGCAGCTCGCGATGCGCGGTGGCGACCGAGGCCAAGCCACCCGCGCTTGAGCAGCGCGCGGCGGCCGAAGGCACTGGTGGTGGCGCGATGGCGCGCGACGCGCAGCGCTACTGTGCGCGAGATGGGCAGATGCATGCGGCAGGAAGGAAGAGGGCTTCAGGCAGCGGCTTGGGGGAGAAGGGAATGGAGAATCGGGCGGCGGAAGCTGGGGTTTTTAAAGGGGGCGCTCGGCTAGGGTTTGGGGCATGGACGGCGATGCCTCAGTGTCCGTACCAGGGTGGACGCGTGGCTGGCATCACGACGCGGAGAGCAGGCGAGCCGCGTGAGCGGTGTCTCGATGCAGAGCTCCTGGAGTCAGGCGGCGGCGGCTCTGTAGCTGGAAGAGGAACAGGGGCGCCTATTGGGCCTTGGGCTGTTCGGGCTAGGTCAAGGAGCGGAGGCGCCTGCTGGGCTTCCAAGTGGGTGCGCGGACGGGCTGATTGGGCTGCTCGGCCAAGCTGGGCTGGCTGGAGGATCTTGGCTGGGCCTTGGAGGCTAGCCGGCCGGCTGAGAGTGGAAAAGAGGAGGTGGGCTTGCGTGGAGATAAGGGAGAAATGCCTTTTTCTATTTCCCAAAGGTATTTTAAAAGGAGTTTGAATTGGAATTCAAACGAGATTTGAATAGGGATTCAAATAGAGTTTGAGGAAGACCTTAGTGAAGGATTCGGACACAAGTCGAGGGAGAAAAATGAATTGACAATGATTTCGAGATAATCCCGAAGCGATGATTTGCAAGGAGATTGAAAGGAGTTCAAAAGAGTTAAGTTGGGGATTTGGTAGAGATGGATTTGGATATAGAATTTGTATGCACATATACGTATATGTGTAAGCATATATATTAGAAATAAAAATACATATGCGTAAATATGAAAAAAGGATTCTTGGGATAGGGGGATCGGGATGGATAGCACAAGTATGTGTATGTATATAAATATATCTACACATACACGCTAGGGTCTCAAAAAGAAATCACCAGGGATATGTAGATGAATTTCAATGTGGATTCGAGAGGAGTTCTGGGAGAGGTTCGAAGAAAGGATCCGAGAGGTAACCCAATGGAAGATTGGTGGGAATGAATTATATATCAAAGTATATATAATTAGATTTCCGAGGAAGAGACGTCGACGTATACGTATATGTGAGGTCACACATATAGGCGAAGGGGTTTTTCAGGAGTGAGTTGTAGGAAAGGATAGCACATATAAGCGTATATATACTCAAGCGTATATAATTATATACACGCTAGGAGTTGGAAAAAGGGTTCCACGAGAGATGATAGAGTCAATAAAGAGAATTAGGAGGACAGGTGCTATAGACTTGAGCACTTCAAAACTCGGGCAAAGCCCAAATACGAAACCAACTCGAGAGTCGAGGCAAACTCCTACAAGCAATTCTACATGAATGCAATGATTCACTATCCATTCCTCTAACATTTGTCCTATGTCAGGCCTAGCGACTATATGATTCACACATTATAGGAAAAATTTTTGAAAGCTCGGATGTTTGCCTACGGGAAAACCCGGGATGTTACATGTACGACAATAGGTTGATGCATCAGCACCAGCACTTCCTAAGTTGTATATGATCCTCATGCAGATGCAGCTGGTTTTAGTTTAACATATTAAGGAAATCCAGCCTGGAACCAATGTACTATTGTCCCAATAAAACTGTTATAAAATTGGGTTTCTGTTTTTACTGGCGGAATGATATTCATGGCATGCTAAACACAATCATGTTACCATATGTTCTGTTGTTTCCTTTTACAAAAAAAAGAGTTCTTTTTGTCCTGAATTGAAGATATGGGATTGTGGCTTCTTTATTAATGCTTGATGTTGAAACACTACCACAGAAAAGATTTTTACAATCGGCTACTGTTCCTATCAGGGTCGGTGCACATAAGGAATAGCCTCTGATGTGGTCCGCGAGCACTGTAGCTTACAAACCGCTGCTGTAAGTCCTAATCACACATGGTTGATGTAAGCTCTCCGATACTGAACATACCTCTACCTTTACGATCGGTCGGGTAAAGGTCACCGCTGCTGAAATCGGAACTTTCAAGGGCGGCTGGCTTAGCACAACTGCCCGGAAAAAGAGTTGATCTTCAGTGCCGGCGATCCTATGTCCACCGTTGCTGAAATTGTTTCTTTCTAGGGCGGTCGGCTTAGCACACTCGACCCGAAAAATAGTTGATCATCAGTGTCGGTCATCCTATGGCCACCGTTTCTGGTTACAGATCAATAGAGGCGGCTTTCGTGAACTGATACTAAAAATGCTTGCACTACTACATCAGGCCAGGCCCAACCAGCCAGCACCAGCGAATTGAACAGGCCTTCGTCTTCCTCCTCTCGGTCCAAGCAACGCGCGAGCTTCATTGCTACGCGTTGGAGGCGATTTTGGTGGAGAAAGGAAGGTTGACCATGGGGAATGTCTTGACCTTAAATTCTTTGCTCAAGTTATTAGCCGGAAGAGGTATGCCCAGCAACACCGAAGTCGATATATGTTGGTTTTCCCTTACATTTATCTCTCACCCAATGTTTTAGATCTCATGTTGGGAGAGGCAAATTCCAGAGCCGATTATTAGGTGTCCATTTCTTGTTTTGTTAAAATTTGTTCTTCAAATTTGAGATAGCCCAAACTCGTTTTGGCGGGAAAAGGAAAACAGTATTGGCGCTAAAAAAACATGTGGCCCAGGTGAAGGCCAGTTTGGGGGCCAAACCACAAAATATGTATACAACGGACGATGCCAAACAGCCCGGCGACCACAAAATATGTATATAACGGACGATGCCAAACCACAAAAATATGTATACACCAAAGTCGATATATGTTGGTTTTCCCTTACATTTATCTCTCACCCAATGTTTTAGATCTCATGCTGGGAGAGGCAAGATTCCAAAGCCGATTATAAGGTGTCCATTTCTTGTTTTGTTAAAATTTGTTCTTCAAATTTGAAGATATGTGCACATCTTCATCTATATATATGGTGATTCACTAGTTCAATAGCTAGGGATCAATGTGGATTATTTATGGTCAAATGTTATTTAATTTGTGAGTGTAAATTTTTCGTCTCTTTACAGGGTAAACTATGGATAGGACACGGATGTACCGAAAAAGGAACAGAATGATATATGTCAATGAAGTGCTCAATTTTGTGGATGTAGCCAAAAACATGCATCGATTAGGAAAACGAGCTATATACGTTGTCCTTGTGTTGACTACTGGAACATTTTGTTGCACCATGTCGATAAACTCACTTAGTCATTCGAGGCTTCATGGATAACTATCTGATTTGGACCTATCATGGAGAGTCACATTTGGCTACAAGAAGTCAAGATACTATGTCGCCTCAGGTGGTCTCTCAAAATAATGAGGCTGCAGCTGGTCATTCTAGTGACAATTATTCCATGATGGACGATGGAGTGGGTCCTGCTGGTGAAGCTAATTGTGCATCAGTACAATGTCATCAGGATGAAAATGATCAAGCCGCCCATGAAGAAGAAGAAGATGATGAGGACTTCCTAGAGGACATGTTGTGTCATACTGCCTCAGATTTCTTTTGAATGCTGCAAAAGGCCTAGATAATTTGGGGAAGGTGAAGAAAGCTAGACAACAACCCTTGTATGAGGAGTCCAAAGGGTGTGAGAAAAGGTGGTCCATGCTAAGATTCATGCTGGACTTATTGATCTTGAAGGCTAAGCACTGTTGGTCCGATGCAAGCTTCAATGACCTTTTGCTTAAGTTCAGCGATGTGCTACCAAAACCCAACAATGTCCCAACCAACACATATCAAGCCAAGAAGATTGTCACTCCATTGACTATGGGTGTTGAAAGAATACATGCGTGCCCCAACCATTGCATCTTGTATCATGGGGTGTTTAAAGACTTGATGAATTATCCATCGTGTGGCGCTAGTTGTTACAAAAGGAATGCCAGTTTTGTTGCAGATAATGTTAAAAAAGGCCGCAAAGTTGGAAAAAAGAGAATGGCAAACGGTAAGACAGCAAAACCTGCCGATCATCAAGAGCATTCCAGCAACCTAGCTAGAGATGACAGCAACCAAAGAAGGGTGCCGGCGTTGGTCATGTGGTACCTGTCACCGATTGATCGCTTGAGGCGTATCTTCTCAAATACAAGGGACTCATAACTCATGCACTGGTGGGCTTTCGATAAGCGCAAGAAAAAGGGCAAGGACAAGGATGAAGAGATCCTGCGCCACCCATCTAATGTATAAGAGTGGAAGGACTTTGATGATAAGCATCGGGATTTCGCAGAGGATCCGAGGAATGTAAGGTTTGCTCTAAGCACCGACGGCATGAATCCTTTTGCTGAGAGGACAAGCAAACATAGCACCTGACCAGTTATTCTGACGATCTACAACGTCCCTCCATGGTTGTGTCAGAAGCGGAAGTACTTGCTCCTAACTATTCTTATATCAGGGCCCAAACAACTTGGGATCAACATTGATGTCTTCCTCGAGCCTTTGCTTGAGGATATGAAGAAACTATGGAATGAGGGAGTATCAATCTGGGACGAGCTAACAAAAAAGGCATCCACTTGTAGAGCGATCATTTTTGTCACCATCACTGACTACCTAGCATTATTCTCACTGTGCGGCCAGATCAAAGGCTTCACAAGATGCTCATACTACATGATTGACATTATATCTATGTTCCTCGAAGGCTCTAGAAAGGTTGTCTACATGGGACACCAACGCTTCTTAGCTGAAGGACACACATACCGAGGAAAGAAGATGATGAAATACTTCATTGTGAATACAATGGAGATGGGACATGCCCCAGAACAGCGTGATGGCAGTACGTTTTCGACATGGTGAAGAACATCAGGGTCGCCTATGGGAAAAGGAAGATTGATGGCACGCTTAATAAGAGAGATACAACTCCTATTGAAGTTGTACCCTCCAAGATGATCTCAATATTCTTCAAGTACCTGCCATACTGGCAGGACTTGAAAGTGTGTCATTCCATTGATGGTATGCATATCGCCAAAAATGTGTTCGAAAGCATAATTGGGATCTTGATGGACATGAAGCATAAGACAAAGGATGGACTAAAGTCAAGGCAGGACCTCAAACATCTGAATTCAAGACCAGAGGTTCACCCGATCGATAAGGGCAACGGAAAATATTACCTTCCTGCAGCCAGCTACAACTTAACAACTGATGAAAAAAGAGCATTTTGCAACAGCATATGAGGGGTAAAAGTTCCAACTGGTTTCTCATCCAACATCAAGAGGATTGTCTCAATGAAAGACTTGTCATTTGTTGGCTACAATGCCCACGATTGTCATATGATGATGACAGTGTTTCTTCCAATTGAAATTAGAGCGATCAAACCCATTTACGTAAAGATGGTCATCACACGTCTGTGGTATTTCTTCAATCAAATTGGTAGGAAGGAGATCCGCAAAGATGAATTGGGTGACTTAAAGGCATTCACGGCGGAGACAATGGGCTAGCTAGAACAATGCTTCCCTCCATCCTTTTTTGATATCATTTCGCACCTTATCGTACACATGGACATACAAGAGATTCGTGGCCATTCTAAATTGCTATGTACACAATCGTTCTAATTCAGAGGGATCCATGGTAGAGGGCTATTGTACTGAAGTGGTCATCGAAGTATGTCAAGATTAGTTGAGAACTGAGGACAGACAGGCAATTGGGTTGCCTGTATCTTGGCGTCGAGGTAGGCTACCGGGGAAAGGCACCAAGGGTAAGCAAACAAGAGTCGACAAGGATAACAAACTAGTGGAGGAAGCACACTCTAGTCTATTGCAATATCTATCGATGATGGAGCCGTTCATACAGAAACACACTGCACTTGCCCGAGCAGGCAATCTAGGCCGCTCCGATACTTGGATAACCAATGCGCAGAAGCGTCAATTTAGCCAATGGCTAAGGCACCAAGACATACCTGAGGGGGAGATAGAACAAGAACTAATGATTGCCAGCTGGCAAACGGACCTTCATCACAGGTTACTACTTGGGATGCATATGACATAAATGGGTATACATTCTACACAAAGGCCAAGGACAATAAGACCGTCTCCCAAAACAGCGGGGTCCATATAGAAAATGTTGACGCATCTGGGCGAGTTTCCACCTACTATGGTTTTATACAGGATATTTGGGAATTGGACTATGGATCCAATGTACAGATTGCCCTATTTCGGTGCCAATGGGTGAAACAACCAGGTAGCGTGGATGTCAATAACAGTGGCCTCACATGTGCCAACCTTAACAACATAGTTACAGAGATGACCCGTGGGTGCTGGCAGATCATGTGGCACATGTTTTCTATATGCAAGATCCACCTAATCCAAATAAACACATAGTTGTATCAGGGAAACAAAGGATCTTGGGAGTTGATGGGGTGAAGGATGTCAAGGACTTCAACAAATACTATGACATGCAGCTCTACACGGGCCTACCAGACAAGATGAAGGAATTAGAAGAAAAGGCTACAAAACTAAATATTTTGCCCTACCTACGTACTGATATTGATGGCAAAACTGTAACCAGCTAAACATTCTAAACATGTTAGTAGCTACTTCATGTATCAGATTTATTAAGGACATGTGTGTTTATTCATGCACGAATTGCTTAGTTACTTCATGTATCGAATTTATTATGGACATGTATGTTTATTCATGCACAACATGATTGCCATTGGATTCACCTTTTTATTTTGAAACAGGAGAGGCCGCCGCCTCCACTGGAATTCATTAGCTAAAGAAACTGTGGATATAGCGCATCAAATCTAAGCCAACCGTGAGACAGTACTACGGTCGATTTAAAGTACAAGCCAGACAATCATTATGTAGTCCGGCGTGACCAATTCTACGGAGCGAGAACAATGGACAGTCCATCGTTCAATGGACAGTCCGGCTAGTCATGCTTACCTGCTCCATAGCATTCACGGCTAGCACTTGATGATCTTTGAACATTTTCTATTTCAAAACAAAGCTTGTGTTTTTAAAGGAATGTAAAGGATAGATCATATTCATTATCTTAGTAGGACAGGACATGACTCAATACAATAAGACACAACAGCACCTGCCCTACTTCATGGTAATAACATACAACACGAGGACAATGCACACCATTACAAGCTTCTTGATGGCACTAAGCTGGTCTAGTACCCTCTGGTCATGTGGGCCTTGAGTCGATGCATCAGGGTGTAACACCTACTGGGCCTAGGACTGATGAGCTGCTTGAACAAGAGGCAGATGTTGTTCAGGAGATGAAACCAAAGTAGCCTCTGGTGGAACATGCTCCTGTGCATGAGTAGGAGTTGTGGGGAGTGTAGAATTTTGACTCATCATATCCTCCCACTGGTAATACTGACAACCACCGGTCTTCAAAAGTGTTTGCCAAATAATAGGAGTTAAATTCCAACTTCGGCCGAGGTAAACAAAGAAGAACAAAGAACACTTACCGCAAAGTACGGGCACTTGTAGAACATGCGATCCTTGTTGAGTCTGGTAGTCGCCCTGAAGTAGTTCACTAGCACCCCACAGTTGGGACAATACACAACCCTGTTCCTTCTAACAACGCTCGAAGCTTGAGACATGGGAGCCACCACTAGAATAAACAAGGGAAGATAAGTTCTAGAGAAATGAGAAAGGGGGGAGCACCACCCCACCCCACTGGCTTTATTGAGATGCTGTTCAGGCCGCCAAAACTCATTTTGATGGGAAAAGGAAAACAGTGTTGGCGCCACTCCTAGAAAAAGGGAAGTAAGTTCTAGACTTCTAGTGGGGAGGACCACCACACGGCCACACCCCACTGCGTTATTGAGATAGCCCAAACTCGTTTTGGCGGGAAAAGGAAAATAGTATTGGTGCCAAAACAACATGTGGCACAGTTCAGGGGCCAAACCATAAAATATGTATACAACGGATGGTGCCAGACAGTCCGGCGAAGGAAACTCCGAGCGGCGAACAAAAGTACTAGGTCCACACGCACCTGAAACCCGCTTTTCATCTTTGGCTGTGTTTAGTTGAGAAAATTTAGGCGAAAAGTTACTGTAGCACTTTTCGTTGTTATTTGGTAAAATTTGTCCAACCATGAATTAATTAGACTCAAAAGATTCGTTTCGAACTTTACAGACAAACTATGCAATTAGTTATTTTTTTACCTACATTTAATGCTTCATGCATGCGTCTAAAGATTCGATGTGACGGGTGGAAGAGGAAATATTTTGGGTATGCATGGTAAGTGAACGCGGCCTTTGGGCATATGTACGACATAGCCATTCGTTTTTAGAGCCCGCCAGCACTTGTCTTGTCTCTCACACCCTTGCCACCGTCGCGTGATGCCACTGCCCTCTCCACCGCGCCTAGCGGCTGCCCGACGCCGCGTGCAGCACTCGGTGCAGCGTCTGTTCTCCGGCAGACAACGGTAAGCTAGGGGGGACCTCTAAATACATCGTCAGTTGTCCATGCATGCAAGGTGTTCGTTTAAATGTCTTGACATTGTTTTTCAAATTCTTGTGCAGATGGGTCGAACGGGAAAGGAGAAGGTCGTAGAAGAGCCAAGCAAGAAGCATTGGAGGACTTCGAAGCGGAAAGAACTCGAGGCACAAGTCGCCATGTCTTTGGTGGCCCCAGAGTCAAGGCGTGGTCAAGGTCATGGCACTGCGTTGAGGAGATCAGAGCGACAAACACGATCTGCCCGCCGACAAGTGTTGCAAGAGGAAAGCCAAAGGATATGCCCCGAGGGTACACCTATTCCCGAATACACTCCAGAACAAGTACGGCAGATGAAGGAGTTCCGCGAAAATAACCCAAACTATATGATTGCACCAGCTGAATTCTCACCGGCAATCAGACAACGACAGGGCCCCCGGACTCGAGGAGGTTCAACTTCAGCCATAACTGAAACAAAAAGGAGCAGGTCGAGTAAAGTGGATGAGCTTCTGCTATATGACTTCCGGTTTCTCAGTTTGAAGAAGATATGAGCGCCCCTTAGGTGCTGTCCCTTTGAGTTTTAGTTCCCATGGGAACGGGATGAACGTGTGCATCGGGCATTATGGACTTTCACTCAGTAGAGCTTCCGGGAGAGTTACAAACTAAGAGGTATTCAATTAGGAGACCAGAGGGTGCTCGGATGGGATGAGCTTGAAATAGTAGCAGGTATGCCAATCCGCCCACTCTTTGAGAGGTTCCCGGGTTTCGTTCACCTTTTCAGCAAGGTTGACCGCATTATTGTTCACTGGGTTCGAACCTTTTATGCTACAGTGTGGATTGCCGAAGACCGAGAATTCATTCATTTCATGGCCAACGGCAAGCAGGCCAGATTGTATATGAAAGATATTAGAAAGAGACTAAAAGTTCAGACATCAGAAAGGAAGCTGCACCACATAGTTTATGGAGATGTTCGTCCACCATGGCGTGGTAGGGCTGGTGGTACCTTTCCCATAGATGACCAGATCCGCGAGCTCTTCAAGCACCCCTTCACATATGGATCCCCTTGTACACCTGATCGATTGCGTCCAGAGGTTTACGTTATACACATGGCTCTGAGAAAGACAGTCCTGCCTCATGTTGGCAACAGAGAGTCATTGACTAGCTTGCAGCAATGGCTCCTCCTCTCCATCTGGAAAGGCAAGCTATTTGACTTTGTAGATTTCTTCCTCTCTGAGATTGAGGATGTGATAGCTAATGCTATTGCTACTAGAAGGCAACAGCTGTACCCTAATCTTATCAGTTATCTTATTGCTTTCACCCGTCAAGATTGTATGGAAATGTACAACCAATCGGAGCATGTGGTCCTTAAATACCTGCCAGCATCAGGTAATGATCATCGTCATGGACGGCGTGCCATAAGAGCCACTGAGGAGCAGGTACCACAAGAGGACAGAGAGAGGCACGCCCAGGAGGATGCAGAACTTGAGTAGGCAGAGCACGATGGTGGAATTGGTGGCCAAATGTGGTCATTCCGTGCTGACAGCTGCGGGTCCGATGACGGTGACTACTTTCCTCCACCGCTGCTTGGGAAATGTGCTCACGACGATGAGGCAGGAGGGTCTGGGACAGGCATCAAAGCTCTGACCGACTCGCAAGAAGTCATTGTTAATGAACTAACAGGATTTAGAGATGACCAGGTGTTCTTCAAGGAGGAGCTGATCCAGTAGAGACAAGTTCAAGAAAGACAAAATCAACAGATGTCTACTGTGTTATCTCTTTTGGTAGGGTGCATTGGCCATCTATACAGTGCCATGGGAAATGAGCCCCTTCCTTACCTAGCTCCTTTGATCAATAGTCAGAGTGCTCCACAGTTGTTATTAACAGGCCAGAGTTCAACACATATCATGCCTACACCTATCCAGACCCACCCGGTGATGACCTTGGACAGGATTGTTCTCTGCCCCTCCGCATCCAACCCCACCGGTGAACCAAGAGCAAGCAGCGGGGGAGGTGGCTAATGACCAGGGTAGAGAAGATAACACAATGTTAGCCCATAATATTGTTCCACCACCTACCACCACCCTGCCTAATGCCTCAGAAAACAGTAGGGCTGCCATAGAAACATCTTCGGAGCCGCAGCTGGATGCCATGGAGACCACTTCGACTACTGGAGCTGCTGCTGCAACACTACTCCAAATGACTTGTTAGACGATGGATACTAGACTGCCAGTAATTGGTACGGCAGCTTCTACTCCTAGCATGCAGGACACAGCTGGTAAATATCATCTATGAGAATTCAATAGATTAAAATCCTCTTACTCCTTTTTCTTAACTAATTAAACCTCTACCTATTGTCATCATTACAGAGAATACTGAGCAGGTTGGATCTACAGAAAGCCCTAACCCCATTGGAGATGACCCGGGCGCCGAGCACGACGCTCCCGACACCGAAAGCCAAGAAATAGATATGGCCGCGGTCCAAGCGCCAGAGCCTTCAAACCTCCCGTCGGAGCAGTAGTCATAATATGACTCTCCCTGGAAATGAAATAATATCTCTTGCTCATGTGATTGATGTAACATTTTTACCAATGCAAAACGAGATAAACATTTATTCTGTAATGGATTTAGATTCATTTTTGTCCTTTCACATACATGCATCGACTGCTATCACTTTTTACTGAAGTTGATGAATGCTTTGTATGAATAAAGTGTGAGTACACTTCAGGGCAATTTCCCTTTTATTCCATATGTACTCGATATTTGGTTTTAAATTGATACTAAGCATACAAGTATTGCACATAGAATAGCACATGACAAATGACGTAGTTAACTAGTTTATTGTTTAAATCCGCGAGATAAAAGTACTCCTGTGCTAAAATCAAATAGGCCAGTCTACATACTTGATGTCCAACTTGAATCCACCGTGCCCGGAAGCAGAACATGTGTTTGAACTCATAGAGCCAAAGATAAGACAGTCCGACGGATCAACATTTACACATGTTGGACTTTACCACAGTGCCCGACCTTGTCCAGATACCTTAGGCACATAGGACCGTCATCTAAATAATCCACCCAATCCAGATCCAAAGCAGTCCACAACAAGCATAGATCTATGTGTTGGGATGGATCGAGGGACACTTAAGGGTGCATAAATCGTCTCTACACCTACACTACTACAATACTAAGTACTAAAGTACTACTTGAACTACTACTACAATACTAAATACTCCTACTACAGTACTCCAACTGCTACTACTACTCATCGCCGCTGCTGCCCTCGCCAGAGTCGCCACCATCGCCATCGTCGTCGTCGCCACCATCACCATCGTCGTCGTCGCCGCCGTCGCCGCCGCCGCCATCCGCCCCGGAATCCTCCTCAGATTCCTCGACTCCGTCGTACTCCTCAGATTCCTCGCTGGGGGGCTGACTATCATCGACCTTCTACCTTTTGGGGGTGGGTCCTACTCGTCGGAGGTCAACCACGGCTTCTTGCCCTACCAGAGCCAGCAGTCGCTAGATGAACCATCGGATACGTCGCTCGATCCGGTATCGCCTATGGGCACATTAGCCATTGCCGCGCCACGATAGTTGTGACTAGAGGGGGAGGGGGCAGGTAAGGACGGTGGTTTCTTGCACTGGTATGGAGAAGAAACCCCTGTTCGGTTCTTATTTAAAGGGAATAGCTAGGGGACGCGAGCAAAACCCATGGGGCCAAGGACGGTTTCTCCCCTGGCCCGTGCCCTACTGTTCCAACATTAACCACTAATTCGATGAATGAGGTTGTACCCAGGGTCGAAGACATTGGCGTATTGGTCTAACACGATGAGAAGGTACTGATGGATCAAACCTAAGACAGTCCGGCGACGCTGCAACGGACGGTCCTCAATGTAGGAGTATTCTCCAACGGCTACTAGCACCATCTAATTTTCCTACAAATCTTGTCACATTGCACATGAATGGGTCTTAGTGCCACTCTTCTAGGTGCATGAACATGGCCAAACCAAGGGCTGCATCAAAAACTCAAAGTTTTGCGAAGTGAAGAAGGGGGAGACGACAAGGGAAATGAGAAGCGCCGCAAGGCTAGGTCGTCAACACTCAACAGTGTTGAAGTAGGAGCCGTGCTTGAAAAAAGAACCCTGCTCCACCTGCTACAGCATGCAGAATATGGGCCCACTGCTGGCAGCGTGCGTTATCGTGAGGTGTTCAGGAAATAGACACATATAGCCTACTTATTCGTAGAATAGCACCGCACGCATGCACAGACCTAAGGTCATTATCTACTACCAATGCATTATCGCCTTATTGTGTGCTATCCCAGGAAGAAGCAGCTTCATCATCAAATGCGACAAAATGATGGCTTAGTACTAAACAATGGAGAATTGGGAAATATTTTGTGATCAGCAGTGGCGGAGCCAGAGTTCCAAACTTTAGTATTCCTACTTCCACAACACCAACAAAAAATCAGTTGTTTTTCAAATACAATGAGCAAAAATACTATAAAATATAGTGGAGCCAAGTTTAGAGGCTGTATTATTAATATTCATAGCTGCAATGAATGAAAATACTATAAAATGTGGCATTATACATATACATATACAAGTATGTACACATATATAGATAGAAGTGTACTAAAATACTATAAAATGTGGCATCAATGCACTTGTTCATGTTTCTCCATCATCGGACTCGTTATCACTCTCTGGATTAACTCCAAAGCCATGGTAGAGTAGCAGTTCCTTATGGCGCCTTCTTGTGTTGCCATCAGAAGAAGAAGATTGAGACACATGTACAACATGATCTATGGCATTATTCCACATCTAGTTCTTCTGTTTACGACCTGCTAGGCAGGCTAGGCATGCGGTGATCTTCTTTCTGTCATCGTCGACGAAGCTTAAGCCTCATCCAC
Source organism: Saccharum hybrid cultivar R570 (assembly GCA_038087645.1). Classification (NCBI taxonomy): domain Eukaryota; kingdom Viridiplantae; phylum Streptophyta; class Magnoliopsida; order Poales; family Poaceae; genus Saccharum; species Saccharum hybrid cultivar. Next base: position 14,054,616 of record JAQSUU010000707.1, read on the forward strand.
TAGCTCGGCGAGGAGACTGGGTGAAGTGTAAGTCATGCTTTTTTTGTAGGATTTCGCTGATCTTGTACGACACATAGGCGTTGGTGCATGCATACTTGATTTGTTCATCCGACTGTCTGGGCCGGTCCTGGTTTTTGACACGAACAGAAGTACCTTTGTTTTCCACGTTCACACCCAGCAAGTCTTGCCTAAAAGTCTCGAGGCATCTCACGTTGTGCCACTTACCTCGGATTACGAAGGGCACCATGGCCTGTAGTTCCACTGTCTTGGAGAGTTCAATGTTGTGGCCGCGCCTCAGCCTTCCATGTCGCCGGCGATTCCTACACCTACGAAAACGTGATGCTCGTCTGGAAGGAACGTCTTGAGGTCGTTGGGGATGCTGCCGGCGATGGCCACCTGGAAGAGATCGAAGGCACTGCTTGTCGACGCATGTTGGTAAGAGGGCCATCTTATTCTGATCCTTCTCATAACATTACTCATCTAAACCGACAACGAGCGGCCTGTCACGGCGGAGATCTCATAGAAATTGCTCCACTGTGCGGGGCGTTGATGTGACCGTAACCAGGACCTTGTCTTCCCCGACCATGATGCTCCTTTCTTCATCCGGTAGGAAGCCGGAATGGGAGCCGGTGGATCCGCTGTTGTCCATGGACGATCTAGAACGTGTGGGCGAGCGGGTGCGATAGCGGTAGCGAGATGAACTATCCATGGTGCGCGAGAAATACTAGCGACGGAGGCAGAGGTACGGTTATTAATATACAAGAGATGAAGGGACTGCGGTTGTGTGAATAGCAACGAAACGTCCCACCGCGGTGTGAATGGCAACGAATCGGCACGTCGAGATGCTGCTGTGAATGGCAACGGCTTGCCTTCCTCCCAATCGGCATGTCGAGATGCTGCTGTGAACAGGAATGTCCTGAAATTTGCTGCAGTGGATCTATTGTTTATTGAACTTTAATATTTATGTAACCTGTAGCTTAATATTTCTTAAAATGGAATTTGTGTTTGTCCATTTATATATTATATCAGCAGCCTAGCTCTACTATGCCTTCAAATATATCATGGTCAATTTATTTAGTCCATTTGTGTGCCTTTGATTCAATGAGAGTGGGCTAAAGTAGCTTAGAGTCTTGTTTTAAGGATCATTTAACAAAACCAGTGATATTTCATGAATATGTGGAGTTGCTGCTACTCTCACCACAGCAAATTGGTGCTATATTTTCTGTGATCTCAGAGATTTTCTAGCACCATTCCTCCCACCGCAGCAAAGTAAAGCATCTTCTACTGATGTCACAAATACCAGTAGTACTACTTGCATCGCTCCCCCACGACTCCCCAATGATGCTGCAGCTGCAGCCAGCGGGGGACCGACGACTGAGGTTGGCATCCAGTTTTCTATCGTTCTTCTACTGTTTTGCGAGTCCCACGAGAGATCCTTGAAGTTATGAGCCTGGATTTCTTCTACTGTGTTTGGACTGCATATGCGCCAATAAGCTAAGCTATCACATAAAATTAAGTAGAGTACAAGATGTTGGACCACAATGCACCTACCTAGATATATAGTTGTTGCATGAAATTAAAAAAATTACAAAATGTTAGACTAATATGCACCCACTTAGATAGATCTTGGATGGTGGGTGCAATTTACTCCTAAATAAACGCTCATTATGCTTTCCGAGGACAGCACGACGAATCCCGCCAAGATCCCCTCGGATACTTTACTAGCTTAATAGTTGCATGGCCCTGGTAGGCGGCCATAGCATGGTGGCCGACAGAGTACAACGATTAAAACCCTTGTGTCCTCTAGCTAACCACCCTAGCTAAACACGCCATACACTACAAATCTACTTGCCAGTGATCGTAACACCGACAACAGTAGTAGGACATAGTACCTTATCTCAGCTTTTTGAAGCTGTGAATCCCAACAGCCTACCAATTCAACTTTTTAAAATTTGGCTGATAGTAATCAAGCATTTAACAAGCTACTAGCTTCTACTAGTTTGTTTTAAAATTCAATACATAAGATAGTCTGGCGGTGATAGATTGTTTCGTGCTGTCACGCCTGTGTGCTGACGTATGGATGGTCTATGGACTCACGGACGGTCCTTTGCCTCTGACCGCGTGGGGGCGTGGCCCGCTCGGGAACCAAGGGGTCTGGGTAGAACCGTGGAACCGCTAGTGACGTGCCTGACGCCCTGACCGTATTCAATGGTCATGGGCTCGTGGCCTATCGTGGGCACCAGAAGGGCTCACTCGTCAAATATAGCCTCCTCTCCATCCCCGGTCCTTCTGTACTCCTCGGTGACGGCTCTGGTGGAAGCTTGGGAAACGGTGGCCGACACTGCATCTGCCGCCGCTTCAACCCCATCATCCCTATCGAGGAGGTGAGGCAACCGTCTCTGCTGGTGGTCCAGACAGAGCTCGCAGCCGCCAAGGCGGACTTGGCGTTGGCGCGATGCCAGCTCTTGAGCACCGACGGTAAAGCGGCCAGTAAGTTTATCCTCTCAAGTTCCTTCCGTGGTTTCTTGGTCTTCGCCCCACAATCTTCTCACCGATCCCTACCCTGCAATGTTGCAGAGTTGATGGACGAGGTGCAGAGGCTCCGCTTGGGGGAGCTGACATCGCCGCCAACTTCCTCCGTGTCCCGCGAGGCCGCCGGGAGGACTGCTAGCTTCCATGGCATTCCTGACCGTGTGCGGATGACGATGGAGCACAGCGTACATCGTGAGGCATCCGTGGCGCTGGCGATGGCCCAAGTGGGTGTCGATGTCGAGCTCACCGACCTTGAAGGGTTCCCTCCCGGCGAGGGGGCGGTGGATTACGCCGACCTCATAGGCCAGTTCGACGTGGCTACCGACACCGTGGTTGAGGAGGTACCCGCCGATGTGGCCCTCTAGTTTGTATTTAGGGTCCCCTTTTTAATGTAAAAATGCCGGTGGTTGTGGGGGGTACTTAGGCCCTGTTTAGTTCCTATTTCTACCTAAAATTTGGCTATGAACTTCCAACAATTGACAAATTTGGCTATGCACCCATGGGATGGTGGGTGCATAGGTTTCAAGGTGAAATTGGCCAATTTTGAGCTCCCAACACCAAAATTTCTATCTCCAACATTTTTGTGAACTTTACCGATTTAACCTTCATGTTTAGTTCAATTTAAAAATTCTGACATGAAATCCGAAATTTTTGGGAAAACTTCATAAACTGAACAAGGCCAGGGTTCCCTTTTCAATGTAAAATTCATCATCAATGTAAAACTGCCAGTGGTTGTGGGGGTCGTGTCTCTTGCGTTGCCATATTTGGTCTTCCCCTTCACCATGCCGGTTTCCCCCTGGGGAATCATGTCGATGGGTGGGATGGTATTTGCGCGTTTGCTATCTTGAGTGGTACCCAAAGTGGAGAGAGGAGATTGGAGCACCGAATAGTGATTCCAAGTTTGAGTGATGCCAGGGAAAACAAGATCGAAGAAGGTAGGAGTACTAGCACTAGCACTAGCACGCACATGATGGTGGAAGTACTCCTACCAAAGATGTACAGTGCGCTTTCTCCGACTTACCCAGCATACCTAGCCCTTGTTTAGTTCTCCCAATTCTTCCCCAAATTTCACTATGCAAAAATAAGATTCCCTGCCACATCAAAATGTCGGCAAATGCATGGAGTACTAAATGTTGATGAAATCAAAAACTAATTGCACAGTTTTGTTGTACTTTGTGAGATGAACATTTTAAGCCTAGTTAGTCAAAATTTGGATAATTTTTACCAAATACAAACGAAATGCTACAGGAATTCTGATACAGTGTTTTTTTCCCCAATTCACCGAACTAAATGAGGCCCTAGTGCGAGTGTGACCACTCACGCTTTCCCTTGATTTCGCCGGTGCCTATTTGTGTGGTGGAGAGAGAAACAGAGAGAGGCCAGCAGCAGCAAGGACAGCATGCAGCACAGCTCACGCTGCGTGTAGAAATTGGACCAGGCATCAGAGCAACCACAATGTATATGGGCTAAGTAGTCTATATGGACAGCTTTTGTGTCAGTGGACTATAGCTATTGTTGTCTCTACAATGTTTCAGCCAACGAGTAGTCCATAAGGTGGGTCCAATATGAGATAAAAAATTATTTCTCTTTACAATCCTGTGCAAAACCAAGAAAGAGAGAGAGGAGTGAGAAAAAGTAATATTTTTTATTCCTTATGGATAGTCCATAAGCTTATGGGTACCTTTTGCTATGGACTACCCTATAGACTGGTCTCACAGTATTCCAGCTACCTGATAGCAAATATTTTAATCCTATGGACTGCCTTATGGCAAACATTGCGGTTGCTCTCACACCAACGTGTCTTTCTTCTACAATTTTAAGCATCACTCTATGGACGGAAGGCCTGGAAACCCACTCGGCACCGGCGACGTCCTCGTATCTTGGTCAAGACCTGACGCACTACCAACCGTCCCGCTCGGCCCCTGAGTGGATCGCTTCTCCCGTTCCAACTCGAGACGTCGCATGATGGGGCCACTCCTTGGGGGTGTGTTCACTTCGCGAAAAGTAGATGAAAGTTACTGTAGCATCTTTCGTTGTTATTTGGCAAAATTTGTCCAATCGTGGACTAAATAGGCTCAAAAGATTCGTCCCGATATTTACAGACAAACTATGCAATTAGTTATTTTTTTACCTATATTTAATACTCCATGCATGCGTCGAAAGATTTGACGTGATAGGTGGAAAAGAAAATATTTTAGGTTGGGATGGGGAAGTGAACAAGGCCTTGGTAGAATACCCATCCGGTCAGATCAGCCTTCTAGCTGTCACGAGGAAGCTAGTGCCTATACAAAATTCATTACGGCTGTGTTCAGATTCAAAATTTTTGGGGGAAAATTCATGTAGCACTTTCGTTGTTATTTGGCAAAATTTGTTTAATCATGGACTAACTAGGCTCAAAAGATTCGTCTCGATATTTACAGACAAACTATGCAATTAGTTATTTTTTATCTACATTTAATGCTTCATACATGCGTCCAAAGATTCGATATGATGAGTAGAAGAGAAAATATTTTGGAAAATGAACGGGCCTACATAAGAAAGTCTGGCCTTGAAAATTTGTTACACGCTGGACTTGTGTCTTTGGTCTGAGTCATGCTTGTGTAGAGGTTTTGTCTGCTTGTAGACGAATGGCCCTGTAACTAGCACGTTTCGTTTGTATTTGACAAACTTTGTCCGATCATGGACTAACTAGGCTCAAAAAATTTGTCTCGTGATTTACAACTAAACTGTATAATTAGTTATTTTTTACCTACATTTAATGCTCTATGCATGCGTCCAAAAATTGATGTGATGGAGAGAGAGGAAGACAGCAGTAGCACCAAGACGATCTTGGTGACGCGGAAAAGGAGGCAGAACAAAGAAATCATGCCATCCTACAAATTCCAGCACATGATACCCGATCCTGACAGAATCTAGCTATCAGGAACAAATAACAAGTGGCGCCATGAAGAACTGACATGGGATTATGAAATACGACTCCGTATTTCATAATAACAAGAGTTCTCCTAGCTACAACCTATGGAAGGCCAGATCTACGCAACCCCAGGGTAGGATTGCCACCTTATCCCTTAACAAGAATTCTCCTAGTCATATCAGCCTTTAGGCAAAGAGAAAAGAAACTACATCTGGAGGACGAACTAGCTAGCAGACTACCAAGCCACGTTTAGATTGCAAATCTTTTCAACCTGATGAATAGTACCACTTTCGTCTTATTTGGCAAATATTGTCCAATCGTGGACCAACTACGCTCAAAAGATTCATTTCATGATTTTCAACTAAACTGTGTAATTAGTTATTTTTTTACCTATATTTACTACTTCATGCATGGGTCCAAAGATTGATGTGATGGAGAGAGTGAAAAAATTATAACTTTTGAGGTGCATCTAAACAAGGCCCTAGTTGAAGAAGAAAGCTAAGGAAGATCATATCTAAAGCCTAGAGGCTACTCCAGCGCTAAGGATCAAGTGCAGATCTCCCAGGGGGCACAAGGGATATTTATACAGAAAAACTGGTGCACCATAGATATTTAGGCCTTGTTGGTACAGTGTTCCTATCGGAGACACTGTAGCAACTTTTGTTTTTTAGTGCAAAAAATTGTCCAAAAATTGATTAATTAGACTCAGAATGTTCGTCTCGCAAAGTACAACAAAACTGTGCAATTAGTTTATGATTTCATCTACATGTAGTACTCCATACATTTGCCGATATTTTGATGTGATGGGAAATCTTCTTTTTGCATAGTGAAATTTGGAGGTGAATTTAGGTATCTAAACAAGGCCTTATACAGAAAAAACCGGTCTACAGCAAAAATCAAGTGCAGAATACAAACCACCCGCAATTAAAGGCACCAGTGCAGAAGATGGATCGCAGCTGACCAAGCCATAAACAGTCTGTTCGTTTCGCTGGTTTATTGTGCTGAAAGCACTATTCGCTGGTTTGTTGTGAGAGAAAAACACTGCTGGATGGCTGCTGATTCTGCTGATAAGTCCAAACGAACAGGGCGAAAGTCTTGAGAGGAAAAACAGGCCATGACTCAGCAAGCATTCAGTGCAATGGCAGCAGAGGAACCGATGTATTGTCCGACGTATAGACGGATTGTTCGATGTGTAGAACGCTTCAGGAGCAATAAATCGCGTGACAAGTATATCAAACCTTGTTATTACACTGATTAAGAAGATGATAAGATTACAACAACAAGGAACACAGTGGAATTTGAAACTACAACCACAAGGAACCCAGTGGATCGGCCTTAGCTGTGACCAGGAGACATTCCGGCCTTGATAATTTGTCGAAGGCCAGACTTTCGTGTTTAGTCCATGGCGCGCTTGTGTACTGAGTTATGAATAGGCGGGGAACCAATGTATTGTCCGACGTATAGACGGATTGTTGGACATGTAGAACGCTTCAGGAGCAATAAATCACGCGACAAGTATATCAAACCTTGTTATTACACTGATCAAGAAGATGATGAGATTACAACAACAAGGAACATAGTGAAATTCGAAACTACAACAACAAGGAACCCGGTTGATCGGCCTTAGCTGTGACAAGGAGACAGTCCGGCCTTGATAATTTGTCGAAGGCCGGACTTTCATGTTTAGTCCAAGGCGCGCTTTTGTACTGAGGTATGAATAGGCGAGGAACCGATGTATTGTCCGACGGATAGATGGATTGTTCTACGTGTAGAACGTTTCAGGAGAAATAAATCGCGCGATAAGCAAAAAAACAGCTCAAATGAGGGTTCAATCGTCACAACTCAAGCCTCAGGCCTAGCTGCTGTGCTAGCCACACCAGCTAGGCAAGTTTGTTGTATGTGGAATACCCGCAACGAATGACATCTAATTCATATATGGAGGGAGTAAAAGTACGGAGTATTAGACTAATATGCACCCACTTAGATAGATCTTGGATGCTGGGTGCAATTTACTCCTAAATAATTAAAGGCTATTACGCTTTCCGAGACGGCACGACGAGTCCCGCCAAGATCCCCTCGGACACTTGACCCCATTTTACACCACATAGGGAACATAGTTGCATGGCAGTGGCAGGCGGCGATAGCACGGTGGCCGACTGAGTACAACGGTTCAAACCCTTGTGTCCTCTCGCTAACCACCCGAGCTAAAACACGAAATACACTACAAATCTACTTACCGGTGACTGTAACACTGACAATTTGAGTTGCAGGCGGGGCGGGTTGTTAACGTAACCCGTCCGCTCGCCCCGCAAAACTAGGCTTCGTGGCTGTTGTGGACCGGCTGTAATTTTTTCGTGGCCAAAGACTTCCAACCCTCCAAGCCCGTTGGGCGAGCGAGAAGCCTCGCAGCAACCCGTAAGACCCGCAACACCCTCCTCTGCTCTCCCTTCGGGTTCAAGCCGCGCCGCGCTCGCCGTACGCGCTGACCGCACCGCCGTACGCGCTGACCGCACCGCCGCAGGCTGCGCTCCCCATTCGTGCAGGTCGCGCGCCGGCGCCGTCGCCGTGCCTCCACCCCGGCTGTGCCACCGGCAGGCTGCGCTCGGGCGTGCGGCCGTGCTCGCCTGCTGGCCGAGCTGGCTGCGCTCGGCCGCGCCACCGTGCTCGCTCGCTGGCCGCGCTTGCCCGCTGTCCACGCTCACCCGCACTCGCTCGAGCCACCGCGCTGTCCGTCACCCAAAACTGCATGTTTGTCGGGGCTTGTGAGTTTCTTGAGTTTGCATATTGATGTTTTCATGATTATGTCAGGTGTTAAGGATGCCTGTAGGTGACTGGTTCTGGAAGCGAGGTGCCTCCATCCTCAGGTTCTCCTGGCTTCCTGCAACCACCACACTGATTGGTTCATATCAGTTGCATCTTTCCTGCAAGAACAAATGCTTAACGATATCTGTGCATGCAGATTTGCTTGGTCCCTCTTCCACAACTTGCACATCCAACCTTGTCTGCAGCCACACAAATGAGTTATTAGAAACAATTTTATGCATGGGAGTAGATTAATGGAAGAAAGTAATTGGTTTGAAATAGCTTTCTCACCGCCACTTTGTCAAGCACTTTTTGTACTTCTGCAGGCCCCCATCTTTTTCATAAAGCTTCCAAGAGGTGTAGATAGGCAGCTGGTCCCTAAGGGCAACACCAGTTTTTGATGCCAGCTTTGTAGCCTGAAGTGGGACATCAGGTCTCCTCTTTCCTTCAGCCACATGGATAGACAACTTGTTTCATTTCTTTATCAGCCTCTCTAAGCCAAGACCAATGGTTTTCTTCTGGGTTACCCTGCGGCGCACTGCATTGGCAATTAGTAACAAAAGTGTGTTCATATAGCAGTAACAAAAGAGTATATGTAATGGAGGAGATAATGTTTGGACAATGTGTTACCTGGAACCAAGTCTTCATCGTCTTGTCCTTCAATTATATGGCCCTCTGAATTTGCAGCATCAAAGTGGTCAGCGGACTCATTTATGTCATTGCTTTGCCTAGAGCTTTGTCCACCTGACGAGGTGTGATTAGACTCTGGTTGGGTGACACTATTTGTGGGAGTAGGTTCCCGAGTCGGTGTAGGAGTAGTATGTCATTAGTTGCACCAGGCGCTGACATGGCTGAAGTGATAGGGTTGGTAGGAGTCTGGCTGTCGCTTGTACTGAGTTGGGCTTGTAGTTGCGTGGCACTATGAATGCTAGTAGATTTAGGGATGGCCTTGGAAGGATTCTTAGGAGGCAAGGGGTGTCTCTCTCTAGGTGGTGGACGGCGTCCAAGCGAAGGCATGGCTGCTTGGGCTCTAGTTATTCTTAATGGCGTTTGCGGGGTTTGCTGGGTGGTAGCCATTGCCCCTGCTGGTTTCTTCTTCTAAGGGTGAGTTCCTAGAACCAGCTCTCCTACCTGCCAAGGGAAACATGAATGTTATAAATTATATAAGATAGAAGTGTGAGGTAGAATAGATGAGTACAATGAAGTACATGTTTGAAATAAGCAGGAGGAGAACGTGTTAATTGGCCAAGTAATGCATCTCACCTCATTAGTGACCCCATCATTATTGAGGTCATCAGAATCATTGTCACTATCAGAGTGGTTATCTATGTCAGATGTTGGATCACACTCGATGTCAGAATCTGGTTTGGAAGACACTACTGTCTTCTGTAAGCCCTTTTTCTTTTTCGCGAAAGCACCACTAACCTCCTGAGCTAATATAGGAATACCAATAGGGGAAAAATGTTCCTGAATTTGCTTTACTCTCTCATCCCTCTCCTGGTCATACTTTGATTTTGTCATTCTTGTATTACTTAGTATGAGCAAACGCAGAGAGAGCAGAAACTGGTTTCAGTTTCTGTAAATAAGTACAAGGAAAAACTAACATATTAGTATTGTTTTACATGGTACAAAGTATGGTAAATAATAGACAAAGGGTCTAAAAAGGAACATCAGATGATGACCATAAACAGATGATTACCAGGAATGTATTAATGACAGTCAACAAGACAAACAACAACTGGATTTGGATAATGACACACATTAGTAGGTCCACTGATCCATTTAACTACTGATAGTAGTAGGATATGATCCATTTAACCACAGGCATTCTACTCCATCTATGTATCCAAATAAAGTTGTAAACATCTGAATCCTACTAAATCAATCAAGCTCTAAAAGCAAAGGATGTTAAGCATGCCTTCATTTTAATTGGTTGGTGCCAACATGAATCTATCACCATGACTAGAGGGTTGAGGAGGAGGATGAGGTAGAAAAGTACCTTTGGAGTAGGTGGAAGCAGACCCGAGGGAGAATGTCATTGGGGCGCTGCTGAGGATGGAGCCCGAGATGCCTGTGTGGTGGCGCCTCCCTACGGCTTGGTGATGGCAGCTCCCTCTGGCTCCGGTCTCCGACGTCGGTGCTTGGCGCTGCTAAGTTCCAGGGAGGGAGCATGATGGGGAGCGAGTGGCGGGGAGCGGCGCGGTGGTGCGGGATGGGAGGATGCGGCAGCGGCGCGGTGGTGTGGAGGTGCGGCGGTGTGGTGGATGTTGATGCGGCAGTGCGGCGGCTAGGGCTAGGGCCAGGAGGGGACGAGTGTGGGAGAAGAGGATAAGGCAGGAGGGGACGAGTGTGGGAGAAGAGGATGTAGTGTTGGGATGAGGGGAATTTTTCAGCCTGGACGGTAGTGGCCTTGGCGGGATGTAGTGTTGGGCCCATCTGTCGGTAGCAGTGGCCTTGGCGGGAGGGGGCTGGTTTAGGTCACGAAATTTTGGTCTAGCGCGTAGGCCCCTAATGTCAGTGATAGAGTTAGTAGTATGATGATTTTGGGACACATTGTTGGGGTAGCAAATGATTTTAGATTCAAATTTAGTAAGAAATGAAGTTGTTGCACAAATCGAGATCTACCTTGTTTATATTTGCCATTTTTTCATTTGACTTTGTTTTGATAGTTGAAATTTTGAATTTCATAATTTTTAAACTAGAAACCAAAAATTGAGGTACTAAATAATTTCAAATGAAAAAGTGATGAATACAATGCTTGATCTACTTATTCATATCTACATTTTATATTTAGGGCTTTTGTGCATCTGAGAAAGCGATGATAACTTTGTTGTTAAACTCTACTCATCCCTCTTATAGTCTCATCAACTATGAGATGGATGAGTAAACTTTGAGAACAAAGTTATCATCACTTTCTCGGATGCACAAAAACCCTAATATATGAAATGTAGATATGAATGAGTAGATCAACCTTTGTATTCATTAGTTTTTTGTTTGAAATCACTTTGGGTTCCAAAATGTGGTCCAAAATTGTTACTTTTTGTTTGTGGAAATTTGATTTGTTATGAATTTTATTCATGGGGAAACATACAAAATCAATGGAACATATTGATTGATCATAATTTTAGAAAATTTTAGAAAAAAAGCATCCAATTCGGACTAAGTATGTGTGAGATTTCCATGTTATAATTTTTTGCTAAGAATTGAAAGGAAAATATTGATTACAACTTGAAGTCATTGATATTGGCCAAGACTTGCTACTGGGCCCACCTGTCATTGGAACCACGGCCCACAAAATGAATAGCTGCTGGGCCCACCTGTCACCCATCATCAAACACTTAGCACTTGTGGCTGCCTGCTGAGCACTCTCTGCCGTGGTTGCTGCCTCACCCGCGGGACGGCCACCGCAGCTGCTGGCTCACCTGCCGGACGGCCACCGTAGCTGCTGCCTCACCCCCTGTCCCACCTCCTCCTTGGCATCGAGTCTAAAACTGCCGGCTTGACCCGCCCCCCATCCCACCTCCTCCGCGATGTCGAGGCCACACCCGTCGACCGGCCACCGCAGGTCAGCTGCTACCTCGACCCACCGAGCTCAGCTACTCCCTCACCGCACCGAGCTTAGCTACTCCCTCGCCCCACCGCCATGAGCAAGCTCGCGTAGCCATCCCACCTTCATCCAGACAGATCGAGCAGAGGTGGCCAGGGCTAGATGTAGGCCAGGGGGCCACCCCAACAGCAAGCTCGTGTGTCCACCCCACCCCACCAGCAAGCAAGCTTGATCGAGGACCACCCCACCAGCAAGCTCCATGGATGTCCATCAGTGATTTGCTGATAAGGTTTTTTTTCTTGACCCATATCTCTACCTGCTAGCTAGTATACTCTGAATGGAACTAAAGCTCACTATGTCCTCTATGGTTTTCAGAAGTTGGATAGAAGCAGATTGCAGATGGCTAACATGGATAGAAGTTGGATCTATAATAGTGAACCCTTTTCGCCAGAGTTTATGGATGGTGTTGATAGATTCATGGATCATGTCAGTAGTAGATATAATGCAGACGAGAAGATCAAGTGCCCATGCCGAAAATGCTTGAACCAAAAAGAGAAAAGTCAAGATGATGTACAGGAGGATATCAAAATCAATGGAATGTCTAGGTGCTATACTAGGTGGGTTCACCATGGAGAGGGATATAATGTTCCTGGACAAGATGGACAAGATGTAGAGGAATATAATGTTCCTGGACAAGATGGTGAACTTGCTGATGTACCCGAGGATATGTCATGGGATGTAAATGACCAGGCACCACTTCATGAGGCAGGACAAGCTGAAGATGTCTTCGATGACGGTGGAAGGGGAGTTTAGGGGTTGATTCAAGATTTGCACAACACAGCAAGCCATGGCTTTGGTGGTAACTTATATAAACAAATAATGCAAGAGGCAAAGCTTGAACTTTATCTAGGATGCACTGAGGAGTCTAGGCTATCTTTCATTATTAAACTGCTGCATATAAAAGTGTACAATCGGATAACAACATCTGGGTTCGATGCTATGCTTGAGTTGCTTTCTGGATCTTTAAAGAATGTGCCCGGACTTCCTAAGTCCTATAACGAAATGAAAGCTCTGCTTCGAAAGCTTGGATTTGGTTATGTTTCCATTCATGTGTGCAAGTATGATTGTGCCTTATTTTGGAGAGACCATGAAGACGATGACCATTGCCTAGTTTGTGGATTCACAAGATGGAAAGTGAACAAGGAGGGCATAAAGAAAGTTCCTCACAAGGTCCTTCGTTACTTTCCAATAATTCCACGCCTTCAAAGGCTTTTCATGTCATAGCAGCTGGCACAATATGCAAGATGGCACAAGGAAAAGAGGGTAGTAGTTCCAAATGAAATGAGACATCCTGCTGATGGGGAAGCTTGGAAAGATTTTGATGAGACTTTCAAGTCTTTTGTAGATGATCCCCGTAGTTTGAGGTTAGGCATTGCTACCGATGGATTTAACCCATTTGGTCAGATGAGCAATTCATATAGAATATGGCCAGTGATAGTGGTACCATACAATTTTCCACCATGGATGTGTATGGACCAATCCAATTATATGCTTGCTTTACTAATTCCAGGAAAAAAATCACCAGGCAAAGATTTCCATGTGTCCATGCAACCTTTGATAGCAGACCTGAAACATCTTTGGAGGGGTGTAAAAACTTATGATGCAGTTGAAGGCAAAGATTTCAGCCTGCGTGCAGCGATTCTGTGGGGAATCCATGACTACCCTGCATTAGGCACCATGTCAGGCAGAACCACTAAAGGTTACTTCACATGTGTGTACTATGATGAGAATCCATGCTCCTGTAGTCTTAGAAACAAAATTGGTTTCATAGACCATAGACGTTTCCTCCCGGCCAACCATAAATGGAGGACAAACAAATCTTTCAATGGCAAGCATGAAAAAAGAGACTCCCCAAGGAAATTTACTACAGATGAGGTTATGGCAAGGTTGAATGAAGTTTCCTATGTTCCAGGCAAGAATCTAGATATGCCAAAAACAAGAAAATGACGCCATAGTGAAGATGAACCAATATGGCATTTGAAGGTTAGCTTGTATGATTTGGAATACTGGCCAAAACTAAAGCTACATCACAACCTTGATGTTATGCACATAGAGAAAAACATATGTGAGAACATTTTGTCAACTCTACTTAATATTCCAAACAAGACAAAGGACACCATCAATGCTAGACTAGATTTGGAGGACAGAGGTATGAGAAAAGAGCTTCATTTGCTTGATGACAGTGGTAGTTCATCATCAAAGCCAAGAGCTTGTTATGTTCTAAAACCAGAAGACATGAAGAAGTTCTTGCAATTTGTGAGCAATGTTAAGTTTCCAGATGGCTATGCCTCCAATATATCAAGATTTGTCAATATGGAGGGAGGAGTATCTATGCATGGGCTGAAAACACATGACTGTCATATAATGCTACAACATATCTTACTAGCTGGCCTTCGTGGTTTGGTGCACAAAGATGTATATGAAGTAATTGCTGAATTGGGTACATTTTTTAGACAACTTTGCTCCAAAACTCTGAAGGTTGATGCACTACACCAGATGAAGGAGGATATTGTGCTTATCCTTTGCAAGCTAGAAAAAATTTATCCTCTAGCATTCTTTGATGTTATGGTTCACCTAGCAGTACACTTACCTAGTAGAGACCTCATCGAGAGCCTCCGGTGACAGAAACATACACCTCAAGGTGATGAAGCAGTCGACACGGATGAAGATGAAGATGAAACCTATCTTGAGTACCATAGTCCAGAAGAAGAAGGCAATACTTCAGGAGAAGATGATGATGATGACTGACCTTTGCATTATATTTGTGGAGAGTTGTGAACCATGAACTTCCTGTTAATGATTTCTTTGCATTTGAATTATGCTAGTACATTTGTATATGAATTGTGAAATTGTAAGACCTTATATGCAATTCTGTTCAGATGATGCAATTCCTAGATTTCAATCACAGAATGCAAGGTATTTTGTCCAGATTTCAATGTTTTCATGACACCTGATAATGTCATATAATGTCCACATTCTGTCATAAAATGTATAGAATCTGTCACAAAATGAGTAGACTGCAACTTATATATATATATATATATATATATATATATATATATATATATATATATATATATATATATATATATATATATATATATATATATATATATATACATTGTGCCATAATTTCTGTGAACACAAGTAAACCATCATAAGCAAAAGGATCCACATTACCAACATACAGCATGTTTCAAAACAAGAGCACATACATCCACCACAACAGGTTCAATACAACATGTTCTTTAACACTACAAGCCCATACTTCATCAACATTGCCTACTTGAGCATTACAGCTAAACCTAAGATGATGACCAACACCAGGAATATTGTTACATTCACACATCCACACACAAGACAAATGCAGGTTCCCATGCCTTGCCTGTTCTTGCCAACCATTTCCTTCACCTCCTTAAGATTTTCCTCCAAGCTTTTAACTTTTCCTACGAGCTCGGGAACTTCTGTTGTCGAAGCTGCTTCAATGGTCAAGGAAGCTAGAAGTAGATAACCATTGTCTAGAAGGTACACGAAATATTCCTCCTCGAACCAATAGCTTTTACATCTCCCCTACATCCAAACGACAATCACACACATTTTAACACCAATAGTGCAGGGAAGGACATTCAGACAACCACTAACACTACCATGATCAGGGAAGCACATTCAAACAAGAATGAAAATTGTGAAACATATACTAAACCACTGAACTGACATTTCCATAGCCTTGCCGTGGGCACTTGAAAAACCTCTTTCCAACATTGCGTTGAGACTTTGTGGTAGTGGCCGCAAACAGCCGCACATCCTTGAAAGTCGGGCAAGTGATCAATGGCAGGCCGGTGAGTTCATCAAGCGGTGCCTGCATATCGACATCAGTGGGTGGTGGCGCTGCAGCAACAACAGCAAGGGGGGCAGGTTCAAGGGCAACCCGAGCTGCGCTTGACCGCCGAGAACGAGCGGTTGAGGACAACGCCTGCGACATCACAACTGGAGAGGGAAGATGAGCAATGTGAGCAATGGTGAAAGGAAACAGAGGGGATCAGGGAGGGGTCACTGCCAAAATGGCACACCTACGGCGATGAGGAGCTGCCACCGCTACCGTCGACGCCGTGCACCGAGCTCACCTTGCCCGCCGCGCTCGGGCCGCCTCCCCAACGAAGCTCCGCCGCCCGCAAGCCGCGCTCAGCTCGCCCAACGAGCTAAGCCCACCCACCGTGATCCACCGCTCGCCCACCAGCCTCCACCGCCCACCCACCGCGCTCAGCCCGCAAGCCAGCCGCGCGCGCCTTATCACCAATCGGACCTCCGCAACGCCACCGTCAACCCTAGCCTCCCACTGAGATCCGCCGCCCACCGAATAGCGCGCTCCACAAGGCCGCCCGCCAAGCTTCACCTGCTCCTGACTGCCATGCAACAGCCAGCGCCGGTAGCCGCGCCCGGTATAGCCTCCCGTCGGCAGCTGCGCTCCGCTCGCCTAGCCGTTGCTCGCGCTCCGCCCGCCGGCGTGTGGGAGTAGGGGATTTTGGGGAATGAATCGAAATTCTGTTGGGACTATATTCATAGTAACAAACAGTGATGCTACAAAACGGTCACAACAAACCATTCCATGTCGTCATAA
This sequence comes from Saccharum hybrid cultivar R570, assembly GCA_038087645.1. Taxonomy (NCBI): domain Eukaryota; kingdom Viridiplantae; phylum Streptophyta; class Magnoliopsida; order Poales; family Poaceae; genus Saccharum; species Saccharum hybrid cultivar. Next base: position 14,071,089 of record JAQSUU010000707.1, read on the forward strand.
AAACATATCCACTGATCGTCTACCGCCGTTCGACAATTTGTGACGACATTCGACATCTTTATGTGACAAAAGATAGAGCATCATCATAACTAGTTGATGGCCTCATGAGGTTATGACGACACACTTTTTTTGTCATATAATGTGACAATATATGACGATATATGGCCTCGTCATGCTGACTTTTGTCATAAAAAAAATAGATTTCTTGTAGTGCATGCAATATGAATGATGTTATTTAAAGTGAATAGGTTCACAAGGAGCCTTAAACTATACTTGCCTGCATTCGGGTACTGCTGATCCTGATTCACAAGAGAAGATCCTTGCTCAAGCTCAAACGGCTCACGAGCTAATCACGATCAAATATCACCACGCATACAAGTCGTACCACAAACATACATTCAAACAAATGATATAAAATAAGATCAGTGCACCAAACATTAGAAACAGTACATAAAAAGCATCTAGATCTATTCTACGTATCGCTATGGTCACGTAGATGCTAAATTTACTCAAATCGGACTTAAAACGGAGAATTTATGCATGAAATAAGGTCTCAGTGGCAATTCTATAAATAAATTGAACTTTTTTTATATTAAAATAAATAAATTCTCAAAATAACTAAAACCTTAGACTGCGGGTTCAATTTTGCAAAAGACCAGGGGCTAAAACAAATAAATCAGGGGCTCGGTTTAAAATACATTTAACTAGGGATGGACCGCGGGTTAATTATCCCAAAACAGGGGGCTCATTTGTAAAAATGCCAGGGCGGCTGAGTTGACTTGGCTCAGATCCAATCTGTACCGTCGGATCATGATCAGATGGCTCTGGTTTAAAATGCGAAGGGGTATGCCACCATTCTAATCTGGGACGTCGATTCGCGATCGAATGGATGAGGCTGGCCGGCGAGCTTTGGGTCGCCGGAACAGTGCCGCAAGCAATGGGCGCCATGGCCAAGCTCGGCTTGAGCTCGTTGGGAGCGGCTCCATGCACGGGAAAACAAGGGAAGGGCACCGGTTGCAAGCGGGGGTTGAGACGAACTCACCTAGGTAGTCAAATCGCGGCGGCAGAGGCTTGGTGGGGGTAGGCGATGAGGGCAGGCGCACGGTGAACTCCGGCGAACTCGAACAGTGGAAAAACCAGGACTACGGGCTCCAAAACTTGGCACAGAAGCTTCCTGTGGCGGCGGTGAACATGGTTAGGGCTTTGGAGCGGATCGAGCGGAGCAAAACGACGACGACGATGTCTTACCCAACGGCGGCGAGACGTGAGAGCTCATGCTAGGGTTTCGGGTGCTCGGGCTTTAAAATAGAGGGGCGGTCGGGCGTGTAGAAGGCAGGGGCGACCCCGTATCCGGCTCACAGCACGAGAAGGGAAGGCGGCAGCGCGGATTTGGAAAGGGGGCCGGCGGCGTGCGCGAGCAAGAAAGGAAAGGGAGCCGAGGTTGGGGATGATCGTTGGGCCCCATGAGTCAGCGGCTCAGCGGCGCGGGGCCAGGCTATCAGCGTATGCGGGCGAGGGTGAGCAGAAGCTACGGCTCGGGCTGGCTACGGCTTGGCCTCCGGGCCGGCTTGGCTGCGGCCCAGGTGGGCGCTAGGTGAGGGGAGAGGAGCTGGGCTCCTTGGGCTGGCTAGCAGGCCGATGGGGAGAGGTGGGCTGCGGGGTGAGGGAAAAAGAATTCCTTTTTCTTTTATTTGAATGCCATTCCAATCAAATGAACTCAAACCAAATTCAAATTTAGTTTGAATTCAAACCAAACAGAAACAATGCACAGGCATGAATATTGCATCATCACATGTTCATAAACCCTAGGATTCATTTTATTTGCAAAATATTTATTTAGCTCTAAATTTACATGCCACACAAAAATTGAATAAAATCAAAATTGTGCCCTATTTAATTGAAACCAAATTTTAGGGTGTTACATGTTGTCGGGCAACAAGCCGCAGCAAATGAGCACACGTACGTGAGTTCTCGCTTCTCAAAATATTCATCTAATTAGCCTGCTCGAGTACCCCTTTAGTCAATATCACGTAGTGCTATACTGGTGTTTACCTTTTTTTTTCTCTTATTAATTATGAATCAATCTTTAGAAAGTCAGCAAATATGTCACAACCAATAACAGGGGGCAGGAGGTACAAGCAGAAGTGCATAAGACATCGGCTATCATTGTGGCCCTGTCGACGGATTACCGGTAGCAGTCCATCGAGGGGTAGCCCAAGGTGGTAGATGAACGGAGGGGAGGGCAAGACTGTAGCCAGACGTGAGCATGAGAGCGTAGAGGCACGAGGTTTAGACAGTTCGAGCTGTCTAGACGACGTAACACCCTACGTCTTGTGTTCTGGTGGATTGTATTATGTGACGAAGCTATTTTGAGGGGGGGTCCCTAGCCCGCCTTATATAGCACCAGGGGGGCTAGGGTTACAAGTCGGCTATGGTAATCCTATTCGGTTACATAGAAAGCTAAAATAAAGGGATAAGCTCTCCATATTCCATCGGATCGCCATCTTCCGATATCCTTCTCGTATCTAGGGAGAGCACATCGGCCGATTGCTTGCGCCTTGCTCCCGGACCTCGAAGGCTTCTTTTGGTCGGTCCACCCGTAGCAGGGCGGCCCATCTATGCCCGTGGGGATAACAGGGGTCATATCCCCCACAGCAGTCCCCAAGTGCCTTGTAGTTGTTGATGAACGTCGCGTCAAACTGTTCACTGTAAGCAAACATGAAAGTGAGCCCGGATGACCTGGAAGATCGGAAGCTGTTAGAGCTACCGATCGGCTGAGCCAAGTGCCGAGCTTCGAAGCAAGCCCTGTCGACCTGGTAGACTGGGAGTGTTAGAGCTGCCGATCAGGCGAGCCAAGTGCCGAGCATCGAAGCAAACCCTGGCAGCCTGGTAGACTGGGAGCTGTTAGAGCTGCCGACCGGCCGAGCCAAGTGCCTAGCGTCGAGGCAAGCCCTGGCGACCTGGCGGACCGGGAGCTGTTAGAGCTGTCGACCGGCCGAGCCAAGTGCCGAGCGTCGAGGCAAGCCCTAGCGACCTGGCGGACCAGGAGCTGTTAGAGCTGTCGACCGACCGAGCCAAGTGCCGAGCATCGAGGCAAGCCCTGGCGACCTGGCAGACCGGGAGCTGTTGGGGCTGCAGACCGGCCGAGCCAAGTGCCGAGCATGGAGACAAGCCCTGGCTACTTGGCAGACCGGGAGCTGTTAGAGCTGCCGACCGACCAAGCCAAGTGCCGAGCATCTTCAATCTTCAGTCTTCAAGAAGATTATCAAAAGGGTGCAATGAGCTCAAAATCCAAAAATTTGAAACTTTTTTCAACTTTGGTGAAGTGGACACACTCAGACCCAAAACACTGAGTTGGAGGGGAAACTCTTGTGAAGTGTGAATGGCTTAACAATACACAGTCACCAGCTAGGTGACGTGTACCACGTGGTCCCCGAGGTTGCTGGAAGATAAAGTATGAATCTCGTAGCAAGCTCAATAAGATAAATCATCACCAGATAGCTTGAGGTCACGAGTGAACTGTAGATCTGAACTACATGACCCGTGAAACTATAAACTGTAGACCTGTGACCGCTGAAGGCAAACCTTGTCAGTACCTTGGTCACGGGAGAACTATCGCCCATTGTCATCTTGTTTTAGCATCCGCCTATAAATTGGTGCTGCTCAGCCGATATGCAGCACACCACCAGAAGCATCATGAGGGCAGTATTAGACTCCATTGTTGAAGTGAGAATCCATCGCCCTATGGCAAAGCCACCATGGAAATGAGTAGATGAGTCTGCAGCTAGGAGAAATCTTGTGATAGAGCACTTAGTTTGGTGCTGTCTGGCTGTCCGGAGAGGCACTGAGAAGTGCGATGCAGCAAGGAGAAACCTTGTGAGGAGGTGTCTGCTTGCTCCCGCACGGTCTCAGTTGTTACTAGTGAAGAGAGCCAAGTGGCATCCGAGTGTCCACCTCCACCCTAGTCTAGGAACTGTTGCCGAGGTCCTCTGTGGACTGGTGCGGGTGGAGAAATATCTTCAACGTTGAGCCGATGCTCGTCTTTGATCTTGCTGAAGAAGTACAGAGGGTCGGTCTGTGCCCCCCGTCGTTGTGGCAGCATTGAAAAAACTGCTGTCTGCTGAAACTGTAGTTGCTGTAGCTTCTAACCCTGTGTCAGTCATTGGCCGACAGTATGCTCCACCGGCCAGGTGGAGTGTACACACTCAGTCCCCGAGCCTGTTGTAAGATGAGGTATGAATCTTGTAACAGGGTCAAGAAAGAGAAAAAATACCCTGAGTGAACAACCATCTTGTAGTTTGACTTCAAATCCGATCAGTCCCAGAGCGGGACGAGCGATCATGTTGTAAAAATCGTGCTATATCCTTTAACGTCGGACTGACCAGTCCCATATGTGAGGTCTTCTGTTATGGGTGTATATGCCGTAAAATAGCCCACACGAAAGATAGCGCGGGCCGCGAGTGAAAACCCTAGGCCCATCTCCACCACGCGAAGGAACCGCCTTAGACGACAAAATCGGGAAACCGAAATGTCATGCAGGAACAGTGTAAATACCCACTGACTGTGGGGCTGTCAGTTCCACTTCCTGCTCGTGAAAGCCATCTGAACCTTCTCCTTCCTCGAGCACTCTGTGAAACTGCATCTGCTCCTGTAGCCGTTCCACCACTCCGCCACCACCACGCCATGGCAAGAGGCTCTGGTACCCGCAAGGTCACGGTGGCGCAGAAGGCGGCCACTGCAAAGAAGGAGAAGGAGGTGGCGTCGGCCGCCAACCTTGATTCCTGCGACAAGAAGTGGGCCAAGTCGATCTGCGAGAAGGAGGACTTGGAGCGCCTCGTGCGATGGGGCGCGCTGCCGGACCAGGTGACGACGAACTGGTGCGCGACCAACGGGTTTGCTTTCCCTACCCTCGATACCAAGCAGTTGGTGCTCTTTTATCACCATGTCTCCTGGGGATTGGGGGTTCCCGTCCAGCATTTTGTTCGGAATTTGCTGGATTACTGGGGGATTAAATTGATCCATTTATCTCGCAATGCCATCCTTCATCTTTCCATCTTCATACATTGGTGTGAAGCTTTTCGGGGATCGATCCCTATTTCAATCTCTTTATTTCCTTGTTTACTCTTGAGCTCTCCCCCGCCTCTGATAGCCCAAAGGCCGTTGGTGCCTGTTTCTTGCGTCTAGGGTTCAAAATTTCGGCGAAATTTCGGCCGAATTTCACGAAATTCGGTAATTTCGGTGGTGGCCGAAAGAAAACTCCAAAATTTTTTAATACACTAATACATGTGCTATATAACTCTAATCTTATATTTTTCTATTGTTTATATTGCATATTCTTCTATTTAATAGATATGTAGTCATAAATCATACTAATATTTGTTTAGATCCAATTTTTTTAGGAAAAAACATACTTCATGTGCTAATCTCTAAAAAAAATTCGGCGAAATTTCGGCCGAATTTCACGAAATTCGGTAATTTCAGTGGTGGCCGAAATTTTGCCGATACCGAAATTAAAAACCTTGCCTGCGGGATAAGAGCAAATATATGGAGGTCCCGCTCCGCAGCTCAATCAAGGATTGGGCGCAAAAATGGTTTCTGAACGATAGTGCTCCGCCGCCGGTTGATAATGATGTGGACTTGGTGCCGGTCGTCCTGTCGAGCTAGACAGCGAAGCTGTCGGCCGCCGACATGGGGCAAGTTAACGAGCTGCTGGAGATCTTTCAACAGACCCAGGTGACTAGAGTTGGAGTGGCGATCGACTTTGTGCAGGCCAGGGTACAGCCTTGCAAGGAAAGGGACCACCCCGCATACCTGTACCATGAGGAGGAGGATGGCACCCAAGAGGCATCGGAGCTAGTCTCCGATGAGGTGCTTCTCGCCCGGGTTGGTTCTTTCTTCACCAAGGGTACTGGGTGATCAAACAAGGTTGCCAGGCTTCGTACTCTTTTACTAATCCTCGCCCTGAGGTACATTGCTTGATCAGATGTTATTTGCAGCCACGCTTTGGTGAATCCATTCTGAAAATCTATCTGTTGCAGGGGTGAGCAGTCTATGTCTCAGCTGTTCTGCAAGCGGCGTGGCCGAAGTCTGTAGAGGCGCCGGCATTGCCGCCGCCATATCTGGTGAGCTCTCCTGAAGAGGAGGCCTTGCCATCACCGAACCCTTCTCCGGTGTCAAGTTCCCTAGTGACTCATGCTCAGACCACCAAGTGAGTTGGTGGTCAGCCGAAGAAGAAGAGGAAGCTGAGGACTTTGGGCGGTCGGTCAGTGGCTCCTGGGTCTGAGAAGACCACACCGATTGCCCATGGTATTCATATTGGGCGGCCGACCGTCGAAGCTAAAGACGTCAGCCGGGGCAAGGGAGTGCCCGACGATGATGACCATCTGACGCTTGCCGAGCACAAGCGTCGGGAAGCGAAGCAGAAGAAGAAGGAGGCCCGAACGGCAGTGGAGACGCTTGAGGGCGTAGGCGGTGCGTCCGAGAAAACGTCGGCCGAGCGCTCGGGCGGTGCGCCTGAGGAGCCGCCGGTCATGCCCGCACCCCCTTCGAGGAAAAGGCAGCGGCCAACGGTGACGCCATCATTCTGCCGTTCTTCCCTATAAGTCTTCTGTATTGACTGTATTGTATTGCACTTTGCCATCCATGTGTTCTGAAGTATGACGGGAACCTTAGCAGGCCTCGTCTTTCTGATGATGAGGTAGAGCCGTGATCAGCCAAGATGAGGGCGACCGAGGCTGGGCCTGGAGAGGCGGTGACTGAGCCGGTTGGCCAATCAGTCCTCGAGCGTGCCGAAGCGACGGGAGGCGCCGATGGGTCTGCTATCCCAGCGCCAAGCGTGCCAATGGCTGAAGAGCCAAGATCAGAGGGCACCGGTTGCCTCCACCGGTCAGCCAGGCGGATGAAGCACTGTCGATGGCCAACGCCGACGCCGCTGACCAAACCGTTGGTGAGGTGGCACCACCGGCCTCTGAAGAAGACCTGCCCTCGGGGGGCGCCGCGGAGGAGATCAAAGAGATCCGCCGCACATTCGTACCAGCGCCGGAGCCGAAGCCACAAGCATACTGCACCTACAAGGTGGTTGCAGGGAGACTGGAGGTGGTGGACAACGCGCTGGCGCCGTTCGAGGCTGAGGAGATCATGGAGGAGTCCCGCAAGATGGGCGTACGTGTAGCGGTAAGCTGCCTGGCAGTCTGAGATCTGGCTTTTTGCTGTATGATATGCATGTTCATGTTAGATGTTCTGCAGAATATGTGCCGAGTGGCTGACCTCCACCGCCGACTGACTGGGGACCTGGAGTGCGAGCGGGACGCATTGCGTCTGAAGAACGCCGCGCTGGTCGAGGAGAACCAGTACCTAAAGCTCAAAGTAGCGGAGGAAGGTGGCCGAGCTGAAAAGCATGTGCGCCGGTAAGTATCCCTCGTTGTTACCTCTCTGGGAGTGTCTGTGTTGAAACTGACTCCATTTTTTATCTGGACTGAACAGGCCAGAAGGTTGATCTCATCATAGCCGAGCAGACACGCGAGGCTGATCTAAATGAGCTTCATGCAGAACATGAGCGGCAGATCAAGCAGATGCAAGAGCAGGTGGCCGAGGCAAAGAAGACCGCCGAAAAGGCCGAGCGCGACCGCCAGCGTAAGTCTCTATCTTTGCTCATGTTCTGTCCGTGATTATTTCTGTCATTCTGGTGATGACCAGGTCTGACCTGTAGTTACGCTCGAAGGGTTGGAGGTGCAGAAGGAAGATTACCGCCAGCAGACCCTAGCCCAGAAAGAGCGCATCAAAAGTGTGGTGGCCGGGCTGACACCGGTGTTGGACGCCATCGACTACGACTTTGAGGACCTGCCAGAGGTTCCAGAGCTGGGGAGGCCAGCGAGACCGGTCATCACGCCTGAAGAGGCGTTCGCCAACCGATGTCGCCATGCGTGGAGCAACTTCAAAGACCATGTGCTTTGGGCGGCGTCGGGCGCGGCAGCCCATACCCTACGTGTAGTAAAGTCCTACTGCCCCAAGTTCGACTTTAGGTATGCCCAGGAAGGCTTCAGCAAGGACACAACAGAAGAGGAGGCGAAAGCCTTTGTAGAGGCGGCTAGGCCGGCTGCCGATGCCCTTGTACAAGACCTCAGCCTGTTTATAAATGGCGAGTAAACAATGGTGGTTAAAAATTGGTTGTCATGTATGTAACGCTTAAGGTTGTATGTATGACTTTCGTAGCGACGTATTATGATGTGCCATGTATTATCGCATATGCCAACATCAGAAAGAGTCTGTATTCCTCAGCGACTTAGCTCCTGTTATCCAAGTACCTCGTAGCATAGGGAGCGGATCCCGTGCACACGTAGGAGTATCAGTCACAAGGAAGCGCTCGACCAGTCACCCTGTACACGCTTAAGCCTGAGCCTATATTGGTGTGTGAGAGGGAGCCGGTTGGGGTTTGTACCAAGTACGTTGGGCAAGACCGCAATCAGGTGGCGGGATAAAGTGGAAAATGGTGTGAGCATTGTAAAATAGTATGCAGACCAAACATATAATCACTACTGGAAACGCGTGCTTTGCCGAGGGCCTGAGGCTTTGCCGAGGGCCAGCCACAGGAGCCCTCGGCAAAGAACGGCCCTCGGCAAAGAAACCTTTCTTTGCCGAGGGTACGGCCCTCGGCAAAGATAGGCCCACGGCAAATCAAATCTTTGCCGAGGGCCACGACCCTCGGCAAATTAGGCCCGTTGGGTCACGGCGACCATTTCCCGTCAAGCTTTGCCGAGGGCCACCCGTTAGGCCCTCAGCAAAGGTTTTTTTTTTCTGTGAAACCAGGATAGTCGGCAAAAAAAAAAATTAAGTCTTTGTCGAGGGCCCTAGACCAGGCCCTCGGCAAAGATTTTTTAAAAACCAGTTTTTGGGCCAATTTTTTTTTTATAAATCGCCTTTGCCGAGGGCCCGAGGCTAGGCCCTCGGCAAAGAAGCCCTTTGCCGAGGGCCAGATCCACGGCCCTCGGCAAAGATTTTTTTTTAAATTCTTTGCCGAGGGCCATGGGCCAGGCCCTCGGCAATTTTTTTTGGTTTTTTAGCCCAGTTTTTTTGTGGTGCTACAGTACATTGTTTTGAACTCAATTTTAAAATTTAGGCCAATTTTGATTTTGTTTTGTATATTTCCTTAATTTATTTCGATTCTTTGATTTTTTTCGAATATGTCAAATTTGAACTGCAGGTGCATGAAATATTGCAATGTAGTGTTTCGAAAAATGTTATTCATGTTAATTGGTGCATGTTGAGTCCCTATCGAGCGAGTTGCGATGTCGGGTGCCTGAAACCCAGACATCTCCACATGTGATTTGTGGAGATGTCTGGGTTTCAGGCATCCGACGTCGCAACTCGCTTGAAGCCTTCTCAATTTTTTACCACAGCCTACACATGCGATAACATGACATCTCGCCAAGTTTCGTGATATTCGGACTTCGTATGGATTTTATATAATTTTAAAACACTTTTCCAGCAAGTCGGTCGTCATGTTACGCGAACAAGATGTGTGAAAATTTGATGCGAGTTCGTGGATAGGGACTCAACATACACCAATTAACATGAATAACATTTTTCGAAACACTACATTGCAATATTCCATGCACCTGCAGTTCAAATTTGACATATTCGAAAAAAAATCAAAGAATCAAAATAAATTAAGGAAATATACAAAACGAAATCAAAATTGGCCTAAATTTTAAAATTGAGTTAAAACAATGTATTGTAGCACCACAAAAAACTGGGCTAAAAAAACCAAAAAAAAATTGCCAAGGGCTCTTTGCCGAGGGCCTGGCCCGTGGCCCTCGGCAAAGAATTTTTTTAAAAAATAAAAATCTTTGCCGAGGGCCGTGGATCTGGGCCCTCGGCAAAGGACCGAACCCTTAATCGGGCCGCAGCCCAAATTCCCGATCGGAAATTGTGAAAAAAAATGCCCGACCATCTCCCTCCCCATGTGCCCCCTCGCGGTCGGCCCCCGCGCGTCCACCACCGCCGCCGCGCACCCCGCCGCCGCACGCCGGCTGGCCCGAGCCCGGCCGCCCCGCGCGCCCCACCTTCGCGTGCGCACCCTGGCCGCCCCGTGCCTCCACCACCGCCGCCGCGCGCCCGGCCGCCTCAAGCCCGGCAGCCCCGGTCGCCCCGCGCCTCCACCACCGCCGTCGCGCACCCGCTGCCGCGCCACATGCCCGCCGCCGCGCGCCTGGCCACCCCGCGCGCCTCACCGCCCTGCGCTCGGCCGCCCAGCGCGCCCCGGCGCCCCACCACGCCCAGTGGTGGCCGAGGTCGCGCCCTGACTCCGTTCCCTGTCTTCGTCGAGCAAGGGGAGGTTGACCGCCCCGGCCGGCCCTCCGACGGCTCCCCCTCGCCGGCCTTCCCGCCCCGACCCCAGCCCCCAGGCCACCCCCATCGCCGGCTGCTGTTGGAGGGGAGGAGGTAGAGGGTGGAGTTGGAGGAAGAAGAGAAGGAGAAGAGGAGAAGGAGGAAGGGGAAGAAAAGGAGAAGAAGAGTAGAAGGAGGAAGGGGAAGAGAAGGAGAAGAAGGGGAAAAGGAGAGAAGAAAGGGAAGAGGGGGAGAGGAGTACTCCAACACCTCTCGACCTCACTGGAGAAGAAAGTGACCCCCGCACCACGACGCCTGACTCCACCGCAACCCTAGGTAAAACTCTCGTTGTCGGCCTTCATGTCGTATGTGGTTGTGTGGGCCTTCGTGCCGTAAGTTGATAGGAGGGCCTTCGTGCTGTTGTGAATGTCGGCCATCGTGTCGTTTTTGCAGGTTTTGGAAACCTCCCCGTGCAGGGGAGGTGCTATCAAAATTTTGAACAAAAAATAACCTATTGTCTTTTTATGCAGGAGAAGAGTACGTCGGAGGGGACCCCGATCATCTTCGTTGACATCGCGGTTCTGCCTGCACTGCGTCGCCTCGCCACTGCGTCGATTCGCCACTGCCCCACTAGCCTTACTTCACCGACACCCTAGGTATAAATAACCTCTTTTTGCGCATGTCTGTTGTAGCCCACGCGTAACCCAGTTAGGCGTCTCCCGTCCGAAACAGATACGGTCGTAGGTATGCGGATCTTTGCGTATCTACGACCGTATCTGTTTCGGATTGTCCACGTTTTTTGGACAGCCCGTGGATACGTAGATGGGTTAGTTTCCATGGTCCGCTCCAGTCCGAGAAGGAGTTTTAGCAACACCTCCCTGTTGTTCTCCGGATACACACTCTCCCTTGCAGGATGTGTATCGAGAGAACAGCGGGGAGGTGCTGCCGAAATTCTATCACGGAGAGGAGCGGAGCATGGAAACTGACCTCATCTACGCATCCGCGGGTGGGATTAGGACCTATCCTCACCTATTAGACAGTAGGAACACCACATAGATGCAATTGATGGTCACAATACTCTATGCTGTAAATGTTAAAGGATGGAGGACCGTCAGTGGATGTACACGGGCTAGAGAAGCGGGAGTGACTACGACTATGAATGGGTGAAGGGGACAGATGGTTTCTTGAAACATGCATTTGGCCTAGGAGCAAGAGGACATTCTCTAGTTTGGTGTCCCTGCAGCAAATGTGACAACGGGAGAAAAGTAGACGAGAAGACCATGGGTAGACATCTTGTGTTCAATGGTTATACGCGTGGCTACCAGCAGTGGATCTACCATATTGAAGCAGATCGTATAAGAGCGAAGGTGGTGAGAGCACGCCTCGAGGCTTTTGATGATGATGCCGAGGTAGCAGACATGCTAGATGACGCCCACCAAGCTCACTTCACTGAATGACGTGAGGAGGAGATGGAGGAATCCGCAAAGGACTTCTACAAAATGTTGGACTTAGCACAGAAACCCCTTCAAGAGTGTACAATGATTTCTCAGCTAGATGCGATTGGACGCGTAATGGGGTTGAAGGCCGAGTTAAACCTGAGTCAAGAAGGCTTCGATAAGATGTTGGTCGTGTTTGGCACCATGCTACTGGAGAAGCACACTTTGCTGACGAACTTGTACGAGGCAGAGAAACTCCTTCGTATGCTTAATATGCCGTATGAAAAGATACATGTTTGTCCGAAGGGGTGCATCCTATTTAGGAAAGAACACAAGGACGCAAATTACTGTCTAAAGTGTAAATCCTCTAGGTACCTAGGGGTAGACTCTGGTGATGGTCAGAAGAAGCAGCTTCCGATCCCCGCGAGAGTGCTACGTCACCTTCCTTTCCTACCGAGGATCCAACGGCTATTCATGACTGAGAAATCCGCGAAACAGATGACATGGCACAAAGATGGCAAACGGTACAATCCTGGGAAAATGGTACATCCGTCTGATGCTGAAGCATGGACCTATTTCAATGACAAACATCATGACAAAGCAGCTGAGGCTCGTAATGTACGTGTCGCGCTGGCAACAGATGGGTTCAATCCTTATGGAATGATAGCTGCCCCATACACATGCTGGCCTATTTTTGTTATCCCCTCAATCTCCCTCCTGACATCTCCTTTCAACGGCATAACATATTCTTGTCGTTGATAATTCCTGGACACCCGGAGAGTAATATGGGTGTGTTCATGGAGCCTGTGATTGATGAATTGATCCATGCTTGGGAGAAGGGGGTATGGACATACGATCGAGCTACAAAGACAAGCTTCAAAATGCACGTTTGGTACCACTACTCCCTGCATGACTTCCTGGCGTATGGGTTATTCGCCGCCTGGTGTGTTCATGGGAAGTTCCCTTGCCCAGTATGCAAGGAAGCCATGAGGTTCATTTGGTTGAAGAAGGGTGGCAAGTATTCGTCGTTCGACCAGCATCGTCAGTTCCTCCCTCTAAACCATGAATTTAGAGAAGACATCAAGAGCTTTACGAAAGGTGTCAAAGTGATAGACCCTAAACCGCATTTGAGGACTGGTGCCGAGGTTCGTGTTCAGATAGATGCTCTCATGCCCAATGAAGAAGGTGGTTTTGTGGGATATGGTGAGGAACATATGTGGACTCATAAATCCGGCTTGACGAGGCTCCCCTATTTCGATGACCTTCTTCTGCCACATAACATTGATGTAATGCACACTGAAAACAATATCGCCGTGGCACTTTGGGGAACTCTCATGAACACTGACAAGTCTAAGGACAACGTTAAGGCTAGAGTGGACCTAGCGACGTTGTGCGATAGATCGAATCAAGCGATGCAGCCTCCTAGTGGCCGAAATAAGAACTGGAAAAGGCCTAAGGTCAATTTTGTCTTGCAAATCGATCAAAGGAGGGAGGTACTAAAATGGATGTAGATGTTAATGTTTCTAGATGGATATGCAGCGAATCTTAGCAGGGGAGTGAACTTAGGCACTCTGCCAGTCAATGGGATGAAGAGTCATGACTACCACATATGGATTGGGCGGCTTGTTCCGGCGATGGTCCGAGGCTATGTCCCTGAGCATGTCTGGCAAGTGTTGGCAGAGTTGAGCTTTTTCTTCCGCTAGCTTTGTGCCAAGGAGATATCTCGGACCGTCGCTCAGGACTTGGAAAAAGCGGCACCTGTGTTGCTCTGTAAGCTGGAGAAGATCTTTCCACCCAGCTTCTTCTTGCCGATGCAACATCTAATTGTGCACCTCCCGTTCGAGGCACGTTTGGGGGGGGCGTGCAGGTCCGTTGGTGCTATCCAATCGAGAGATGTCTAAAGACTCTTCGCAAAAAATGTACAAATAAAGCTAGAATTGAGGCTTCCATTGCAGAGGCATGCCTTTGGGAGAAGGTGGCAAACTTCACAACGCTATACTACAAGCCGAACCTTCCTAGCAATCATAATCCACCCTCTCGTTACAATACTGGCGAAAATGAATCGACCCTGAGCCTTTTCCAAGGCCAACTCGGCAGCGCAAGTGGATCAACCCCAAAGCTATTGGGAAATGAAGAGTGGCGCAGTATCATGCTATATTTGTTGAATAACCTTACCGAGGTGCAGCCATTCATCAAGTAAGTTCTCAATGAACTTATTTCAATATGCCGTCACTATTCTGCATCCAACCCCATTGATTCTCGTTCGGACAGGGAATTTGTTCGTGAATTCTGGCATCAATCAAGGGATCCTACCTCGCATGAACAAGACACCCTTGTTTCACGGGGTGTGGGAGCAGGGAGGCCTGATTTCATTTCTTGGTTCAAACAAAAGGTAATGTCCAATTTAGCTCGTACGTTCGATCATCCAAGGTGATCATACGTTTGATTAATATAACGATCTATCATGATTCACCTTGCAGGCCCAGACCGATTCGTCCATGAGCGATGAGTTGAAACAGGTTGCAAACGGCTGTGATGTTAGGGTGAAGTCATTTACCGGCTATGATGTGAACGGATATCGCTTCCACACAACAAGTTACGAGCAGATTCGGCCCAAACGAAAAACCACAAATAGCGGAGTTTGTACGCCCAACACTGATGGCCTCGACTATCATGGTAGAGTTGAGGAAATCTATGAACTCTCATTTCATGGAGACAAACCTCTTAAACCTGTCATGTTCAAATGCCACTGGTTTAATCCTCGATCAACGAGACAAACCGCTCATCTTGGGCTAGTGGAGATTCGAGAAGATTCCATCTATCTTGGAAAAGATGTCTACATTGTGGCTCAACAGGCCATGCAGGTGTATTATACTCGATATGCCAACCAAGACAAAGAGGATCTTAAGGGTCGGGCTATTGTGCACCAGGTATCTCCACATGGTAAACTACCTGCCCCAAATGATGATGATTACAACTTCAACGCAAACACATATGATGGTCAGTTCTATCAAGAAGATGGGCTACCAGGCATGTTTGAGATAGTCTTACCCGAAGCAATCGAAATGGAAGTAGACAATGAAACGGTTGATGACGAGGTCGATGGAGATGTGGTGGTAAATGCCAAGGACATAGCAATGCTTGAGCGATTACTTCTAGGCAATGACAACGATGACAACATAGAACCTTCAGATAGTGTTGCCCATTTGTACAATTTTGACAGTGATGATGAGACCTATGATCCCAATCATGAAGATTATTCCTAATACATGTAATACTATGGTTTTTAAATTTGTGTTTTGTTTATATATTTTGAATCTATTTCTAATATATGTACTAATTAGTCTTGTTCATTCTTTGTGATTGTAGGTGATTGGACAAAGATGGAGAGTAGATGTCCATGCTGTGACACGCCCTCGGTTTACGGGAGAGACCGCCCTCTCCTTCAAGGTGAGGGGTCGTCGTCTGGGGTAGCGTCCGTAGGAGGTGACGAGAGGAGGACCAGGGGTAGCCACCGCAGGAGGCAGCGGTCTCCTCCCTCGTCGTTGGAGATCGTGGAGATGTTGCCGGCAAAAACATTTGTGGCACCGGGGGTAGTGAAGTTAGGGTTACCCCGGCCATTAGAGCCGTCGCCGTCGTCGTTGTCGGTCTCGACGACCGGTTCCTCTAGCGTGTTGATGAGGGATTCACCATGGAGGTCCTCGATCTCCACCATACTGACGACGAGAGCGATGAGCGGCCTCGAGGTTAGATCCAGATTGAATCTGGTCAACTGATTATGGAAAATTCGATCGGCGGACTCCTGGTAGAGCACGGCGATGATCACCAGGCCGAAGCGGGTCGACCTGGAATCTTGCCGTGGCACAGATCTGAGCGCCAATGCTGACGAGGTCGGCTGGGCTGCAACCATTCGCCCTTCTGGAGTCGAGGTGGTGACTAGCTCCAGATTGTTGCCGACCGGGGGTTGCTCGTCGGCGTCATCGACCATTCGGCGGACCGACTCGATCAAGGACAAGCAGCCCTCGATCCTCTCATCGACCTGATCTATAGATGCGATCAGGTCATCGACTTGGATGTTCCTCTGAGGCCGATATGGGATCGGTCGGCGGAACTCCGATGAGGGTGTAGACATCAGAGCCTCAGGGAAAGACCCTAAGATCGAATCTGCTACAGGCTGGGCTGTAGCAGGATGGTCGGAGGCGGTCGGCGCCACCTCGATGATGATGCCTTCGCCATTCGAAGTGATCTCCCAGGTGATAGAGCCAATGGTGAAAACCTGGCCGACCGCTGGGAGGTCCTCCATGACCGAAAAGATGATCATCTGGCTAGCCATTGATCAGCACACCACCGCTACCTGGCTTGCCAACTGTCGACGGATTACCGGCAGCAGTCCACCGAGGGGGTAGCCCAAGGTGGTAGATTGAATGGAGGGAAGGGCGAGACCGTAGCCGGACATGAGCACGAGAGGATAGAGGCACGTGGTTTAGACAGGTTCGAGCCATCTAGACGACGTAACACCCTACGTCCTGTGTTCTGGTGGATTGTATTATGTGATGAAGCTGTTTTGAGGGGGGTCCCTAGCCCGCTTTATATAGCACCGGGGGGCTAGGGTTACAAGTCGGCTATGGTAATCCTATTCGGTTACATAGAAACCTAAAATACAGGAATAAGCTCTCCATATTCTACCGGATCACCATCTTCCGATATCCTTCTCGTATCCAGGGAGATCACGTCGGCCAATTGCTTGCGCCTTACTCCTGGACCTCGAAGGCTTCTTTTGATCGGGCCACCCGAAGCAGGCCGGCCCATGTATGCCCGTGGGGATACCGGGGGTCATATCCCCCATAGGCCCCTAGACTATGACCAGTGATTTGTATGTTTAATTTACCTTAATCGTATTGTGTTCTTTAAGTTTTGATTTGTTAAATTTGTAGTTCTTAATTTTTTTAAACAATAGAGCACCATAGCCTAAAATCCTATATCCTGCTGCCACCATTCATGCCGTGGCATACTTATTAGTGCTATAGCGACAGAGAGGACTCCCAATAGAGTTAGAGTACAAATTATGCATGCCTGCAGGTGGTCATGGAAGATCAAGAGATGAATAAGTGAAGCCATCTTGAAGTGAACAACAAAATCTCATTTTGTAATGGCATACAGTTTTGAACTTTGACCTTTTAGATCTTGGTTTACTTCTAGTGTGGTTATGTTTACTTCAACATTATGATGACTTCTCCTTTGGAGACATTTATTTGGTTAAAGTTAATGAAGGATTTGCTCTAAATCTATGATGATCTTTGTTTATTTGTTTCACAAGAATGTCTCAGTATAAATCAAATTAACAAACCAGCAAAGAGACGTTTCCAAAAAATTGCCACGACAAATTGGACATGCAACAATTATTGCTTGTTGCAAAAACTATTTTTTCCACGTGCATTATGTCATGTTATAAGACTTATTTACCACGCAACAAACTTTGTTGCGCTATCCTTTCTTGCCACTAAATATTTTTGTTGCATAAGAACTTATTGCAATCAAAGTTCAAATGTGGCAACTGCACTTGTACCAACCAAATATTCACTGTTGCAACAACACTAAAGTGCAACCATAATTCAAATGTGGCAACTGCACTTGTACCAACCAAATACTCTCTGTTGCAACAGCTCTAAATGCAATGGACTCATCTACGTGGTAATTATTACTATTCCCATACACCAAAGGCGTGGCAATATCAAATGTTGCGACCACATGGATCATAGCAATAGTGGCTATTGTGACTACATGTTTGACTACAACACGCCCAGTTGCAATGATGGTACTGGTGGCAATATCTCATGTTGCAACTATATTAGATGTTGCATTTCTTATTTATCTGCATTGCAAAAGGACTCGTAATGCAACACAACAAAATATGCAGATGCAACAACCTATTGCAACTGCACCAAATGCAATAACTCCCAACGACTACGTGTTGGACACAATTGTTACGTTTTGTAACCAAAACAACCTTATTGCGATAGCTTCTAGATGTTGGATTAGGGTAGAATCCTAGTAGTGCTTAAGGACTTTACCTAGCATATTTTTGTACCATGACCCTTGTTACCCTTGCAGTTGTTTTGCATGCAGTTGCTAGTATGGGTAGATGTCACTATGCTTATACCATACATGATGATGTTAACCTTGCTAATTGAGTTATGCAATTATAATAAAATGAGCTCTTGTTAGCAACATGGTTTAGAAGGATTTTAAGACACCAAGGGGAGTTGGTCTGTCTTAACTGCTCTCCATAAGGACTTTATCCTAAAGCGACAACCGAGGACTTTTATCATACAACCATGAGAATCACTACGGGCTCTGATCTTAACTCGGTAACTAGTGTGTCTCTGTTGTAGTAGCAGCTTACCGGGTAGGGGCAAGAGGGGGGTGCTAGTGTCATGTATGGAGCTCACCCTGATGCGATGTGTACTAGGTGTGGGTTTGTGGTGCCACCGAGGGGAGTGTTCATAGCGCGGGTAAATCCGAAACCTCAGCGGCTGTTGCTCATTAGGGGACCTAGTGAAAGGTTTCATAGTGGTATTTCCTTGCCGCACATCGATGACGGATGTGACTTTCGGGACTTGCTATCCCTGGCTTTCTGGGAGTATCGTGGCTCATGGGTAAAGGTGTACAACTATGCATAGTGATACTGGATCTGATATATCAGCCATGCTCACGGATATGAGCGGCATGGATCCTCTAAGAGATAGTGGTTTATCTGGGAGGTTGGTTTTCTAGTAGTGCAGTGGTGTCTGCCGCTCTAGGAGAAGAGCTAGTCTTTGGCAACTCTCGGGAAAGAGAGTGTGCCGGTCTCTTTATGGGTATGGGAATAGTTTAAATAAAATTTGACCAACTAAAATGCTAATCACAGTAAAACCCTGTGTCTAGCCTTTTTGAGCCTTGCATACATTCTTGGTAAGTGCTTGTTGAGAGTGGTTTGCTCACACTTGTGTGATTTCTATTCTACAAAATCCCGGATGGGTACCAGATGAAGGTGATTGGAGTGATGTACCCGACGATCTGTTCGACTACTAAGAGTGGAGTTGCTCCCAGTCGACCGTCCCCGTGGAGTGGACTTGTTACACCCCAAAATTTTTAATTTTGGGTTGTGCTTAGAAAACACTAAATAAAATAAATGATTTCAATATTTAAATAAATTTATTAGATAAGTTAAGTTGTTGCTAATTTAGTATAGAAAATCATGGTTTTAAACTTTTTCATATTAATTTGATAATGTGGTGTTTGTGTGATGCTTGTCTTTGGTGTTGGTGAGTGCTTTTATTTTCAAAATACCATAGAACGACGTTTACTTCTCATCGGGAAACTTTTTGGTATTTTCTGGATTTAAAATTTCAATTTCTGTGAGCTTAATCTTTTTTCTTGATCTCTTCATCAATTTTTTCATGAGCCCAAACCTATTTAGTTGAGTTCTTTATCTCCCCAAGAGTCTTCAGGATTTTTCCCGTGATTTTTCTGAGGTCCAGGCTATTTTTCGCGGCTTAAAAGGTAATTCTAGATTTTTTGGAATTATTTTTATTCGCGGAATTAAAATAATCCCGAAATTAAGAAAATCCGAAAAGTTTCTAAACCCTATGACTATATATATGCCGGCGTAGCCCTCGACGCCCTGGTTTCAGAAGTACAACCCTTATCGCGAGCCGCCGCTCGTAGCTCCCTCTACCTCTCGCCGAAGTTTTGCATCTACACCTTGCGTTTCGACGAACTCTCCGACGAGCTTTACCGGCCAAATCGTCACGTCCCGACGCCAGCCACCACCACCAAGAGGTAGCCCTCGTCGTTCTCTACACCGTGGTATATTCGTTTGTGCGAATCCATCGCCGTTTCATCGAGTTCCCATCTCATCTTGCTTCTCTCCGGCGAGGTTCCACCATGGCTGACCGGAGCTCCTCCAAGCCCAAGGCAGAAGATGATACTATTTATAGTTTTTCCACTAAACTTGTTTTGATCGTAAAATCTTCGTTTTAACTCCGATTTGACCCGTTGTAAGGTCCAAATAGGCTAGAGGGGGGGAGGGTGAATAGCCTAATTAAAACTTCTACAAGAATTACTTAACCACACGTTAGTACGAGAGGTGGCGAAGCAAATGCACTAGCTCTAACTAATTAAGCAAGCCACCTACACAAGTTTATAACAAAGCTATTCACTAAACACAACAACAACTACAAGCTAGAAATAAGAAGTAATACAAGAGAAGAGCTTTGAGTGATTATACCGCCGTGTAGAGATGAGATGTACCAATCAATCAATCACACAAGAGAAATCCTCGGGAAGAGAATGA
The DNA here is from genome assembly GCA_038087645.1 of Saccharum hybrid cultivar R570. Taxonomy (NCBI): domain Eukaryota; kingdom Viridiplantae; phylum Streptophyta; class Magnoliopsida; order Poales; family Poaceae; genus Saccharum; species Saccharum hybrid cultivar. The sequence continues at coordinate 14,091,186 of JAQSUU010000707.1, forward strand.
CACAAGAATTTATCCCGAGGTTCACTTGCTTCCCGGCAAGCTACTCCCCGTTGTGGCGACACACCCACTTGTCGGTTCGCGAGCTAATCAACTATCAAGAGTTGAGCCCTCGGCGGGCGCCGCACAACCGCACACAAGATGGGGATCCTCCAAGCCACGAGCTCCACTAGAGTATCCAATTCACGAACTCCCGCGGGGAAGGATCAAGAACCCCTTACAACACTTGGTGAAGGCTCCAACAATCTCCAATTGTGAGCTCAATCACCTCCGCTGCTCCAAGCCGTCTACCGTGTCGGGAAACACGGAAGAGTAACAAGAAATCCGCAGCTACTCGAAGATCAAGTGCCTCTAGAATGCAACTCTCAAGCAATGCACTTGAATCTCACTCAATCTCACTCAAGATGTGCAACTAATCAAAGAGATGAGTGGAGGGGTTGTTCTCTAGCTCAAAGTATGTCTCTATATCTCAGAATGTGCAAGAGTTGCCCTCAAACCCCGGCCAACCTCTATTTATAGCGAAGGGGTACGCAGCTAGCCGTTACAGACGACGCAGCAAAAAACGCACTGACCGGACGCTCCGGTCAGGGTGACCGGACGCGTCCGGTCACTACACGACAACCAGAAACAGTGCGCGTCAGAACTAGCCGTTGCCCTGACCGGACGCGCTCAACCGAGTGACCGGACGCGACAGTGTCAGCGTCCGGTCGCGTTCCAGAAAGCTCCAGCTGCGACCGGACGCGTCCGATCGTACGTGACCGGACGCGCCGCGCGTCCGATCGTCACTCCACTGCTCACTGCCCCTCTGGATGCATGACCGGACGCTCCGGTCCCGTGAAGGACCGGACGCGCCGGTCGCGCGCTTTCCTTTTTCCCCAGTTGAACTGACCGGACGCGCTGGTCAGGCCTGACCAGCGTCCGGTCACAAACCCTAGTGCCGCGCCGCGGTGAACTGACCGGACGCGTCCGGTCATACCGAGACCGCGTCCGATGCAGCGTCCGGTCACCACAGTGACCGCCGTTCGCCTCCGTTTCTTTTCCAACTTCCGGCGCAATAGAAAATAGGCATTTCACTTCTCCAAAAAGCGCCGAATCCCGCCTCGCAAGCTCGGCGGGAGGGAGAGAGAGGAACCCAAACCCCTCTCTACTGCTCAAACTCCACCGCCTTCTCAAACGTGCTAACACCACCAAGTGTACACCACCATGTGCATGTGTGTTAGCATTTCACAATCATTTTCCAAGGCGTTATGTTAGCTTTTTACTAGATCCTAATGCATATGCTCAAGACATTGATCTAGTGGCACTTGATTTCCGAGCTAACCGTGATTGCCCCTCTTGATAGTCGGCTATGTATCCTAAATCCGGTCAATCACTTCTCTACTCATCTTAGACCGGCAAAAGGAAAACCCTATAGTTATACCTTTGCCTTGAGCTCTTAGATTCTTCTCTTTCACTTGATCATCATGTCCTTCATTTTATGTGCATCTCCACCATGATCATCATTTCATGTCCATGCACCATCTCTTTGTGATCTTGTGGCCACCACTCCTTGCCACATACACCTTCATCACATGTGTTGCTTATGCCTAACTCAATACACTTAACACAAGGCATTAGCAACTTGGTGTCATTAATTACCAAAACCAAACTTGGGCTTTCAATCTCCCCCTTTTTGGTAATTGATGACAACCATCACAAAGATATGAAATGAAATCAATTTTCAATTTCGATAGTATTAGCTCCCCCTACATATGTGCTTCCATGAGTTTGGTTCAATTGTGCACATATGTATGGATTTGAATTTTGGGAGAGTTACTACTATCAAATTGATGCTAAGGTATATAGAATGGACCTTTGAAGCGTGATACCAATCGGAGTTGCCTTTATATACCACCCTTACCATCGATGTAGCTAGACACCACTTGTAATCTATCACTTGTAAAGATCACAAACACTAAAGTACCCCGTGAGATCAACATTATAAGCAAAAGGTGTCTAGATACCACTTGTAAAGCTACTCTCAACAAATCATCATTCAAGTTCTATTTCTAGCATACACCATTCAATCATGAATATCGAAATTAAACTTTGCAATGCAACATTTCTCAACAAATCATTATTCAAGTTCTATTTCTAGCATACACCATTCAATCATGAATATCGAAATTAAACTTTGCAATGCAACATTTCATCATGTTAATGCACATACAAATGCAACAAATAATCCATGAGCTTGCTCCCCCTACTTATGTGCTCAAATTTAATTTCTCTCTTTGTGACTTTTCTTTCCCCTATGACTTTTCTCTCCCTCTTATTATATTTTATTTCCTCTTTGCAATATCTTTGTGACTTTTCTCTCCCCCTTTGTCAACAATCACCAAAAAGGTGCCTAGAATAGGTAATTTTAGTGAGAGATAAGTCAATCAATATGAGGGAGTCCAAATTATGGTTCAACCTAGATCACTTGCCTAGAATATGTAATTCGGTTTGATCCAAGGACAAGCTTTTTCACACCTCATAAAGTATAAGGGTTATCTTGACCATGTTGAATTACACATCATGAGCTCATTTTCTAGATTCAACACTAGGTTTGCAAGCCCACAAACATGTCATATGCTACCACTAGATCAATCAAACATAGAAGCAATAGTGGTACCATATATACATCAAAATCATTTGATTTTCATGAATGAGCCTATTTGACATGCAAATATGTCTATATGTTCTAAACATGTCCTTAGCAAAGTATGAATGATATGCCAAACAACTTTACCTTGCTATGTTGGAGGAGAGGCATGTCATATAAGAATGTGGGGGTGCACTCATTTCAAGTTGGAGAAGTCAAGTATGTTCAATTCATTCTTCAACTTGTAAAATCTCTTTGCATCAAGTGGCTTTGTAAAGATGTCGGCTAGTTGATCTTCGGTGCCAATGCTCTCAATGCTAATATCACCCTTTTGTTGATGGTCTCTTATGAAGTGATGCCTTATGTCAATGTGCTTGGTTCTTGAATGTTGAACCGGATTTTGTGTCATCTTGATAGCACTTTCATTATCACAAAACAAAGGCACATTCTTGAATTTAATTCCAAAGTCATTCAAGGTGGCTTTCATCCAAAGCAATTGTGCACAACAACTACCGGCACTAATGTATTCGGCCTCGGCGGTAGATAGTGCAACACTATTTTGTTTCTTTGATGACCATGAAACAAGAGACCTTCCAAGCAATTGACAAGTTCCACTTGTGCTCATTCTATCAATCTTGCATCCACCATAGTCGGAGTCCGAATATCCAATCAACTCAAAGTTAGACCCCTTGGGATACCATAATCCAACATCATGAGTGCCCTTGAGATATCTCAATATTCTCTTGGTTGCTTTCAAGTGACTTTCTCTAGGTGAAGCTTGATATCTTGCACACTTGCATACACTAAACATCACATCCGGCCTAGAAGCGGTGACATAGAGCAAACTTCCAATCATGGACCGGTATTGCTTTTGATCTACCATGTTTCCACTATCATCAATACCCAATTGATCATTAGTGCCCATTGGTGTGCTCATTTGCTTAGCATCTTGCAATCCAAACTTATTGATTATGTCCTTGATGTACTTGCCTTGACTTACAAAAGTGCCATTCTTCATTTGCTTGATTTGAAGTCCAAGGAAGTAACTAAGCTCTCCAATCATAGACATCTCAAACTCATTAGCCATCATATTTCCAAACTCTTCACAAAAGTCTTGGTTAGTTGATCCAAAGATAATGTCATCCACATAGATTTGCAACACAAACAAGTCATTTCTAAGCTTCTTGGTGAAAAGAGTGGTGTCAACCTTTCCCATCTTGAACCCTTTAGAGAGAAGAAAGTCCCTCAATCTCTCATACCATGCTCTAGGTGCTTGCTTCAAACCATACAATGCCTTCTTTAGCTTGTAAACATGGTCGGGCTTCTTGTCATCTTCAAAACCGGGAGGTTGCTCAACATAAACTTCTTCATTGATGTAGCCATTGAGAAATGCACTCTTGACATCCATTTGATAGAGCTTGATATTGTGTGCACAAGCATATGCTAATAAGATTCTAATTGCCTCCAATCTTGCAACCGGTGCATATGTCTCTCCAAAGTCAAGACCCTCAACTTGAGTGTATCCTTGTGCTACTAATCTTGCTTTGTTTCTCACAACCATGCCATCTTGATCTTGCTTGTTTCTAAAGACCCACTTAGTACCAATCACATTGTATTTCTTTGGCCTTTCAACAAGTTCCCAAACTTGATTTCTAGCAAAGTTGTTTAGTTCTTCATGCATGGCATTTACCCAATCGGAATCTTTCAATGCATCTTCTATCTTCTTTGGTTCTTCTAATGAGACAAATGAGTAATGCTCACAAAAGGATGCTAGCCTTGATCTAGTTTGAACACCACTTTGAATTCCACCAATGATTTGGTCCAACGGATGATCTCTTGCAATGCTAGTAGGTTGGAGTATTGGGAGTTGATTGCTTCCACTTGTTTGACCTTGAACTTGCACTTCATCATGAGAACCACTTGAGCTTGCTTGATTTGAATCAATTTGCACACTTTGGTTGATCACATGAATATCATCATCATCAACTTGCATCGGCCTTATATCACCAATGTCCATGTTCTTCATTGCATTTGACAATTGATCTCCTCTCACATCATCAAGGTTTTGAGCTTCATTTTGAGACCCTTGGGTTTCATCAAACTCAACATCATGAACTTCTTCCAAGGTGCCATTTGTGAGATTCCAAACTCTATATGCTTTGCTTGTGGTAGAATAACCAAGTAAGAACCCTTCATCACATTTCTTTTCAAACTTGCTCAATCTAGTGCCTTTCTTGAGAATATAGTATTTGCAACCAAACACTCTAAAGTATGCAATGTTGGGCTTTCTTCCATTCAATAGCTCATATGGTGTCTTTCCAAGCTTTCCATGGCAATAGAGACGGTTGCTACAATAGCAAGCCGTATTGATAGCTTCACTCCAAAATGAATGACTAACATTGTATTCACTAAGCATTGATCTAGCCATATCAATCAAGGTTCTATTTTTCCTTTCAACTACACCATTGGATTGAGGAGTGTATGTTGGTGAGAATTGATGCCCAATACCATAATCATCACACAAATCTTCAATTCTTGTGTTCTTGAACTCACTACCATTGTCACTTCTAATCTTCTTGATGGTAGTCTCAAACTCATTTTGCACCCTCTTGACAAAAGATTTGAATAGATCATAAACATCACTCTTGTCATAGAGAAAGAGCACCCAAGTGTATCTAGTGTAGTCATCCACAATCACAAAACCATACTTGTTGCCACCAATGCTAGTGTATGTTGTTGGCCCAAACAAATCCATGTGCAATAGCTCAAATGCTTTTGATGTGCTCATTTCACTTTTACTAGGATGTGAATTTCCAACTTGTTTGCCGGCTTGACAAGCACTACATAGTTTGTCCTTTTCAAAAGTGACATCTTTCAATCCTCTAACTAAGTCATGCCTCAAAAGTTTGTTCAATTGTTTCATTCCAACATGACCAAGCCTTCTATGCTACAACCAACCCATACTAGATTTACTAAGCAAGCATGATGTCAATTGTGTCTCACTATCATTGAAGTCAACCAAGTATAAGCTACCATGTCTAAATCCTTTGAATATCAAGTTTGATCCATCAACACTTATGACTTCAACATCATCACTACCAAAGATGCACTTGAAGCCAAGATCACAAAGTTGTGCCACCGACAAAAGATTGAAATCTAAGCTCTCAACTAGCAACACATTTGATATGCTCATGTCATTTGAGATAGCAATTTTACCAAGCCCCTTGACCTTGCCTTTCTTGTTGTTGCCGAAAGTGATAGCATCAAAACCACCATTTTGACTTGTATCAATTGAATTGAACATACAAGAGTCTCCGGTCATATGTTGAGTGCACCCACTATCAAGCACCCAATGCCTTCCTCCGGCTTTGTAATTGACCTACAAGACAAGATCAATTCTTTTTAGGTACCCAAACTTGTTTGGGTCCTCCAAGGTTAGAGACTAAGCTCTTTGGTACCCAAATGGCTTTCTTCTTTGAGCCCATCCATGGTGCACCAATGAACTTAGCATGAACACCATTTGTACCCTTGGTAAGCATATAGAAAGAATTAAACTTGATTGAGGATACATTTGCATTGGATTTCTTGTTCATGCAATGTTGCTCTATGTGACTAACTTGCTTGCAACTTTTGCAATAGCTACCATTGTTCTTCACAAAACGAGTCTTGTGAGGAGCAAAAGCGGCCTTGACTTTCTTGGGGTTATAGCCCAATCCCTCTTTGTAGAGAGAAGCTCTTTGGCTACCCAAGCACATAAGCAAGCGGTCCTCACCACTATAAGCCTTAGCTAATGTGTGATTGAGCTCTTTTACCTCCTTCTTGAGATTTTCATTCTCAACTATAAGTGTGGAGTCACAAGTGAAACCATCACTACTAGATGAGGATGATGTAGATGCACTACATGAAGGGTTAGTGGGAGCAACAACAATAGGCTTATGACAAGATTCATCAATTATATCACAAGATATGCCTATGTTGCAAGTTTTAGCTTTCTCAACATTAGTTGGCATGTTTTCACATTTTTCAACTAGAGAGGAATGAGCTTCTTCAAGCTTAGTGTGAGACTTTTGAAGCTTCTTATGGTCTTCCTTTAGACTCTCATAAGATGCCCTAAGCTCATCAAGTTCTTGCATAAGGTTTTTCTTTTCCTTAAGCAAGCCCTTGCACTCCTTTCTAGATTCTTTAAAATGTTGAGTGCAATCTTCTAGCATAGTGATTAGTTCATCTTTAGTGAATTCCTCTTCATCACTATCACTATCACTAGCATTATCATGATCACTCTCATCATCGGATGATACCTTAGCGGCCTTAGCCATGAAGCATGATGGAGTGTCGAAGAGGGAGACTTTCTTTTGGATGGCAATGCTAGCATGTCCCTTCTTCTTGCTCTTGTAGTCATCATCATCATCACTTGAGGAATCATCACTATCCCATGTAGCAACATGAGAATCATTCTTCCTTTTATGAGAGCTCTCCTTCTTTTCTTGCTTCTTCTTTTGCTTCTTCCTCTCCTTCTTGATAGCATCTTCATCATCACTATCATAAGGACACTTTGCAATAAGATGATCCTTGCTATGGCATCTAAAGCATCTCATGTTATGCTCATTCTTCTTAGATGAGTTCTTCCTCCTCCTTGCACGATAGCCCTTCTTCTTCATGAATTTGCCAAATTGCTTGACAAAGAGAGCCATCTTCTCATCAATGTCATCACTATCACAAGAGCTTGAGTCTTCATCACTTGATGATTCAATCTTGGACTTGCCCTTGGATGTGGTGGCTTTGAATGCCACACTCTTCTTCTTTTCATCATCTTTCTTTTCATTTTCCTTCTTCTTCTTCTTGACCAACTCATCCTTCTCATCATCTTCTCTATATGAATCATCGATCATCACCTCTTGAAATATTTGTTGAGGAGTTGAATCCTTCAATGTAGTCCTCACTAGCACGGTGATCAATGTATCAAATCTCTTGGGCAAGCTTCTCAAGAACTTCATAGAGAATTGATTGTCCTTGACCTCCTCACCAAGTGCCTTGAGCTCATTGACAATGACTTGCAATCTATGAAACATCTCCGGAACACTCTCATCATCTTGCATCTTGAAGCTTGAAAATTTTTCTTGCAAGATATATGCTTTAGCGGTCTTTGTGCCTTCGGTGCCCTCAAATGTTTCTTCTAGCTTGGCCCAAGCATCATGTGCAACTTCTATGTTTTTCACTTGCTCAAATGTCTTGTCATCTAATGCCTCATGAAGAGCACTAATGGCAATGTCATTGCATTGGAGCTTCTTCTCTTCCACCGGTGTAGGTGCTTCCGGATTAGCAACCTCAAATTTTGTTTCGGTGACCTTCCACACTTCTCTATTGATTGACTTTAGGTGTGCGGTCATCTTAACCTTCCAATATGCATAATTTGTGCCATCAAAGTGAGGTGCCTTCTTGGTGTTGTTGATGTGCAAGCTTAATTGAGCCATTTCTTTTTCACCGTAGGTTGTTAAACCTCAAATAAACGGTGCCTCGGCTCCGATACCACTTGTAAGGTCCAAATAGGCTAGAGGGGGGGGTGAATAGCCTAATTAAAACTTCTACAAGAATTACTTAACCACACGTTAGTACGAAAGGTGGCAAAGCAAATGCACTAGCTCTAACTAATTAAGCAAGCCACCTACACAAGTTTATAACAAAGCTATTCACTAAACACAACAACAACTACAAGCTAGAAATAAGAAGTAATACAAGAGAAGAGCTTTGAGTGATTATACCGCCGTGTAGAGATGAGATGTACCAATCAATCAATCACACAAGAGAAATCCTCGGGAAGAGAATGACACAAGAATTTATCCCGAGGTTCACTTGCTTCCCGGCAAGCTACTCCCCGTTGTGGCGATACACCCACTTGTCGGTTCGCGAGCTAATCAACTATCAAGAGTTGAGCCCTCGGCGGGCGCCGCACAACCGCACACAAGATGGGGATCCTCCAAGCCACGAGCTCCACTAGAGTATCCAATTCATGAACTCCCGCGGGGAAGGATCAAGAACCCCTTACAACACTTGGTGAAGGCTCCAACAATCTCCAATTGTGAGCTCAATCACCTCCGCTGCTCCAAGCCGTCTACCGTGTCGGGAAACACGGAAGAGTAACAAGAAATCCGCAGCTACTCGAAGATCAAGTGCCTCTAGAATGCAACTCTCAAGCAATGCACTTGAATCTCACTCAATCTCACTCAAGATGTGCAACTAATCAAAGAGATGAGTGGAGGGGTTGTTCTCTAGCTCAAAGTATGTCTCTATATCTCAGAATGTGCAAGAGTTGCCCTCAAACCCCGGCCAACCTCTATTTATAGCGAAGGGGTACGCAGCTAGCCGTTACAGACGACGCAGCAAAAAACGCACTGACCGGACGCTCCGGTCAGGGTGACCGGACGCGTCCGGTCACTACACGACAACCAGAAACAGTGCGCGTCAGAACTAGCCGTTGCCCTGACCGGACGCGCTCAACCGAGTGACCGGACGCGACAGTGTCAGCGTCCGGTCGCGTTCCAGAAAGCTCCAGCTGCGACCGGACGCGTCCGATCGTACGTGACCGGACGCGCCGCGCGTCCGATCGTCACTCCACTGCTCACTGCCCCTCTGGATGCATGACCGGACGCTCCGGTCCCGTGAAGGACCGGACGCGCCGGTCGCGCGCTTTCCTTTTTCCCCAGTTGAACTGACCGAACGCGCTGGTCAGGCCTGACCAGCGTCCGGTCACAAACCCTAGTGCCGCGCCGCGGTGAACTGACTGGACGCGTCCGGTCATACCGAGACCGCGTCCGATGCAGCGTCCGGTCACCACAGTGACCGCCGTTCGCCTCCGTTTCTTTTCCAACTTCCGGCGCAATAGAAAATAGGCATTTCACTTCTCCAAAAAGCGCCGAATCCCGCCTCGCAAGCTCGGCGGGAGGGAGAGAGAGGAACCCAAACCCCTCTCTACTGCTCAAACTCCACCGCCTTCTCAAACGTGCTAACACCACCAAGTGTACACCACCATGTGCATGTGTGTTAGCATTTCACAATCATTTTCCAAGGCGTTATGTTAGCTTTTTACTAGATCCTAATGCATATGCTCAAGACATTGATCTAGTGGCACTTGATTTCCGAGCTAACCGTGATTGCCCCTCTTGATAGTCGGCTATGTATCCTAAATCCGGTCAATCACTTCTCTACTCATCTTAGACCGGCAAAAGGAAAACCCTATAGTTATACCTTTGCCTTGAGCTCTTAGATTCTTCTCTTTCACTTGATCATCATGTCCTTCATTTTATGTGCATCTCCACCATGATCATCATTTCATGTCCATGCACCATCTCTTTGTGATCTTGTGGCCACCACTCCTTGCCACATACACCTTCATCACATGTGTTGCTTATGCCTAACTCAATACACTTAACACAAGGCATTAGCAACTTGGTGTCATTAATTACCAAAACCAAACTTGGGCTTTCACCCGTTCAAGTTACGTTAGATTCGTATTTACGAGCTCTACATGTTAGTGTTATTATACAGTAGGTTTGAAAATTTTAATTTTCGAGTTTATATTAAAGTAATTATTTATCTATAGGAAATCTTAGAAAATTCATAACTTTTACGTTTTAAATCCGAATTTCGTGATCTTTACGTCTGTGTGATCGTAGTAACGTGTAGAAGAGTTTTACAAACTTTTTATACTGTTTTGCTACTGTTTTAATTATGTCTCTTTGTTTGCTTCATGTATGATTGCTTGGATGATTGTGTGTTGATGCTTGATGATCGAGTATAGACGTTGAGCAGTTTCTTGACGATCAGAAGTATTATTTTGAGCTAGACCAGCAGTATCATCAGGAAAGCTTTGATCAAGGCAAGTATAACATGGGACCATCCTTGTTATCTATTCACTGAAATTATCATACATATGCATGTGTATTACTTGACAACCTTAGAGATTATAACTTAGTGATTGATACCTTGATTCCTTATCAACCTTGGGAATGCATTTAGGTAGCTATTGCTAGTGCTTAATTATGAACAATGATCTTATAATTTGACTAATGGATTAAGCAACCAACCATTAATGATGATTTTATTACTATTGAAAAGGAGGCTAGAGCAAGGGGTTATATTGTTGCTTTGGTTTCTCTCTATAAGGACTTATCTGTACGTGATCATCCGGGACATACAGTACAGCTGTGGGGGCTATATGGCTCTGGCTTTAGTTGTTTAAAGGACCTTTTCTAGCTTGTTAGTGGTTACCTTAAATGGCGTAAAAATGGCTTGCCACGTTAGGTGTAGGATAGCCTCTAGTCTTATGAGTATAGCCGTGAAGGAAGTGTGCCATTTGAAAAGGAGGGTTCCTACATCTGCCTGCCGAGTGAATCTAATGGCTCTAACTTGTTAGACGAACCTTTAAGTGGCTTTATATGAATTCCGGTGCTTTGGGCCTAGCTATCCTAGGTATTTGGATGTCATGACTCACAGTGAAAGTGTACACCTCTGCACAGAGTTAAAAACTGGTATACTAGCCGTGCCCACGGATACGGGCGGCCTTGGAACATCTATAGATAGCTGATCACCATTGTTATATCATGCTTAATTACTGTTGTTGTTGTTATGCTCATGTTAATGCTATTCATTATCCTTATTACAATTGATCATTGGTACATTAATGGGAATTGGTTCATCTTGATGCTACTCAATTGCTAATTATATGATGATTAAAAGCTAAACGCAGTCAAACAGTGTCTAGCCTTTTTGAGCCTCATGAACCCTGTGTTATACTTGTTGAGTTCGACATGGACTCACTCTTGCTATTTTCACCACACTCCAGTGTGTAGTAAGGTGCTATTCAGAAGAAGGATTCAGAAGTAGTGGAGTTTCCAGAAGTCTTTCAGAAGTGTTTGGCATACGGAGCCACCAGTCAACCGTCCCTGAGAGGAATGGAGCCTGAAGTTTAGTCACTGTTCCGCGATACTCTGATGTAAGTGTTAATATAGGTATGTATACGTTATATAATAACATTGTTTCTGATACTTTTTTATTTTGACATATGTGTGGACTTCCTGGGCACACATATGATTAGCCTGGTTTTGTTCTTTGGAAAACCAGGTGTGACAGGACTTCAGTACTTGTTTCCGCTGTGTAATGCTCGTGGAGCATGATACTCTGATGTAATAAAGTTAACCCTGGTGATAAGATGTATGTAAATACGTTTTTACTATGATATTTATGCAATTTGTATTATATGTGTGCGCATGGACTTCTTGGGCATGCATATACTTGTGCTTGGATTTCCCTTGGAAATCTGGGCGCTACAATATGATTCCACATTGGTTAGCGAATTTTTCTAGGAACATCCGGTTCAGCCACATGCACTGACCTTGATGTTTGAATTGCTATTTGACTTGTGCATTTGAGGGGCCAAATGTTGTTTATCTTTAATGCCCATCGATTCATCATTTTTGAAAGATCTATCATGCAAGGGGTATACACTTAAAACAAATGCTGCCGGTGAACTTAATCATTTGTCCCTCGGATATGCAAATGAATTCCAGTTATCTAACCTGGAACTTCATTTGTATATTTGCTGGGAGTTAACCATTAACCTTTTGTCACAAAATGCTTGCAGGTAGGAGTGATGTCTCTGACAGGTTAAACAAGAAATAGAGCCAAGGACAAAGCGTTCGGTCCTAGACAAAACTCACTTCAACAGCCAGTGTACCCTAATTGGTCATGCACTCGGTGTACCATGGAAGGTGGACTCCGACTGAGTCGGTACCAAGGTTCTAACTTAGGTTCCAACTTGGTTGGGATCAACCCCCACATCTTTTCCAAGCTGGGAGATCCAAATAGGCAAGAGCACATGAAGAAAGGAAAGGACATCTGACTCGAGTGGATGATCTGTAATATCAAGGTCACAATGTTCTCTCTCCATGAGAGGGCACTGGAATTGATGACCATAGTCACTGATGTCAAGACCTTCGACATTCGCACTGAATGATTACATCATGGCACGGGAACACATAAGTTCTACCTCACTAGACACATGAGGGGCTGATCACAGTTTGGTCCCAAAACCATTGGAATTGGCAAACCAGGCCAGACCAAACCTAGAATCCATTCAAACCATCGTGTTCCTCATCCACGTGCCTGCCCCCACTCTCGCCTCAGGCCTCATGGCACTCTCATCTGTTTAAGTAGTAGTGAAGCAGTCCATGACTCCTCATCCAATATCAATGGTTCGGTAATGGCCGAATCTACATCAAGAAGCGTGCTTGATAGAGAGGTGCATGGACGACAACAACGTCGAGTCCACACCACGAGTGGTAGTAGCCAAAAAACAACACAGAGTTACAGCCACTAACGAGCACAGCTAAAAAGCAACAAATGAAGGTCGAGCTATTGTGGGGATGCTATGTTTCGACGCCCATCAACCACAGCTGTGGAACCCGTGCCATACCAGCGTCACCCACTGCGCCCAACTAGAACTATGACTCCAACTCCAGCTGCAGCTCCACACATGTGATCTTCCCATCACTAGGCTCGTCCAACAACAATCATGCCAACAACCAGCATGACCATCGATGGTGGTTGGTAGCCTGTCGATGGGAGTTCAGTCATCAGATGAGGATAGACCCCTCAAACCCCGGTTTGAAATCGTATAAACCAGCCTACCTACATGTTTCAAACCAGCTTGGGGGATGCACCCCACTTATTTTTTTCCACTCTCACTCCTTTCGTTGCCTCTTGTAAAAGACATAAAAAGAGTAAAAAAAAAGAATCTAAAGTTCGCCAGTCTGTCATTCATTGTTTTCTCCTCCGTAGAATGGATCTTACAATTTTTCATGCTTCCTTTCTCTATTTTAGTTTATTTCGTTTGGGTGATTATGCATGATCACACTTCCATAGGCTTTTTAAATTTAAGCATAGTGCTATTTATGATCATTAAGTCCTAATTTTTACCGTCAACTAGTCCATGAATTGGCATAAAATGAATCGCAACCCATAGCTATACGGTTTATCTCTGACGAGTTCCAACAGTTTTGGTGTTTCAGACCTATTTTACAGATACTTAATTTATCACTGTACAAAACAGTCTCAAATGGAAAATGGAGTACACCATTGCGAAGAGCTCATCGAGATGATCAAGATGGATATATCATTTAAATATTTTGGAGCCTAATTGATGAAGATATGAAATTTCCAAACTAATGATCAGTGCTGACGTCAGCACTAGCGCAGCCGTACCAGCACACGCGCGGGAACGGGCAGCAGCCAGCCAGGCGCTGCCGCGTGGCACCCCAGCGGCAGCCGTACGGGCCAAACGCGCAGGAGCTGGAACAATTTTTTTTTATTGTACCCTAAAAAAATAAAAATTTAAAAAGTCTCCAACTAGTTCTGCAGGAACTGACCCCTTTCAGTCACGCCAAGCCGATTGATGTGACTCATCACTAAGTCATGCTGCATGACTAAATAGACATGCTGGCATGCCTTAGTGACAGTTTCCACGTACGCAACTGACATGGCGAAGAACTGAGTCGCGCCAAACAACTTGGTGTGACTGACAAATACAGTCGCACAGATACGGTAGGCGTGACCCTAACCTGAGTCATGCCAAACTGATGTGCGTGACTCAGGGTGCGTCACTTTTTCATTTTTTGTTATTTCTTATTCACTTTTATCGAGAGGCTAGCAGTGAAACGAATCTGGGCCAGACATGCATGCATTTTGATAAGTGATGATGACCTTTCTTCTCCTTTTGACGTGACTTGGGGGTGTGCACCACACTTCTGTTTAGTTCCTCCTCTCAAATTATTTGCCACTCATCACATCGATGTTCTCTTCTATGCATAGAGACCTAAACAAACTCGAAAAAAACACATGCATATTTGGACTCAGCTGATCGAGACGGGGGTTTTGAGCCTAATTAATCTATGATTAGACAATGTTGTGCTACAGTAACATTCGCTAATGACGGCATAATTAGGCTCAAAATGTTTATCTCGGAAAGTTATCATCAGCTGTGTAATTAGTTTTTCAATTTGTATTCGAAAAGCTCTCCTGATATCCCCTAGACAACATGCCAAATTATTTGCCTGGAGAACTAAACAGGTCCTTTCTTCTTTTTCTTCTTTTTGTACCTCTCTTTTATTCTATTTAAAATAAAGGGCCTAAGGATTGCTAAAAATGTTCAAAATTTTTAAGGAGATAAATACGGTATGTAATTTTCAAGCATACATGTTTAAGTAAAATTTCAAAATGTTTAACAAAATAAATGGTTGTGGAGAGATCAATGTGCTTTAATATGCTATGTTTAAGCAAACAGAAGAAACACGTGATCCAAAATATAACTCTTGACTAGACTTGATGAGAGATCAAGAGGATGTCTAAGGTCCACAGAGATGCCAAGGTTTAGTCAAATTACTTAAGGTAACTAGAATAACGAGGCATGTCAAGGTGACGATGTGCTATCGTGAGCCAAATTATAGACTTAGGAAAAATAGACGTCTGCTAAGAGTAGCAGCAAGTCTCTACTTTAGAGCTTCCAAATAATATGTTTTGCTCAAAAATTTAAGTTAAACACATAGAAATCAATTATAAATATAGCAACTTAATAGTTATTTATGTAACATTTGGAGACACATGCACCTTATATCTATAACTAAACTATGTAGAGCATCTTAATAAAAATTGTTTGGCAATCTAGTAAGACTAAAATATATTCATTTTAAAGCCAAGTCCAAATTTGGAACTCAATTACATGTCATAACTTTCTAGAAACCCCAAGCCCCTACTAGCTGATTTTCCATCCTTCTCATGCATGTTCAGCCCTGTTTAGTTCTATTTCTCAAAATTATTTCACCCATCACATCGATGTTCGGACCCATGCATAGAGGCATAAATGAAGTCGAAAAAACCCATACATATTTGGCCTCAGCTGATCGAGACGAGGTTTCTAAGCCAAATTAATTCATAATTAGACAATGTTGTGCTACAGTGAACATTCGCTAATGATGGCTTAATTAGGCTTAAGATGTTTATCTCGGAGAGTTATCGACAACTATGTAATTAGTTTTCCAATTAGTATTCGAAAAGCCCTTCTGACATCCCTTAAACGAAACACAAAATTATTTTAGCGCCATCTAAATAGGCCTGCACATTCTCACTGTACCGAGGTGTCACATCCGTTACCTCTAGGCTCCACTAAGCCCGTGTTCAGTTCCAAAAATAGTTTTAAAAAAATGCTACAGTACTCGTCACATCGAATCTTGTGATACGTGCATAGAGCATTAAATATAGACGAAAAAAACTAATTACACAGTTTGGTTGGAAATCACGAGACGAATATTTTGAGTCTAATTAGTCCATGATTGAATATTATTTATCAAATAAAAACGAAAGTACTACGGTACCTAAATTCCAACTTGCCCTCGACTAAACACAGCCTAAAGTCAAACCAAACCATCGGTTAAACTCGACTCCAAAGGCTGCTGTTTTTGCTCCCTGCAAGGCGGCAATAGCTCGGTCATCAATGCATGCTGGTTGGCCATTGCACTGCTATGCTACAGGCTTCTGTTTGGCGTGACTCAGGCTTGTTTGGAGTACCTTTACCTAGAAGTAAAAAGCATAAAGAATGGACGGAAGGGTGAGCGTGGTGCACACCTGAGTCACGTCCACCAATTTGGCGTGACTTAGGTTAGGATGACGCCCACCATAGTTGTGCAACTGTATTTGTCAGTCACGCCAAGTTATTTGGCGCGACTCAGTTCTTCGCCACGTCAGCTGCGTACGTGGAAACTGCCACTGAGCCATGCCAGCGTGTCTATTTAGTCACGCCAAGACGTGTGGCGTGACAAAGTGATGAGTCACGCCAAGCGGCTTGGCGTGAATGAAAGGGGCTAGTTCCTGCAAAATTAGTTGGGGACAGGGTCTTTTTAAATTTTTAGTTTTTTAGGCTAGAATAAAAAAATTGGAGCTGGAAGCAACTAGCGCAAGCAGGGGCCGCGCCGGCCAGTCCGACACCGGCACGTGGTTAGGCGGGAGAGCCTGAACGGGTGTGCGTGCGGGAGCACATGGGCAGGCGCGGTTCGCCCCCCTCACCCGGGCACGTGTCAGCGCCAGAAGGGACACCGCCTGGTTCACTCGCGCAGACGTCCGATTTTCTCTGATTCTAGCCGGTTCAGCTCCACAGGTGTTGACATTTCTTAACGTATCACTAGAATTGCTCCTAGCAATGCCGCAAGAAATGTGATATATCCAATTAAGTCCGCAAGTGCACAGATATATCGTTGTAGCATTTCACCCGTGAGTATTTAAGGGTTGTCATTTATATTCTCCCAAAGGAAGGCATAGGAATAGAATACTCTAATATACACATGGACAAGATAACATACGGTATAATACACCAAAGTTCATAGCAAGGATAAATCATGATAAATGTTTGGATAGTGTGACAGACATAAGCCAAGGTCAATAGAAATAATAAAAGGATAAACACATAGGAGTAGGTATATGAATATCCTTATGCTAATATGCTAAGATCAGATGATGATCATACATGCACATGATTATGTCTAGGTCTACCTAGTGATGCCAGCTTGTTGCTCTACGCTGAACCCGAACGTGGAGGAGTACTAGGGACGGACAGAGTTGTCACCACCTGCCGCCCTACCTCTCTACCATGGGGCACAAGGCAAACAAAGGTAACCGCTAGTTTAGACAGCACGTCCACACTAGTGATTACTACTCTAGTGATCGCGAAACCCTAGAGCATTCGTTACAAGAACGGGCGACGAACCCACAACATAACAAAGATCAAAACCTAATCATATACATGGATGATTTAAGCATTGGTCTTATGCTAAAGAACATACGAACGAAGAACACATGATCAGTATGAACGGCGAACGTATGAACTAGAACATAGGAACGAAGGACGTATGAACTAGAACATATGAACTAAGAACACGAAGAACATGAACGAAGAACATATGAACTAGAACATACTTCTATTCGCTAGATCAAAGCATATGGACAATGATAGAAATAGAATAAGATCAAATCAAGAACAATGATATTATTCATACCAACAATCCCGCCATTGCTCTTGTTCTACATTGTAGCTCTTATTCTACTCCTAAACTAAACTAGATACAAGAGTGAGGGAGAGAGGCCAATTGTGTGGTGTGTCATGAGGGGGGTGTGCCTCCCTATTTATAGGTTGAGTAGGTGGATTGGTTCATGGAACTTGGACACATTTTCTCCTACCGTGGCACTGACGAAACCATGAAATACACCTTCTACATTGAATGCAGACGTTACTGGTCAAAGGCGGTTCGCCAGAAGTGTCAGTAGGGGATTGGCCGATCCATGGGCCGGCCGGCCCACCACCGGCACCGTTGAGGCCCAATTTTGGCATGGAGGCCTCTTTGGATGCCTGGACTTGATTCCCGTAAGTTTGAGGATGTTTTGACCAACGTGGGTAGGCCTTCCCTTGTTGGGCTCGTTGTCGGGCTTTAAGCTTTTAGTCTTCTTTCTTCATGGATTTAAGCCCAGTTCCACTAGATATCTCTAAATACATGTGGAACTAGATTAATAATAATAATAATATACATATATCAGTAGCATTAATTTCCTCTCATTTGGATTTAGTTGGTGGGGTAAATTCATCATTAAGGGGCGCCAACAATAGGATTCCGGTTCTCTATCCAGAAAGCATCCAACAGCACCTAGGCGCTGGTTTAGGGCCAGTTCGGGCACTTTGGTTCCGGTTCCTCATCGGTTTTCGATGCCAACACGTGGAGAATTGAGATACCAACCTCCCCATGTTGGTTGAGCTACTGGAGCACATGGATAAGGAAAGATTTGCATCCCACCATGCAAGGAAGCACATCTCTCCATCATCTCCACCATCCATTATGATCCAAGGGCTATGGAGGCTTGTCACATGGATTGATGAGGTGAGTAGCCCCTACTCCACCTCTCAACCTATAAATACCCCCTCTCTCCCTCTCATTTACATACACCGCAAGGAGGACCTCTCCACTCTCTCTCAAGATGTAGTCCTAGTAATGTTAGGAGGTAGAGTGAGCCTCTGGTCTTCGGCTCTCATCTTCAAGGAGGTCTGGTAAGGTTCTAGTCTTTCCTTTCTTTCTTTGTAAGACTTAAGTTATTCAATAAGTTATATTCTCTACTTTGCCTTAGTCCTTTAATTTATTGCAACTTACCTGGTTATCTTGTAGTGGTTATTAGCTTAGTCATAGTTTTATGATAGTAGGACTTTGGTAATATACCTTTGCATTGGATCACCGCACTTAACCCAGTGCTCTAGTCAACGTCACCGGAACTAGGACTAGAGTAGTGAGATATAGTGTAGACATGGTGTCTAGATTATACGCTTGCCTGTGATTACGGCTTGCCCCACGGTTTGTTTGTAGTAGCCAGTAGGTGGTGACATGCCTATTAGCCTTTGATCCAACTATGTTTAGGCTAGTTATTTAAAATGTAGGTTACCACATTCGGGCTGGTTATTTAAAACGTAGGTCTCTGTTGGCGGTCCGTAACGATAAATTTAAACTGCCAATTAAGATCCAAAAGAGAGGAAACAAATGCTACTTATACACATATGTCGTTACTATTAATCCAGTTCCACATGTATTTGGAGTTTTATGTTTTACAAAATAGAATTGTAGAATTGGGCCAAATCCAGGAAGAAGAGAGAAGTAAAAGCACAAACATCATTACCCTAGAATCAAGAGAGGAGCCCACTAAAGAAGAGCATGTCCACGCTGATCCAAACAGGCCCAAACCAAAAGAATGTGCACTAGACCCACGAGGAAAGCATCTGGGCCACAACAGGTTGGTCGGCCCACAGATCGGCTGACCTAGGCCTAGCCCATCTCAGCCTCCGCCTTCACGTGCCATCCTCTGGAAGGTTCCTAAAGCCAGTCCACATGTCTCGTCAGCGTCAAGGAAGAGCAGCACACCTGGACATCAATGGCTCATTCATGAGGAGGATTTGTGCAATTCGATACAATTAAACACCTTCAATGCACTTGGCCATGTTCAATGTATCTGGACACCATTTGGTGGAGCTAGTCCAAGTTCAATGCACCTTGCCCTCTCCTCCACCTATAAATAGAGAGGCACACCCCCCTCATTCCACACACCACCATGGAGCCTCTCTCCCCCTCACCTATCTTGTATCTAGTTTAGGAGGAGTAGAATAAGAGCTGATCCATTGTAGAACAAGATATGGTTGGATCGTCAGTATGAACAATACTATTATTCTTGCTTTGTTGTTGTTCTTATCTTATCAACGTTCATATACTTTGATCTAGAGAAGAAGATGTATGTTCCTAGTTCATATGTTCTAGTTCATACGTTCTTCGTTCTCATGTTCTAGTTCTTATGATCATTGTTCATATAGGCCATGTGTTCATCATTCATATGATTCTATAGCATAAGACTAGTGCTTCAATCATTCATGTATATGACTAGGTTTCAATCTAAGTTATGTTATGGGATCTCTGCTCGACCGAGTGCTCTAGCCTTAGAATTCGGGTTAGAGTAGTAATCGCTAGCATAGATGTGGTGTCTAGGCTAGAGGATACCTGAGTTTGCGCCCAGCCCCACGGATAGTTGTGGCAGCCCTAGGGGTGATAGCTCATTCTAGGCCTTTCTATTACACCATGTTCGGGTTGGTGTTTTCATAGAGCTTTTGGCGGCCTTCTCCCGATCACCGTTTCCTAGTCTTTTCGAGGATCGGAAAGGAACCACTGCTCCAAAGTAATATAAATTTAGACCTGAGCCTTACTCATGTATATGTGTGATCATCTTCTAATCATAGTATATGCCCATTAGGATATTTGTATTTCTACTTCTGTTTATTTATTCTATTTCTTTTATTCCTCTCTCCTGAGATTGGCTCTTGTGTGCGTCACACTATCTAATTACCCACCACGATTCATCCTTGTTATGAACTTTGGTGTATTATATAAGTATGTTATCTTGTTCATGTGCCTACTAGTGTATTTTATTCCTACGCCTCCTTTGGGAAAATATAAATGACAATCCTTGAATACTCACGGGTGAAATACTACATTGATATATTTGTGCCCTTGTGGTGCGCTTGTGGACTTAAATTGATATATCACATTTCTGGCAGCATTGCTAGAAGCAATCCTAGCGATGACGCTAAGAAATGTCAATAAGCAGTTTTGGCGCCGTTGCCAGGGAAGTGATGAGTACATCATACCTTCAGCTACACAAACTCGAGTTGAAGAGATTGAAGCCAACTCAAGAAGAGGAGGCCCAGCCCAACTCTAGTTCGAGTCTGCCTCGGCCTCCAGCAGCAGCCCCGGCTAAAACACAAGCCCAGGTTGCATAAGGTGTCCGTTTTCGACGTTCTGTCTATGCATGGAAAGAGGACGACATAAGATTTCAGATGCAACTTGTCCCACATCAAAATGCCTTCTACATCATCAAAAAACATTGAAACAAGAGGACATCCAAAATCTGTCCAGAACCTACAGCTTGTCTTTTGGTCCATTGGGCCATGTATCGTCGTGAGCCCACTAGGGGGCGCGTCCCTAGGGTTGTGCATGCCCTAAACCTGTTATAATCAGTAGCCGCCACCACATTAGGGTTTGGGTTTTGTTTAGTTCTAGTTTTCCTTGTGAAACTAAGAATGATTCGTTATAACTATGGCGACAAGTCCTTTTACAGTGATCCAGGTCCCCCATTCATGATCTCCTCGACTGTGTCAATTAGTCCTTTCAAACCAAGTGATTGAACCCCATATTTATCTTTGCTTCAAATAGATTTGCAATTTCAGATTGCGTTCTTATTCGTTCTTGCTTGTGTTCTCGATTCGCTTGCAGGAAAAAGCCCTAGCGGCAAGGTCAATCGTGCGTGCGTGGTTGATAACCAATGGAGGAGTGGTGTAGCGGCTGCAGGGATTTGAATCTACTTGATTTGAAGCACGAAAAGTGAACATTGAGTCTCCACAATCGATTTATCTTACCTGATGGAAGATCAGGACACCCCGTCCTCATCAGGAAGGCGCTAGGATTAAAAGAATCTAGTAGAACATGTTCATGATAATATATTTGTATAAGAATCTTTGTTCATACAATGTACCTATTGAAAGGTCCTTATTTGGTTTTGATAATTGAGTGACAACTTAGGTGGACTAATATGAGCTTGAGTGATGTACACTGGATATTAGTCCACATGCACGCAAGTGTGAGCAACATATATAGCCATGGAGGGAGATGGCTTATGCATGTTGTCAATGCTCAACTTGTTGATGAAGGAGCTTAATGTACATGATACATGACATGGAGTCATATGACCGAGGTGGAGAAGATCAAGACAGGACTTGGCTTGATGAACCGGTTGCTAGAGTGAAGGGAAAGTCAGAGACTTTGAAGCGATGGACCGCGTGGAGGGATGCTTGAGCAATGACTTGGCACCGATGGACCGAGGCAATGGTGAAGAGCAAATGAGGTCAAGATCGATGAACCAAGAGGGTTATGTGTTGATATGAAGTGCATCATATCATTTGAAGATCAAGGTTGATGCATGTGTTGCATCTACACCGAAGGAGATGAAGTGGAATGCGCAAGGCAAAGGTATAACATATAGGGCATTTCATTTTGCTGGTCATAGGTGAGTAGAGAAGTTTATGACCGGGTTTAGGATAGATAGCTTTACTATTAAGAGGGGCAATACTTGTTTGCATATCAGTCATCTAGTGCCACTTGAGCGATCTTTCGTTGCGTACATATTAGGATCGAGTGGCATTGAGGAATGAGATTGAGAACCCTTGGATATGCTTTGGATTATGCTAACTCAAGTATCTAAGTGTTGGACATCTTCAGAGGTTTTCGAGGAATTGCAACGAAGAACCCTATGGAAGATATTCATGGACTATGTCAACCCAGTGCTAAGATCAGTGGTAGATCAAGAGGAGTTGATACATGAAGCAAAGATGAAGAATTAGCCAAGGATGAAGCACTCTGTGTGCACCGGACACTGGTGCAGGAGGCATCGGACGCATCCGGTGCACAACCCTAGGCGCGGTCAGAACAGTAGGCTACACTAGGCATGGCGCTCGACTGCACCAGACATGCCTCTAGCACTGTTTCTAGAGCACGCGTGTGCATCAGACGCTGGTGGTGGTTCCAGTGCGTGCGTCCGGTGCATCCAGGAAGGCTCGGGGCGGTTCTGTTTACACCGGACGCTGAAGGCTTGTGCGTCCGGTGCAAACCACCGGTGCGTCCGGTGTGAAGGTGATCAGCACAGTGGAGCTCCTGGCTGTTGGCACGCAACGGCTCTTTTCAAACGGTCGGGACGTGTGGAAGAAGGTGGTGCACCGGACGCTGCACCGGATGCATTTGGTGTAGGATTGTAGCGTCCGGTGCACCCACAGAAGCTTGCTGAAGTTGGCAACGGCTATTTCAGCCCTTAGGGCTATATATACTTGGGTTGGCCGGCCTTGGCCTAATGTTAGCACCCTTGGGACTTAGTGTCCATGCTTGAGGAGTGCTTGGAGAGCCTCTAACTCATTTGAGCATACAAGATTGAAGATCAATTGCGAGTGAGTGATCCTAGTGCATTTTCTTTGAGAGATTGCATTCAAGTGACGCTAGGTGGTCGTGTGCAAGCCGGTGGAGCTTGTTACTCTTGGAGGCTGCCACCTCCTAGACAACCATGGTGGTGGTCTCTGTGAAGCCCGCAAGGAGATTGTGCGGAGCTTCGGAGAAGAGCTTGTGAGGGGTGTTGTGCTCGCCCCGCGGGAGGCACAAAGAGTAACTCTAGTAAAGCCATGTCATTGAGTTGCCTCTCACTTGTGTGAGTTCTCGCGGCCCTCATCGTGAGGATACCCAGTGGGGGTTTGGCTTGTGGAGCCTTAGCCGCCGAACTACAGTTTGTTTGGCCGAGACAACGGGGAGTAGCTTAGTGGCGACCAAGTGAACCTTGGGAGAAAAATCACCGTGTCAACCTATGTCTCCCCGTTGGTTTGCTAGTCTCTTACACAAGCTTGCGTTTACATTCTTATATCTTGTGCTTGTGTAGTTGCTCTTGCAATTAGTTAGCTTGTGTAGTTTGCTAATTGCCTTCTTGCTTGTGTAGCATAGAAGTAGCTCTTAAGTGGCTTGTTGGCTTGAGTAGCCTTGCAAGTCATATTGCTTAGCTTGTGTAGCTTAGTAATATGAGCTCTCTAGTTTGGCTTGTGTAGCCTTGCTAGTGAGAACTACTAGTTGCTTAGGCTTTGTGCGCTTTGCATAATAGTATGTGTAGGAGCTCCCTTGTGCTTAAGTACTAGTGGCATAGGTTTGTGTGACCTTGCTCCTAGAATTGTTTAGGTGAGCTCTAGCTAGTTCGACACCTTAGTTGCTTTGTTAGGATCATTTTATGGTGCTTGAGAACTTAGATAGAGGGGTGTAGTCTTGGCTAGATCGATAGTTTTAATTCCGCATTTGTTTCAGTCTTCCGCTGTGATTAAGTTTAGAAAGGATTATTCAGCCCCCTCTAGTCCGCCATCTCGTTCCTATCACCTATGTTTGTTCTCTTCTTTCATGGATGAGAACAAGATAGTGTTTAAAAAGAAAAAATATGAATATAAAAAATTTGATTGCCTACTTGTTGCTTTTCTTGTTAATAAGTCGGGGAGAATCTTGGGGCAATCCAAGGTTTTTCTTAAAAAAATATATGGTGATCACAAGAGGTGGTAAGTCTACCCGTGATCCACTATAACCTAACCATGCAGGAAAAGCACAATATGCAATCAAGTCTCGCGCACGGACTTTAAATGATGAACCCTTGCCGAAGATAAATCGGTAGTTATCTCATATTTGATTCCAAACGCATATTTAAAAATTTTAAAATCTAAAAAAAATCATGCATGCATTGTGTTTGCATCAGCATATTTAAATTCTTGAAATTGCATTCTTGCATTGCTAGATTTTTGTAGCACAGGTTTTCTCTTTTGAAGTAAAAAACCAAAAATATTTTTACGTGCTAAAACTTTGTTGGAAAATAATGTTTGAGAAAGACTTGGTTTTATTTCATAAATTTTAGCTAGCTCATAAATTCATTATTCACATTTTTTGCAAAGTTTTTTTTAAAAAAACTTGCACAACTTTCAAACTCAAAGATTATAAAGCAGGTCCTCGAGGTCATCATTTTGTTTTGACTAACATAACTCGATCTCGAGAGTTCGTCGTTTGTCTGGTGTTGTGTTGTTGCCACCATGAACAGGATAGAGAAGAAAATTTCTAGCATGCTCAAGGAAGCCATGAGACCAAGTTCAAGGTGCAACCATGAAAAGGTCAACCATGCCTCAACACGCCGAAAGGCTAGTGCACGAAAAAGCAACACTAGCACAAACAAGACCAATCTACCTCAACTGGAGGGAGACCGAAGATTCAAGGTTAACAACGTCATCTACAATGGAACTTTTGGTCATATGCTAATATATGATCCGATCCCACTCTCCATGATAGGTATGGATGGTAAGTTTCACAATATTCTTATAATTAGGAATTGAGAGGATACTTTTACCATTCTAGAAGGAGGTTCTTATCTTTTCATGATTTAGTTTCTGTGCTCATTAAAAATAATTAAGAATGGTTTAACTTTTCGCTTATGTGAGCATGAATGTTTTTATACATAAAAGGAATTTCATGTTTCTCTTAATGACCATAAAGATGCTCGATTGATTTAGATTTCTCCCATGAGATTTTGATTGTCATAAATTCTGGGGAGAAGTTCTTGTCAATGTAAGTTGGAAAGTTTTAACCATAGAACAATGAGATTCACCATCATACCTTTTGAGGTTCACACATCATTTGCTTTCCATGCACTTATTCTCAAGAAACGATGTTAAAATGGTCTAAAATTATGAACATAGACTCTTGTTTTCCACAACAACAACAACAACATAACCTTTTGTCCCAAGCAAGTTGGGGTAGGCTAGAGATGAAACCCAAAAGAGACGAGAAATAGGGAGACACATAAAGGGACATAAAGGGCACAAGACAAAAAGAGGTCACGGTTCAGGCACGTTGATTGCCAATCTCCAAGCGCTCCTGTCCATAGCTAAATCCTTGGAGATATTCTACTCCTTAAGATCTCTCTTAAAAGACTCGTCCCAAGTTAGTTTAGGTCGACCTCTACCGCTCTTTACATTATCGGCCCGCTTTAGAACTCCACTATGTACTGGCGCCTCAGGAGGCCTCCGTTGGACATGTCCAAACCATCTCAACCGATGTTGAATCAATTTCTCCTCAATTGGTGCCACCCCAACCCTATCCCAAATATCGTCGTTCCGGACTCTATCACTCCTTGTGTGCCCACAACACCAACGCAACATACGCATCTCTGCTACACTCAATTGTTGGACATGTCGCCTTTTTGTAGGCCAACACTCAGCACCGTATAACATCGCCGGACGAATCACCGTCCTATAGAACTTACCTTTCAGCTTCTGAGGCACTCTTTTGTCACAGAGAACGCCAGAAGCTTGACGCCATTTCAACTAGCCGGCTGAAATTCTATGCCTAACATCTTCATCAATGTCTCCATCCTTTTGTAGCATCGACCCTAAATACCGAAAAGTATCCTTCTTGGCCACCACTTGCCCATCGAGGCTAATGTCTCCCTCCTCGTGCCTAGTCGCGCTGAAATCGCACCTCATGTACTCGGTCTTAGTCACAAGAGCCTACTTTCTAGACCATGTGTTTCAAAGCAAGCTTGGGGGAGGCACCCCCACTCATGGGTCTAAGGGGTTTCTCCCTCAAACCCTAAGTGCCAAGCTAGCTTGGGGGAGGACCCTCACCATTTTGGTGGCTTCTATCTTGCACTACTATCATGATTATCTTTATCGTGCATAAAAAGGATTTAATTTGTTACACATATGTGTAGGGGTATGTATTAGTTTCTACCATGTTGAAATGATGAATAGTTGCTCTATTTTATATTTCACTTGTTCCTAGTTTTTAACTCAGCATTCTCCAAGATTTGCATTTGGTGGCTATTATTCTTTACCTCAACTTAAAACTTAGTGGTTGCATATGCTTGATCTTTGTCTGAGTTATTATGAGTTAAGATTTGGTATAATAGAATTTGCTATGAGTTTGCTCTAAGTGAGACTTGACATCCAGAGTTTTCATTTAAAAAAAACAATAAAATAATAAGCTCCTCAATGATAATATTTCCTACCAAAGCCATATGATGAAATTATGCCTCATGACAAAGCTTTCTACAAACGTTGCTTGTTATCATATTGAGCTTTGTCAAATTGTTGTGACCCTAGTTGTGATTCTCTTCATGCATTCTATGATCAAAATTCACATACACTCCAAAAATTTCATAACCCTCACACTGAGAGTTACCAAAACTATGCTGACTCTTACATTGAGAGTTACCCAAAAACATGTCTTCCATCACCACCAAATAAAAAAAAGAGACTCCATGTTCTAAGTTTTGATCTCTCTCCATATTCAATTTTTTATGGGACACGGGCTCAGCAAAAGTATTGAAAAAAGAGAGAAGAAAAAAATGTTTTAAAAAATGGGTGTGTGTGTGTGCATCCAATGTTGAATTAGGTTTAATGAGCGATTGCAAGCTCATGAAAAAAAGATAGAAAAAATAATAGTATATGATGATAGCCCTGTCTCTAAAATTAATAATCAAGTTACAGAGAGATGATCATTTTAAATAAAGGAGTTCTTTACTTACCATATATTCCCCACACATGCACTTCTTGATCTAAATGTATGACTTGCATCTTCTTGGATCCGGTTTTTGACTTAGCAATATTATGTGATGCGAGTATGCGATTCCTTCATACCTACCTTAAGCTCCACATAAGCCATATAGTGGTAGGATGAAATAGAAGACTACTCAAAATGCTTTTGGGAAGGATGATACACATTGAGCGACTCGAGAGTATCATTTGAGGAACTTATATTTATATGCAAAAAAATTGCAAAACCTCTAGATAGAAAGTTGATCAAGGGATGAATGACTAGTGGTTCTATAACCTATCTTACTTATAATTGCTCTATGACTAGGAGAAAAGCTACAAGTACCATAGGTTTGTGAGTGAAGGTAATAGATAAAAAGCCAACTCATTCAAATTTAGGAAGAATACTTTGTTACAAACCTGGGCCATGTGAAATGTAATCGACATTGTAGCAACTCCTAATCAACAACCAAAGTTTTAGCTCTTGCCCGAGACGTGCAACGGGTAAGCTTGGGGGAACTTGTTGGTGGTCCTTAACGACAAATTTAAAGCGCCAATTAAGATCCA
Source organism: Saccharum hybrid cultivar R570 (assembly GCA_038087645.1). NCBI lineage: Eukaryota > Viridiplantae > Streptophyta > Magnoliopsida > Poales > Poaceae > Saccharum > Saccharum hybrid cultivar. The sequence continues at coordinate 14,119,139 of JAQSUU010000707.1, forward strand.
AAAGAGAGGAAACTAATGCTACTTATACACATATATTGTTACTATTAATCTAGTTCCACATGTATTTGGAGTTTTATGTTTTGCAGAATGGAATTGTGGAACTGGGCCAAATCCAGGAAGAAGAGAGAAGTAAAAGCACAAACATCATTACCCTGAAATCAAGATAGGGGCCCACTAAAGAAGAGCAAGTCCACGCTGATCCAAACAAGCCCAAACAAGAAGAATGTGGGCTAGACCCACGAGGAAAGCATCTAGGCCAAAGCTGGGCCAAGGCGGGAGCCACAGTAGGTCGGCCTGCCCATAGATCGGCCAACCCAGGCCTGGCCCATCTCAGCCACCGCCTTCGCGTACTGTCCTCTGGAAGCTTCCTAAAGCCAGTCCACTAGGTCTCATCAGCACCAAGGAAGAGCAGCACACCAGGACAACAATGGCTCATTCATTAGGAGGATTTGTACAATTCAGTGCAATTAAACACCTTCAATGCACTTGGCCATGTTCAATGTACCTAGATACCATTTGGGGGAGCTAGTCCAAGTTCAATGCACCTTGCCCTCTCCTCCACCTATAAATAGAGAGGCACACCCCCTCATTCCACACACCACCATGGAGCCTCTCTCCCCCTCACCTCTCTTGTATCTAGTTTAGGAGGAGTAGAATAAGAGCTGATCCATTGTAGAACAAGACATGGCTGGATCGTCGGTATGAACAATACTATCGTTCTTGCTTTGTTGTTATTCTTATCTTATCAATGTTAATATACTTTGATATAGAGAAGAAGATGTATGTTCTTAGTTCATATGTTCTAGTTCATACGTTCTTCGTTCTTATGTTCTAGTTCTTATGATCATTGTTCATATAGGCCATGTGTTCATCATTCATATGATTCTATAGCATAAGACTAGTGATTCAATCATTCATGTATATGATTAAGTTTCGATCTAAGTTATGTTATGGGATTTCCGCTCGACCAATTGCTCTAGTCTTAGAATTCAGGTTAGAGTAGTAATCGGTAGCATAGATGTGGTGTCTAGGCTAGAGGTTACCTGAGTTTGTGCCCAACTCCACGGATAGTTGTGGTAGCCCTAGGAGTGATAGCTCCGACTAGGCCTTTGTATTCCACCATGTTCGGGTTGGTGTTTTCGTAATGCTTTTGGTGGCCTTCTCCCGATCACCCTTTCCTAGTCTTTTCGAGGATCAGAAAGGAACCGCTGCTCTAAAGTAATATAGCTTTAGACCTGAGCCTTACTCATGTATATGTGTGATCATCTTCTAATCATAGTATATGACCATTAGGATATTTGTATTTCTACTCCTGTTTATTTATTCTATTTCTTTTATTCCTTTCTCCTGAGATTAGCTCTTGTGTGCGTCACACTATCTAATTACCCACCATGATTCATCCTTGTCATGAAATTTGGTGTATTATATAAGTATGTATGTTATATTGGTCATGTTTCTACTAGTGTATTTTATTCCTATGCCTTCCTTTGGGAAAATATAAATGACAACTCTTGAATACTCACGGGTGAAATGCTACATCGATATATCTGTGCACTTATGGACTTAAATTGATATATCATATTTCTGGCGGCATTGCTAGAAGCAATTCTAGTGATGACTCTAAGAAATGTCAACAGTCTCCTTGTGCTAGGCGGTTTAGCAACCTTCTTATCCCTATATGTCGCTACGTGGCTTAGTGACCTGAAGTGCAATTGTGTATGAACATTGATCTCGCTTTGATCTAACTTGACTTGCTAAGTCGAACCTTGCAAGTAGAGATAAATATTTGGAAACCTTGTGCTCGCTCGTTGTCCTCCTCGCTCGCTAGGTTACTCTTTTATCATTAGAACTTCTCCTGTGTGTGCCACTGCTCTTAATCATATATATCACTTATCCCCATTCTAGATTAGTTGGTAATTAGTTAGTAGACACATAATAGTTAGCTATCACATTCTTAACCATTGCTTCCCTATGGATAAATACGATACCCTAGAATACTCCTAGGTGAAGTGGTACAACGGTATTCTGTGTCATTGTGGATTTATCTGTGATCATAAGAAATACCAACAAGCATTTTTAGCGCCGTTGCTGGGGAAGCAATTGGTGAAAGATTTTGATACTAACTTTGATGTCTGTTAATCTATGTTACCACTAGCTATTATGGGATTACCCATGTCTTGTTGAGTGTGGATTAGATAGGACATCGACCGTTTTGACCTCCCGACGCATTTCCACATGATCATCAAAGAGCCTAGGGTGCCCGATCATTCAAGAATCATCAACATGTTAGCTCGGCTATTTAACATGTATGTATATGCATATATTCTAACTCTCTGCAGAAATGAAGTGAAGATCGCCATCAAGGAAGAAAATGACACTATTATGTGATGGAATAATAGTCCCAATAAGTTTGTATCAAATTGCGAGTAATGGTGAAGCCATTCAAGGTATGAGAAATCCTTCCTTTCTTACCACTACATGCTTGCTTCTTTCTCTAAATCTGTAGCATGTTTGAATGCTTCTCATCCACCTCGTTTTCATCCCTTGTCTAACAAAAGAAAGAAAGATGATATTCAATGTTTTACCATTCATTTTCTCACCTCTCTTTAATAAATCGTGTATAATCTATCATGCTGTTGACATCGTTTTTTAGCACGTGTCACGATGGTTAGGAAGGGCTAATCAGCAGAGGAACGATTATTGTGTAGATTGATAGCTGATGAAAATGAGTTTGCTTATGAGTGGTAGCGGCGTATGAGTTCAAATTGAAATGTTGCCAATAAGGTTAAGGGTATTATTGCCGATGCCGATGAAAGATGGTTTGAAGACTGCTGCCAATGGAACAGGAATTGTGCCGATGGAACAGGGATTGTGCCGATAAAAAGGAGGTCGATGAGAATACCATCGTGACTGAGGCGGACTATGGAATAAGATAGGAGTTAATTTCCTTATATACGTTTATTAGAGTCTGAGTTGTATCAAAGTCATGTGTTTCCATAGATTTGGATTTAGTGTCCTAGTCGTATTTGGTTACGTTTCTGTAGATCAGGATATAAATATAGGGTGAAGGGCAATGTAAAGAAAGAGAGATCAATCAATACATCAAAAACAGCTTTTATTCTTATTTACATCTACTTTCGACGACTTCGTCAATTTGCATATTTTTCTTTTTTTACGAGTTCTCATCGATTCGGCGAGTTGCATTGCTCCAGTGCAATCTTCGGCACTCCTCGAGTTCTGCGTGAGTACCTCTTGGCCGTGACTTCCGGGCGTATCGCTGTTGTCAGGACCAAAATGCTCGTATCTTCATCCTTGTCGATTAACAGGTCAAATCGACTGGCACGCTTTGGATATCGATTTCGGGTATTAGCCCTTTGTGTTTGCAGATCTACTTTTGCATCAACACATCTTTTGGCACGTCCGGTGGGACAGATCTAGTCAAGATGCTTAATCCTGAGATCGATGCGGGGAACATCATCGCGGTAACAGAAGAAGATCTTAAGGACGATCAGAAGCAGGCTGTGGAGAGGGCTATAGAAGAATACAGACAGCTCTGCTTGAAGTCATTCAGTTTGAACAAAAGTGGACAAGTCATCCAGAAGCAAGACTTGCCATTGCCTCGGCAAGTTACCTTTGATTCTAATCCGGGTAAACTTCAAGAGATGGTTAATTCTGCAATGAATCATGCTTTAATTAATCATTCCAATGTGCTGTCCAATACTGTTCATAATGATGTGATTCGAACTTTTAAAGAAGGGCAAGCGTCACCTCGTTACGTTGGGCCTGCTTATCATCAACCAGAATTAGCATCTGCTATTGCTCCATCGGCTCCCCCGGCCGTTGCGGGTATAGAGATTTCTTCTCTTCTAGTATCAGTAGGTTTATCTAACGTACAGTCTACACCGATGCGTCCGGATTCAGCATTATCAGGACGAGTTCAGCTTAATACAGATCTATCAACATCGGCTTTATTAGGTCCTGTACCACAGAATAATCAGACTCCTGCTAATTGGTGGGGATATGGTATGCCTCCAGAGCCATCTGTTTTTAACCAAGGATCACCTCAAGTGTTTGATGCAACGGGAAAAGCTCCTATGCTATCGGCCGGTTCACCGATAGCTCAAGTACCCCAATATACTACAGCAACTACTGTACAACCAACTCTAGGAGGTTTCCAGGTGTCTTTGGGTCAAACATCTAGTTCAAGTCCATCGGTAAATTTGTTACCGATGCAACAGAAGGCTCCAATCGTAAGTCAACTTGGAGTCCAGGTTTTACCTCAAGTTAGTTGTAATTATCTGGCAATGCCAACAAGTTACCAACCATCGGCAAATTTTGTACCGATGAACGCTAATAATTGGCCAAGACAGTTTTCCACTCAACATTCAGTTCAGCCAAATCGGCAAGCCACAGGTGTTCATCAAGGTCACATGCATGCTGGTTTTCAGAATCAAGCATCGGCAGCTCAACCGATGAACCCTTTTCAGCAGGTTAATGGACCACAGATAGTGACAAATATGCCAATTGCTGGAGATCGTGGGCCACAAAGGTATGCAGAAGGGTATCAGCAAGTACCTCCAGTGGAGATTCAACCATGTCGTCAACAAGATGTTGATGCTTTTTGGGCCGATAAAATAGCAGAAATTATGAAGGATCAGTTTGGGATCAAGCCCAAAGTTAATACCTATTCTTATCGGACTCCGTATCCTCCGGCATATGATTTAATTCCTCTCCCAAATTGTTACAAGGTGCCAGATTTCACTAAGTTTTCTGGGCAGGACGATACATCAACCATGTAGCATGTTAATCGTTTTATTATTCAATGTGGAGAGGCAGCTTGTAGAGATGAATTGAGAGTTCGTTTGTTTTTATCATCTCTATCTAGATCAACATTTACATGGTTTATCTCACTACCGCCAAATTCTGTTATTACTTGGGCTGATCTGGAAAAGCAATTTTATAAATATTTCTTTGCTGGAGTTCATGAAAAGAAGCTTACCGATTTGGTAAAGATGAAACAGCGCAATGATGAATCGGTAGAAGGCTTTGTGCAAAGGCTACGAGATGTAAAGAACAAATGTTATAGCCTGGTGTTGGATGATCGGCAGCTTGCCGATTTGGCCTTTCAGGGATTGTTGCCACACCTTAAGGACAGATATGCTTCTCAGGAGTTCGAAAGCCTAAGTCATCTTGTGCAAAGAAATTCTGATCAAGACACTAGGGTTTTTGAACCTAAAAGGAATTGGAATAAGAAAGTTTCATTTGTCGAAGAAGTAGAAGATTCTGATTCGGATGAAGAACCAGTTATCGGTTTGGCTGAGTGGGTTAAGAATAAAAAGCCGATATCTTGTCTCTTTGGTCACAAAGAGCCAGAGAAGTTTACTTTCGACGTCACCAAAGCCGATAAGATATTTGATCTTTTGCTTCAGGAGGGCCAGATTAAGTTGTCACATAATCATGTGATCCCATCGGCAGAAGAGTTGAAGCATATGTTGTATTGCAAATGGCATAATGCAACTTCACACAGTACAAATGAGTGCAAAGTATTTAGACAATAATTATAGTTAGCTATTGAGTCTGGGAGAATAAAATTTGGCAATTCCAAGATTCAGAAGCTGATGAAAATTGATCAACATCCTTTTCCAGCAAATATGTTGGATACTGAAGGTAAAATTAAGGTGTTGACATCGGAAGCTGCTAAAAAGAATGTATCAGTAGATCCCCAACATCGTATAACTACCGATGATACAAAAGGCAAGGGGCTATTGATAGAAGGTGGCAGTTCTGGAAAGCCTCCTCGATCTGGCATCATGATTACTCAACAAAGACAACAGGAAGGCTGGCGTCAGCGAAGGGACCGATATCGACAACAGCAAGAGGAAAGACGTCAAGAAGAGTGGAATCGGCATAAGGATCATTAGAATTGTCCATTTTTTATTCATTGTTGGGAGGAAGGTATTAAGTAACCTACTGTTGAAGATTGCCCAGAGTGCAATGGTTATTATGGAGTTAATCGTCCTATAAGAAGATTTTAATCTGGTAATCAAGGTTTGTCCATTAATGAGCCGATCATAAGGAGAACATCAGTATATGATCGGCTGGGGGGCAGGCTCAATGTACATGAAAGGCTTGGTAAACACGTTGCATATTTTCCGAGAAACCAAGAGGAACTTGAAGAGATGGCAAATGCAAGAGTTCCTGATGAAGAAATATTTTACAGGGATCCTAATATACGTCGTGTGGAGACAACCAGGACCTATCAGCCAGTGTGAAAAACTAAACTTCCTCAATGGTGTCCAGAGGGTTTGACAAAGACATAGAAGAGGAAAATGCAGCGAGAGCATCAAAAAGACTTTTACCAAGAAGGAAATCCCTCCAATGAGAAATCTGGTAATCAGCAGTGGCAGATAAGGCACAAAAATAAAGGCCCATCGGCAGATGTCAATATGGTGTTTATGTTGCCGATGGAATTTTTGGCTCTATCTGATAGCGAAGAAGAAGTTTTTTTCTCTGACCAAATAGCTCAATTAACACTAGATCCAATGATGGCTATTTTTGAGAAGCCTGCCGATGATGAGAGACAACACCTCAAGGCTTTGTTTGTAAAAGGCAGAGTTGATGGGTAGCCTGTATCTAAGATACTTATTGATGGAGAAGCTGTAATTAATATTATGCCTTATGTGATGTATCGGAAGCTTGGTAAGGGAGATCAAGACTTAACTAAGACTGATATGATGCTAAAGGACTTTGAAGGCAATGTATCACCAGCTAAAGGGGCAGTGTGTGTTGAATTGACCATCGGCAGTAAAACTTTACCGACAACTTTCTTTATTATTAATGGCAAGGGTGCATATAATCTGCTTTTAGGAAGGGATTGGATTCATGCTAATTGTTGTATTCCTTCTACAATGCATCAGTGTCTTATACAATGGGTTGGAGACAAAATTGAAGTTGTTCCTGGTGATTCTTCTTATATCATCGCATCGGCAGAATCAGACACTTATGAGCGAACTAGGTGCATATCAGGAGAAGCTTGGGAAAAAGAGTTCCTCAAGGTTGACGATTACGAAATTCTACCGATCCAAGCAGTCGGTTCTGAAGAAGAGTTTTAATGGATAGATTTGCCGATGATGGAAAATTAGGTCAAGGATTTACATTGGAAGATGATTTAATAGAAGTAGATATTGGTGAAGGCGATGGGCCAAGGCCCACTTTTATTAGCGCTAAGTTAAATTCCAAGTGTAAATAGCAACTAGTTGATTTGTTAAAGGAATATAAAGATTGTTTTGCTTGGGATTATACTGAAATGCCTGGGTTAGACCGATCTATAGTTGAACATCGGTTGCCTATTAAATCTAGATTTCGTCCACATCAGCAGCCGGCACGCCGCTGCAATCCTAATATACTTCCTGATATTAAGACCGAAATAACTAAATTAATTGAGGCAAAGTTTATTCGGCAGTGTCGATATGCAGAGTGGATTTCTAATGTGGTTCCTGTATACAAGAAAAATGGGAAACTTCGTGTTTGTATTGATTTCAGGAATCTCAATAAGGCCACACCGATGGATGGTTACCCAATGCCGATTGCTGATTTGTTGATTGATGCTGCAGCAGGGCATCAGATTATCAGTTTCATGGATGGTAATGCAGGTTATAATCAAATATTCATGGCTGAAGAAGATATTTCTAAGACTGCTTTTAGATGTCCAGGACATGTGGGATTATTTGAGTGGATAGTTATGACATTTGGTTTGAAAAATGCCGGTGCTACTTATCAAAGAGCTATGAACTTTATTTTCCATGAATATATCGGCACATTGGTGGAAATCTACATTGATGACATAGTGATTAAGTCTGGAGACATCACAAAGCATCTAACTGATCTACAGAAGATATTGGAGTGCACAAGAAAACATGGATTAAAGATGAATCCTAATAAATGTGCATTTGGTGTATCGGCAGGACAATTCTTGGGTTTTATGGTGCATCAGCGGGGTATTAAAATTAGTAGAAAATCTATTGAGGCAATCAACAAGATTGTTGCTCCTGCCGATAAAACTGAATTACAATCCTTGATCGGTAAGATTAATTTCATCAGAAAATTCATATCTAATTTGTCGGGTAAGATCAAGGCTTTCAGTCCATTATTGAAATTGAAAGCCGATCAGGAATTTAAATGGTGGGATGAACAGCAGTTAGCCTTAGATGAAATTAAGAGTTATTTAACAAATCCTCCAGTGTTAGTTCCACCCCAACATGGAAAACCTTTCAGATTGTATTTATCAACTGAAGATACTGTTATCGGTTCAGCTCTTATTCAAGAATTTGAAGGAAAGGAGCGTGTTATTTATTATTTGAGCAGACGGTTAATAGATGCTGAAACTAGGTATTCGGCCATTGAGAAATTATGTCTATGTTTATACTTTTCTTGTATTAAGCTGAGACATTATTTACTATCGGCTGAATGTACTATCATATGCAAAGATGACGTGGTCAAGTATATGTTGTCAATGCCGATACTGAATGGTAGGATTGGTAAATGGATTTTAGCATTATCAGAATTTAACCTATGTTATGAGTCGGCTAAGGCAGTTAAAGGACATGTTATGGCCGATTTCGTTACTCAACATTGCAACACGGTGGATTCTCTGGAAATTGCTCCGTGGACACTTTTCTTTGATGGGTCTACTTGTGGTGAAGGGGCAGGCATTGGTATCGTATTAATTTCCCCTCATGGGAAGAAGTATGAGTTCTCATTGCCGATTGTTGCTACATCGACAAACAATCAAGCTGAGTACCAAGCCCTGATAAAAGGGTTAGAATTGCTCAAGGAAGTACATGCTGATGCTGTTGAGATCTTTGGTGATTCTATGTTAGTTATAAATCAGTTGACTGGGATTTATGAATGCCGAAGTGAAATTCTAATTTCATATCATGAAAAGTGTTTGAGATTATTAAAAGGGTTCAGGAGTTTTAATCTGGAACATATTTCTTGGATGCATAATGAAGAGGCTAACCGATTGGCTCAGCATGCTTCAGGATATCAACCTGTTCAAGAAGTATTAATATCAGCAGCTGATATCGATGACTGAAGGAAGGAAATTATTGATTATTTAAAGAATCCATCTAAAAAGGTTGAAAGACGTATAAGGTTCCAAGCTACCAAGTATGTACTCCTCAATGATGAATTGTATTACCGTACCATAGATGGAGTTTTACTCAGGTGTGTTAGCATAGAGGAATCAAAAGGCCTGATGGGTGAAATTCACGAAGGAGTATGTGGGGCTCATCAGTCAGCCTTCAAGATGAAATGGATGATCAGAAGAAATGGATATTATTGGCCGACTATTCTTGAAGATTGTTTTAAATATTTTAAAGGATGTCAGGAATGTCAGAAATTTGGTAATATTCAAAGGGCACCCGCATCGGCTATGAACCCTATAATTAAGCCTTGGCCGTTCTGGGGTTGGGCTATTGATCTCATCGGTCAGATTTATCCACCATCGAGTAAAGGGCATAAGTTTATTCTGGTTGCTACTGATTATTTCACAAAGTGGGTTGAAGCAATTCCTTTAAAAAAGGTGACATCGGCTAATATGATTGATTTTGTGAAGGAGCATATTGTTTACCGATTTGGCATCCCTCAAACCATCACTACCGATCAGGGCACTATGTTTACATTGGGTGAATTTGATGAGTTTGCTATAGGAATGGGGATTAAAGTTTTGAATTCTTCACCGTATTATGCCCAGGCTAATGGTCAGGCTGAAGCATCTAATAAAGGAATTATCAAGCTCATTAAGCGCAAGATTAAAGAGTATCCTAAGAAGTGGCATATAGTATTAAATGAAGCTTTGTGGTCATATCGGATGGCGTGTCATGGTGCAACCAAGGTAACACCTTATCAGTTGGTATATGGACACGATGCAGTCTTACCTTGGGAGATTAAAATTGGTTCTAGGCGAATACGCTCTCAAGATCAATTGACAGCCGATGATTATGATATCCTTATGAAGGATGAGTTGGAAGATGTAGCAGGTCATCGATTAAAAGCTTTAGTTAGCATCGAGGAGAATAAGAAAAGAGTAGCTAGATGGTATGACAAGAAGGTGAAGGTAAAGGAATTTGTCGATGGAGAATTGGTTTGGAAGTTGATTTTACCGATTGGGACTAAAAGTTCTAAGTTTGGCAAATGGTCACCTAATTGGGAAGGTCCATATCGGACAAATCAATTTGTTCCTGGTAATGCATATATTCTTGAAACTCTTGAAGGAGTTGTATTTCCCAGAGCATTAAATGGAAAATATTTAAAGAAATATTACCCTAGTGTCTGGATGGATGCATAAAAGAGTAATTGCCGATAACAATCCTATCGGCTAGAGTCGAAACAAAGTATCAATCATTGCCGATGCACTAATTTAACAAAGCTTGGATAGCCGATATCGCACGCAGGTGAATTTCATCGGTTTCTTTTAATTCCTTGGCATCTTCATCGGCACTTCCTTCCACAGGCTTGAGTTTCTTCTTGAGAACCAAGGCCTTGCGAGCTTGGACGTCTCGTTCTTGCTGAAGGGCCTTGATAGCGTCAGGAAGCTGGTCTTCTTCTTGCTTGGCTTGAGTCAGGGCTGTTTCAACCTTTTCCAGTTTGGCTAGCAGAGTTGCCCTTTTTGCCGATAGGTCTAAGATTTTCTGTTTAAGATCAGTACCGGAGGCTTGCAAGTTGCTGATGCTTTTGTGCTTCTCATCGACAGTTTGCTTCAGCTGCAGCATTTCTTCCTTAAGTTGAGTCTGAGCTGCTCTGTCGGCAATACGATGAACAACCTTTTGATATTGAAGTTGTCTGCTCTCCAGATGGACTGCTGGGAAGATGATTTCTTCAACATCGGCAGGGACTTGGCCACGGATTGTTTTGAAGATGGTCCTTGCAGGGTCTGAATCGATCACCAGTTGAGCAGTATCTTGTTGCAGCAGATTTAGGAGAACTTCTAGTTTGCCATAGGTATCTGCCGATATTGTTCCCAATGCTAGGGAAGAACTCGCCTCTTCTCTGTCATCATCGGAGACGTCGATAGCAAAAGAAAACAAGCTATCGGGAGAATCTTGTTCCTGTGAAATAAAGAGAGTTAGAAATCCTATTTGTGGTGTCTGGGGATATTATAAACCAAACAGTTAATCGGTTTACCTGCTTCAGGGCAATTTCTTGAGCCTGGCTTGAGGGAGCGGCTTGAAAAAGATCATGCGAAGGATCGATAGAGGATGCCGATGGAATGTCTTCTATGACCTTATCAGTAGTCAGCCCTTGGGGTATAATGGCTAATGGTGTATCTTGTATAGAAGAAGCAGCTTGTTCAATTATATCAGTGGGTCGATTGATAGGTGTTAGAGCGGATGAAGGGGCTGGTGTAGATTTCTGTCGCTTTTGTTGAGCTTCAGCATCGGTTAAAGCTTTGTGCTTTGTTTGGGCCTCAGCGACAATTGGCTAGGGGGCATCGACATGTGTTGATTGGGGAGCTTGCATGCTTGGTGTGCTTGCCAATGTGTCCGTTTGTTGCTGCAAAAATGAGTATAAGATTGGATATTTAATAGAAAAAATGTAAAAATAAGAGAATACCTCTGAAGGAGGAGTAGAGGTCGTGGTGCTTGATATTGGAAGAGTTGTTGATGACGATCTAGCTGCAGCTCTCACATCCTGATAGTTATATGTTAATATAGTGTGCATCGACAGAAAAACAAAGTAAGCAAGGTTATTACCTTAAAAACCTTGATTAGGCTTGAAGCAGCAGCCATTGGAGTGGCCCTGGATGTTGCTAGTCTTGGTCTGGAGGTGATAGTTTTAGCGCGAGTCCTTTGGAAGTTTAAGGCCTCTAAGGTAGGGGCGTTGTAGCCAATTATTGAGACTGGAGAAATAGGGTGGAGGTTGAAGGGTCTTCCACTTTTGCTTATTGATGAAACTGGATCATCGGCCTGTTTCAGGGAAGATTAGTTACCAATATACATATAAAAGAAAGGAGAGAGACAAAAGTTAAAAGGAACTTACTGCATCATCAGGAACAGCATAGTCGAGATCGATCATGTGCCGATATGTATGAACGGATGTTGAAAACAACTGTTCTTTCCACTCTTGCCACCATTGCTTATATGACTCTGTGATGAAAGACGCTGGTGACCAGGCGGAGAGATCAACATTTGAAATATCGGCATCAGGAGCAAGTCTTACTACTCTACTCCATTCAGTTCCAGCTGTAATAATTTCTCTGGGCTTAATCACATCGGCAAAGCATAGCTTGATTGGCAGTTGCCCAAAGGCTAATTGGCGAGATACTGTCGATGGATTGTTATTTTGGTATCTCAACCGTAATTGAGGCAAAAAACAGTTGGAAAATGTGCGATATTTACTGAGATACATGGATTAGATCTAGATTTGATTAAATATGGTAACTGATCATGTTATGCTTGGAGAATGGGTTGAAAAATAGGTAATAGCAGGCATTATCTGGAGTAAATTTCGGAGCATCAATATCTTATACTCTGAAATTCGGGGGCATGTGTTGACATCGTTTTTTAGCACGTGTCAAGATGGTCAGGAAGGGCTAATCAGCAGAAGAAAGTTTATTGTGTAGATTGATAGCTGATGAAAATGAGTTTGCTTATGAGTGGTAGCGGCGTATGAGTTCAAATTGAAATGTTGCCAATAAGGTTAAGGGTATTATTGCCGATGCCGATGAAAGATGGTTTGAAGACTGCTGCCAATGGAACAGGGATTGTGCTGATGGAACAGGGATTGTGCTGATAAAAAGGAGGTCGATGAGAATACCATCGTGACTGAGGTGGACTATGGAATAAGATAGCAGTTAATTTCCTTATATACGTTTATTAGAGTCTGAGTTGTATCAAAGTCATGTGTTTCCATAGATTTGGATTTAGTGTCCTAGTCATATTTGGTTACGTTTCTGTAGATCAGGATATAAATATAGGGTGAAGGGCAATGTAAAGAAAGATAGATCAATCAATACATCAAAAACAGCTTTTATTCTTATTTACATCTACTTTCGACGACTTTGTCAATTTGCATATTTTTATTTTTTATGAGTTCTCATCGATTCGGCGAGTTGCATTGCTCTAGTGCAATCTTCGGCGATCCTCGAGTTCCGCGTGAGTACCTCTTGGCCGTGACTTCCGGGCGTATCGCTGTTGTCAGGACCAAAGTGCTCGTATCTTCATCCTTGTCGATTAATAGGTCAAATCGACTGGCACGCTTTGTATATAGATTTCGGGTATTAGCCCTTTGTGTTTGCAGATCTACTTTTGCATCAACACATGCTTTCTTATTCTATGTTAGTATGCTTTCGTTTAGAAGTACTAGCCCCACTTCTATAGGCTGTTGATTTATGTTTTATGCTTAGGTTAATAGTCTACCTTAATCAAATTGGATGTATTGTCTAGTTTGATTATTGAACTAAAAATTACTAGTATAGAATTTGGTTGCCTAAATTGAATGTACTAGATAGACTTCATGATCGAGGGTATGTCAAGGCCTATGATTTATTTTCCCCATGTTTCCTTGGCCTTATGTGAACTTGAAACAACTTGGTGAAATGACAAATGACCTGATGCTAAAATCACCTCTTCTTTTGTGGGATAAAAGTTCTTAACCATGGGCATTGTTGGCATTTCTTAACGTCATCACTAGAATTGCTCCTAGCAATGTCACAAGAAATGTGATATATCAAATTAAGTCCGCAAGCGCACAGATATATCGATGTAGCATTTCACCCGTGAGTATTCAAGGGTTGTCATTTATATTTTCCTAAAGGAAGGCGTAGGAATAAAATACACTAGTAGACACATGAACAAGATAACATGCTTATATAATACACATGAAGGGTAATTAGATAGTGTGACACACACACGAGCCAATCTCAGGAGAGAAGAATATTAAGGAATAAGTAACAAGAGTAGATATACAAATATCCTAATGATCATATGCTATGATTAGAAGATGATCACACATATACATGAGTAGGACTCAGGTCTAAAGCTATATTACTTCGGAGCAGTTGTTCCTTTCCGATCCTCGAAAAGACTGGGAAAGGGTGATCGGGAGAAGGCCGCCAAAAGCTCTATGAAAACACTAACCCGAACATGGTGGAATACAAAGGCCTAGTCGGAGCTGTCACCTCCGGGGCTACCACAGCTATCCGTGGGATTGGGCGCAAACTCAGGTAAACTGTAGCCCAGACACCGCTTCTATGCTAGCGATTACTACTCTAGCTCGGATCCTAGGCTAGAGAACTCAGTCGAGCAAAGATCCCGTAACATAACTAAGATCGAAACCTAATCATGTACATGAGTGATTGAAGCATGGGTCTTACACTATAGATTCATATGAACGACGAACACATGATCGGTATGAACAACGAACACATGAATTAGAACATAAGAACGGAGAACGTATGAACTAGAGCATATGAACTATGAACACGAAGAACATGCATGAAGAACATATGAACTAGAACATATTTCTAATCTCTTGATCATAGCAGAAGAACAATAATAGAATTAGATCAAGAACAAAATAAGAAAGATTATATTATTCATACCGGCGATCCCACCATGTTTTGTTCTACACTGAAGCTCTTATTCTACTCCTAAACTAAGCTATGTACAAGAGAGGAGATAGGGTAGAAGCTCCATGTGTGGTGTGTGTTTATAATGAGGGAAGAAGGCCTCTATTTATAGTAGAGAGGAGGAGAGACCAATTTACAAATAGCCCCCTACTTTGAAGGTTGTCCTGTGCATGCAATCGACCTCCCTAGGTCAGCAAATTAATTGTCCACCGACCTGTGAAAAAACAGGAGAAGAACTAGCCATTAAGACCCTGAACCAGAGCTAAACTGGCGCAATCTGTGCTGTCTGCATTTAACTAGGCAGAAATCCAGGCGTCGTTTAGCTGAACCGGGAAAAACCAGCGGTCCAATCGCGCCTGGGTGCTTGAACCGCGCAACCGCCTTGGGCGGCCGGCCAGCGGCTGCCACCTGTCCAGCCCAGGGAAAACCACGCCACCCGCCACCGCCTTGCGCGCGCTCCATCCAGCGGTTGCCATGTGTCTCGATCGGTGGAGGAAAAGCCGCGTGCTCCCACGAACCATGTGTGTGCGCACGTGTGTTGGCGCTCCTTAACCCTAAATTTATCCCACCAACTAAGGTTCAAAAGAGACGAAACTAATATTACTTATGCACATATGTTGTTACTATTAATCTAGTTCCACTTGTATTTGGAGTTATATGTTTTGCAGGCACTAGAGTGGAACTGGGCCAAATCCAGGAAGAAGAGAGAACTAAAATGAACAAATTCCATCACCCTGGAATCAAGATAGGAGCCCACTAAAGAAACTCCTGTCTGTGCTGATCAAAACAGGCCCACACCATGAAAATATCAAAGAGGCCCACAAGGGAAGCCTCTAGGCCACAGTTGGGCCCAAATGGGCCCAGTGGCGGGCCGGCCGGCCCATAGAACGGCCGGTCCCATCCTGGCGCCGCTGGCGAACAACCTTTGCTCATCATGATCAGCTTGAATCAAGGAGGCGTTATAACTCAGTTTCGTCAGCACCACGGCAGCCTGGAGAAGGATGTGTCCAAGTGCAATGTATCTACTCACCTCCTCCACCTATAAATAGAGAGCCATAGCCCCCCTCTCTCACACACACCACATAACTGGCCTCTCTCATTTCCACTTGTACCTAGTAGTAGTTGTAGGAGTAGAATAAGAGCTACAATGTAGAACATGGCAATGGTGGGATCATGGTATGAATAATATCATTGTTCTTCTTTTGTTCTTGTTCTAATTCTATCATTGTTCATATGCTTTGATCTAGAGAATAGAAGTATGTTCAAGTTCATATGTTCTTGTTCATGTTCATCATGTTCTTAGTTCATATGTTGTAGTTCATACGCTCTTCGTTCTTATGTTAGTAGTTCATGTGTTCTTCGTTCATATGTTTCTAGATCATGTGTTCGTCGTTCATGTGTTCTTCTAGCATAAGAGCAATGCTTATATCATTCATGTTTATGATTAGGTTTTGATCTAAGTTATATTGCGGGTTCGTCGTCCGTTCTTGTAACAGGTGTTCTAGGATTATCGAGATCGCTAGAGTAGTAATCGATAGTTTAGACATGGTGTCTAGACTAGAGGTTACCTTCGTTTGCCTCGTGCCCCACGGTTGAAGGGATGGCGGCAGGTGGTGATAGCCCTGTCCATCCCTAGAATTCCCTCACGTCCGGGTACGGCGTAGAGTAATGGTCGGCATCGCTAGGGTTTCCTAGTAATATCCGGTGCCCGAAGTAATGTAGCTATGGACCTAGACATAATCATGTGCATGTATGATCATCTTCTTATCATAGCATATTAACATAAGGATATTTATTTACCTACTCCTACATGTTTATCCTTTTATTCTTTTCTCTTTATCTTGGCCTATGTGTGTGTCACACTATCTAAATACTTATCTTGATCCTTGCTATGAACCTTGTTGTATTATATAGTATGTTATCTTGTCATGTGTATATTAGAGTATTTTATTCCTATGCCTTCCTTTGGGAAAATATAAATGACAACTCTTGAATACTCATGGGTGAAATGCTACAATGATATATCTGTGCGCTTGCGGACTTAATTTGATATATCACGTTTCTTAGTGGCGTTGTTAGATGTAAGTCTAGTGATGACGTTAAGAAACACCAACAACGTGCATGGTCTAGCCGCCACGTGTCTACGCGGCATTGGCCAGTTCGGCCGCCGCCGCCTGGTTCCAGTCCGCGCGCGCGTGATTTTCGTCTCTGCCACATGTCAAGTCTGGGTTGGCTGGGCGGACGTCTACTGCCGCCACGTGGCCATGCGCCATTGGTTGTGCATGGTACTATTAGGGTGCTGACATCAGTGATGACGTCAACACTCCTTTTTAATTTGCCAATTTCATAACTTCTAATTGGGAGCTCCAAATGTAGCAAACGATATGTTCGATCTGATCAGCACGATGAGACCTTCGCAATGGTGAGCTCCATATTATTATTTGGGTAAGTTGGCACGGAAGATATATTTGGAATAATCCTTTATTCCATTATACCCATCTCGGATATACGCGAATACTCATCTTCTTTCTCCAATTAGACTTGTTTATTCCTTAGTTCCACTTTGTGTCCTACAAAACATAAAATTCAAAATACATGTGGAACTAGATTAGTAGTAACAGCATATGTGTATAAATAGCGTTAGTTTTCTCTCTTTTGAACCTTAATTGGCAGTTAAAATTTGACGTTAAGGACCACCAACAAGTTCCCCCAAGCTAGTATCAAGATGGCTCCATATGAGGCTTTGTATGTAGAAGATGTGTTTCTCCTCTATGTTGGGAAACATTGGGAGAGAGATCCTTGGTTGGTCCAGATTGGATTCAACAGACATCTGAGAAGGTCAAGGAGATATGCCAGAGTATGTTGGTACCTCAGAGTCGCCAAAAAGAGTTATGAATATGTGAGGAGGCGAGACCTTGAATTTGCAGTGGGTGATCAAGTTATGTTGAGAGTATCGCCTACTAAGGTATTGTGCGGTTTGGAACCACTGGGAAGCTTAGTCCAAGGTATATTGGACCATTTAACATTATAGCACGAATCGGCAGTTTGGCTTAACGATTGCAGTTGCCTGAGTCTACGAAGGGAGTTCACAATGTCTTCCATGTATTAATGTTGAGGAAGTACTTGCGTGATCTAGAGCATAAGATTGACTTAGAGCCAATTCATGTGGACCAGGACTTGACACTGGAGTGTCGCCCAGTGCGTATCCTAGAATCATCAGAGCGGGTTATGAGGAGAATGACTATTAAATATGTGAGAGTCCTATGGACCAATGAGTCCGAGCGTGAAGCTACTTGGGATCTTGAGGAGCAAATGCATAAGGAGTATCCTGAACTCTTCGAGACCGGTGAGTTTTATAAGGTTTATCTCTAATTTACCATTCCGTTAGTTTCTATCGTAGAATCAGCAAAATTCGAGGATGAATTATGTTTTAAGGGTGGTAGAATGTAACGCCCATAGTTAAAAAAAAAGAGAGGAAAGAAAATCCAACATATTGTTGTGGTGGGCTTTGCCATGTATTTTGGGCGCTAACTAGATCCCAAGTTGCAGCAGCAAAAAGAAAAAAAAACCCCTAGCTCTTCCCACGTCCTCTCCTCTATCCCACGATTGGGAGAAACGGAAAGAACACAGCAGGCGGCGCTGGTCCTTGGTCTCCTGTTCAGGTCAGTGCACGTGTGGAGAGGGGGCTGATGTGCAATCCATCTCTCCATTAGATGAAAACAACTTCATCTGCTCCTCTATTTCCTGCTGAACCTGCGGCAATCTTCTTTGTGCTGTGATGTTTTAGTCAAAGGGCAGCGGAGAGTACAGGTGTGTGCTCCTTAGTTTGGGCGCCTTGGTGGGGGGGAGGAAAGGAAGGGCTGCAACCTCATCCATTGCCGAGGTTTGTTGCTAATCTATCTTCTCTGCAGTATGAAGCATCTAGGTTGCTGGTCTGTACTGAGCTGCAAAAAAGACCAACGGATTCAGAGTGCAGACAGTTGTAGATCGAATTCTGGTTGAGGGCTTTAGGTGTCGAATTATAAACTCCAATAGGAATAAAAGTTGTAGAACTTTTCAATACCTTTCCAGAGAGTATTTAAATGCCTTTTTTCATTGAGTATTCTGGGAGATATTGAGTTCTGAATATTACTGTCAGATTTCGTCAGATTGCAATTTCAGTTTCAAACTTCAGTTTTGTAGTGAAAGTTGTAGGACTTTTCAATATCTTTCCAATGAGTATCTAAATGCATTTTCCATTGAGTAGAATGGGAAATATTGGTTTCTAAAGGTGACAGACAGATTTCGTCAGGTTACAGTTTAGTACAGTTTTGGTTAACTAGACTCGATTTTGGGTACTGTTTTAGGGGTTATTAAATGCCGAATCTGTCTAGTTGGCTGTGGAAGTTTTTGTAGTACTTTTTTTTACTCTTTCCGCAGGGTATTCATACTCAACTTTGGTTGGATGAATTGGGAGTTATGGATTTTTGAAAACTGTATCGCTGCTAGGGGAAAACGGAGTGCCTATGTTACCTTGTGAGTTCTTTTGACATTACACTACTGGCAAATCTCACGTTAACGACGAGAAACTAACGACTACACAAAATATGTGGTTGTCGGGTGGGATACCACGTCCAAGGAAGCCTTGGGCCAGAGGACCGACGACGAAATTAATTCCCGTCGCTATCCAGCCAAACGTTTTGGTCGCTAAGTCCCTCCTGCAGTCATGCTTAACTGCTTTTTGCCGCAATAAAGAAATCACAGATCTATCCAGAGGCCCGTTCTGTTCTCCAGAGAGGAGCAATCCATGGGGACGGTTCTTGCCCTCGCCGCCTTCCCTGTAAATTCGTCGACGTCGGCCCCTCCTTCACCGCTTCACGGAATCTTCCTTCCCGTCCCCTACTGCTGCTACGAGATTTGTCTGCACCTCCTGTGATGGGCGTCGTCTGCGATTCTACAACCTAGAAGATCGACAGATACCCTGCAGGTAAGTTAATCTCGAGTCCCATCTTCCTACTCTGTCTTTGGTACTTGATATGTATCTCCAGATCAAGCAGACCCTGCAGGCACGTTAATTTCGAGTTCGATCTTCCTACTCCAGCATTGGTACTTCAGATGTATCCCTAGATTGAGCAGCATAACTGTAGCTGCTTACCATACAGGCAGGAGATGGTGGCGTACATATTAGTGATTATAGTTCAGTCGCATATAAGATTATTATTTTTCCTCACGTGATCTTTTTTAGAAAAAGTTCCTCACGTGATCTAGTCGAATAAACATCGGAGCGGTGTAGTTGCCGAGGTTCAGGTTCATCTGGTTTTTCCTTTCATGGTGCATTACGTCATTTCTTGTTGTTTCTTTAGACAGGTGGGTCCCGCCTTCGGTCCGGTGTCTTTCTAGAGTCTTCTGGTGTTGGTTTCGCTTTGGGGTTCGATATCTTTTGATTCCGGGCACCAAATATAGCAAATGGGATGTCCGTTTCGATCGTTTCGACGAGCTCTTTGCAATGGTGCTCTCCAATTCATCATTTGAGATACTTTTATGTGGTGAAAACAGAAATACCCTGCAAAACAAGTGAGAACATCAAAACTCATGGAATTCGTTAGAATCAAACCCTATACCTATGTTTGGTAAATGAATTAAGGGTAAATAAATGTTATGTTGACGGCTAAAAATGGTAGATAACTACCATCAACAATGTTGTCAATCTGCTCGAGCATAACTTCCCGGTGAGGGTCCTCTCGTCCTATCTTTCCCCTCTGGGATTGGGTCTGTTGGAATTTGGTTCAGCTGTTCAAAGGCAGAGTATGATTGACATTAGTCCGATTGCGGTGAATGATGATTCTGTTCTACATGTGGTCAAGCATGATGAGGCGATCAATCTTAGGTCTTGTCCGTACACTAGAGAATGTTGGATTATGTTCTTAGCGTTCCCCTTAGATTATCAGCTGGAAGGTTTCATCAAGGCCGCTGTTGCGCCATTTGGTAGAGTGCTGCATTGGCATCAAGGCCCTAATAAGAGTAGAACCATGGTGCACTGTCTGCTTCTTTCTCCTGATAGGGTCCCCCACAGTGTTGTCATTTCTCAAGGAACTGCCCTAGGTGGCAATGGCCGGTCCTGGTCTGTCCGCACTTACACCTTAGGGGGACACTTTCCTAATGGTTTGCCTGGGAATGAGGATCCCATCCCGGATGATGCCAATCCTCACCCGGCTCAGGGACTCCCGTTGGTTGGTAATCCTAACAACTTTCAGAACTGGCTCCATGATCATGCTAGGGCTGGAGAGTAGGCCTTGGGAGATGCTGGTATCAATATTTAGATCATGCAAGAAATCAATGAGGAGGTTCAACAAGTCAATCATGAGCATGATGGTTAAGCTACTGAAGATGAAATTGTTCCAATGGACATTGAGCCTAATCAGATGTCACCTGCCCGTCGTCCACCCGCGAGGCCGCGACTCGCCTCGCCTCCCATGACTCGCCCTCCACCCGAGACTCCGACTCGCCTCACGTGCCGCCGCCGTCCACCCGCGACTCGCCTTGCCATCTCCCACCTGGCCCTCCACCCGCGACTTGCCTCACGCGCCGCCGCCGTCCACCCGCAACTCGCCTCACGCGCCGTCCCGTGACTCGCCTCACGCCTCGCCTCCAGCTTCATCCACGGACGTCGCCCGCCCACCCGCCCGCCGTTGGCCGGACGCCTGGCCGCCCCCGCGTCATCCGCAGGCCGGGAAGAAGGTCGTCCGCCCCAGCGATCATCAGGTCAGTTCAGTTCCAAGACTCCATCTTCTACCTCCTGTCATTGCCAGCAGCGAAGCCGGCGATCTGGAGCTGCAGCCTGCAGCAGCCCACGAGGCCGCAGCCGCGCCGGGCAGCATCCACGCTAGCGGCAGGCTGGGGCTGGGGCACGCAAGCCTGCGATGGACAGAGGAGATGAGAGCGCGAGGTAGAGCCCGTTACGGATAGTTCCACTCGCTAATTGATCTTCAAACGATTTACAGTTCATGATCTGCCCTTTATTTTATATGATGATTCCATTCTCGGTTGTCTCCGTGTTAATGTCTGTATTTGAATTAACTTTAACCAAGTGTTACATATACAAATGGAAAAAAAGAGGGGCAGAAATTCATTTCATGCTTGCATTTTGTTAGCAGGGAAAAGAAGGGCAGATCAGCGGGGTGCTGCAAGAAGCTTACACGCCGTGGACGGGGCAGCAGCAGGTGCTCGGTGACGACGGTGCCGCCGCGGACGAGCGGGACAGCTGGGAGCGGTGGGTGCCGCAGATGCTTTAGGCGGCAGACATTGCTCCTCCTGTCTGGTGAGCTTCACGGGGAAGAGAGTGGTGTTCCTCATCAAGCAGCTCAAGTCCGGCATACTCATGTCTGGTGAGCATTGCTCCTCCTCGTGGGGCGTTTTAATTTATGTCCTATATACACTTCCATGGTTTGTATCTTTTTAATGAAATAGAGCTGAGAGTGCCAAATATGTCAGGGTATGGCTAACAGATATGATTTCATATATGGATCCTGTAACCTCTGAGAGATTGGGCTTGTTTCAGCTGACCTTGCACTCAGTTTGTGATCAAATATGATTTCAGTTTCAGCAGAAATCTGCACTTTCAATACCATACATACATTAGGGCTTTAATAGTATGAGTGACAATTTTGCATATCAACAAAAATTTCGCAATGCCATAATGTTTTGGACTTCTCACTATGTCTGTTCGGTTCGTTCTGTGTGAACTGTGAGAGGTATGATTATGAAGAACTTAGGATGGCTGTAAACAGTTCCATCTGTAAGACTGTAACCCAAAAATTTATATTGTGTTAGAATTCAATTTATGTTCTAGCCAACTCTTTTTTTCTTTTTGCATCGGCATATGGTATCATGCTTTCTGTACATGTCATTCTTTTTGTTAGTTATTTTGTGCAAATGTGCATATCTCAGTATCTCACTCTATCACGGTATGCACTGAATGGCTTTCTGATTATATTTCAGGTTCATATGGCCTGTGTAATGCAAGGACATAGGTAAATTTAGATGCATGCTTTACTTCATTGTACATTAGCTATCATTCTTTTCTCTTTTTTTATGGGATGGACATCAATGTAATTAGTCCTATGAATACTGTTAAACAGAAGCAATACAAACCCATGGCACATAAACACCATCATTTATAGTTGACCACACTGTCCAGTGCTAAAGTTTGTTTTGTGAATTACTATCACAGTGCATAGTTAAGTGTTTATAATTCTTTTGACTTTATTGTGATCTCAGAGTTGGAGTAGCGTACTATGATTCGGATACACGCTAGCTTTTTGTATTAGAAATCTGGGAAGACAGTGCTGGGGAATTTCCTCTAATTGATCTTGGTATGTTCCTCACATAAATAGTGAATCAAGTTTGCTATCTATTTGCTTGGAACATAGACACTATCTATTTGTGATTCACTCGTATTATTTCAGCTCCTAAACAAAGTCACAAACACTATCAAGGGTACCAAATTCAACAACGAACACCTTTAGGGGGTCAGTAATCTAAATCATGATATGCCATATGCCTGTTGTCAATTTTGATTTGTTTGTTAAACTGTAGCATCACTCATTGCTCGAAAAAATGGTTTTCTGTTTATTTCAGCAAGAGACTGAACTAAAATCAACTTCTGAAATAAATGCAACAAGGCCATTATATCGGTTCCTTTCTGAGTAGAGGTTGTAAAGCTTCTCTTTCCAGTTTTGTGAATGGTCCACCTGGCCATTTAATTCAGAGTACAGAGATACCTAATTCATCAATATTCAGAGGCGCCTAATTCAATGAAAGATGAACAATTTCAGTGCTCACAGTTGAGAGATGCTTAATACATCAATCTTCAGTTGGATTCTCTGTTTCCATTGTTCATTAGTATGCATAGTTGAAGCTTAATTTTGTGGTCATATTTGAGGATATTTAGCCAATATTGGTGGGTCATCTTTGAGGATAGTAATAGTTACAACATGATCACCTTGGTGATTTTCTCTCAATTGTACTTCATGCAGGATGTACTATATGATCACTTTGCTGACTGAAGGGACCTAGCTTGCTGGTGGACAGTGCGATTTATAAGGAAATTTTAGAAGAAATTTTGTGCATGAAAGATGTCAGTTTAGGCTTGCTGAGTCCAAACAGGACAGACAAGCTTCCAGCTTGCAAGCCGATTCTTACCCCAAAATGGGTAAGTTCAATATTACACATCCTTAAAGAAAGTATAGAATTGTAAGTTCCCAATAAATAATTATTATGTAGTCTATTTGATTAATACTTCCTCTATTTTTAATGTATGTTTGCAGTAAGCTAATTTCATTCTTCAATGCAACATAGTTGCATTCATCTGCAATTGTCTGGACCATCTCATGCTTGCTAGCTGCAGAGATGATTTTGGTACAAAGGTGCTTTGCACACACTTGCTGAACATTTGCCACGGAGATCACAGCCACCAAGACATACTTTTTTTTGCGAAGGTCCAAGGCAAACTTATTAGGCCTCCTCTATTTTTAATGTATGTTTACAATAAACTAATTTCGTTTTTCAATGCAACATAGCTGCATCCATCCGCAACTGTCTGGACCATCTCATGCTTGCTAGCTGAAGAGAAGATTTTAGTACAAAGGTGCTTCGCACACAGCTTGCTGAACATTTGCCACGGAGATCACTGCCACCAAGACATCCTTTTTTTTTTGCAAAGGTCGAAGGCATACTTGTTAGGCTATCCGCACTCTTCATCCTCTATATTCATCCTCTAAAAGGAATATACCGTCCTGGTCATCAAGATTCTATTCTATATATCACTTTCTACTGCACTCATCCATCCTCTATATCTCTACTCTATATCAACTACCGGGAGTGGGACCCACGCATCAGTCTCTTCCTTCTTCTTTCCCACCAAACAGCCTCCCTCCCCATTCTCTCTCTCTCTCACTCTCGCTCTCTCGCCCCGCCTACTCCCCACCCGCCTCGGCGGCCCCTCCCTGCGCCCTCCACTGGCGGTTGGTCGTGCCGCCCCTTGAGCTCTGCGGAGGCGGCTTGCTCTTCTCCTCCGCCGCCAGCGCCACCCGCAGCTCGCCGTGAACCCGCCGCAGGTCGCGGTCGCGCCGGTTCCTCGGCATCGACAGGAGGAAGGGGGATGTCAGGGCCTCGAGCGTCTGGACGGTGTCCCGTAGTGACGCGATCTCGAGCTTGGATTCCTCGAGGGAGATCTTGGTGAGCTCGAGCTACTTCGTCTGCGTCGCCAGCGAGTCGAGCATCCTCTTCTCGGATTACTGCGACGCGTCGAGCTCGGCCTCGACCTCGAGCGTCTCTATCGCCCTGCTCCATGCTCCACGCGCCATGGCGGAGCTTCCTCGGCGGCTCAAGACTACGGTTTGCCGGGGTCGCCGCTCGCTGGTGGAGGAGAGAAGGCCGCGTGCCGGTGGGAGAGAAGAAGCCGCGCCGGTGGAGAAGAGGACGCACACGACATCTGAGGAGACCCCGGCTTCTTCCTCGCCAGTGCCGTCGCGGTTGGGGGAGGGTGGCGGTCGTGCTGCCACGGCTCGAGGAAGATCCCCTCTCCCACCCGTTCGCGAGGTCCTCTAGGGCGATAGGGGATCCTGTCGGTCGGAAATAGGGTGTGCACAGCGGCGGCACAGGCTCAGAGCTCAACATCAACATCTGGCCCTTCTCACGGAGCCGCTCGGCCGGTGGTGGGTCTGGCTCGTCGAAGCCGCCGCCGCCCGCGAGGAAGGTCAGCAGCGCGCTGTGCTCGCGCAGCAACTCCCGCGGTGGCGCTCGCAGACTAGCTCTGGCTTCCTCCCCTCCCAACGGCGGCGCTTGCGGGCCAGATGGAAGCTTCCTCCCCTCCCACGGCGGCATTCGCGGGCCAGCGCGGCGGCGCTCGTCGACGAGGCGTAGCGCGTGGGTCAGCTGCCGGCGGGCTGCGCGCGGCGGCTCGGAGCGAGCTCCCTCCACCAGCGGGAGAGGTCCTCCCCTTCCTCTGCATCTCCTCTGCATCTCCACCAGCGGGCGAACGGAGGTGGCGCGGGCGTCGTCGAGCGCTGCAGTGGTGGGCTCCACGGTCGACCTGGCGCCATGCGTGCGTGTGCCGGGCGTCCGCTACGACGCCAATTTTGGCGGCCGCCGCTGTCGACCTGGCGTTTACCATGGGGTATGGAGTACCCGCTGTGGCGCCAATTTCCACTATAAGTCACTGCAGGTTCGTTTGGCGTCTCCCAGTGCGGTCGGTCTTAGGCCTCTATATCTAGGGTATAGAAGACGATCGGTAGAAAATATACTTTCTATAGTTCTAAACCTTCGAGTGTGTCCTGTGAAGTTAACAATGTGTTTCAAATGTGATTTGTGCTGATATCTAACTTTATGTATCATTATTTATTTTTTAGTGAATCTTAAGCATACCACATCTACGCGTTCTTACTGATGCATATATTATATTTTAAATGTTTGATTTATACTACCGAAGGTCTTAATAGCGTTAGCATAGAAAAATTATCATCATTTTGTGTTTTTATGTTCATCCTTAAAATAAAGCCGTAGCATTAGCACGGGCACTGTACTAGTGTACATAAAGATGGCCTTAATGAATTCGTATATATACGCTTCCGGCATGAGCTGCTAGTGTATTGCCTTTGCCTACCTTTATTTTGCCACCGTACTTCATGAATAGAAACTAGATGCAAACCGACAAGTCGATCACTAATACTATTCCAGTCAGAAAACACATATTCTAAGCAAGATTTAATTAAATATAAACATATAAAGTAATAGTGTTGGTTATTATTGAGCATTAGTACAAAAACAATTTTTTCGACGCATGTGATTTTTTTCACTCATTACTACAGGGAAGGTTTTTAGGGCGGTTAGAGATGGTTTCTAGCAGGAGCGGTTTCACAGTCGCATGTAAGCAAATGATTGTAGAAATGCATCATTTGTAGGGGCGGCCACCCCTGCAAATCAATTTTAAAGGACGGCTAAAAATCTAGAACGTCCCCTAAAAATCTATTTATACATGCGGCTCTAGACTACAGCCGTACCTAAAGTTCTAGACCCTCCCCTAAAAATCCATTTATACATGCGGCTCTAGACTACAGCCGCACCTAAAGTTTTATTTGTAGGGGCGGCTCGTAACGACAGCCGTTTTTAAAGATCATGTTCTACAAATAAAAAACATAGGCTCAAAGAATAGGATATAATAAATTTACTGGGAGGCACCCACCGGCTACATGGAAAAGTCGCAAGTCGCACACTAATCTCACGAAAGCTTCGCGCACTAAGTGGTTTAAACCCAAGACCTCCAGCAAGTGGCCTTGCGTGAGCCCACCTAGCCATCTCACTCCAAAGAGATGATACTTCATTTATATGTTACCTACTGAAGTTTGAATTGAATATTTGAGTGTCTAGATAAATTAAAATGAAAAAGTTTGAACTGTAAAGTTTTATATCTCATCAAGTACTACAAATTTGGTTTTGGGCATTTCTTCATTGGAGATTATTTGAAATTTTTTAATTTAAAATAAATTTAAATTCAAAGAACATTTTATGTGTCTAAACAAATTCAAAATTACTGGGACGGTGAGCAGAAGACTTGCGGCGCACTACTCCATCCCGAAAGCTGGACCATCCGTAGCAGGCCAGCCCGTGTACGCTCGTGGGGTGCCGGGGGTCATATCTCCCATGGCGTGCATGCCGCATGTGCACCTTAACTAGTAATTTTGAAAAGAGATTAAAAATTAAAAACGCATAAGACACGAGCATGATTCGTAACTCCTTGGATTTACGGGCCTCAAAATGAGGCTAGTGAGGGGTGCTTTACTCCACAAATTCACGGGCTTTCAACTGTGGCCTTAAGGGCCCAGCTACAATACATCAAGTCCTTATATCTTCGGTTCAAAAAAGAACTCCTAATATATCTTTCTTATATACAATTAAACAAACGGTAGCGTCCCTACCCACACTTTTTTTTGGTATTGTCCCTGGTTTGGGTTTGCCTCTATTTCGTCTTGTACAATGATTCGTGACGACTCCTATTCACATCGCACACACCTATGCGACTTATGTAGTCACTAGAAAAATTGTCCGTGTGTTGCAACAGAAGAGCCATAATTATATTTCATTAACTCACTTGATTTCTAACCGAATCTAGCAAAAGTAAATTCAATATCATTTTAGATGTGTTTGCCAACAGGGCAATAAAGATATGAGTTTTTTTTAGCGCAATGCCCCTTGTTTTATTTGCATCTCCCCTTGTCGGTCTCTCTCACTTTACAATATGCTACTAACATCAACCAGTCGCACAAACTATGGGGCCGATCGTTTGGAGTTGAAAATTTTTTCCACCTGTCACTTCGAATGTTTGGACAGTAATTTAAAATATTAAACATTGACTATTTCTAAAACTAATTTGACAACTGCTAGGAAAATGCGCGAGTAGAAAAACAAACACCCCCGCCCTATTAAAATTTAAATACGGCCTGTTAAAGATATCTAGGCCTTGTAAGCCCAACAGAACAAACCATCATATGTAGCTAGTTATTTTGTTAATTTTTATTGTGCCCAGCCTAATCTTAGATAAAATACTTTTTATGGCCCAAAATACATTTAACGTATAAATAATTAATCCCACATCGAAATTGAACAGGAGATTAAACTAGTTAAAATGTGACTATTGTGTGTACACGTTGTAAGATAAAAATAATAGATAACGAGCCATTCATTGTCCAATAAGCTTTTTGTAGCTTTTGAACCTAAAGTGAGAATGAGAGACCGGCACGGAGTGGTGGAATGAGAAGGACGGGGGTGACAGTGAGTGATAGTGTGTGGTTAGGAGTGAGTGACGGACGAAAGAAACGCTTTTCGCTTTAATAGTATACTAGCAAAAGTGCCCGTGCGTTGCACGGGTTGCATCACATCTGCTTTAGGATTTTCTTCGGAGCATACTCTATATACCATTATTGGATATACATTATTCTAACATATATTATTGGATATGTATTATTCTAATTTGAATGAGGATGGATAATGAGTTGATACTGCGACGGGTTATATCATAATCTGCACATTTAAAAGTACAACTTTATACCATCGTTAGACACGTACTATTTTAAAGGGAATAAACGGCCTCCCACTTTAATGCACACTTTAACTCGTATATAAACACATGTACGTGGATCACGTAGAGGACTCATATATATATAAGCACATAATTATGAGTTTAGGTTGCGAACAGGATCATAAATCAATTAGGACTCCTTTTATTTATAATAAACTCGGCCAACTCTAACACGGCTACTCCTAAGAACACTGCCTCATATGCACTGATCTTGAGTGGACTTTAACCATTTGAAGCTACTCCTTGTAACGGAGAAAGCATTTATTTATTTGCTTAACACACATAACGGAATCTCGTTTTTTCTTCTTGCTTGCGTGCCATGCATACTGCCATTGCGTGGGCTGCCCTTGCGTACGTGTAAACACATGTAATACCCTAAAATTTGCATTAATTTAAAATAGGAGAATTTGATTTATTTATGCAATATTGTGAGCATTTTAACCTAGAGGAATAATAATTTTCAATAAATAAAAGCAACTATAAGGTTAGACACATGCTTGTGCATTCATGCCGTTGCATATTTTTATTTGTGATGATTGATTTTTATTACAAGAGAAAAGGATTACAAAAACTATTTGAAGATGTATTTGGAAAATTTGAAATAGAAAAGGAAAAGAAGAAATGCCCTCTTCTCAGTTTTAGGCCCGAAGGCCTGCAGCTGCCCCGATTGGCCCATACGGCCTCAGCAGCCGCGAGCCCAGCTCTTCTTCCGCGAGCCGCAACGGGCCGGCCCAGCAGTCAACTGGCCGAAGCCGCAGCGGCCTTCCTTCTCTCCGTATCGCTGCCAAGCCGGGCCCGCGTGTAATCGGTATTCTCTTCCACCTCCCGCTCGTAACCGAACCGGACGCCATCGATGGAGTCCGCCTCCTCCCCGACCTCCGCTTGCCTTGCACCGCACGTCGTGCCCTCTCACAAATAGCCGCGGGTGCCGCCGCTTGCTCCACAATCCTATTCGCAGCAGCAGCCATCGTCTCGAGCTCGTAACTAGCCGTAACCCTAGTCCCACCGCTCCCCGAGCCCAACTCGACGAGTTCGTCGACATCGTCAACTTCATAAGGTGCAGTTGAGTTTGCGCCACTCCTACGACCTCGCCAACATACTGCTCTTCTTAGTTTCTAGCTTTTTGTGTTAATTTCGTCACGTCGGCGTATGCAGAGGACCGCCGCCCGCCATTGGAAGCCGCACACCCTCCTCGGTCGATTCCGGTCGCTGGAAAGCATCTAGGTGAGTTCGCGGCTCTCTCTTCTACCTTCCCATACATTCGGTTCATCGGATAACGTGTCGTAGCGCTAGATTGATCAACGCCGATGAGCAATGGCTCGCCGCCGGCCAAATCGCCACCGTCGGGCTACAGTGCCGGCCGGAATCCCCTCTTCCCTCTCCCTCAATTTAATCTTAGCCGTCCGTTTCAGATCCAACGGCCCAGATCTAAAGATACCCTTTCGATGTCGATTTTGCAAATACGCCCTTATAATTAATGCTGACTCAACCCGCAATCCAAAGCACGTTTACAGAATTCTTCGAAAGTGTACTTTGGTTCGGTTATGTTGAAATACGTTTTTAAGTATTTACAGTTTTGCCATTCAACTTGTTTTAGCCATAACTTCTCTATTTTAACTCCGATTTGACCCGTTTAAATTGCGTTAGGTTCGTAATTTCATAATCTACATGATAGTGCTACTATTTAGTAGGTTCTCCACTCTTAAATTTTGAGATTAGATTTAATATATTACTTTAATAAAGAAAAGCTTGTTTAAATCATATCTTTTTCGTTTTAGCTCCGATTTGTGTGCAATTCGCGTCTGTGTGATCCTAGTGAGATGTAGAATCGTTTTACAAACTTTTCAACTTATTTTGCTACTGTTGGTGTACTGTTCTAATTGTAGCTTTGTTTGATTTGTATGATTGCTCTTGGATGATTGATGTTGGTGTGTTAATCGAGAATAGAAGGTGAGTAGTTCGTTGGTGATCAAAAATACTATTACGAACCAGGTCAACAGGATCAGCTAGATCAAGACAAGTATAGCAGGGACTATCCTTGTTACCTATTCACTTTAATTTACTAAATTCATCATGCATGTGTTTCCTTGTTAAGGATGCCTTAGTGTTGATCTTATTCCTTAAATCCTATGGTTATAGCATTGGGTAGTTTGCTAGTGCTCACATAAACAATGATCTTATAATTTGATTAATGATATATACAATAACACTAAAAGATGATTTTTAGCAACAGGGAACAAGAGGGCTAGAGTTTTCTCTAGATTCCTCTACATAAGGACTTATCTGTAAGCGAACATCCGGGACTTATAGTACAGCTATGAGGGCTACATGGCTCTGGCTTTAGTCATATAAGAGGATCTTTTCTAGCTTGTTAGTGGTTACCTTTATGGCGCAAGAGGGGTGTGCTCCGGGTTGGGTGTAGTGCGGCTTCTGTCCTTATGAGTATAGGCTGCGTGTCATTGTGCCATACAGAAGGAGGGCTCTACATTTGCAGGCCACGAAACCTAGCAGTCCTAACTTGTTAGACGAACCTTGGAAAGACTTCATAGTGAAACTTATCAGTCCAATGGAGAGTCATGACCTCGGACTTTTGGGGATCACGACTCATAGTGAAAGTGTACAACCTCTGTAGAGTGTAAAACTGGTATATCAGCCGTGCTCACGGTCATGAGCGGCCTTGGACCCTTATGGAATAGAGATCACTATTAATTTACTTGTTCTTGCTATTCATTATTCTCTTTACATGATCATGTGTTTATTATTGGAAACATTACCTACTTGTTGCTACTCAAATGTTTAAAACATGATCAACTAAAAGCTACATGCAGAGTGTCTACCCTATTTGAGCTTCATGAACCCCATGTTATATTTGTTGAGTACTTTTGTGATCACCCTTGCATTCCCCACCTCAGGATGGACTCCCGAATGTGCAAATAGTGACTACTACTTCTACTTCCCTGAAGAATACTAGAATTGTGGTCAACGAGTTAACGTGCCTGTGCTATAGAGCTTGCTACCATAAGAATTATTTTATATTTCCGCTTAGTTATGTGAAGACTCTGTGATATTATTCGTTATGTAATAAACATCTGTGATGATACTATTTATATTTGTCATCTTATGTGTGATTGATCTCTGGGCGCACATAAGATTATGCTTTCCATTTGTTCCTTAAAAATGGATGTGACAACACAGCTGACGACGCACACCGCCCCAGAGCCCCAACACGACACACACACGCGGCGTGCACTACAGCCGGACACGCCTCTGGCTGCGCCCGCAAGGTTTAATCCTGGACCAAGGACCTTCAAGAAGCTGGCCCAGATCCCCTCTGCTCCCTAGCGGCGGCCGCACGCCTCAGATCTCTCCCAAGCCTCGGCACCCTCCTCCTCGGCTTATTGCTATCCGCGGCTGAAAACCGGCCTGTTTCTGCGCACTTCCTTCTCTTTCCCGTCCTTCCCGTGCTCGTGATTAGGTGATCTCTTTCACTCCCTCTATTTCCCATGTTCATGATGATGTGCCCAGCCTGACCGGTCGGCTAGGCGGCGTGCTTGATGTGCGACTCGGCAAAACCTTCCTGCAGGGTGGGCGGCGGCCGGGGCAGCGACTGGTGAGCCAGTGCTGTAGGGAGGCTGGCCGGCCCTCGTCGTCGGGGCCCGTGTCGTACAACACCAGCGAATGGATCTGCCCCTCCTGTTCCACCTCCAGCGACGAGCGGGTGCCTTCGATGGCGCCGAGGCCGCGAAGCACCCAGCCCTGGCCGTCGTGGCCTGCGGGGCTAATCGCGGACGGCGGGAGAAGCACTTGAACGACCTCGACGGCGTAGAGAGTGAGGGGCTGAGCGCTGGAGACTGGAGACAGTTGAGTGGGAGACGAGGATCGTGGGTTGTTTAGGGAAAATGTGAAGGACTTTAATGACAAAATCTTTGTGAGGATAGCATATGACTTTGTGGACTGCGGGTTGAGTTCGTGTGACTGCTCTCTCTCTCTCTCTATATATATATATATATATATATATATATATATATATATATATATATATATATATATATATATATATATATATATATATATATATATATATATATATATATATATATATATATATATATTGGAGGCTAGGGTTTGCTTGTATTTCTGGGATCGATCGATTCGTTGCCAAAAAAAACTGAGAAAAAATCGTCGACGTCGGTCAATCATGACATTGTATTCGGAATTGGCGCAGATTTCCCGCAACGCATGGGCCGCGCGAGCCTCTGCCCGCTTCGCGGCGGCCACGGCATCTCGCGCCGCGCGATCCTCCGCCCGCTCGGCATCGGCGACCGCATCCCGCTCGGCCGCGTCTCGTTCCGCCGCCCGCTGGGCGGCCGCCGCATCCCACGCCGCGCGCTCGGCGGCCGCCGCCGCGGCTGAGGCCGCCCGCGGAGCCTTGTCCATCAGACTCACCGAGTTTCCTGAGGAGGAAGAGCGGCTACGACGCATCCGAACCGGCACCGTGCCAACACGTAAGCCAATACCGTCCCTACCCGTCGCCTTCCCGTTCTGTCTTTCTCCCCTCCCCCCATCCCCCTTCTTGTGATACTACTAGTACCTAATCCATCCGTAGTTTCGTTTCTATAAATACGGTCCTTCTTTATGTTTCGATAAACAAACCAATTTGAAAGCAATTCATTCGTTGTGCCTTGTGCTTGACAGATCAATCTCACTCACCAATGTTGTTCTTAATTATTGTGGGAGGCAGGTGATAAACTTGAGCCAGGATATGATGTAACAGAGAAGGACTTTGAGTCCGACGAGGCCGTATGGGCCTTGTATGAGCAGTGGTGCAAGCTCTACAACAAGGAGCGCGACCGCTCTGAGATGGCTCGCCGGTTCAGCAGGTTCAAGAGCTCCGCAGGGTCTGTACTCTCCTACAACAGAGCTTTCAATGGAGAAAACTACACAGGTTTATGTGAATTCGCCGATGGGATGGATGCCAAAGAGGTGGCCGAGTATAAGCGCAAGGCAGCACTTCGTCCTGGAGGTCCTGATCCTACTGAGCTTCTCTACATACACGGCATGGCAATCGACTCCCCAGATCAA
Source organism: Saccharum hybrid cultivar R570 (assembly GCA_038087645.1). Taxonomy (NCBI): domain Eukaryota; kingdom Viridiplantae; phylum Streptophyta; class Magnoliopsida; order Poales; family Poaceae; genus Saccharum; species Saccharum hybrid cultivar. The sequence continues at coordinate 14,152,963 of JAQSUU010000707.1, forward strand.
TCCCCAGCACATGGATCATCACCTTCCATCCTTCAATAAATTCTAGGTTTCAAAGGTGATGCTTAGGCGAAACCAAATTTCACCTATTTTGCCTTGGCACCTTTGAAATCATGAATGAATAACTTGGCAGTTTGGTTTACAAGGAACCACTTAGTGGTTATGTGTAGTAGTAGTATAGGAGCGCAACTAGGAAAAATGCTCCTGCCTCACTACGGGTCTATATACGTTTTAGTAAAATTTACAAATATTTGAATGAAATATTTTCTTGCTTGGGATTTTATGTTAGTTGGTACTAGTTCTTTAATTGATTTTATTGGTTGTTAGGCTATTATGATTTTTTTATCTTGATATAAACTAAAAGGTAAAGTGTTTCGCCTGGTAGGGCTGGTTCGCTAGTGCATGGCTGGTTGGGCTGGTTGTGGCAGTTTGCTGGTTGTTGTGAGAGGAAAACACTGCTGACTAGTTGGGCTGGTTGAATAGGTAGTCGTAATTTGTCTTGCGGCACGCACACGTCGAATTCATTGCTGTGGGCTCCACATCTTCATTTTGCTTCCTCCTCCGTTCGTCTCTATCCATTTCTCCTCCCTTCACCTTCACCATGGCCCCTGAATAGGGGCAACATTCAGTGCCGCACCCGCATTGTTCATGGTTTTGGTTCACTTATTGGAGAATGGAGATGCTCTATTTCCATAGATCAACTGCTAATTCTCTTACTAGGAGAAACAGAGTGGGTTGCTCTGTTCTTGTTCTCTAGTTACAAATATTGTGAGTAAATTCGGATATTTTAGAGTGTCTCGAATTCAGATAAATCATGTTAGATTCATTGCATTAAAACTATGAACTGGCTGTTGAGAATATATTCCAGTAGGTTTCTTTTCATCTTTCCCCACTAATCGTGAACATATATAGTAGTGTAGTGCTTAATGAACCAAATATGATCCACACATGTTAATCATTTTTGAAGGATTGGCTTCACACAGTGATTGCAACTCATCATGTGCATTTACTTCAACATGTACAGATCTGATTCTGTCACTTTCATTCTAATGGTACTCCAGTTTTTTCATTATGACAAATGCAACGACATTCTCAATCAGGTTATTTTCCTGTTTCAGTTATGTAAATATGTTGTTCAATGTTCATATATGCTACTACAGAATTCCTCTGACATTCTACTATTTTGTTCTTGGGATTTGTCCATTCACTTTGATGTTCTCCACAACCTTATGGTTTGTGGCAGCATGCCAATGGATGTGAATTTCATATCTTCATTTGTGATGATAAACCTTCTATTGCTACTATACCTGTGTTATCAATCTGCTAGCAGCCATGTAGTAGGAATGTAGCATGCTAGTGGTACAGTTAGCCATGCAATCTGCAAATTCGCATAAACCCATATATGTTTACTGTATGCCTGCATGCAGGCGCAATTTGTTGCTCTAAAACAAATTCACAAAGGCCTTATGTAGTTTCCTAACTAACGCAATTCAGTAGTAAAAACATTTCTAGTAGCATGTTAGAATTTGAACTATTGGAGGCATACCAGCTAATATATAGAGCTTTTTCCAACTAGTATTTCTTCATCATTGTTACTTGTAAGGGCACTTTCACATCGTTTATAAATTTTTTGTTCTGATACTATAGGGAATATAGGAGTGAATCTGTGTTAGTTTGATAATGTTGATACCTACTACTTTCCCTTATCATTTAGATGTCCAGCGTTTCTTATTCACAATTAATTAGTCTTATAGAATATACTAGATGTTGTTCTGATTATAAACTTGGGAATCTAGCATTTTTTAGTTATGGTTAAGCAATTTACTTATTATACCATAGTAATTTTTCAATTGTACCTATGCAATTTTTTTATCAATAATCAGTGCAGTTGTGTGCCCACTGTTTTGGGGGAAGGGGGATGGGGCAAGTTTAGCAATAATACAGTATTGGTGACTCCCCGTGCGTTGCAACAGGAGAAAGAAATCATTACAAAGACAATATAATATTACATTTCAATAATATATAATACAACACATAATATGATTGAAAAAAGCAACATAAAAAGCTTTCTGACAGATACATTGAAAGTAGTGGTCAAGCAAAATATTTCTGCATGCATCCAATGAACTTCTTCACTAAATAGCTTTACAAACATTCCTTTAATACATAAACCTACATAAGAGCACCATTTTGTTCAATCGTATCACATGTTGCCATCCCCTGTCAAACTAATCCCCTATGAAAACTAATTGTCCAATGCTCACATGCATGTAAATATATAGCTCCGCCATTATGACCTCAAAAAACACTCGTGTGGCCATGAGAACCCTTGCACTTTGTCTGATTGATGACAAAGTATAGCCCTATAGTTGCACACAGGTTTAGGTTGGCTGGAATCTCCGAACCACCTTCATGTTGTCCATGTACAAAAACTATTTTCGCTGACACTAGGAATTTACTTTACAGGCGGTTTTGATTAAAATCCGCCACTAGAAATCAGACGGTGGGTCCAATTCAAGAACCGCCAGTAGAAATTGTTTTCTACTGATGGATTTCTTAAGCAAACCGACCGCCAGTAGAAATGGTGCATTTCTACTGGCGGTTCTCTTAAGCAACCGCCGGTAGAAATCCGATTTCTACAAACGGTTGCCTAAGAAATCCGCCAGTAGAAATGTTTCTACTGGTGGTTGCTTAAGAAATCCGCCACTAGAAATGATCCATGAATTTTTAAAATTTAAATTTTTTAAAGTACTTCAAATGGAGAAACTGTCTACATAAAAGCTGTAGATCTTGAAAAGTTAAGAAACTTTATAGTTGAAAATTTTTTTGATTTGAAATCATCTAGTTGAGGTTAATTACCTCCAAAGTTTGAACATTTGAAATTCAAATTTTGCAAACAACCTCGGATGAAAAAACTCTACATGAAAGTTATAAATCTTAAAAAGTTATGAAACTTTGTAGTTCACCACTTTTTCATTTGAAATCGTTTAGAGCCTCAAAAATTAAATTTACCATCGGTTGTGGATAATATGTGGAGAACCGAAGTGGGATATGAGCACAGGTTACTGATGGGTGGAGTGGTAGATGTGTTTACGCGCGAGGGGGAGGTCGTTGGTTCGAACCCCCGATGCCGCGTTGCGCATGATTTTACGCGAAAAAATGCGCGACTTCGACGGAGACGGGCGACTGGCTGGGATTAATTTTTTTGCTATTTTTAAAACACGTTTCCATATTTTCTGGGTAAACCATTTCTACTGGCGGTTGACTAAGTGAGCCACCAGTAGAAATACAATTTCTACAGGCAGTTCTCTTAACCAGTCGCAGTAGAAATGACATTTCTACAGGCGGTTCACAAGGAACCACCATTAGAAATGGCCCATTTCCACTGGCCCCAGCGTAGGCGGCGCTGTAAAACGCCATTGGAAATGGGTTGGGAACCGCCTGTATAGTACTCTTAGCTTGATAATTTGTAGTTGATCTCCTTGAAATCACCGCCAAATGCTAATTATACTTAAACTGACTATCCATGTCAGGTGTTGACCAAAATGAAATTGTATCAGACTTCTTCAATGAAAGCCTATAACATGAAGCATAGAAAGATAAAACACTAACAATCTTGTTGATGTCCGTTGGCACAAGATAGGCAAGACAAAGCATGTTAGTTGTACGAAAATAGTGGTGCTTTATATGAACACAGAACACTACAATGTACTCCCTCCATTACTTTTTATAGGGCGTTTGACTTTTTTTTGCCTCAAGTTTGACCACTCGTCTTATTCAAAAATTTATGCAAAATATCACTTCTTTTGTCATGGCTTGCTTTATTAATAAAGTTCTTCAAAATAACTTAAATTTGGCTATGTTTGTACAGATTTTTTGAATAAAACGAGTGGTCAAACTTGGATTCAAAAAAGTCAAACGTCTTATAAAAAAGAATGGAGGGAGTAGTTAATAAGAAAATAGCAGCGCTGATCAAGATAAACCAGCAAATAAGACTATATAGTACTAACTTGATTAAACTAGAGAAAGGAATTTTATTTTACAGCAGTGGATTTCTTAAATAGTGAAGCTCATGTTGTAAGTGTGAATGATTTTTGCGGCACTTCAAACTTAATTAAAGCTTTACTGAACTGAGCAAACAAAAATCAACCCAAGAGCACAAACAATCCAGTCATATCATGCAAATAGGTATATGCACTTGCTTGGTTACACAAGGGTGTCCAAGCCTCGGACTTTGGATTTCAGAATGTGGTATGCCGAGGAAGAGCTAAATCTGAATTATTACAGAGTGCAGACAGTTCAGGCATTCCGATATCTGATAATCATGTGTTCCGTGTGTCATGTGGGGACGGCACTACAGCCATCGCCCCAAGCCGGCGGATGTTCACACAGGCGCACCACAGGACGGTCAAGGCCATCACGTGCCCGAGGAGTCCCTTCAAACTTATCAGCGGCAATTAAGAGGAGACTAAGAGATTATGAGTTAAGCAAGGGGGAAGATCAAGGAGCTCGGCTCCTATATATATGTAATCAGACTCTAATGAGAGGGCAAGCACGAAGTATGATCTAGCCTCTCATCTATTCTCTCTTAGTCTCATCCCGTTTCACCATTAATCCGCCAAGGAACCCTGCAAGCGCCATTGACGGCCAAGGCTACGAGCTCTGTAGCCGAGGCCCTCCTACCCTGGGCGCTGAGGTCGTTGACAACCTGGTATCACGATCCAGGCGATCCTCAGTCTTCGCCTCTTCCACAGCGCCCACCACTGACCCTCCAGCCTCACCACCACCTTCGCCTCCCTCTACCACCCCAAGCCCCGACGCAACCATGATGGAACCAACCAACGCCGATCTGGTCAAGCTCATCGAGGCCATGAACACCAACCTCACCAGCCTCCAGAATCAGATCACGGCCCTGCAGTTGGACCGGCCACAACACTCCAACGGTGGATCATAGGGTTCGGGGTTTGGCGACCACCACGGTGAACGGCCCCCGCGTTTTCAGAAATTGGATTTACCTAAATTCGATGGCAAATCCGATCCGCTGGCTTTCCTCAACCGGTGTGAATCCTACATCCATCAATAACGGATCGCAACCGAGGAGCAGGTCTGGATGGCCTCGTACAATCTCGAAGGCGGCGCTCAACTCTGGTACATCCAAGTCTAGACCGAGGAAGGCTCGCTGTCCTGGCGCCATTTTTCGGAGCTTCTCAACCTGCGCTTCGGGCCGTTGGTTTGTTCCAACCCGCTCGGTGAACTCATGGCCTGCAAACGCACCAGCTCCATGGCCAAGTATCAGGACTGCTTCGAAGCCCTGCTGTCCCGCACCGAGCAGCTCACTGACACGCAGCAGGTACAAGCATTCACAGCGGGCCTCCTCCCTCCTCTCAGCTACGACGTCGAGATGCAGAACCCGCAATCCCTCGGTGTCGCCATGAGTATGGCGCGCAAGTTGGAGCTTCATGAGCAGAGCTTCGCCTCATCGACACGGCAAGCCACACCACCACGTCTGCATGGCCGGGGCCTCTTACCGCCTCCCGGGCAGCCGGCCGCCCTGCCGGCGCCACAGAGTCAAACTCCTCCAGCTCCGCTCACCAGTGAGGGTCGCCAAGTTTGCCGACTTTCTCAGTCCGAATTTATTCTCACTTCACTACGAACACGTGAGCGCGAGAATCACTCTAATCGGAGCTACGGATAAAAAGCTATGAGTTTTCAAAGATTAAATAGATTAAAATAATACCTTAAATAAACATGAGATGATTTTATAAAGAAAATCGAAAGATCACCAAATCCGAAAAATACCACTAAAACTTTGCCGTTCCGTAAAATAGCATCGGAAGGATGCTCCGTTACCTGAAACTAGCATTCTGTCCTACTTGCTGTTAACGTCGTCTATTCGCCCGCCCTACTGTCTTTCGTCTTCGCAGCTTCCTCAAGGCGCCGGACCCAGAGTCCCAGACGCGCGCTCTGCTGCGGCGACCATGCGAGGCTAGCTCCGCACACTCCCGCTCCCGAAGTCGCCACCGCCCCACATGCTCCTGCTCCCCCGGCGCGCACGCGGCACCCGCCTGTCCCAGTCCCACAGCCTGGCCTCCGCGTCGCTGCCAGACCCGCCCAGCGCTACCATCGTGTCGACGTACGCGTCCCGGAGCCTCGCGAGCAGGAGCGCCGGCGCCACTAGCACCGCCGCGGCAGATCCGCGCTGCACGCGCCAGCCTGTTGGCCTTCCATGACAACGGCCACCACGCAGCGGCAGCGGAGCCTGCTGCCTGCCCTGCCGCCGCCCCAGGCGGGCCATCGTGAGGTGCCGTGACGGCGAGCCCAGGCGCTGGTAGCTCCTCCGTGCCCAGTACATCTGGATGCTGTGGCGCGGCTAGGACACGTGCATGCCCATGCCCATGGCTGCTGGTCAGCCGGTGGACGGTGGTGTCGAGTCGACGGACGGACCGCGAGGATCTGGTGCCGCGACGAGGCGTATGTGGCTGGAATGCAAGTGATGCCAGGTCAATACATGTTCACGTGATATGGCTATCTCTGTCTATGTGGCCGTGAATCCTTTCTTGCCTGCATCTCTGCTAGTCTGCCTGGACTTGGATTGCAGCGAGCGCAACCTGCGCCTGGCGGTAGCTACCATGTCCACAAGGAGGTGGAGGAACCGGCGCTCGGACGAACATGTGGACACGTGAGTTTGGGGTAACTTTCATTCTTTCGATGCTAATTTACGGAACGACAAGGTTTTAGTGGTATTTTTCAGATTTGGTAACCAAATTTTCCATTTTATAAATGTTTTTGAAACTGAAAACATTCGAGACATAGACCAGGCATATATAGGATGAAGGATTATAGACCGGGTGAGGATTTCGTTTGCAATTCAGAAATGAACGGCCAAAAGACTTACAATGTATGTATTCGGAAGGTATTTGAATAATTATTTTGTAAAGGGAAAACAAAAATATTTCGTACATCCATGATGTCATGCTGACGTCATCAATGAACAAAACACGCACGAACAAAGCAAACTCGCCCGGGCACTCGCCGGTGGCGTTCACAGCAGCTGAGGTATTTCCTATTTATCATTCAACAGGAAAAGGTCTGGTTATGGCATCATCCAGAGGCCATGCTCACATCAGCAAGCTAGCAAGTAGCAACTGAACAGGGAGAGCACACACGCACAGAGCAGAGCTCGCGTGACTGTTGGTCGGCAGAAGAGCAATTGCCCGCGCGGCGGATGAAATTGACCGCGAGATCATCACCTGCGGGTGCGTCACGAGCGACGGCAGCTGGGCTCCATAGACGTGGAATCGACAGCGGTGGCGGCGGTGTTCACGAGTGATTACGGGCGCGGCACAGAAGGAAGGGAGGGGCGGGATTTGGGCGAAATTGAATTCGCCGGACATGGAAGGAAGGCGGGGCGCGGGGATTCGGCAGTGGCGCAGCGGAGACGGCGGCTGACGCGCGGCCGTTGCGGGCGTGACTGCCTGGGTCGCGGCTGGCATGAGGAAGGTGTAAGAGGAGAGGAGGTATAGGGACGGTAGAACAGAGTTCGATAGCAGTAGCAAGTGTAGCGAACAAGTTTGTTTACACAACCGCTGGATAGGAAGCTGCGGCGCGAGGAAAACGTTGACGTAGAGCTTCCATATCTTCCCAAGTGGTGAGTGATGGAGGTAGGGAGGATGACTTCACCAGTACCTGTGGACGAACAGAAGTTCCCACGGAAACAACACAGGTACCTGATGACCATCAAGTGCCGTGGGCAGCGGAAGTGAAATTTGAACCACCGGAATTGCTTTCTTCAATTGGGAAACATGGAAGATCGGATGAATTAGGGATGTCGGTGGCAGCTGCAATTTGTAAGCCATAGTGCCAATCTTCTCCAAAGTCTGAAAAGGGCTGAAGAATTTGAATGCGGGCTTGGCGCCAAAGATGATTGCACATATTGTTGCAATTTCAAGTACACCCATGTGCCAACATCAAAAGAATGTTCAGTGCGATTCTGATCAGCTTGCAACTTCATTCTTGTCTTAGCCCGAGAAAGGTGCTGTTGAATGAGAGATTGCATTGCAGATTTCTGTTGCAGCCAGTCATCGAGAGAATCCACAGAACATGCTGATGAAGAGTCAATTCCCAACTGCCGTGGAGAGTGGCCATACAGCATGAAGAATGGAGTTTGATTAACTGAATGCCAAGTGGAGTTGTAACAGAACTCAGCGAGGTGTAACCACTCAAACCATTTTTGTTGGCACTGCATTAGCAAAACATCGCAAGAATGCTTCCATGCTTTGATTGACGTGCTCTGTCTGACCATCTGACTGAGGATGGTAAGCAGAACTGATACACAATTCCACTCCTGCCAATCGAAAGAGCTCTTGCCATAACTGGCTGGTGAATATTCTATCCCGATCAGAAATAATGGCAGTAGGAAGACCATGAAGCTTGTAGACGTGCAACATAAATAGCTTAGCAACAGACAATGCTGTGAAGGGATGTTTGAGGCCTATGAAGTGGCTGTATTTAGAAAACAAATCCACCACAACCAGAATGCAATTTTGCCCATGGGATACTGGAAGTTCTTCAACAAAATCCATTGATATTACCTGCCATGCTGACGAGGGTACTGACAATGGTTGCAGCAATCCTGGATATTTGACTCTTTCAGGTTTGGCTTGCTGACAAGTCAGGCAGCTTGCCATGAACTGTTTTACATCTTTGTGTAACCCTGGCCAGGCAAATAGTGCTTGAACTCTCTTCAAAGTGGCCGAGATCCCTGAATGGCCTCCCAAAGGTGAAGAGTGGAGTACTTGAATGATTTGTTTCTGCAGGGATGAGTTATTGCCAACCCAAATATGGTTCTTAAACCTTAACAGTCCTTCTTGAAGTGTGAAATTTGTTACTACAGAAGCATCGATTGTTAACTTGGCCATAAGATCAGAGGCATGGGAGTCCATTAAATACCCCGGTGTGATGTCTGAAATCCATTGAGGAGTAGCCATTGAAAGAGCAGACAATGCTTCATGGGTATGAGGACGACGAGAAAGGGCGTCAACCACACTATTTTTTGAACCCTTTTTGTACACAATACGGTACTGCAGTCCGAGTAGTTTAGTGAAGACATTTTGTTGCCACACAGTGTTAAGTCGTTGTTCATTGAGATGAACCAAACTCTTTTGATCAGTGTAAATTATGAATTCTGCCAATTGTAAATAAGAACGCCAAGTATCAACTGCTATGAGGATGGCAAGGTATTCCTTTTCATATGTAGATATGTTCTAGTGCCCAATGGTTTGCTTATGAAGGCCAGTGGTTCATTGTCTTGAGGAAGTACTGCACCAACTCCAATGTTGCTTGCATCAGTCTCAATGGCAAAAACCTTAGTGAAATCAGGAATAGCTAGTACAGGTGCTGTACTGAGAGCAGTTTGTAGTGCCTGAAATGCTTGCTGATGATCAGATGTCCAAACGAACAATGCATGTTTTTTCAATAAAGCAGTCAATGGCTTTGCTATGATAGCAAAATGTTGAACAAATTTTTGGTAGAATCCAGCAAGGCCCAAGAAGCTGCGTAATTCTTTCACATTTTGAGGTGGAGGCCAAGACTGAATGGCTTCAATTTTGGCTGGATGAGTACTGACTCCTTGAGGGCTCAGAATGTGACCCAAGTACTGAATTGTTTGTTTAGCAAACTGGCACTTCTTGAGCTTTACCACCCAATGATCTTTTGCTAATAGATCAAGCACTTGAGTGATGTGAACCAAGTGATCATCATATGAAGCACTATAAATCAGAATGTCATCAAAGAAAACAATCACACAGCGCCGCAGGAGAGATGCTAGTGTCGAATTCATGGCCCCTTGGAAGGTAGCTAGAGCACCAGAGAGCCCAAAGGCCATTACCTTGGATTCAAAATGCCTCGTGTGAGTGGAGAAAGCAGTTTTGAATTCTTCACCAGATTTGAGGCGAATTTGGTGGTATCCAGAATGCAAGTCCATGATAGTAAACCATGCTGCCCCACCTAACTCATCCACCAGCTGATCAAAAATAGGAATGGGAAATGAAGTCTTGACAGTAAGTGCATTGAGGTATCTGTAATCGACACAAAAACGCCATGAACTGTCTTTCTTCTTAACTAGTAACATTGGAGAACAAAAAGGAGAGACACTAGGCTGGATCAAGCCTTGCTCCAGCATGGACTGAACTTGATTTTCAATTTCATCTTTTAATCAAGGTTTTAAATCTCCGGCTATAGCTACCGCTATAGCCCGCTATAGCTGTTTAAGAAAGATTAAGCTATTTGTGTCTATGTACAACTTAGCCGCTATAGCCCGCTATATCCCCATTTAGCTTCGCTATAGCTGTTTTTGAGGTCATCCGCTAAAATGTCTTAGCCGGAGATTTAAAACACTGCTTTTAATGCAGGTGGATAGCGATAAGGTCGAACATTAACAGGCCGAGCCCCTGGAAGAAGTGGAATGGCATGGTCACAGGCCCTTTCAGGAGGAAGCTCTGAAGGTATAGTAAAAACAGCACTGTAATCATCTAGAATAGCTTGAATTTCCGAAGGAAAACTACCAACTGCCTCATTGGATAACTGAGAGTCGACTGTCAGTAGCTGGAATACAAGTTCAGAATCCCCATCTAGTATAATTCCTTGAAGTACCACTATAGATCCATTATAAGGAATGGCTAGCCATTTTGTTTCCCATGCACCTTCATTGGGCTGAATTGCTCTAGCCAATCTAGACCCAACACCAAATCATAAGTTCCTAGTTGCAGGATTTTCAAATACAAGGAAAACTGACAGACTCCAATATCCAAAGAGCAATCCATAATAGCAGAGGAGCAATATAGTACTGAGCCATTTGCAACCTTAACAGCAATGTGGCAAGGAGAACGAGAGAGTTGCAGTAATTGATCAGCAATGTCATTGTTCAAGAAAGAGGCTGAGCTTCCAGAATCAACCAATATAGTGACTGGTATTCCCAGAATAGATCCTTGCAACTGAATAGACTTAGGACCTTGGGTACCTGAAATAGCATGAGAAGAGAGGTTGCCATCTCATCAGTTTCAACATCAGTGTCCACAGAGAACAGTTCCAACACTTCTTGCATAGCATGTAATTGAATAGTTATGGAACACTGATGACCACGTGTCCATTTCTCAGCACAGCGATCACATAGACCCCTAGCATTCCTGTACTTCTTGAGAGCTATCAATTTGTCATCGACAGAAGAAACTGCTGTCTGTGTATTCTTGTCAGCAGGTTTTTCAGATGCAGTCAAGCGCTGAGTGACCAATGTACTCTTGAAGGGTTGACAGCCAGCATTCGGGGTGTCATATCGTGTAGATGTATTGTGAGAAGATCCCACCATTTCCTCCTGCAACAGGGAAATAGAGTACACAGTATTGAGGTTTGATGGCCTTTGAACAGTGATAATGGAACGAATATCATCACGAAGCCCATCAATGAAATGAGTAGTGTAGTGAAGCATGTCTGTATTGGACTCATAAGCAGCTAGTTGATCCATAAGAGCAGAGAACCTATCAACATAATCAACTACTGTGGATGTTTGGTGAATGTGGAACATTTGCCTTAGCAAGGTTTCATGTTGATCGCGGCCAAAACGATCATGCAATAGTTTGCAAAACAAGGGCCATGACAATTGTTTGAGCTTGCTATCTACAGACTGAATCCAGCGAGCGGCAGCCCCAGTGAAATGCATACCGACAAGCTTAACCCACAAAGCAGGATCAATAGTGAACATATCAAAATAATACTCAGCTCTCGAAATCCACAGCCTAGTGTTTTCCCCATCGAAGGTGGGAAAATTCATCTTAGGCAATCGACCAGTACTAAAAGCAGGATTCTCATGGGGTCCTGGTTTAGCATGATTCTCATATGTATGACCATGAAAGCACGGAAGAGCATATGGGGGATCAGGATCTGTACCCTTGGCCTGGGTCGGGGTCAGGGTAGTGACTACCCCATATCCCCTACCAACTCGGTGCCCATCGGGCCAAGTGGTCGTTGTTCCGGTAGGTGAGCGCTCGGCGAACCACTCAGGAGAAGTCATGAAGCCAGGGGCGCCAGCCGGCATCATGCCGACCGTGCGATTCCAGTGCTTGGAGAGGCGCCAAACCTCGAGGCACATGTCGTCGATGATGCCATCAACACCGGGACGCCAATCCTCCAAGGATGCGACAATGGACTCAATGGCGGCCACCCGATCGCCTCGCTCGTTGTTGATTTCAGCGAGGCGGACGAGCTCGAGGTTGTTCATGCAGGACTTGAGGTCGTTGATGCGCTGCTCGAAGTGATTTCCCCAATTGTCGGCGACGACTGAGGCTATTGAGTTGTTGGCGCAGAATTGCTCAATGGAGGCAACGCAGAGGTCAATGTTCGTGGCACCTTCGTCTGTGCTCCAGCTCCGAGATCTGAAGATCGGTGGCAGCGACGGCGGCCTTGGAGGAGAGGTGGTGCTCGATGTTGGAGATGCGGCGATGGTTGGCGCTAATTAAGTGAATATTTATACTGCCAACTAGGATTCAAATAAGGGGAACATAATACAAAATATGCATAAACATTGATCATATTAACATAATTCCACCTGTATTCGCACTTAGTCATCCTGCAGCTGGAAGAAGTGAATTTGGGCCAAAACTAGGTGAAGAATTGAAGAAAAGAACAAAAGACCACGTACCTGGATTGCAAGGAGAAGCCCACAACAGAAAGGCCTGCCCACAACGACCAAAACAGGCCCACACCAGACTAAAGCAGAAGAGGACCGCGCAGGAGAGCTCTGGGCCGAGGCTAGGGCCCAGAGGCCAGCCCCCTGGGCCGGTCAGCCCATGGACCGGCCGGTCCTGTGTTGCCGTCTCTAGCGAATCGCCTTCGCCCAGAGTTACTCCCATTCAATGCTGATGGCGTATTTGGCGGTTTCGTCGGCTCCACGGCGCTCCAGAGGTGGTTTCTCCCCTGTATAAGTAGCTAGGAGGAGGAGAGGGGCTCATATCATTCTTTGATCAATTGACACATATCACCAGCAGAGTTCAGAGCCATTCCTCTCCTCTAGTGCTAGTGCTTTTAGTCTTCTTTCTATTAGTTCTAGAGCTAGAGCAACATTTGGAGGAAATTGGATCAAGGAAAGTGTTTTGGTATGAACAATGCTATGAACACTCTCTTGTTCTTGTTTTTCAATCTGTCATTGTTCATCTTATTATGATATAGCTGTTTGTTCATGTACTAGTTCATCGGATCGTCCTAGTTCATGTTCATCATTTGTTCATCATTTCTATGAACGATGTTCATATGTTCTAGGAATCACTAGTCTTAGAGCATATGTTCTATAATCTAGTTCATATGTTCTTCATCTAATGATTTTTCGTTCATGTGCTCATTATTCATATGAATGTTGACAATCAATTATTTAACACTAATACGTTTATGTCTAGTTTGTGTAAAGAACGGTTTTGGCTCGCGGTAACAGTTCATCGCTACCTTTGGGTAGAACCTTTATCTTATATAACTTCAAGGGGGTTGAGGTGGTTGTCATGTACGTTAGCATGGTGCTAAGATATATGGTGATCGGTGATTGGACTGCATACTCCACGGTTGAGGGCGATGGCGGCAGGTGGTGATAGCCCTGTCCATCCCTAGTATTCCCCCACATTCGGGTATGGCGTATGAGTCTAAATACCACCTGCGCTAGTGCTATCACTATGCTCCGGTGTCTCCTCGTTATCATGAACCTAAAATTGGACTAAGTCATAAACCTAACATAACTATTTCTGTAATCATAATATATATGTACAATAGGATATAAACTAGCTCAATATTCTTTTATTCTTTTATGTTATTTTATCCTTAGGAATGGTTTTGCTTATCCGTGTGTCCACACTATCTACATATCTATATTTCTTACCCCTGTATTAAGTTTTGGCTTATTACTAGTAATATGCATTTTGTTCATGTCTGTAGAAGATAATTTTAATCCAAGAAAGCCTTCCTTTGGGAAAATATAATTGACAACCCATAAATACCCACGGGTGGAATGCTACAATGATATATCCATGCACTTGCGGACCTCACTGTTAAACTCTAAGATATATCTAGTGTCTCTTGGTTTTGTCGCTAGGTGCAAATCTAGTGATGATGCTAAGAAATGCCAACAAGCATTTCTGGTGCCGTTGCCGGGGAAGGCTTTTATTGGATTAAGATATCTATATAGAACATGTTCAAAATAATATTGCTATGTAGTAACCATTTCTTATGCAGGCTAACTTGGTTGTTTTCTCTTGTTGTGGATGAAAACAGGGATAGTGTATGTCAAGGTTCGACCTGCCGGATAACTTCCTCGAGAATCCTAAGAGTCTGGTTAGAAAGAAGCGAGCTACAAACTCGACTCCTTCCCTAGCCGCAGCTCCGTCCGACAACAACCTTGACCAAAGCAGCCAAGCGCCATCGCAACCTAACTCCATGTCTCAAGAGTCACTCCATGAGTACATCGTGCCCTCAACTGCCAACATCAAAGTCGGGCAGGCACTCGCTGGAGAGAATGTCAACTTCGAACTCAAGACGAGCGTCATCACGATGGTGCAAGCCCACCCATGTGGTGGATGTTGACAGCAACTAAGCTAAGATATCATACAACCAAAATGCTGTCAACAACCTTGGAATTGAAGGCAAAGTAGACACAACATGAGCTTAGTTGAATAAATAACATGGTTCCACTTGTTTTTATAGTATTTCTTGCAGGACTATATGAAAGGCAGGAAATGGAGGGAAATGGTGGCCAATTGGGCCCACCCCCAGGTCGGTCGACTTGGGGTGGGACCAATATGGCCTTGCCACATCACCAATGTTGGTATTTCTTAACATCATTACTAGAATAACATTAGGAAATAAGATATTTCATTAAAGTTTACAGTTTAAGTCCGCACGGATATATCATTGTAGCATTTCACCAGTGAGTATTCATGGGTATCGTTATTTATATTTTCCCAAGGAAGGCTACCATGGAATAAAGTTATCTATTAGGGACATGATCAATGTAACATTATTAATATAAATCCATAACTCAATACAGGGGTGAGCATATAGATAATAAAGATAGTGTTGAAACTACTACACATAGACATGAGCCATTCATGTGGATAAATAAAATAGATAAGAATAAAAGAATGGACTAGAGTTAATATCCTATGAACATATTAAGTCATGATTAGTTGATAGTCATACATAAGAATAAAAGCATATGATTAGAGTGATTATTAGATTTGATAACGCGGAGGAAGGTGGAGTACTAGTAGAACTAGCAACCTCGGCATGACAATTTAAACTCCTAGCGTATGCCCAGACGTGAGGGACTACAAAGGACGGACAGGGCTGTCACCACCTGCCGCCTACCCTACAGACCATGGGGCGCACCCCAACCAACGGTATCCTTGTATCCTAGCACCTCGCTAACATACTTAAATACAACTTCTACTCCTCCATGGTTAGGAATAAAAGTCTTACTCGAAAGTAACAATTGATCATTACCAACTCCTCTAATCATTCTACTCATAATCATAGTATGAACATTAAGCATAATCTAGTCATGATCGTCGTCGAACATACGAAGGATGAAGACATGAACTAAAGATGAACATATTAAGAACATATGAACTAGAAAGTAGAACATATGAACCAGACATGAACAAATGTATTTGATTAGCACAAGAACGATAAGCGAACGATGAACTAGATAGATCTAAATCATGATAATATGAACATTGATAGAACAAGATGAAGAACGTAAGAACACCCATGATATTGTTCATACCAAGAACACTCTTGTCGATCCAATCTGTTACATGTTGATTTCTAGCCCTAAGTTACAAGAAGAACTATGTCTGATGTGTAGCGTCTAATGAAGCCCGAGGGCTCTCCTTCTCCTTATATAGTCCCTCGAGGTAGGTTCCGCCACGAGATAAGTCGGTTTGCACATATAACCGCCTTGGAGAGCCAATCAGGAGCGAGCACGCGAAGGCAGTGGGCGAGGGGTGGACCCCACCTATCGGCCGATGGGGGCCATCGGTCGACTGGCAGGTGGGCCCCCCTAGCCCCTGCTTCATCGGGTGGTCTTCTCTTGGGGTTCTAGTCTTTCTTCCAATTGAATTTTGCCTTGATCCATCTCGTAAGTAGGCCTCTCTTTAATGGGCTTGTAATTCTCCACTAAATCAGCGATGTTTTCTTTTCTTTTTATTGAATTAAGCCCAGTTCCACACATAAGTCTGCAAAACACATATATGCATAAGTAGTATTAATTTCCTCTCTTTAGAACCTTAGTTGGCGGATAAATTTGCATATAATCATCGCTAGCAAGATCCCCCAAGCTTACTAGGTAGTCTTGACTGGTAAAAAGTGAGCAACCTTGGTGAGTCGATCCACTATTACCCATATTGAATCATAACCTCTTTGAGTGCGGGGCAAACCTATGATAAAATCCATACCAACTTCTTCCCATTTCCACTCAGGAATCTTCATTGGTTGTAGCAACCCTGTAGGTCTTTGATGCTCAGCTTTCACTCTTTGACAAGTGTCACACAAAGCCACATACTCTGCCACATCTCTCTTCAAACCATACCACCAATACTTCTCTTTGAGATCCAAATACATCTTCGTACTTCCGAGATGTATAGAATAAGCAGACTCATGGGCCTCTTGCAGAATTGCTTCACGGATAGCCTTCACTTCAGGTACACATATCCTTTTTCTGAACCAAAGAGTACCATTCTTATCCATCCTAAATCCTAGTGCCTTTCCAAGCACTACATTATCCGCTATCTCTTTTAGTTTTTCATCCTCCAATTGACCTTTGCGTATCTCTTGCTCCATTGTAGGCTCTATCACCAATTCCATTGCATTAGTGACAAGACTCAAGTTGAGATATTCCATTTTAGCACACAACTCTGCTGACATAAATGTCATCCCAAGTCCATTAGCATAACTCTTCCTGCTAAGTGCATCAGCTACGACATTTGCTTTTCCCAGATGATAATGCACTTCCAAATCATAGTCTTTGATCAATTCCAACCAATGACGTTGTCTCAAATTCAGATCTGACTGGGTAAAGATATACTTCAAACTCTTGTGATCTGTATAGATATCATTGTTATGCCCAATTAGATAATGTCTCTAGATTTTCAAAGCATGAACCACAGCTGCCAATTCCAAGTCATGAGTAGGGTAATTCAACTCATGCTTCCTCAATTGTCTAGATGCATATGCCACTACTCTTCCTTTTTTGCATAAGCAGACATCCAAGGCCCAAACGGGATGCATCGCAATATATAGAGAAGTTCTTGCTTAAATCTGGCAAAATCAACACTGGAGCTGTAGTCAATCTCTTCTTTAGCTCATCAAAGTTTGCCTGGCATTTATCAGACCATACATATTTAGCATTCTTTTCCAACAGAGCTATCATAGGCTTAGCAAGCTTGAAAAAACCTTCAATGAACCCCCTATAGTATCCAATCTCACTTACATTGGTTGGTGGTTTCCAATTCAACACATCTTGTACTTTGCCTGGATCCACTGCTATTCCACCATTGGAGACAACATGACCCAGAAAAGAGACCTCCTTCAACCAAAACTCACACTTGCTCCGCTTAGCGTACAACTTATGTTCTCTAAGCTTTTGCAAGACCAACCTTATATGTTCAGCATGTTCTTCTTCGGTCTTGGAGAATATCAGTATGTCATCAATGAATACCACCACAAATTTATCAAGAAACTCCATGAATACCTTATTCATTAGATACATAAAGTATGCAGGTGCATTGGTCAATCCAAAAGACATAACGGTATACTCATACAAGCCATACCGTGTAGTGAATGTTGTCTTGGGTATGTCTGAGTTTCAAATCTTAAGCTGATGGTATCCTGAGCCGAGATCAATCTTGGAGAACACATAGGCTCCTCTCAACTGATCAAATAAATCATCAATCCTAGGCAAAGGATATTTATTCTTGATTGTAACCTCATTAACTGAACGGTAATCCACACACATCCATTGACTACCATCCTTCTTATCCACAAAGATCACAGGTGCCCCCATGGGGAAGAACTGGGGCATATGAAATCTTTTTCTTGCAACTCTTTTAGTTGATTCTTAAGCTCTTCTCATTCATTAACCCCCATTCTATATGGACGTTTAGCTATTGGTGCAGTTCTAGGTAATAATTCAATAATGAATTCAATGTCACGGTCAGGTGGCATACCTGGCAAGTCATTGGGGAAGACATCCGGGAACTCCTCCACAACACGATCTTGTTCATTGGCATCACCATCCAACTGATTCACAGTGGTTGTTGGCTGAGCTTGCACTACCACTTCTACATAGATTCTATCTCCATTTGGTGATGTCACAATAATAGATTTCTCTTGACTCTGAATCATTGCCCGATGTTGTTTCATCCAATCCATTCCCAAAATAAGATCAATTCCCGCTGTTCTCAACACAATAGGCTTCACTTTGAAGTCTACCCCCTTAAGGAAATACTAGCTGAGGGACTCTAATAAGAAGCAGGCATACTACCTCCTAATGAATTTACTAGTATGGGGTTTCATGGCACATAAAGGTATGCTATGCATTCTAACAAAAGCTTGGGAAATAAATGAATGCGAAGCACCGGAATCAAAAAGTACTGTAGTAGAGATAGAGTTGACGCTGAACGTACCCAACATGACCTCAGGCGTCTCCTGAGCTACATCAGATGACACATAGTTCACCTTCGCAATGTGAGGTGGTCGGGCGTTGAACTTCTGATTGCCACTCTGGTTCTGTGGGGCTTGCTGGTTCTGCTTCTTTGGACACTGATGAGCATAGTGACCTACTTCTCCACAGCGATAGCATGCATTGGGGTTATTGGGTGCACCACTCTTCATAGGAGCATTATTGGGCATTCCTTGGCGTGTTGTCGGATTGCCGGTCTGTTGTGGGGGATGCTGATTACCATACTGTTGCTGGTACCGAGGGCGTTGCTGGAACTGGTTACGCTGAGGATACTGACCACGATTTCCCTGATTAGATGGTCCTTGATTCCTCTGCTGAAAACCCTACTGGGGATAGGCATGCGAGCGGGTGTTGCTTCCAGAAGCTTGCCCTTGGAGCCTCCTCTTCTTGGCTTCCATCTCTTTGCGCTTATCGTCGATCACAATAGCACGGTTCACCAAGGACTGAAGGCTAGGGTAGGTGTTGGACATCAGCTGGAGCTGTAGGCCATCATAAAGTCCCTTGAGGAAGCGGCGCTGCTTCTCCTTATCCTCAGCTACATCATTTGGAGCATAGCATGACAGTTGAGCAAACTTGTCACGATACTCTGCCACAGTCATGGATCCTTGCTTAAGGGATCTGAATTCCTCTTGCTTCAATTCCACCAGTCCATCAGGGATATGATATGACCGGAAGTTGTCCTTGTGATGAGGACATCGCCACGCTGGACACATCGACGTTATGGTCTTTCCTAAGTTGTAATTCGTCCCCAACTCAGCTGCCACGTCACCCTCGGATTCAGCAGACATGTCGTCACTATTTTGGTCATAACTCTCTCATACGACATCAAAACGGGGAGTTCTTGGATGCGTTGGAAAGGGAACGATGACGCCGTCGTTTTGGATCTGGTCCCAGCTCCAGAAGATCTGTGGATCATTCTGTGTGACCACGTCAAGGTGCTGCGTCACCTATTTGGGCCAACTTGGCCATGTATCGTGTCGGGCCTTAAGCCCAAGTTGTGGGCGCCCAACCCCTGGCCGTTCCCAACCCTAGGTTGAGTCTTAGACTATAAATATAGCCGCCGCCGCTGTTAGACAATTGGGTTTTGTTTAGAGTTTAGTTTTCCATCGAGAAACTGAATCGTTCATTGTAACTGTGGTGACAAATCCTTTTACAGTGATCCAGGGCCCCCGTTCTTGATCTCCTCCATGGTATCGATTAGTCCTTTGGAACCGAGTTCTTGAACCTTTATTGATATTCGCATCATTCATATTTGCAGTTTCAGATTGCATGTTTTTACCTTCTTGCTTGTGCGCTTCGATTCGCTTGCAGGAAAAGCCTTCTTAGCGAGGTCAATCAAGTTGTGCTTGGTTGATAACCAACGGAGCAGTGGTGTAACGGTTGCAGGGTTCAAATCGTGTCTGATTTGAAGCTGGATCGCCAACGTCGAGTTCTCCACAAGTCGAACTTACCGGTTACCTCTCGGAAGATCGGGCCAGTATTCATCAATTGGTATCAGATATTTCAGGTTTACCGCGAGATATACTCTCGTTTGCCTTAGATTCATATTTGTTCATTACCTAAAGTCCACAAAAAGCCCAATACTATTTTAATTTCCGCTGTCCTATCACCTTTGTGCCTTTGCAATTTCGTTTCAGATTCGCGTTGTTGAGTTTGTGTCCGTGGTCGAGTCTTGTTGCTGGTTTAGGATTGTGTTCGTAGTCATAGTTCAATCGGCCGTTGCTGTGATTTTTGTTTTCTGCCACTATCCCATCCACCGTTTCCAAACAACAAGTCGAAGCCACCACATTACTCGACTTGCCCCGCTAGCCGCCTTGTGTAATTTCTCGCCACCGCGCAAACCCTAGATAGGTTGTCAGCCGCTCTTATTTTGCCTGCATCGTAGCCCTCCTTACATCATCAGGCGAATACGTACTGCTGTTAGTCACAGGAACCATCTTGTGATCGGTGTTGGAGTTTAGGGACGTTTTGCCCTAACTATCGTATTGTGCCTTCCGGAAAACATAACTTGAGATACCTTCGGTAAAACAGGCATAACTTTTCGCTCGTTTATCAGAAAAATCTGAAAATTTTTGAGCAGCTTCTTGACACCGTTTGAGGTTGACCCAAACTGACTTTGCCATGTTTGGTTTCATCAAAATTGCCAAAAAAGTTCAGGAAAATAAAGAAAAAAAATTGTCAAAGTTTTTGCACGCTTTTCAGAGAACTTGCTGTATTTCTGTAGACCACATCCCACCTCAGTTGTAGGTGCCAATTTTTGTGATTGCATCTTTTTGGATCCTTGTTCAGAGAAAAATATAAAAAAATAGCAAAAAAATAAAAAAGTTTGATTCCTACTAGTGCCTTTTTGGAAATTCCGGAAAAAATTCAGAAAAAGGAAAAATTCGGGTTATTTGCTTGTTCTGTGCGTTCTTTCCATCGTCATTTGCTTTCACCTTGTTGCGCTATGTCTCGTCACGTCTTAGCCAGCAGTTGTGATTTATACTTTGGATCCGGATTGAACAATCGTTAATCTGCATTCGTTAATTGCTAATCCTTGCTGTCATATTGTGTGCCTACCCATAGCTCCACATATTCTTCTGTCAACACAGGTTTATCTTGTAACTGTACCCACGCTCAACAACAGATTACTTTGCCATTTTGGTTTGGCTCCTATTTGACGTTGGTAAGAATATAGGCAAGACGGTGATAAACCGCTTCTGATTTTGCATTCCACTTTCACCACCACTTGTTTTCTTTTAGTTGATAGGGATAATACTTTGGTGTTGTCTTTTTCTATCTTCTAACCATGTCAGGATCTCTGACGGACTTCAATGAGTCCGTGTCAAAGGGCGAGCTTACAACGTTCATGACTGAACAACGTAATCTTATAACTGAGCTGACGCGCAATGTGAACAATTTGGTCACCCGCATTGAACAACTCGAGCACCGCCTTCCCCCTCATCGTGCTGATGATGTAGATGCGGATGATTTTGGTGATGAAGATGCTGATGCTGATGGTTATGCCCGTCACCGCCTCAACTTCAACCGTCGCGGTATGAGAGGTAATATTCAAGGTAATAATGATCCTTTTGCTAAAATTAAATTTAGCCTTCCTCCTTTTGCTGGTAATATTGATCCAGAGGCTTATTTAGATTGGGAGCTTGCTGTTCAACAAAAATTTAATTCTCATAATGTTCCTGCTGAGCATAGAGTTAGACTTGCTACTAGTGAGTTTACTAATTTTGCTTTGTTCTGGTGGAGTGATCTTTGCAATGCTAATAATGCTGCTGCTGTGCCTCAAACTTGGAATGCTTTAAAGCAACGTATGAAATCTCATTTTGTTCCTCATTATTACCAACGTGATTTATGTTTGAAACTACAAACTTTAAAACAAGGTGATAAAGGAGTCGAAGCATACTATCAAGAATTGCTTATTGGTTTAGCCCGTTGTGGTATAAATGAAGATGATAATGATTCTAGTGCTAGATTTTTTGGTGGTTTAAACCATGATATACAGAACATCCTAGATTACAAAGAATGGCGTAATTTTTCCCAATTGTATCATCTTGCTATTAAGGCAGAACGTGAAGTACAGGGACACAAACAACACCAGCCTTTTAGGTCTAACAATGGGAGGACTTTTCAGCACCGTTCAGAGCCGGAGACGCCCAACATTCCTGTTGCATCACAGCCGTCTACACCTTCCGGGGTAAGTAAATTGTCTAATGTGCAGAACAAAAGTGCCACTCCAGGTGTTTCCCCTCGCTCCTCCTCGTCCAGCTCTAAAATCATTTGCCACTGATGCAAAGGCATGGGACATGTCATGAAGGATTGCCCCAGTCGTCGTGCTTTCATTGCTACCGAGGATGGATATGTAAGTGCTAGTGATGTTGAAGATGATTTAGCCCTTGTTGCTAACATTGATGCAGATTCCACCGAGGGCGATCAAGACAAGGAGGCCATCATCATTGACTCTGTGGTTGCTGCCGCAGACTACCCTAGCCTTCTTGTGCAGCGTGTGTTGAGTACACATGTGGGACATGAAGAAGAGATGACGATCCAACGCCACAATTTGTTCCACATGTATTTCATTATGCAAGGTTGTCGTGTTCTCACTATCATTGATAGCGGGAGTTGCAATAACTTGGTGAGTTCAGATTTGGTTGACAAGCTTGGTTTGACCACACGACAACATTCGTATCCATATAAACTTCAATGGTTCAATAATAGTGGTAAGACTAAGGTAACTAAATCAGCACGCATTAGCTTTTTTACAGGCTCTTATCATGATACTGCTGATTTTGATGTTGTTCCTATGCAAGCTTATTCTATTTTATTAGGTCGCCCATGGGAATTTGATAATGATGCTTTACACCATGGTAGAACTAATACATACACTATCATACATAAGTACAAGAAAATTACATTACTACCTTTGTCTTCTACGGATATTATTAAACATGCTAATGAGATTAAAAATAAACCTCCAACTCACATTGCTAAAAATAATGGGATTAAGTTAAAAGGAGGTACTTTTCTTGCTACAACTTCTGCTACTGCTGAGTTATGTGATAATCCTGATGCGCCATGTTATACTATGTTTTGTCAACCTATTCTATCTGGTGCATTGCCTGCTGTCACTAACCTTTTGTAGGAGTTCGCTGATCATGGGATGAAGTCGAGGACGACTCCAATTCTAGAAGGAGGGGATGATGAGGACATCGCCAAGATGGAGTCGAGGACGACTCCAATTCAAGAAGGGGAGGATGATGAGGACATCGCCACGCTGGACACACCGACGTTATGGTCTTTCCCAAGTTGCAATTCGTCCCCAACTCAGCTGCCACGTCACCCTCGGATTCAGCAGACACGTCGTCACTATTTTGGTCAAAACTCTCTCATACGACATCAAAACGGGGAGTTCTTGGATGCGTTGGAAAGGGGACGACGACGCCGTCGTTTTGGATCTGGTCCCAGCTCCAGAAGATCTGTGGATCATTCTATGTGACCACGTCAAGGTGCTGTGTCACCTATTTGGGCCAACTTGGCCATGTATCGTGTCGGGCCTTAAGCCCAAGTTGTGGGCGCCCAACCCCTGGCCATTCCCAACCCTAGGTCGAGTCTTAGACTATAAATATAGCCACCGCCGCTGTTAGACAATTGGGTTTTGTTTAGAGTTTAGTTTTCAATCGAGAAACTGAATCGTTTATTGTAACTGTGGTGACAAATCCTTTTACAGTGATCCAGGGCCCCTGTTCTTGATCTCCTCCATTGTGTCGATTAGTCCTTTGGAACCGAGTTCTTGAAACTCTATTGATAATCGCATCATTCATATTTGTAATTTCAGATTGCGTGTTTTTACCTTCTTGCTTGTGCGCTTCGATTCGCTTGTAGGAAAAGCCTTCTTGGTGAGGTCAATCAAGTTGTGCTTGGTTGATAACCAACGGAGCAGTGGTGTAATGGTTGCAGGGTTCGAATCATGTCTGATTTGAAGCCGGATCGCCAACGTCGAGTTCTCCACAAGTCGAACTTACCGGTTACCTCTCGGAAGATCGGGCCAGTATTCATCACCTTGAATTCCTGCTAGGTGATAGCAGGAGCATTGTTGGGGCGTCCATACTGGAAAGAATTCCACCAATCCTGAGTTGCTCCCTGGAGTTGACCGGAAGCATACAACACCTTCTCAAGATCATTGCATTGTGCTATGTTAAGTTGCTTCTCCATAGCACACAACCAATCATCTGCCTCCATAGGGTCTGAGGCATGGGTGAACACCGGTGGGCGACCCTTCATAAACTCTCCACGCTTATCTCTGACCTGAACAGGCAGTGGTCCTCTTGCAGGTTCGTTATCCAAGCGCTGCATCATAGCATGCATCAACTGCGCTTGCATTCCCATCAATTGTTCGATAGTCACTGGTGGCGGTGGTGGTGGATTTATGAGAGCATCACGTCCATGACCACGGCCTCGGCCTCTTCCTCCTCTTGCGGCCATCTGTTTTCCAACAAATGCGCAAAATTTTAGAGATTTCCAAATTATAGAGAGCTTATAAAAGATAAGGAACAATGCCGAAAATTTTCTGGACAAGATTCAAATACAACAGTTCAGTAAATCTGTCATATCTCGAGTTTCAGAGATCCAACAGAGGTGTACCAAGAATGGTTGGAAAGCTTAGGAGATCAGCTACAACTTTTATTTAGAACACTTTTACAGATTCTGAAATACACATGGTCAAAAACATAGCTAAACCGAATCTGTTCTGGGTTCCAGTCTGCACAGGAACATCAACTTGTGACAGCTAGATCTCACAAACCTGAACATATATTGACGTGATTAAAGAGACATTGGAAAGGTACAGAAGTCTAGATATCTCCACCAAAATTTCAGAAATTTTGATAGCCCAGATCTTGAGATACAAGATAAAGAACACAGGCTGCTCCAGAAAACAGCACAACAGAGATAAGATAAAGCAAACCCATCTATATTAAGAACGTCATCTAAACTTAAGGTTCAACCTAAGGAAGTTGTGGACATACCCACAAACTTTCAGCAATCAAACAAACTCCAAATCATCCAAGTTCACAATTAAAACATCTAATCATTAAAGTTCATAAGACCAAACAAGACTAGACATGACTCACGAACTAACAACGTTATAATCTTTAAACAAGGAATCTAACACCTATGGGGTGGTGTCAATCATGGTGAACGACCGGCGCTTCTTCTTGTAGATCGATGGCAGACCAAGTTGAGCACGTAGTTCATCAACTTGCTTCTGGAGGCGCCTCTCGGCCCTCTGTGATGCACGCAGCTCTCCCTTGACCTCTTTGTCTACCCCCTGCATGGCATGGACATGTTGCACTATTGCTTCCAGAGTTGGGTCACTTTCTGGTGGTGCTAGGACCTGCCAGTTACCCTCATGATCATTGCGAGGGAGGAACCTAAAACAATCCTCCTTCGTGGCCTCAAAACGACGACCATGGTAGTAGATGTAGGCGTCCTGTGCTGTATCTTCCATGCCATCCAATGCATGGGCCCTTCTGGCAGTGGCACGGTGGACAGTCTCCACCTCATGTCCATTCTTTATGTCATTCCAAGCAGTGACAACCAGCTCTACCTTCCAAAAGGTGGCCTCCAAAGGATGCTGGTACTCTACACAATGATAGCTGATGGAGGCATGCAGATCAGGGTAGTAGTCATCTAGCACATGAGTAAGGAGGGTGTGGTAGTAGGCCACCTCTGGGGCTGGCTTAAAGTAGTACTTGCACTTCCAGCCTATCTCCTCATCCACCACAGGGATAGCTAGGGATGGCACAGGCGTAGGTGAAGTAGCTGATGACTCCGCTGGGGTAGCTACAGTAGGATAGACAGGTGCAACAGCTGGAGTAGGAGCAGGTGCAGGTGTCGGGGTAGCCATCCACTCCTCATCATCCTCGATCAAAGGTTCCACCTCATCATCGGAGATGATCACAATCTCCTTCTCCGCCTGTGGAGCATGGGGGATGAAAAAGGCATGGTAACCTGCAGTGCTGAGGCTGTAAGTGCAATCAAGCCCTATTTGTGGGTTTTGATGATAATGACCACACGATTAGAGGACTAATGAGTTTATTGAGATGACAAGCAGGCAAAATAAGAATGAGGATAATGCATGAGATGGTGGAGCCCGAGTTACAAAATGACGCGGTAATGGACTCAAAAGCGTTTAAATTATTTGATATTTGATCTTGAGTTTAGGCTATGCCGCACTATAAAGGGGGATGCTAATCTAGTTGGTTTGAGGAAGATAGAGTGCTCAAGTATTAAAACTAAATCATAAGAGAGACACTCTAGCACTTCACGAGCACATAGAATAATTTTCGTGACTTTTGGCGTCGGAGGTCCCGACGTACGTCGGGAGTCCCGACGGTCAGAAGTCCCGACGTACGTCAGCAGTCCCGACGTACGTCAGAAGTCCCGACGTATGTCAGCAGTCCCGACGTACGTCAGCAGTCCCGACGTACGTCAGAAGTCCCGACGTATGTCAGCAGTCCCGACGTACGTCAGCAGTCCCGACTATCAGCAGTCCCGACATATGTCGGGAGTCCCGACGTTGGCCTTCGCGCAGTGACTTTGACCTTGTATGAACAGTGTTTTCTATACAGGTCAGAAGTCCCGAGATCTATGTCAGCAGTCCCGACGTAGATCTGAACGGTTAGATTTCTACTTCAAGTATAAATAGCCATCTCTTCACTTCTAACCGTTACGAACTCATTTCACTCGACCAAACCTTCAGTGAAAGTGCTCTCTAGCTCTCAAGCTCCCCCTTTCTTCTCCTCTTTGCTCCTAGATTCAAATCTTCCAAGAGATTGAGTTGAGAGAAGGGATTTGGTGAGAGAAACATTGATTCAAAGCTTGAGCACTTGATTTCTTTGTCAAGCCGGTTGGATTTGTGTTTGTTACTCTTGGGTTCTTGAAACCCTAGCCGGCTAGGCGTCGCCCAAGAGCTCCTGATCTGTGGGAGAACCTTGGAAAGTTTGTATTACCCTTGATTTTCTAGTGAAGAACTCAAGTTTACCTTTGTGGTTGCTTGAGAGAGGCAAGGAGGTGAAAGAGACTCCGACCTTAGTGGTCACCTCAACAACGAGGACGTAGACAAGCCTTAGTGGTGAGTTGAACCTCGGGATAAATCCTTGTGTCCCGCGTGCTTATTGTTGTTGTGATTACTTGAGATTATTTGGTCTTTGTTGTCTCTCTCTCTCAAGCTATTTCTTAGGTTTTGGTCCTGATCTACAAATTGGTGGTGCTCCAAGGGCAAGGAAACACTTGGACAACTTCATCTTACCTCTAGGAAGTGGGGTTGTAAGTTATTGGCTTCACAAAGTTCATTTGAGCACTTGTAGTTCATTCCACGTAGGCGTCGGAACAGCTGACAGCTGAGGTCGGGACTTCTGACGATGTCGGGAGTCCTGACATAAACTGTCGGGACTTCCGACAGTTGCTGACAAGTGACTTTGAGTTTTGTGTAGAAATTTTTAGATACGCCTATTCACCCCCCCTCTAGGCTTACCAGGGATCCTTATAGAGGCGGGCGGTCTTCGAGTTATGAGACATCTATATATTTAAAGTGAGATAGAATTAGAATCAACAATTTTATATAATAGATTAAGGTATGAAAAGCATAAATGTTTTAATAAAATAACAAGAATGAGACAGTAAGCATGAAACCAGAGGAGCAAAGATGCTAAAACGACCATTTCTAACTAGGCTTGCGTCCTATAGTCAACACGGCTTTGATACCAATTTGTCACACCCAATTTTAAGGATAAAATTGAATGCATAAAGCTCATGTGTGCCCAGGGATCAGTCACACACATAAGTCGTCAAATTATATAATATATCATTATGGTGTATCTTACATCACGATTAATAACATCACATAGTCTTACACAACACAGCGGAAGATAAAAAGATAACTCTCTCGTGGAACTCCATCACAGGGATGGTCAACTGGTTGACCACAAGCCTAAAAGTCCTCAGGAAACTCCTCATACACGTTGTCATCTGTTACCCATCCGGGATTTTTATCCAAATATGGAAAGTAAATAAGTGTAAGTACCTCCCGTACTTAACAAGATAACATGGGGTTATGTAGCTCAAAAAGGGTGACACTGGTTTACTACAGTTAGCACTTTTAGTTAGTCAAAATTTTATTATCAAGTTTTATCAAGTTATGCTTAAGCTCCCATTTAAACCCACATAATCAGATATCAGAATTTTTTGGATCATATTATTATCATATACCATCATAAATGAACAACAATAAGTAACCAATTATTCTGTGAGCTTTCCGGGCTGCTCGTGACCATGAGCACGGCTGTTATAACAGTTTGTAACCCTCTACAGAGGCGGTGCACATTCACCGCGAGTTGTGATTCCCATATGCCTGGGTTAATTACTCCCATATCACTACCAAGGTGAGCGGGTAGGGTACACTATGAAGTCATTTCATAGGTTTCTCTAATAAGTTAGGGACGCTAGGTTTCCTCGGCAAGCAGATATAGGAACCCCCTTTCCTATGGAACATATCCATCGTGACTATACACATAGGAACAGAGGCAGCCCTATACCCAACGTGGCAAGCCCCTTTTGCACCATAAAGGTAACCTCTAACAAGCTATAAAAGGTCCTATTACTGAGCTAAAATTAGAGCCATATGACTCTCATGGTTGCACTGTCAGTCCCAGTTTTTGCTTACAGATAAGTCCTTATGGAGGCCAAGAGCAACATGATCGAAAGTCATTTGCTCCTTCGCCCTATGGATCAGTTGTTATAAAGCATGTATTACCTTTAGTTCCATAGAACTATTATCCATTGTATAGACCACGTTCAGTTAGAGCGCTAGCAATCTACCCATATGCAATTAACCCATAGGAGTCAAGGAAGCATGTCATCCAATAACTAGGATGTCCTTATGGTTATCAAATTTAGACACATGCACATGAGTGAATGATTAAAGTGAATAGGATATCAAGGTAGGCCCATGCTATACTTGCCTTGGTTAGCAAACTCCTACTGGTCCTGCTGGTCGTCGAAGAACTCTTGGTCTCCAACGTTCTCCTCACCGTCGGAATGCGACCAACACGACAACATACAACATTCCAAAGGCATTCATGCAAAGCAAACAATCCTACAGTTAGAACAGTACACCAGTAGTATAGAAAACAAGATAAAATGTTTATGAAAAGATTCTATGTCTCGCTACAATCACGTCAACGCGAAGTTCATGAAAAACGGAGCTAAAACGTGAAAGTTATGATTTAAATAGGATTTCCTATAGCAATTTATTTAACTAAATCTAATCTCAAAATTTAAATGTTGCAAACAGGGTTAATAGTGGTATTAACAAGTAGAGAACTTAATTGCGAACCTAACGTGATTTGAACTGGTCAAATTGGAGCTATAATGACGATTTTATAAGCAACACAGTGCAATGGCATTTCTGTAAATACTGAAAACATATTTTGGACTAAAATAGCATACTTTACGTTTTCAAAAGGAGAAAGCGTACTCTAGAAGTGTGCTTTGGACTGCAGGTTAGGACTTAGAAAAGCTCAGGGTCTCTTTAGCAAAACCGACACACGAAGAGGTATGGGATGATCTAAGCTGTTGGATCAAGAACGGACGACTCAGAATAGATGGGAGGGAGAGAGAGGGAGAGAGGGCAGTGGTGGCTGAAATAGTGTGGCCGCGGTGGTGCAGCCATTACCGGCGGCGAGGAGGTCACCGGCGCATGCGGAACTCGGCCTACGGGCCACGGTTCGAAGAACCGAGGACACCGGGAGATGGCGGGGGTGAAGCGGACCTTGGCCAGGCCGATACGATGGCCGGAGGACGCGGCCGAGGTGGCGGTTGCCATGGCCAGTGGCCGGGAGCTATTGGGCGCATGTGAACGGGTCTATGGGCCACAAAACACGCAAGTAACAGCATGGGGAGAAAGAGGGGAGCACGGCGAAGCTCACCATGGTGAAATTCGGAGACTGAGGCGGCTCGGGGACGGCGGGCCACGCGGAGGGCGGACGGCGGATCACGGCGCTGCTGCGGTGGTTGCTTCTTTCTCGTGCACGGGCAAACACAAAAAAGAAACGAGGAAACAGCAGGGGGAGCGGGGAAGGCTCGGCTCGCATTTGTAGAGGTCAGGCGCGGGGAGGGGTGCTCCCACGACGCGGACGTGGGCGCGGAGCGGCGGCGGTTGCGGCTTGACCAGTTAGACCAGGTGCGGGGTGAGCGGGAGGAGGCGGAAGGCACCGATAGGCGGGCCCGGGCTGGCAGCAGCTGAGGCATGGGGAAAAACACGGCGGCAGTTGCTAGCGCACGGTACTGGGCCGCGCGAAGCCTGGCTGGCTCGCCCGAGCGGGCCGACCCAGGAAGGAAGGGAGAGGGGAAAGGAGGGTGCGCGCGGCTGGGCTGGAGGGCTGGGCCAGTAGGCCGAATTGAGAGAGGGGAGGCAGTGAGAAGGATTTTTACCTTTTCTTTTTTAAATAGATTTCCAAAAGCACTTTCAAATAGATTTTGAATTCATTTGAACTTTGAATCAAGACCAATCATCACAAAAATAAATTACAGCGGCATGTATGCATAAAAAGGTTACTAACCTTATATTTGATTTTAATTTCCCAAAAATTATTAATTTCCTATATTTGAATGCACACATAATAACATAATTAAATCATATTTTCTTTTTTTCAGAAGACTGAAATTTTTGGGTGTTATAGTTTGAAGTACACATTTTGTAGAAGATAGTACAACTTTTGTTTTAACAAGATAATAACGCTAGGTAACATTTCTAATAGCTTGGAAATTGAATTTAAAGCAAATCCAACTCAAGATAGTCAATTTCTTAAGTTTGAAAACAATTGACAAAGCGATGTTTGGTAATTTATTCCGTAAAATTTGAGTTTAGGAGTGGTGTCATTCTTTAGCTCTTATTGATAGCCTAAGGTGCCCTCTTTAGAGTAGTGAAGGTAGTTTGGGGATTGGATCAACTGTGTAGTTGTTTTCAACGCTTTAAAATCCATTCACATTGTGTTCTCGGGCTGTTTTTCCTGGCTGGACGTGATCACCATGCCGAGTGGCCTCGACATCATGGCGCTCCGTGCGTGCAAGCACGCGTGTGGTCACGTGTTGACCGCTCGGAGCTGCCCGCGCTCTGGCCGCATCACTAGCCACCTCGGGCTGCCGCCGCACGGAGCCATGGCTGCCTGACTTGCCACGTCGCGCTACCCTGCCTGCCACCATTGCCGCGTGTTGCTTCTGCCCTACGTGCCAAGCCACAACAATGCCGCTACTGCTGCCACCGCCGTCGCAGCGCTGCCCTGCACTGCGCCACTAGCCCACCTGGACACTGCACGCACGAGGCCGAACCGCCATCGCCATGCCATTTATGGTACTATGGCACGCAGGCCACGCCGACCTCGAGCATGTGTCATCAGCTAGTGCTGGTCGTGGTCACTCCGGTCACATCAACCGTGTCCCACTAAGCAAGCACAGGACGAGCCTTGACTACGTCCCCACCATCTCCTGCCCCTCCCTAGTTCTCTTCTTTGCTGCCACCGCCGAGCTACGCCAGCCTGCCAACATGTGAGAAGCCATCCCCCATCAATTCCACGTGCCTGCGCCTACGCTCTCACGTCCTCTCGCTGCCTGCCCCATCCAGACTTGAACCATGCAAGTTCAAGCTCCAATTTGGAGCTTCGCCCAGCCACCGCACTGTTAAGACCCATCACTGCCCTCACCGTGGCCAGCCTCCCTCCTCAACATCTCAAGCCGAATTAGCTGCACCACTAGCCCTTCCTAGAACCCCTCCTCATCGTGCGCACCTAAGCCACACCTCTACCATTGCCTCCTCGCCACTGGCACGGCCGTGTCGCTATGGTTCGCCATCGAGCTCACCGAGTGCACGCGGTCAAACTCGCTCGAAGCATCTCCGGCCGAACCATCACCTCCGCTAGGTCAGTGGTGAGTCCCTATTTGTCACTCGCTATCCCTACTGCCTTGTTAATAATGTGGCCCACCGGAACACCGTCGCCATTGCCGTAGGGTGCCTGCGTCGTGGAGTGGCCCTTCTACTGCATCTCAGTTCGTGCAGCCACCACCCATCACTTCACGTCAAACCCTAGGTGATCATCGGCCTCGTAGATAGGTCAGCATGGGTCCCGTGTGGCCGGTACAAGCACTAGTGCCACCGCTCACCGCACCAGCGTGTGCGGGGATGGTCGAGGACCATATCATTGTAAAGGAGGGAGATTGCGAGGGTGTTCTTGCAAAGTTGCTATCTATAGGAATAGTGTGAACAACGCTATGTGAATACTAGGTAGTGCAGGGGCATCTCTGCAAAAGCGCCAGCGCGCGGGCTGTCTCATGCCGCGGGCTGGCCTATGTGCATGGGCCACGCCTACGGGCCACGTGTGCACGCACTGCGCGCAAGTGGGCCAAGTCCGCGTGGTTGTGGGCTGCGCTGGTGAATTCATTTTTTCTTTCTTAAGGAATTAGAAATAGCTTTATGTTTTAATTTCTGAGCTGAACTTTGAAAATTAATATCAATTCGCATAAGTGTCCAAAAATTGTGAAATAAATTTTGTTGAGTTCCTAAAAATGTTGTCTATCTTATGGTATGACTAGATTATGCAGGTCTGAGTTGATGCTAAGGCTTAAATCATTTGAGAGCGCTTAATATTATTAGTTTAAATATTGTAGGAATTTTTATGGTAAATTGGTGATAGCTTTAGTGCTAAAATGTTTATGGTAGCTTCATTGTATTATTATGTGCTCACTATAAGTTTTGTAGCTTTAGAATAGACTAATCATTAAGGTAGTTAAATGCTCCTTGTTTCAAATATATATTAAATCAGTAGTAGAAATAAAGATATATCCTTCATTTGTAAAGCTTGGTATTTGTTAGTTGAACCGAACACTTTGCTTGCTAAAGATGGTAGTTAGCTTAGAGCCTTAATCATTAGAGGTAGCTTAGTAGCTTAGTGTGTGTATTCTTATTTTAAGAGTTGTTGTTACATAAATACTAAGTGTTGCATCATCATCACATGCATGTAGAGAACGAATTGGTGGGGATCGTGACCATCGACGATCATGAGTTTGAAGAAATCATCGAGGAGTACGAGGAGGAGATCCTCGTGCAGGAGGAGGTCCTGGAGCCGCCGCTGACTAACTCAGCTGACACCACGCCTACCCAAGGCTATCCCCGGTGCATAACCCTTATTTTGAATAATCACTATATATATATATATATTGTAACACCCTAGATTTTGCATTGTTTCAAAATAGATAAAATTGATTTAAATATGAATTTGTTTATGCATTCAATTTAGGGAATAATAAAAATTGGTGAAAATAAAATAAATCATAAGGGTTAGTTACATGTTGATGCACTCATGCCGATGCATTTTATTTATTGTGGTGACTGGTTTTGACAAAATCTAAAAATGATTTCAAAATTTGGTTTGAAAATGAATTGGAAAACTTGATTTGGAAAAAGAAAAGAAATTCTTTTCTCTCCCTACCTCTTTTCTCCATTTTGGCCCGCTGGCCGATTTCCCCCTCTCCCTTGTTCTCGGCCCGCCAACCGCTCAGCCCAGCCCCGCGCTCTGGCCCAGCTCGGCCAAGCAACCGCCGGCCCAGCATCGCACACCTGCTTCCCGCGCCCAACCGCTGACAGCCCGACCCCGCGTGTCAGGCCGTCCTCTTCACCGCGCGGCTCGGCAACCGCCCGCGCCTGGCGCTGCAGCAACCGCCACCACGACGCGCGTCGTGGGAGCGCCCTCCTCGCGCCTGGCTTCTTTAAATCGAAGCCCGCACCGAGCCGCCCCCTGCTGCCCCTCTCCACTCCATTTTCGCCCGTGCCTCGGAGTCCGTTGCTGCCGCACGGAGGAGCTTCGCCGACGCCGTCCGCCGTCTTCTCTCTCTCGCTCGGACCGACGTCGCCGGGCATCGCCGTCCCCTTTCTTCCCCGCGGTGAGCACCCCCCGGCCTCCCTCTAGCTCCTCGAGTTGTTTAATTCTCGTTTTGTTGGTTTCTTGGGCCTTAGCCGCGAGCTCCGCGGGCCATGGTCGCTGGCCATGGCGGCCACCGCGCTAGCCCTCGTTTCCGGCCGCCGCTACGGCATGGCCATGACCCCCCTTACCCCTCGATCTCACGGGTGTCCTCGGTGGTCATTTTGGTGGACCATAGGCCCTAACCGCGCGCTCCGGCGAGGCCACTATCGCCGGCCATGGCGCCTGGCCGCCGGCGACCCTGTTCCGGCCGGCCAACCCCCCACGTCTAATCCGAACCGTCCATCGCGAGATCTACGGCCTGAAATAGAAGATACCCCTTCGGGGGTAAATTTGCTAAAGAGCCCCTAGACTTTTCTAAGTCCTAACCCGCCGTCCTTAGCGTATTTTCCCGAATACGCAATCCCGTTTGGAAAGCGTAAACTTCACTGTTTAAGTCAAAAGTACGCTTTCAGTATTTACAGAAATGCCATTCGAACTGTTTCGCTTATAGAATTGTCGTTTTAACTCCGAATTGATCCATTCAAATCGCGTTATCTTCGTAATTTCATAAGCTACATGCTGGAGCTACTGTTAGTCAAGTTTGGAACTTTTAAATTTCATGATTAGAATTAATTAAACATAGGGCGATAGGAAAACCCGTTTTACTCATAACTTTCGCATTTTAGCTCTGTTCTTCGTGAACTTCGCGTTGACGCGATCGTAGCGAAACGTAGATTAGTTTTACAAACATTTTATCTTGATTTCAATATTGTTGGTGTAATGTTCTAATGATAGGAATGTTTGCTTTGCATGAATGCTTTTGGAATGTTGTATGTTGCCGTGTTGGTCGCGTTCAGACGGTGAGGAAAACGTTGGAGACCAAGAACTCTTCAATGACCAGCAGGACCAACACGAGTTTGTGAACCAAGGCAAGTATAGCATGGGCCTACCTTGATTTCTATTCATTATATAATCTACTCATTATGCATGTGTCTAATAATGCTCGACTATAAGGACATCCTAGCCATTGATGACTTATACCTTGATGCCTATGGGTTTTATTGCATATGGGTAGAATGCTAGAGCTCTATTCAAACATGATCAATACTATGATTAATGGAACAAACGGATAAACATGACGATAATAATTGAAATATAGAGTGATGGTGCAAATGATGTCGATCATGTTGCCCTAAACTCTCCGTAAGGACTTATCTGTAGGGCAAAAGCTGGGACATACAGTGCAACCGTGAGAGTTATATGGCTCTGACTTTAGCTCAGTAATAGGATCTTTTCTAGCTTGTTAGAGGTTACCCGAAAGGGCGCAAGAGGGGCTTGCCACTTTGGGTATAGAACTGCCTCTGTTCTTGTGTGTATAGCCTGCGGGAATTGTGCCACAGAAAGGGGGGTTCTCTATATCTGCCTGCCGAGGAAACCTCGCGGCCCTAACTTGTTAGACAAGACCTATGAAAGGCTTCATAGTGTACCCTGCTCGCTCACCTTGGAAGTGTTATGGGAGTAATTAACCCGGGCATATGGGCAACACGACTCACGGGTAAAGATGCACAACCTCTGCAGAGTGTTAAAACTGTTATAACAGCCGTGCTCACGGTCACGAGCGGCCTGGAAAACTCACAGAATAACTGGTTACTTATGATGTTGTTGTTCATGGTGAACTATGATGGTATTATGATAATGATGACGATGATGATGATATAATGTTGATCAATAACTCTATTAATTCTAGTATGTGATCATGTGGGTTAATTTGGGAGCCTAAGCATAAGTTGATGTTAACCAATGATAAAATGCTGACTTACTAAAATGCTAAATGCAGTAAACCATGTCTGCCTTTTGAGCCTCATGAATCCTCATGTTATGCTTGTGGAGTACGAAATGTACTCACGCTTGTTTATTTTCTATTTTTGGATAAAAATCCCGGATGGGTACCAGATTTCTAAAAATTGGAGCAGACAGGCTTGTGATCAACCAGTCAGTTGTCCCTGTGGAGTGGAGTCTTCACCTGAAGACCGGAGTTGTCTTTCCGCTGTTTGCTATCTAAGGTTATATCTTTTATAATAAGTACGTTATATATTAAGCATTGTCATTTGATATTACCTTTATTTGTAGCTATATGTGAGATTTGACTTCCTGGGCTCACATATGGTGTGTATCTGGTTTTGTTCTTAAAACCGGGTGCTATATATATATATATATATATATATATATATATATATATATATATATATATATATATATATATATATGTGATGTGCATTTACGTTACATGCTTATTGTTGAAACTACATGCATAGATATACCTACCTATGAGTCCTACTAGCTTAGGTCGAGTAGCTGCTATGCTTAGGTTTTTTGGTAGCGTGAGTAACCTGCCGTTACTCACAGTAGGTAATTATTATTATTGTTCTCATAATAAAATGGGGAAAGGAAAAATGGAGATTGGGCAGGGATATGGTACGGGTATTGGTGGGTGTAATAGGTTGTGTACCACAGTCAATGGGGCATAGCTTGGTTACATTGTTTTCCCTGTCCGTGTTGGTTAAGAACCGTCCGTTGCTGTGAATGGTAGTCAGGTCACAGACTTATTATCTTGAGCACATACTTGCTTATGGGAGCGGGAAGGCTCATTGCTCTCTTATCGTGGGTTCTAGCTCTTTCTAGACCGACTGATTGAGGATGGGGATGGTGTAGGTCTAAGCACCACACTGAGTCTGAGACTTAGGTGTGGGGCTTGGAGTCCAAGTTTGGATGAGGACGTGGACCCCCTTGATAGGAGAGTGGTGGGTTGGTATTGCTTGTGCCTAGGGAACAAGCGGGGCATATGTTTCGGGGTACCCAGCTGGGATACATTGGTTAGCGAATCGCCACGTGATGCGGTACATCTTGGCTATGGTCTAGCACCATTGTAAGAACTGGAAGATGAAGGATGATGAATGGATCTGATTGCTCAACTCATGCTTGAAAGTAGAACAGGTCCTTACATAGAATGGTTAGCTAATGAACTAATCATGACTGCTAATAAAACACATACCTAAGGATTTACTACTAGTAATGCTTTTCGTAAAAAGAAAACCCTATAAACCATAAAACTTATCATATCATTTGGAGTCAGAAAATTATTCCCACTAGTCGGGTAAGTCTTGCGAGTCCATTGTGTACTTAGGGTTTATTTACCCCTATTGTAGGTGCAGCTTGAGGGGTGGCTATTGTGTGGAGGATTCTTCTAGTGGGCACAAATGGATCCTTGTATCCTATCATTAGATGTTTATTTCAATTCCACTATTTAAATTCCACACTCTAAACTTGGTATTGTAATAATGTACTTCTGAGAACTCTTGTTGTATGAAATGGACTAAGTATTGTAAGCTCGCTCTCATTATTAGATCCTGTATGAAAAACGTGGAGTGTTTGAGGTCTCCCTTGGGTTGTGCTTGATGGAATCGTCCGATGTAGCCAACTTTTGGAGTGCTTAGTGTATGGTGGAAGATGACCACCTCTGGAAGCGTGCTATTTTAGGTGGTTCTGCCACAGGTGGTTTTAGAGCCAATAATGAGTTACAAGTTTCATAACTATTTTCAAAACCTAAAATTTGACCAACAAAAGTTTTGTGAAAAGTAGGATGCGATAAAATTATGTAAATAAGTATAAGCCCTAGCAATATTGTCTATCTAGGATAGTGGCACTAGTTTTATCTAATCAATTTTCTATAGGTACACTAACTTATGCTGCGTAACAATCATTTAGCAAGCAGAAAGTGAGTGTGCGATGTGCTGAAAATTTTTGCGAATGTCGATATATTCTAGCTTGAGTGAACGTATAGGTCGATGCATGCATCATGATAGGGGAATCTTGTTAATTTAACCTCCCCCACACATATAATTTTGGTTAGTGAATTAATCTAGTAACTAAAAAGATTGCCTCATCTAAAAGCCTTATCATTTCTCTAATCTCTTATTCCTGATCTAGAGGTGTTGTCACTAATGGTGGGTTCCTATTTGTTTATAGATGAACCTAAGGTCCGGTCGTGGGAGCACCAGTGCTAGGGCAGGCCGTGGCCTTGGCGAAGGCCAAGATGAAAGTGGTCGTGGCAATGAGAACTACAACGAGGAGAGCCACGAGGCCCCACTCCTTGCTCCTCCTCTGCAACCACCACCTCCAATGACTCATGCCGAGATGATGACGAAGATGCTGGCTGCTCGGCGTGAGTCAGCCCATGCCTTGGAGATGCTAGCCCAAGCAATTGGTGGATTCACCCGTGGGGGCCACGGAGTCAATGCCGAGAATGGGGGTGGTGCCCGCGATCCAGAGGGCCCCTGTTCTTACTAGGATTTCTTGAAGACGCACCCACCCATGTTCACGCCGACTGCTGAGCCTCTAGATGTGGAGCATTGGCTTCGTATTCTAGAGCAGAAGTTTCAACTACTCACTGTAACTAAAGAACAGAAGGTGCGCTTTGTAGTGCAGCAGATGTTGGGTTCTGCCAGTGTATGGTGGGACATGTTTAATGCCATGCAGCTAGTGGACCACCACGTGACTTGGTAGGAGTTTACCGCTACTTTCAGAGAGCACTGCATTCCTACTAGTGTGATGAATAGGAAGTTGACGGAGTTCCTAGACCTAAAGCAAGGTAGCATGTCTGTCTTGGAGTATGTGAACAAGTTCAACCATCTGGCATAGTATGCTGGGATCCATGTTGATACTGTTGAGAAGAAGAGGGACCATTTCTATTGTGACCTCTCTTGCAGTCTACAGAAGGAGCTATACACAGGGAACTACCAGACTTTTGGTGCTATGATGAATACTGCTATTGCCATGGAAGGACTTCAGCGTGACTCAGACTAAGTGGAAGCGTAAGCGGGTGATCACTGGATCTTCTAGTCACCCACAGGCTGAGAAGATATAGGTTGTCAAGAGGATGTCCTATCACCCTCCGGGTGGATAGTCATCTCATCAATCTCAGCA
The DNA here is from genome assembly GCA_038087645.1 of Saccharum hybrid cultivar R570. Classification (NCBI taxonomy): domain Eukaryota; kingdom Viridiplantae; phylum Streptophyta; class Magnoliopsida; order Poales; family Poaceae; genus Saccharum; species Saccharum hybrid cultivar. The sequence continues at coordinate 14,192,218 of JAQSUU010000707.1, forward strand.
GGCTTACCAGGCACCTCGCATCCAGTATCATGCACCTACTTAGCAGGTGCAACAACAGCCTCAGGGACAACAGATTCTACCTCGTCAGGGATAGGGGAACATGTCTGGTGCTTGTTTCAAGTGTGGCAAGTAGGGCCACTATGCTTGGGAGTGTCCACAGAACCAGCTTACGCAGTCTTCCCAGCCTTCAGCCAACTCCCGTCTGGTCAAGAGGACGATTATCAAGAAGAAGGTCCCGTATGCCGCTCTAGACAAGTCAACTTCAATGAGACAGAGGAGATTTTGCAGAATGAACCTATGATGGCTGGTATGTTTACCATTGATTCCTACCCAACCTATGTGTTGTTTGATTCTGGTGCATCACATTCATTCATGAGCATGGGGTTTACACAGAGGCACAATATATCTCTTATGGCTATTCCTATTGCCTATAGAATCAGTACTTTGGGTGCACAGTTGTGCATTAATACTCAAACAAATACAATCACATTAGTGCTAGCCACTCACACTTATCACCTCTAGTTCATGGTGATGCCTGGGCAAGGCATAGATGCAATTCTGGGCATGAACTGGTTGTGAGTTTATGGGATAGTCTTGTACCTTAAGCAAAGAGTTGTTGAGTTATGGCTTCCTTCTTCTGAGGATAGGATGTCTCTTCTTATGCCCTTAGATCCCGCCTTACCAGTTGTTGCTCATGCTGAAGCTTCTCCTGCTCTTGCCTCTATTCCTATGGTCTGTGAGTTTCTAGATGTCTTCTCGGAAGATCTACCCAGGTTACCACTAGATAGGGAGGTGGAGTTTACCATTGAGTTAGAACCTAGCACTGCTCCTATTTCACGGCATCCTTATTGCATGGCTCCTAAAGAACTAGCAGAAATGAAGAAGCAGTTAGAGGAATTGTTGGAGAAGGGATTGATCCAGCCTAGTTCTTCACCATAGGGTTGCCCAACTATTTTTTTGAAGAAGAAGGACGGTACTCTACGGATGTGTGTGGATTACTACTTTATCAATGCAGTAACCATTAAGAACAAGTATCCTTTACCTCGTATTGATACTTTGTTCGATCAGTTGGCTGGTGCAAAAGTGTTTTCTAAGATTGATCTTCATTTGGGTTATCATCAAATTAATATTAGACCACAAGATGTACCAAAGATAGCTTTCTCTACTAGGTATGGGCTATATAAATACCTAGTCATGTCTTTTGGTCTAACCAATGCTCCTGCATTCTTCATGTATCTCATCAATTCAGTCTTCATGCCAAAGTTGGACAAGTTTATAGTGGTGTTCATTGATGACATTTTGATATACTCCAAGAACAAAGAAGAGCATGCACAACATCTTTGGATAGTACTAACTTGATTAAGGGAACACAAGTTGTATGCCAAATTTAGCAAGTGTTAGTTTTGGTTAGATCAAGTGCAGTTTTTGGGACATGTTCTGACACCTGAGGGTATCTCTGTGGACCCAAGCAAGGTGCAAGATGTGTTAAATTGGAAATCTCCCAAGTCAGTGCATTAGATTCGTCAGTTCCTTGGTCTTGCTGGTTATTATCGGCACTTCATCCCTGACTTATCCAAAATAGCCCAACCAATGACCAAGTTGCTCCAGAAAGATGTCAAGTTTGTATGGAGTCCGGCTTGTGAAGAAGCTTTCCAAGCTCTGAAGCATTTTCTTACCACTACTCCTATTCTCGCCCAACCAGATATTGACAGGTAATTTGATGTATATTGTGATGCCTCAAGGACTGGATTGGGATGCGCGCTTATGCAGGATGGACGTGTGATAGCTTATGCTTCACGCCAGCTAAAAAAGCACGAGGTGAATTATCCCACCCATGATTTAGAGCTGGCTGTTGTGGTGCATGCTCTAAAAATTTGGAGGCATTATTTGTTGGGAAATAAAGTGCATATTTATACGGATCACAAGAGCCTCAAATATATTTTCACTCAGTTCGAGCTGAACATGAGGCAACGGAGATGGTTGGAGCTAATCAAGGATTATAATTTGGAGGTTCATTACCATCCTAGAAAAGCTAACGTGGTAGCTGATGCTTTGAGGCAGAAGTTGCATCAAGTTGAAGAAGAATCTTTGTCTCTCAACCATGCTGAGGTGCTAGCTCACATTGCTCTAGTCTCAGATTTACTTAAGCAACTTATCAGCGAGCAAAGGCAGGATACTTCAGTAATTCATCATATTAAGAAGTTAATTGCCGAAGAATGTGGTCCACATTTTAGTATTGATGATCAAGGTGTAGTGAGGTTCAAGAACAGATTGGTTGTTCTGTCAAGTGAGGAGCTTAGAATAAAGACTTTGGATGAAGCTCATCATTCCAAGTTGTCCATCCATCCAGGAAGTAACAAGATGTACCATGATTTGCGCCACTTGTATTGGTGGTCAAATATGAAGCATGATATCACTAAGTACATCTCCTATCCCTATTTGGAAATGGGAGGAGATTTCCATGGATTTCATTGTGGGTTTACCCCGCATGTCCAAGGGCTATGACTCTATTGGGGTCATTATGGATCGTCTCACTAAGTCCGCTCATTTTCTTCCGGTGGATACCAAATATTCAACCAAGAAGTATGCCAAGTTGTATTTTGACCGGATTGTGACCCTATATGGAGTTCCTCTCACTATCATCTCTGATAGAGGGTTAGTCTTTGTCTCTCATTTCTGGGAGCAACTCTAGAGAAGCCTTGGTACCCGTCTTCTTCGAAGTTCAGCTTATCATCCGTAGATGGATGGGCAAACAAAAAGGGTAAATCAAGTACTTGAAGATATGTTGTGGGCTTGTGTCATCTCTTTTCCTGAGAAGTGGGACAAATGCTTGAACTTAGCTGAGTTTTCTTACAACAATAGTTATCAAGAAAGCATTTGTATGGCACCCTTTGAAGCTCTGTATGGAAAGAAGTGTAGGACACCACTTAATTGGGTTGAAGTAGGTGACCGTGGATATTTTGGGCCTGATTTTATCAAAGAAGCTCGAGAGCAAGTAAGTATTATTCAGAGCCATTTGAAGGCAGCTCAAAGTCATTAGAAAACTTATGTGGACAAGAGAAGATGGCCCTTGTAATTTGAAGTTGGTGACCATGTGTATTTGAAGGTATCTTCCATGAGAGGTGTGCATCGATTTGGAGTCCATGGGAAGTTAGCTCCTCATTATGTTGGGCCTTATAAGGTTTTGGAGCGATGTGGTCCTATTGCTTATTGTCTCCAGCTTCTAGATATTTTGTCAACAGTACATAATGTCTTCCATGTTTGCCAGTTGAAAAAGTGTTTGCGAGTCTGCGATGAAGCAGTGGAAATTGAAGGCATTCCCCTTCAACCGGATCTCTCTTATATTGAGCATCCTATCAAGATCTTAGATGAAAAAGAAAGAGTGACTAGAAACAATGTGGTGAAGTTTTATAAAGTTCAGTGGCAAAATCACTCAGAGGATGAAGCAACGTGGGAGCAAGAAAGCTATATCTTAAAGCATTATCCCCATCTTCTTTCTAGTTCACCAAGGTAATTGTTTAAATGAAAATTTATTTCGTATCTCTTTTTCCCACACTAGGCATATGAAATCTCGATACGAGATTTTGTTTAAGGGAGGGGGGGAGAACTGTAATACCCTCGGTGTTACATAGGGAATCACTTGCTAAAACATGTCATCAGCATCATACTTAAGTGATACTGCATGTGGTGTGATGGATAGATAAAGCATTGTAACTTAAACGAGTCATAAAAAAATAAAACGAAAAGTTAATTCATGATTCAAAAAGTTAGCAAGTAGAGATGTTAACTAATTTTTATTGAACAAAAATGCTATAAACCATATATGTGACACCTTAATAAAGTTTGAAGTACACATTTTGTAGAAGATAGTGCAACTTTTGTTTTAACAAGATAATTACGCTAGCTAACAATTCTAGTAGCCTAGAAATCGAATTTGAAGCAAATCCAACTCAAGACTTTAGAGTAAAAGTTGAGTTTAGGAGTGGTGTCATTCTTTAGCTCTTGTTGATAGCCTAAGGTGCCCTCTTTAGAGTAGTAAAGGTGGTTTGGGGATTGGATCAACTGTGTGGTTGTTTCAAACGCTTTAAAATCCATGCACAACGTGTTCGTCTCGGGCTGTTTTTCTCGGTAGGACACGATTACCATGCCGAGTAGCCTCAACGTCGTGGCGCTCGGTGTGTGCAAGCGTGCGCGTGGTGACATGCTGGCTAGCCACAGCTGCCTGCGCTCTGTCCGCATCACTAGCCACCACGAGTTGCCGTCGTGCGGAGCTCTGGCTGCCAGACTCGCCACGTCACGCTGCCCTGCCTGCTGTCGTTGCCATGCATTTCTGCTGCCCTCCGTGCCGCGCCACGATAATGCCGCTACTGCTACCGTCGCATCGCTATGCTACGCTATGCTGCGCCACTGGCCTGCATAGATGCTGCATGCACAAGGCCGAACCGCCGTCGCCATGCCATTTATGGCACTGTGACGCGTGGGCCACGCCGACCTCGAGCGTGTGTTGTCGGCTAGTGCCGGCCATGGTCGCTCTGGTTGCGTCAACCACGTCCAGCCAAGCAAGCAAAGGTTGTGCCTTGACTATGTCCCCACCGTCTCCTACCCCTCCCCTGTCCTCTTCTTTGCTGCCGCCGCTGAGCTATGCCAGCCCGCCTACATGCGAGAAGCCATCCCCTATCAATTCCACGTGCCTACGCCTATGCTCTCACATCCTCTCTCTACTCGTCCCCACCTAGACTTGAACCATGCAAGGTGAAGCTCCAAGTTCGAGCTTCACCCCGCCACTACGCTATTAAGACCCATCACCACCCTCACCATGGCCAGCCCCCTCCTCAACATGTTGAGCCAAATTAGCTGCACCACTAGCACCGCCTAGAACCCCTCCTCGTCGTGTGCTCCTAAGACGCACCTCTACCGTTGCCACCTCACCGCTGGCATGGCCATGTCACTACGATTCATCGTCGAGCTCACCGCGTGCACGCGGTCAGGCTCGCTCGTGGCATCTTCCGCCAAACCAACACCTCCGCTATTTTAGTGGTGAGTCCCTATTGCTCACCCACTATCCCTACTGCCTTGTTAATTCTGTGGCTCACCAGAATGCTGTCGCCATTACCGTAGGGTGCCTGCCATCATGGAGAGGCCCTTCTACTGTGTCTCAGTTTGTGCAGCCGCCACCCATCGCTTTGCGTCAAACCCTAGGTGAACGTCGGCCTCGTAGATAGGTCAGCGTGGGTCCCATGTGGCGGGGCAAGCACCAATGCCACCGCTCGCCACAACGATACACGCGGAGATGGTCGAGGACCATATCGTTGTAAAGGAGGGAGATTGCGAGGGTGTTCTTGCAACGTTGTTGTCTAGAGGAATAGTGCGAACAATGCCGTGCAAATACTAGGTAGCGTAGGGGTGTCTCTGCAAAAGCGCCAAGGCATGGGCTGTCTCCTGCCGCGGGATGACCTATTTGCGTGGGTCGCGCCTACGGGCCATGCGTGTGCCTGCACGTGCTGCGCTCAAGTGGGCCAAGTCCACATGGTTGTGGGCCGCACTGGTGAATTTGTTTTTCCTTTTCTTAAGAATTAGAATAGCTTTATGTTTTAATTTCTGATTTGAACTTTGAAAATTAATATCAATTCGCATAGGTGTCCAAAAATTGTGAAATAAATTTTGTTGAGTTCTTAAAAATGTTGTCTATCTTGTGGTATGACTAGATTATGCAGGTCTGAGTTGATGATAAGGCTTATTAAATTATATGCGAGCACTTAATATTATTAGGTTAAATATTGTACGTCGGGAGGCACCGGAGCTGATCGGGAACATTCGTCCCCGCTGGTAGCACCATCGTGATGTTGGCGATCACCACGTTATGAAGCGCCAAGTCATGCTCACTGCTGGACTCCAACAGGGCAGTGGAGGTACGCGTCTAGGATGCCGCACTGTCGCACTCGTAGGCAGCCTCCATCAACTGCCTGGCCAGATCTTCGCTAGCCCACTACAACTCCGCCACATCGGCTTGCGCTATAGCCAGTTGCTCCCTAGCACCTAGGGAAGGAAAAAAAGGAAAGACTCAAAACCGTCCCCATCCAGATCGGGTAGATCCTAAAGAAGGTGGAATCCAACTTACTGGTGAGCTCCGCCTGGGTCACCGTAGCCACGGCCTTGGCCTCGGCGGCCTCTTCGTTCACAGCATCAAGCGTCACCCTCATGACCGAGAGATACTCTCTCAGCCACCTCTCCTCCTAAGTCACATCGTGAAGGGCTTCGCACATCACGTCAGGCTCCTGCACCATGACAAGAATGCCTCCTACATCGCCAGCAGGGGATCTCAGAGTAGGATGTGCCTTTGAGACCGCCTTGCAATGGACAACTCCCTCAGATATCTCATCTAGTCTACAAGAACAAGAAGGAGATCCACACTTACCCAAGTCTCACCAGCGCCTTGCAGAGAAGAATAGGATCCTAGGACATGCGCTTCCCAATGGGTCCCTCCTCTTCCATCTACACCCTCGCATGTTTGTTATCGGCCATGGATGATAACAAAAGCTCGAGGAAAACCATGGCGAACGACGGATGGTAAGAACGCAAAATCTATAACACAGACTTACTAACCCACCTTCGCTTCCTCTATTTTATAGGCAGGGGACACACATGGCCGATGGAATCCCAATAATCTCTCCGAGCAGTGCTATCATTAAGGCCACGCCATGACCCCATGATTTTCACAGGGACGCCTCCCGAGAGACATACGTGGGAAATGGGCCACCAAAACCAGCGCTCTAGCTTCACTGAGAAGAAACCCATCTCTTCAACCACGGAAACCGTGGGACCTTACACTCAGATTGGAACTTGACGCACCATCACCCGAGCCGGTGTAGGTGAGTGATCTGACACTCAGATCAGGTACTCAACCCGGCTCACCCCTTTCAGTAGGTGTAAGCGGTAGTGATTCATTCGCTATCGACCCTACCACTCTAGAGTCAGGGGGTATTCAAGAGGGTCACTAGTCTAACTCTAAAACCTCTAGCACTCGGTGTCATGTAAATCTCCCAATACCCGGACGAGCTTAAAGTACCTTATTTCAGCGGATGTGGGCCCCTTTGGGGGAAAATGGAAAACTAGTTGGCCCATGGTTGTAACCAAAGTGCAACCTCCTAGAATCTAGAAAAAAAAGTTTTATGATGTGCCCCCATTGGTCTAGCTTTGTCCTGCCGCTTCCTTTTAGTGAAATGGACGTTCACTCGTTCTACTCGTTATCAGCTCAAAGAGTAACACACGCAACTGCCGATAGCTGCTCACGCATTCGTTACTCGCCCACAGTAGTGCCCGCACTAGGCTACTGTCATATTAGCCTCAAGGCTCTAGGACAACGTCCTCCTCGTTCACTGATGAAGCTCACAATAATTCATACCGTGTTGCTCAACGGGTCTCGAAGGAAAAACATGACTTCCTTAGCTCGACAACAAACAACCTGCAATAGGTCACCCTAAATAAACAACTAGCTTAGTGACGCGCAGGCGATGGAGGTGCACCTACCCCATCCTCATTATTATTTTACGATTAGGACTTAATGATGCGCAACCACTAGTTACACATCGGAATACATTGGGAATCAACTTCTTGAGTATAGCAGTATTTATACCCTAACCTGGCATCTATGATGTCCTAGAAGCCATGCTTCTGGTTATCGGGAAAATCACCCAACGTGGCTTTAACAATGTCCTGAGGGCTATGCCTAGGAAACTACATTTCCCGATATGGGGTGTACCACCCGAGTCAGGCACTTACATCTGCCAGGGGGCAACGTTCCTTGATGTATGGTGTACCACTGCCGCACTCGATGCTTGAAGAAGATTCTCGCTACCCAAAAAATGCTCTTGGTACTCGAATGGCAACATACTGGCTCCCTAATACTTGGGAATATCACACTACATTGCTCAATACTTGGGCACCCAAAGATGCTCACTATGTACTTACAGTACACAGAACTTACAGGGGAGACTGCGATGTCCTAAGGACATGAAGCTACATGCTAGCTTATCATTAAGTTCTATAGGGGCTACTGTTAGAGATATGGGCTAGGGGTACCTGCACCACCCGTATATCTGATTACCACCAAGCTATCGACCCAACATTCATCAAGGGGAAAGCCCGCAAGGGATGACGCGGTCGACCAACGTGGAGATCAAAGCAAATCGAGATAGGCATAACAAACTAGGAACACAATCTATTAGCTCAATCGCCCTCTCTGTAACCCTACCTCTCCTACCTATATAAAGGAGAGTCAGGACCCTAGGCTCAAGATCTAATGTTTTGCTGCACCAAACTACATCATAGCTAGGAACAACATCCCCTTTTATTGACTATACGAATACAAGAGCAGTAGCGCCACTGGAGTAGGGATTAGCGCACATAGCGCCCCAAACTAGTATAAATCATTTTTTCTCATGTACTACCATATGGATCAGTCTATGCGATTACATTGCTAGGCATTGCTAGAGCTAAACAATTTGTCAATGAGTGAAGGCGTGGAGTGAGACGAAAGAGGTGTACTCCCGCCATATGGTCATGTAATCACCCATGGTGACCAGCTCATTCGTCGGCCACACCATGAAGTCGACAATGGGCGCATCGCTGGGCGCCTCCATCTCCTCACGCACACTCTCAATGAGCTCCTTGTATACATTCGCCGCTCGCTTGGCGCCGGTGACAACCATGTTATGTTCAACACGCGTCTATTTCTGGTACTCCTCAAAGTCATGGCGCGTCTTCTCGATCTACTCCTCGGCAGTCTTACGAGCGGCATCATTCTCTCAGGCCAACTTTTTAGCAGCCTCCAGCTCTTGTTTGAGGGCCCAGATCCTTTCATATTTAGCCACCAGATCCTTCTCTAGGCCCTGGCGAAAAGCTTGACCTTAGTGTTGAAGCCCCCGATCTAGGAGCATGGCCTACGAAAGTCAAATGCGAACGCATGAAACTGCCGCCAGGCAGAAAGAGAGCGAAAAAATGAATGCAGGTCAATACCCATCCACTTACACTAGCAGCTTGTTGGTATATTTTAACGCACATAGATAAATCAACAAGCGCACGGATACCGCCGTAGCTTTCACTTGAAAGTATTCCAAGTATCGTATCCACAGGGAAACGTGTGAGACTAACTATGGTCTAACTTAACTAAGGGTAGTAACAAGGTTAGGATAAATAGGAGCGTAGATAGGAAAACTAAGGTTCTCTAATTCTAACTTGGGTAAGCTATGTCTTCTACTATTCAACTAGGGACATTACTAGGGAAAGACACCAGCAGAGGATGCTTTCCTTCGCAACCACGTCCTACGTGCCCTTACAAACGAGAGGTGGACTACAGAGGATTCAACGAGGCTATAAGAGTCACCCTCGCGAGCTACCACTGATCCGGAATGCAGGATGCATCTATGATTAACCTAAGACTAAGCACCACTCTTACATTTATGATTAATACTTTACTCCCCCTAGGAAGAGAATAGAGCACTCGAAAGAGTCACAAACCTGATGAATAATATAAACAAGATGCTTACTTGGATCGAAAGTTGATTACCAAAGAAATCTTAGAGGCAAGCTCAGATAGAACTTGGATCTGCCAAGGTACAAGCCGTAGAGAAAGCACCGACAGGTCGGCACCTCCTCCAAACTCTATCTCACAATTATTTACAAGACTAGATCCTAAAGAGGACGAATCTTCGCTTGATAGCTGGCTCTGATCCTGACGAGGAGAATATGAATTAGAGTTTTAGTATGGCTTTAGGGAGGGGGGCAGGGGCCGCTATATATATTCTAGAGCATCAATTATGGACCCTCGGATCAAACTGACTTGAAAGAACGATGTAGATGCAATCTCGGAGGTAGTGGGAAACCAACGTATGAAGGAGGGGCTGATAGGTGGTTCCAAGTGGCTTGGTGGCCTACAGGTGGGGCTGGCCAGCCCCACATGGCAGCTAGCTACCCTCCACTTCGGTGGTTTGCCTTCTAGAGTCTTCTAGAGTCTTCCCACGCTGTTTACACAGCGGAATTCCATGATTTCCTTTGACAAATAAGTCCTCCTTGGCGGTTTTCTAGATAAACCCTGCTGAAAACACAGATTCACCAAAACTTGTCGATTTTGATAGTTTATACCCCTATACCTATGTTTGATGATGGAATTAAGTATATATGCAGGTTATGTTGATGGTTTATAATTGATGTTAGTGACAGTCAACACAGCATGAAAGTTTACCGCCTCTATAAGAGACAAAATAGGGACCTTCAAAAGGTCCCTCTCCACTTTAGGAGCCGAGAATGAACCAGCGCATGCATCGGCGAAGCTGGCCACACTCTGGTTCGGCAGCAGACCAACCATGCGATAGTCCACATTGGCGACCACCCAGGAGTTCGACGTGGCCCCTAAAGAATGAGCAATCCGATAAGTCCCGTCCTTCGTGGAAGTCATTTTGCCAAAAGAGCTTGACCCTGAATAAACTCGCATATCGCCATAATCCTCAGGCTGAGAACACAGTCACAGCTCCCCGTGATCGAACAGTTGCCCACAGACCAAACTATCGCTTAAACGAATGTACTCCGCATAAAATCTAGACTTACCCTACAGCTGAGAGCCTGAAACTTTAGCAGACGCCGTGCAAGTAAGGGTCGGGCAGAAGCTAGTCTTACCTTTTTTGCGCTAGTTTCCTTCAGGGGGTCGCTGGACTTGCGGGAATTCTTCTTAGATTTTTTAACAAAAAGGCCACCAACATACATGGTATCCACAAGGCTGAAGGCATCATTTACATCAGCAACCTTGGTTTTGCCAGCCATTCCGTCAAAGCTCAAGGCGGTCTGTAACACCAGCAAAAACACCACATTAGCGAGTGGGTAAAGCACGAATATGCTGAGAAACGAAAAGCCAGACCAAAAACAACAATAGGAAAAGTGCATAGGGGAAAACATAACGCTACCATTTCAGTCCAGACTTGCTCAAATCGGCGAGTCTATCAGATCACGACCTTTTTGCTATTGCCCACCTTGCTAGCAATCTCCCTTCCAATCCGGACATCAGCAGGCTTCATAAGTCCGTGACCTCGGCCGCTAAACTTTCACTTATAGGACTCCATTGCAGCGGTGTTCGCCCCGTGTCCAGCCATCATCTTCCGCACTCTGCCTCTTTGCCCTCTAGCCTGCAACCACAGGGGTAGTGCCGTCAGCTGGAAGGCTGGTCGAAGGGTCTGACTAGTCAGCATAGCGAAGGCCCATCGCGTCAAAAACAAGGTTCAATCATCTTTTTCTAGCCAAGGATTGACATCTACCCTTGTGCTCCCTATAGTCATAAAATCCAATAAATTCTTCGGCTTTGTGGTCTATGAGATTCACAAAGCTAAAATCGGTTGAAAAAGCATCCGACGGTGCGACGCCGAGATGTGGAAACATGTATCCATCTCTTCGATCAATATCAAAAAACTGAGTTTTGTGACTTAGCGGAGGGCTATCACAAGCTATCTACTCCACCGAATCTTGGTTGATCTACCACCGAGAGGTCAAAGCGAAGGCATCTGCAGCCTCAGTATCGCGTGGTCCGTCAACTGTAATCTCGGCCAGGCGAAAACCCTTCATTGGCATCATTTTAGAGACAAGTATGTGTGCTTTTGGCAAGTCATTCATCAATGCTTAAGTCACATCCTCGTCAGTGCACACACGGTGGTAGAACCACTAATCGGTCCAGCATTGCCACTTATTCCGGTAGGCCGGCACAATTTGCACGGTGCCTTTTGTCTTCTTCAGAACAAAATTATAAGACCCATAATGAGCCACCATCTCGGTCTTGGTCTACTTGTCCTCGACCATTTTCTTGTGCAGATGAGTTTCATAGTAGCAAGCGAAGGTATTCATGCTCAAAGTGCACCTGGACGTCTTGAGCGCCATGGCGAATATGACCAACCATGCGAACACATTGGGAGTCAGGTGATGGACCTGCAAGTTGAAGCATTGCAGAACTTTGCCTAAGAAGTCCTCACAGGGAAACTGCAGCCCATCCTCAAAGAAATCGTGGAAGACGACTACCTCGTAAGGCTCCGAGCGGGGCACCTCTTCTCGGCCTGGAGTATGGCATAAGCCATGTAGCGAAGCTTTCAAGAGACCCTGCTCAACAAACTTATCGAGATCCGCCTCTGTCACGCATGAATGGCCTATGTGATAAGTGACCAGAGATAGATCTGGTTGGCCCATAACGGCGGATGGCACCGGCCCTGTGGTTTTGCCTTCTTCACCCTCCTCCATGATCTCCAAGTCAGTGTAAGGTTCTTCACCAGCATCATCACGCGAAGGGCCTGGGCCACCAGCAGCAGGGTTCTTCAGTGTCAAGTTATCGTCCTGTGCATTTGCCGATTGAGCCATAACTCGGTCAGACCCGCTTCGTGAATGGGTGTGAGATCCTGAGCTAGAGCCTTTAGATGAGCTCCCGCTGGACGAATTGTCTCTAGACGATGATTCACTTGACATCTATCCATGCGAGTTACATACGAACAAAAAACCAAAAACCAAAAATAGTAAAGAAGAGAAAAGAGCAAACGCTAAAATAGTATAGATGCACAAAAATGAAGTAAAAGCGAGAACAGCAAAGCAAAAACCAACCTGCAAAAAGCTCTGCGAAGACTGGACTCCCGGCAGCGGAGAGTGAGCAACCAAAAACCAGAACGAAAAAGCAAAAGAACGAAAGCTAGGTTCTTAAACGGGTGCTAGGAGAAAGACAAGTGCACATGGCTCTCCAAACTCAAGGGGGCTTATATAAGTACCCACCGGGCAGCGAGTGCCTCGAGGAGCTAGTGCGACGGTTCGCTTAACCGCTGCGACAGTTCATCTTCCGAGAAACAGTAACCATGGCTTGAAAACCAAAAAAATGGATAATGATCGGTTAAAAAAATATATAAAAAAATTTAACCACCGCTGTGGATCTCCACCCTTCACCGGGGATGGCGTCCGACCCCCATGGCCCATAATCCTGTGAATACGTAAGGCACCCATGCAGAGATCGAGAGCCTCTTAACGCGATGCCATTGCCCTAATGTTGGGGGTAGGCCCCACTTGTGGGCGCCCCATGGGACTCATTCGCCGCCCCCTCAATGCCCTACTAACGAGGATAACATCTCGCATAGGCAAAATGAAGAATGCCAAGGGCTAGGATGGTCTTGGACCATCGGCGGACCTGGCCTTTCGTTCTAGCAAAAGGGCAAGTGCAATACGGCGGGAGAGGAAGAGATCCAGTGTCGCGGAGTTCTCATCTCGTCAAAGCGAAGCAAGAGCAGTGCTAGCTGCCTTATTTCATGATGTGTCTACTCTGACTCCCTTTTCATGATGTGTCTGCTCTGACTCCCTTTTTGTTAGGGTGAAATGGTGGATCGAGGCCGAGGAGAAGGAAGAGGCGACGACGGTGGAGGGACCTGGGAGGGCCCTGAAGACCGTCAACCTCGACGAACCACGTGCCCAAGTTCACCTTGGGCGTGTGGGCACCGACCAGGAGTAGCGGTGGTATCTAGACTTTGGTGCTAGCAACCACATGACGGGCTCCAAGGAATCCTTCTCCGAGCTCGACGGCGATGTTACCGGTACGGTAAAGTTTGGTGACGGCTCAAGGGTGGCTATCCAAGGGCGTGGCACCATCATCTTCAGATGCCAGAACGGGGAGCACCGCACGCTAACGGATGTATACTACATCCCACAGCTACGTTCCAGCATCATCAGCATTGGTCAACTGGATGAGCACGGTAGCAAGGTACTAATCAAGGACGGAGTCCTTAGGATCAGGGACCGGGAGCAGCGACTTCTTGCGAAGGTGAAGAGGTCCCTGAACCGGTTGTACCTGCTCGACCTGAAGGTAGAGCAGCTGGTGTGCCTGGCGGCAAGGCACTCCGAGGAACCATGGATGTGGCATGCCCGGTTTGGACATCTCAGCTTCGACGTGCTTGGTCGGCTAGAGAAGATGGTCTGAGGACTACCCCACATCAAGCATGGAGGCGAGCTATGTGATAGCTGCCTGGCTGGGAAGTAGAGGAGGCTACCTTTCCCAAAGGCGGCCAAGCATCGCGCGGAGGAAGCTCTCGAGCTCGTTCACGGTGACCTCTGTGGGCCGATCACGCCTGCTACATGCGGTGGTCGGTGGTACTTCCTCCTGCTCATGGATGATTGCAGTCGTGACATGTGGCTGCAACTCCTGACGAGCAAGGATGAAGCGGCGGCAGCGATCAAGAAGTTCAAGACGCGTGCAGAGGCCGAGAGCGGCAAGAAGCTCCGCGTGCTGAGGACTGATGGCGATGGTGAATTCACTTCGGTGGAGTTCGCTGTGTACTACGCGGATCATGGTGTGGGGCAACACCACACTGCGCCGTACTCACCACAATAGAATGGCATGGTGGATAGGCGGAACTAGATGGTGGTTGGCATGGCCTGATCCATGATGAAGGCCAAATGCATGCTGGCAAAATTCTAAGGAGAGGCGGTGACCACGGCGGTGTTCATCCTCAACCGCGCTCCAACCAAGGCCCTGATGGGCAAGACGCCGCTCGAAGCTTGGTACGGGTGCAAGCCGAATGTGTCATTCCTCCGGACATGCGGTTGCATCGGCCACATTAGGAAGACGAAGCTAAACCTCACCAAGCTAGAGGACAGGAGCACACCGATGGTGTTCCTGGGCTACGCGGAGGGTACCAAGGCGTACCGGCTCTACGACCCACGCGGAGACAAAGTGCTTGTCTCGCACGACGTTGTGTTCGATGAGGAAGCAGCTTGGGACTGGAGCAGTCTGAGTACGGGGGAAGCCGGCGGCTTCACCAACACCTTCATCGTCGAGCACTTGGTCATCCACGGCGGTGGAGATGCTGTGGAACAGGTGCCGAGCACTGCAGGAGGAGGGCCGAGCACTCCGGCGGTAGAGTCGAGCACTACTGGGGCAGTGCCGAGCACTCTTAGAGGGATGCCGAGCACGCCAGAAGTGGTGCCGAGAGGTTTTGCTGTGGTGGCAACCACTCCAGGACAGGTGTCGAGCACTCCCATAGCAGAGCCAAGACGTCTTGCAGTGGTGCCGACCACTCCAAGACTGAGGCTGGACACTCCTAAAGTGTGGCCGAACACTGCAGGAGTTATGACGAGCTGTCAAGAAGCAGTGCCGAGCACTTCAGGTGCTATGCCGGGCACTCCGACGGAACAGGGAGCTCCATCGATGCCGATCGAGTTCACCTCACCTCCAAGTGACATCACTGAGTTCGTGGACGCCTACCATGAAGGTGAGGAGGTGCGGTTCCGCATGCTGGATGACATCGTCGGTGGCACAGGTCCCTCAGGTCTGGCGGGCATGCTACTCAACGACACAGAGCTGCTACTCGTCAGCGTAGAGGAACCACCCACATTCGCGCTAGCAGAGCGCGATGAAAACTGGCGACGGGCGATGCTAGAGGAGATGAAGGCGATCGAAGAAAATGAGACTTGGCAGCTCGTCGATCCACCTCCAGGATACCGTCCGATCAGCCTGAAGTGGGTGTACAAGGTCAAAAGGAACGAGCTCGGCGCCATTGTCAAGCACAAGGCGCGCCTCGTCCCCCGAGGCTTTGTTCAGCGCGAGGGCATCGACTTCGATGAGGTCTTTGCACTAGTAGCGTGCATGGAGTCAGTTCGTCTGCTACTAACCTTGGCAGCAGCAAAAGACTGGCGCGTCCATCATTTGGACATTAAATCAGCCTTCCTCAACGGCGAGCTGGCGGAAACGGTCTTCGTCAGGCAACCCCCAGGTTTCGCCGCCAAGGGAGAGGAGCACAGGGTGCTCCGATTGCGCAAGGCGCTCTACGGGCTGCGGCAAGCCCCTCGAGCATGGAACACCAAGCTTGACGCTAGGCTGGGAACCGAGCACGCGCTCTACACGCAACGACGGAGGAAGGAAGAGCTCGTGGTCGGCGTGTATGTGGATGACTTAATCGTCACTGGCGCGCGCACGGAGGACATCAACAGCTTCAAGCGCGAGATGGTGGCTCGTTTCCGAATGAGCGATCTCGGCGCACTCTCCTACTACCTCGGCATCGAGGTGAGACAGGGGAAAGAGGAACTCACGCTCAGTCAGAGCGTGTATGCCTCCAAGCTGTTGGAGAGGAGCGGCATGGTGGAGTGCAAGCCATGCGTGACTCCGATGGAGGAGCGGCTGAAGCTGACGAAGGCCAGTACCGCGGCGAAGGTAGATGCAACACTCTACCGGAGCATCGTCGGCGGTCTGCGCTACCCAGTCCACACGAGGCTAGACATTTGCGTTCGCCGTGAGCTACGTCAGTCGCTTCATGGGGGATCACTAGGCTGCGGTGAAGCGGCTACTGCGCTATGTAAAGGGGACGGTGAATCATGGGATCATCTCCCCAAAGACTGGCGGGAGTAGGCTGCAGCTCACGGTGTTCGGCGATGCAGACATGGCGGGGGACATCGATGGACGACGGAGCACCTCTGGCGTGCTTGTCTTCCTCGGGTCGGCCCTAATTTCATGGCTGTCGCTGAAACAGAAGGTAGTGGCACTATCTACGTGCGAGGCAGAGTACGTAGCGGCAGCCACAGCGGCGTGCCAAGTTGTATGGCTACGTCGGCTGCTGGGCGAGCTGACCGGTGTGGAAGCTCATCCACCAGCACTGATGGTGGACAACCAGTTCGCTATCGCCCTCGCGAAGAATCCGGTTCTGCACGACCGGAGTAAACACATCGACATAAAGTTCCATTTCCTCAGGGACTATGTTGATGGAGAGCAGATCGTCATCGAGTTCATCGAAACTGGTCGGCAACTCGCGGACGTCCTCACCAAGCCGCTCGGACGACTTCGACTCATGGAGCTGAAGGAGATGATCGGCATGGAGGGGGTACAAGGGTTAGCAGTAGGATTAGGAGAAGATTGTTAGCTAATCTACTGTTACCTTGTGTGAACACAGTAAGGGAAGGCGGCGCCGAACTGGCCCCCTGCTGTGATACTGTAGCCGCTGCAGGTGCAGGCGTCGTACGGCTCACCTGCAGACTGTAGCCATGTAGTGGCCGGCGCAGAGTCAGCCCTATATGTTATCTAGTTACTGTTACAGCATGTGGGCTGTACTAGGACTAGATAGATAGAGTTGTATAAATAGACCAACACGGAAGAGAGTTCAGATTTGCCATCACACAGACAGGACTTCGGCCAACGCTGGTGTCTTGTATTGTGCGTGCTTGCTCTGTTCTCCCTTCTTCTTCTAGCTCTCGTCGTAGTGCGTGGCACGGAGTACGCTTACTCGTGGTCGGCACGGCTAGTGGGTGCTCTGCAACACTAGCGGGTGCTCGGCAAGATCGGCTGAGTGGTTCACTCGTCTGAGCCGGTGATCCTGTGGGCCAACAATATGGACATGATGAAACAGAAGATGCATAGATACCCTACATGCCTTGGAGCTGTCGAGAAGTCTTATACCGTGCCAAGGATCGTGGCCATCGGCCCCTACCACCATGGCCTGGAGCACCTCAAGCAGGCGGAGAAAGTGAAGCACGTCGCCGCCTGCCACTGCATCGGGGACGTCCAGCTACTGGAGGAGATGTATGAAAAGTTCGTCCCCGTCGCTGATGATGCTCGCCGCTTCTACGACAAGGATGTGATTGAAGGTATCAGCTATGATGACTTCCCACTAGTAGAGAACTAACTTATACTCCCGGCACCATTTTTTAGATTACTCTCGGCACTTATTGCACCCGGGAGTAAAGGGACCTTTATTCCCGGTTGGTGTCTCCAACCGGGAGCAAAGTCCCACATGCAACTGCCACTCCGTGATCCGAGGACTTTTACTCCCGGTTGGTGTCTCCAACCGGGAGTAAAGGTAGACATTTACTCCCGGTTGGAGACACCAACCGGGAGTAAAGGTGCAGTCAACCTTTACTCCCGGTTGGTGTCTCTAACCGGGAGTAAAAATGGACTTTTAGTCCAGGTTTTTAAGCACAACCAGCTAACTAAGTGTTTCTCTATATATTGTTAGCCCTGCATTCCGACCGAAGTGTTGGAGACAAGAAACTTGAGGTTCGCCTTAAGTACAGATGGCACTTGATGTTGCGTTCAAACTTTTTTAAAAAAAAATGCAAAGTCATCACCAAATTAAATTTGGTGAGTTCTGTGAATCACAAGGCGGTTTAAGTCTTAATTCCTTTTATGTCACGCATGGAGTAGTTGCAGGTCCAATTAAAATTTAGGTACCTAGATAAATATTTGTCTATATACATAGTAGAAGTTGATGTATTTTATTTGAAATGGAAGGAGTAAATGACAAAAAGTTTAATACCATATTTGTCTGGATGCATACACTACAGAGTGTGCCTAACAATTAGTTACGCTAGACTAAAATTTAAATCTACGGTTTAATTCATACTACGTTTGAACAGTCTCAAACTAAAGTTTTACATGATTAAAGTTTAATTTAGTGATCAAACACACCTATAATATAGTATAATATAGTATTTTTTTGTGGTACTATCTCTAAACTCGTTCGTTTCGTGTGCACTTGTCATCATTAGTTTACTCCACTTAAGATAGAATCGTGCCCTTCAAAGTGAACAAAGATCCAAGCATAGCGCTAAATGATGAGAACACTCCATAGTTGCGACACGATCATGACCAGAAGATCACTGTTGTGCCTGCTTAATTTAATGTTGTTTAATGTTGTGCATTGAGAAATAATTATGTAATAATTGTGACCGCACATTCATTCCAGTGTTGTATTGATCTGGAATTTTTTTCTGAGGCTTTCAAATTCCCTATGTGAAGCAACCGCCAAGTTTGAGATTTTTCTGAATTGGTTTGGTACTTTTTCCGATTTAATTGAATTTTCGCGCAACTTCACCAAGTAATTCTACGTTGAACTGTGTCCACCCCAGAAAAGAGCCGGAATGGTGCCAAACTTTACCACATGGTCTCTTATGCCCTAGGAGACAAGTATTTGTGGAGGTCGCTGCAGAATTCCAATGTTTTCAATCTGTAATCCACCATAGTTTGTTTCCTGCCACACGAAGAAAAATATAGTAATAAAAATAATGATTAGAAAAACCTAAGATCTTGTGTGGGGTCATATTTTGGGTGTAAATGAGTGCCAAAAAAAATCTCAAGCCATTTCAATAAAGGCGGAGTCCACGTGCTTCACAAAGGTATATGGAACATTTTCATCGAACCGTGTCTATACACCTGGGTTCTTAGGGATTATGAGGTCCAAGTGTCGTATTGGTCTCAAACTTTTTCTTAGGCTTGCAAATGCCCTATGTGAAGCAACCGCCAAGTTTGAGATTTTTCCGAATTGGTTTGGTACTTTTTTCGGTTTAATTGAATTTCCGCGCAACTTCACCAAGTAATTCTACGTTGAACTGTGTCTACCCTAGAAAAGAGCCCAAATGGTGCCAAACTTTGCCACATGGTCTCTTATGCCCTAGGAGACAAGTATTTGTCGAGGTCGCTGCAGAATTCCAGTGTTTTCAATCTGTAATCCACCATAGTTTGTTTCCCGCCGCACGAAGAAAAATATAATAATAAAAATAATGATCAGAAAAACCTAAGATCTTGTGTGGGCATAATAATTTCAAGCCATTTCAACAAAAGCGAAGTCCACATGCTTCACAGAGGTATATGAAACCCTTCATCGAACCATGACTATACACTTTGGTTCTCGGAAATTCCAGGGTTCATATGCATTCCAGCGTTGTATACATATTGGTTTGGTACTTTTTTCCGATTTAATGAATTTATGATTTTTTACAATATGTTGTGAATATTTAAAAGAAAAAA
Source organism: Saccharum hybrid cultivar R570 (assembly GCA_038087645.1). NCBI lineage: Eukaryota > Viridiplantae > Streptophyta > Magnoliopsida > Poales > Poaceae > Saccharum > Saccharum hybrid cultivar. The sequence continues at coordinate 14,212,007 of JAQSUU010000707.1, forward strand.
TAAAATATTTATGTTACATATTTTTCATGTGTGCAATAAAGCCAAAGCAACTCTAGTTATTTTTTAAAAGATTTTATGACTTCTATGTAATTTACTGCACATATAACTAGACTTTAGACATTAAATAAAATGAAATATTAAAAAATCGAAATTTTCGCGCCTACATTTTCGTTGCCCGCCAAAATATAGTTAGGTCTGACCTTTACTCCCGCTTGATATTACAAACCGGGAGTAAAGGACTTTTAGTCCCGGGTGGATTTAGGAACCGGAAGTAAAAGTCTGGACCTTTACTCCCGGTTGATATTACAAACCGGGAGTAAAGGACTTTTAGTCCCGGGTGGATTTAGGAACCGGGAGTAAAAGTCTGGACCTTTACTCCCGGTTGATATTACAAACCGGGAGTAAAGGACTTTTAGTCCCGGGTGGATTTAGGAACCGGGAGTAAAAGTCTGAAGTATATTACCAGCCCCTTCTCCTTCTCCCGTCCGCCTGGCTGCTCTCCAATTCTCTCGATCCGATCTGTGCCGCCGTCCACCCGTCCGGGTCCTGCTTTCGGACGCCCGAGCTCTTCCCTCTCACGGTGGAGACGGCCAGGTACGCGTCACCCCTGCTGCACGATGTGTAACCGTGGTCGATCCATTCATCCCTCTTCACCTTGATTCCAAATCAGGCGCCGGATGTGCCCTGGAGTTGAAGGGGTGGTATTCATCTTTGGTGATCTGGCCCCAGCTGCGTCAGCGGTAGAGGAGAGATTGAGCGCTGAGGAGAAGCTTCTGTGCTATGAGGAAATGGTTTGTTATGAGCTTCTGTGCTGTTCAGAGATAAGAGCATGAAGTTTGCCCTGGCTTCATTTTCTCAGCAATAATGGATAGAGAGATTATGAAATCATTCCTGCTATATTAAAATTATAGTTCAGTATTCCATATAAGAGATGCTAACGCGCATAAGTACATTACAATATATAATTATAACTACATATACTGACTACCGCATTATGTTTGACTGACCTTCGTTGCTAGCTTGATTGCCACACGTACTGATGTTTTTTTTTTCCTTTGCTTTGTAGGTTACTCTTTGAAAAAAGACATGTGTTAAAGTTCAAACTTCAAACTAATTTGGGAAAAGGTGGGAGGTAAATGAAATGTCTTACTAACAGGTAATTCATTCAATATTCCATTGTGCGTTCAGAAATGTCGGTCAACATTTTCTTGATAAATGGCTATTTACCAATTATTGATAAATGGAACTCTTGCTTCTCATTTAAGTGTTATTGTTATACTGGGATTTTATAATTTGCTTCTTTCTTTGAGTGTTTGAAGCATAATAGTAATACTTTTACCATGCTCCATTGCAGCCCACTGCTATAGATGCTGGCATCAATACAAATTCTCCCCGCCATTCGATGGTCAAGACCTTGCTTTGGTTGGTTGTTGAGATTTTCCAGTTAGTGTGTTTAAGTTACATGATGCTTAGTTATCGATGTTCCATATATTTCTCATCTGCAGCATATACAAGCATTCTTAGATGCAAAGAAACATTCCTTTTTGTAATATGTCAGTCGCCTATTGCTCACCATCTCTGTTTGGCATTGAAAAAACTTATTACTGTATTAGTCAACCAGATACTTTGGTGAGCTATTTAAATGACACCTGCTTCATGGCATCCATGGTTAAATATTGACCCACAGTAAAAAAAATTTGGGATTTTTCATTTCCTTTGAAAATTAGGACATGCAGGATATGTGGTTGCACTATTTGTGTAATATGCATGTCTCTATGTATAAATATATGTCAGATTTTAGCTACCACAATCCATACAATGAAGTGAGGATAATGGTTTGTTTTCTTTAATTCATTGTAGGGCGCCCGAAGGGCGCCAAATGTTCTAGTAGCCTTAAAAACACCTGAATTTAGCATGCAAAGGGAATCGGGTGACAGGAGCCAAAGAAATACTAGATGCGCTCTATTAGTTCAATTTCCCTATGTTGCTTCCTATATGTATCAATTTATCTATATCGGATCAGATACTGAATCTGTTTTTTCCTAAAGTGGGTTCTGCGGCAGCCACAGGGGACCAATCTCTGTGAATACTATGTTTGTGAGTTCCTGAAGTCGTGCTCAAAAAAAGTCTAGAGCAAGAAAAAGTATGTATCTAAATACTACTACTTTTTCTTGATTTATCATTATTCTTGATATATATACTAATAATTTTTCTTTTACTCAAATTGTAGACTAGACATTTGAAAGAGAAGACCCTGCAAATACACCGTCTCAAAGCAATGCAAGAGACGATAGCAGGATTTCTTAATGAACAGGTCTTAAAGCCCGGCGCCGAGTTCTACTTTAACCCCGATGAACAATGGCTTCCAAAAAACTAGGGTCATGATAACTTTATTTTGAATGTAATGGGTCATGACAACTTGTTATCGGATCCAAAGGGCGGACACGACGATGAAAGTATACAATGCAAGCTTGTATTATATATGGTGCACAAATTGTTTGTATATACTTTCTTTTTAGTTGGGTTACTTGCGTACATTGCTCGAAACCAAACTTTACTATACGCACGTGTATGCATATATTATTTGTAGGGCAAAAATCGTATACGAAAACCTATTTTAAAACCAAAATAAATTATGAATTGAAATGAAAAAGAAAAAGAAAAAAAAGGACTTTTACTCCCGGTTGGTATTACCAACCGGGAGTAAAGGTGTCTACCAGGCCACGGGCCCAACTGACTCTTTACTCCCGGTTGGTACTACCAACCGGGAGTAAAAGTCCCCCTTTACTCCCGGTTGTGAACCTTTACTCCCGAAAACGTACTCCCGGTTGGGCAACCGGGAGTAAAGGGGGTTGCCAACCGGGAGTATATGTCATTCCTGTACTAGTGTCCGACATATGATGTTCTTTGATGCTTGCTTCTTGGTGCAGTACATGGCTATGCAGGGTACTTCCGGCCGTGACAGAATAGACGGGAGCTTACAGAGATTCTTGAGACCTAACCGCACCAATATATTTCATGATGTCATGCTACTTGAGAACCAGCTCCCATGGAAGGTGGTCGAGAAAGTCCTGAGCTTCTTGGCAGAGGATGACCCAGATGGGCCATCGATACCCAAGAGGTTCGTATATAAATTAAGGTACTGTATGCAGCCAGACGACCATCGTGAGCGTCCCGAAGAAGAAGAGTCTTTTAACTGGGATGATGAATACAGACCGCCGCATTTCCTTGGCCTCCTCCACTACTACATTGTTGGACGAAGAAGCTACATTGATAAGGAGAAGGACGAAGAACCCAAGAACTTGTCGTTTTTTTGTCAGTGCCATGGACCTTGCCGAAATCGGCATCACGCTCAAGGCCAACAAGACGATGCAGCTCCTTGACATGCATCTCAATCAGAAAGGGGATGTCTTCATTGAGCTCTCATTGGCGCCGTTGTCCCGGGACCGCCACCGTGCAAGCCACCTCGTCAGCATGGCGGCTTTCGAGCTGTGCACGATTGAAAGCTTCGGAGCTAGGAGTGCGAGAGATGAGGACTCTGCTGTCTGCTCCTACGTTATGCTCCTGGCCAATTTGGTATACAGGGAGGAGGACGTGCAGGAGCTACGGGAGAGGGGTCTCCTGCAGAGAGGAGGAGGGCTCACCAACTCGGAGGCGCTCGCCTTCTTCACCAGCGTCCATGGTCTGCGCTTCGGACCATTCTACTATCGCATCATGGAACAGATCAAGAATTACAGGGACAATAGCCGGATGAAGACCAAGCTACACGCGTTTCTCCACAACCACAAGACAACCATAGCCGCGGTTGTCACCGGCATTGGTGTTGTTGGCGGGATCATAGGGACACTCCTGTCTATCAAACAGTCCATTTGATTTAATTTGATATATGTACCCCTAGATGTTACTTGTTGTATTTATGTATTGTTGTTAATTTCTTTTTATTTATATGTTCATGATTACCCTCTGTACTCAAATTGAACAGGCAGCGCCTGTTTTTTTCTATTAAGTAAGTATTTTACTAAAAAGACCTTGATATCACTTAAAAAATAAAAACACAGCCTAAAAAAGTTTTTTTTGGTAAAGGTACAGAGAGACACACTATATAGTGACCGCTATCAAAATCCGTAGGCTTGACTCTGTGAGCCGGTGATTGCATGCACCTACAGTTTAGTCACTAAAGATTTAATGACGCCAGAGATTGATTACTCAGCTCCACCAAATTAATTAAACAACAACTTGGAGCACATGCATCCACTTCGAACGGCTTCATATACGATATATAGAGTCTATTTTGTAGTATGGTTGGTGGTTGCTGTGGATCTTGTCTTGATTTGTATAAGCCAAAGATTGATGATAGCACCAACCAGCTAGCATGTGGTTGGTTACGTGTAACGATATAAGCACCAAGGCCGAAGTATATGAATTCCATAAAGCTTGAGAGGCCTTACGTCTGATTCATTTATCGGACTCCGGCATCTGCTCAATGCTAAATTTACATACTACAACTATGCCTAGGTTTCATGTTGATTACAACTTTCAGTTCAGGAACTTCAGCTACCTGGAATGTACTTATGCAAATGGGTGGCCTAGCATGGCAGGTCCTAGGCCAGGCCAAACATGGATGGCCCAGCTACGGCGGTCCTGGCACATTACGATTAATGAATCTAGACGAGCTGCGTCAGCCCACAGGCTAGACTTGATCATAGGCTGGTAGGATGGTGTTAGAAAAAGGACCATGAAAAACCTGATGTTTTCTCCTTCCGCATCGGCCCCAACCTGAGCACCGGGCTGCAAATTCTAGCCCATGCTTGCCCGATGGATGGCTCGGCCAATAGCATGTCGGCAGTGGGCGATGCTCAGCATAGGAGTTCCAGGGAGGCGGGTGTTGGCAGTATGGAGTGTCGGGCCATGGCTGCATATTGGTTTGGTCTCCCATGACCAGATCTGGTTGTTTGGCCTTTATTGGAACTGTGAGACTGGGGAGGTGGTGCTGTGGTGCCTAGGCAACTAGGCAGACATGCTGGTTCACAGATCTTCAATCAAGAAGAACTATCTCACGAATGCATTATCACGATCCATCCATACATTCAACAATCAAATATATCCAGTCTCACAAATCCATTGTACTCCCTCCGTTCGCAAAAGAATGCAATTCTCACATCCTGAGAAGTCAAAGAGTCTAAACTTTGACTAAAATTATATAAAAAGTACTAACACACATGAGACAAAATGTATATCATTAGATTAGTTACAGAATATATTTTCATAATAAATTTATTTGAAGACATAAGTGCTAATACTATTGGGTATAAACTTGGTCAAACTTTAGTTAGTTTGACCGGCATGATTCCCATAATTGCATTCTTTCTTGGACGGATGGAGTATATACTTAGATCCATCCTATCATCCTTACACCTCGAGGTCACGACAGGAGGAGGGGTAGATGTCTAGGCCTCACACGATGATGGAGCCAGATCTGCATGATGCACATCAGTGCCATGGTCGAAGATGATGAGCAACTATAGTAAGGAAAGGAGATAAGCTCAACACTAGGGTGAGAGGCTATTCTTGTGTCAGCTCAAGCACATTGACTCCGATCCATGCATGGGAGGAAGAGGAGGCAATCGTAGGAGGGAGATCACACCGAGCAGTGAGATGGTGGGGAGAGAGGGTTGAGGGCAGGCGGCAAGAGGGCGAGTAACGAAGCAAAGAGAGGCAGTGGTAGGCAGTAGCGCGTGTGGGCAGGGTCATGTGGTTGGCGTGGGAAATGAGCATGAGGGGCTAGGTGTAACACCCTAAATTTTGCATTATTTTAAATAGTTAAATTTGATTTATTTGTGCATTTATGTGTGCATTCAAATGTAGGAAATAATAATTTTTGTGATATTAAAATCAATCATTTGCTGCATTTTATTTTCTATGATGAGTGGTTTTGATCCAAATGCTAAAAGGATTCAAAAACCTTTTGAAAATGAGTTTGGAAAATCGGTTTGTAAAAAGAAAAAGGAAAAACTTCATTCTTTCTCTGCCTTCCTTGATTGCGGGCCCATCTCCCCGCCAGCCCAGCTCCCTTCCTCCTCCCCCTTCTTCTCATTCATGGCCGAGGCCCAGCCCAGCGCTGGCGCTCGCCTTTCTCCTCTCCCCCTCATTCTCCTTCCTGGGCCGGCCCAAGCCACGGCTGGCAACTGCTGCTGCCGCTTTCCCTTCCTCCCTCGCTGACCGACCGGGCCCACTAGTTAGCTCCTTCCCCAACCTCCTCCTTCGCTCCTGCGCGCACTGCTCGGGCGAAACCGCCGCCCCGAGCCCACGATCTCCAAGTCGTGGGAGCGTCCCCCTCCCCCATGCCCCAGCCTTTATTTCAAAAATCTGAACCCCGCCTTCGGTCCCCCTGCTGCAATTCACCTCGCCAGAAGCACCGCAGCACCCAACCGCAGCGCAGCAACCCACCTGGTTCCGCCGAGCTCAGGAAGCGCCTTCCATCGCCTCGCCATCATCTTTCGACCCCCGTCGAGCTCCTCCGAGCCATAAGAAAGCCCTCAATGTGATCAATTTGTTGCTTCTCCTACCGGTCGCTTACCCTCCCTTGTCGGGCCTTGCAGAGCTCCTCCATTCGCCTCTCGCCGTGAACCGCCATCCCCGTTCCTCCTCACCTCCACTTTCATCCGCGGTGAGCATCCTTGTGTTCCCCTCTCTCTCCCCATGCCTTTAATTTTGAGAATCGTGGCCGCTAGTGCCGTTTCCAGCGCGCGTCGGCCAGCTCCTGCCCCCGTCGGCCATGGCGAGCCCGCGCGGGACCTTCCCCGCCAATGTAAAGCGCTCGGTCGAACTCACCATCCCCTCTGTATCATCCCGTGGTCTCCAATTAGAAAACCATGGCTTGTAGCGCCTGATTCGGTTACTCCAGCAAGCTCCTCACAATCGACAATGGCGGCACCACCGCATTCTCCTTCCCCTCCGGCCAGCCGCTCCCCTCTTCCCCCTCTGATCTAATCCGAGCTGTCCTTTCCAAATCCAATGGCCCTAGATCACCAATACCCCATCGCGGGTCATTTTGCTAAAGAGTCCCTCAGCTCTCGGCAAATTTTGCCTGTAGTCCCTCATCGGAATTCAAATCAAAATTTCCTTTTTGATTTATTTTAAATAAAAAATGAGTTCAATCTATTTACAGATTTGCCATTGCACTGTTTTGCTTATAAAATCGTCATTTTAACTCCGATTTTACCGGTTCAACTTGCAATAGGTTCGTAATTTCATAATCTACGCGATAAAGCTACTGTTATACATGTTTGCAGTATTTAATCTTCATGGTTAAGTTTAATTAATTAACTAGCTATAGGAGAACTTGTTTAATTCGTAACTTTCACGTTCTAGCTCCGATTTTCGTGAACTTCACGTCTATGTGATCGTAGCGAGACGTAGATGATTTTCATAAACCTTGATCTTTCTTTATTTACTGTTGGTGTACTGTTCTAACCATATGATTGTTTGCTTGTATGATTGTCTTCGGAATGCATGTTGTTGGTTCGTGTTGATCGAGTTCAGACGGTGAGGAGTACTTCGAGAACCCAGATTTCTTCGAAAAACAGCAGGACCAGCAACACTTTGTGAACCAAGGCAAGTATAGCATGGGCCTACCTTGATGTCCTATTCACTTTAATCATCTACTCATTCACATGTGTCTAAATTTGATAACCATAAGGATATCCTAGTTATTTGATGACTTGTTTCCATGACTCCTACGGGTTATTTGCACATGGGTAGATTGCTAGCACTCTAACTGAAAATGATCTATACGACAGTTAATGGTTCTATAGAACAAAAGGTAAAGCATGTTTTATAACAACTTATCCATAGGGCGAAGGTGCAAATGACTTTGATCATGGTGCCCTAAATCCTCCGTAAGGACTTATCTGTCGGCAAATGCTGGGATTGACAGTGCAACTCTGAGAGTCACATGGCTCTGGCTTTAGGTCAGTAATATGATCTTTTCTAACTCGTTAGAGGTTATCTTTATGGCGCAAGAGGGGCTTGCCACTATGGGTATAGGACTACCCATGTTCTTATGTGTATAGCCGCGGAAGATTTGTGCCATAGAAAGGGGTTCCTACATCTGCCTGCCGAGGAAACCTCGCAGCTCTAACATGTTAGAGAGACATATGGAAGGCTTCATATATGATTAAATATTGTCTTACTAAAATGCTAAACGTAGTAAACTGTGTCTACCTTTTGAGCCTCATGAATCCCCATGTTATGCTTGTGGAGTATGAAATGTACTCACGCTTGTTCATTTTATATTTTTGGATAAAAATCCCGGATGGGTAACAAATGACAGTTGGTATGAGGATTACCCAGAGGACTTCTAGGTTTGAGTCAACCAGTTGATCGTTCCTGTGTTAGAGGTACCATGTCTGAGAGTTAACTTTTAATTTCCGCTTGTGTATAAAGACTAAGTGTTGGATTAAACGTGATGTAAGATAAACTGTGATGATACATCCTGTAATTTATCGACTTATGTGTGCGACTATCCCTGGGGCGCATATAATGTTTATGCACTCTATCTTGTCCTTAAAATAGAGTGTGACACTAGGTTTCTTGTTACATATAAGACAAATGATAGAAGAAGGTTAGTGGGCTCATAGGCCAGACAGTTAATCACCATGCGATCTTGCACTATGGGTTAGGGGAGTGGCCTAAGTATGGCACCTGCCATGGGCTGCACCATTAGTAACAAGCCATGCGCCCGAGTCATGTTTGGCCTAGGCCAAAATCACGGGACATGTGCCAGTCCATGAGCCTCGTGCCTTCTGTCCATCTATACATGACACATTTTGTGAGCTATACAAATTCGTATTTGAGTATCAAGGAACGATAAGAGGGCCAAACTATCATAAAGTGAGGGAAATAAGAGAACAAAGCTCACATTAATCTTTATGAGATGTGCTAGGAAAAATTTAAATTCCTCTAAAAGTTCTTGGAGTAACGACAAATGTCTGAACTTTAATTTAGTGGTTCCTAATTAGCATTGTCAATATTTATAAAGTATTACTGACCTCTTCCATTATTATAAATATTTAAATTAATTCTGAAATTTACTTTGAAACTACATAGTTCTGCCATTATTAATAGTAATTTACTGCATCTAGATTACTTGTTTCTGCCATTGGAAAGTCAATACAAAGTAATCTAAAATTTATATTTTAATTACCTGATCTATCATTATGAAATATAATACAAAGTAATAAAGATAATACAAAGTAATGACTTAATTTGTATATATAAATTACCCACATCTGCCTTCAAGAAACTATAAAAAAGAATTTCCCTCAAAATCTACATATCATTTACTATAAGAATCCTGCACCAATACTGGCCAGCTGGATTGGGCAACGTTGTCCATTGCGAACTGTCAGATCGAGGCAGCTCGCAAGGTAGTCCGTTCTATCCGTAAGAAATGGATTCAAGTGTGTTCATTTAACACTCATATGGGCACTGCAATCGTGCTGCCTGCCTGTTGATTTGCTTCGTTCCCTTTCTAGCAGAGACAACTATGCATACTGGACTTGTTATATTGAAGTAGCAGACACAGGTCCCAGCTTGCTCTTACTAATCCCAGTTAGGCTACGGCATCGATCAGGACATTGCAAGCTCCATGGTTGGTGATACCATCTGTAGCCCTCACTCAATATAAGACGTAGAGCTACCACCAAACACATTATCTCGTATAAACTCATTAGAATATCTATCAAGATGATATGAAATTAGGGGGCAGGTACGGTGGAGACGACTTGAAGAAAGAAAAATATGACACGATTTGCAAGCAACATCATTGCATAGCTATAAGTTAGCCTAATGACATCGACTAATAACTAATCTCCCATATGCCGGTAGCCAACAATTAATATTCAACCTACGTCACAAATTTAATTATTTTAAGCATCTCTCTCGCTCTCTCTCTGTCTCCTCTAGCCATGCATATATCTACATCTATATCTAGTTTAGATCCAATATATCTTAGTCCTTGATTCAAGAACTAACAAGTAGACCATCAAAATCATGACATGGGAGCTAAATAATAGGAGAATCTTGTTGTCCTACCCAATTTACGGTAGGGCCTCCAAAGATTTATGTTAATTTCATGTTAATTGCTGCAATCATGCATTTGCCATTCTTGGAGAAAGGGGCTTTTCTTAGGCCTTCTGCAGTCTAGTAACGAAGTGATTCTTAAAATCACTTTTTGCGTTCTGGATATCACTTCGAGCAGTGCTTGAACATTGCACCTACTGATGTCCAAAATAAAATTTCTGGCTTCGGCCAAAGTTTGGGCGCCGGTGTTTGCTCCTGAAAGTTGCTATTATCTCTATGCATAGAGAATAGAGTAAGCGAGTTTATTTTTCTAGTCCTGTTTTGTGGGTCTTGCTAGAGAAGGGAGTGATATGCTGTACGCTGTGGAGCTACAAGCAAAAGTATCATTGCTTGTGAAGCTTGATGCTGTGGAAGCCTTATTAGGAGTGCAATTTTCGGACGCAGTTAGCTAGATACATTAGCCATCCATGGAAATCAGTTTCCATGGGCCGCTGCTGTTCCTGCCACCCATAGAAATGGCCCCTATTTCCAAAGGGCAGATGGTATTTCGTAGCTTCCTACTTGCTCCCCATGGGCCCCTGCTGTTCCTGCCACCCATAGAAATGCCCCCTATTTCCGAAGGGCAGATGGTATTTCATAGCTTCCTACTTGCCCCTTAGACGTCTCTAGAGGCATTTTTTTGATAGAGCCACCTCTAGAACACTAACTAAAGGAGTAGAAGATTAAGATGCAGCCAAATTTAATTGCCAAGGAAATTAACAGTCGGAGCATCTTGCAGTATCGTAGATCAATGCACGTTGCGTGACTTGAGCGTCCCTGAGATAGTGACAAGTGCAGCAATGGCGGCGATGACAGCGGCTACGGTTTTCACGTTCCTCTACTCAAAGGCATGCACCTGCCACCTTGCACTGGTCCCTATCTGCCAGATGTCCATGTAGCTGTAGATCTTTTCATGACTGCGAACTAGATATATATACTAGTACCACCAACTATATACATGGGTGCAAGAATATATCAACGATGTCATATATAATCTGACTTGACAACAATAGACGACAGTTGATCTGTCAAAGGAATTGAAGCTCTATAAGTGGTGAGTCGACTAGGCTGTTCTTCTTGCCCTGCTGTAAGTTTTTCTTTCTCTTCTCTCTTCGATCGTTGTCTCTGAGTCACCACTATTTTGTGTTTCTAACTAACATGACATTCTGCTTCTCTCTGTGATCTATGTATAGATCTTTTTCATTTAACACTTCCAAATTTTTGTACAGGACTCTTCATCTCACTGATTGAAGCATGGAGCCAGCTGCAGTGTGGGTACCTTTCGACATTCAACTGTCAAACTGGACCATGGAATATGGAGGATGGGCTCCTGGCTACCCTGTGGAGTCAGAGTCCACTGAGATCGTTGAGTATGCAGCAGCCACAGACGATGATTCCATTGTCAAACCAGAACAAGAGTTTGACCCTCACTTCCACAATATGGGAATGAAGATCCCAATCAATCCAATTCATGTGTTTGAGGATGCAGCACTCGAGTTCAAGGCTGATATCGACATGATGAAGATGAAGATCCATATGTACCCTCCAAGCATCCAAGTTTTTGACAACAAATTCTTTACCGTCCCGAGGTTGGTGGCCATTGGGCCTTACCACCATGGCGAGCACAAGCTCAAGCAGGCGGAGAAAGCGAAATATGTGGCTGCCTACCACTGTATCATGGAGTCGGGCCACTCAGTACAAGACATGTATGATGCCGTTGTCTCCGCCGCATACGATGCCCGCAGCCTATACGACAAGGATGTGATGGCAGATATCAGCGAAGACGACTTCTTTCATATGATGTTCTATGATGCTTGTTTCTTGGTGCAGTACTTTGCTTGTAGCACGGATGGTTCCGGCACCATGGACCCATCGTTGCTTGGCTTCTTCGACTTCAACCGCAAGGCCATCCGCCATGACATCGTTCTGCTTGAGAACCAGATCCCCTGGCGTGTGGTAGAGGCTGTCTTGAGGTTCAGGCCCGTGGACTTGGGAGCCTTCGTCGCGTTCTGGAAACAGTACCTGCAGGACCGCAAGGTTCTCGGCGAAAAGCCTCTTATGTTGGATGATAGCTTCGAGCCACCACATCTCCTTGGCCTCCTCCGGTTCTACATTGTGGGAAAAGGCAACACCAAACCACCCACTCCAGTGAAAACCAACATGATATCATTTTCTGTGAGTGCCATTGAACTAGCTGAAAATGGCATCAACCTCAAAGCCAATGAAGAAACAACGGAGCTCATCCACATGAGCGTCAACAAGAGAGGGATCTTTGCCGAGCTCTCCATGGCGCCTCTGTCGCTGGACGATGAACGTGCCAGCTTCCTCATCAACATGGCGGCTCTCGAGCTTTGCACAACCTCCAATTTCCAGGAAGCTGACCCTGAAGAATCTGCCGTCTGCTCGTACCTTCTCCTCCTCTCTCTGCTGGTGCATAGGGAGGAGGACGTGCAGGAGCTGCGGACAAAGCATCTCCTGCAAGGAGGAGCAGGGCTTATCAACAAGGATGCTCTTACATTCTTCACGAGACTTCAGAGCCTGCCCCTACGTGGATCCAACTGCTATGTCCGCATCATGATGGAGATTGAGAAGTACAAGGTCAATAGGCGGATGCAGATTAGGGTCCATGCGTTTTTTTACAAGAACAAGAGAACCATCTTCGCAATATTCTCCGTAGTTGGTGTACTTGTCAGTATCTTAGGCACACTCATGTCTCTCAAAAAAGCGCTCTACGGTTTAGGTGCCTATTGTTGGTGGAACTGTAGGTGGATGGCTCCAATCCCTCAGGGCTCGTTTGGGTACACCCATTCCTAATTTCCCACTCAATCCCCTCGAATCCCCATGGGGAATGATTGATCCAAAGGGGCCCAAGAGTTCAAATAATGCTGATATGCACCTATGTAGGTGATTGATTGAGTTTAACTGTTATATTTGTTGAGGCGTGGATGCTATATACTTTGTTCCTCAGAAAAGTTCCATGTATTTAAATACCATTTTTATAGTGAAATGTTGGAGCTATCTCTTGTTGTTCAGTTGTCTTGTGTCAGTATTGTCTATATGCCTGTTCATCATGGTTCATGGAATTCGGAACCTAGTTGTATAAGGGATTGGTTATATTTACATGGTGTTTTGGTATATTGAATTTCCTAAGATCTGGCATTGCATTACTCTTATTTATCTACAGAAAGTACAAACACCTAGCGAGGCCTAGGTGACGTCTAGGAACTGACTAGCTGCTAGGCAGAGTCTATCCAGTGCCTATAGTATATTTTGAAAGAGTGCCTGTAGATACAGATCTGCTTTGTACAATAATGAGGTACTGCCACACCACCGTACCTGCCCGGCCTGATCTTGCTCTAAACTTGTGGCAATTAGGTTATAACATTGTTTAAGTATACTTTTATCTCAATAATGACACTTACTCTCCATCGCTTAGTATAAGATGTACAGGTACGACCAACTACATTACTGTATGCCGTATGCACTCATTAGATTTTGTAACAAGTTGTTCTTTCATAACGGCGGAGAAGGCTCGAAGAAAAGACAATTAATTGGCAGGCAACACCAGTGATCTGGATCTGTAAATTAGACTAGAGATTCTTGGATACCGAGTGACCAATCTTAGCATCTTACATGTTGCATTGCCAACCGACTAATAGGTACTTTGCCAAGCTGAACACCGCCCTGGTGGTACTTCTACCCAAGAAGGTGGAAGCAAGCTGTCCAGCCAGATTATCGCCTGATAACGATGATCCACAGCTTTGCTAAGCTCATATAAAAAATCCTGGCAACAAGGCTAGCACCAAGACTACGAGAGATTGTGGACATCAACCAGAATGCGTTCATCAAATCAAGGTCAATACATGACAACTACAAATACGTCCAGCGGGCTGCCGTGTTAATACGGAAGCGGAAAACACCAATGCTGCTACTCAAGCTAGACATATCAAAGACCTTCGACACGGACCGTTCCTGCTAGAGGTATTGCAAGCTTGGGGTTTGGCGACACATGGTGATCGAGCAGCTTCTCAACACCGCCTCTTTCAGGATACTTGTCAATGGACAGCAGGGGCACCCGATCAGACATAAGAGGGGGGTACGACAAGGAGATTCACTCTTGCCTTTGCTATTCATCATACCTATGGACGTACTCCACAGATTGTTCCAGAAGGCTTCAAGCGATGGGGTGCTCAAGAGAATGAGGCCATCGGGAATCAAATTCCAAAGCAGTTTCTACACCGACGATGTGACCATGTTCATCTGGCCGACTGTCCAGGAGGCCGCAGCAGTAAAGCACATCCTCTCCATCTTTGGGGAAGCATCTGGACTTCACACAAACCTCGCTAAATGCTCGATCACTCCTATATACGTCAGTGAAGAAACACTAAATGACATCGTAGCCATACTGGGCTGTCAGGTGCAGCCATTCCCGATCAAGTACCTAGGTCTCCCTCTTAGCACAAGGCTGGTGCCGAAGGCGAGCTACCGGTCACTGATCGAGCAAGTGGCACAGAAGCTACCGCCATACCACGACTCATTGATGGCGTGAAGCGGGAGACTTGTCTGGATCAAGTTAGTGCTACGCTCGGTGCCAATCTATACAATGGTGACCAAGAATCTGCCGACTTGGGCACGCAATGAGATTGATGCCATGTGCCGCAAGTTCTTTTGGGCGGGTGCGGATCAATCTGTGCAAGGCAAATGCATGGTTGCCGGGACACTTGTTGCAGACCGACAGAGCTGGGCGGCCTGGGAATCATCAACCTCAGACTCACCGGATACGCCCTTCAGACAAGATGGCTATGGTTGCAGAGGACGGACCAGGAGCGAGCCTGGAGCCAGCTACCAATCAGAACATGCCCTCAGGTTCAGGCGTTCTTCAAGGCCTCAACTTTCGTCGTCGTCGGCAATGGTGAACGGACTCTGTTCTGGGAAGACCGTTAGATACAGGGCGAAGGGGTTGCAAACCTCGCCCCATGTGTTTACCTCCTGGTACCTCCTCGCACTCGGCGGCGGCAGACAGTCAGGAAAGACCTCCATGAAAGAAGCTGGGCTACTTGCATTCAAGGCAGGATGTCGACACAGGCTATCCTGGACTATCTCCATCTGTGGCATGCAGTGAGCAATTTTCAGCTCTCCAATGACCCTAATCGCACAGTATGGCGATGGAGTGAAGATGGTACATAGCTCGATCGGCATATATGAAGCCGCACATAGGGTCATCACCATTCACCGGACACAAATGGATTTGGAAAACGTGGGCGCCACTAAAAATCAAGATCTTCCTGTGGCTCGCATTTAGACGACGCCACTGGACAGCAGATAGAAGGAGGCGGCATGGCCTTGAAGAACATGACAATTGTCATCTCTGTGACCAAGAAGAGGAGTCCATAGATCACATCATCGCCAAATGCTCCTACTCCAGGGATGTATGGTTTCTGGTGCTCCAAGCCATCAGCCATCAGCTGATGGTGGCGCAGGTTGCGCACAGGTTTTAGCGGCGAACGCCGGAAAGGCTTGAATACGCTCTTCGCATTGGTGTCATGGCAACTATGGAAGGAAAGGAATGCACCCTGCTTATGGAACAACACGGCCTCAGTCATTGACACAGTGCAGGCGATCAAGAGAGAGGGAGAAAGCTGGATCCAGGCAGGAGCAATGGGTCTGGAAGCCTTAGCCCGCGGCTAGCGCCAGTAGAACATGACATGTTTCAATCCGAGAATGTTCAATGTTTCAATATGTAGTCCACAATTATAAACACTGGCAGTAAAACTCTTGTAACATATTTCCTCTCTTCTAATACAAAGATATGCACACTCGTGTGTATTCGCGAAAAAATAGACAACACTGTCAAAACACACTGGCCAAAGAATCTCAGAAGATTATAAGATGGTGAAAACATTATAGGACCAAGCAGCTCAGTAGCACACCGTACCCTTCGTTATGAGCAAATAAAAGTATGCGATGATCCTCCTAGCTGCTCGCTCACATAAAAACTACATTAATGTAGTTATTAAAATGTAATCAATATTTACAAAGAGGCCACATGGCATTAACATAAAGTAGGAATTAGCAGTGACGCTACAACACAGAGCGAAGATTTAATTTCCTTTGCCAGTCGGGCTAGAAAATTGTAATGCCCGTCACAGCCCCACGCATGACTGCATGATAGAACGTTGCCATGGCTAGGCCTAGGACCATCACCGCAGCACAGCTAGTTCGTCACCCATGCCCAATAGGCAACTGGCCGATGAAACTGAAACTGCAGATCATTCTTGACGTCTCTTTGATCGGCTGAACTGGAGGGCTGATCCCTGGTCATCATCGCAGCATTGCCCTAAAGCTTAAAGGCTGATCGGTTGGTTTCCCTTCTCTTCCCTGCATTTTCTCAATTGAGAATCCAATCCATCCGTTGGGGTATAGTAATATATAGTGAATTTTTTAACACCATATAGCAGTAGAGCTTGTAATACCAAAATTGCCAACTGAGGCACATGGTTCATCTTGTTTTGTATGCATGTGGGGTTAAAATATACTAGACTCCATCAACCCATGCTCTCGCATGCGCTAGAATTTTAGAAGATATAAGTTAATATTTAATAAATATGACTATTAAATAATTATTTATATTTAACTGTATGTTTTTCTCATTGTTTATTTTTTAAAATAATAGATACTCATTGTCTATTTCCAGTTACCATAAACTTGACAATAGTTTTCTTGTAAGGGTCTGATCTATACATTTTTCATTCATATTCATATACTACCAGACCCAGGGTTTTTCCTGACGGCCAAAAACCGTCAGGAAAGACCAAAATATTCCTGACGGCCAGCCGTCAGGGAAGGGCCGGCAGGAACAGCTCGACAGGAATAACTAATATTTCCTGATGGTCGGCCGACAGGGATCTTTTTCTGATGGCAATTCCTGACGGCTGCCCTTTGACCAGTCAAACCTGAAACCTAGCAGCCAAACCGTCAGGAATTGAAACATAAAACCGTCAGGAATGTTGAGCCGACAAGAAAAAAATTATGAGAAAACTCATTTCATTTGATTGAATTATATTATACATTTAATCAGCCAATGGTTCTTGCATCTACACAGGGCACATTACACAATTTAACACAAGTGATCCATGAAGAGTTTATTCAACATAAATTCAAATGTCCCCGATCCAAATAGACTGAACTATACAAACTAGTGAACTAGGAATACAGTAATATGACAGCTCTTATACACTGTTGGTTTAGAGCAGCATGCAAATCTACACAAGTCTGGCTCCTAAATATCACAGGAACATTTGGACAGCACAACAGAAAAGTCCTTGCTTGCACAAAAGAAAAGTCCTTGCTTGGAGTCGACATCACGGAAAATTATGGGGGGGTGACCCAATGACCTACAAGGAGTAGAGTTACAGATTATGCACTCTGCAAAAATAAGATATTATCTTTACTAGTACACAAGGCAGCCAGATCAGTACTTGCAGGACACAACTAGAAAAATCTGTACAGACCTCAAAATCCACCGAGAGACATTGTCAGTGTAGTCTACTTATTTTGGACTATGGAAAACAGACATTGGCCCATTATTTTACTTCGAAGTCCTTTCATTTCACTTCAAGTCTGATACTTCTAAGATAAAGATATGTTGGTACAGATTTTTTTTTTTGCAAGTCATTCATCTTTCATTCCTTTCTTTCCTTGTTTAAATTGATCATATACTACCTTAACTTGTTAAGAACTGTTGCTATCTTAAGATTGGTAACAGGAATAAGAAAAAACAGTTGCACAAAAAAGTGGCATCTTCACCTTAGGTAGAGCAATCCGTTTTCTTTTTGTCCTGAACTTTTCTTTCAGTAGATGCTGGTTCCCATTTTCTAATATCTACACATGGGCAAAAATCATTAAATCTCTTACACTGTTGTGTACAGGCTTTCAGTAAAAAAGATGAGATATTTAGGAATCGTATTATGAGGAAGTGATTGCAAATGACTTTTTTTCATCCTATTTGATTATCTGTTAACAACACTAGTGCTAGTGTGAGCAGCATGTGTAAATCCTACAAAAGCAGCAACTACTTTTGTTTCTTGTACTTCAAGAGCCAACTGATAAGAGTAGTAAGACATCAAAGTACTACTAAATGCTTAAATTGTTTTCTCAGTGCCCCGGCGAAGAGTATAAAGTTTTTAATTAACTGTGAACAGCCCAAAGGAATATATATATACTTACTGGTTAGGAGATGCATCTACTATCCTTGCTGCTCCTCTTCTCCCAATAACTGTTTAAGAATACACAGATTCAGAAGCTAGCTTAGTTTGTGTGGTGACACATGGTGCGAAATGTTTACTGCATAACCATGTTGACAAAATGCATAACAAGGCAACATAGATTAGCAGGTTATATGCGTTAACTGTCCAGTCCACTATGGTTCTGGTATTCAGAACAAAAATATACATTTCAGAAATTACGGATCCAAATAAAACATCTTACATTCAAGTCTTCACTCTTAAATTACTACTAATAAAAATATAGATAGGCATGGTTCTACACCTAGCTGCATCAATCAATTAGAATATTTGTGCAGCAAAAATAAGGATCATGAATTGCTTTTCTTCTACTACAGAGGACAAAATAGCAATCAAGCTAAAGAATGTTTCTGCACTAAGCTTTTATATTCAGCCCAACAATCATAAAGACATAATGTTTCTCTAGATCTATTGCATATTGCCATATCTCTAAACAGTAGCATTTATCAGTAACCCTAATACAAAACATGTAAGATTTGCAACAAATACAGAGCAAATCTGAGAGGGAGGATAGAAGAGAGAGAGAGAGAGAGAGAGGCACCTCGTGCAGGCTATGGTGGCACACCTTTCTGAAAGGGCCACTCGGGGAGGTGGCGGCGTGGGGTCCTTGGGGGCGGCAGCGAATCTGGCATCGAGGACCCCCTAGGGGTGGGGGCGGCGTGGGGCCCTCGGGGCGGCGGCGGATCTGGCGTCGAGGACCACCTAGGGGTGGCGTCGGCATGGGTGCCGACAGGATCTCGGGCGGGCGGATGCGCAGGTGCCGAGAGGACCTTGGGCCGGTGGCGCTGGCATCGAGGACGCCCTCAGGACGGCTGCGGGGCTGGCGTCGGGGGCGCCCTTGGGGTAGCGGCGGCGGTGGCGCGAGAGTGAGAATGCCCTCGGGGCGGAGGCAGGAGATAGAGAATAGGGGGCGGGCGGGTGGGTGAGAGCTGAGAGGATAAGGTTCGGCGTCCTTTAGGTCCCGATGTGGGACCCACTGTGGCGAGTAAGGCATGGGTCAATTTTTTTGCGTGAACTCGGGCCAGATTGGAATCATGTCGGTTTGAGCTTGGGCCGTCAGGGTCTTCAAGACGTTCCTGATGGTTGTTATGTTTCCTGTGGGTTTTTTTAGAACCGACAGGAATAACCTATATCTCTCCTGACGGTTTTTTCCACCCGACAGGACTAGTCTTTTTCCTGACGGTTTTATAATAGCCGACAGAAATAATCTAAACTGTCAGAAATTTTCCCTGGTCTGGTAGTGATATTTTTCTTTTGTATGGCACCTTTGTATTGTTTAAATATACAACTAGTTTGAAACCTTAACTATGGTAGCTCTTATTGCAGCTCTGAGTTCCATTATCTCAGTCTCACACGCCATCTGTCTCTCTCATCTCTTTGCCGCGAGCTCTCTCTCTCCCTCACCACAGCGTCTTTGGCGGCAACGCCGGCGCGGTTGAGGGGCATGAGCGGCCTCGGCGACCCCGACATAGGCGGGGGGTGTGGGTGTGGCAGCCCTAGCCATCCTCGCGCGTACAGGGGCCGCGGGTGTTGCGTCCCCAGCCATCTCGCAGTAGGTGAGAGGCGACGGAGCAGCGGCTATGGCCAGCCCGACGCATGTGTGTGGCTTCAGTGCGGCAGCACCGGAGGTCCCCGTCCCATGGCGTCCCCAGCAAGCGAGCGCTCGTCCCTCAGCTCCAGGGCACGTGCGCTGCTGGCCCCTGGCACACTCGACTTCTCTGGCGCGGGTTCGTCGTGTCCTCGGTGTAGGGCGGCTCCACCAGTGTGGGACCGGCACGACAGAGCGTGGACCTTGAGGCGCTGGCATGGCCACAGTGGAGCTTCGCCGTGGGATCCACCCAAATGGACGCGGCCTCCCAGAGTGCATCTGCGCTCTCAGCTCGCCTTGCCGCTGGGCGGCACCCGCGCTGTTTGTTCGCGGTGGCGGCCGCATCTGGTTAGCCTGGAGGGCAACGCCCGTGCCTATTTATGATCTCCTGGACTTGATTTCTTGTTTTGCCGTAGCTTTTTAGTGTTCTTTTTTGTCTTTAATCCTTTCTCTCCTGATCTTTGCTGCTTTGCAAGTTATTGTTGCTTGACATCTTTAATTGGTTTGTTGCACGTACGGAGAGGCAGGCTTATGTGATGGGGTGTGGGCAAGCTAGGGGCAGTCGGGTCGAGTCTCTCTATTGGGGGGAGAGGCCAGACGAAACCACGCGTGGTGTCTGGGGACGGCGGCGCTGCCTGCGGTTGGAATTGGAAGAAGGAAAGTATGGGCTGAATATGACTCCGAATAGAATTAGGCTCAACACGAGTCCGAGCAAGTTAAGGCCGAAACCAAATAGATGTTAGGGCTGGACAAAAATCTAAAGTGGCCAGAAATTTTGCCTTTTTATTATTAGTG
The DNA here is from genome assembly GCA_038087645.1 of Saccharum hybrid cultivar R570. Lineage (NCBI taxonomy): Eukaryota > Viridiplantae > Streptophyta > Magnoliopsida > Poales > Poaceae > Saccharum > Saccharum hybrid cultivar. The sequence goes on from JAQSUU010000707.1 coordinate 14,232,815, forward strand.
ATATGATAAGCTGGAGCCTAAAGAAAGCGCGCATAGGCACAGTGGTCTTATCTTGAACCAATCAGATGTGCATAAGCTTGCCTTGAGGTAAAATTAGAGGAGTTCCAAATGTAAGTCTAGATATCAGAATCTTCTTGTAACTGAAGAGAATCAAGGATGGAGGACAGCTCGTGATATTGTTGAAAAGCTTACACTGATAAGGCAAACGAAACTGCTCATGTAAAGCAGTGGCGTGGCATGGCGTGACGTGCCTGATATAGTGAAATATGGTTATCCCCTAAATCCAGCAATAAAAAACAAGATAAGATTATCTCGAATAGTTTCAAAAAAAAATTGGTAAGTCAGTGAGTTTCCCATGTGCCTAAAAAAAGTTGAAAGCATATTTTTTAGGTTTCTTCAATAGTTTCTATAAACTCATTCGTAAAATATAAAAGTCAATGTTGCACCAGGAATATCAGACTATTTACAAATCACTCTAACCAATTTTATACTTTATTTCTCTCTTGTATATTTGCATGGGAATCTTGTCCTACTCGTTATCAGCTCGATTTTCACAAGCAGGGAAAGATATGGAGTTCAGATAGAGACTTATTGGAGAGCTGTTTTTTTCAATGTTGCCATAAAATTAAGATTGAGAGTGGGTTTCGAAAACTATTGTAGATGTTCTAAAACGGATCATTTTGGATTCTAATTTAAGTAGCTGAAGCCGATCTTCTCCGGATTGGATCCAATTTGGACACCTGTTTTCGAAGAATATATATGCATTGGGAACGACAAGTCAACTTCTTCGACCGTGTCTCCATCCAATGCATGCCCATGGACGCACCTCGCACCATAAACATAATAGATAGATAGATCTACCGGCGTCTGTTCTGATCGATCCAGAACTCCGCGACATGGAGCTTGCGGACGCATGGGAATCGCTGCTGCCCGACGAGCTCCTTCTGGATATCTTCCGCCGCCTGGAAGCCACCGCCGTCATAAGCTGCACCGGCGCCTGCAAGCGATGGTGGCGAGTCATCATGGGCAACGCCTCCACCCTCCATCCTCGCCCCGACAGCTTCGTTCCAAGCCTACATCTCGGTTTCGTCCCCGACTACATCAGCGGTTACAATGGCTGCGCGTCGATGCACCCTACGGCCTACGCCGGCGCCGTCCCAGCCCGTGCTCCCTGAGCCAAACGCGCACGGCTACTGCTCCTTCACGCCAATCCCAGACAGCGGCAACATGCTATCGTCATGCGACGGGTTCCTCCTAACCAAGCGAGATGGCGAGTTCGACAACGATCTCTGTCTCTAGAACCCCATCACCGGAGCTTGCACGTTCCTCCCCATGGCGTCGCTCGGTTACGATGATCTCCAGACCGTGTCCACGTCCAGCGAACCAGAGGTTCGGATACTCGCCGTGGAGGTCATTGACGGCGGCGGCGGGCGCAAGAGTTTCCACTACCAGGCCTTCTCAGCCACGTCGGCTGGCCACGGCGGCGCTTGGGGACCAGTGGAGCACTCCCAAGATTTCGACAGGAGCATCAGCATCACTGCAAGCATGCAGGCAGGCACCGAGGTCGTTTGTCGCGGCGGCGCCGTGCACTGGCTTGCCTCGATGCGCGTGTGCACCGTCGCCCTCGACGTACGGACCGGACGAACTTGGACGACGGAGCTGCGGCTGAACGGCATACCATCCAGAGACGCGGTCGTCCTGACCACGTCCAGGGACGGCCGGCAGCTGTCCGTGATCAGGTGGTGGACGTCCAGAGACGACGTGGAGCGGCAAGAGATTCAGGTGTGGGTGCTCACCGGTGACGACCAGTGGATCCTGCGGCGGGTGGTCGACGTGCGATAGCTGGTGCTGGTGCCAGGGCCCAACGTCTGGGTGTGGCTGAACGTCATCTGCCCCAGGAGCGGCCTCCTGCGTGTTCGCGTCAACGGGCAGGAGCTCCTCATCGACGTGGACAAAGGATCGTCTACTCACATTCACCAGGACTGGCTACGCTGCCGTCCTTACCAGATGGATTGCTCATCGTATTGGACCATGTGCTCGTCGAAGATGAAGTACTTCTAGCTTCCCGTCTAACAGTAGGGGTCAAACCCGTCCTGTTTCATTAAAAAAATGTACCATTGCAGTCCTCGATCTAGGTTGGCCTTGTACTGCGGTCCTCATTGCTGCAATAGATACATTTTTATGGTACTCTCTCTCTCCCTCTCTCTCTATATCTATATCTATACCTAATAATATATATATATATATATAATAAAGAGGCAAAATTTCTCACCCCTTTTTCTGGTCCGTCCATTTTCGAGGTCCGTTTTCCTCTAATTAACGGACAATGGATACAAGTTAGAATAGATCTGAGTAAGCCAAATAAGAATCCTAGATATATTGGACACATGTTCTTAAGGTAAGAAAGATAGTTTTAGAATCCTAATCCAAATACATCTCCCAGATTTGAGTAAGCTGAATAAGAATCCTAACCCAAACAAAAAAAAGATACAAATAGAAATTAGACAAAATCTTTCGTGCGCCATCTATTTGATTTCCCTGTTTTCTTTCTGATAAAGTCCACTCAAACCATAGTCCAACGAGGACTCCACGAAACTTTATTTCTGATCTCAAATATTTTTCTCAAATAAACTTATTCCTTATCCGAATCAAACATAGCTTTTTGCAAAAAAAACAATAAAACTAAACCATGGACCGTCATCAAGGTATTCAAGAATCCGTGCAAGAATATGTAACCCGAACCCATGACTCATACGAGTTAGGACTCGCATCTAGCGATGATGAATATGGAGTCCGATTCTAATATATATTGGGTCGCGCCCTATGCATCTTGTATGTCAACCAAACTTAGGACCGTTCATACGAGTTAGAACAACTTGCGTCCAACAATGATACGGAGTCCTATTCCTATATGTATTAGGTCCCTTTGCAATGCACGGGCACGTTTACTTTTTTTTATTTTTTTATTTATTTTATATTTATATATTATAATAAAGAGGCAAAATTTCAAGCTCTTTTTTTCGTCCATCCATTTGTTTGGTTCGTCTTCCCCTAACTAACTTCTTAAATATGGATGTTGTTTATATCTCTACAAGTCCCATGTTTATATGACACATATTGGTCAGAGTTCTTAAAGTAATATAGATAGTTATAGGAATCCTAATACAAATAGATGTCTCCAATTTTAAGTATGTTGTATAGAAATCCTAACTCAATAGGAAAAAAATACAAGTATAAATTAGAAAATATTTGTCAATCACTTATGTTTTCCGATTTCCTTTTCCTATATACACGAGGATAAAAGTAGAAATCTACTTCTAATATTGAACCATCAAGAATTTCTTAATTTTGGTTGTTTTATTTTTTTATTTTTGCCGATTGGACTTTTACTTTTCTCACGTAGATCCTTAGGAACCAAAGCTGAGTCCTCGCCAGTTACATAATTTTTTCCGATTTGTTTTCATATTCGGATGTATTAGTAGCAAGGTTCCCCGCATTATAACCTTGTTTTACACGTATTTGTTTTCCCTCTTCCACCCTCTTTCTCCGTAGAGACGTACGGGTCCTTTTTTCTGGTTTCCTTTTTCGTGAATGTCCATGTCTCTATTCTCCATTCCATTTCATCCCCGTTATATACTTCTTTTTGTTTTTGTTCCTTTTCTGGAGTATTTTATTTGTTCATCGCAAAAAAAAGAGTATCTTATTTTTTCTTATATCTCTACCTCTACCTATATATATCTATATCTATATCTATACATATTATAAATTATAAATCTATATCTATATAATAATAAAGAGGAAAAATTTATCACCTCATGTTTTTGGGTTCTCTCCCCTTAATTTTGGTCCGGCCCTTTCTTTTGCCCAAACGTCTGATAAAATAATAGTCTTGCCGAGTCCGACAACAATACAAATGTACGTCTCTCTACATACATATACAAAGTTTTATTTTCTCGTTTTCTCATGTAATGTGTTTGTCCCCAAGTCTGCCATGTACAGGAGTCCTAATTGTTTTTAAGTAGATAACAGTTTAAACTTGGATAGGTGTACCAAGGTTGGGTACGTGTGCTTTGAATTGTGCAGAGGTGTACCAAGGCCATGTACAAGAGTCCTAACAGGAGTCGTGCATCAATCAAATCAAATCAAATCAAATCCAAAACGAAATCATGTAGGACTCCTCAGGCATTGAACTTGCCTCTATACAAAAGCATACGCTTTTTCTGTTGCCGGTTGCCGCTGCTATAGCAAGGCATAGCAAGGCGCGATAATATTGGATTTGGGTTTGCTCGCTACTGGTGGTATGCTGTATCCATATCAGGAAAGTCCATTTAGTGTTGGCACGGCCGGTGGTACGCTGTATGCACAGGAGTAGTATAATTCCACGCTCCTTTGTGCATATATGGTTTATTATTTTTTTATACTGAACATGTCTGGTATGTATCATCTGGATGACCATACTATTTAGATCGAGAATATACATGGCACACAAAAAGGTAAATAACCATTGAGTACGTTTTCTCGTAACACACGGATGCACTGACATTTATTGCCTTGGAATTTATTGATATATGGTGAGGCCAAGTCCAATTAAGTCAAATAAAAATAGCTAGCTCATTTTTATTGGCACGACCATGCGAGCACCATGCAACACGTTACGCATCCCGTTGCAACGCACGTGCATGTTTACTGGTATATATATATATATATATATATATATATATATATATATATATATATATATATAAAGAGGCAAAATTTCAGGCTCTTTTTTTCGTTCATCCATTTTTTAGGTTATCTTCCTCTAACTACCGAACAATGGAGAGCTTTTTCTGTTCGGACTTATATATATACAACCCGTACTCATACGAGTTAGAACTCTTGACTAGCACGATACAGAGTCCGATTACAAAACGTATTGGGTTGTGTATGGTTTATGTTTAACCAAAGAGTCCATACTTCTACGAAAAAAAGTCCATACCCAATACAATTACTATATATATTAAATTCAGTTTTTTTCCTTTTCCTATTTCGTCATCTGTTCAGCCTTTTTCTCGTTTTTTTAGACTATACTCCGATCTCACTGTATCTTATCCTTTTTCATTACGTAGGCCTTCTTGAGGTAACCTGCATAAGTAAAAAAATCCTAATCCAACACCAGTTCTTAAGATAACATAAATAATTGAATCCTATATATGCGTTTTTTAAGGCTTAAAAGAAGCAAATATTAACCTTTTCTGCAAACATTTTTTTGGTTCTAAAACTGTTTTGATTTGGTCCTGTCGGTTTCGTCCAGGATTTGGTATCCCATCAGAATTTTGTTTTTCTTTTCGGTAGATTCCGTCTAGAATTTTACTTTTCCGTTTTGTTCCGTATGCTCCTGACGTTCCTATGGTGTTTTTTATCTTTTCTATTTTTCTTCTCCTTTTCAAATCTGTGGTCCAAGTATTTCTATTTTTGTTTTTCCTTATTTCTGTTTTCTTCTCACTTCTTTTATTCTCTATCCGTGCCTTTCTATTTTTATTTTTTTTCCTTCTTCCGCTACTATCCGTACCTTTCTTCCTTCTTTCTCCCTATATAAGCCCTTTTTACAAATACAAAAGTTAAATAAATAATAAATATAATATTATATGCCTTTGAACTATTGACTTTTGTTCCAAAAAATAAAGATTTTTACCACCAACTAGGACTCGAGAACATTGATGGGTGCGAGGACGCCGATGGTGGACAAGTCCGTCGTCACTGACCTCGACTACCTGCATGGAAAGGCTCTCGCCAGGAGGCGCGCCTCGCCCCTCCTTTGAGGCTCTGACTTCGTTGCCGCCGTAGGCAGGAAGAGCCGTCAATGGTGACGGCCTTGTTCCTGGTCTCACATGAGAAGATCGACCAGATCAAGGAGCGCACAGTCGCCCTTGGCCTTGGTCTTTCGTGGTGGCGTCGGCCTTAGCGTCGGTGTGCCTTCTCAAGTTCAGATCAGATTTTTACATGTCTTTAAAATAATTAATAAAACTTAATATTTAAATGTAACAACGCATGGATACTATAAAATTAAACTTAAGATATATGTATGAACAAATATTTTTGTGCTTAGCAACAGAAGAAAAAGATCTATCAAGGCCGTAGTTTGATACAATATTAATTGGACATTTTTATATTATTGCTAATATTAGCTTATATTTTGGGTGTTATAGTCGTCACAAATAAATTATAACTCTCGAATTTTATAAAATAGGGGAAAACATAAATACTCCCCCTTATAAGATATTTTAGCATTTTTATAGATTCGTAGTTTTTACTATGCACTTAGATAACACTATGTCTAAAATCATGGTAAAATCAATGTATTTTAAAAAGCCAAAACGTCTTATAATTTGAATGGAGAGAGTAAATATATAGTATTTCTGTTTTTGTTTTTAATAAACATTTGATAGCTTCTTTCTTCCATTGCAATGCACGGGTATATATATATATATATATATATATATATATATATATATATATATATATATATATATATATATATATATATATATATATATATATATATATATATATAATAGGTAGAACCAAAACTATACCCAACGCTCTCGATTTCCTCCCATGCGTGACGCTTCTAAACTCAAACTGAAAGGAAGAAAAAACGGAGAGGAAAAAAACGCAAAACCAACCGGACTCTGAGTCAGAGTCTCGATGCCATAACGGAAGGAAAGAAAAGCGAAAAAGATATGTATCGGACCTAGATGATAGAAGACTGGTTAAACTAAATAAATTTTCAGGCTAATAAAAACATTAAATCCCGTATTGAAAATTGTAAGGCGATTTGTTTCATTTAAATATGTGAGCCGTATGTCTCCACGTGTATTGCCATCATGAGTGGTGTAATGTCAGTAAGGTTTTTCAACTCAAGTAACAAAACAAGAACTCATGTAACAAAACAAGAGTGATGTCGAGTAGTTAGGGGAAGATGGAATCCATGATCATGCGTCCGTGTCCAATACGAATCATCCCTAGAGCTCATGCGTCCGCTTCCTATCTGGTTCCGAGCTCACGCGTTCACATCCCAATGACCCCGGTACAACGCACATACATATATCGAGTATATATATGTATATCATTTTTAACTGGCAAAACATGCTTGTATGTCACAATGGAACATACAACTCATTAGTTGGTCACGGACAATTTATGTTGCAAAGATTTATTCAATGACCCCGTCATCCATTCCAATACGTATTGGAATTGAATTTCGTACCACTGAAGGGACCACAATCTTGTAACTCGTATGAGCCTGAGCTGCTTGTCCTGATCATGTACGGCATATGGGATAGAGAGGGATGAAAACGCATCGTGGGAAGTATAAAACTATGGGCAGAAGAATTCATTATGTCTTTAAAACATAACCATACGTTGCAATGGTTGTCATTTTTCTAACATGTCTTGGAATCAGACGCTGTATTGTGTTTGGATGCACTCTATTATAACTTGTATAAGTACAGGACTTGAGTTCGGGCTACAGATAGGAGTAAGCCAATCATCAGGACTCTAATCCCTATTTCATTGTGGACAAAATATACTGCTCATAGTAAAACTGGCCAAAGCTCTTATGCTCAGGTCAGAGGAGGGACCGACAGATCCGACGAAAGAATGAAGAATGAAAGTTTGGTAAACGTGCTCATATGTTACAACGGAACATATACAACTTGTTATCCTGTCTCCTGAATGATTTGAGACATAGAGATAGATTGATTGATAGATTACTGTCTGTGTGTATCTATTTCTATGAATATATACAGGATTTACCACCCAATTTAAAAGTGTTCACCGTCCATCTTCAAATGTGTATTTTGCTAATCTTTGCTTTACTCCATGATATGCAATGTCACGTTTTTTGATAGATTAGGGGTTTATGTTAGGAAAAAAGATTTATCATTAAATAGTAAAGGAACGTGGTGGTATACAGCTATAATCTGATTCTGTACATAGGATCGGAGCGTTGTGTAGCTAACTATCTTTTTGCTAGCTTTTTGATGAGGGGATGGCCATATGGAAGAGCACGGCCACGGAGGGAGAACTTTTGTAGGGTGCATGAAAGGCAAAGCAGGCGCTGCCTCTTCCGAACAGAGGCAAGGTTGTATACCAGGTTTTCCCTACTAGGTTCTACTACTGGCTCGTTCTAAAGGTCGAGGTAGACTCGAACTCGAGTTGGGCTTGGCCTCTGACTCGGATTGGACGTCCTTCCTAGTCTTCACAACTTCTACACATCTCTTCAAGTACTGCATGACCCTCTACAATGTTCCCAAGCAAGATAACATCATTAAGTAGAAATCTATTCTCAAAACTATAAAAAGGATCGCTTTTAAAAACGAGTTCACCTCTAGATTTAATTTTTGCATTTGAGCTCAGGTATTAGGACCTTTCATAGTTGTTGGAGGATTAGCAGGTGCGTCCGAAGAAGTGATGTCCTCATTAGAAGGAGCATGGAATACGAGGTGCTTCAGATTCGCTGGCTCATTCATCATTATCTATAACAAGATTAATGACAAGCAATACCCAGAAGACCAAAGTGAGTACTCACTTACAGACACAAAAGAACCTTTAGGGGTGATAATTCATCGGCAACATCAGAACGCAAACCTTCGGCACCGGCACCCAAAGGATTAAGCCATTCGACTGGTTTGTCATCAATTCCTTTGGGGGCTACTGTCAGTGATATGGACCCAGGGTACCTCACCACGCCGATATAAGCCCATTACCATCAGGATGGGTTGAGGCTGGCAAAGATGATGTAACGGAACCGTCCAAATTATAAGAGCACAAGTATAAAAACAATCACCGAAGTGATCAAATTCTCACACTTGAGCCCATATAACTCCGGTAGTCCAACGAAATCACGAGAGATTTCAAACCAACCAACATACAAGCCAAGATCGTAGTGATTCAACATAACAAGTCACATGTTACAACCATTTCACAAGTAAATCAATTTACATCGGAGTTCAACATAGTTATTACAACTTAAGTTCAAAAGTAGCGGAAGCAAAGTAATTTAAAACTAACATTAATCTTATTTCAAATACATGCCAGTACCACGATCGACTTCCAACAAAAGCACTAGAGATAAGGTAAATAAGAAGGATCATGCCCGCGATCACACTCCGCCACTACGGCAGGAGTCAACCAACTCTTGCAGTCGCCGTGATACATCACAACCTGCAACAAGTGGGGATAAAACCCTGAGTACGAGAAAGTACTCAGCTAGACTTACCCGTCAGAAACCAGAAATAAGGTGACACCAAGGATCATGCAAGGCTGATATAAAGTGGGCTAGCTTGACAACATTTTGCATAAAAAGCTTAATATAGATGATCAATCATTAATGCTTAAGCATCGAGTTAATTATCAGTAACCTATCATCTATATTAGAACCTGTACTAGAGCACTCACTTTATTAGGAGCAAACAATATTAACCATAGCAGGTATAAATTGAGGCAACCTTTCCATCATGATCTAATTAACCATCCGTTCAATTTAATTAAATCTACGTTGCCGCTGCTCAAGTCAAGTGCTCACTAACCGGGAGCGACGGCGATTCGAATCGAATTCCTATCCAGCTGGAGGGGTATTTCTAACACTCACCGTGCAGACCCCTGCCAGGGTCGCACAGACCACCTTTTCATATGATTCAGGAATCGCGGGTCCGAATGATGTCGCGACCCCAAGGGCGACACTCTGCCAGGTGATAGGGACTCTATCCCCCCCTTGGTCTCACGCCAATGTCCCCAAGCACATCATTTCTCTCCTCCAAGAAGCAACCTACCATTCGATTCCCGCCCTGAATCACATTACTCGGCTTCGCGGTCGGAACGACTTATCCGGCCAACTAAGTGTTAGACTGCGTTCAACATGACTCAAGGACGTACAGCGAATCGGTCCTTAAACGACTCAGACGGGGATAGATCCACACCCAAGACCTCCATGCCTTGTCGCTTCACTATCATCATCCCGCCCGGTCTCATTTCATTTTATTAACACATGGTTCCATTCCACGATAGCAAATATAGCCAACCGTGCCATATATGAATATCCCTATATCTCGCAGGTGACAGGAAAATCACCTGACTTCTACCGCTTAAAGCAGGGCTAAGCATCTACTCGATCCTAGTCTATGTAGGATTCAAGGATTCATATATCTGGACAAGGAATGATATAATGCAGCAAGGTTTTCAACAAACTCCTACCACTTAATGCAACAATACTTATAACATATATAGAATTAATTGCTTTGAAGGTAGGAGACTTATAATGCTCCGGGGCTTGCCTGGGATCCGACTCAAGTTAGAGTATGTCAGATGAGTTCGCTTGGCGAGCATCTTCCAATCTATCACTTGTCCGGTCCTTCTATCTTCGGGATAGACCCACCAACTCCATCTTCGGGTTTGGCTCCACAACACATCCTTCACGTGGTGCATCTAGCGTACCTAAATGAAATGCAAGATGCAAGTGAATGAATATAAGGAAATGCAATAGATGATGCATCACACATTAATCAAGGCAAGTATAAGGTTATAGTAAAGACACGTAAGCACATCACATTACTTAAGTAACCTTACACAAACAAACATGCTTAAATAGCAAAGAAAGCAACACCAAGCATGACATAAGATTTACAAAGTCTCAGGTGTAATAGCTTAATCACCAAAGACATGAATCACACTTAGCAATACCCAAACAAAGTAACCAAGCAATCATGTATTTTCAACAATTCTGGACATACATGCAGTAGCTGGGTAAATCAATCATATCTGAAGTTCTACAAATCCAAATGACTTGCAAGAAGACATTATGGAAAGCTTATGAAATTATCTAAATTTCATTTATAAACATCACAGCATGATTCCAAAGTTTAACATGTCGAATTTACACAAATACCGAAACTGATCTAACAAGACAGAGAGCAAGCAATTCTGTAACTTAACTTTAAACAGCTGTAGCTTCTAAACCATATGGCCAAATGCCACCAAATTTTAACAGCAGCTAGATCATGAAATTCACAACAACTTTGTTATAGCACACAAGACATGAAAACATCATTTGCATAGGGTAATTAACAATATCCTCAAATCTGTTCAGAAACCTCATTTGCAAGAAATAATTATTAACTTATGTTGCAAACATATAATTGGATAAAACCAACTTTACCAACATTTCACACATGACTAATGAACACCAGAAAACTTAGTGTCCGTTAATTCTTTTAATGCCTTTTCTTAATTTATTTAAATAAATAGGTGGAATTATGAACACATATCAAAAGTACATAATAAATTCTACCAAAATCACAGAGGCCTACCCATGCTCCCAAAAGTCTACTATCCAAATTTGAAACCATTTGGACCTGTATAACAACCTCTATGAAAAAGACAAATGGCTATAGCAATAAATCATGTGAGAGCAAGTTAATTCCAAAACTCCATATTTTCTGTGAACACAAGGCCATATTATGAATCAATATGATAGAGAAACATCATACTAAGGTAATGGAACAACATTTTCTATTTTATCATTTATATATTATTTATAAGCTATTTATCAAGCTATAAACAAGTTAAATCGATAACTTAAGCATACAGTAAATAATGGCCATGAAATTTATACCACAGTACATCCATAGCATTACAAGCCTACCATAAAAATTTCACATCAATTGGAGCAACACAACTCAAGATATAATTTGACAAGCAATATAAATGCAGATCTCCTTATTTATCAAGGCCAAATCACAATCTTAAGAAAACAGTGAACAACTAGTGTGTTTAATATTTTTCCTAGCAAGTACAAGTCATCACAAAATTAACAAAACAAGAATCATCATTTTTGGAGTTCTAAAACTCCAGATCTTGCTCTGGTTAAGTTTAAAGGCATTTTTAGAGTATTTTTAAAACTTAAATAAAGACATTAGAAAATACCTACAAACATGTAACATATTATGACTCCACTGCATAGATCTTTTCTCAAGGTTTCCAAAAAGTCCACTTTTGCTATTTTTGGATTTACCTAGCAAGAGATATGCATTTTAGAAGATTTACATAAAATCTGAAATTCAAAAACAGGATTTATCCATACCTAACCGAATTTGCTAGGCGCACCCGAAAACACACCCAAAACAGACACTACTTAAACTGTCCCGCGGGACCCACTGTCCGGTTGGGCCCATCTGTCATACTAAGAGAAGGTGTACACAACGTGTTCTCTTCTTCCTCCGTGGAACGGAGCAGAGGAGGGGGGGCGATTCGCCGGCGGCGCCTGCTCCGGCCAGGGGAAGGCCAACGGCGGCGAGCGCTGGGCCGCGCGTCCATCCTCGTGCCCGAGCAACTCGCTCGGTGGTCGTGGACGACCGAGAGGGGAACTATGGCTCACTGCCCACGGTGACCGACGAAGCTGCCGCGGCGGCTCCGTGGCCGGAGCTTGTCGGCGGCCAACGGGGCCGAGGAAGGGGCGCGGGAGGGGCGGCCTGCAATGGTGAAGCTGATGGCGGGCTCAATTAACCCTGTAGCGGTCCGAGGTGACCCGGCCACGGGAGCTCGTGGCTCGTCGGCGTAGCTGCACGACAGCGGTCCAACCTCGACGGATTTGGCGGCAACAAGCGCACGCGAGGATGGAGTGAGGGAAGGCCGACATGGTGGTGCATTTGATTGGGACGGAAGGAGAACACGGCAGCAGTTGGGGGGAAGAACTACCGTGCGGCAATGGCGACCGTGACCATGGCATGGCCGCATTCTGCGCGTGCGTGGAGAGAATGGGAGCGGGGAGGCGAGGTGAGGGAGGAAAAGGGAGGAGCTCGGCTGGTCACTCTGATGCTCCACCACACGGAGGGAGGCGCGGACACATGGCAGAGAGGAGGACGCGCGGTGTCCATGGCGAAGAGCTCTGGTGCATGGCCGCCACGCTCTCCGTAATGGGACAACTGTCGAACAGGTGGCGGGCACGGTTCCAAGCGTCTTGGAGGCCGTTTTTGGGCGGGATAAGGGCCAAATTGGATCTTGGGCCCAAAATGAAGTTCGAATACCACATGTTGCTCTATGATTTTTATTAAGACACTTTACTCATTAGGGTTTTGGTTTAGGAGATACATGGCTCCAAAGTTGCCAATGTCGGTGATTTGAAAGCAACGAGCAATAATCCAAAATGGGGGTCAAAATGAATTGCAATTGGTGCCATCTTCTTGTATGCTCTTCTACACCATCTACACTCCAACTTTTATATTGGGACCATGTGAAGTTGTTTAACAAAATCTTGAGAACGCGACATGTCAACATGTCAAGGTCAAAAAGTGATAAAAACAACTTTTTGCTGTTTTGGAAACTCTTATAGAAGGTCCAACTAAGCCCCATTTTGAGTGACACTTGATCCATTGTTTCCATCATGAAAAGTACTACAACTCATATTAAGGAACCTAATTGAGCTACCATATGAAATTGGGAGATAAAATGTCGCAAAGTAACCAACTTGCTGCTGTCACAACAAGGACTTAGAATATTTTTCTAAGTGCTGAAAACAGCAGCTGATTCCATATTGTGATCTCTATTTGACTAGGGTAGAGGCCAAACCAGCTCTTGACCATTAAACAAAGTTTGTTCTACACAAGATGAACTACAACTTTTGTTTAAGGTCAAACCTCATAACTGGTACAGAAGTCAAACTTTTACTTTGGTCAAAGTATTAACTCGATAAAGCTGAAACTAGAGTTTTAGGCCAATCGAGGCAATTTCTTGACATTTGCTCAATATGAACCATTCATGACTTTTGTTGTAGAGTTCATCTAGAGTCTTTTGGGCAAGGTTGCAAGGTTTGTTTGATGACCTATAGTCCCATCCATTTAAGGGTGCAAATTCCAATAGGAATAGAACTTATCATTTCATGTGACTTTTTGATTCCAAACTTCATGAAACTTTTCCAGAGGTCACTATAGATAGGTACTAAGGTGAGACACATGAAGATATTGCAATAACACCACCCAAGCATATAATTTGAAAAGGGGCCTATATGTAAAGCAATGATGCAACATCCAACTTTAGGTTAGGCTCCTCTCCATAGGTTGACCTTGACATTGCCATCTCCACATAATCTGTCATGTTTGAGCTCAAACCCACTGCTTAATGAGTGACAAACACCTGGGGTGTTACAGCCCTCCCCCCTTAAAAGAACCGCGTCCCGAGATTCGGAATGGAAGATCTTTTAAGGAAGAGAGACACGTTATCTAGTTCCCAACATCTGCTATAGCATGCAGCTATAAAGCGTCAACATCGGCGAACAATTTGGTCAAAGGCACTTTCTGATACTTACTCTTTATGGAAAAATTCATCTGAAGAATTTCCTTCATTGACTTCCATGAAGCATTGTTACTTTGGGAGGAATCCAAGATAGCACGTACTGCATTCTCAGTGTACGGAGATCATTTGGTCCATGAGTGAACCACTCACAAGGATCTGATTCTTTAGTGAACACAACATAGTCCGTATGAACTTGACATTAGACTAAATATTCAAAAGTATACTCGTTGAAATGGCTCTATGTTCCCACGGTTTTGAAAAGCAGTTCTCTACCAAAATGGCTTGAGCACAACCTTCCAAAAGGGTGAGATCATAGACGACAAATATACTCTGAGGCTATAGGATACTGACTAACCAATAGACAAGGTCTATGTTGGTCGTAAATGTTCATTCATTTAGGCACCAACTAATGGAAAACTACTTGTGGTTTCATGTGTGCAGTTCTCTTTCTCTGATGACAACACTGTATTATCTGAGTCTATCGATGGTTAGGGAATGTGATAGCTAGCTCTATTGGCTTCCTATTTCTGCCAACAGTTATCTAATAAGATTCTTTTATCCAAAGACAACAGTTATCTGGGTTGAATCAGATGCAACCTCTTGGTAAAAACATGTATAAGGTACTAAAGTATGTCATCATTGGAAAATAATTCCCAAAGAAAGATGTAACGAGGCCTTAAGGACAACAAAAGTTGTACTTATTCACTTAACCGCGGGGAGTAGTCTACCACCAAGCGATTGAGTAAAAATTTTCCTTGGTGACTTAGTTGCACAGTAAGTTGAGTTGACTTGCAGCGTAGCAACTTTGCCAGGCCAACCTTTCACCTGGAGGCTTCCTTTTTAGGATCAAACAGCAGCTCTTAGATGGGAAATCTGTTGTTTAACACTTTTCAAATTGCTTTTGATACGTGATGGTATACATTGATTTGCAGAGACCAAGGCTGCTCGTACATTGTTGATACGAGAACGCAAAAGCAAACGAAAGAGTGTAAACTAGTATCTGTGGGACCTCAAAAGGGCCATCCAACAGCAGATCTCGACCATTAATTTACATACCAATCCGAGGATGCACACGCTTTGAACTTGCGGGTTACTTTTGCAAGGCAAAACGCATACTTCCTCTACTTCTTCACTTTAATTGATAGAACACTTTGCACTATCTGTGTGATTGTCCAAGATGAAATTGACTTGGTCACAATGGCTCTAAAATATAGAATATCACTCAAGTTGTGGCTAGTTGATCAACTTCTTGTTAGTTATCGCTCTATAAGACATAGCCTTCATAGCTACCAAAGAGTCATTACCTAGCTGAAGATTAACCTTCCTATTGGTAACTAATCAGTTGTCTCTCAACACTAAAAAGTTCCAAATCTTCACTCTTGACCACAATAATCGTGGTTGATGCAGAACGAATGGTTGCCATCGAGGTCAGCAGATAAGGAGTCGCACCAGAGATGGTTGATTTCGACAGTATGGCCATCATGCATACAAAGGTTAAAATTTGCATAATGTGATTATTGATTCTTATCCAACGAATGACTTATCCAATATTAAGTGTTGTGTCCTTTTTATCCAACAGGGATGAGATACGTCGCTCACTAGATGTCATTCATAAATACTGGGACAACTAAGTAGAGTCACTTGTCTACCACCTATTGCAGTCTGTTAATGTTTATGTCAGTATTCGGTTCTTCAAAGGTTATCCTCTTAGCAACTTCAGGAGGAATCTCTACTACCTTTGGTCTAAGATATGGATCTTATGATACGATATGGGACGATAACCAAGGAACATCTCACAAGAAAACCCACATCGATGTAGTTTCATAATGGGCTATGACTAGCAACCTCGATACCAGCGCGTGCCCAGTAGCACAACCATGTGCCGGCCAGTCACAAGGAGGCCCTAGGTTTCATCGCGGCACCATAGAATGCTAATCGTAACACCATTACCGAACATACGTCCAATGAGAAATTTCAAATGACACAGATTGGGTGGTCCGAACAAGCACCATACCAAGGAGAGATAGCAAGTAAAGGTAGTCACAAGGTTTACAATCAACAGGGAAGCTATCTGTAGATCAAAACACCTCATAAGAGAACATAGCTCAATTGCTGAATGCGACTAAGCACGAGATTTTTGCTTAATTTCACGCATGCCTAGCGTTCACCAAAGTGATGAGAAAAATGAAAGATTACCATGAGATTTGGTCATGTTGGACAACAACATGAGATCAAAACTAGTAAACACCCCGAGACTTGGGAAGGTTGGGGATGGATTAAGCAAATTTCACGGGCAAAAACCGATCTGTAGTCATAGATAGATGCCCGAATTTGCAAGCACACGATTTCGAGGCCATAGCAGAGAGACGTTGCGTCACACTAGCTAACCTTTGGGAGAGGTAACCGAAAGGTCCAACATGGATTTGGGTACGGTCTCCACAATTGGCAACATATGAGCCATGGTCAAAGGCTAGCGTTGATGAAAGTTAACTTGGTCGGTCAGTCGATAAAGGTCTTCATACAGAAAGGGTTGCAAAACATCCACGACTCATACAAACATATAGGAGAATTAAACTTTAGGCTTTCGGTCAAGCAAAGGCATGGATACAAACATTCAAAGGCTAACCACCAAGTCTACAGGCTCAGGCTCCTAAGAGAGAAATCTAATTGAATACAACAACCATACAATTACGTAACGTGAATGTTGTTCTAGGATAAAGCTATGCGACCCTCGTATGCTCATCGAGGATAAACGAGGTGACAACTAGGGCACTACCTAGATAACAAGCACACGTACACATCACAATCAAGCAGTCGTTTGAGAAAATTCAAATGAATGGGCTTAAGCAACCAATACCAAGCACAAGGCTCACCCAAACAAGCATTTATCTCAAGCATGAACTAACTACAAGTTTAGCTCAAAACAAACGTTGGCTAAGGTGACTAACGTAGCTTGGGCACAGAATCTGGATAGCAGCACAGTAGTTACTTGTTTCAACCATAACTGAGGCTATAGACATCCTACAAAGGTGATCCTAGACTTTCTATAAAGCTTAGGAAGATGACTACACTTTAGTTATTCATACCAAAAGCAAATTCATAGATTAACATGACCAAAATGCTAATGTTTCAGATCTGTACCAATATGGACAGAAAACTGACAAGAACTTCAAAAATGCATAATTGGAGTTTTAGGGACACAACAAGGCTGAGCCTTAACTTTATGTAAAGCTTATTACATTGGCTATAACTTTGGTATTCTCCATAACTACAGAAAACACCGTGATGACCACGAAAGCATCACCACAACAACAATCATTCTAGCAGCCAACGTGCAACAAGCAAAACAAAGTTTGCCTTTGTTCTACTTAACAAGAGAGCGTACAAACATGTTATTCTAGTAGCTCTAAATTTTATTACCTTAGACCAACATGAATTTAGTTCATTCATGGGAATCCATAATTACTTAAGTGAGGTATAAAGCATTGGCAAACGCTTGAGTGAACAACATATCCATCACTTTGCTAAACTAGAGGGCATCTATAGGTTCAAACATGTAACCATAATTATTTCTAGCAAGGCTAAGCACACACCTTTTTTTCAAGCGCTTTCTATTCAAGCAATCATTAAAAAAGGCATTCATATCTAACTCCACACAAGAAAGATAGTGTACCACATCAATCATAAGTTACTTCGTATAGGACAAGGGTGAGAGGAGCATAGTTATGCATAAAGCAACAATCATGAAGATGCATGCTTCGTCCTATTCGTCCTCACAAGATTGCCAACCTAAGGTGGCAATCACATTCTATGTCGGTGGCATAACACGTACTCTCTCGATATATAGCTAGTCGACAGCTACATTCGACTTATGCATTCGTGGTTAGCGTACCTGCAGAAGAGTTTCATTGCAGCCCAACAATTCCCAATATAGCACACAGTGAAAGCAGAGAAGTAAAATTCTAAGTACTCCCATGTACATATACCCCTGTATACGTACATGTAGTACCAAAACTACCCGAATCATCAATCTCCCACAATTAAGTACCTTCATATATACATGTGTGTAACATGTAAATAATCCAGTAACCAAAACTAGCTCTCCCCTAGACCGCAGGTTGTACAGTCATGCTCTCACAACTCACACTTACCTGAGCGTAGGTGCGACGTTGCATAAAAGTAAACTAGCAACATATATGACTATTTCATATATGAAGGCTACCTCTAATCTGACACATTGGGTAGCATAGTGTGGGAGAGTTATCACACATACATACCTTGGCCTGGGCGTAGATGCAAAATTAAACCCCCCCCCAAGTTAGTACTTATATAAGCCACCTAATAATCCTTATATGGGCATAAGGAAATTGACCACTGGCATACTTAGGTTTAAAATTTAGATTTGACAAACCTATATATAACTATAAGTTGATAAAACTGATTTTATAAAACAAAACCTTTGTTTTAAATACACATATGACAAGTTTAAAGTTGAATCTTGCTCCGATACCAGCTGTAACGGAACCGTCCAAATTATAAGAGCACAAGTATAAAAACAATCACCGAAGTGATCAAATTCTCACACTTGAGCCCATATAACTCCGGTAGTCCAATGAAATCACGAGAGATTTCAAACAAACCAACATACAAGCCAAGATCGTAGTGACTCAACATAACAAGTCACATGTTACAACCATTTCACAAGTAAATCAATTTACATCAGAGTTCAACATAGTTATTACAACTTAAGTTCAAAAGTAGCGGAAGCAAAGTAATTTAAAACTAACATTAATCTTATTTCAAATACATGCCAGTACCACGGTCGACTTCCAACAAAAGCACTAGAGATAAGGTAAATAAGAAGGATCATGCCCGCGATCACACTCCGCCACTACGGCAGGAGTCAACCAACTCTTGCAGTCGCCGTGATACATCACAACCTGCAACAAGTGGGGATAAAACCCTGAGTACGAGAAAGTACTCAGCTAGACTTACTCGTCAGAAACCAGAAATAAGGTGACACCAAGGATCATGCAAGGCTGATATAAAGTGGGCTAGCTTGACAACATTTTGCATAAAAAGCTTAATATAGATGATCAATCATTAATGCTTAAGCATCAAGTTAATTATCAGTAACCTATCATCTATATTAGAACCTGTACTAGAGCACTCACTTTATTAGGAGCAAACAATATTAACCATAGCAGGTATAAATTGAGGCAACCTTTCCATCGTGATCCAATTAACCATCCGTTCAATTTAATTGAATCTACGTTGCCGCTGCTCAAGTCAAGTGCTCACTAACCGGGAGCGACGGCGATTCGAATCGAATTCCTATCCAGCTGGAGGGGTATTTCTAACACTCACCGTGCAGACCCCTGCTAGGGTCGCACAGGCCACCTTTTCATATGATTCAGGAAGCGCGGGTCCGAATGATGTCGCGACCCCAAGGGCGACACTCTGCCAGGTGATAGGGACTCTAACCCCCCTTGGTCTCACGCCAATGTCCCCAAGCACATCCTTTCTCTCCTCCAAGAAGCAACCTACCATTCGATTCCCGGCCTGAATCACATTACTCGGCTTCGCGGTCGGAACGACTTATCTGGCCAACTAAGTGTTAGACTGCGTTCAACATGACTCAAGGACGTACAGCGAATCGGTCCTTAAACGACTCAGACGGGGATAGATCCACACCCAAGACCTCCATGCCTTGTCGCTTCACTATCATCATCCCGCCCGGTCTCATTTCATTTTATTAACACATGGTTCCATTCCACGATAGCAAATATAGCCAACCGTGCCATATATGAATATCCCTATATCTCGCAGGTGACAGGAAATCACCTGACTTCTACCGCTTAAAGCAGGGCTAAGCATCTACTCGATCCTAGTCTATGTAGGATTCAAGGATTCATATATCTGGACAAGGAATGATATAATGCAGCAAGGTTTTCAACAATGTAACATCCAAAAATTTCAAATTTTAGAATTAATGGGTTTTAAATAATTTAGATAATATTTAATGGGGAATTAGGATTTAAAAAGAATATTTGGTGATGCATTCATGTTGTTGCATTTATTTTATTTTGTGATGTGAATTTATTTTATTTTGAATTGGCTTAGAAAATTTTATTTGGAATAGTTTGAAGACAAGCAAATAAAGAAAAGAAAGGAGAAAAAAAAGAAGAAAATCATTTACCTTCTCCCTAGCGGCCCGAAGGCCCGTTGGAGCGGCCTGTTTCCCCCGCGCTTGCGTAGGTGGGCCGCTGCCCTTTCCTTCCGCACCTTCGCCGCATGGGCCGGCCCAAGAAAACCAGCCGTGCCTTCCCTCCCTTCTCATTTTGCTGACGGGTAGGGGCCGCTTGTCAGTCGTCTTCTTCCCCTCGCGTCGTAACCGAGCCGAACTCGTGGGCGACCACCACCGATTGTTGCCGATATAACCGGGATTTCCTACCCGAATACGACGATTTGGAGCTACAAATAAGAAGCCATGACCCTCCTCTTTCCGTTTTTCACCTAAATCGCGAGTTCCACCACGTGAAATCGAGTACTAGGGCTTGAGGTTGTTGAAGGCCGGCGGTAGATCGGTTAGGGAGCCTTCGGGTGGATTTGAGGTCAAATTCTTCGCGTTGGTGAGTCCGCACTCGTCTCCTCTATCTTCTTGTGCTTTCATTTTGGTTGGAGAGGCTTTGAAGTGAGTTTTTGAAGCTCACCGTCGGTCGACAATGGTGCCGCCGTCCCTCCCCTTGCCGCGCTCTCTCTTCGGGACATCGTAGAGGGCATAAATCGTGTAGAGGAGCTAGGGTTGATCTTCTCGACCGATTGGAGTTGTTTGCGGGTTGTTTGGTGGTCCGGAACGGGGGAACCGAGATTTACCGGCGAGCTCATGGCGTCGGCCATGGCGGCCACCGGCCGGCGATGGAGATGGTGACCGTGCTCCCTCTCTGTTTCTTCTAGATTCAATAGCAGCCGTCCGTTCTCAGATGGACGCATGAGATTAGAACTTACCCCTTCGCGGGGTAAAATTCATAAAGAGTCCCTGGGTTTTTGGATTATAGAACCCGCCATCCTAAACGTATTTTCTGAAACGTGTCTTCGTGTTTTGAAAGCGTATTTCGTCGCGGTAAATCAAAAATACGTTTTCAGATATTTACAGTTTTGCCACTAGAATTGTTTTGGTCATAAAATCTTTATTTTAACTCCGATTTGACCCGTTCAAATTGCGTTAGGTTCGTATTTGCGAGCTCTACATGTTGGTAGTATTGTACAGTAGGTTTGTGACAATTTATTTTCGAATTTATATTAAAGTAATTATTTATCTATAGGAAATCTTAGAAAATTCATAACTTATACGTTTTAACTCCGAATTTGGTGATCTTTGCGTCTGTGTGATCGTAGTAATGTGTAGAAGAGTTTTATAAACTTTTATTACTGTTTTGTTATTGTTGGTGTACTGTTCTAATTGTATCTCTTTGTTTGCTTCGTGTTTGTTTGATTGGATGCATGTGTGTTGTTGATTGATGATCGAGTATAGAAGGTGAGCAGTATCTGGACGATTCGGAGTATTACTTTGAGCCAAGTCAGCAGTATCACTTGGAAAGCTTTGATCAAGGCAAGTATAACACAGGACTATCCTTGTTACCTATACATTGAATTGTCATACATATGCATGTGCTTACCTTGACAACCTTAGAGATTATAACTTAGTGATTGTTATCTTGATTCCTTGTCAACCTTGGGAATGCATATGGGTAGCTACTGCTAGTGCTTAAACTAAGAACAATGATCTTGTAATTTGATTAATGGATTAAGCAATCAACTATTAAGATGATTTTATTACTGTAAAAATGGGGCTAGAGCATGTGTATTATTTTGATGCTCTGGTTTCTCTCCATAAGGACTTATCTGTAAGTGATAACCGGGATATACAGTACAGCTGTGAGGGCTATATGGCTCTGGCTTTAGTTGTTCAAGAGACCTTTTCTAGCTTGTTAGAGGTTACCTTAAATGGCGTAAGAATGGCTTGCCACGTTGGGTGTAGTGCGAGCCCCTGGCCTAGTGTGTATAGGCTGCGGTTGTTGTGCCACAGTGAAGGGGGGTTCTACATCTGCCTGCCGAGTGAATCTAATGGCCCTAACTTGTTAGACGAACTTTTGAGTGGCTTTATATGGTTCTCGGGTGTTTGGGCTTGATCTCCCCACTCATTTGGAAATCATGACTCACAGTGAAAGTGTACACCTCTGCGCAGTGTTAAAAACTGGTATACTAGCCGTGCTCACGGATACGAGCGGCCTTGGGGATTCTTATGGAATAGTTGATCATAACTATTATATCATGCTAAATTATTGTTGATTATTATTTGCTCATGTTAATGCTATTCATTATCCTTATTACAATTGATCATTGGTTCTTTAATGGGAAGCGGTTTATCTTAATGCTACTCAGTTGCTAATATATGATTAAAAGCTAAACGCAGTTAAACAATGTCTAGCCTTTTTGAGCCTCATGAACCCTGTGTTATATTTGTTGAGTTCGACATGGACTCACCCTTGCTATTTCCACCATAACAGATGAAGATATAGAGGAAGATTATCGGAATGAGTACTAGTCTTGGTGTCAACCAGTCAACCGTGTCCCTGTGTGGAGTTTCCGCTGAAGAATTACTATTAGTTATTATTACCTATCGTTCAAGACTAAGTCTTAAATATTTATTCGTTATGTAATAAGCACTGTGATGATACTTTGTAATTTGTCAACTTATGTGTGCGACTGTTTCCTGGGGCGCACATGAGTCTTTTATGCATCCTATTTTTGTCCTTAAAAATGGGTGTGACAGATTGGTATCGGAGCCATGTTGACTGTAGGACGCGAGCCTAGTTAGAATGGTCGTTAATAGCATCCATACTTCACTTAATTCATGCTTTCTCTTTTCACCTTGTTAATTACTAAAGTTTTATGCTTCCTCTACTTTATTCTATTGCGAAAATACATTGATTCTATCTAATCTATGTCTAAATCTTACAGATGCCTCCTTATCCTCGTCTGTCAGCTGCACAGTACGTTGTCCGTTTTAAACCTCAGGAGCCGTATAAAGATGGTGATCAAGAGCTATCTGATGCTGAATCAAGAGTTGGTGATACACCAATGGAGAATGTAGTTATGGGGTGGACTACGAAGCTTCATATCATGGTTCCTAAAGCTGATGCTTTCTTCCATGACATGTTGACAAGAACCTTGGACAACTACTACTACGACTGGGAAGCTACGTTGGAGTATCGCGTTGCAGAGTATAGTCATCCATGGATGGATTCCTATTGGGAAACGGAGTTATGGGTTAAGAAAAGGGATCCTACCACTAAGGAGTCTAAGGTGGAGTCAAAGTTCATTACCAGAGTGAGCCGGGCAACCGTGGAGACAAGCATGGAGGATGTTGCTTTCAATGCATTTGTTTACTACCATGGTCTACGCTCGGACAAGACGTTAAAGGGTGCACTCCGGCATTTTCCTTGTTTCTTACATAACAAGGGTATTTGGACCGTGCCGCTTGCAGATGATTCCTCCTTGACTTTACAAGCTACGGTGGGATTAGCTCGTGAATTGGATCTCCATGAGGTGGATTTGAAGGATGAGTTGCTGAAGGAAAAAGAACTTAAGAAGCAAGCTTATAAGGAGATTGACCAATTAAGGGCGGAGTTAGGTCATCCCAAGATTTATGAGAAGCTTAATTAGGCAATAGGAAAAATCCCTATGTAATTGGAACGATAGTAGTTGCGAGTTAATTTTAAGTTTGGTTTGTTTTAAGAGTCAGTTTGTGGTGTGAACAATTGTGTGATTGATGGATTGTTATTATGATAATGTGTGATTTGGATCTTTGTAATGTGTGCTGGAGTTTTGTAGACATGCCTACAAGTTCCATGGTTAAGAATATTAAGTTTGATCAAAATATATTAGTTGGTTGTGAGGTTAACTTAGTTCTGTCCTTTGCTAATTTTTGGATCAGTCTGGGATGTTTTAGAAATAACTTAAAATCCGTTCATGAGAAATTTAAGATATTTTACTGGGAATAATTAGATTTCTATATCTTTCCAACCCCGCAAGAATTATTTTAATATCTATTAAGAGATAAGAGATATACTTGTTCCAAGTTGGAGTTACTGCACAGTCTGGAATTCTGAAATAGTTTCGGTTAAGATCAGTTTTTGGCCAATTTATTGACAGAATCAGAAAAAGTGTTGTGAATAAAAGTTGTAGAAAATTTTGTGAGATTTCCAACCATGTAAAGATCATCTGAATTGGACGTCTGTAGCTCGAGATATGACAGTTTTACTGAGTTGCTGAAATTGGAGTTCGCCCAGAAAAATCAGATTTTGCTTATCTATTGAATACATCATCTCGGATCGTACTGAATTTCAATTTCTGTGTTTTTGGAAACAGATGTCAGGCAGAGGACGTGGCAGAGGTCGTGGAGGTGTTAACCCACCCATTACTATGGAGGAACTCATGCAAACTCAGAACCAGATGATGCAGATGTTTATGCAGCACATGCAGAACAATCCCCCTGCAGGAGGACCACCGCCTGTGCAAGTGAGGGATAAGCGTGGGGAATTTTTGAAGGGACGCCCTCCAGTGTTTTCTCATGCTGCTGATCCTTTAGAGGCAGATGATTGGGTGAGGGCAGTGGAGAAACAGCTGAATATAGCCCAATGCAATGATATGGAGAAGGTGTTATATGCATCTGGTCAGTTACAGGGGACAGCTTAGACTTGGTGGGAGTCGTATCGAGCTGCACGCCCTGACAATACTCCTCCTATCACTTGGAATGAGTTTGTTAGAGATTTTCGAGCTCGTTATATTCCTGAAGGTATAATTGAGCTGAAGTAGGAAGAATTCAGAAACCTTAGGATGGGACAGATGAGCGTTAATGAATATCATGACAGGTTCACCCAGTTGGCTCGCTATGCTCCTAATGAAGTGAGGGAAGATGCAGACAGGCAGCGTCTTTTCTTGAAGGGAATTTATTATGATCTTCGCTTGCAGTTGAAGGGGAACAACTATGCTAGTTTTCAAGAGCTGGTAAATAAAGCTATTGTGCTTGATAATGAGCGCAGAGAGATGGACAGGAAGAGGAAGATGAAGGTACAAAGCTCAGGAAGCAACAACCGTCAGCGCACTAATTCTCAGCATGGTTTCCATCAGAAGTTTCAGGGACCGGTTAGCCAGTGGAATCGTAATCCGAATCAGAGGTGGTCCCAGAATTGGCAAAGTAATCAGTCACAACAGCGTTCATCATATCCACAGCGTCAACAGTATCAGCAGACTGGGCAACAGACTCCTCGCACTGGAAATTTCAATGTTACCCCCATGAAGAATAGTGCACCCAGCACGCCTACTAGATGCTTTGTGTGTGGTAAAGAGGGGCATATGTCTTACCATTGTCCTGAGAAGCAGAACCAGCAGACTCCTCAGAGCCAGAAGAGCAACCAGAGGCAATCTGGTACTGCAAGGGTGAATCACGTGTCTTCTGATACAGCTCATGATGCACCAGAAGTTATGATTGGTACGTTCAATGTACATTCCACTCCTGCAACTGTTCTTTTTGACTCTGGAGCATCTCATACATTCATATCCAACATTTTTGTTAAAATGCATAGTATACCCATGCTAGCTATGAAAGAACCTCTCTTAGTAAATTCACCTGGAGGTACCATGCAAACCAGTAATCGTTGTCTTCCAATTAGTATGGTATTAAGGGGGGTAGAGTTTAAGATAACTCCTATAGTGTTGAGGACATCTGGTATTGATGTGATATTGGGTATGGACTGGATGAAGCAAAATCAGGCAGAGATTCAGTGTCAGCAGAAAGTGGTAGTTGTGACTGCACCTAATGGAGATAAAATCAATGTGGATGTAGCAGTGCAGAAGCAACCAACCGCTGTGGTGAATCAGCTTGAAGATACTATTAAGGAGAATTCAGTGATTGAGGAATTTCCGGATGTCTTCCCTGATGAATTGCCAGGTATGCCACCTGACCGAGACATTGAATTTCTTATTGAATTACTTCCTGGAACTGCACCTATAGCCAAACGACCATATAGGATGGGAGTAGATGAATTAGAAGAACTTAAGAAACAAATTAAAGAATTACAAGATAAAGGTTTTATTCGACCTAGTTCATCACCTTGGGGAGCACCAGTTATTTTTGTTAATAAGAAAGATGGTGGTCAGAGGATGTGTGTTGATTACCGGTCACTAAATGAGGTAACTATCAAGAATAAGTACCCTTTGCCCAGGATTGATGACTTGTTTGATCAGTTGAGCGGTGCTTGTGTGTTCTCTAAGATTGATTTACGTTCTGGTTATCATCAGTTGAAGATTCGTGTTTCTGATATTCCAAAGACAGCTTTTACTACAAGGTATGGATTGTATGAGTATACTGTTATGTCATTTGGATTGATCAATGCACCTGCATACTTTATGTACATGATGAATAAGGTGTTCATGGAATATTTGGATAAGTTTGTGGTAGTGTTTATTGATGATATACTGGTATTTTCCAAGACAGAGGTAGAGCATGTTGAACATTTGAGGTTGGTATTGCAGAAACTTAGAGAGCATAAACTGTATGCGAAGCGAAGTAAATATGAGTTTTGGTTGAAGGAAGTTTCTTTCCTTGGTCATATTGTTTCTAATGGAGGGATATCAGTGGATCTAGGTAAAGTAAAGGATGTATTAGATTGGAAACCACCTATTGATGTTAGCGAGATTCGTAGTTTCTTAGGATTAGCTGGATATTACAGACGGTTCATTAAAGGGTTTTCTAAACTTGCTAAACCTATGACATCTCTGTTAGAGAAGAATGCCAAATTTGTGTGGTCAGATAAATGTCAAGCTAGTTTTGAGGAATTGAAGAAGAGGTTGACTACAGCGCCTGTTTTGGTTTTGCCAGATTTGAGTAAGAAGTTTTCTATTTATTGTGATGCTTCTCGTCAAGGTTTGGGATGTGTTCTTATGCAAGAAGGCAGAGTTGTGGCTTATGCATCTAGGCAGTTGAGAAAGCATGAGTTGAATTATCCTACACATGATTTGGAGTTAGCAGCTGTAGTTCATGCTTTAAAGATTTGGAGACATTATTTGATTGGACATAAGAGTGATATATACACTGATCATAAGAGTTTGAAGTATATTTTCACTCAGTCAGATCTGAATTTGAGGCAACGCAGATGGTTAGAGTTGATTAAGGATTATGATATTGAGATACACTATCATCCTGGTAAGGCTAATGTAGTAGCTGATGCTCTTAGTAGGAAAAGTTATGCCAATGAGATACAGACGTTGTCTATGACCAGTGAGTTATGTGCTGAATTTGAATATTTGAATTTGGGCATTGTTACTAATACAATGGAATTAGTGATAGAGCCTACCTTAGAGCAAGAAATCTACAAGGGTCAGTTGAAGGATAAGAAACTAAAGAAGATAGCGGAAGATATAGTGATTGGTAAGTCACCAGGCTTTCGAATGGATGATAATAGAATTTTGTGGTTTGGAAAGAGGCTGTGTGTACCTGAGGATCAAACTGTTAGATAGGCAATTCTTCGCGAAGCTCATGAGTCAGCTTATTCTATTCATCCTGGTAGTGCTAAGATGTATTTGGATCTTAAACAGAAATATTGGTGGGTT
Organism: Saccharum hybrid cultivar R570; assembly: GCA_038087645.1. Classification (NCBI taxonomy): domain Eukaryota; kingdom Viridiplantae; phylum Streptophyta; class Magnoliopsida; order Poales; family Poaceae; genus Saccharum; species Saccharum hybrid cultivar. The sequence continues at coordinate 14,260,820 of JAQSUU010000707.1, forward strand.
GGACTAAAGCGAGATGTGGCTGAGTATGTGGCATTGTGTGACACTTGTCGGAGGGTGAAAGCAGAGCATCAGAGACCTGCTGGATTGTTGCAACCAATGAAGATTCCTGAATGGAAGTGGGAGGAAGTTGGTATGGATTTTATAGTAGGGTTACCGCGTACTCAGAAAGGTTATGACTCTATTTGGGTGATAGTAGATCGGTTATCTAAAGTTGCTCATTTTATACCAGTTAAGACTACTTACCATGGACCAAAATTGGCAGAGTTGTATATGGAGAGGATAGTATGTTTGCATGGAGTACCAAAGAAGATTGTATCTGATCGAGGATCGCAGTTTACGTCGCATTTTTGGAAAGCTGTGCATGAATCATTGGGAACAAAATTGAATTTTAGTACAGCATATCATCCACAGACAGATGGACAGACTGAAAGGACCAACCAGGTATTAGAGGATATGTTGAGAGCTTGTGCATTGCAATATGGAACTAGTTGGGATAAGAGTTTGCCTTATGCAGAATTCTCTTACAATAACAGTTATCAATAGAGTCTTAAGATGACACCGTTTGAAGCTTTGTATGGACGTAAGTGTAGAACTCCATTGTTTTGGGATCAGACAGGTGAATCTCAAGTGTTTGGTACAGATGTTCTTAGAAACGCAGAAGATCAAGTGCGAGTGATTCGTGAGAATTTGAGAGTGGCACAATCTCGTCAGAAGAGTTATGCTGACAATAGAAGAAGAGATTTAGTTTTTGAGGTAGGTGATTATGTCTATTTGAAGGTGTCCCCTATGAAAAGTGTAAAGAGGTTTAACATGAAAGGTAAACTAGCACCAAGGTATATTGGATCATTTAAAGTTATTGCTAGACGTGGAGAAGTTGCTTATCAATTAGAGTTGCCTGAAAATTTGTCTGGAGTACATGATGTGTTACATGTTTCACAACTTAAGAAGTGTTTGCGTGTGCCTGAAGAGCAGATACCTTTAGAGAAATTGACTGTTAAAGAGGATCTTACTTATGAAGAATTTCCAATCAAGGTTTTAGAAACTGCTGAGAGAGTTACTCGAAGTCGGATTATTAAGATGTGCAAGGTTCAGTGGAATCGATATTCAGAGGCAGAGGCAACTTGGGAAAGAGAGGATGAATTGAGGAAATCATATCCGCAGTTGTTTGAGTAAGCAGTCCAATCTCGAGGACGAGATTCTTTTAAGGGGGTAGAATTTGTAACATCCAAAAATTTCAAATTTTAGAATTAATGGGTTTTAAATAATTTAGATAATATTTAATGGGGAATTAGGATTTAAAAAGAATATTTGGTGATGCATTCATGCTGTTGCATTTATTTTATTTTGTGATGTGAATTTATTTTATTTTGAATTGGCTTAGAAAATTTTATTTGGAATAGTTTGAAGACAAGCAAATAAAGAAAAGAAAGGAGAAAAAAAAGAAGAAAATCATTTACCTTCTCCCTGGCGGCCCGAAGGCCCGTTGGAGCGGCCTGTTTCCCCGTGCTTGCGTAGGTGGGCCGCTGCCCTTTCCTTCCGCGCCTTCGCCGCATGGGCCGACCCAAGAAAACCAGCCGTGCCTTCCCTCCCTTCTCATTTCGCTGACGGGTAGGGGCCGCTTGTCAGTCGTCTTCTTCCCCTCGCGTCGTAACCGAGCCGAACTCGTGGGCGACCACCACCGATTGTTGCCGATATAACCGGGATTTCCTACCCGAATACGACGATTTGGAGCTACAAATAAGAAGCCATGACCCTCCTCTTTCCGTTTTTCACCTAAATCGCGAGTTCCACCACGTGAAATCGAGTACTAGGGCTTGAGGTTGTTGAAGGCCGGCGGTAGATCGGTTAGGGAGCCTTCGGGTGGATTTGAGGTCAAATTCTTCGCGTTGGTGAGTCCGCACTCGTCTCCTCTATCTTCTTGTGCTTTCCTTTTGGTTGGAGAGGCTTTGAAGTGAGTTTTTGAAGCTCACCGTCGGTCGACAATGGTGCCGCCGTCCCTCCCCTTGCCGCGCTCTCTCTTCGGGACATCGTAGAGGGCATAAATCGTGTAGAGGAGCTAGGGTTGATCTTCTCGACCGATTGGAGTTGTTTGCGGGTCGTTTGGTGGTCCGGAACGGGGGAACCGAGATTTACCGGCGAGCTCATGGCGTCGGCCATGGAGGCCACCGGCCGGCGATGGAGATGGTGACCGTGCTCCCTCTCTGTTTCTTCTAGATTCAATAGCAGCCGTCCGTTCTCAGATGGACGCATGAGATTAGAACTTACCCCTTCGCGGGGTAAAATTCATAAAGAGTCCCTGGGTTTTTGGATTATAGAACCCGCCATCCTAAACGTATTTTCTGAAACGTGTCTTCGTGTTTTGAAAGCGTATTTCGTCGCGGTAAATCAAAAATACGTTTTCAGATATTTACAGTTTTGCCACTAGAATTGTTTTGGTCATAAAATCTTTATTTTAACTCTGATTTGACCCGTTCAAATTGCGTTAGGTTCGTATTTGCGAGCTCTACATGTTGGTAGAATTGTACAGTAGGTTTGTGATAATTTATTTTCGAATTTATATTAAATTAATTATTTATCTATAGGAAATTTTAGAAAATTCATAACTTATACGTTTTAACTCCGAATTTGGTGATCTTTGCGTCTGTGTGATCGTAGTAATGTGTAGAAGAGTTTTATAAACTTTTATTACTGTTTTGTTATTGTTGGTGTACTGTTCTAATTGTATCTCTTTGTTTGCTTTGTGTTTGTTTGATTGGATGCATGTGTGTTGTTGATTGATGATCGAGTATAGAAGGTGAGCAGTATCTGGACGATTCGCAGTATTACTTTGAGCCAAGTCAGCAGTATCACTTGGAAAGCTTTGATCAAGGCAAGTATAACACAGGACTATCCTTGTTACCTATACATTGAATTGTCATACATATGCATGTGCTTACCTTGACAACCTTAGAGATTATAACTTAGTGATTGTTATCTTGATTCCTTGTCAACCTTGGGAATGCATATGGGTAGCTACTGCTAGTGCTTAAACTAAGAACAATGATCTTGTAATTTGATTAATGGATTAAGCAATCAACTATTAAGATGATTTTATTACTGTTAAAAGGGGGCTAGAGCATGTGTATTATTTTGATGCTCTAGTTTCTCTCCATAAGGACTTATCTGTAAGTGATAACCGGGATATACAGTACAGCTGTGAGGGCTATATGGCTCTGGCTTTAGTTGTTCAAGAGACCTTTTCTAGCTTGTTAGAGGTTACCTTAAATGGCGTAAGAATGGCTTGCCACGTTGGGTGTAGTGCGAGCCCCTGGCCTAGTGTGTATAGGCTGCGGATGTTGTGCCACAGGGAAGGGAGGTTCTACATATGCCTACCGAGTGAATCTAATGGCCCTAACTTGTTAGACGAACTTTTGAGTGGCTTTATATGGTTCTCGGGTGTTTGGGCTTGATCTCCCCACTCATTTGGAAATCATGACTCACAGTGAAAGTGTACACCTCTGCGCAGAGTTAAAAACTGGTATACTAGCCGTGCTCACGGATACGAGCGGCCTTGGGGATTCTTATGGAATAGTTGATCATAACTGTTATATCATGCTAAATTATTGTTGATTATTATTTGCTCATGTTAATGCTATTCATTATCCTTATTACAATTGATCATTGGTTCTTTAATGGGAAGCGGTTTATCTTGATGCTACTCAGTTGCTAATATATGATTAAAAGCTAAACGCAGTTAAACAATGTCTAGCCTTTTTGAGCCTCATGAACCCTGTGTTATATTTGTTGAGTTCGACATGGACTCACCCTTGCTATTTCCACCATAACAGATGAAGATATAGAGGAAGATTATCGGAATGAGTACTAGTCTTGGTGTCAACCAGTCAACCGTGTCCCTGTGTGGAGTTTCCGCTGAAGAATTACTATTAGTTATTATTACCTATCGTTCAAGACTAAGTCTTAAATATTTATTCGTTATGTAATAAGCACTGTGATGATACTTTGTAATTTGTCAACTTATGTGTGCGACTGTTTCCTAGGGCGCACATGAGTCTTTTATGCATCCTATTTTTGTCCTTAAAAATGGGTGTGACAAACAAACTCCTACCACTTAATGCAACAATACTTATAACATATATAGAATTAATTGCTTTGAAGGTAGGAGGCTTATAATGCTCCGGGGCTTGTCTGGGATCCGACTCAAGTTAGAGTATGTCAGATGAGTTCGCTTGGCGAGCATCTTCCAATCTATCACTTGTCCGGTCCTTCTATCTTCGGGATAGACCCACCAACTCCATCTTCGGGTTTGGCTCCACAACACGTCCTTCACGTGGTGCATCTAGCGTACCTAAATGAAATGCAAGATGCAAGTGAATGAATATAAGGAAATGTAATAGATGATGCATCACACGTTAATCAAGGCAAGTATAAGGTTATAGTAAAGACACGTAAGCACATCACATTACTTAAGTAACCTTACACAAACAAACATGCTTAAATAGCAAAGAAAGCAACACCAAGCATGACATAAGATTTACAAAGTCTCAGGTGTAATAGCTTAATCACCAAAGACATGAATCACACTTAGCAATACCCAAACAAAGTAACCAAGCAATCATGTATTTTCAACAATTCTGGACATACATGCAGTAGCTGGGTAAATCAATCATATCTGAAGTTCTACAAATCCAAATGACTTGGAAGAAGACATTATGGAAAGCTTATGAAATTATCTAAATTTCATTTATAAACATCACAGCATGATTCCAAAGTTTAACATGTCGAATTTACACAAATACCGAAACTGATCTAACAAGACAGAGAGCAAGCAATTCTGTAACTTAACTTTAAACAGCTGTAGCTTCTAAACCATATGGCCAAATTCCACCAAATTTTAACAGCAGCTAGATCATGAAATTCACAACAACTTTGTTATAGCACACAAGACATGAAAACATCATTTGCATAGGGTAATTAACAATATCCTCAAATCTGTTCAGAAACCTCATTTGCAAGAAATAATTATTAACTTATGTTGCAAACATATAATTGGATAAAACCAACTTTACCAACATTTCACACATGACTAATGAACACCAGAAAACTTAGTGTCCGTTTCTAAATAAATTCTTTTAATGCCTTTTCTTAATTTATTTAAATAAATAGGTGGAATTATGAACACATATCAAAAGTACATAATAAATTCTACCAAAATCACAGAGGCCTACCCATGCTCCCAAAAGTCTACTATCCAAATTTGAAACCATTTGGACCTGTATAACAACCTCTATGAAAAAGACAAATGGCTATAGCAATAAATCATGTGAGAGCAAGTTAATTCCAAAACTCCATATTTTCTGTGAACACAAGGCCATATTATGAATCAATATGATAGAGAAACATCATACTAAGGTAATGGAACAACATTTTCTATTTTATCATTTATATATTATTTATAAGCTATTTATCAAGCTATAAACAAGTTAAATCAATAACTTGAGCATACAGTAAGAAATGGCCATGAAATTTATACCACAGTACATCCATAGCATGGCAAGCCTACCATAAAAATTTCACATCAATTGGAGCAACACAACTCAAGATATAATTTGACAAGCAATATAAATGCAGATCTCCTTATTTATCAAGGCCAAATCACAATCTTAAGAAAACAGTGAACAACTAGTGTGTTTAATATTTTTCCTAGCAAGTACAAGTCATCACAAAATTAACAAAATAAGAATCATCATTTTTGGAGTTCTAAAACTCCAGATCTTGCTCTGGTTAAGTTTGAAGGCATTTTTAGAGTATTTTTAAAACTTAAATAAAGACATTAGAAAATACCTACAAACATGTAACATATTATGACTCCACTGCATAGATCTTTTCTCAAGGTTTCCAAAAAGTCCACTTTTGCTATTTTTGGATTTACCTAACAAGAGATATGCATTTTAGAAGATTTACATAAAATCTGAAATTCAAAAACAGGATTTATCCATACCTAACCGAATTTGCTAGGCGCACCCGAAAACACACCCAAAATAGCCACTACTTAAACTGTCCCACGGGACCCACTGTCCGGTTGGGCCCATCTGTCATACTAAGAGAAGGTGTACACAACGTGTTCTCTTCTTCCTCCGTGGAACGGAGTAGAGGAGGGGGGGCGATTCGCCGGCGGCGCCTACTCCGGCCAGGGGAAGGCCAACGGCGGCGAGCGCTGGGCCGCGCGTCCATCCTCGTGCCTGAGCAACTCGGTCGGTGGTCGTGGACGACCGAGAGGGGAACTATGGCTCGCTGCCCACGGTGACCGACGAAGCTGCTGCGGCGGCTCCGTCGCCAGAGCTTGCCGGCGGCCAACGGGGCCGAGGAAGGGGCGCGAGAGGGGCGGCCTGCAACGGTGAAGCTGATGGCGGGCTCAATTAACCCGGTAGCAGTCCGAGGTGACCCGGCCACGGGAGCTCGTGGCTCGTCGGCGTAGCTGCATGACGGCGGTCCAACCTCGACGGATTTAGCGGCAACAAGTGCACGCGAGGATGGAGTGAGGGAAGGCCGACATGGTGGTGCATTTGATTGGGACGGAAGGAGAACATGGCAGCAGTTGGGGGGGAAGAACTACCGTGCGGCAATGGCGACCGTGACCATGGCATGGCCGCATTCTGCGCGTGCGTGGAGAGAATGGGAGCGGGGAGGCGAGGTGAGGGAGGAAAAGGGAGGAGCTCGGCTGGTCACTCTGATGCTCCACCACACTGAGGGAGGCGCGGACACATGGCAGAGAGGAGGACGTGCGGCGTCCATGGCGAAGAGCTCTGGTGCATGGCCGCCACGCTCTCCGTAATGGGACAACTGTCGAACAGGTGGCGGGCAGGGTTCCAGGCGTCTTGGAGGCCATTTTTGGGCGGGATAAGGGCTGAATTGGATCTTGGGCCCAAAATGAAGTTCGAAGACCACATGATGCTCTATGATTTTTATTAAGACACTTTACTCATTAGGGTTTTGGTTTAGGAGATACATGGCTCCAAAGTTGCCAATGTCGGTGATTTGAAAGCAACGAGCAATAATCCAAAATGGGGGTCAAAATGAATTGCAATTGGTGCCATCTTCTTGTATGCTCTTCTACACCATCTACACTCCAACTTTTATATTGGGACCATGTGAAGTTGTTTAACAAAATCTTGAGAACGTGACATGTCAACATGTCAAGGTCAAAAAGTGATAAAACAACTTTTTGCTGTTTTGGAAACTCTTATAGAAGGTCCAACTAAGCCCCATTTTGAGTGACACTTGATCCATTGTTTCCATCATGAAAAGTACTACAACTCATATTAAGGAACCTAATTGAGCTACCATATGAAATTGGGAGATAAAATGTCGCAAAGTAACCAACTTGCTGCTGTCACAACAAGGACTTAGAATATTTTTCTAAGTGCTGAAAACAACAGCTGATTCCATATTGTGATCTCTATTTGACTAGGTTAGAGGCCAAACCAGCTCTTGACCATTAAACAAAGTTTGTTCTACACAAGATGAAATACAACTTTTATTTAAGGTCAAACCTCATAACTGGTACAGAAGTCAAACTTTTACTTTGGTCAAAGTATTAACTCGATAAAGCCGAAACTAGGGTTTTAGGCCAATCGAGGCAATTTCTTGACATTTGCTCAATATGAACCATTCATGACTGTAACACCCTAAAATTTTGAAATAATGGAAAATAGGAAAAATATGATTTTTAGTATATTTTTGTGAGCATGCAAATTTAGAATAAGAATAATTTTTATAAATTTAAAATCAAATATAAGAGTAGAAACATGTTTGTGCACTCATGCTGTTGCATTTAAATTTTTGTGATGAGTGGTTCAAATTAAATTTAAATTGGATTTAAATATCTTTTGAAAAATGGATTTGAAAAAAAATTAGGAAAAAGAAAAGGAATTCTTTCTGCTCTCGGGCCGCTTCTTACCGCAGCCCAACTCTCCGGCCTGCCTTCTCACCAGCGCGCGGCCCGTCTTTCCCTCTCCCGCGCCCCGCTCCCGCTTGGGCCGAGCCCAGCCAGCGGTCGCCGGCCCAACTTCACCGCGCGAGAGCCTTCCCCCGCTCCCGCGTCGCTGACAGCCCGGACCCACGTGTCAGGCGCTTCTTCCTCCCCACGCCGCCGGATTCCTTTCCCTCTTTTCCCCGATCCGATTCCATCTCCTCAATCCTCCCCTTTCCTTCTTTAGCGATGCCTTCGGGCTATAAAAACGAGACCCCTGCATCGCACCGGCCTCATCTCACCCTTTTGGAGCAGCCAAAACCACCTAGCGCCGCCACCGTGAGCACCACCGCCTCCACCGTCTGCCCCTCCGAGCCGCACGCGTTCCTCGCTTCATCCTCGCCTACGGTTTTACCCTAGGTGAGTTCGCGTTCGAGTTGTCTACCCGCAGGTGCTCTCCGTTCGCATTTTCGTGCACCGTAGAGCAAGATGGCGTTTCCCGGCTATGGCGCCGCCGCGGAGAGTCGCCGTCGGGCCGGAATCCGGCCGGAGTGCCGCCGGGTCTTCCCAGATCCAATCTGGACCCTCCGATTTGAATCCGACGGTCTAAATTAGAAGATACCGATTCGGCCGACGTTTTTGCTAAAGAGTCCCTGAAGTTTTTAAGTTGTAAACCTGCAGTCCAAAATGTATTATCCCGCGTTCGTTTTGATCTGTTGAAAGTGTATTTCGTCTCGGTAATTGGAAAATACGTTTTCTGATATTTACAGTTTTGCCACTGAGTTTGTTTTAGTCATAAATTATCCGTTTTAACTCCGATTTGACCCATTTAAATTGCGTTAGATTCGTATTTGCGAGCTCTACATGATGATAGAACTGTACAGTAGGTTTGAGATAATTTATTTTCGAGTTTATATTAAAGTAATTATTTATCTATAGGAAATCTTAGAAAATTCATAATTTTTACGTTTTAAATCCAAATTTCGTGATCTTTATGTCTATGTGATCGTAGTAACGTGTAGAAGAGTTTTACAAACTTGTTATACTGTTAGTGTTACTGTTGGTTAGGTTTTCTATCTTTAAGTTCCGATGTGAGATTTAATCTATTACTTTAATAAAGTAGATCTTGTTTAAATCATATCTTCTACGTTTTAGATCCGTTTTAGCTCATTCGAGTTGCGTTAGATTCATAGCAACGAGATCTACGCGTTAGTGACAGTGTTCACCATATTACTAATTCTGAAATTTTATTGTTTAAATGATATCTTGATTAATAATTATGCAACTGGGTTTTGTAAATAAAATATGATTTGTTTTACTTTAGTTTTATAATTTGAATCTAAATTTGACTTAATTCCGTATATAGTATTTATAAAATATTTTATATATGTTATTATATAATTAAAACTCATGAAGTTAATAGTTTTATATTTTCTTCTTTGAGCAAATCTTTCGGTAGATGTATCTTTTCAACCGTAGCTCTGATTAGTGTGCTTTTCGCGTCTGTGTATTCGTAGCGAGACGTAGATTCGTTCTATAAACTTTTCATCTTAATTTTATGTTTGGTGTACTGTTCTAATTTAGATCTATTGTTTGCTTCGTGTATGATTGTATGGATACGTGTGTGGTGATTTATGATTTCGTCCAGTCGGTGAGATATACGAGGTTATCAAGAAGAAGAAGAAGAACGTTGAAGATTAAAGCTTACCGAAGGATCGGTACTTAAGGCAAGTATAGCATGGGATTATCCTTGTTTCCTATTCATCTTTAATATATTTAATTCATGTGCATGTGTCTACCTTGTTACCATTAAGGATATCCTAGCTTTTGTATCTTGTACCTTGACACCTATGGGACATTGCATTGGGTAGTGATGCTAGTGCTCTTTTTGAATAATCATGATCTGTAACTTGACTAATGATATATGCAATAAACGTTTAAATGATGCTTTAAAGCAATATGGCTCAAGAGGGCTAGAGCATATTTGGTTGTTTTTATGGTGCTCTAGTTTCTCTCCATAAGGACTTATCTGTAAGCGAACATCCGGGACTTACAGTACAACTGTGAGGGCTAAAATGGCTCTGGCTTTAGTCATATAGAAGGACCTTTTCTAGCTTGTTAGAGGTATTCCTTCATGGCGTAAGAACGGCTTGACGAATCGGGTATAGTGCGGCCCCTGTCCTTATGTGTATAGGCTGCGCGTTATTGTGCCATTTGGAAGGGGGGCTCTATATCTGTTTGCCGAGTGAATCTAGCGGCCCTAACTTGTTAGACGAAACTTTGAAAGGCTTCATAGTGAACCCTGCCGACCTTCCTTGGAAGTGGGTCAAGAGATTAGCTACCTCGGGCGAAAGGGTAAATCACGACTCACAGTGAAAGTGTACAACCTCTGCAGAGTGTAAAACTGTTATAACAGCCGTGCTCACGGTCACGAGTGGCCTTGGACCCTTACAGAATAAATGATGAACACTGATAATAAATGATGAACACTGATAATAAATGATGAACACTGATGATAATGATAATACTGATGATATTGATGCTCACTAATGATTATTGTTTCTTGCTATACATTATTCTCGTTTACATGATCATGAGGTTATTTGGGATTATGTTAAACTTGTTGCTACTCAATTGCTAAAAGATGACTCACTAAAAGCTATTGCAGTAAACCCGTGTCAAACTTTTTGAGCTTCATGAACCCCATGTTATATTTGTTGAGTTCGACATGGACTCACTCTTGCTATTTCCCCACATCTCAGGAAGGGTACCAGACTGTTAGATTCTGGAATTGTTAGGCTTGTGATCAACCAGTTAGTTTGATCCTGGAGTGAAGGTTGCACCCGGTGTTCGGAGTTGTCTTTCCGCTGTGTTGCTCTTTAAGGTATATTTTATACTATTATGTTATGTATATTAAGCATTTGTCTCTTGATATTACACTTATCTGTGGCTATATGTGAGATTTTTCGTCTTTATTTCACATATAGTGTATGTCTGGTTTTGTTCTTAAAACCGGGTGTGACAATGACTTTTGTTGTAGAGTTCATCTAGAGTCTTTTGGGCAAGGTTGCAAGGTTTGTTTGATGACCTATAGTCCCATCCATTTAAGGGTGCAAATTCCAATAGGAATAGAACTTATCATTTCATGTGACTTTTTGATTCCAAACTTCATGAAACTTTTCTAGAGGTCACTATAGATAGGTACTAAGGTGAGACACATGAAGATATTGCAATAACACCACCCAAGCATATAATTTGAAAAGGGGCCTATATGTAAAGCAATGATGCAACATCCAACTTTAGGTTAGGCTCCTCTCCATAGGTTGACCTTGACATTGCCATCTCCACATAATCTGTCATGTTTGAGCTCAAACCCACTGCTTAATGAGTGACAAACACCTGGGGTGTTACAGATGAGGCCCACCCAAATTAGGGTACGTTAGCAAACGTGGTGATCAAGCAACTTGGCGTAGGGAGCTTGGGCGCCGACTTCATAGAGATACGATAGTCATTCTATTATTATTTTCTTTTTACTAACTAGGAAACATCTATAAACCCATCGCCATCTATGTAATGCTACCCCCAGAGTATATAAGGTGGGTTAGGGAGCTCTCAATTGGTAACCATTAGATACTCAGCAACCCCTTGTTACTTGACTATGCGAGACAAAGAGATCCACTCTAAACTGGGCGGTGGGTACCACATATCTAAACTATTATAAATCTAAGTCTCATGTGCTACCCTTCTGATTCCCTATGGATCATAAACTGACCTCCATTGCTAGGCTTGAAAACACCAACAATTGACATTTGGTTTCCCCATCCCTTGGATATCCTTGTGGCCATTGGGGCGCATACCGATCGACCTCCATTGCCGGGCTTGAAAACTCCAACAACTTGCAAGGTTGTTTGTAGATTGGTAGATGTAATGGATCCCGCTAAAAAATTAGAATGAGAAATAAAGGATTTAGTTGTCTTCATAATATGAAGTTGCCATCCAGGTCTAGACACCTGATGAACCTCCGGCCATTGTTGTGTCAAGGCATGTGATCTATCGACATGTTCATAATTGTCCTCTAGCCGCAATCGCACTTTGGATGCTCATTCCACTCTAACACTCCCCCATGATGACATTGGTGTTCAGTAGAAGTGAGATGGTTTTAGTAGGACATGTGGTATGGAAGTCACTAGAGGCCTCTATATAGGCAGGGTATTTTGTTCACTAGGCATAGTCCATGGAGAGAACAACATATAGAATGATTTTCTCTTTTCAGGATGCAATTGGAGCAGTAAATTTCCCTATGTAAGGTTCTGAGACTTCACTTGTCAGTACCATGTCGACGAGGGCAATACACATTGATAGTCTTCCATTCATCATAGGTTGGGCCACTCATCATAATGGTACTGCACAGCCTTCTCAGAGCTTGAACTCTTGTAATAAGCCTTTTCAGAGGGTGGACACTTGTATTTAAATGGTACAACGTAGCCTTTCTAGTGGTTCCCAAGCAACAGTACATTGCATTAATTAAATGGTACAACAGGAGATTCAAAGTGTAAGCTGTGTGGCTTAGATGAGAACATCCAGCATCTTTTCTTTGAGTGCCATGTGGCTAGATTTGTTTGGAACATATTGTTTATCACCTTTAACATTCAACCACCAAAGTCTACTTCTCACATGTTTGGATCTTGGATAAGGAGATTTGCTCCAGGGCTAAGAAAACAAAGGATAGTGGGGATAGCGGCCATCTGTTGGGTTTTATGGTTGAATAGAAATGATGCGGTGTTCCAAAACATAATTGCTAACTCTTACTTGCAGGTGATTTTCAGGGAAACTTATTGGATCCGGCAATGGTCCCTGTTGTCTAAAGAGGAAGATAGAAGAATGATGAAAGATGGCTGTAGACAGTTGGAAGGAGTGGCTCTACAATTCTTTGGTTCCTGTGATTGGAAAGATCAGAAGATGATAGGAATGTAGAGTCAGTTGGGGATTTTGGTTTCAGTCTGCTGGTATAATGCTGCTTGCTTCTAGGTCCCTCTCTTGTTTGTCCTCTTAGCTGATCATTGGCTGTTTAAGTCTCCAGGTCTCTGTCTTGGTCGTAGCCAGGTATCTGTTTTGGCTGCTCATTGAGCTGAACTTTGGGCTGTGTCCCGTTCTTGTTTGGTCTTGTAAGATTCTACACCAGAGAAGGACATCACTGGCGGTTCAAAACCCCCCTTCACTGGCGGATTTTGAACCGCCATAACCAACTCGACAGTGATAAGCTGATCACATCACTGCCGGTTATGCCAAACTGGCAGTGATAGCTCGTGTATCACTACCGGTTCGTGTTACAAACCGGCAGTGATACTTGAGCAATCACTGCCGGTTTGTGTTATAAACCGGCAGTGATACTTGAGCCATCACTGCCGGTTGTTTTAACCAACTGGTTGTGTAGATTATATTATCACTGCCGGTTTTCTTTGAACCGGTAGTGATATACTTTTCACAATTTGCATTTTAATAATTGTTTTATTTTCATTTCGAGGGTTGGTGGTGGGGTGGGAGGTCGGGGAGGTGGAGGTGGTTGCTATCGATCAATTTGATATCGATGTGGAGGTGGTTGTGGATCAGCGACAATACAAACCCATCAACATTTATATTACAAAAGTTCCAAAAAAAAACTTTAAGTATCGAATTAAGAGTCGCATTACAATAGCCTATCGATGTGGTCTCTTCCGTACTGGGCCTTGTACTTCTTAGTCCTCACAATGGAGAATGATCCTTTCTTAGTTAATATCTCGTCCATCACAAACCTTGCTATCTCCTCTTGAATTCCTCTCATCTCAAAATCTAGCAAATGGTTGTAATTGTTTGCTTTGCGCTGTAATTGAAGCAAGATGATATTGAGATGCACAAACGTAAGACAAAACAATAGAAATGGGATGCCTACGTACCATATCATCTCTATTATCTATTTTTGCGCCAAAGTATTTTAGCATTGCCCACATCACATAGAACCCGCATTTGTTGTTCCCCATCGGTTGATCTAGGGTCTTGAGATCCTCCATATACTTTACACTGAATGGGGCACTCCATTGCTTTTGCATCTTGCTATCGAGATTTTTCCAATCAGGTAATGCCTTCATTCTATGTAACATTGTAAATGAAGTGTGAAGGCCGAGGACATTACAATATCCTATGTGATTAGAAAGTGTTGTGATATTGGGTTCACTTACTTATTCAGCACTTTGACTAAGGAGCCAATAAGAGAAAGTGGCTTTTTCTTTGAGTCCCACACCTCGATATGTGAATCTTGAAGATAGATATCTACGAGGATGAAATGGTTGCTGCAATCACAAAGTCCATGTTATTGAATGACATATCAAGAAAAGAAACACTAAAATAAGGGTCGAGAACACATACTCGCGTCGAGCGGCGGCGGCGTGCACTGGCGGACAGCGTCGAGCGCGCAAGTGTCGTGCACTGGCGTTGGAGCACGCTAGCGCCTTATATAACCCACGCATCCAGAACAATATCTACAACATATATAGTTCTAAGCATCTCTTTATTTCTAGCACACAAGTTTCAGTACTTAATAATATCTCTATCCTTAGCATTGCTGGATAATGAGTTTAGTAAGAACTCATCATTTGGAACTAGAAAAACAATTTCATCACAATAAACTAGTTGATTGGTGTATCATCGCTTAATAAGATTTGTCAGTATAGGTATGAAACACAAAAAATTCTACTGAACTGACCTATTTAGAGACAAGAATGCGTGACCCCACTTGAATTTCCCAAGCAGCAAATGTGTTGTATCTTCCTCCCCACTGCAAATATGTACATAACATAAGCTGATGCCTGACAGTAACTAATTATAAATCAAGCTACACGATTATATGACCTACATATTCCAAACAATATTGTTAGGCAAGGCTTAAAAAAATTATCATATTATGAGGGCTGCTGATAAAGCTTCCACACAAGATAGTTCACATGGCCGACAATAGTTCACAAGATTTGCCGCTACTAACCATGGTACTTCAGCTTGTTTTGGAGGCAGAAACGATATGTAGTAGTCAGCTAAGTTCTTGCTTTCAGACTAATTAGTAACTTGATGCAAGTTCCGTTGGTGCTCATAAAGCAAATGGTAACGGAGACAAAATAAAACTCACAAGGATTGGATCCAGGGGAACAGGTGTTTACCTGTGTTGAATAGAGTGAGCTTCTCCTTCTCAACGATGAGCTCGGACATCTGCCCCGGGCGTGGCACTGACCCTGGCATAAGCAATCCCCAAATTTTAATCTAAATCGCCACCCTTAAGATCAGCTAAGACCCTTATTGCTTACATAAGACGTCGCTGGGCTTGGTTTTGGCCTAAGGGCCCTGCTCGGCCTCGGCGACGGCCACAGAAAGGAGCTGCTGCACCGCCGCCCTTCTCCTGTGTGCGCGCGCGAGGCCGCCCCAGCGCCGCCGGGGAGGGCAGCGCTTGCTACCATGGCGCGTGGCCCCCCACCTCTGGGTGCGCGTGCGAGGCCACCCCGCCGCCATGGCCGTCGAGGGAGGGAGAGGAGAGGGACCTCAGGGAGTGCGGCTGCTGATGGGAAGAGAGAGTGCTGCTGCAGTGGGGCGGAGATGAGAGATCCCGTGAGGGAGGGGGAGCCGGGAGTTAGGGTTCACGAGCAGTGTTCTATTCCGTTCGGACAGAGGATGGAGGGAGGTCGAGCTATATGTACTGTGGACATATCACAGGCGGTTTAAACCACGAACCGGCAGTGAATCTAATTATCACTGCCGGTTCGTGGTTGGAACCGGCAGTGAAGCTCGTAATCACTAGTGGTTCAAAAACCGGCAGTGAACCTTATTATCACTACCGGTTCCAGCCACGAACCGGCAGTGAAGCTCATTATCACTACCGATTCTAGCCACGAACCGGTAGTGAATATTTACTGCCGATTCCACCACGAACCGGCAGTGATAATGAGCTTCACTGCCGGTTTGACCCCTACCCCAATCATTTGAATGTCTGTCAGAGTTTGAACCGGTAGTGAAGATTTATCACTACCGGCCCAATACAATCCGGCAGTGATGGACCGGCAGTGATGTTTGAATCTGTACTAGTCTTTAGCTGGACTGCCCGCTTAGTGGATTCTGGGCTATGTCCCGTTCTTGTAAGATTTGGCTCCAAGCAATCACTTGTGATTGTGAAGGCCGGAATGACTTATTCCTTAATCTAAAAAAATAGCCTTTTCAGTCGGCTACTCATCATAATTTCTAAAACAAGAACCTACGGCACATGAATTACATAAACAAAGACCATGGTTCGCACCCGTCAACAGATTGTCTATATCTTGTGCACAATCTAAAGAGCTAATCCCACTTTTATCTTTGGTTAGCCACTTAGCTATAAATCTGAAATAGAGAATTATAATGTTTTTGAAGATTTAATTTGTTAGATTCTAATACCCCTAGTTATGTGCAATAGCCCTCCGATCTTTGAATGGATATTGCGAGTATGCCACAAGCTTGACCATATTAAAAATTATATAGTCGTGGAATTGTGTAGAAAACTCTAAATGACGATGTTGAAGCAACCATGACAAGAGATTAGCATTTTGGCGAAGCTGGCCGCAAATTCTATTAGCAAAACTCTAATCTAAAATAATAAAAGTGATTGCCGCTCTTTTATAACCTTACCAAACCCTACAGGACCCACTGATTTTTGCCCTATACAAGAATATGGTGCAATACAAGGTTCAATTTATCGGTAGAAAAAAATACCGGAGGTCACCGAAAAATGGGTTTATCGGATTTATCGGAAAATTTCTCAATAAAAAATAAAACAAAATAATACCTAATTTCACTAGAAAATTATATAAGTTGTATGTAAAGCATTTAACATCAAGAGCTAACACATAATAGTATTGGTATAATAGAGTATCATACTTTTATGTAGGTGGACTAGTGAAAATTGGAATCTCGGCGATAAATAAATTTTATCGGACCTCAGCGATAAACGGGATTATCGGGTTTATCGAAATTTTATCGCCGATAAAATTTTCCCTGGTGCAATACAACTACTAGCCCAATCCTCTTGAATGCTCCTAATTGCTCTTTATAAGTCTTTGATGGGACCCGGCTTGGTTGATGCCTATGACATGCCCCTTGTTTATATAGTCCCTCTAAGATTCCTGTATATGCAAATAGGAGTCTTATTTCAGTTGGGATTCTACACTCAATTCCTTGTAGAACTATAGAAGTCCTAATAACACACTTATATTGAGTCTTATTACAAATAGGATTTGAGTCACTATACAACATAAACCTGTTGGGGACAATATTTTTCTACCAAAATCTCGTGCACGCACCATAATAATAGAGCCGCCTCCGATCCTGAACCTCGAGACACAAGGAGATGGAGATGGAGCTCGCGGACGACGCATGGGCATCGCTGCTGCCGGACCTCCTCTTGAACATCTTCCATTGCCTGGAAACCGCAGCCGTCATCATTTGAGCCGCCACCTGCAAGCCATGGTGGCGCGCCATCATCAGCAATGCCTCGTGCCTCCATCCTCGCCCCGACAGATTCGTTTCGAGCCTACTCCTCGGCTTCTTCTCCTGCTACATCATCGGTTATGGTTGTGCGACACTGTACTGTACGCCGGCGCCATCCCAGCCCGTGTTCCCGGAGCCGAATGCCCGTGGCTGCTGCACCTTCGTGCCGCCCCTTACAAGTGGCATCACGGGAGGCAATCTGTTGTTGTCATGCGACGGGTTCCTCGTCGTCAAGCGAAGAAGCGAGTTGGATCCGATCAGCCTTTGGAACCCTATCGCCGGAA
Organism: Saccharum hybrid cultivar R570; assembly: GCA_038087645.1. Taxonomy (NCBI): domain Eukaryota; kingdom Viridiplantae; phylum Streptophyta; class Magnoliopsida; order Poales; family Poaceae; genus Saccharum; species Saccharum hybrid cultivar. The sequence continues at coordinate 14,278,610 of JAQSUU010000707.1, forward strand.
CGTGCACGTTCCTCCCCATGCCGTCCTTCGCGTTCGAGACCTACATCTTGCTCACTGACTACGATCTCCTGGCGTCCTCCAGCTCCAACGAACCTGAGGTTCTGATACTCGCCGTGCAGCAGGAGTTCAAAGACATTGATGATGGCGGCCCCCGCGGCCGCAGGTGCTTCCGCTACCAGCTCTTCTCCACCACGTCTGGCGCCGCTGGTGCGTGGGGGCCGGTGCAGCGCTCTCAGGAGATGCCGGAGGGCATGAGCACACAAATGATTATGCTTTCATGAAATGAGAAGATTATGATGTAATTTGTATGTTGACACTCTGCCTATATAAAGAAAATAACAATACTTATCATAGTTGGCATGCAATCTTTTGTCTTTATTCTATTTAATTGATTCTTATTTATCCATTATCTGTGAGATAACTGATGTCCAAAAGGATGTTGCCCCGATATCCTTTAACCTTTGACAGCTATATGCATATTGCAGCATCTGCTGTGGATCCACTGCACCTGAAGTATTTCACTTTTGTGGGGCGAATAATTGGACTAGCCTTGATGTATAAAGTGCAAGTTGGAGTTGTGCTAGACCGTAGTCTGTTCTTGCATCTTGCTGGGAGAAGTATTACATTAGAAGATATTTCTGTTGCAGATCCTGTCAAATATGCAAGCTGTAAAAAGATTCTAGAGATGGATACTGCTTAAATTGATAGTCTATACCTGACATTTTCCCGAGGAGCTCATGAATTAGGTACTGAAAAGGTTATTGTTCTTTGCCCAGGAGGACAGGATATCAGTGTGAATATCAGAAACAAAGAGCATTACATTGACCTTCTTATTAAGAATATCTTTGTGGACTCTATTTCATCTCAACTAACCCATTTCACGGAAGGATTTGGTGACATACTAGTTAATCCAAAATGCCAGGAAGAGTTCTTGGGTGCCTCCTTGTGTCATATGCTGAAAAGACAAGCATTTGTGCTCAGGTTACTTCCTGTAAGTCAAAAGCTTAGTCCAGGCTGATACAAACTGCCCTGATTGAATTGCTCCTATTTTTTGCATTCCCTGACATTTGTAGTTTACTAACTCAGAAAGTTAGAATTGCCAAGCTTTCCTTGGTTGTGCATGATTGTATAAGATTTACTGTACTCCCTCCAAATTTTGTGTGAATCATACTAAATTTGCTCTGACCCTATCAATTACCTGTATATTGATTCAATTCATATAGTGTCATTTAATTAGGGTGGTTATTATGGCATCCAGCTAGGAAGCCCTTACTTTGAACAGTGTGATATTTGACTACTTGATTGCATCTCCAGTAGTTTCAGTGTTTAATCTCATTTTTACAGACTTATTTGAACAGTGTGATACCTGACAAGTTTTTTGAGTCAATCCCCATTGCACAGTGTCTGTCCTGCATTATTGTATCATGTTATTGGGTGCCGGACATGGAACTGAAAGATGTTTTATACCTCTTCGATCAATGCAAAAAGTAATTATCCTAGGAAACTACGTGAATGTCTTTTGTTTTGTCATGGTTTATCGTGTCTTTTTGTTTTGCCAAATACCACTACCTCAATGTGCAAATAATGTCTAAAAAAGTGCAGAGATTTACAAAAATCTTAGGATCGGTGACAGATGTTGGGCTATGTCCACCATGACCTGGACGACCTCGATGCACCTTTCACTACGCAGGAAATTGAAAAAGTCATCAAGGAGGTGCCCTCCGAAAAAGCACCTGGCCCTGATGGATTCATAGGTAGCTTCTACAAGAAATGTTAGATAGTAATCAAAGATGACGTGACACAAGCAATCATGAGTTTTTTCAACAATCAGACGTTAAAGTTGTACCTGATCAACACAGCTCACATAACTTTACTACCCAAAATGCAGGACGCAACCACCCTCTCGGATTATAGGCCTATAAGTCTAATTAACAGCTTCGTTAAAATCCTCACGAAATTATTAGCGAACAGGTTGGCACCCCATCTGAACAAACATTGTATCAAATGCTCAGAACGCGTTCATAAAGAAAAGGTGTATCCATGTTAATTTAATCTATGCACAACGGGTGATCCAGCTACTTCATAAGAAGAGGAAGCCGGCCCTCTTTATTAAACTGGACATATCTAAAGCTTTTGATTCAATTGGTTGGAGTTTCTTGCTGGAAGTACTGGAAAACTTGGGTTTCAGCTTGAAATGGAGAGATTGGATAGCAGCTATTCTAGGCTCGGCAACATCCAAGATTCTGAAAAACGGTCAACCAACAAAAGCGATAAGACATGAAAGGGGCCTCAGGCAAGGAGATCCACTTTCACCGATGTTGTTCATTTTAGCCATTGATCCTTTGCAACACATCATCGAGGTGGCCGCCAACAAAGGTATCCTAAATCCAGTTTTACCAAGGGCAGCGAGCCTCCGATGCTCTCTGTGCGTGGACGACGCGGCAATCTTTGCCGCTCTTAACAGCCTTGAAATCGACCACTTGCAGAGAATCCTATGTTTTTTCGGAGAATGTTCGGGCCTCAAAATCAATATATCCAAAATGGAAATCTACCCGATTCGGTTGGACAACACCTCGGTCACACAACTACTCCAAAACTTCCCCGGCAAAATTTGCAGATGCCCTGGCAAGTACCTTGGTCTTCAACTGCATGTAAGAAAACTAAGGAAGATAGATGTGCAACCTCTTTTGGACAAGATAGGGGCAAGATTACCCGGATGGAAAGGTAGACTTTTATCTTCAGACGTTGGTGAAAATGGTTCTCTCCTCTCAACCAATCTATCACATGACGGTGTTCCCGGAACTCAAATGGCTCATAAAAAAGATCGACTGGATGAGAAGAAGCTTCCTTTGGAGGGGAGAGACACCCGATAAGGTATATGGTGGACACTCGATCGTCAACTGGCCAACTTCCTGTCGCCCCAAGATCAAAGGTGGGCTTGGGATTTTAGATTTGGAACGCTTCGCACGTGCGCTCCGACTTCATTGGCTTTGGTTTCAATGGCGTCAAAAGGAAAGGGCATGGAACTAATTAGAAATCCCATGTGATGCCCGTGACAGAGAGCTTTTCGCTGCATCGACGACCGTAACAATCGGAGATGGAAAGATGGCAAAATTCTGGAGTTCTTCTTCGCTGCAAGGATCGATGGCCAAGAACCTAGCACCGACCTTGTTCAAGAAAGCTAAGAGAAAACATGTCACAGTCCAAAAGGCCCTACAGGACAATAGGTGGATATCGCACATCCTTCCTATTTCAACAACAACTGAACTCCACGAATATATGCGACTATGGGAGGCGGTACAACACATCCAGCTAGACACTAGTAGAGAAGACACCATAGTTTGGTGATGGACGGCGAATGGAGAGTACACATCAAAAAGCGCATACCGCATCCAATTCGAAGGGGTCTTACAGTAAGCTACGCATCATGCCAATTTGGAAAGCCAGAGCAGAGTCAAAATGCAGATTTTTCGCATAGACTTTATTACACAAGAAGATCCTCACGGCAAACAACTTGATCAAAAGAAATTGGCCGAACGACCCCATATGCAAATTATGCGGAGTAGAACCAGAAAACCCAACACAATTATGCAAGGATTGTACCTTCTCCAAGCAAGTATGGGGCATTATTAAAACTTGGTTTGGGCTCTCGACCGTCAGCACAGTAGGGGACAATGGATCACTCCATGGTTACTGGCGAAGGTGTAGATCGCGAATAGATAAACCACACAAGAGAAGTTTTGATAGCATCATGATTTATTTTTGGTGGAATATTTGGAAAAAGAGAAACAGGAGAACTTTCCAAAACAAAAGCCTTCAACCAAATGAAGTGGCACTTTTATGCAAAGAAGAGATAGACCAATTTAAGCTGGCAACAAGATCAATTACGGAAGAGACCCAGTAGAGTTATTCCCTGTTGTGGCTTGTAAATTTTGTTTGTGGTTTGTAGTAGAGTGGTAGTGGAAGTGGAGTGGAGTTGAGTTGGGTTGTGTGTCGTAAAATTTGTTGTATCACCTTTTTTTTCCTTTCTCTCGTCTAACAAAAATCCGGCAAAAGCTTTTTATCGCCTTTCGAAAAAAAACTTCAACATTTTTTTAAGATAATGATGCCTAATGTGTTGCGTGTTTGTCTGTTCCTCCAGCTTCAGCAATCAAACACATGGAAAGGGCAGAGCATGACGAATTTGGCATGTGTCAGGCTGAAGCACGCATGAGACCTTTATTTCAGCTATTTGAAGACCTATGTTATCAGCGTGTGTTAAATTTGTACCTTTGAAAGATGTTAGCTATCTTAAGATCTAAGTTAATGTGTTAAGTGTGTAATCTCAAATATCTCGACTTTGCTTTGAAACTTTATGCCACCTGGAAGAGGTTCCCGACGACGGGCCACCCGGGCGTCCCGGAGGCAAGCCTCAGGCACTTGTAGCTCCGGTTGTACCTCGGCGAGCCACTGCCGGTGGCCCTGGAAGCCCGCGGTGCTGAACTGCTTGATGGCGAGGCGCGGGCGCATGACTCGATGCCGAGTTGCCGACGTCCACGAAGCCCTTTGTACACGCTACACGGCGCCGAAACCGAAGTCGTGCGTGACGCCGCGGAGCTCGCTGAGGCCAGGCCCAATTCGTGTCGTGCAGCCGCGGCCGCACAGCACAGCGCGCGAGACAGTCCAGTTCAGGCGCATTAGCAGTTTAGTACCACCTCGCTGCTCTAGGTGTCAACGATTCAAATGAATGTCAACAATTCAAGTGAAAGTTGTCTCTCAAAAATAAAAATAATAAATAAAATAAATAATAAAGATAAAATTGAAAAAAATGAAATCAAATGGAGAAAGGAAAGGACCAACACCAAAGTTGTGGATCATTTGTTATCCCAAAATTTGACTTGTAGGAATTTAAACAAATTTATAACTTGATTTATTCTTTTTAGCAAAATATTTGCAAACCAATCATAGCATTAGGAAAAGAAATTAAATTAGGGGTGAAATGTGCCATGCAGGGTTCGAACCTGTAGCGAAAGCAACGGCCAGTAATAACCTAACCACCGGATCCATCCTCCGTCTTTTTTTTGTTTTTAGCCCTTTTTCGAAAGATTCTCTCAAATATGCCCCTTGCAGAAAGATTTCAAAAAATGGACCCTTATCTTGGCGTCATAGTCGTCAGCGCCAAGATATAACGGCATGACGCCAAGGTCACTGGCGCCAAGACCCTGCCGTCGTGGCGCTGACGTGGCAGGGAGCTTGGCGCCATCGTCATTGACGCCATAGATCTTGGCGTCAAGAGCCCATGTTTTAGCCAGCCCCCTCTTCCTCCCCGAGTCATTCTTGTTTTATTTCTCCTTCTCTTCGGGTTTTCCCTTTGTACACTTCGGCCAACCTCTTCAATCGACCTATTGGACCGTGAAAAATTGGATTTTATCCGTCGATCTTCGAGAGCTAGGTATCCTCTCACCCTTCCTTATTTATTTCGAATCGATTTGGTAAAATGAAGTCATATTCTTAACCTATGAACTTCACATATTATTTGTTCATGTACTTTTTAAAATTCGTATGTATTGTACACCCGTAGGATGCCTAGGCGTGGAAAAGCTAGAAAACAAACATATGCGTAGATCTTTTTCATCATATATTAAACCCTTAGTTTTAAGATTTATTGTTATTTGTTTTGTTATATTAGAAAATAATTTGTTGAATTGTAGCTATGGACGGATGACCGAAAGTCCGTACGTCCCAAAGCCGCTCCCTAGCGGTGTGCCAATACCCATGTGCTTCTGTGACGATCCTTGCAAGGTAGATATTTCCGAAGACGAGGCAACATATAAGCAGAGATATTGCATGTCTTCCAATTTTGCATGGGAGCCTACAGAGCGTCAGCGCCGCAGTACATTTATTGTGAGAAATTGCTTTTGTTTATTAATTAATTTGTGTCATATGAAGTTTTGCATATTAATTGGATTTGAAACAATTGCATTTGCTGCAGACCCCTCCACCGCTATGTGATTTTGAGTAGTGGATCGACACTGAGATCAAGGAGGCTAACATGCGGCTTCTACAAGGCCTGAAGGAGTGGGATGCGGAGCGCCTGGAGATATTAGAGAAGAGACGTAGAGAGGAGGCAGTAGCAAAGGAGCACAAGGAAGAGGAGGAAAGGAGGCGTGTTGCTGCGTGTAGGGAGGAGAGGGAGAAGAAGCTTGAGCGCGTGCGCCGAGCGAAGGCAGCGATGGAGGAGAATCCCAATGCCCAGAAAAAGAGAAAGTGGCCTCCTTGTACTCAGTAGTATGCTAGTTGTATGATTTAATTATAAACAATGTGGTCGATGTAGTATGCAATGTGTTCAATCTAATGTACTTTAGGTAAATCATGTACCTAGGGCATGTTCTGTGTTATTTATTTCGTCGTCATGTACTTCATATGCACTTTAAGTTTTTGGACCTTGCATAGTGTTGTCATATATCAGGTTTAATGTTACTGAGTTACTGAAACTATTTCTCGAGGTGCACACACTACTACAGCGCAGAGATATAGTAACACCAACTTGTGTTACTATAGGTTAGAAAAAGTGTTACTAGCTCTCTTAGTAACACATTTTTTTTGTGTTCCAATTGGCCATGTTACTATAGACTGGTTTATTGTAACACATTTACTTGTTTACAGGAACATTTGTCTAGTGTTACAATGATTTTTGCTGTAACACTTTTTTTTTCTCTAGTAACACTTGCCATTATGGTAGAACGCATAGTTTGTAACATATTTATTTATTTATCGGAACATTTGATTAGTGTTACAGGGATTGTCTGTTGTAACACTTTTTTTTACTTCTAGTAACACTTCTACATCATGGTAGAGCACAGTATGGAACAAAGGAACACATGGTTTGTAACACTTTTCTATAGCTATTGTAACATATTCAGATTATGAAATAAATATTTATTTCGCTTATACATGTGGCACACGGATTATTATATAATCATACAAACATGAGACATTGCAAAATCACATAAATCACAAATTTCCATAATCATAGAAAGATCCACATATTGGTGGATGAATTCAAACACAGTGCTTGTTCAAATCAAATCATAGTTTATGTACATATATGGCTCTAGAGGGCAAATACACATAGTCCATGCTAGAAAGGAAAATTCAAGAACTAGCTAGGATTCATAAAGTCCATAGCTTCTTCTTGTACACATTGATGTAGGGATTCAACCATTAATCAATTCAACCTGCAAAGAAAATGTAAGTTGTAACATTACAAATTAGGCCACATATGTTCATTGATTTAAAGTTAAAAAAGCTATTTTGAACATACAAACATCGAAGGCCAAGCAATTGAGACTCCTTTGGCTTGAGCATCACCAATATTGTTGCACCTAGGCATGGGCCTCACTAATGGCTCATCTTTTGCTATAACATGATTGATACGCACTTTGTAGAACTGACTTCCTGTCTTAACTCCACCAACGGTGGCTTCTGGATCAGTGCTTAAGAGAGTTGCATAGGCCACATGAGCCTTATTAGGATATTTTGAAGTCATTAATAGCACCATGGACCCAACCTACATTAATTTGACATAATCTCTTAGTGACGAACAACCTTTAGTTGTACATCATAATCATGCAATTAGAACAAGTAATATTATGTTCATCTACCTTCATTAGAGGAAGTTGTTTAGGTGTTTGACGCTTGTAGCATGTAGCCTTGTCATGAGCCACCTCTTGGTGTGCAATGGTTGTAGTCTCTCCAGGCCCTCCATGCTGACCCTTACACATATATATAAAATGAAGTATGAAATAATAAGACAAATTTTACTATAATTATAGCAAAGTGTGGTCCATAGATACCTTTTGTTTCTTTGTTGTTCTACTTGTGGTGGACAAAAGTAGACTGTCATCATCACTAAATTCAGACTCACATGTTTCTTTATTCTAGTAAAGAAAAAAAGATAGTAGCATGGGTTAATACAAAAAATCCTTTATAGATAAAATAAGTATTAAATTCACAAGAAAGTGACTATACCAATTCATCAATGTGCTTAAGGAATCCATCGTTCTGGTTGGGTGCAAGACAGTGAACTCTCTAAAAATTTGAAACAATATTAAAGCCAAAAGACTAGATTAGGTGAAAACATAGAAAATAGAGCAAATACCTTTCTTTTAAAACGCACCGCTTGATTCTGAGAATTGTTAAGATCACTCGTAGCACAATTTCCCTGGAAAAGATATAAAATTTGAGTAACACTTTTCAATATGTAGTTACAAATTAAAATGTAAATTGTTACTATTATTACTTCTTGGTTCTCATGGTGCCTTTGATTATTTTTTAGTTCTTCAATGACTTTATCTTGCATTCTAGAATGCTCTTTGAGTTGCCTTATTTCCTCCAACATGTGAGTCTCTACATCAGATGATGAGCCATCTAGTGAAACTATATTAATGTCCTTAAAATGGCGTGTTCTTCGACCATAAACTTGTTTAGGAATTGGAAGCAATCCCATGCCGTGCACTTGTCCAGCTTTCTCTTCTCCCAACACCTGATGTAATGCATCACCTTCCCATGCAACTCCTTCCTCACTATTTTGGGCTAACTCTGGTTGTGCGTTGAGGAGACTTTCCAATTCAACCTACAAGCAAGAAATTCGCACATTAGAAAACAAAAATAATTTTATATTTGCAAAAATTCTCATGTGCATGTAGCATACCACTGGTTCATTTATCCCTTTTCCCCTTTTCCTGTGAGTTGCAAGGTAAACCATTGCTCTATGTGGCTGTTTTTTTTCAGGATCAGCTTGCCTCTGAAAAAATAGCAGTAAGGAAAGTAAGAAGAATCATATATAAATTTTTTAAACAGAAGATGACTCACCATGTCCTCAGACCAACGAGCATAACTCTTTGTACCCGCTGTATGTGTTGTCTTCTTCATTTCACGACTCATTTTGTTCTTCTCACTTAGGTTCTACAAAAAAAGTAAATTAATAGATAATGAACCATTATACGTATAGAAATCAACAATGGTATAGATAGTGATAGTAAAAAAAGCAAATAGCGTCAATAATGGTGCCTTACTTGCCCTTCGCTGGACTTCCAATATTTTACTAGGGCCCTCCATTGATCTTCATCGATATCATCTGGACAACGCTTGTTCAAAACTGACTTTTTCTTCTTTGGATTAAATAGTGTCTTTTTTAATGTTGCCTTGTATTTTCTCCAATCTCTTCCAATTGATTTCAATATCCATTTCTCACATGAACGAGGATATAAGAACTTTGTCTAAAATAAGAAAGTAACTAATGAACCAATTTGACTTCATGACATGACAACAAGCATATATATATACTTAATCTTATAAAAACATTATGTCTTGTAAAATTTAGCTAACCTGGACGAATTGAATTATCGTTCCTGCATTGTTTTTCTTAACTTCTCTCCAATCTTTGGCACCAATAGGACAATAACCACCATTTCTTGCTATGGTTCCCAAAAATTGCCCTAAAAGGCCACCTTCTTTTCCAATGGGTTGTCCAAGCATATTACATCTTACTACTATCCGATCTCCTTCAAGTAGATCCCAAACATGTGTTAAAACGGTCCCCTTTCGCTTATTAGGTACTTCATTGCCATCACCTATTAAAAACAGAATGACAGTGATAGTAACTGGTTAAGATACAGTTCATTTGAATGAGATTAATCTAACTACATTTGTACCTGATGTGTTCTGGTTCTCATCATCGTTCTGCTCAACCTCGTTAGCATATAGTGCTTCAGTATGCATTAAATTTAATCCTTTCTTTTTCTTTGTACCTCCTCTTCCTGCTAAACAAATGTTGGGGACATGAACACGTGTTTATAGTAAATATAATAAACAATATGTAATATTTTCTAGATATTTGTATTAGACTATCAGGACTGCATTTATTAAGTCACATACCGTGGTGGGGTTGGATATGCTAATCTTGGATGAAAATAAATCATTGATAACTAACATGACTAGTACTAGTTGTCCTTGAATAATCAAATATCACATAGAAAATTAAATTATATGTTCATTATAATACCTTTATTTTTTTTTGGTTTAGATTTGGATGGTTCTTTGTTGGACTTGGTAGGCACTAAAGTGGCCAGTCTCTGCCTCGTCACAAACAAATTAACCGTCTTTGTGCTCTCACACTCGTTGAGCATTTTCATCACATCAGAATCTTGTTCTATTACAACCAAGCTATCTTTTCTCTTGTAGTATAGATAGTCTACTGATGTGTACCCAGAACCCTCGATCATATCAATCAAGTCGAAAAAGCATATCTGATCTCTATCCATTTGCCTTTGCACATATTTATGTCCTTCAGCTTTCCCATCGCATTCCAGATTTATGGTCCAATTATCCACCGCCATGGTAGCTGGTTCTAAATAAAATTTAGCACCAATAGGAAAATAAGAATAAAGCGTAGGACAATGCACCCATAAGAATCAAGTATAACTGAATAGTAACAATTAGACTAAAGTGCATATTTGCAATGTTATTTGAACTTGGAGCTTGAGAACAAGTAAAGTGCTATAGTTGAAATAGGATGGTCTAGATCATGACATATTAACTTTATATATAGTAGTGCTCAGTTAGCATGAATAAAATAAACAGGCTGGCATACCATGATACTAGTTAAACAATCGAGCAGTAAGTATTTCCTTTACCTGTGAGTCCTTTACCTGTGAGAGCGAATGAAAGTTGCTGCATAAGTTGCCAACGCAATGCTACCTCCTTACCTTAATTGTCGAAGTGCAGCGGCTGAGCTCCTCCTGCTATCATTGTTTTGTAGAACTGCTCAGTTTTCAATGCAAAAACACGAATTGCACTAAACCATCTCTAATCTGCAAAACAAATTGCTAATCAAATATTTGCTTATATTGACATGTCAATTGGGTTTCTCCCACGCGATCATGACTACTAATCACAAGAAGAAAAAAAACTACAGTGAATCGCTGTGATGATTAGTCGACAATACCCAATTCAATCACAAGTAGTGGGGAAAGGATGCTAAATAGAAACTTACAGATGGAAGGAGAAAGCTAAGCATGTGTGTATGACTGTATGGTGTCCCTGTGCGTATGCATGGGTTAGGTTATTGCTTCATTTATGCTTTATTTTTATTGAATTTTTTGATTGCGTAGGGAAATTATCAATTTAAATATGATGCCTTGATCACTGACAAATCCAAGCTAGTATAGTTGTGGGTCTACTGTAAATCATTGGAGTATATTATTATTGTTGCCAATCTACATGATGGACGCCGATGGCAGCCTGCCGCCAAGGACGGAGCTTCCCTAGTGGCGGGGTGGGGCGCCCGCCCCAGCTACCGGGGGTTCCTGTCCGACAGCCAGCTCTCGTAGCTGCTAGCTCGCCCTCGTGCACTGGGCACAGCTGGTCCAAGGTACGACGGCCCCGGCGATGACCCCGGCGAGGCTTCGGGGCAGCCACGCTGGACAGCAGCGAGCCGGCAAGCGAGGCTCCGCGGCGGCCGCGCGAGCTGTGGTGGCGCACGACGTCCCGCGGCAAGCCCGGCGAGGCTACGTGTGGTGGCTGTGCTTGGCAACGGCAAACAGACCAGCGAGGCTCCACGGCGACCGCGCGATCTGTGGCGGCACACGAAGTCCCGCAGCGGGCCCGGTGAGGCTTCCTGGTGGCCGCGCTTCCGAGTTGTGCATCTGTCTGCTGCGAGCGCAGGCCGATGCCTCGCCGGCCGGACAGGAACCCGATCTGACAACGAGAGGGAACGAGAAACTGGGGAGGGGATTTGCGGATTTGCCCTGTCACTGCCATCACTGCAGACGCACGGACCTCCTGCGGCGTGCTCGGGTGATGGCAAGACAGGAGAGGGGTGAGGAGCTAGAGGTGGCGGCGCCGGATCGGGAACTGCCCGTGTTGCCTGAGCGCGTAAGGTGGGGTGAACGGGAGAAGAAAAGCCAGGCTAACGTGATGAGCCTTACCTTCCGAACAACGTGATGAGCCCCTTGCCTCCGATGGTGAAGACAAAGCTGTGGCCGGAGATGAACCAGAGGGAAGGGAGCCGCCGCCGAGCCGACCTAAGAGCTTGGGTCAGTTGGAGGGAAATGAGGACTGAGGTTACGCTAGATTAGATTATTGGATATGAAAGAGTCACCGAGAGAACTGCTACGGGGCGGCAAATGGATTCCTGGAAGGGAAATTTTGGTGGGAAATAATTTCAGTCAATTTTTAAGGAGGGAAACTAATGTTTCACGCCTCTTGATTCTGAATTTCTGGTGCTTATATCTAAAAAAAATATCCTACTAGATTTCGTTATCTTTATTAATTTTCAAATTCTTCCTCAGCTAAAAGAAAATTTTATGGACATCCGATCCGGTCCTTATATCTAAAAAAATATACTACTACATTTCTCTATCTAAAAGTTACTTTATGAGTAATGACTACGTATATTGGTTTGGTGATAATATTAATAATATGTACCAAATTAGTCTATTTTATAGTAATGACTAATTTTAATATTAACGTTAACACATTAATGAAATTTGTTTTTATATAATTAATGACATCAATTTATTGTGGCCAATTATATTACTTTCCATTAATAAGACAAATATTAATGAAAAATTGTTTGTTGATCCTTGGCATTCAACTTAAAAGTAAACAAGTCCATTTGTCATTTATGTAATTATGTTTAAGTAGACTTGACAAGTACAATTGTTTTATGTTTAAGTGGACTTATAACAAATTTAAGTGTGACATAAGTCTAAATGAACTTACCACATGAACACTTAACAAGACATGCACGTTTAAGTGTGACAATTAGTGGTTACATGAGCTTAACAAGCTTAGGTGCCCTATGTCGATTTTGAATACTTCTTTTGGATATGCATATACCTTAGGGATGAATTCACACCGAATACGCATGAAATCGATCCCGAATATTTCTTTTGTTTTAATAGAACATAGTCATTATAAAAATAGGGATTAAGAATAAAGAACATCGATGTATTCTCATTTTCCAAGATATATTCTCATTTGTTATACCCTCCTATGTCATTTGAGATTTAAAATTTAAATCGAGCTTAACAAGTCAATCCAAAATTAAATTTCAGATTGGAACATGATTACCTTTAGGATGAATTCAAATTGGATACATATGAAATTGAATTTGGATAGCACTATCTACGGTATTTTCACTCGAATCCAAAAACAAATATTGTCGGATTGACATTTATATATCTACTAAAATCATATACAAATATTTCATTAATATATAAATAAAGTATTTATTAGGATTATTTAAACATAACTTGTACAAATCATTAGTAATATTAAAACTAATATAATGTCATTAGCAAGGTAATAAATAGCGGCGATAGCGGCCGCAATTGCACCCGCAATAGCGGTAGCGGTTCATTGCCGCTACCGCTATGAGGTAGCGCTCTGAACTTTGTATCCTGAAACTTTGCGGCCGCAATTCTGAATAGCGGGCCGATATTACGGCCGCAATTGCGCGTAGCAGGCCGCAATAGCATGGAAGCAAATATCCCTAATTAGCCTAGTCCACTATGACTCACATCCCAAATTCAAATACTCACGCATCGACTATGAAATTTAAAATTATTCATGATATATGCACTTAAAATTATTTACACTCATTATTCATGATATATGTACTTAAAATTATATAGGACTATTGGGTGCCGCTATTGGAACTTATCGTCCGCAATATCGCCCGCTATCCGCAATCTGCTACCTCGATGCCAATCCGCTACCAACCCGCTATACGCTACTTATTACCTTGGTCATTAGTGATGGATATAATCTTAAGTAGTTTAAATATGTTTATCATTTTAATATTAAAACTAACATCATTTTTATTAATTTCCATTAATTTTAGTATAGTTCTAGTGTTTATTAAAAAAAAGACTAGATTAGGCTAAATAAGACTTTAGACTCCAAAAAATATTCCCACCAACTTCTTTACTAGTAGAATCGTTTCCCACCATTTGTTTAGTTTCCCACCAAAATTTCCACCGCATAGAGTCTAGTCTAGAGAGGTAAACGAACTGTTTTTATTGCTCTTTTTTTTTGCGACGAACTGTTTTTATTGCTCGTGAAGCAAGGTAGGCGCCGTTTTTTTTTTGTTCCTCCCTAAGAAAAGTCAGGAGCAAACAGACCTAGATAGACTAGAATCAATTCCGCGCCCCACACCGTCGCGCCGCCAAGCCCCCGGATTCGTGACTTCGCGAGTCGCTCTACCGCGCCCCGTCGCTCGTCCCCGCGGCCCCACCTGCTACCTCCATCGCCTGCCGCCTCCGGACTGCGAGACGCGACTGAACCGGCGCCGGCGCATCCTCTCTGCTACTCCTGCAGTCCACCTCCAGGCCACCTCCGGGCAGGCAGGAAGCCTAGCGCCGCCGCCGGCATCGTCACTGTGGCAGAACGCTAGTGCAGCACCACCCGACGCCCCCTGCTTGAAATTGCACAGACTGCACAGCAAAGGTACGATCTAGTGTCTGTTTGCTCAATTTTGAATATTTTGTATTTCCATCTAGGGTCTGTTTGCTCAATTTCGAATATGTGTAATGATGCATTGTCTGAACCCTGAACATAAGCCTTGTTTTGGGGGCAAAAGCAACCTTCCAATTCATGACAAATTTTTGATCTAGTTAGTATATTATAGTAACTGAAAACAATTTGTACACTGTAGCAGTCCGACAACACACTAACCTCAAACATCACCTACATTTGTTGATGCACCTTGCTGACCATCGACATCACCTCCATTTGTTGATGCACCTGCCGTTAAGAGAAACTCTACTGAACTGAACCAAAAAGCCATCTAAATGATCTCTGAACTGAAATGATTTCTGAAACAAAAAGCCATATAAATGATCTGTGAACTTAACCAAAAAAACTCTACTGAACTGAACCAAAAACTCTACTGAACTGAATCTACTGGACTGTTCTATGAAGCAACATCTAAACTGAAATGCACTGGACACTCGTACACTGAAAGGAAAAGAAGCTTAAACTAACCATCTGATGCTGCTGCATCTCCTTGCACCGAAGGAACCTGCACGCCATCTGTTGCTGCGTCTAAAGAAACATGAACTCCATAGGCTGCACCATCACCTTGCACTCCATCTGCTCCATCTTCGTCATCTATGGCATGAAACAAAAAAGGAAGAATGAAACCATAACCAGAAGGATGACATGGCAAAATAGAAAAATAAGTGAAGGAGCACCTTCTATTCCTTTGCTGCTCCTTGGTCACTATGAGGAAGGCTAATATGCTAGAGACTTAGGAACGCAGGGAGTATTTCCGAATCTCCACAGATAATGTTGTCAGTAACAAATAATAATGATACTTTTTCGCTGCATTAGTCATAATTGTGTCTAACTAAATGGCAACCATTTGAAACTGTACACTAGCAGAAATGTAGAAGAGCACCGTAGTACTCTGAACATGGAGAGAGGAGAGGATGCCGGCTGTTACTCTTTGATTTGCCTGTACAGTTTTTTTAGGTCTCTTGTACCTAACTCCTCTCCTTCACAAATAGAAATTGGCACATCTTATTCGAGTTCATTAGAAAAAAGGAAACCTTACTAAGTTGATGAACTTCGATTTCAACTGACATAGAGAAAATATAATCATTGGAATAGCTAGTACTTGCTTTGTTCATTATAGTATAATGGAAATCATAGCTCAATGCATATAATGATGCTTGCTGCCACTCTGAGCCATATTTAACTGTTTGAATCTACTTTATGTAATTCATAGATTTTTATGTATTTCCAACATTTTTGTCTCAGATATTGAAGTACCACATAACTGATGCAGTGATAGTATTTCTTGATTTCAGTGAATTAATGGACTTAAGTGATATTAAGAGGTTGTTGCAATCCAGAAGACCAAGTGATGACTACATAGCTGGGGTACAGGGTTTTCTTAAGTTTGCCTACAGTGGGAAAAGGTCCGATGCAAAGATTCGATGCCCCTGTGTCAAATGTGTCAATAGGAAGTTACAAATGCAAGAAA
This sequence comes from Saccharum hybrid cultivar R570, assembly GCA_038087645.1. NCBI lineage: Eukaryota > Viridiplantae > Streptophyta > Magnoliopsida > Poales > Poaceae > Saccharum > Saccharum hybrid cultivar. Next base: position 14,294,643 of record JAQSUU010000707.1, read on the forward strand.
CAGTGAATGAGCACTTAGTGTGTAATGGAATGCTGCGTGGATACACTATATGGGGCTGTCATGGGGAAACAGCATCTTATATCTCTGCTAACAAAGTTTCAGAGCCACCGCGTCCAAGTTTAAACACTAATATGCGCCAAGTAGTCCAAGAAGCCTTTGGATATATAGACAATGAACATCACAGAAATGGACCTCATGCACCAGGTTTATCTGAACATGGACCAGATGAGGAAACACAAGATTTCTTTGATTTGCTTAGGGCTGCTGATGAACCTTTATGGGAAGGATGTGAGCTATCAAAACTTTCTTTCCTAGTCCTATTGTTTCATGTGAAGTCGACTAACAAGTGGAGCAATAAATCAATTAATGATCTACTTCAAATTTTACAGCTAGCTCTCCCAAATGGTTCAAATATACCTAGAACATTTGTGGAGGCTCGGAAGACCATTGCGAAGCTTGGTCTTAGATATGAGAAGATTCATGTGTGCCCAAATAATTGTCAGCTCTATCGGAAAGACAAGAAAAATGATGACTTCTGTTCAAAATGTGGAGCTTCAAGATGGAAAAATAAGCCAGATAAAACATCATTAACAAAAAAGGAAAGAAGAAAGGCAACACCAAATAAGGTATTGCGTTACTTTCCAATCAAACCTAGACTTAAAAGGCTTTTCATGAACAAGGAAACAGCCAAGTTAACTAGATGGCATGATGAGGAGCGTACAAAGGATGGTGCTTTGCGCCATCCTGCTGATTCAGAGGTTTGGAAAATCACTGATTCCCTGCACCCTCATATTGCATCAGATTCTCGAAACATGAGGTTTGGAATAGCAACAGATGGTTTTAACCCATATGGGAAGTGTAATTCTACCCATAGTTGTTGGCCAGTTGTATTAGTACCATACAACCTCCCACCATGGTTATGCATGAAAGCTTCTTCTCTTATGCTCACTTTGATAATTCCTGGTTACCCTGGAAAGGACTTCCATACATTTATGCAGCCGGTTTATGATGAGCTAAATGAGTTGTTTGACACTGGTATGTCTACATATGATGCATCTCGTGATGAGAGATTTCAACTTTATGCTACAATATTGCATACTGTGAGTGACTACCCTGGGACAGGGATACTGGCACAGTACAGTGTTATGGGACAGTTGGGTTGTGTGTCCTGTGAAGATGAAACAAGTTCAAGACGCTTGAGGCATGGCAACAAGCAATGTTTCATGGGACACCGACGATTTCTACCCACTGGCCATGAGTTCCGTTATGATGCTAGTTCATTTGACGGAACTGAAGAGCATCGGTTGAGGCCTATTGCTTATTCTGGAGTATCTCTTTTGGAAAGGATAAAATCAATTAAAGACTTTGAGAAGTCCAAAACCTGGAAGGGTGTTAGTGGCCTGTTTTGTTTGTCTTACTGGAAGTATAATTTGCTCCGGCACAATCTTGACTTTATGCATATAGAGAAGAATGTGTGTGAAAATATATTTGGGACACTTTTAGAAATGGATGCCAAATCAAAGGACAATCTACAGGCAAGGAAAGACTTGCAAGAAATGAACATCAGGCCAGATCTACATCCACAAAAAAAGGCTAATGGTAAGTGTTACTTGCCTCCTGCTTTGTATAACATGTCTAAAGAGGAGAAGCAACAATTCTGTAAAGTCCTTCGTGACATAAAAGTTCCAGATGGTTATTCCAGTAACATCTCTAGATGTGTAAATGTTGGTCAAGCAAAAATTTCAGGCCTAAAAAGTCATGACTGCCACATACTAATGCAACAACTTATGCCAATTGCTTTGAGAGGTCTTCTCCCAGATGAAGTTACATCTGTCTTATTTGATCTGTGTGGATATTTTAGAGAATTGAATGCAAAAGTTCTCCACATGAATGAACTTGAGAAGTTAGAGGACCGAATCATAATGACGTTATGTCGGATGGAGATGATATTCCCACCTGGGTTTTTCACTATCATGGTGCATCTAGTTCTTCACTTAGCAACAGAGGCAAAAATAGGTGGTCCTGTATGTTATCGGTCAATGTATTTTGTGGAAAGGTTTGTTTTTCTTATAAAAAATTAAGAGCCATGTTTGGTACCTTCGCTTTGCAAGCTAAATTATAGTTTTTATTAATGTATACTTGTTTGTGTAGGTACCTTGGTGATTTGAAGTCAAACGTGAGAAATAAAGCTCGTCCAGAGGGCTGCATTGCAGAATCAGTTCTGGCAAAAGAGGCTATGCACTTTTGTTCAACATTTCTTGATGGTTTTCAGACATTGTCTGATAGGCTTTTGGAGAATGATGATAATGACATGTCACTTGGATGCTCTACTAGACATGCATCAACTCGTTTTCCTCATCCTGGGAAACCACTTGGGAAGCCAAGTAGTTATGTCCTGAGAGGTTTGGCTAAAGTACAAGCACATAGATATGTGCTATTCAATTGTTCTGATGTTGATCCATACCTTAGGTAATATCTCAAAATTGTAAACATAAATTTATTTTTTGTCTCCCATAAATTTTTTTACATGTAAATTGCAGAGCTCATGCTGAAGAGATCATCGAAAAAGGTACTGGACGTAGAGCCAGTCATAGAGATGTTGAGAAAATCCAAAATGAGAAGTTCCATCAATGGTTTAGAAGTCATGTAAGTACCTTAACTCAAAATGCTTTACATGTAGCTCTAACGTGTAAAATTAAACTTGTATAATTATATAGATAATGCAGTTAGAGAGGGAAAATGGCATTCATGGTGTTAAAGATGACATTAGATGGCTAGCTCGTGGCCCAGTTGAGGCTGCAAAAAGGTACCGTGCTTTCAACAGTCGAGGTTTCCGTTTTAGACCCAAACGGTTGGATCGGGTGACACAAAATAGTGGTGTAGTGCTAACTGCAAAAACATCAAGTTATGCCAGCGCAAGTGATGGGAGGCCAGTTTTGGGTGATGTGACTTACTATGGGAGGATAATTGATATTATTGAGCTAAACTACTCTGGGAATTTTTCTGTGGTACTTTTCAAATGTGAATGGGTTGATGTTATTTCTAAAAGAGGAATAAAGAAGGACAAATATGGCTACACACTTGTTAATTTCTCACATCTGATACATACAGGAGAAAAGATTATTCATGAACCGTACATTTTTCCTAACCAAGCTGACCAGGTGTTTTATGCTGATGACAAAGAAAACCCTGGGTGGTCTGTAGTCATGAAGATGAAACCAAGAGATATATATGACGCAGGTAATGATGAATGGGAAGATGATGTAGAAAATGAGCCATTCCATGTTACACACCTTGGAGATATGTTCAATAATGCAAATGTAAGACATCAATGGGCTAGAAGAGACATTGAGGGAACCACGGTGGATGCTAGTGGCAATGGATCGAATGACCAATCATAGTTCATGTGGTGCAGTACCTGGACTCTTTATTGTGCAAGCTCATTTCTTCAATGGTCCAGGAAGGGTCACTAGAAGGTAAAGAAAATTAACATATTTATCATGCAATAAAATTTATTATACATCTAATTGTCGTACCATACTTCTGTGTAGCCGGCTTGTGTTCCTATTAGGAGAGGCAGCTCATCACAAACAAACTGACGCCACTAGTCCTGTGAGGATGCCTACTGTGTCTGCACCAAAAAGGATGACACCAAAGAGAAGGCTACATATTGGATGAATGATTTTATCTTTGATGAGATGTATCCAGAATTTTTATTTGATAATGATGTAACTCGTTTAGAACAAAATTATGGTTTTGTGAGATGAACTTGTTTAGGCTAAATTTATGGATTTGTGAGATGAACTCATGATTATTGTGCTTATTATTGTGTCATATGCCAAGAATTTTTATGCCTAGGATTTTTAATGTGTCCAATATTCCAAAATTTTTATTTGCTCATCATTCCATAATTTTTATGCCCGGAGGTGGCCAGCCTGCCTGCTTGCCCAGGCAGCGGCAGCCAACCTACCTACCTGCTCGCCCCATACGACAGGCCATGGTGCTACCCAACATCAGTACGTAACGTGCAAAAAGAATAGAAACGTGCAAATGAACAGAAGGGTAAAAGCATTAGTTCATGCGCCAAATACATGGAGAAATACTACAAGAGGGTTAAAATACACATAATGGCAAGAAAATCAAGTGTCCAATGTTTTGAGGCCTATTTATTACGAAGTCGACGATTGGAGTTTCAGAACTGTAAAGCACGACGATTGTAGTCCTAAATATGCAAATTTCTCGCACCGGGAGAAAGCGAGCAACCGGGAGCATGATTCGAGGATATCCGGGTCCACCGCACATAGACGTGTGTGCGCGAGCGCGGGGAAGCGAGCGAGCGAAGCAAACAGCCCGGGGGACGATTGCTCTACGAATTTTTGTAACAACTGGACTGTAACATTATTTTGTGTTACTACAGGGTATATATTTGTAACACATTTTATATGTTCCATTTATGTGTTACAACATAAGACACTTTTGTAACATTTTTCTTGTAACATTAATTTTGTGTTACTAAAATTATTGTTAGTAACACATTTTTATAAAAAAATGTTTTGTGTTACAAGCGAAGTTTGTCACACACTATTTTATGTTACTATGAAATTTCATTAGAACACATTGGTGAATGTGTTACAAGAAAATGATACAATATCCTTGTTTTGTAGTAGTGACATAAAACATAAGGAAGTACTGGATTTCATAATTCAACACGCATAACATAGGACATGGCATGTCATAACTTATACCAAACTAGGGCACATATGTCCTGGACTAAACCTAACATGCCTTAGGTAATTAGAGCGAACAACGAGCACATTATATGGCATGTGTACACGATAGATTTGTTCTATCTAATAGTGCGGTCACATAGCAAACTGTGTAGCCCCTTCTCCATAGTACCCTCCCATTGTTGATGGTGGAGGTGGCGGGGGTGGTGGCGGAGGCCCGTTGTTCTTGTGGTTAGGGCAGGTACAATATGGATCATGGCATGGTCCGTCCTGTGAAATGGCACCACTACTGGTATCATCTGCTTTGTCGTCCTTGTAACCATTGCCAACTTCCCTTTCTAGTTCGAAGATACGGTCTTGCAAGTAGTAGATGTACTGTGCGTGTAGATAGATTGGTGTAGGATCGACCCACCTAGTAAAGCCACAGTTTTCATTGGACTCTAAACACTGCATTTCAAAGATTTTAGTGAACATGCAGTTAGTTTCTCCTATGAGATACAAAATAATGAAGAAAAAATTTGAGTAATAAATTTTAAAATCAATTACCTCTGCTTGCAGATATTTGAAGAATCGGCGACCTCCATCCAAACCCTCCACAAACATCTACACTAAGCAGTCCTCACCAAGCCTATATTTTGGCCAATCTTCTTTCCGGTTATCATATCCTCGGAGTGGACACTCTTTGGTGAAATCTCTCCTGGTCTCGATAGAAAAATGATACACTGGTTCATCAAAGTCTTCCGGACCTAGAGACCCCTCCCACACAATGGGAGTACCCTTAGCCCCCCTGTTCCCTTCCCTCTAGATGACCCTCTAGACATTACTACTCGTAGATAACCAACTTCTGGTTTCAAGTGACTAGCATTGTATGGAGGAAGGTGTATATGCAGCCAGCAGTGGAGTGGAGAGCCGTTGTATTATGGCTTTAATGCTCCTGAAAAGCCTAGATGCCATCCCTGAAAAGCCTATTTGAATTAATGAAAAGTCTATTTGAAAACTCATCTGTAAAGGCTAGATTCCTTGATTTTAGCAAAACAATAATGCTCCTCAGAAACATAACCGCGTGAATAAATGATTATTAATACAATCTATGTGTTCATAAAATACCTGTCAACCAATGAAGTCAAGCCCGCTGAGTTGAACAAAGGCAGGCCACGACGAACCTGGAAAGATATGACATCTAGGCCAGCTCTCGATAGGTAAGGTATGTACTTGTCGTCGTACTGCATTTCCAAGAACCCTCCATGTACTCTAGAAGGAAGGAGCGGAAGGTCCTGCATTTAAACGAAATACAAATGTTACTTGACACACACATATGCACTTATAATTCGAAGTATGTGATATGGGAGTGTAAAATCTTACCTGCCCCGACGCTACGAGACGTCCTCGGTGGGTCTCGTCGTACACCGGGTCCAGAAAGGTGGAATTGCGCCATCCTACAAAAAAAATATAGTCAGTAAGTTATAAAATAAATATGCATTTAAACATAAAAGCAAGAATTATACAATCAATACGATAGGTATTAAATAATAGAAACAACTACAAGTCGCACCTCACTAATTTGCCAATGGCAAGTGCGGGAATTGTGGCCAAGTCTACCGCACTTGCCACACTCCTACTGCTCTGGGTCATTAAGAAATGGTGTTGCTCTCCCACGTCGCGTTCTACCGGGTATCTGATCCATAACCATCCTGTGCCTCGTCCTCTTTCTAGAGCCCCGCTTGTCCCAACGGTAAGCTGGATCTGCAACGTACGTTGGCCCGTCGTATGGAGGCCACTCTCCAGGGTCCCGGAAAGGCACGAAGCAGGGCCTCCATGTTTGGACAAGCGTGTCGACACTAAACTCACGAGGTATCCTAGCCTCAATATCATAGTTGCGATGCCTAGCTGCTGCTACAAGGTGAGAACATAAAAGTGATACTGCCTTGGTTTCCCACAAGTGCATGAGAAAATCTTGGAGGATTACCACATGAATCCTCAACTCTCGGACCTCACCATCAGATGTAGTACCACCGGTATGCTTCACCTCATATCTTCCCGTGGCATGGTCAAAACATGTGACCTCATGTGTGCCAGTCCTTTCTTTCGCCTTGTCTAGATGTGCCTGTGGTGTTGGAGCCCAAATCTTATATTCACTCTGCATCTGCAATGCATGGGCGTGCCGATCGTTGAACCAGGCAAGAAGCTTGTAGAATGTGAATTAAACGATAGCGTTCACGGGCATACCACGAATCCCCAGTAGCAGCTTATTAAAAGACTCGACCATGTTGCTGCACTGAAACTCGTACCTCCAACCACCTGCGTCATGAGCTCTTGTCCATTTGTCCACATCTCTCATCAAACCTGTCAGCCATTGTCTACCTTCTACATTAGATGCGGTTCTGACCTCCTCTAACTTCCTCCGGAAATACCTATCATCAAGCTGTCGAGCAACCTCCTGGAAAAGATCAAAATTATCCTTCACACCATCCTTCCGGAGTAGATTCTTAGCAAGGTGCCGAGTACACCAACGATGGTGCAAAGGTGCATACCCCTCTATCTCCTTTCGCATAGCATTAAGTATGCCCTAGTGCCTATCAGATATGATGCCCACCTCCCTGCCAGGCCCAACCATATGTATCTGGACTAGCCTCAAGAACCATCCCCAGCTATCATTATTCTCCCTATCAACCAAAGCAAATGCCAAAGGAACAATCTTGTTGTTTGCGTCACACGATATGACTATGAGAAGTGTGCCACGATACTTGCCAATCAAGAATGTACCATCAATGGAGAAGACTAGACGGCAGTGCCTAAAGGCCTCGACACACTGAGGGAAGCACCAGAAAGCACGGAAGAATATCTATCTTCCATCCTTCCATGCGTCTGGCCTAGGGATGTACTCATAATGCATATCTAGATTCACTGCTTTGATTGCATTGAGAAGTACTAGAAGCTGCTCGTAGCCATCCTCCTAGTCCCCATATATCATCTTCCACGCCCGCTGCTTAGCCCTCTAGGCTTTGCCATAAGTTATGTCATATCCTCCATACACCTCATTAACTATTTTGATAATTTTCCTGACCTTCATGTTCGGCTCTCCCTGTAATACTTTCATCAACCGCTTGGCAATGAGGGTAGATGTCAACTGTTGATGCTTCATGCTGAGGTCTTGTGAAGCATAAGTATGTGGCCCGACAACTCTTGTGATCTTCCACTTTCCGGAGACCTTTTGCTTCCTTGCACAAACCCTCCATGGACAGCGTTCCTTATCACACACAACCATGTAATGCCGCTCCACATAGGAATGCAGGACCTTGTACGGTCTCTTGTGTATCACTGCAAACGCCTGTAACCACCTCTTCAATGCAGGGAGGTCATTGAAAACCCTCCCCTTCTCTATCTCCATACTAGGACCAACCTCTGGAGCTTCCTACAGCTCATCATCACGTCCTTCGGCAAATGCCTAATCTGAATGAGTAAGATCACTGAACTCATGAACCATAGGATCATGGCGGCCGGGAAAAATACGTCTCAGCATCTCAACGTCACTCTCCGTGAGCTCTCCAACGGGATGATCATTGTCAGAATCAACGGCCCTTGCGATCTCATATGGCTCTAAATCATTCATAATTTCAACACTATAAGAGGCACGGATTCCACCTCCAATCTGGACTTGAGCATCAACAGGAGGAGCACCCTCATTATTGGGAACATCTCCTGCAACATAGCCACAAATAAGAGGAGATGATAAGAAGAGTGGATAAAAAGAAGAGACTTAAGCTACAAAGATAAAACGATACCTAATTGACACTTACTCGAATGATTCTGTGTTAAAGGAATCTCCTGAGGAGGATGTGCCACATCATTGGGGGCAGATTGGGCATCGGGAACGGTAGGCGGAACCTCCGCATCCATATCACGTTCTGAGACGGGAGGGTCAAAGTATGCCTGCTCACCTATTGGCAGGGAGAACCCAAGAGGGATGGGATCAACTAGCACCTGATGCACAACCATGTCCAAACTTTGGAACTGGCTTTTCATAGCCGATCTCACATAGTTCTCCCACTGATCTGCACCCCCTATTGGGATCATCTTCCTTAGCATGTTGGGCGGGAAACCTAGGTGAAGTACACCCTCAACTATGATGACATCATCTCCATGGCAATGTATCTCCTCGCGAGCCCTTGCAGTCAACTCACTAAATGATGGCTTCTCATTGAATAGCACAGGCACACTTTGCATGTCAACAAACTCAACATATCCATAGCGATCTCGTTCCACAGTGCCTCCATGATATATGCTCACTAGGTTGTCCATCTAGTTCCAAAACATAACGAAGCACAATTCCTTTACTCCAATATAAATGAAACATACTAAGTACAAGGTCTCTAATACATAAAAATTAAATACTAAGTACTACTAACTACTAAGTATTCATAACTAATAACTACTACTAACTGCTCAGTACTACTAACTAACTATGTCAAGTAACTACCTATGTAACTAACTATATAACTATTTAACTAACTAAATAACTAAGTACCTATATAAAATATCCATCAATCTACATATCTATCTAAACATCTTTCTTCAAATCTTAATCTCTAATACACTCACTAACTAACTAACTAACTAACTATTGTTAAGTAAGAACAACAAAATATTTTACCTTGCTTCAATGTAGGAGAAGCGGAGATGTCGGCGTATGGCAATGGAGGGAGGGGCAGCAGCGTGGGCCGCCTCACCGGCGACGGGCGGGCGGGCGGGCGGCACAGGGGCGGCCGCGGCCTCCCGTGGCAAGGGCGGCCGGGGAGGGCCGCCTCACCGGCGGCGGCCGGGCGGCGGGTGGCACGGGGGTGGCCGGCGAGCGGCACAGGGGCGGCCGTGGCCTCTCGTGGCAAGTGCGGCGGCGGAGGGGGGCCTCACCGGCGACGGCGGAGTGCGGCCGGGCGGGGGTGGTGGAAATCGGCCAGCGGAGGGTGGCCGGGCGGAGGGCAGCCAGAGGAGCCGGCAAGGGGCGCTGTGGCGGTGGAAATTGGTGACAAGAGAAAGGAAGAGAGGAGGAAGAAAGAAAGAAAGGAAATGACTTACTACAGGGGGCTTGACGCCAAGATGTGTGGCGTCAAGCATGGCGCCAAGATCCACGGCGTCATGCTTGGCGCCAAGATCTATGGCGTCAAGCCCCTGCGCCAGGTTGTCAGGCCCCTTCCATGTCAGCGCCATGACGCATGGTCTTGGCACCAATGTCACTGGCGCCAAGACGTTATATCTTGGCGCCAATTACTGTGGCACTAAGATCAGGATCTATTTTTTGAATTCTTTCGGCGAGGGGCATGTTTGAGAGAATCTTTCCAAAAAAGGGCCAAAAAACAAAAAAGACGGATCCATCGTCTAGTATCCATGATATGGTGTGCACAATATTTTTTACATTAATGGCTAGCCGAGTGCAACAGCTAGAAAAATAAAGAAAAATATCTGCAACCAACATATATAGGAATCGAACCCAGGTGTCTCCACTCGTAGCTAGGATACACAAGATAAAACATTGAGCTATGGACCGATGTTATGTTTGGTTGTCACAACATTTAGTATTTTAAAAGAAGTGAGTGAAGCTGTTAAAATTTTAAAATTCATTTTTTTGAACCACAAAATGAACTCCAATGGACAAATGATCAAAACAAAAATTATAGATCGTGATGAGTCCTACAACTTTGTTGTTGACAAACTTTCCATTTCAAATCATTTTCGGTGCCAAAATTATGATTGGAATTTTCATATTTTGAAATTTAAAATTTTGAATTGTTCAAATGAACTCGGATGGAGAAATGGCCAAAATAAAAATTGCAGATCATGAGACCTACAACTTTGTAGTTGACAACCTTTCCATTTGAATTTTGTTATTATTGCAATTGTTCTATGGAATTACCATACAATAAATGTCCTAATATTTGAATTTTGTTAGGAAATTCTACTAACTTGCATGGCAGCATGATTTTGGTGTATGATCATCCCATAAAAAATTCAAATGATGTTGACAAAGCGGTACAACACATTGTTTACAAATGGTATGTCTCCTACATAGTTATATGCAATTGTGTGAGAGATGTATCTAGTTGTGAGCTATGTAAATTCCAACTTTATTAAAGGTGTTTAAAATTTCTATGGAAGCCTTATGGACCCAAAATATGTTGTTGTGTTAATTTGTATAATTTTGTGACCAGAATTATTATTATTATTACAATTATTTTGTTATTTTTTCATAGAATAATTGTAATAATATTCAATTTTAGTTAGAAAATTTCAAAAACTTGCATGAAAATATGTTTTAGGGTATAATAGTTTTACAAAAACTTCAAATCACTTTAACAAAGCAATGTTGTACATTGTTCATAAATGAACACATCTCTCACATAGTTATATGAAACTATCTGTGAGATGTTCAGTCTGTGAACAATGTATAGTCCTAGTTTGTCAAAACGATTTGAAATTTTTATGGGAATCTTACAAACCCATATTATTCCACCATGCCATTATTTAGGATTTTTTTTATTAAATCATAAATATATACATCTCACACATAGTTATATGAAACTACTCGATATATGTATCTATTTGTGAGAATCCCACTTTATTAAACTAGTTTTAAATTGTATGGTAATATTAATATGGTTCTTAAATATGATGCTATGTCGGTTTGTAGAATTTTCTAACTAGATTTAGATATTATTACAATTAGTTTGTGAAAAATACCATAAAGCTATGTAGATGTATTTATTTGTGAACAATGTAGAGTTACAATTTATTAAAACACTTAAATAATGTGCTACTAAATGTAAAAAAAAATGAATGTAAAACAACTCAAAACTTAATTAAAACACTTAAATAATGAACTAATTAAATAAAAAATAAAAGTAAATTGTAGAATAATTAAGGCTTTGTCAGCTCTTAAATAAAAGAAAAAAGAGCCCAGCAGCACTTTCGGCCAACTTATAGCCGAGCCAGCCAAGCTGGTTCTCCTCTAAAACCCACAAATCAGCCCAATTAGAAGAACCCTAAAATGTTTGGACAATCTTAGCCATTGATCTCGGATAAATGGCCAGGATTCAAGTGGTGCTCATATAAAATCCCTAGTGGCCTTCAGCCGATTCTCACCATCTCACCCTCTTGACCTCTTCTGCTCCACGCCTCCACCCGTTACTTCTCCTCAGGCGACTACACACCGCCGTCACCTTCACGGCCTCACCTCACTTTCCTCAGAGAGAGCACGTGCTCACGTTGGTGGACAGCGCGTGGGGGATGCCGCCCGGCCTCGATCCGGCCAATGGCGGCGCAAAGGGGCCCTCCCAGCCTGGATCCGGCCAAGGGCGGCCCGGAGGTGTGCTGCCTAGCCTCGATCCGGTCAACGACGGCGCGGAGGGGGCCTCCCGGCCTCTATCCGGCGGATGTTTCAGTAGTGGGCTTTGTTGTGGCCGTCCCATCCCCATCCCTGGCGCCGGCAACTAGATCATCCAGCTCGGCCATGTCAAGGAATCTGATGGTTACTGTCCATTATGTCAAACAGACTGCCCAACATTTTTTTATATAGCTGCATGGCTATATTTGCTTTTGAGTGCTAGCTGTGACTGTGAGCCTGTGATATACCATTTTTAGGTGCTGATAGGTTGTGTCCTAATAATTGGCCTATTGTAAAATACTGAAATTCTCGACTTCCTTGACACTGGAATTCATAACCATGCAACACTCAGTTTGTCTATTTTTCTTGTTAAATATCGAGTTACATGACTTTCTTTGTGGACCCATGACCAAAGTCTTAGTCTGTCCGTTGACGATTATGACAGGAGACATCTTTTGATTTTGTACATGGTAACTCTCATCAAGGATTTTATTGGTACATATGTACATTTTAGAGACAAATTTATTTAGGACAGACCGATAACGATTTGCTCATAGTTTAATTGGTTAGACAAAAAGATAAATCGATCATAACAAAATACTTTTTGTTCCTAATCAAATAAATTGCATTAACAAAAAAATTTATTTCTCCTAAAAAGAGGTGAAGAGTTTAAAGATCCATATCATTTTTTTAATATTTATGAAAATAGAAGAAGTTGGAACGGTTGAAATTTGGTCAAAACAAACCCAAGAAAACCAATGTGGAGAAAAGGAACAAAAAGATGTAAAAAAGGAAACTTTCACACAATAAAAGATGCAAAAAAAAGGGAGACGGAATCGCAACGTGAAGAAAAACAGAGGCAAAAGGAGAAAAAGAGGAAACGAAAACAGATTGTGAAAAATATAAATGAAAAGGAGAAAAATCAGGATAGATACGTTATAGAATAGGAAACGGGGAAAAATAGAGGAAAAAGGAAATCCGGGATGGACATGATACTGGATGGACAAGAAACAAAATTGAAAAAAAAACGAGATGGGTGTTTTGTCTTCAGATCTCGTAGGGAAAGAAGGAATAGGAAAACAAATAGCACGGCAACATGTACTCCTATTTGAACTTGCAGACAATAATTAGCTATATATATATGTCTGGATGGACGGAAGAAACCCTCTATTGTCTGGCAGTTAGAAAGACAGAAAAAATGGACGGGCCAAAAAAAAGTGGAGAGAAATTTTGCCTCTTTATTATTAGGTATAGATTAGGGAGGGATAGATAGATCGTTGGCACAGTATTGCAATGTTCTAGTATGTACGTAGGACCTTAAGTTACAGTTGAACAATTTATATTGTTATTTATGCAAATTTCAAACTTATTTGTTGAATTTAAGGTATTATGAGAATTTGAAGTTACATTATATTTTAACTGAACCATTTATCAAATTTTTATATTAGACTATACCATATTGGATAATAAAGTTTTGGTTAGGCATACCCTGGATTTAAATCCTCGGTCCGCCACTGAATGAAATCCATATTGCACTATCAACCATCGAATACAAAAAAGATAAAGATATTATCGGATATCAATGCAAAAAGGATATCTCGAATTCGGATCTACTTGATTAAAGATAACATGTAGATTTGTTTATCAATAGTTTGTTTAAAAATAAATATATTAACAAATATTTAATAACATGTAGATTTGCTTATCAATATTGTAAAAGATGTTTGCCACCTGTAGTATTAAAATAATTGTCATTTACATTGGTAGTTAGTCATAAGTACAAATTTTAGATGATTCTTTGTTCTTGAAGATTACAGATAATGTTAGATTTCATATTTTGTCCAATACAGATTTGGACTCAAATAGAAAAGAATAATAAAAAGTGGATTCAAATACATTCATTTAATATATTTACGTTCGGCTTTATTGCGGTACCTCCAAATGACTATGAACCGTTCATTTAATGAGATTGGATGATTAGAATCATCTTTTACTTCTTATGAGGTAATAGTTGAAATATATATTTATTTAATCTTTAATTTGGTAAGATAGGATAAATGAGGAAAGCTTTAGGTATAAATTTTTTTCTTCCAGATCTAATTGATTTATGCGTGATCTATTTGATTAGCACGTAGCTTTTCACTTATCTGTACGTGACAGCTACAAGTCGTAACGTGTGTGGTTCCCAACATTCACTAGCATACATGTAACATGTTTTAAATTGATTAGCATAAACTGCCATAATAATTAATGTATGTAGTATAATTAGATTAGCATATAACTTTTCATGCACGTACACACTAACTGCATAACATTTTTTTCTCTGCATATAACACGTTTTTGTAATTTTTTTGGAACTTACACGTTTTTTAATTGAGTGGTATGTAATACAGTTGGTGAATAGTTTTGATGTAATTAGGTATAAAAACTTTTGTCCACTTTCAGACAAAAATATGAATGCTATAATTAAATTGTATAGGAGGACGTGACCACTTTTAGATAAAAATATGTACGTTATTATAATTACATCAAGAGGACAATCGATGTGCATACAAAAAAGCAAAAAAGAAGGCCAGACCTCTCGACCGCTTCGTGTGCCTTGCACCGCTGCACGTGGTGCACAAACGATTGGCGTACGCAAGAAAAAGGAGGACAGGTCACTTGTCGATCTCCTCCATGTAATCACAGAGGGAAGGGTCCCAGCTTCTTTTGTTGTCCCGGGGATTATGGGATTTCACAATTTTTTTGTATTTTCTTAGCTTATTTAATTAATTAATTAATTCATAAAATATAATAAATTAATGGTTCAGATTGGTCTGAACTATTACTTCTTAGAAGGTAATAGTTGTACCGTAGCATTGCCTTGGATATGAATATGGATATCCCTATTACACTAAAACGGATATGATTGTCGTATCCATTCCTCAAACAGGCACTGCAATTGTGCTGCTGGCTGCTGTTGTCGGACTGTAAATTAAACAGGGCATTGAATGCCATCCCTTTCGTTTTGCTTCAATTCCTTTATAGCACAAACAGCTATGGATATATACTGGACTTGTTTATATTGAAGTAGCAGACACCTGCCGGAGCTTGCTCAAAACAAATCCTAGTTAGGCTATGGCATCAGGACGTTGAAATATATAATAGTCTGGATGAGAATCCACGCACCTCCATGGTTGGTGATACAATCTGTAGCCCACACTCAATATAAGATGTAGAGCTACGGCCAAACACATATATTGTCTAAACTCATTAGAATCTCTATCACGATGATATTAAATTAGGGGGCAGGTACGGTAGAGATGACTTGAAGAAAGAAAAATGACAGGATCTCCAACAGTTTGGTAAACAAGGTTGTCATCCTTAATAATTTGGTAAAACATCAAAATTCCCTCTCCAACAGTTTGGTAAACGTGTTTGCCATCTTCAGAAGCTTGCTAAATTTCCTCTCCGCGCGCGTATATCTCCGCGCGCGTATCGCACTCCCGATCCCTCTCCCGCGCGCCCCGTCTGCCTTCCCGCGCGGGCGTGGAAACTTCCGCGATCCCTCTCCCGTGCCTCCATATATCTCGTTCTACCCCGCGCTAGATGTCCTTCGTATCGCGAGGAGCAGACCCGACCGCCCCCATCGGATGCCGTCGTGATAGACGATAAGCATGGACCTTGCCTGCTGTTGGATAGACGATAAGCATGGACCTTGCCTGCTGCAACTGGGGTAAAAATATCTTCAGATCTTAGTCAGATAGATATTTTCGTCATGGTGCCTCTTTTTCTTCGCATGATGGATTGATGTGGTAAAAATATCTTCGGATCTACTCAGTATTTATTCTTTAATCTGATGGATTGTTTCGTTTAATTTGGTCAGCGTTGCTTCAGCTAAGCCGTTTTTCGTCAGGCAGGCAGCCAAGCAGGGCTCGCTTTCTGCTCCCTCCCTTCCTCTGAATTTTCACTTCGGCAGAGAGTTTGTAGCTCCTTGTGCCTGTCTCTATCTACGTTCATGGCACTGTTGCCTGAACTTCAGCCGGCCTACTTTGAACTGAATCATGGTGGCCGGCAAATCTCCTGATCTCTGTCCTGTACGCGTTGCCCCCCATGACCTGCTTCGTGGAGGAGATGGCCGGCGATCGAGGGATGGACGACGGCGTCGCCCTGACGCACGCGATGAAGACCTCGACGGCGCCTCACGCAAATATGCCGCGAGGAGACGGACGCAGGAACGACATACGTACGGTAGTTAGGATGTTGGCCTGATTTTTTAATTCTGGCAAGTCAAAATGGCAAACTATTGGAGATGGACTATTATTTTACTTGGTATATATTTTAGGGAGTTGCTAAATCACAAAATTTGGCAAGCGATTTTTACCAAACTGTTGGAGATGCTCAACATCATTGTATTGCTATAAGTTATCCTAATGATGTATACCAAGAGTTTAATACATCGACTAATAACCAATCTCCCTTATGCAGGTAGCCAACATTTAATATTCAATCTAGATCAAAAATTTAATTATTTATTTTAAGCCTCTCTCTCTTTCCTTGTGCCATGCATATATCTACATCTACATCTGGTTGGGTAGATCCAAACTTAATCATAGATTGAAGAACTAACTAGTAGACCATCAAAACCATGACATGGGAGCTAAATAATAGGAGAATCTTGTTTCCCTAGGGCCTCCAAACATTTATGTTAGTGTCATGTTAATTACTGCAACCATGCATTTGCTTCTTAGGCCTTCTGCAGCGTTGTAACAAATTGGTGCTTGGCCTCGTGGCTCTTGGCGACGCCCTGCCACGCCTGCCTCTTGGCCACCGTCCGCTGGAGCTTCTCGTTGAGCTCCGCGTTGCGCGCACCAGCTAGCGCTCCAGGCCGGTGGAGCCGTGCCCTTCTCAAATCTCAATCCTGTCGCCCAGGCAAAACCAAGTCTCGCCCGTGTGCCTCAGCCTTGTTCCGTTTCCACCCCACCTCTTCTCCGATGAGCAGTCCAGCAAGAAGGCCATGGCGACGCACAACAGCAGCAAGCCGGCAGTGCCGCAGTGGACTACTGCACTGGATTCTGCACTTTTTTTTCGGGCACTCGGCAAAGAAAGCTTTGCCGAGGCAAAGCCTCTGCACTCGACAAAGAAGGTTTTGTCGAGTGTCAAATAAAAAACACTCGGCAAAGAAGTTTCTTTACCGAGTGTCAAAACAAAACACTCGGTAGCAAAGGCTTATTTGCCGAGTGCCAAAATAAAACACTCGGTAAAGAAATTTTTCAAACCACGTTTTGGAGCCCTAAACGAATTCAAATAAAAAAGTTTTCAACTACAAACTTTCATAACTTCTTAAGATCTACAAACTTTATATTAGTCATTTCTTCATTCGACAAAGTAATAATTACGTTGTTCACAAAATCTATGTCTCTCATGTGGTTTCATGAAACTACAAGAGAGATATATAAGATTTGTGAATAATGTTAGCACCACAATTTCGGATGAAAAAACTTCATAAATGAAGTTTGTGGATCTCGAAAGGTTATGAAACATTGTAGTTGACCACTTTTTAATTTGAATTCATCTTGTCATGCAAAACTACGTTTGAAATTCAAAATTTTAAAATTCAATTTTTTTAAAAGACCTCGGATGGAAAAACTATCTAAATGAAGTTTGTAGATATCGAAAAGTTATGAAACATTGTAGTTGACCACTTTTTCATTTGAATTCATCTTGTCATGCAAAACTACGTTTGAAATTCAAAATTTTAAAATTCAAATTTTTCAAAAGACCTTGGATGGAAAAACTTCCTAAATGAAGTTTGTAGATATCGAAAAGTTATGAAACATCGTAGTTGACCACTTTTTCATTTGAATTCATCTTGTCATGCAAAACTACGTTTGAAATTCAAAATTTTAAAATTTGAATTTTCAAAAGACCTCGGATGGAAAAACTTTCTATATGAAAAATGTAGAGCTTGAAAAGTTATGAAACTTTGTAGTTGACAACCTTTTGATTTAAATTCATTTAGGGCCTCAAACAATCAATTTTCACTTGGATTAGTATAATATTTGAATAACCGAAACGGCTTATAGACGCATGTGAGTGTGTAGTGCAGGTGGCAGAGGAGGTATCGCGCGAGGGAGAGGTCACGATTTCGAATCCCGCCAACCGCGTAGCCGCGAATTTTGCACTGGCCAGTGGGCCCCTCCCCTGATTAAAAAAAATTAGGTTTTTTCGTATTATTTCATTTCGCGCTCGGCAAAGGCTTTGCTGAGTGCCCGATAAAAGACACTCGGCAAAGGCGGCTTTGCCGATAGATTTTTTGCCGAGTGCTCTGTGCCGAGTGTTACACTCGGCAAAGGCTTTGCCGAGTGTAACAGGCACTCGGCAAAGCGACGAGCTCCCGTAGTGTTCAAATCTGTAGCTTTTATTAATGATATGATATGTTACAGGTAGATGATAGGACCTGTTATTGCCGTCGTAGTAGAGCTAGATGTGGTCATGTGGATGTTCAGTTAAAAAAAAACTATCTCCAAAGTAATGGGTTTGCTATTTCTTGGTGATTAAACACACTATTTTTTGGACACTGATAAGGTAGTTATAATTCACAATATTCCATTTGTTTTCTATGTGTTATTTGCATTCAGTTTTTCTGCGCTTAAAAGTTTTGTCAATGGTGCTTGCATATTATTCATTCAATTCTTGCAACTTGAGGAAGAGTACGATATCCTAGACTTCCAATTTCAATTATGCAAAAAGAAATGAGACTGTTTAGACATGCAGATGCATTCTTTCATTAACGGCCAAAGCAAGTTTTATATGTTTTCAGCAGCAGGAGCCTACATTTTAGAATGTGTTTTCAGGTTGCGGCCAAATCTCTTCTCTGCAACTAAAAAATGTCAAATGGTGACTCTCCCCGACAGACGAAGTACCCGTCCTGCTTAGCTCTGCCACCCTGGTGGAATCTCTGCTTTCCCATGAAATCGTTGCTTCCGGATTTTCCTCTCTTTCATGCATGCAATCGTTGCTTCTGGTAACTGAATGGATCCCAAAAAAAGTGAGGAATGTCGCCCAACATTAGGAGTCCTTCCATCTGTTGCAAATAAAGGTAACAAATTATGAGTTTGTTTACTTGTGTATATTTAATATTACCGTTAGTGTATTTAGCACCAAGCTATAATAACTATTTTTTAGTTGGTCAAAATGCATCAGAATTAGCGAGGGTGGATGAAGACCCGAAGGAGCGCAAGAGGGAAAGAGAAAGAGCAAGATTTGCATCAATGTCTGAAGAGAAGAGAGAAGGAATGAACTGAACAAGAAGTGCCGTGAATTATACCAACGCAAAAAGGGTGGTGCTACTTTGAGTAATATTGTTATATGTGGCAATGACTATTGTTTCTCATCTTAAGTTTTCTTTTATAGTGCGTAAAAACAGGATTAGTTCATGTACAGAAGTCCTGGACCCAAGACTACTTAGAAATGAAAGGGATAGAGCTCGTCATGCATCAATGCCTTCCAATAAAAGAGAAGAAATAAATAGAAAGCATCGTGAATCGTATGAAAGAAAAAAGGGGCAATCTATACTCTCCGAAGCAAATAATGGTGGCACTACATAAATTTTGCTCAATATATACATAGAATGTATTTCTCATGATTCATTCATAGTTTTGAAATATTTTTGTAAGTGGTGAGCCGTCAAGAAACAAAGAAAATGAGGATCCTACTAACTATGGTAAATGGCTCACGATTCATGTCCACATTACAGTGTTAATAAGGATAACTTGTTAAACTAATTACCAGGTGCTATTTTGTTTCTATCATACGTGATTAGGAATAACATAAATCCTTAGATGGATTTTAAACAATCTGTAGGTGGGAAGCCATCAATAAAATATGGTGACAACTAGACTTGTAACTTTTTCATGTTTATAGTACACATAAGGAGTATACTATAGAACATTTAATTGATGCATTCTACAAAATATATTTAAGTGTATATTTTCTTTTTTCTTACTTTGAATCATAAACTGATTGAAATAAGTACAAGAATTAACATAAATATTAATTCATGAATATACTACAATGAAATTCCACTAATAAAAAAATAATGTTTTAATTAGTGTCTGCATTCCAATCCTTAGGTCAAATCTCTTTAGCCGACATCGCATATATGCTCAGAGAAAAAAAAATGCACTTACAGCTGATAGTGGTACAAAAATATGCCACTCGAGAAGAGGAAAGCTAGGCAGGAACGTGAAAGGTTGTATAATGCGACGGTCGAACGAAAGGGGGCAAAGAGAGCTTCCTACAGAAGAGACGGAAGGAATTTCGTGCCAACACTCTACACCTGGATTCCATTGCTGTGGAAAACCCTATGTACATTCCTTCACCATAATCAAGGTAATGTCTTCTATTTAATAATTTGTATAGACCTAGGACTTTTACTGTGTGCTCGATCAACCATCTAAGTTATAGCATTTATTATAGTGACATTGGCACATGCGCCACCAAAAACTATGTTATTTGAAAATGATTCTACAAACTATTTACAATAGTCAGCTCTGCTTCAGAGAATTCATGTGGTCATTTTTTGTTTATATAATCTGTGTGCCATGGCTACATGTTTACTAAAGTTGATATTCTCAAATTTTTATGTTTAGATTTAATATACAAAGCACTCTGAATTCTACGACGCTAATTGGTGTTTCTGTATGCATATTTTTTTCAGAAATCTTTCATCCTTCATGACCAATAGCATGTCGGACATAAAAGGTTGGCACTATCTGTTGTCATCAATATTACTTTGTTTCCATAAAGGTTGTAAGTGAGCTTGAGAGAATGTATTTGAGCACTCTACAAGTGGACAACCATTCATATTAGAGATATTAATACTTTAACAAAGCCATCATTAAGACTCAAAGTTATTGTGGTTGCAGTGGAAACCTCGAATTTTATTACAAATAGAGCTGCAGTGGACAAAGTGTTGCGTGTCCGTTAACCTTGACGTTGGCCGCTGCTCGCTCCATGCAGAGGTAGTCGGACATTTTTTTTGCTCCCGTTGCAAAATAATGCAAAAATTTCTTACTCCCCGATTTTGGTTTCTCTCCCCTTAATTTTGGTCCAGTCCTTTCTTTTACCCAAACGTCTAATAAAATAAAAGTCTTGCCGAGTCTGACACCAATTCAGACATACTTTTGCCTACATACATATACGTCTTACCGAGTCGCCGAGTCCGACACCAATATTTGAAGGCCGCGGCCCATGGGCACGGTGGCTGCCCAGGCCGCGACGCCCATGGCAGAGTGGGGCATGGCGGGGGGAACATCGTGTTGGAACGAGAGGGATCAGAGGTGTCAACGGAATCAGATCGATTCGTGAGCGCACCTCGACAACGACGGCGTCCTTTAATCATGGGAGAGATCACCTTGACGACGACGGTGTTACAGTGATAGTGCAGATCGTTCTGGATCTACACCGCCTGTAGTTGATTACTGCCTAGCTGCGTCGAGTTGGCTTGGCCGAGAGCAAGTCCCTAGCAAAGAGCAGAGGTAGCCCTTGGGCGAGTAGAGAGAGGCACAAGGTAGCACTTGAGCACAGAAGTGGAGTCGTGGCCACGAAGGAGAGGACGGATGGGAAGAGCACGAGGCACGACAGAGATGGATAGATGTATATCCCAGTCTCAGAGATAATTAATAGAGATAACGAGGAGATCGGATAAGGATGTGCGGGTGGACAAAGGACTTGAGGGAACACCTAGGAACAGACGAGCTGTATTCATTTTGGTGAGGCAAAATTCTGAGTCCAAGGTATAGTAGTTGTAGGCATGCAAGTAGGCCAGTGGAGCATCAATTGCCTCCAGGATTTATCGTGATGTCTCGCTGAACAGCAGAAAATACGATCGCGAATGCTGCAGTTTCACTCTCAATATATAGAGTCTTCAGAGTATTGTCCACTCATGTAAACCATACAGGTGGTAAAGACACCGACTTGCTAGGTGTAGCAGTACAAAGCAGTAGTTTGGCAACACAAGAAAATAGAGTATGCAAGGTCGGCTGTTCATTCAGCTAAATAGGCAAAATAGAAACATCTCTCTTCAATTGAACATTGTTGTCCACGTTTTTCAGGAAAATTTACTAGCATATTTCTCCCGTTGCATCGTATGGGCATATTTGCTAGTACCTTAAATAAATCTGAGTCATTGATTTTTGAGAATTTTTTATTTAATTTATTGATTATGTGACCTATAAAAAGGAAAAAAATATTCTCAAATCTCTCTCATCACGGCATGCATGCAAAAGTGGACGTGCATGTCCCGGCCTCCTTATTCATTCTCACGGCAATAACCTTCCTTTTCCGCTTTTACCTATCGATTATGGCTAATGACGATATCCTTCCTGTTTATGAGTTTTTATTTATCTATGTGTTATATATTTATATTTAAAATCCCTATGTGCATAATTATTTTTCCTAATAGCACGTTAATATACACAATTCAGTTATCACTTTTTTATGAAAAAGGACAAGTTATGTTCATAAAAAATATGTTACATTAATTAATTAAAAAATAAATTAGACCAACCTCTCATCTCATTTAAAATGTTACATGCATAAATACAAAGATCTTTGTATTAGTTCTAAATACAAGTATCACGTATAAAACACGTCTCTACATGTGTGCAGGATGCATGTGCAGCATTATCCACATTATATAAAAACTCTAGATCTCATCATATTGCATCATATAGGAAAGTTAGATTATGCATGCATATTAGATCTAATAGGAAGATATTTTCTATATTTGTCGTATTACTTCATAGGAGGTAACATGTGATAATTAACACTAGATAAACGGTCTACAGTTATTTGAGTGTACCATAGCAAAGCAAAGACCTATCTTGCATGTGTCTAATATCTGTAGCACTACGTACAGCGGCCCCTGGTATTATATGGAAACTAAAGTGTGATCAGGAGAAGATACTAAGGAGCGATAAAAATTTTAACATGGCATGTTCATATTTAAATTTGATCAAGTACTCTGTTTCAAAACTCATGATATATACTCCAGTACTCTGTTGCGAAATGTAAATTGGTTGTTTTTCTAAATCAAACCTCTTTACTTTGATCAAGTTTATTAAAAAATATATAAATATCTCACTATGCTAGAAACACACAAAAAAGGCACTCTATATCAGACAAAGACCAATGTTGAGCATCTCTGATGACTAATTGGAAACTGCCTCCATATTGCTGTCTGTGATTTATGGTTATGGCCCATCAGTGACTTGACAGGAATATCAAAGACGGGGCTATAGTAATCTACATTTTTTAGCTTTCCATGGACCCAAAATCTTATGAAGTTTAGTAGACCGACATCCATACCCCAATCTCTTTTGTCACCAATCTCTTTGCATCACCCCTCTCTCTCGTGCTCATCTTATAGCTCCGGTCTTAATCGCAAGATCCACATGCCAATGTGGTATCCTCACGCTGTGTCCATCATGCAGTCTTCTCCCTCTAACCTCTCCTCCCCAGCCTTGAAAACCACCCACCTAGATAGGGGAAAGGGCTCACCTCGAACCCACACCCTAGCCACACAGCCACCCTATGCTGTTGCACCACCAGAGGAAGGGCTCCTCTGTGGGTGGTGGCGGGCACGGTGGTCACGACGACACCACACTCAGCTGCTGCCGTGTGTTCCTCGTGGCAAGACCACTGCCATGGGGACCCTCGTGGCTGGCAGCACGCTCCACATCACCCACATCAGGGACTCCCGCACTGTCTCCGGGCTGGGGCACCCTAAAGATCAGTGGTGCATACCCGTCTTTGCTCTTTTCTCTTCCTCTGTCAATCAATAGTGATAATGTAATGTTGCTTATTTTTTATTGACATATTTTTAGGGGGTGGGAAGGAGAGGCATGTGTATGAACGCATGAGATACGATTAGTTGAATTAGAGTACTTATTCCTTCTAGTCAGGATTGTAATTTTCATTTTCATGGGTACATAGTTGGTCTAATCCTTGGAGCTACCTTGTCAAGGTTCGTGACTAGGGATGGTTACCCTCGCAGATGTCATGTGTCATATGTGGAGTGGAATAATCCTTGTTGGCCCACCCAAGAGAAATAGAAGAACTGATATGTAGTTGCTAACACTAGAAACTAGGGTGCAAAACCTTTTTTGGTAGAGGTAGAAATGCATGAAAACCATAGTGCTGGTCTAGACAGAGATACATGGCCTATAGTCCATGTTCTATAAGAGGAATATCCACAAGGCTATGTGCGCATGTGCTTCTTCTGCCTGACTGTAAAATTTATGAGCAACCCGCAAATTTTGCCAGGATGTCGTCCCAGCCCCCAAACTCAAAGATACCATTTTTTTGCTCCCTTAACTTGGCTTTGGGTATCACACTACTATAGAAATGATTTTTCTCCTCCTTGTTTTCCCATGGTGGCTCTTTCAAAAATTGCATCTAAAGATGCCTCTAGGGGGCCTACCTAGCAGACCACCTCTAGAAATCAATTTTATAACTGTAGTTGGCGTTTCCATGCGCATCTAAAAATGGCCTCTATTTTTAGAGGCAGTTCGCAATACCAATTGCAAAGCCATGTTACTTTTTACTGCTATGGTACCCTCAAATGATTGTGAGCCGTTCATAGGTGTTGGCGCCTACTATTCAGGGATAGATTAGCCTAGGTTGTTAGCTGTCACCTGTTGCTTGTAATCCAAGATGTATAGGATAGATCTTATCCTCTCTTTCTGTTGTAATCTCACTTGTTGCACAAGCTTTCTGTTGTAATCTCACTTGTTGTACAAGCCACCAGCCCACCACACGGGGGCTGTTCCCGTGTATATAACATGAAACCGAGACCCACGAGAGGGCGCCGCAACTCATTCACCTCAGTTTACATTCTTCCAGGCTGTAAGGTTTTCCTTTCTCACAATTTGTTTGATTTCCGCTAGCTATGATATTTGTCCTGATGTGTTTCTCTGGGATATGTTTGTACCTCTTTTTTCACTCTTCGTTTTTTGTTTCCCTAAACATAACTTTCTGCAGCAAATACTCTCAATCTCAGCTGCGGGGTTGGCAGATCGTTGCATGGAACCAGATGCAGCATGGGTGCCTTGCGACTTTCAGCTGACCCATTGGAGCATGCAGCCAGCAGGTGGCTTTCAGCTAGGACACTGGACCGCCATGGACATGGAACTAGCAGTATGGGCTCCTGGCCTCCCACTCCCAGTTGAGTATGCGTCTGCTGAGATATATGATAGCTGCCTCCAAACATACGTCGCTACAAGCTCTACCGTAGAACATGGACAGCTGGTTCAGTTTTCATCAACAACACCGAATGACCCGATGGAGAAAGCATCACAAGAATTTCAGGTTAATTTCCACAACATGGAAATGAACATCTACAGCAATCCGATCCATGTGTTCGAGAAAGCCGCGTGTGAGTTCAAGTTCGACGTCGACATGATGAAGATGAAGATGCACAGGTACCCAGCAAGAATTCGATCCCTCGGTGACCTCTACACCGCTCCCATGATGGTGTCGATCGGCCCATACCACCACGGCCGAGACCACCTGAAGGCGGCGGAGAAGGTGAAGCACGTGGCTGCCTACCACTGCATCAGGGAGTCAAGCCGCCCAATTGAGGAGGTCTACCAGGCAGTCCTCGCCGTCGCCGGCTACGCCCGGAGCCTTTACGACGGGAATGTGGTGGACGGCATCGCCGACGACGTGTTCCTGCCCATGATGTTCTACGACGCTTGCTTCCTGGTGCAGTACATGCTCACCTGCACCGACGCCGGCCTTGCCCATATGGACCCAGCGCTGCGCAGCTTCTTCGACGCCAACGACAACGACATCTACCACGACATCATGCAGCTCGAGAACCAGCTCCCATGGCCGGTGGTCATGGCCGTCATGAGGTTCAGGCCCGTGCCATTGAAGGAGTTCGTCGATTCCCTGAGAGGCTGTCTGCAGGACCGCAAGGATCACCAGGAAAAGCCGTTCGTCATGGACGACAGTTACGAGCCACCGCACCTCCTCGGCCTCCTCCGGTACTACATCGTCGGAAGCAGCAACGTCAAGCTGCCAGCCCTACCTGAGACCGAGTCCATGTCGTTCTCTGTGAGCGCCATCGAGCTCGCCGAGATCGGCATCACGCTGACAGCTAGCAAGACTACTGAGCTCGTCCACATGGGCGTCAACAAGAAAGGGAACCTCTTTGCTGAGCTCTCCATAGCGCCGCTGTCGCTGGACGACACGCGCGCCAGCATTCTCCTCAACATGGCAGCGCTGGAGCTGTGCGTGACCTCGAGCTTCCACGAAGCCGACGACGAGGCGTCTGCCGTCTGCTCGTACCTGCTCCTCCTGGGCATGCTCGTGGACAGGGAGGAGGATGTGCACGAGCTGCGAGCCAAGCGCGTCCTACAGGGGGGAGGAGGGCTCAGCAATAGCAAGGCGCTCGGCTTCCTGACCAGCGTCCAGGGACTGCGCCTTGGATCACGCTACGTCCGCACCATGGAGGAGATCGAGGACTACAAGGTGAACAGGAGGACAAGGACCAAACTGCACGCGTTTGTTTACAGGAATGTGAAAGTCATCGTCGCCGTCATCTCCTCCATTGCTGCGTTTGTCAGTATCGTCAGCACAATCAGGTCTCTCAAATCTCGATAAGGTCCATTGGTCTACGATGCTGCCAGTGCGAGATGATCAAAATGTTGCTAGTTTCCTTTGTAATGAAAATCATTCCCGGTATCGATCTGAATCCCATTTACAGTAAAATGCAATGTGTTGCCTTCTTTCTGACTCTCTAGCTCCGTATTCTGAATCCGACAGTACTATATATTGTCTATTCTATCAGTTGGCCGCGGAATCTTCTAGTTGGCCGCACATCATTGTTGCTTTGCCAATCCTGTAATTTCCCATAATAATCCTGCTGCCTTCTCTTCTTTGAATATATATCAACTTGGTGCAAATTGTAACATGGAGTTGATACGAATTACGATACAATATATGGTTAGTGGTAGTTCTACATCTTATGGTCAGTGAGTGGCGGAGGCAGGGGGGGGTGCCAGCAGGGGCCATGGCCCCCCTAATAATGTTTGGTGCAAAAAAAAATAATACTACTTGTATGCATATGGCCCAAACCCACTTAGACATAGGTGAAGGTGAAGAGCTGAAGCCAAACCGTCTGCGCGGTTTACCTCGAAGTTCTGGAGCTTGCTAGCCAGGTCGTCCAAGGGCATTCACGATAATCCTGCCGCGCGGTGCCGCATCCGGCCGCCGCCGCAACCCCCCAGCCGTAAGGCACCCCGTCCAGGCTCTCCGAGACTCTGGTACATTGCTACACGTAAGCGGTCTCATACTCCGTCTCATGCAGCGCCACATAGGATTTTTGATGATGTGGAGGAAAGAGAGAGGTGAGAGAGAATGAGGTCGTTGCTTCATGAAACAACCACCTCATGAGCTAAAATTTTGGACTATGAAACAACGATTATATCATTGTATGAGGTGTTGTCGTCATGCAACTCACAATCCTATTTTCCTCGATGCATAAATTAAGGAATTGTGAATTACTATGAGACAACTTCAAAGGATAACCATTGTACATATAGTTTATTAAGTCATCTTAAATTATATGGCACTATATGAGACTAATTATGAAACAACACTAATGTACTTGCCCTAAGATCGACCTGTCTGCACTGCACCTACGCCTATTTGTCACACCCATTTTTAAGGACAAAAATAGGATGTATAAAAGACTCATGTGCGCCCCAGGAAACAGTCGCACACATAAGTTGACAAATTACAAAGTATCATCACAGTGCTTATTACATCACGAATAAATATTTAAGACATAGTCTTGAACAATAGATAATAATAACTAATAATAAATCTTCAGCGGAAACTCCACACAGGGACAAGGTTGACTGGTTGACACCAAGACTAGTACTCATTCCGATAATCTCCCTCTATATCTTCATCTGTTATGGTGGAAATAGTAAGAGTGAGTCCATGTCGAACTCCACAAATATAACACAGGGTTCATGAGGCTCAAAAAGGCTAGACACTGTTTAACTGCGTTTAGCTTTTAATCATATATTAGCAATTGAGTAGCATCAAGATAAACCACTTCCCATTAAAGAACCAATGATCAATTGTAATAATGATAACGAATAGCATTAACATGAGCATAATAATAATCAACAATAATTAAACATGATATAGCAATGGTGATCATCTATCTGTAAATGTTCCAAGGCCGCTCGTATCCGTGAGCACGGCTAGTATACCAGTTTTTAACTCTGCGCAGAGGTGTACACTTTCACTGTAAGTCATGATTTCCAAATGAGTGGGGAGATCAAGCCCAAACACCCGAGAACCATATAAAGCCACTCAAAAGTTCGTCTAACAAGTTAGGGCCATTAGATTCACTCGGCAGGCAGATGTAGAACCCCCCTTCCCTGTGGCACAACAACCGCAGCCTATACACACTAGGCCAGGGGCTCGCACTACACCCAAAGTGGCAAGCCATTCTTACGCCATTTAAGGTAACCACTAACAAGCTAGAAAAGGTCTCTTGAACAACTAAAGCCAGAGCCATATAGCCCTCACAGCTGTACTGTATATCCCGGATAATCATGTACAGATAAGTCCTTATGGAGAGAAACCAGAGCATCAAAATAATACACATGCTCTAGCCCCTTTTAACAGTAATAGAATCATCTTAAAGGTTGATTGCTTAATCCATTAATCAAATTACAAGATCATTGTTCTTAGTTTAAGCACTAGCAGTAGCTACCCATATGCATTCCCAAGGTTGACAAGGAATCAAGATAACAATCACTAAGTCAACCTCTTCTTCAATTCCTCAAAACTAGCTTGACATTTATCTGACCACACAAACTTGGCATTCTTCTCTAATAGAGATGTCATAGGTTTAGCAAGTTTAGAAAACCCTTCAATGAACCGTCTGTAATATCCAGCTAATCCCAAGAAACTACGAATCTCACTAGCATCAATAGGTGGCTTCCAATTTAATACATCCCTTACTTTACCTGGATCCACTGATATCCCTCCATTAGAAACAATATGACCAAGGAAAGAAACTTCCTTCAACCAAAACTCACATTTACTTCGCTTCGCATACAGTTTATGCTCTCTAAGTTTCTGCAATACCAACCTCAAATGTTCAGCATGCTCTTCCTCCGTCTTGGAAAATATCAGTATATCATCAATAAATACCACCACAAACTTATCCAAATATTCCATAAACACCTTATTCATCATGTACATAAAGTATGCAGGTGCATTGGTCAATCCAAATGACATAACAGTATACTCATACAATCCATACCTTGTAGTAAAAGCTGTCTTTGGAATATCAGAAACACGAATCTTCAACTGATGATAACCAGAACGTAAATCAATCTTAGAGAACACACAAGCACCTCTCAACTGATCAAACAAGTCATCAATCCTGGGCAAAGGATACTTATTCTTGATAGTTACCTCATTTAGTGATCTATAATCAACACACATCCTCTGACCGCCATCTTTCTTATCAACAAAAATAACTGGTGCTCCCCAAGGTGATGAACTAGGTCTAATAAAACCTTTATCTTGTAATTCTTTAATTTGTTTCTTAAGTTCTTCTAATTCATCTACTCCCATCCTATATGGTCGTTTGGCTATAGGTGCAGTTCCAGGTAATAATTCAATAAGAAATTCAATGTCTCGATCAGGTGGCATACCTGGCAATTCATCAGGGAAGACATCCGGAAATTCCTCAATCACTGAATTCTCCTTAATAGTATCTTCAAGCTGATTCACCACAGCGGTTGGTTGCTTCTGCACTGCTACATCCACATTGATTTTATCTCCATTAGGTGCGTTCACAACTACCACTTTCTGCTGACACTGAATCTCTACCTGATTTTGCTTCATCCAGTCCATACCCAATATCACATCAATACCAGATGTCCTCAACACTATAGGAGTTATCTTAAACTCTACCCCCCTTAATACCATACTAATTGGAAGACAACGATTACTGGTTTGCATGGTACCTCCAGGTGAATTTACTAATAGGGGTTCTTTCATAGCTAGCATGGGTATACTATGCATTTTTACAAAAATGTTGGATATGAATGTATGAGATGCTCCAGAGTCAAAAAGAACAGTTGCGGGAGTAGAATGTACATTGAACGTACCAATCATAACTTCTGGTGCATCATGAGCTGTATCAGAAGACACGTGATTCACCCTTCTAGTATCAGATTGCCTCTGGCTGCTCTTCTGGCTCTGAGGAGTCTGCTGGTTCTGCTTCTCAGGACAATGATAAGACATATGCCCCTCTTTACCACAGACAAAACATCTAGTAGGCGTGCTGGGGGCACTATTCTTCATGGGGGTAACATTGGAATTCCCAGTGCGAGGAGTTTGTTGCCCAGTCTGCGGATACTGTTGACGTTGTGGATATGATGAACGCTGTTGTGACTGATTACTTTGCCAATTCTGGGACCACCTCTGATTCGGATTACGATTCCACTGGCTAACCGGTCCCTGAAACTTCTGATGGAAACCATGCTGAGAATTAGTGCGCTGACGGTTGTTGCTTCCTGAGCCTTGTACCTTCATTTTCCTCTTCCTATCCATCTCTCTGCGCTCATTATCAAGCACAATAGCTTTATTTACCAGCTCTTGAAAACTAGCATAGTTGTTCCCCTTCAACTGCAAGCGAAGATCATAATAAATTCCCTTCAAGAAAAGACGCTGTCTGTCTGCATCTTCCCTCACTTCATTAGGAGCATAGCGAGCCAACTGGGTAAATCTATCATGATATTCACTAACGCTCATCTGTCCCATCCTAAGGTTTCTGAATTCTTCCTGCTTCAGCTCAATTATACCTTCAGGAATATGACGAGCTCGAAAATCTCTAACAAACGCATTCCAAGTGATAGGAGGAGCATTGTCAGGGCGTGCAGCTTGATACGATTCCCACCAAGTCTGAGCTGTCCCCTGTAACTGACCAGATGCATATAACACCTTCTCCATATCATTGCATTGGGCTATATTTAGCTGTTTCTCCACTGCCCTCACCCAATCATCTGCCTCTAAAGGATCAGCAGCATGAGAAAACACTGGAGGGCGTCCCTTCAAAAATTCCCCATGCTTATCCCTCACTTGCACAGGCGGTGGTCCTCCTGCAGGGGGATTGTTCTGCATGTGCTGCATAAACATCTGCATCATCTGGTTCTGAGTTTGCATGAGTTCTTCCATAGTAATGGGTAGGTTAGCACCTCCACGACCTCTACCACGACCTCTGCCTGACATCTGTTTCCAAAAACACAGAAATTGAAATTCAGTACGATCCGAGATGATGTATTCAATAGATAAGCAAAATCTGATTTTTCTGGGCGAACTCCAATTTCAGCAACTCAGTAAAACTGTCATATCTCGAGCTACAGACGTCCAATTCAGATGATCTTTACATGGTTGGAAAACATACAAAATTATCTACAACTTTTATTCACAACACTTTTTCTGATTCTGTCAATAAATTGGCCAAAAACTGAACTTAACCGAAACTGTTTCAGAATTCGAGACTGTGCAGTAACTTCAACTTGGAACAGATATATCTCTTAACTTATAATAGATATTAAAGTGATTCTTCTGGGGTTGGAAAGATATAGAAGTCTAATTATTCCCAGTAAAATTTCTTAAATTTCTCATGAACGGATTTTAAGTTATTTCTAAAACATCCCAGACTGATCCAAAAATCAGCAAAGGACAGAACTAAGTTAACCTCATATTCAACTAATATATTTTGATCAAACTTAATATTCTTAACCATGGAACTTGTAGGCATGTCTATAAAACTCCAGCACACATTACAAAGATCCAAATCACACATTATCATAATAACAATCCATCAATCACACAATTGTTCACACCACAAACTGACTCTTAAAACAAACCAAACTTAAAATTAACTCGCAAATACTCTCGTTCCTATTACATTGGGATTTTTTTTTCTATTGCCTAATTAAGCTTCTCATAAATCTTGGGACGACCTAACTCCGCCCTTAATTGGTCAATCTCCTTATAAGCTTGCTCCTTAAGTTCTTTTTCCTTCAGCAACTCATCCTTCAAATCCACCTCATGGAGAGCCAATTCACGAGCTAATCCCACCGTAGCTTGTAAAGTCAAGGAGGAATCATCTGCAGGCGGCACGGTCCAAATACCCTTGTCATGTAAGAAACAAGGAAAATGCCGGAGTGCACCCTTTAACGTCTTGTCCGAGCGTAGGCCATGGTAGTAAACAAATGCATTGAAAGCGACATCCTCCATGCTTGTCTCCACGGTTGCCCGGCTCACTCTGGTAATGAACTTTGACTCCACCTTAGGCTCCTTAGTGGTAGGATCCCTTTTCTTAACCCATAACTCTGTTTCCCAATAGGAATCCATCCATGGATGACTATACTCTGCACTACGATACTCCAACGTAGCTTCCCAGTCGTAGTAGTAGTTGTCCAAGGTTTTTGTCAACATGTCATGGAAGAAAGCATCAGCTTTAGGAACCATGATATGAAACTTCGTAGTCCACCCCATAACTACATTCTCCATTGGTGTATCACCAACTCTTGATTCAGCATCAGATAGCTCTTGATCACCATCTTCATACGACTCCTGAGGTTTGAAACGGGCAACGTACTGTGCAGCTGACAGACGGGGATGAGGAGGCATCTATAAGATTTAGACATAGATTAGATAGAATCAATGTATTTTCACAATAGAATAAAGTAGGGGAAGCATAAAACTTTAGTAATTAACAAGGTGAAAAGAGGAAACATGAATTAAGTAAAGTATGGATGCTATTAACGACCATTCTAACTAGGCTCGCGTCCTACAGTCAACACGGCTCCGATACCAATCTGTCACACCCATTTTTAAGGACAAAAATAGGATGTATAAAAGACTCATGTGCGCCCCAGGAAACAGTCGCACACATAAGTTGACAAATTACAAAGTATCATCACAGTGCTTATTACATCACGAATAAATATTTAAGACATAGTCTTGAACAATAGATAATAATAACTAATAATAAATCTTCAGCGGAAACTCCACACAGGGACAAGGTTGACTGGTTGACACCAAGACTAGTACTCATTTCGATAATCTTCCTCTATATCTTCATCTGTTATGGTGGAAATAGCAAGAGTGAGTCCATGTCGAACTCCACAAATATAACACAGGGTTCATGAGGCTCAAAAAGGCTAGACACTGTTTAACTGCGTTTAGCTTTTAATCATATATTAGTAATTGAGTAGCATCAAGATAAACCACTTCCCATTAAAGAACCAATGATCAATTGTAATAATGATAACGAATAGCATTAACATGAGCATAATAATAATCAACAATAATTAAACATGATATAGCAATGGTGATCATCTATCTGTAAATGTTCCAAGGCCGCTCGTATCCATGAGCACGGCTAGTATACCAGTTTTTAACTCTGCGCAGAGGTGTACACTTTCACTGTAAGTCATGATTTCCAAATGAGTGGGGAGATCAAGCCCAAACACCCGAGAACCATATAAAGCCACTCAAAAGTTCGTCTAACAAGTTAGGGCCATTAGATTCACTCGGCAGGCAGATGTAGAACCCCCCTTCCCTGTGGCACAACAACCGCAGCCTATACACACTAGGCCAGGGGCTCGCACTACACCCAAAGTGGCAAGCCATTCTTACGCCATTTAAGGTAACCACTAACAAGCTAGAAAAGGTCTCTTGAACAACTAAAGCCAGAGCCATATAGCCCTCACAGCTGTACTGTATATCCCGGATAATCATGTACAGATAAGTCCTTATGGAGAGAAACCAGAGCATCAAAATAATACACATGCTCTAGCCCCTTTTAACAGTAATAGAATCATCTTAAAGGTTGATTGCTTAATCCATTAATCAAATTACAAGATCATTGTTCTTAGTTTAAGCACTAGCAGTAGCTACCCATATGCATTCCCAAGGTTGACAAGGAATCAAGATAACAATCACTAAGTTATAATCTCTAAGGTTGTCAAGGTAAGCACATGCATATGTATGACAATTCAATGTATAGGTAACAAGGATAGTCCTGTGTTATACTTGCCTTGATCAAAGCTCTCCAAGTGATACTGCTGACTTGGCTCAAAGTAATACTCCGAATCGTCTAAATACTGCTCACCTTCTATATTCGATCATCAATCAACACATACATGCATCCAATCAAACATACACGAAGCAAACAAAGAGATATAATTAGAACAGTACACCAACAGTAACAAAACAGTAATAAAAGTTTATAAAACTCTTCGACACGTTTCTACGATCACACAGACGCAAAGATCACCAAATTCGGAGTTAAAACGTGAAAGTTATGAATTTTCTAAGATTTCCTATAGATAAATAAATACCTAATTATAAACTCGAAAAATAAATTATCAAAACTAACTGTACAACTACACTAACATGTAGAGCTCGCAAATACGAACCTAACGTAACTTGAACGGATCAAATCGGAGTTAAAACGAAGATTTTATGACCAAAACAATTCTAGTGGCAAAACTATAATTTCCTGAAAACGTATTTTTGAATAAATCGGTAGAAAATACGCTTTCAAAACACGAAAACGCCTTTTCAGTAGTACGCTATGGATGGCGGGTTGATTACTAAAAAGTTCAGGGTCTCTTTAGAAAGATTACCCCGCGAAGGGGTATCTTCTAATCCGAGCCCTCGATCTCAAATCCAACGGCTCATGCTTGTCACCGATGAGACCGGTGATGCTGCCGCCGCCCCGCCCCATCTCCACGGCGGCGCCATGGCCGGCGGCTCGCCGGACTCGCCAAACCCGCCCTAAACTTCACCAAAACATGTGCGGTTGGTACCAATCGAACGGGAAGCTCATTGCGATCTCACCTAGAGCTCTAAGACGGTCAATCACGGCACGGGAACGACGGGCGGCTCCAAAAGGCGGACGGCTTAGCTCCTTCACACGGTAAGAACACAACACGACCTTAACATCAAAATTGATAGAACAAATCATGTCACAACAACGAACTAAAGCTAATAGAGCAACTTACAGCGACTAGAACGTGAAGTAGCCGACGAATTCGCCTCCACCGTGGCTTCTAGGGTTCCAAGGCGCGGCTAGGGCAAAAACAACCCAAAATCCGAATAGAAAGGGTATGAAAGATGCGGTTCTAGCTTATATAGGATAGTGGCGTGATCAATTTGGAAAGGGACTCCTTAGATACGCGGATTCGGTTGCGGTTCGTCGATGGGGTTGTGACCGGCTCGGTTACGCAAGATAGGAGGAGCATCCGACATCCGAGCCCCACCGGTCAGCGACCAAGAGAGGGGAGGGAAAGCGCGGCTGCTAGCTCGGCTGCTGGGCCGGGACGCGGAGACAGCTGCTGCGGATGCTGGCTGGGCCGCGACGACGCTGGACGGCCCACGCGGGCAGGCGCGGGAGAGCAGGCCGTCCGACGGCCTTCGGGCCAATCAGGTAAGAAGGTAAGTTGTGTTATTTTTTTTCTTCTTTCTTTTCTTCATTTGTTTATTTTCCAAACCTTTTCAAATAGAGTTTCAAATTCAAATCAAAATAAAATAAACCCACACCACAAAATAAAATAAATGCAACAGCATGAATGCAACACCAAATATTTCTTTTAAAATTTTAATTCCCTTTCTCTAAATTATTTAAAATTTATTACTCCTAAAATTTGGGTGTTACACTGTTGTCCGCAGGCTGCAGCACGTCGAGGAATCATCCTCTGACCTCCGCTCATCCGTTCAGGTATACGTATGTTGCTACGCTTTATATATTTAGTTGATTACTTTAAATCCTATACGTATGTTGCTACGCTTTATATATTTGTCTTAATGGAATCATAGTCATGATTATGTCAAATGCTGATAATATTTTTTCATGGTAGGTACATTCGGCTTGTGCTAACTCTACAAGTTTCAATGGACTTTACAACCGATGAACTTATGGGTGACTTTACAACCTCTACAAATTTAATGAAACATGTTAGTTTCTTTAATGTTTTATCTTTATATTTTTCGTCGCAATATTATCACAGCATGCATAATTAAGATTTAATAGATATTTTGTTATTTCAATATATAATTGAGCCCTATATACATATAAATATATATTGAAATTTGTACTGTAACACATATACTCCCTCGTCCCCTTTTCTCTGACGCTTGGTAATTGTGTTTGAGAGGAGGGCATATTTTTCAAACAACAAATACTAAGGGACAGATGAGTATTTAATTCTCCGGCCCCGCTATACATAATTCCGGGCTCTGCCACCGGTGAGATATGACTATTTACAGAAGGTGGCATCTACAATGTGACTACGTCTGGGTGCATCGACACTGCAGTATATATATTATATACCCCAACTTGGACAAATTTTGGGCAAGCTTGAGCTGTTGTTCTACTACTTCCTTTTTTTGTAGTATGGATAAGTTGGTAGATCTCTGTCATGTAGTATAGTTTAATAATTGGGTACCATTCAAAATACTAAAATTTTAGAAAATGTTTGTAGGAATTTTAAATGATAATGTCTTTCGCAAAAAAAAGGTGATAATGAAATTATAATCTCCCACTGCAACTCAAATTGTTGTGATAAATTCGAAAAAGTTTTGGTTTGTTGCAGAAAAGTTTTCTTCCTCCTAGCAGCAGATTATGTAGCAATGATTTTCTCCAATGGTCGTGGTCCAACTTAAAGTTGTCATTTTAACTGTAGCAAAGCCAGTGGCATCCTCCGGAGCCCTGAGGAGTGTTTGTCAATTGACACTTGTTAGAACATCTCAACCCACTTCTACGGTGATACAATCACACCATGCATGCCCTGTAGAAGTCTTTTCTTTTGTTTATTTTGTTTGAATCCACTAATTATTTCTTCAGTTTCTCCATAGCATATTTTTTTTATATTTTCTCTCCTATTCTCTAGTTTTTTATTTTCTGTTTTCCTCATGTTTTAAATTTTGTTTTTTTTGTCCTTGAACCTATCTTCCAAATTTATTTTTCTTCCTATCTAGCAGTTACTACTATTTTCAAATGTATTCTCATCATAATACGTTTCTCTTTGTTTTCTAATATATTTGTAAGCTCCACTTGTTAATAATTAATCCTTCATAACAGGTCTGGGGTTTTAAATATTTTTTTATTTTTATGGCCGCTTTTTAATTTCTGAAAACATATTTTTTGGGAGCAAATTATGTCATGGACCGTGCCTATATAAACTGATTTCTTATCCTCACTCCATTCTGGGCTATAATTTTCTTCACTACGAAAAACTAACTTGATGTGTAAAGTAAACAGTATAAATTTTAGCTTATATAGATGTACATGGTACAACAAATAGTATACTCCCTCCATTCCAAATTAAAGTTTACTTTGACTTTTTTGGTTTATCCATTTTGGTATGTATCTAGACATAATTAGTATCTAGATATATAGCAAAATGAATGTACCAAAAAAGTCAAAGTAAACTATAGTTTGGAATGGAGGGAGTAATAAATAACTATTTAGCATTTACTATTTACGTAGCAACTTTACTCAAAGGATCTAACGAGGACTCTCTGCTTCTGAAGGATTTTGTTATGAGCCAAAACTTGGATCCAAACGGGGGCCTATAGGGGGCATCTAGGTGCCGACGGGTCGGCACCACACCCTCCGCCGACCCCCTCCAAGAAAATAATTTTTTCCCACATCTGTATATTAAATTGGGCCCAAACAGATGACCATACAGTAGACATGCACTAAAAGCCGAAATCCCATAATTTTTGAAGTAAAAAGAAAGTTATATCTCCTAAACTAAACATTCTAATTAAAATCCGATTGCACCATTGTATTCCTTGCAATAAAATCTTCAAAATAAGATCCCACATGGATATATTTTGATAAAACTTTTGATGACCACTTATCTAATAATGAACTTGTATTACAGATAATCGTCGAACATCACAGTAACACTATAAGAAAATCACAGAATATAATATAGAACATTATATTTATACTACACGAACATCATATATATCATGAAATATAAAAAATAAAAATAAAATTAGTGAAGTATTTAATTATAGTCAAATAAAAAGAAGGAAAAATGTTACCCCAACATAAAAAACATCATAGAACAACACATTAACACTACATTAACATTACTAAATATATCGCAGAACATCACATCTATACTACGTGAACACCACATATATCATGAAAATATAAATAAGATAATAAAACTAATGAAGTAATTAACTAAACTCAAAAAAAATGCTACCGAACATCACTAAAAACATCTTAGAACATCATATTAACACTACTCGTACATGTCACACTCCAATTAAGGGACAATATAGACTGCATACATCTTATGTGCGCCCCAGGAATAGTCGCACACATAAGCCGATAAATTAACAAGAGTATCATCACGGTGTACATACATCACGATATTACATCACATAGTTCTTAACATGACAAGCGGAAAAGTAAATAACACTCTCAAACGAAGTATCTGCTCCACAGGGAAGGCCGACTGGTTGACCCAAACCTAGAAATCTTCAGGGAAATCCTCATAGAAACTGTCATCTGTTACCTGTCACACCCGATTTTCTAAAGAACAAATCCAGGCTAATCATATGTGTGCCCAGGAAGTCCACACATATGTCAGAATGAAAAAGTATCATAAACAATGTTATTATATAACGTATACATAGCTATATTAACACTTACATCAGAGTATCGCGGAACGGTAACTAAACTTCAGGCTCCATTCTTCTCAGGGACGGCTGACTAGTGGCTCCATATGCCAAACACTTCTGAAAGACTTCTGGAAACTTCACTACCTCTTTATCCTTCTTCTGAGCAACACCTTACTACACACTGGGGTGTGGTGAAAATAGCAAGAGTGAGTCCATGTCGAACTCAACAAGTATAACACAGGGTTCATGAGGCTCAAAAAGGCTAGACACTGTTTGACTGCATTTAGCTTTTAATCATCATATATTTAGCAATTGAGTAGTATCAAGATATTCCACTTCCCATTAATGAATCAATGATCAATTGTAATAAGGATAATGAATAGCATTAACATGAGCATAATAATAACAACAGTAATTAAGCATGACATAACAATGGTGATTAGCTATCTGTAGATGTTCCAAGGCCGCCCGTATCCGTGGGCACGACTAGTATACCAGTTTATTAAACTCTATGCAGAGGTGTACACTTTCACTGTGAGTCATGACTTCCAAATGCATGAGTTCGCGACTCCCCAAAACACCGGAAATCATATAAAGCCACTTAAAAGTTCGTCTAACAAGTTAGGGCCGCTAAGGATTCTCAATTGGAAAGCATGAACCTCCCTCTAAGGGGCGACTTACAAAAGACTGCACCCACCTTGGCAGGCCAAGACCATACTAGACATGACCCCTCTTGCACCTTTCGGTAACCACTAACAAGCTAGAAAAAGTCTCTTAAACAACTAGAGCCAGAGCCATATAGCCCTCATAGTTGTACTGTCAATCCCAGATGATCACGTACAGATAAGTCCTTATGGAGAGAAACCAGAGCAACAATATAACCCCTTGCTCTAGCCCCCTTTTCAACAGTAATAAAATCATCTTAATGGTTGGTTGCTTAATCTATTAATCAAATTACAAGATCATTGTTCATAATTAAGCACTAGCAATAGCTACCCAAATGCATAACACATAGGTGTCAAGGAAACAAGGTAACAATCACTAAGTTATAATCTCTAAGGTTGTCAAGGAAGACACATGCATATATATGATAATTTTAGTGAATAGGTAACAAGGATGGTCCCATGTTATACTTGCCTTTTTCCTAAAGTTAAGCTACTCAGAATCTTTACCTGCTATCTTTCGGTCTCCAACTTTTGCTTTGACTGTCGGTCCTCAGCTCCTAGTCTTCAGCGCTGACGAACCACGCTTCCTCTACTCGCAACAACCAAGCAACACAAATAAACAATACACACATCTAAGAACATGCATCAAACAAAAGAAACACTTTAAAAGAGAGCGCACTAAACGACACGGTATGTTGCTACAGTCATGAAAACGCAAGAACGACGGATAACGGAGCTACCATTAATGAGGACACGCGACTATCAAGACGATTACAACATAACGCAGAAGACCGACTATAAACTTAATGCATTTTAGTTATTGAAATAAGGTGATAAACATTCTGAAGAAATATTCTAAAATTAGATTAATCAATTGAATTACAAAGCTAGGTTTAATCCTAGTCATATTTTATTTATATACATTTTATAGTATTCAAGTCATCTAAATATTTATAGTTTAGATAACATAAAACATGAGAGAAGACTAATCGAACTACTTTATGTTTCAAGGTTGCCCAAGAAAGTCATCATAAATGAAAAGAAATTAATGTTGACATTCACCATATTAACATTTAATATTGTTTAAGTCACTTAAGCATATATGATTTAGTAAGCACAGTACGCATGATAACAACAAATCGATCCACCATATCTCGTGATTAGCTTAAGCAAGTTATAATTAAAAACAAAACATTTAAGTTGTTATTTATCAAGTTAGCATTTTATTTACAAGACGTCGAGATTATAAATCTAAGTTGCTTTTAATAAATTAAAGACAATAAATACACATCAACAAAATTGCATTTGACGTGGCTTTATATGAATCATGCTTAAATGAGGCAAATTATAATTATAATTAATAAACACATATCTAAGTGGTCAATAATCATGTTGACATTTACTTATAGAAGGCCAACACTATAAAGCTAAGTTCATGCTTAGTTACAAAGGACTGACGTGACAAGATTATATATTATTTTTAATTATAAAACTAATAACAAACATATTAATTAATATAATATTTAGCTATATATGGAAAAACATATGACATGAAAAACATTAGTGCTACTACACAGAGAACGTTGATGCGTACCTAACGCAACTTAATTGGAGCAAAACAGATTTCAAACGAATAAATGCTCGAGAATTAAAGCTGTATATCTATGAAGAGCAGATACGTACTGTAATATGAAATTGTCTACACAAGTCTATCATATATGTAACGTACTTAAAATAAGAAAATTTTAATTTAAAATATAATGTACCCTAATCATATTAATCAATTTAATATTGAACTATATATAGAAAACAAGTGGCAACTGAACGAAAGCACTTATGTTTCAAGGTTGAACTAAGCATCTTATAATTCAAAAGACATTTAGTTTAATATTAATTAGATTAACATTAATTTAGGACAGACTGCCCGTGTTGGGTTCAATTAGAAACTCAATTGCACAAACATAAATCAAATTAATATCTAACTTATAAATTTCAAGAATGTAAGACAAGTTAAACGTTGTTGCTAACAATAATCTCGATCACCAAGCATCAACACACAATCATCCGAGCAATCATACACGAAGCAAACAAAGAAACATAATTAAAACAGTACACCATTAGTATCAAAACAGTATAAAAAGTTTGTAAAACTCTTCTACACATTACTATGATCACACAGGCATAAAGATCACGAAATTCGGATTTAAAACGTGAAAGTTATGAATTTTCTAAGATTTCTTATAGATAAATAATTACTTTAATATAAATTCGAAAATTAAATTTTCCAAACCTACTGTACAGCTACACTAACATGTAGAGC
The DNA here is from genome assembly GCA_038087645.1 of Saccharum hybrid cultivar R570. Lineage (NCBI taxonomy): Eukaryota > Viridiplantae > Streptophyta > Magnoliopsida > Poales > Poaceae > Saccharum > Saccharum hybrid cultivar. Next base: position 14,336,481 of record JAQSUU010000707.1, read on the forward strand.
TCGCAAATATAAATCTAACGCAACTTGAACGCGTATAATCGGAGTTAAAACGAAGATTTTACGATCAAAACAAGTTTAGTGGCAAAACTGTAAATAGTATCATCTTCTACATTGGGCTTGGAGGAGCTCCGGTCAGCAATGGTGGAACCTCGCCGGAGAGAAGCAAGATGAGATGAGAACTCGATGAAACGGCGATGGATTCGCACAAACGAATATACCACGGTGTAGAGAACGACGAGGGCTGACTCTCGGTGGTGGTGGCTAGCGTCGGAAAGCGATGGTTTGGCCGGAAAAGCTCGTCGGAGAGTTCGCCGGAACGCAAGCTGTAGATGCAGAACTTCGGCGAGAGCTGGAGGGAGCTACGAGCGGTGGCTCGTGATAAGGGTTGTACTTCTAAAATCAGGGCGTAAAGGGCTACGCCGTCATATATATAGTCGTAGGGTTTGGAAACTTTTCGGATTTTTTTAATTTCGGGATTATTTTAATTCCGCGAATAAAAATAATTTCAGAAAATCTAGAATTAACTTTTTGGCCGTGAAAAATAGTCCGGAGCTCAGAAAAATCACCAGAAAAATCCTGAAGACTCTTGGAAAGATAAGAAACTCAACTAAATAGGTTTGGACTCATGAAAAGATTGATGAAGAGATCAAGGAAAAAGATTAAGCTCACGAAAATTCAAAATTTTAAATCCAAAAAATACCAAAAAGTTTTTCGATGAGAAGTAAACGTCGTCCTATGGTATTTTGAAAATAATAGCACTCACCAACACCAAAGACAAGCATCAAACAAACACCACATTATCAAATTAATATGAAAAAGTTTAAAACCACAATTTTCTATATTTAAATTAGCAACAACTTAACTTATCTAATAAATTTATTCAAATATTGAAATCATTTATTTGTATTTAGTGTTTTCTAAGCATAACCCAAAATTGAAAATTTTGGGGTGTGACATTGCCCATCCGGGATTTTTATCCAAAAACAAAATAATAACAAGTGTGAGTACACTCGTACTCCGCAAGTATAGTATGAGGATTCATGAGGCTCAAAAAGGATAGACACAGTTGACTACAGTTAGCACTTTTAATAGATCAACATTTGATTATTAATTATTATTAAGTTATGCTTAAGCTCTCGTTTAACTCACATGATCACCTACTAGAATTAAGGAGAGTAATTGAGCATCAGTATAATCTCATCATCATGGTCATAAGTCATCCATATGTCAAGTAACCATTTATTCTGTGAGTTTTTTGGGCCGCTCGTGACCATGAGCACGACTGTTATAATAGTTTAACACTCTACAGAGGTTGTGCATCTTTACCCGTGAGTCGTGTTGCACATATGTCCGGGGCCCGTCGACCCCCTAACACTTCCAAGGTGAGTAGGCAGGGTACACTATGAAGCCTTTCATAGGCCTCTTCTAACAAGTTAGGGCCGCGATGTTTCCTCGGCAGGCAGATATAGAGAACCTCTTTCGATGGCACAATTTCCGCAGGCTATACACATTAGAACAGAGGCAGTTCTATATCCAATGTGGCAAGCCCCTCTTGCGCCCTTTCGGGTAACCTCTAACAAGCTAGCAAAGATCCTATTACTGAGCTAAAGTCAGAGCCATATAACTCTCATGGTTGCACTGTATATCTCAGCTTTTGCCCTATAGATAAGTCCTTACGGAGGGTTTAGGGCAACATGATCAACATCATTTGCACCTTCACCCTATAGTCCCATTGTTACCATCATGTTTATCCATTGGTTCTATTAGTCATAGTGTAGATCATATTTAGTTAGAGCACTAGCATTCTACCCATATGCAAATAAAACCCATAGGGATCAAGGTACAAGTCATCAAAGACTAGGATGTCCTTACAGTTGAGCAATATTAGACACATGCATAATGAGTATATTATATAATGAATAGGACAAAGGTAGGCCCATGCTATACTTGCCTTGGTTCACGGACTGCGGCTGGTCCTGCTACTCCTCGTACTCCTCACTGTCTGAACTCGAACGATACGAAGTACAACACACATTCCAGAATAGACATACAAGCAGAACATGACTATGATTAGAACAGTACACCAACAATAAATAAAACTGTATAAAATGTCTACCAAAATCGTCTACGTCTCGCTACGATCACAACGACGCGAATTGCACGAAAAACGGAGCTACAATGCACAAGTTACGAGCTATTTACGGTTCCAAAAGCTAGCTATTAAACTAGACTTAATCAAGAAATTCAAAGCTCCTAACAGGTCTAACAGTAGCACTATTGTGTAGATTACGAAATTATGAAACTAACACAAGTTGAACGGGTTAAATCGGAGCTAAAACGATGATTTTATAAGCGTTTTACTGCAGTAGCAAATATGTAGTTAATCTGAAAACGTATTTTTCATTTAAACCGAACAAGCTATGTCTTCAAAATGGGAATGCGTATTCTGGGAATTCGCCAAGGATGGTGGGTTAGATATGCCAGAAACTGAGGGGCTCTTTCAGAAAAAGAACCCGCGATGGGGTATGGATTGATCGTGGCCTTTGGATTAGATTTGGACGGTCGCGATTAAATAAAAGGAGGTAGGGAGGGAGAGGTTAACCGGCGACTGGCCGAAGTTGGGAGGGAAGACAGCGGCTCTGCCATGGATGGCGACGAGAGCTCTCCGGCGTTGCCCGTCCGGGCTCTATAGGCCATGGTTCGATGAACGGGTGGTACCGGGACAAAGCGGAGGCGAAGGTGATCACGATCATGCGGTTACCACGGCCGAGGAAGGCTCGGTGCGGCACCCGCCGTGGCCGGTAGTGGAGGGAGCTCACCGGAGCTCGTGGGGATAGACCTAGAGACCACGATTGAATTAGATAAAGACATGGGGAGATAGAGGGGAACGAGGCGAACATGCTTAGGCCTTTAGCACGGCCGGAGAAACACCCGAGGGGCACCCGCCATGGATGGCAGTGGAGGAGCTCGCCGGAGCTCACGTAAAACGGCCCTATAGGCCACCATTCGACATAGGAGGTGGACGGGGAAAAAGAGGGGAGCGGTGAAGGGGTTTGGCTTGCCTTTTGAAGACAGGGCGCGACGCTGGGACGCTCCCACGCACGGAGATCATGGGCACGAGCGGCTCGGAGATTTTGGCTTGACCGACGAGCGTGCGGGGAAGACGGTTGGGGGTGATGGCGCTGACGTGTGGGACCGGGCGGTCAGCCGCTGAGAAAGGGAGTGTGCGGGTGCGGCAGCGGCAGTTGCGGCGCTGACCGGGCCGGCCCAGCAAGGGAAAGAGGGGAGAGGGGGAAAGCGAGCAGGCCAAAAAGAAAACGGGCCAACGGGCCAAAATGGAGGGAGAGAGGGAGAGTGAATAAAATTTTCTTTTTATTTCCTAAATTGATTTTCCAAATCCAATTTCAAGAGATTTTTAAATCCTTTTGGTATTTGAATAAAACCAGTCATCACACAAAATATAATGCAACAACAAGAGTGCAAAAACAAGTTACTAACCATATGATTAATTTTAATTTCACAAAAATTTATTATTCCCTATATTTAAATGCACACTCAATTACACAAATAAATCATATTTAACTATTTTGTAATTATGAAAAAATTTAGGGTGTTACAATCCTACCCCCTTAAAAAGAAATCTCGTCCTCGAGATTGGGTGATGCTTACTTAAAAAGCTGCGGATAAGATTTTCTCAGATCTTCTTCTCTTTCCCAAGTAGCCTCATCTTCTAAATATTGATTCCATTGTACTTTGCACATGTTTATAGTGCGGCTCCTAGTAACTCTTTCTGCAGTTTCAAGAATCTTTACTAGATACTCTTCATATGTGAGATCTTCTTTAACAGCAAGATCTTCTAAGAGAATCTGCTCTTCTAGTACCCGCAAACACTTTTTCAACTGAAAAACATGGAACACATCATGCACACCTGATAAACTTTCTGGCAGTTCCAATTGATAGGCCACTTCTCCACATCTCTCTAGAATCTTGAAAGGTCCCACATATCTCGGTGCTAACATGCCCTTCATATTGAATCTTCTCACATTTCTCATTGGTGACACTTTCAAATACACATAGTCACCTACTTTGAAACTCAACTCTCTTCTTCGGATATCAGCATAACTTTTCTGTCTGATTGTGCTACTCTCAAATTATCCCTAATCACTCTCACTTGTTCCTCTGCATTGCGTAGGACATCTGGTCCAAACACTTGAGTTTCACCTGTCTGATTCCAGAATAGAGGTATGGACTTTTCTGGTGACTGTTGTTATATGAAAACTTAGCATATGGCAAACTCTTATCCCAACTAGTATCATACTGTAAAGCACAAGCTCTCAACATATCTTCCAAGATTTAATTGGTCCTTTCTGTATATCCATCGATTTGGGGATGATATGCAGAACTAAAATTTAGCTTTGTTCCCAAAGCACTATGTACCTTATGCCAAAAATGTGATGTAAATTGAGTTCCTCGGTCAGATACGATCTTCTTTGGAACCCCATGTAGGCACACTATTCTATCCATATACAACTCCGCTAGCTTTGTGCCACTATAAGTGGTTTTGACTGGCAAGAAGTTGGCTACCTTACTAAGTCGATCCACTATTACCTAGATCGAATCATATCCGTGTTGAGTGCGGGGTAATCCAGTAATGAAGTCCATACCAACTTCTTCCCATTTCCACTTTGGTATTTTCATTGGTTGCAGCAATCCTGCAGGTCTTTGGTGTTCAGCTTTCACCCTTTGACAAGTATCACATATGGCCACATACTCAGCCACATCTCTTTTCAAACCATACCACCAATACTTCTCTTTAAGGTCTAAGTACATCTTGGTGCTTCCAGGGTGTATAGAATAAGCAGAATCATGTGCCTCTCGCAGAATCGTATCACGGATAGCTTTCACTTCAGGTACACATATTCTTTTTCGAAACCATAGAGTACCATTCTCATCCAACCTGAAGCCTGGTGCCTTTCCAACCACTACATGCTCTGCAATCTCCTTTAGTTTATCATCCTCCAACTGACCTTTGCGTATATCTTGCTCCAATATAGGCTCTATGGCCAATTCCACTACATTATTGACAAAACCTAAATTGAGATGTTCTATTTCAGCTCACAACTCTGCTGGTATAAATGTCAACTGAAGTCTGTTGGCATAGCTCTTCCTGCTAAGTGCATCGGCAACAACATTTGTCTTTCTAGGATGATAATGCACTTACAGATCATAATCTTTAATCAATTCCAGCCAACGACATTGCCTTAGGTTTAGCTCTGACTGAGTAAAAATGTATTTTAAACTCTTGTGGTCAGTATAGATGTCACACTTATGTCCGATCAAATAATGCCTCAAGATTTTCAGAGCATGGACAACTGCGGCTAATTCCAAATCATGTGTTGGGTAATTCAGTTCATGCTTTCTCAACTGCCTGGATGCGTATGCCACAACCTTTCCTTCTTGCATAAGCACACATCCAAGACCTAGGCGAGATGCATCACAATAAATAGAGAAGCTCTTACTTAAATCAGGTAAGGTCAACACTGGGGCTGTTGTCAACCTTCTCTTTAGCTCCTCAAAGTTAGCCTGACATTTGTCTGACCATACAAATTTAGCATTCTTCTCTAATAGGGCTGTCATAGGCTTAGCTAGCTTAGAGAACCCTTCAATAAATCTCCTATAGTACCCAGCCAATCCCAAAAAGCTACGGATTTCACTAACATTGGCTGGGCTTTCCAATTTAACACATCCTATACTTTACTGGGATCTACGGCTATTCCACCATTAGAGACCACATGTCCCAGAAAAGATACTTCTTTCAGCCAGAACTCACATTTGCTCCTTTTAGCATACAATTTATGTTCCCTGGGTTTTTGTAAGACTAATCTTAAGTGTTCAGCATGTTTCTCTTCATTTTTGGAGAATATTAGGATATCATCTATGAATACCACTACAAACTTATCCAAGTACTCCATGAATACTTTGTTCATCAGATACATAAAGTAGGCAGGTGCATTTGTCAGTCCAAAAGACATCACTGTGTACTCATAAAGGCCATATCTGGTAGTAAATATTGTCTTAGGTATGTCAGATGCACAAATTTTTAGTTGATGATATCCAGAACGGATGTCAATTTTTGAGAACACACAAGCACCTTTCAACTAATCAAATAAATCATCAATTCTAGGGAGTGGGTACTTGTTCTTGATTGTGACTTCATTAAGGGACCTATAATCGACACACATTCTTCGTGTGCCATATTTCTTATCAACAAATATAACAGGTGCTCCCCAAGGTGAAGAACTAGGGCGAATAAAGCCTTTCTCTTGTAATTCCTTAATTTGTTTCTTTAGTTGTTCTAATTCATCTACCCCCATTCTATATGGTCTCTTAGCTATGGGTGCAGTTCTAGGTAAAAGCTTGATAAGGAATTCAATGTCACGATCGGGTGGTATACCTGGCAGTTCATCGGGGAACACATCTGGGAATTCATCCACCACCTGATTCTCCTGGTTGGCAACATTGCTCAACTGGTTGACGGTGGTGGTAGGTTAAGCTTGCACTTCCACTTCGACACAAATTCTATCACCACCTGGAGATGTCACAACAATGGATTTCTCCTGACATTGTATCACTGTTGTATGCTGCTTCATCCAATCCATTTCTAGGATGAGGTCAATCCCAGCGGTTCTCAGAACAATTGGATTTACTTTAAAAGCTACCCCCTTAGGAATATACTAGTAGAAGGGCTCCAATAATTTGCTGGCATGCTACCCCCGGTGAATTTACTAACATGGGATCCCTCATGGCACACATGGGTATGCTATGCATTCTAACAAAAGCTTGTGATATGAAAGAATGCGACGTACCGGAATCGAAAAGTACGGTAGCGGAGATGGAGTTGACGCTAAACGTACCCAGCATAACCTCAGGCGCCTCCTGAGCTGATTCAGACGACACATGATTCACCTTGCCAGTGAACGAAGGTTGAGCGTTGGGCCTCTGGTTACTCTGCTGATTCTGTGGGGCCTGCCAGTTCTGCTTCTTTGGGCACTGGTACGAATAGTGTCCCACCTCTCCACAGTTGTAGCATGCATTGGGGTTGTTGCCTAGAGTGCCACTCTTGATTGGGGCATTGTTGGGCACTCCCTAACATGGTGCCTGATTGTTAGCTTGATGTTGCTGGGGGCACTGCTGATTCTGGTTGCCGAACTGTTGTGGGTACTGAGGACGCTGCTGGTTCGGGTTCCTCGAGGGGTACTGGCCTTTATTCCATTGGTTGGGTGGCCCTTGGTTCCTCTACGGAAAACCTTGCTGTGGAAAGCTCGCGGGCGAGTGTTGCTACCCGACGCCTGTCCCTGGAGCTTCCTCTTCTTGAGGTCCATTTCCTTACGCTTGTTATCTATCACAATAGCACAATCCACTAATTCTTGGTAACTGGCATACTTGTTGGACATCTGCTGTAGTTGGAGTCCATCATACAGTCCCTTTAGAAAACGGCGCTGTTTGTCAGAATCCCTGGCCACCTTAGCCGGGGCATATCACGACAGTTGGGCAAACTTGTCGCGGTACTCCGCCACAGACATGGACCCTTGTTTGAGAGCCCAGAACTCTTCTTGCTTCAGTTCAATAAGTCCCTCAGGGATGTGATAAGACCTAAAGTTCTCCGTGAATTCTTTCCATGTGATCTCTGGAGCATTCTCTGGACGTCCATACTGGAATGACTCCCACCAATCCTGAGCAGCTCCTTAGAGTTGGCCTGAGGCGTACAAGACTTTCTCTAGGTCATTGCACTATGCAATGTTTAGCTGTTTTTCTACAGCTCTCAACCAATCATCAGCCTCCATGGGCTCAGAGGCATGTGTGAACATAGGTGGGCGTCCTTTTAGAAACTCACCACGTTTGTCACAGACCTGCACAGGTGGGGGTGCTCCTGCTGGTTGCTCACCGAGACGGTCCATCACTGTCTGCATGAGCTGTGCTTGCATTGCCATCAATTGTTCAATCGTCACCGGCGGTGGCGGAGGTGGATCCACGAGAGCACCATGTCCACGACCACGTCCACGGCCTCGGCCACGCCCTTCTCTGGCGACCATCTGCTTCCAAGCAAATTTACAAACTTTTAGAGATCTTTCAAAAAATTACAAATTATTTACAAAAGGTAAATAACATAACTGAAAATTTTCTGGACGGTTGTCTACAACAGTTGATCAGAAATTGAAGTGTAACTCGAGTTTCAGAGATCCAAAAGAGAAGTTTGCTACAACTTTTATATAGAACTTTTTCACAGATTCTGACGGAAACATCATCAAAAACTGAGCTAAACAATTTCTGTACTAAGTTACAGACTGTACAGACTTGCCAGATTGTAGCAGGCATATATCTTAAACCAAAACTGATAATGAGGTGATTCCAGTGGGAAATGAAAGGTACACAAGTCTAGTTCTTTCCACAAAAATTTCATAATTTTTGGATGCAGAGATTTAGAGATATGAGATAAACATTGTAGACTGCTCAGAAAAACTGCACAGCAGTGATGCGAAATTTTAAACCCCAACTAAGTTAAACAAATACTAACTTAAGGTTTTGATAAAAACGAACATGTGGACAAGCCCACACTGTTCCAGCAATCACACAAACTCCAAATCAAACCAAGTTCATCAACACAACCAACAAGACAACTAAAGGTTCACATTACAAACATAAATTTAACATGACTCTCGATCTAGAACGCATTCATTTTGACGGCGCTGTAAGCATCTAAGGAGCGCGATCCACCATGGTGAAAACACTGGCCTTCTTCTTGTATATGGTAGGCTGTCCTAGCTGAACGGCCATCTCATCTATCTGTTTCTAAAGGCATTTCTTAGATTTCTACGCCGCACGAAGCTCTTCCTTGAGTGCTTCGTTGGCCTTCTGCATGGCGCTGAGGTGCCTCACTGTTGTGTCCATGGTTGGATCAGAAGCTGAGGGAGCCAACACCGCCCATGTCTTTTCCACCGGGTCGTAGCGTGGAAGAAACCTATAGCGATTATCCTACATGTCCTCAAAGCGACGGCCATAGTAATGCAGGTACGCCTCCTGCGTAGCATCCTCGATGCTGTCGTAGGCGCTGGCACGCCTGGACCGGTGGCGGTGGGTAGTCACGACATTTTGGGATTGGTCGGTGTTGTTCCAGGCGGTGAGGATCACATTGGTCTTCCAGTATGTCGCCTCTACGGGATGCTTGTGCTATGCGCAGTAGTACTTCATCGAAGCAACAAGATCTGGGTAGTACTCGGCCAGCATGGTGGTGAGGAGGTTGTGGTAATGGGCATCCTCGGAGGCATCCTTAAACTTGTTTCTAGTGGTCCACCCCATCTCTTCTGGTTCCTCTGGAGCAGCTGGGGAGGGCACTGGTGTTGGTGCAGAAGCGGCCTGGGATGCTAGTGGAGGTGTAGCAGCAAGGACAGGCGCATCCAGTCGTGGGATGGGTATGGCCACGGGGGTCGAAGCGGGTCCATCTAATGCAGTAGCTGAAAATGCCTCCACTTCCATGAGTTCTTCCTCCTCGTCGTCGGTGATGTGGACGCCCTCTGGCACCACTTGTGGTACTGCTGGTGGTGCTGGTGGAGCAGGTGCTGCTGGAGTGAACTGAGCGACGTAGGCAGCTGGACTAAGGCGAGGCATCTATAGTTTTGATATAAAATATTATCACAGTCAATATTTTATGCAATAGAATAAAGAACAGAGCATAAAATTTTAATAAAATACCAAGATTGAGATAGTAGCAAGTAAATAAATAAAACCAAAATCCTAGAAACGATCATTTCTATCTAGGTTTGCGTTCTATAGTCGACACAACTCTGATACCAATTTGTCACACTCCAATTAAAGGACAATATAGAGTGCATACATCTTATGTGCGCCCTAGGAATAGTCGCACACATAAGCCGACAAATTAACAAGAGTATCATCACGATGTACATACATCACGATATTACATCACGTAGTTCTTAACATGACAAGCGGAAAAGTAAATAACACTCTCAAACGAAGTATCTGCTCCACAGGGAAGACCGACTGGTTGACCCAAACCTAGAAATCTTCAGGGAAATCCTCATAGAAACTATCATCTGTTACCCATCCGAGATTTTTATCCAAAAATAAAATAATAACAAGTGTGAGTACACTCGTACTCCGCAAGTATAGTATGAGGATTCATGAGGCTCAAAAAGGATAGACACGGTTGACTGCAGTTAGCACTTTTAATAGATCAACATTTCATTATTAATTATTATTAAGTTATGCTTAAGCTCCCGTTTAACCCATATGATCACCTACTAGAATTAAGGAGAGTAATTGAGCATCAGTATAATCTCATCATCATCATCATTAGTCATCCATATATCAAGTAAGCATTTATTCTGTGAGTTTTCCGGGCCGCTCGTGACCGTGAGCACGGCTGTTATAACAGTTTTAACACTCTACATAGGTTGTGCATCTTTACCCGTGAGTCGTGTTGCCCATATGCCCAGGGCCCATCGACCCCCTAACACTCCCAAGGTGAGTAGGCAGGATACACTATGAAGCTTTCCATAGGCCTCTTCTAACAAGTTAGGGCCGCGAGGTTTCCTCGGCAGGCAAATATAGAGAACTCCCCTTTCGATGGCACAATTCCCGCAGGCTATACACATCAGAACAGAGGCAGTTCTATACCTAATGTGGCAAGCCCCTCTTGCGCCCTTTTGGGTAACCTCTAACAAGCTAGAAAAGATCCTATTACTGAGCTAAAGTCAGAGCCATATAACTCTCACTGTTGCACTGTATGTCCCATCTTTTGCCCTACAGATAAGTCCTTACGGAGGGTTTAGGGCAACATGATCAACATCATTTGCACCTTCATCCTATGGTCCCACTGTTACCATCATGTTTATCCATTGGTTCCATTAGTCATAGTGTAGATCATGTTTAGTTAGAGCACTAGCATTCTACCCATATGCAAATAAAACCCATAGGGATAGGTACAAGTCTTCAAAGACTAGGATGTCCTTATAGTTGAGCAATATTAGACACATGCATAATGAGTATATTATATAATGAATAGGACAACAAGGTAGGCCCATGTTATACTTGCCTTGGTACACGAACTGCTGCTGGTCCTGCTGCTCCTCGTACGTGTCCGGATTCCCGAAGTACTCCTCACCGTCTGAAATCGAACGACACGAAGTACAACACACATTCCAGAACAGACATACAAGCAAAACATGACTACGATTAGAACAGTACACCAACAATAAATAAAACTGTATAAAATGTCTACCAAAATCATCTACGTCTCGCTATGATCACAACGACGCGAATTGCACGAAAAACGGAGCTACAAAAGCTAGCTATTAAACTAGACTTAATCGAGAAATTCAAAAGCTCCTAACAGGTCTAACAGTAGCACTATTGCGTAGATTACGAAATTATGAAATGAATGCAAGTTGAACGGGTCAAATCGGAGCTAAAACGACGATTTTATAAACGTTTTACTGCAGTGGCAAATCTATAGTTAATCTGAAAACGTATTTTTCATTTAAATCGAAGAAGCTACGTCTTCAAAATGGGAATGCGTATTCCGGGAATACGCCAAGGACGGCAGGTTAGATATGCCAGAAACCGAGGGGCTCTTTCAGAAAAAGAACCCGCGAAGGGGTATGGATTGATCATGGCCTTTGGATTAGATTTGGACGGTCGCGATTAAATGAAAGGAGGTAGGGAGGGAGAGGTTAACCGGCGTCTGGCCGGAGTTGGGAGGGAAGACGGTGGCTCCGCCATGGATGGCGATGAGAGCTCTCCGGCGTTGCCCGTCCGGGCTCTACAGGCCACGGTTCGACGAATGGGTGATACCGGGACAAAGCGGAGGCGAAGGCGAAGGCGATCACGATCTTGCGGTTAGCATGGCCGAGGAAGGCTCGGTGCGGCACCCGCCATGGCCAGCAGTGGAGGGAGCTCACCGGAGCTCACGGGGATAGCCCTAGAGACCACGATTGAAGAAGATAAAGACATGGGGAGATAGAGGAGAACGAGGCGAACATGCTTAGGCCTTTAGAGCAGCCGGAGAAAGACCCGAGGGGCACCCGCCATGGATGGCAGTGGAGAAGCTCGCCGGACCTCGTGTAAAACGGCCCTATAGGCCACCATTCGACACGGGAGGTGGACGGGGAAAAAGAGGGGAGCGGTGAAGGGGTTTGGCTTGCCTTTTGAAGACAGGGCGCGGCACTGGGACGCTCACACGCACGGAGATCATGGGCGCGGGCGGCTCAGAGATTTCGGCTTGACCGACGAGCGCGCGGGGAAGACGGTTGGGGGTGACGGCGCTGACGTGTGGGACCGGGCGGTCAGCTGCTGAGAAAGGGAGTGTGCGGGCGCGGCAGCGGCGGTTGCGGCGCTGACCGGGCCGGCCCAGCAAGGGAAAGAGGGGAGAGGGGGAAAGCGAGCGGGCCAAAAAGAAAACGGGCCAACGGGCCGAAATGGAGGGAGAGAGGGAGAGTGAATAGAATTTCCTTTTTATTTCCTAAATTGATTTTCCAAATCCAATTTCAAAGAGATTTTTAAATGCTTTAGGTATTTGAATAAAACCAGTCATCATACAAAATATAATGCAACAGCATGAGTGCAAAAACAAGTTGCTAACCTTATGATTAATTTTAATTTCACAAAAATTTATTATTCCCTATATTTAAATGCACACTCAATTACACAAATAAATCATATTTAACTATTTTGTAATTATGAAAAATTTAGGGTGTTACAGTACATCACTAAATATAGCACATAACATCATATGTATATTAGGTGAACATCACATATATTATAAAATTATAAAATAAAATTATAAAATTAGTGAAGTAATTAATTAGACTCAAACAAAAACTGCTGCTGAACATCACAAAAAATGTCCTAGAACATCAATGTATGCTTCAATGAACATCACAAGATACATCGTAGTACATCGTAGAACATCACATTTCTACTCACGGACATCAGAAAATATATCATAGAACGTTACATATGTAGTACATGAACATCGCGTGTATGCGTAAATAAAAAAAACATAGAATTATAAATAGGAAAAAAAGAAAAGAAAAATAAATGAGCGAAAGGAAAGAAAATAACAGGAAAACATGTAATAAAAAATGGAAAAAGAAAAAGTAAAAAGAATAATAAAGTCCACCAAAAAAGAAAAAAGGAAAGGAAAGGAAAAAAAAGAAATAGAAGAAAAGAAAGAAAATTAAAAGATGAAAAAAAGAAAATTAAAATGGAATAAAATATGACAAGAATATTATAACAAAACAAAAATAAAAGAGAAAACAAAAAAGAAATAGTACAAAAGGAAAGAAAAAATAAAGTGGAAAGGAAAAATAGAAGAAAAGAAGGAAAAATAAAAATAATAATAAAACATCTGTGTCAAATGGGCGGACGTACAAAAAGAAAAATAAATAGTAGAAAAGGAAAGAAAAACAAAGAAGAAAAAAGAAGAATAAAAAAAGAAAGGAAACCTGCCGTAACGAATCTGTCTACCACACATTCGGTTGATTTAGGCCTCCCCATCATCCGGTTATTTCTAAACCCCAAAACAACCGGAAATACACAGAAAGAGAAACGGTTGTTCCGAACCAATGAAACAACCGATTTAAAAACCACAGGATCAGCGTCTAACAACTTGTGTGCTGTGCTGTTGTATAAGTACAAAAAATATCGGCAGCACATAGTGCAAAAATAGTTACGTACCAAAAATTGTGTTACGACCAGTTGTGTGTGCTTTAAAAATAGCACGTCCAAAAATCGGAAAAAAGACAAGACCCAACAACAGAAAAGAAATAGGCCCAAAAAATGAACCTCGAGAAAAAAATCCCATAAAAAAGCCATCAACTTAGTCACCAAGGGAGAGAATAAAAGAGAACAGATCTGAATCGAACCCAAAAAATAAAGGAAACGTGTGATGGCTTACCTCCGTGCAGAACAAGCATAGAAAGACAGGGGAGAAAGGGAGATCGAGATCTACAAATGGATGAATGGAGCAGATCTGGATCTACAGATCAACAAAGGATCAACAACTACAATCAGGTGCATCCTACTCCTGGCAAAAAACTGACTGCCATCCTAATTCTCCATCACTGCAGTGAAAAAAAATTATGGTGTAAATTAATTTGTGTCCAAAGTAATCAAGCAGTAGTAAGTTAATTTGCATCTCTAAAAGTGATCAGCGTGCAGTAGTAAAAAAATTAGTGGCACGAAATCCTCATCTAGTAGAGTGGCACGAAATCCTCATCTAGTTGAGTGGCAAGCTTGCACAGAAGGGGAATCAGGAAGTAAAAAAAAATAGTGAAAACATTGATTTCTTGGCTGACACTGCTACAGAAAGTGCAGGTTCAGTTTCAGTTTGCATCTCTGCTTTTTCCCACTTATTGTTGTCGCGGCCTCGTGGTTGTTGCTTTAGAAACCCACTACAGTTCTTATGCACTGGTAAAACAATCTAGGGTAGTAAGATTAAAACAGACTACAGTTCTTTAGCACCCCACTACATTGCATTAGAACCAATTAACATAACTTACTACTAGTTCATTGCACATGCACAAATGTAACTTACAGTAGCTGAACTCAAGCAGTAGAATGTGGCGGTGCTCATAGATGAAGACGCCTATGTGCATTAGTTGAAGACATGCTTCCAATCCTTGTTATTGAGACATGCTTATGCAGCAAAAACTTAATTTTCTCTAAAATAGCCTACTGTGCAATAATGAAAAGTAGTGTGAGAAGGTTATGTGAATTGTCTCTTGTCCCTGAATATGCTTACTGCATAGATACTATAATCATCTTTGAAAATCTCAAGAATTGATTTCTCTGCCTCTATATGATTTGAGTGTTCGTTCATGCTGTTCATACCGATCTCTGATGATAACATACTTTGAAAATTCAGCTGACAGGGGGGAAAGCAAGTTAAATTGAGTGTTGGTTCATGCACCCAGCTAGGGCAAAAAAAATAAAAAGTACTGACTAACTTATTACTACATTTTGCATGCAGGATGGAGTGGGGGATACATGCACCAACAAGTTTACAGCAACATCACTACAGGATGATCAACTACAGGTAACTTCTGAAACATAAAAAAATTGTGAAAAAAAGGAAAGTTCAATACTTCTTACAATAACTTAAATATTGTATGAAATTAATATATCCAAGACAAAATTTCAAAAAACAGGTACAATTGGCATACCTTGCAAACAATGCAATTGCACCAGCAAGTTTGGTAAACCTTGAACCAATGGCAGGATGAGTTTGGGTTGATGTATACCTTCCAGGTCTGGAAAAAATGATTAATAAAAAAACATAAGATAACAGCAAGTTTGGTAAACCTTGAACATGTACTGCTTGTAGGTAGATGAAGGAACATCAACACAAACAGCAAATACTTTTACTGATGGCAGAAGTTCAAGCAACGAAAGAACAGAAATGGGACAATGCAGTGCAAACCTATTTCATTGGCAAAGCAGCAGCAAGGTATGTGTAAAAAAACGATGATTTATTGTTTACAAAACCTTAAAACAAAAAACTATAAAAACCTGATACAAAAAAAAAACAGGAGAGCTTGACAGGGCTGATAATGGAGCAAATCAGAAACTCCCAAGCAGAAATGTACTCAGTAAGTCATATTTACACTTCAAAGGAAATTATTAACTTGCATGTGCTAAGCACCAGAGAAATTCCAGTGTAATCTTTCCTAATAACATTTCGACATGTTTTCAGTTATCTCAAGAAATGCAGGGGTCATATACAAGTATGGTGCTTGGTACACAACTTTTACAGGTAAAAAAAGCAAAAATATATAGATTCATAAAGCCAAATAATAAAACTCAGAACACAATGTACTTATTCCTATTTAACAAAAAAATGCTAATGTTATTTATTACACAGGAAAATCTACAAGGCAACACACATATTTCAGACTGTTTCACAGGGGATGGCTATGTCTTATCTAGAAAGCAGACAGGGAAACAGGTAAAAAAGAATGCCATAACAAACTGTTGACTAACCAAAACAAACCATCAGAAAACCTACCTTTCCTAACAACTATGTTTTTGCAGATGGCTCTCGACAACATGAACAGCAGCCCTGAAAGAAACAAAGATTTCAATTACTCAAATACGTAATTGGAGGTAAGAATTTAAAACACATGAAGTCATATTACATATACGTATTAACAATTTCAATATGACACCAAAAAATATGAACAAGTACTTAATATAGTATTGATTTTTAGGACAAGCAACTCAGGGATTGGGATGAAGAATACTTAACAGAGCCTGAAGAAGAACAATGGCAGACTGCAATCTTCAGAAACATGGAAATTCAAGAGATACAAGAACAAACAAGTGCTGTAGAAGATTCAACAATGACAACATCAGAAAACACAATGACAACCGACAGAGAGAGAATACATGCTGAAGAAATTGACATAGGGGGTGAAAATGGAAGCCAAGAACTCACTGAACAAGAGATTGATGAATTTATCAGTAGAGAGCAGACAGCAGCTTTTGAAGGGAACAACGCAGATATCAGTAGCAAGTACACTCCACAGTTAGGGATGGAATTTAAAACCAAAGATGATGCTCAACATTTTTTCAACTTTTATGCAAACCTTGCTGGTTTTGAAATAACTGTAGCACATGTCTTCAGAACTGCAAGCAAGAAGAGGAACAATGAAGTCACCAAAGTCACAATCAAGTGTAACAAATATGGGAAACAAGAACAACCGAAGACAATGGACCAACAAGAGGTAGCAGTGGACAAGGATATTGGAAAAAAGAAGGGACCAAAAAGACAAACAAATGTAGTAGTGAAAACAGACTGCCAGTGTGTTATGGTTGTCAAAGAAGTTAATGGAGTTTGGAGGATTATTAGACTCGATTTGGATCACAACCATGAGCTGCAACCAGGGCACAGAGATCAGCAGTTTAGTGGGCGCAAATATATATGACGGATATGGAGAAAGCACTTATAAGGACCTTGAATGCTAACAATATTCCAACAAGAAAGATGATTTATGTACTGTCCTATCTTAGAGGAGGACCCACAACACTTCTAGTGAAGAAGAAGGATGTTAGCAACTTCAGGACAAAAATTAACAGAGAGGTCAAAGGGTCAGATATGACTAAGGTCTTGGACAACTTCAGAATCAAGAAAGCTGATGATCCTAGCTTCTTCTACAAGTTTGAATTAGATGAGCAGAACAAGGTAAAAAATATTTTTTGGAGAGATGGATAGTGTGTCAGCTTTGACACGACATATATGACAAACAAATACAGGTTGCCATTTGCAACCTTTGTGGGCATCACTGGACATGCACAAACTTGTATCTTTGGATGTGCTTTCCTACACGATGAAACTACAGAAACTTTCAAATGGGTGTTTGAAACATTCCTAGAATCGATGGGAGGCAAACACCCTAGAACTATCATAACAGACCAAGATAAAGCGATGAAAGCAGCTATTCAGGAGGTGTTCACAGATACAAGACACATAAACTGTTTGTTTCACATCAAAACAAAATGCTACTCGAAAAATATCAAAATATTTGCAGCAAAAGAAGGCCTCTATGGGGAATTTGAAGACACGGTGAACAACAGTTTGACAGAACAAGAGTTTGAGTACTTATGGGGGAAGATGATTGAAGATAGACAGCTACAGAACAACAAGTACTTCTTGAGGATGTGGAAGACAAGGGAAAGATTCATTCCGGTATACTACAGAAATGATTTCTTTCCTTTCATTCAAACCACATCGAGGAGTGAGGCTATTAATGCAAGATTCAAGGAGAATGTGGGACCAACCTACAGTGTTATCAGCTTCTTGGTAGAGTACCAACGCATAACAGACACAATAGATAGAGTAGAAAATTTAGAGAACCACTACAGCGCACAGAAAAGGCCAAAGGAACTACTGTTTGGCTACACTTTTGAGAGACAAGCACAAGAGTTGTACAAAAGGAACATATACAAAAAGTTCCAGATGCAACTCAAAGCTACATCAACAGGTTCAGAAGCTACTAAGGCAAAGTGTTTGAAGTGTGGCAAAGAAGTAACCAGGTTCAGAAGCTACAAAGGATAAGAAAATACATTGTGCTTACTGACCTGAACAAAGGTGAAGAAGAATTCAATTGCATCTGCTCCAAATTTAACAAAGATATCATCCTCTGCTCACACATCCTGAAAGTAATGATAGAAAAGGAAGTAAGCATGATACCAGATAAATATATATTAGATAGATGGAGAAAAAGAGACCTGAGACTAGTGAAGCAAAAAACAGAAGAGAACACAGTGGCAACAAGTTCATTGCTCAAGTTCAATGTGCTAACAAGGAAATCTACAATTATGAATTCAAAAGCATCAAAAAAAGAAGAAGCTATAGAATACCTTATGGCAGAAATGGACAGGATTGACTTGCACCTGGATAAGCTGCTAGCACCTCAAAGAACTGATGAAGCTCAGAATGAACTAAATTCACATGAATAGGAACATACAATAGAGCCAATAAATGAACAGCGACAGACAATAGAACCAACAAATGCATCACTGAATGGTACAGAGAGTAATATTGAAGATCCAGAAACAGCAACAAAAAGGGGCAGGCCGCCATTGCCGAAAAGAATAAAGCCATTAATAGAAGAAGTTAAGCAGAAAATGAAGCAAAAAGAAAGCAAGAAGGAAAAGATAGCAACATCAAATGAAAGCTCAGGTAAAACACATATACAATCAACTTTCCTATGTTCATTTATTAATTTTTTTCAAACAAAATAAAAAAAACAGCATAATCTAAAACAGTTTTCTACCTTGCAGGCTCCCCAGTCAAGCCCAAGTCAAAGAGGATGAAGGAAAATAGAAAGAACTGATGCAGCATAAAACACCTCGAGAGAACGAAAACAAGTAGGAGAAGAAAAATCAAGTAACAGCGATGGACGCAGGAGTTCAAGCAGCTGGATGTTTCAACGTGAAGCCTAGATTGTGGATAAGGAGTATTAGATAGATAAATTTAAAAGTTGAAGGAAAAGAAGCAAAAAGGTGCAGATGTTTTGTTAAGTTAGGGAGACATTGAACTTACTGTATGGAAAAGCTTATTTGGAAAGAATCAATAATGTGCTTGTCGGTTATATCCAATGTAGAAAACAATACAGTGCTCAAAGAAACAATATCATTCATCATTCATATTCGATATAGTAAGGTACCAAGCATTCATACACAAAAACCTACTGAATACAGAAAAAACCATATATGATAATAAAACTTCATAGCAAAATGTGTGATCATGCACATCACTCAACACTCATCTCCTGAAAAAAAAAGAAGGCACAGAAAAAAACATCTTTACATCGTACACCAAAGAAAAAAAAAACTTCCATCAAGTTGAGGCTACACCTCATGCACAATATATATATCTATATCTATATTTCTGCATCAATCTTCTAACTATGTCCATTTAGAGGTTCTCTCTATTGACAAACCACGAGGATCAATGGCCCTGTGGTATACAAATTTGAAAAGAAATCTATCAGAAAAATGGAAAAAAATAAATACAACACAAACGTGAAAAATATATATTAAGCTAACCTGCTCAAATATACCCCGAGGATCTATGCCCTATAGTATAGAAAGTTGAAAAGAAATGTATCAAATAAAAAATGGAAAAAAGGAACATAAGACAAATGGGAAAAGGATGTTAATCTAACATGCTCAAAGAAATTTTGTACTAGTGTTTTATCAACAGCATTCTTCTTGCTGAAAAAAGTGCATTTCCAATCTTGACTCTTAGAGTAGGGATGTCAGACAGAAACACATAAAATAAACAAAAGACAAATAAAATACAAGGTTAGTATATGTACACCAATCCTAGGGTAGAAAAAGTGCTTCCTTGATACTCTTGGATGACTATCATCAAAGAGCTTGCGACAATATACAGCAATGAAAAAGTTATCAACATGGCCGAAAGGTTCTTTTTTTTTTTTTGAGAACTATGGCCGAAAGGTTCTATTGATTCACCCAAAGACTGGTATGAAACAGTAGTCTTGAATAGGCTAACACCCTCATTGCTACATAAAACAAAATGATACAAATAAAAACAAACATGACAAATAAACAAAAAAATATACAAAAAAAAATTTATGTACCAGCTCCATTGGCTGTGAGCGAGACCACAAAGGATATTATAATAGCGCATCTCAGTTTCAGACACATTAAAACGACGAGAAGATTTTTGAAGCTTGCGACTATCATCTGCAAAAAAAACGTAAGGGAAAATGAAAAGCCACAGCTAGAAAAGATAGACGAAAAAATGAGACTCTACAAAAAATAATTGCATCGAGTGAAGTGAATCAAAAAACAACTGCTAGAACAATTACAGAACCTAAAATGCTAGCGATTTTGTAGCACCAGCTACTGATCATCCATGTTAATACAGTATACTACTTGACCAAAAATGAACCTAACTGAAACTTAAATTAAAAAACTAAAACTTATCAGGAGACCACACTCGCAGAAAGTTTACCTCCTCAAAAAATGAAACTTAACATTGCAAACCAAAAGTAAATTCAAACCTAAACTTCATCTACTAACATATTTGCCAACTGCATGATTGTTCTTATTGCTCATCTAGAAATTGAAGACCAAATACTGACCAAAAATAAACTATTGGGGACACTAGCTTTAGATAGTAGAGCTTAATAGTATTGAAACATCCACAAAGCTCAAAAACTAAAGGAGTTTAACTCTGGAACGAAAACTCAAAAGAACTCAAAGAAAGATACGACAGACAATGCCATGGACTAAAACTTACATCAGATAACATTAACTTTAAACCAAAAAGCACAAACAAATAAAATGAACCTCGACAACATAACTAAAAATGAAAAAAAACAATACCAGAAAACTATATAAATATTTCACCTAGAACTGCATGACTATTGTTATTGCTTATCCAGATGTGGGGAACGCTCGGCGCGAAGAATTCGGTGAAAGAAGCCTAGGAGGTGGTGAAGACGATGAAGGTGGGCGTCGATCGCGTGAAGGAGATCAATGTCCAGAAGCTCCTCAAGGAATTCGAGAACGTCGAGTTCAAAGATGGGGAGAGTGTGGAGGATTTCGGCATGCGGATCGTGAACCTCGTCGCCACACTAAAAACCCTTGGTGAGACCATTGACGAACCCCGTGTTGTTAAGAAAATTCTTCGTGTGTTGCCACCCAGATTCGGTCAGGTTGCAGTATCCATTGAGATGTTCTGTGATCTGAAAACACTCACAGTTGAGGAATTGGTGCGGCGACTCCGTGTGGCCGAGGATCGGTTTGAGAACCAGGTGGATCAGATCACTGACAAACAAGGTCGCCTGATGCTTGCGGAGGAAGAGTGGCTTGAGAAACATAAGCACCGTTTCCAACCCACTCAGAGTCGAGAAGGAGGTAGCAGCGGTGCCGGGCATGGAAAAGGCAAGAAACCACATCGATCTGATGGTGGTGGGCCTAAGAATGCTGGCGGTGTGAAGCTAACCTCTGAAGGCACACCTCTCTGCAAAGGAAGATGCAGGAATTGTGGCATCTATGGCCACTGGGCTAAGGATTGTAAGAGGCCCAAGAAATAGAAGAAGGAAGAGAAGCGCGATGAGGCGAACATTACAGTGGGTGGAGCTGATCACAACCCGGCTTTGCTCCTAGCAGTGGCTACTGACATCACTGAGACACCCATCGAGGTGGTTCATCTCACAGAGAAGAAGGTGGTGCCAGTGGATGTCCAGAAGGTGTGTGGGTGCTAGACACTGGGGCTAGCAACCATATGACAGAGTGTCGTGCTGCTCTTTCTCATCTGAATGAGAGAGTTCGTGGGACTGTTAGATTTGGTGACGGTTCCAGTGTGGAGATACATGGACTAGGGACCATGGTGATTCAAGGACTACAGTAGGAGCACTGTAACACCCTAAAATTTGCTTCTTTGGAAATAGAGTTAAAATGATTTAATTATGTATTTTTGTGCTCATGAAAACATAGGAAAATAATATTTTTCATTAAATTAAAATCTATCAGAAGGTTTAGCAACATGTATGTGCATGCATGCTGGTGCATCTGAGCTTTTGTATTGTGTGGTTTTCGCTAAAAGTGAAAAAGGAACTCAAAATCTATTTGAAATGGCTTTGGAAAATGAGAAAGGAAAAAGAAAAGGAATTCTCCCCAACCCTTTGATTCTTTTGGCCCGCTTGGCCTGCTCCCCTTCTCCTTAGTTTCTGGCCCGAAGGATCTGGCCTGCTCGCCCTTGTTTTCACCCGAGTGGCTCAGCCCGATCTGCTACTGTTCCTTCTCAATCCATGGCCCAAGCCGAAGGAGCCAGCTCCCTTCTCTTTGCCCGCTGACAGCCTTGACCCACGTCTGGAGTCGCTGCCATTCCAGGCCCACGCGACATCGTCGTCCTCCTCTAGCATGTAACCGAGCCGGACACCACTCGGTGGAGGCCGCCTCCGTCACGACTCGTGATGCCTCCATTTGGCGTGACCCGCCTTGCTGGGCTTTACGTCGCCATCAATCGTTTCTCCACGGCAAGAACCCCATCATGGAGTTCGAATGACCGCTATCTTCATCCCAATGCTCTCCGTGTAGCCATCGGAGACGGTTTCACAATGCCTGTAATAATCTTGACAAGTACTCGGGGCATCGGACGTACGCCGTGCCTATTCCCAATCTATAGCAGCAACCATGTATCTTACTGATTTCTATCGGTTTTCCCTTTGCAGGATCATTCTATTGTTTCTTGTTTCTTATCCTACTCTTTTTCGTTTTGTGCCTGTCCGTTATGGGGTTGAGCGTCTTCAGCAGCTTATTTACTAGATTAGTACAGTAGCCATGAATTGTTTAACCGAGCTTGTGCAAGTGTATAATAGTGTCCCGTTTTATCCTGATTTCTCAATCCTCCTGCTGTACTGGGCGTTGGGTTCGCTTATACAGCTATATATATCTTCGGGATGTAAACATACATAGCTACAATCGTATTATTCACATACACAAATCTATACACAAGCTCCAAGCTCGTGAAGGAGCCGGACTTTGCTCTGATTTGGAGTCCACCTCCATCCCGCACCGTCTTCACACCTTGGTGTGTGCATCACGTCGAGCCCCTCCTCTTAAATAGCCAGCCCAGCGTCCGCCGCGTCCCCTCGTCCTTAATTGCATGTTGCCGCATTCGTCTTGTGTCGCAGCCACAGCAGACCCTAACACCGCCGCTGCCGAGTACAAGCCGCCGTTCCGCCGACTCAACGCCCCTGTAAGCTTGACAACGAGCTTCGTGGTGTAGATTCGAAGTCGTCAAGTACCTTCTTCTTCTTCTTTTCGTTTCTGTTTGCTAACCACACCTCGCCGACATGTGCAGAGCTTCCCAATCGCCGATTCAAGCCGCACGCCGTCTTCATCTGAGTTCTGTCGCCGAGCCCTTTCCTTTGTTCTCTCTCGTTTTGGTTTGCTAACGTCATGTCTCCGACATCCGCAAATCGCCGCCGCCCGTTTGCTGGTAACCACCGTGCACTTGTGTTTTACCAACAGTCATTACGTGCCTGAGCAAGCGGAGCTAGCAGAGAGCAGCCAACCGAGTGTTCCTAGTTTCGATCTTCTAGCTTGATGATATCACAGTGATGTCATTATGACGCCGTGCATATTGCCGTTTTCTTTTACAAAAACAAATCTTGAAATACAATGAAAATACACATCCTAGGCTAACCGTGCATGGCTACGTACGTGCTTGAAGGTAGGACTAATGAGCAGCATGACCCGTTTACGTATAACAAAGCTTTTCTAATCATCTATCCTTCATGCACTATTTTATTATCTAGCTGACCAAACTCGCAAACTCAGTTCTTTTGATATCAATTTGTCCATAGTCATCCTCGCTGCTTCTCGGCCGTCGGTAAACGCCCCACGCAACCATCCATCTCCTATGTTTCTCCAGTAAGCCTCTCTAGCCGCCGCTTACATAAGCAAGCACACGCCACCATCTCACCTGTTGCAAGTCTAAGTGCGGTTCACCATGCAAGCGTGTATACCTCTATATTTTGGTTAAGCTCTTGATGTCGTGTACCGTGCATGCTTCAATTCCTACCTGTCCTGATTCCTAGCTTGATGACATCACATGACATCATGCATAAGTTTTATGGCCTTTTTTTAGTAAAACAAATCCCAAAATACGATGGAAATACGTATACACATACAATCTTGATTAGGCCATATCTTCTCCGCCTTAACTCCGATTTGATCCGTTCAAATTGCGTTAGGTTCGTAACTTCATAATCTACATGATAGTGCTACTGTTTAGTAGGTTCTCCACTCTTAAATTTTGAGATTAGATTTAATCTATTACTTTAATAAAGAAAAGCTTGTTTAAATCATATCTTTTTCGGTTTAGCTCCAATTTGCGTGCAATTCACGTCTGTGTGATCTTAGTGAGATGTAGATTCGTTTTACAAACTTTTCAACTTATTTTGCTACTGTTGGTGTACTGTTCTAATTGTAGCTTTGTTTGCTTTGTATGATTGCTCTTGGATGATTGATGTTGGTGCGTTAATCGAGAATAGACGGTGAGTAGTTCGTTGGTGATCAAGAATACTATTATGAACCAGGTCAACAGGATCAGTTAGATCAAGGCAAGTATATCATGGGATCATCCTTGTTACCTAATCACTTTTAAAGCACTTAAATCACTACGCATGTGTCTCCTTGTTAATGATGCCTTAGAAATTGATCTTGTACCTTGTCGCCTATGGTTTTACATTGGGTAGCTATTGCTAGTGCTCACATAAACAATGATCTTGTAATTTGATTAATGATATATGCAATAACACTAAAAGATGATTTTTAGCAACAGAGAACAAGAGGGCTAGAGTTTTCTCTAGATCCCTCTCCGTAAGGACTTATCTATAAGCGAACATCCGGGACTTACAGTACAACTGTGAGGGCTACATGGCTCTGGCTTTAGTCATATAAGAGGACCTTTTCTAGCATGTTAGAGGTTACCCAAAAGGGCGCAAAAGGGGTGTTTCTCGGGTTGGGTGTAGTGCGGCTTCTGTCCTTATGTGTATAGGTTGCGCGTCATTGTGCCATACGGAAGGGGAGCTCTACATTCGCAGGTTACAGAAACCTAGCGGCCCTAACTTGTTAGACGAACCTTGGAAAGACTTCATAGTGAAACATGTCTGCCTATTGAGGCCTTGCAAACCTCGGACTTACGAGGATTACGACTCACAGTGAAAGTGTACAACCTCTGTAGAGTGTAAAACTGGTATATCAGCCGTGCTCACAGTTACGAGCAGCCTTGGACCCTTACGGAATAGATGATCACTATTGAACTATAATATGCTTATGTTTTTGCTATTCATTCTTCATATTACCTGATCATATGTTTATTCTGGGATTAAAGACATCTTGATGCTACTCATATGCTAAAACTTTGCCAACTAAAAGCTACATGCAGTTAAACCCGTGTCATGCCTTTTGAGCCTCATGAACCCTGTGTTATGCTTGTTGAGTTCGACATGGACTCACCCTTGCTATTTCCCCCACATCTCAGGAAGGGTACCAGATTGCTAGATTCTGGAATTATTAGGCTTGTGATCAACCAGTCAGTTTGATCCTGGAGTGAAGGTTACACCCGGTGTTCGGAGTTGTCTTTCCGCTGTGTTGGTCTCTAAGATTATATCTTATACTATTGCGTTATATTTAATAAGCATTTGTCTTTTGATATTACACTTATCTGCACCTATATGTGAGATTTGACCTCTTTATTTCATATATAGTGTATATCTGATTTTGTCCTTAAAACTGGGTGTGACAGAGTGGTATCGGAGCAATGCTGACTGTAGGACGCAAGCCTAGTTAGAAAATGGTCGACTTAAGGTTTTGAAATTGCTATAAAATCCTTGTTCTATAAACCTTGACATTTTCTTCTCAAGTATATATCTACCTTTGGCATTCGTCTCCTTCTTGGTGCTTGTTATAAAGCTTTTGTTCCCATCTACTCCTTGCTTTGATACGCTTTTAGAATCTTCTCTTACCACCTTCTTGCGTCATTGGAAGAGAAGCTCTAGGATCTTTGCCCTTAATACGGAGAAAACGATAGTATCGCAAGATGAGTCATTGATTGAGTTGTGCACCTTTACTGCTTTGTTGAATTGTCATTATGTTTGTGCTTGTTTTTGATCTTTGTATGATTGCAATGATCTTGTGGAGTTTGTCCACAATTTCATTTAGTCTAGGTTTATAAGGTATAAGGATCAATGCAATATATAGATGGGTTGGTTTACCTTGTTCTCTCGATTCTACCTTTTCTGGAGCAGTCTATCTTTTCTTCAGTGCTCAGAAATATCTGCTTAGCGAAAGTTTGTGAAATTTTTATGAAAACAACCAGACTTGAACATCTTCCCAATGCCTCTAGAATCACCTTCATAGCTATTATGGTTTGGGAGTTATGAAAATCACAAGTTAATGCAACTGCGCTGCCTGAACCCTGGAACAGTTTCTGTTGGGCACTATGTTTGACTACCTTAACTACAGAATATGGGAAAGTGTTCTATACAAACGTTGCTGAGGATTTCATAAGCTTTTCAACCAAGTAAGGCGTGTCATCATATAAATTTTGGAACTCTAGATATAACTGTTGCAAGATGCCGCATCTGCGCTGCCAGACTTTCTGGACAGATTTCATGTCTCACTCTGAAACCATATTTTAAAATCGGAATCTGGGGAGGTAATCAATAACAAAGTTGTAGAAAATTTGATAAGCTTTCCAACGGTATAAGGTGCAACTTAATTGGATTAACGGAACTCGAGTTATGGCTGTTTTTCTGCACTGCTGTTTATCTATCCGCGAGGAATTTCAGATCACTTGTTCCTG
Source organism: Saccharum hybrid cultivar R570 (assembly GCA_038087645.1). Lineage (NCBI taxonomy): Eukaryota > Viridiplantae > Streptophyta > Magnoliopsida > Poales > Poaceae > Saccharum > Saccharum hybrid cultivar. The sequence continues at coordinate 14,363,413 of JAQSUU010000707.1, forward strand.
CTTATAGACATGAGTATCCTTGGGATATCAGAAGATCTTTATGATGGTTAATTCACTCGAAAGAAGATTCAAGCTATCCTTTGTTGTTCCCCTAGTTTATTTTTTCTTAAGGGGGTAGCCAAGTTGAAGAAGATGCAAGATGGAGATTTCATACATTCTAGTTTTTCACTTGGAAGAATGGGTTAACCCCATGGTTGAGAAGTCAACATCAAGCGCAGATATCCTCAACTCAAGATTGATAATTGTTGGATTGTCTATAAGGAGCTTGAGTAATCATCAGGATTGGTCTTCGCTTTGAGCTATCATCAATTAGGAGTGTAACCTTCAACGTACCCAAGACAAGTTGGCCCTAATGGCATAGAAAGGAGATATTAGACACTGCAGTTGGTTCTATAAAGACTTAGAAGACCTCAATGTTGCACCAAGCATGGTAAGCAAGTTTTGATAGAAGGAATGTCCTCCCTTGGATGTGTTATCCCTCATGGTTGGTGTACGAAGGAGTCAGAAAGTAAATGATGTGTGGAAATGGAACCCACCAAATCAAAGGATGTAAGTGAGACTTAGAGATTCATGGAAATAGTAGGATACTATTAGAGGTTCATTAGGGGCATTATAATCTGGACATAAGAGTGACATCAACGTGGATTGTAAGAATCTAGTAGACATTATCAATAAGTTGGGATAGAGCTAGTGACATTATTGTTGGATTGGAATTGATTTTGACTTGGAAGTGTGTTATCACTTGGAGAAGCAAAGTAAGAGTCATTGTCGATGCCCTTAGCAAAGGAGAATTTTGCTAATAAGATTCGGATGACACCATGGACTAAGCATTGTTTTTAAGTGTTGAGCAACTTCTGAGCATATATAGTCATTAATGTTTTGAAGTTGGTGATGGAACCTACTTTGGACCAAGAAAGTAAGAAGGATCCATTGGAAGGTGAACATATGAAGAAAGAGATTTGATAGTATGGACTAAAAAGAAAAGATGACCTAGTGATTGGAGTTACCTAAGAGTTGTTCGGAGTACCCGTAAAGATTTTGGAATTAATTGAGCAAGTTACTTGTGGTAAGGTTATCCTAAGCAAAGTAAGGCGGAATCTTTACCAAGGAGATGGAACTACTCAAGAAAGTGAGAAGGATTCCAAGACAGAGTATGCCTATCTCTTTGACCACTATCTTCCGAATCTTGGGATGAGATTCATCTTAAGGGGGGTAGAATTGTAACACCCTAAAATTTGCTTCTTTGGAAATAGAGTTAAAATCATTTAATTATGTATTTTTGTGCTCACGAAAACATAGGAAAATAATATTTTTCATTAAATTAAAATCTATCAGAAGGTTTAGCAACATGTATGTGCATGCATGCTGGTGCATCTGAGCTTTGTATTGTGTGGTTTTCGCTAAAAGTGAAAAAGGAACTCAAAATCTATTTGAAATGGTTTTGGAAAATGAGAAAGGAAAAAAGAAAAGGAATTCTCCCCAACCCTTTGATTCTTTTGGCCCGCTTGGCCTGCTCCCCCTCTCCTCAGTTTCTGGCCCGAAGGATCTGGCCTGCTCACCCTTGTTTTCACCTGAGTGGCTCAGCCCGATCTGCTGCTGCTCCTTCTCAATCCATGGCCCAAGCCGAAGGAGCCAGCTCCCTTCTCTTTGCCTGCTGACAGCCTTGACCCGCGTCTGGAGTCGATGCCATTTGAGGCCCACGCGACATCGTCGTCCTCCTCTAGCATGTAACCGAGCCGGACACCGCTCGGTGGAGACCGCCTCCGTCACGACTTGTGATGCCTCCATTTGGCATGACCCGCCTCGCTGGGCTTTACGTCGCCATCAATCGTTTCTCCACGGCAAGAACCCCATCATGGAGTTCGAATGACCGCTATCTTCATCCCAATGCTATCCATGTAGCCATCGGAGATGGTTTCACAATGCCTGTAATAATCTCGACAAGTACTCGGGGCATCAGACGTACGCCGTGCCTATTCCCAATCTATAGCAGCAACCATGTATCTTACTGATTTCTGTCGGTTTTCCCTTTGCAGATCATTCTATTGTTTCTTGTTTCTTATCCTACTCTTTTTCGTTTTCTGCCTGTGCGTTATGGGGTTGAGCGTCTTTAGCAGCTTATTTACTAGATTAGTACACTAGCCGTGAATTGTTTAACGGAGCTTGTGCAAGTGTATAATAGTGTCCCGTTTTATTCTGATTTCTGAATCCTCCTGCTGTACTAGGCGTTGGGTTCGCTTATACAGCTATATATATCTTCGGGATGTAAACATACATAGCTACAATCGTATTATTCACATACACAAATCTATACACAAGCTCCAAGCTCACGAAGGAGCCGGACTTTGCTCTGATTTGGAGTCCGCCTCCTTCCCGCACCGTCTTCACGCCTTGGCGTGTGCACCACGTCGAGCCCCTCCCTCTTAAATAGCCAGCCCGGCGTCCGCCGCGTCCCCTCATCCTTAATTGCATGTTGCCGCATTCGTCTTGTGTCGCAGCCACAGCAGACCCTAACACCGCCGCTGCCGAGTACAAGCCGCCGTTCCGCCGACTCAACGCCCCTGTAAGCTTGACAACGAGCTTCATGGTGTAGATTCGAAGTCGTCAAGTACCTTGTTCTTCTTCTTCTTTTCGTTTCTGTTTGCTAACCACACCTCGCCGACATGTGCAGAGCTTCCCAATCGCCGATTCAAGCCGCACGCCGTCTTCATCTGAGTTCTGTCGCCGAGCCCTTTCCTTTGTTCTCTCTCGTTTTGGTTTGCTAACGTCATGTCTCCGACATCCGCAAATCACCGCCGGCCGTTTGCTGGTAACCACCGTGCACTTGTGTTTTTCCAACAGTCAGTACGTGCCTGAGCAAGCGGAGCTAGCAGAGAGCAGCCGGCCGAGTGTTCCTAGTTTCGATCTTCTAGCTTGATGATATCACAGTGATGTCATTATGACGCCGTGCATATTGCCGTTTTCTTTTACAAAAACAAATCTTGAAATACAATGAAAATACACATCCTAGGCTAACCGTGCATGGCTACATACGTGCTTGAAGGTAGGACTAATGAGCAGCATGACCCGTTTACGTATAACAAAGCTTTTCTAATCATCTATCCTTTATGCACTGTTTTATTATCTAGCTGACCGAACTCGCAAACTCAGTTCTTTTGATATCAATTTGTCCATGGTCATCCTCACTGCTTCTCGGCCATCGGTAAACGCCCCACGCAACCATCCATCTCCTATGTTTCTCCAGTAAGCCTCTCTGGCCGCCGCTTCTTTCTTTCTAATTGCCAAGTTATGCTACATCAGCACACGCCAACCATGTTCTATACCGCTTACATAAGCAAGCACACGCCACCATCTCACCTGTTGCAAGTCTCAAGTGCGGTTCACCATGCAAGCGTGTATACCTCTATATTTTGGTTAAGCTCTTGATGTCATGTACCGTGCATGCTTCAATTCCTACCTGTCCTGATTCCTAGCTTGATGACATCACATGACATCATGCATAAGTTTTATGGCCTTTTTTTTAGTAAAACAAATCCTGAAATACGATAGAAATACGTATACACATACAATCTTGATTAGGCCATATCTTCTCCGCCTTAACTCCGATTTGATCCGTTCAAATTGCGTTAGGTTCGTAATTTCATAATCTACATGATAGTGATACTGTTTAGTAGGTTCTCCACTCTTAAATTTTGAGATTAGATTTAATCTATTACTTTAATAAAGAAAAGCTTGTTTAAATCATATCTTTTTCGGTTTAGCTCCGATTTGCGTGCAATTCGCGTCTGTGTGATCCTAGTGAGATGTAGATTCGTTTTACAAACTTTTCAACTTATTTTGCTACTGTTGGTGTACTGTTCTAATTGTAGCTTTGTTTGCTTTGTATGATTGCTCTTGGATGATTGATGTTGGTGTGTTAATCGAGAATAGACGGTGAGTAGTTCGTTGGTGATCAAGAATACTATTACGAACCAGGTCAACAGGATCAGCTAGATCAAGGCAAGTATATCATAGGATCATCCTTGTTACCTAACCACTTTTAAAGCAATTAAATCACTATGCATGTGTCTCCTTGTTAAGGATGCCTTAGAAATTGATCTTGTACCTTGTTGCCTATGGTTTTACATTGGGTAGCTATTGCTAGTGCTCACATAAACAATGATCTTGTAATTTGATTAATGATATATGCAATAACACTAAAAGATGATTTTTAGCAACAGGGAACAAGAGGGCTAGAGTTTTCTCTAGATCCCTCTCCGTAAGGACTTATCTATAAGCGAACATCCGGGACTTACAGTACAACTGTGAGAGCTACATGGCTCTGGCTTTAGTCATATAAGAGGACCTTTTCTAGCTTGTTAGAGGTTACCCGAAAGGGCGCAAAAGGGGTGTTTCTCGGGTTGGGTGTAGTGCGGCTTCTGTCCTTATGTGTATAGGTTGCGCGTCATTGTGCCATATGGAAGGGGAGCTCTACATTCGCAGGTTACAGAAACCTAGCGGCCCTAACTTGTTAGACGAACCTTGGAAAGACTTCATAGTGAAACATGTCTGCCTATTGAGGCCTTGCAAACCTCGAGCTTACGCGGATTACGACTCACAGTGAAAGTGTACAACCTCTGCAGAGTGTAAAACTGGTATATCAGCCGTGCTCACAGTCACGAGCAGCCTTGGACCCTTACGGAATAGATGATCACTATTGAACTATAATATGCTTATGTTTTTGCTATTCATTCTTCATATTACCTGATTATATGTTTATTCTGGGATTAAAGACATCTTGATGCTACTCATATGCTAAAACTTTGCCAACTAAAAGCTACATGCAGTTAAACCCGTGTCATGCCTTTTGAGCCTCATGAACCCCGTGTTATGCTTGTTGAGTTCGACATGGACTCACCCTTGCTATTTCCCCCACATCTCAGGAAGGGTACCAGATTGCTAGATTCTGGAATTGTTAGGCTTGTGATCAACCAGTCAGTTTGATCCTGGAGTGAAGGTTACACCCGGTGTTCGGAGTTGTCTTTCCGCTGTGTTGTTCTCTAAGATTATATCTTATACTATTGCATTATGTTTAATAAGCATTTGTCTTTTGATATTACACTTATCTGCAGCTATATGTGAGGTTTGACCTCTTTATTTCAGATATAGTGTATATCTGGTTTTGTCCTTAAAACTGGGTGTGACAGAGTGGTAGGTACTAACTGACATTTACTGTATTCCCAAGCTAAAGAGTAATATAGTCAGTTTAGGCCAATTGGAGGAAAAGGGGTTTGAAGTTTCTTTGAAAAATGGAAGATGCAGTGTGTTTGATCAGGGTGGGCACACTTTGCTTATTTTAGCTCCTAGAACTGCTAATCGTCTGTACACTCATAGATTCAGTCTAGCTTCACCTGTTTGTTTGTTAAGCAAATTAGATGATGATGCTTGGAAGTGGCATGCTAGATTTGGCCATTTGAATTTTAAATCATTAAGAGATCTTGGTAGAAAAGGAATGGTTTCTGGGATGCCCGTAGTAGAGAGGGTGGAGCAAGTTTGTGATGGCTGTGTCATTGGCAAACAACACAGAGTTCCCTTTCCAAGTGTCAGTCAATTTCATGCTGAGAAAGGACTTGAATTATTCCATACTGATCTGTGTGGTCAGATCAGTCCACCAACTATTGGTGGCAAATCATATTTTTTGCTGGTAGTTGATGATTACAGTAGATTCATGTGGGTGGAGATGTTGAAGTCTAAGAGTGAGGCACTTGCTTACTTTAAGAAGGTGAAAACTAGAGCTGAAACTGAATCAGAAAACAAGCTCAAAGCTTTGAGGACTGACAGAGGAGGTGAATTCAATTCTACTCAGTTCATTGTCTTCTGTAATGAGTTTGGGATAAAGCACTATACCACCACTCCTTATACTCCCCAACAGAATGGAGTGGTGGAGCATCGAAACCAAACTGTGGTGGAGATGGCTAGGTGTATGATGAAGAGCAAATAGGTTCCTGCTTGTTTTTGGGGAGAAGCAGTAGCAACTGTAGTCTATGTGCTTAACAGATCACCAACAAAGAGCCTAAATGGTGTGACACCATATGAGGCCTGGTATGGCAAGAAGCCCAATGTGAAGCACATGAAGATCTTTGGGTGCATTGGTCATGTGAAGAAGCTAGGACCTGGCATTCAAAAGTTGTCTGACAGATCTCAAAGGATGGTGTTTATTGGCTATGAGGAAGGGACAAAGGGATATAGACTGCTAGAACCTGTGTCAAAGACACTGCATATTAGCAGGGATGTGATTTTTGAAGAAGATCAAGCATGGGATTGGACCAGCTTCTCTACTGAAAACAATCAGCCTGATCAGCCTGATCAATTTGTTGCAGATCCGACAATAGGAGCAGATGCAGCAGAACAAGCTCTTGATAGTCCTAGGGGGCAGTCTAGTGGTTCCAAACCTGCCTCAAACACCATCAGGGAGTTCTCAAGGATCAGTTGGTGTCCATACACCAGATCCATCAGCAGCTCAACCCATTCATCAGTGGGCAACACCACCACAGGGACAGTCAGCTGATTCAGAGGGTGTTCCACTCAGGTACAGGACTTTGAATGATTTGTTTGACCACACTGATGAGGTGGAGAATTATGAGTATAGTGGTACATGCTTGTTGGCTGCTGATGAGCCTGTCAGTATGGACGAAGCTCTAGAACAGTCCTGTTGGAAGGATGCTATGGAGGCTGAACTGAAGGCAATCAAGGAGAACAACACTTGGTCTCTGACAGAGCTACCCAAAGGTGCTAAGGCAATTAGGTTGAAGTGGGTGTTCAAGGTTAAGAGGGATGCAGCAGGGCAGATAGTTAAGCATAAAGCCATATTAGTGGCTAAGGGCTATACACAGAAGCAAGGTGTGGATTATGATGAGGTGTTTGCACCAGTAGCAAGAATTGAAACAGTGAGGATCATGTTTTCTCTTGCAGCACATGGAGATTGGCAAGTACATCACATGGATGTCTAATCAGCTTTCCTGAATGGTGATCTCCTAGAGTAGGTGTATGTCCATCAACCACCAGGCTTTGCAGATGCAGCTCAATCTGGTAAAGTGTTGAAACTGAACAAGGCTCTGTATGGGCTCAAACAGGCTCCTAGAGCCTAGAATGCAAGGCTGGATCTGGAACTGAAGAAGATGGGGTTTTAGAGAAGCATTGTTGAGCATGCAGTTTACAAGAAAGGAACAGGAGCTTCTTTACTTCTAGTTGGAGTTTATGTGGATGATCTGATAATTTGTGGTCCTAGCAGCAGATTGATAGCTTAGTTCAAAGATCAAATGAAGAAGGTTTTCAGTATGAGTGATTTAGGACTATTGAGTTATTATCTAGGCATGGAAGTCAAACAAGGCAAAGATCATATCACCATCTGTCAAAAGGCATATGCAATGAAGATACTTGAATCATGCAACATGGTGAGATGCAACTCTATTGATACTTAAATGGAGGAAAGAATGAAGCTCACTACTATAGAACCTGGCTCTGAACTTGATGTCACAAGATATAGGAGTGTGGTTGGCAGTTTGAGGTATTTAGTCAACACTAGACCTGACATAGCATATGCTATTGGTGTGGCTATCAGATTTCTGAAGGAACCAGCAAAGGAACATTGAGAATTCTGAGGTACATTGCAGGAACTCTAGACTATGGGTGCAAGTTTCAGAGAGGAGAAGGTGTGGGTCTAAACCTGCTTGGTTATACTGATAGTGACTGTCAGGGTGATTTAGTTCACAGGAAGAGCACCTCAGGCATCATCTTCTACCTTGGCTCAAACCTGGTGACCTGGGCTTCACAGAAACAGAAGGTTGTGGCCTTGTCTTCATGTGAAGCAAAATACATTGCTGGAGCATTGGGAGCTTGTCAGGGCGTTTGGCTCAGTCGGCTGATAGCTCAAAAGTTCAGGCTCCTTATTGACAACCAGTCTGCTATCGAGCTAGCCAAGAACCCGGTGTTCCATGATCGTAGTAAACACATAGATACTCGGTATCATTATATCCGTGAATGCATTGAGAAGAACATCCTAGAGGTGGATCATGTGAGAACTGACGAGTAGGTTGCTGATATTCTGACAAAGCCCTTGGGGAGAATGAAGTTTGCAGAATTCAGAGTGAAGCTCAGGATTGTTCCAGCTCATCAGGATTAGTGGGTGAATTGTTAGCTTTAGCTTTGTGTTATCATTCTTGTAATCCTGTCGAGGACATTGTTAGTTGGTTAGGCGCGTAGAATCGCAGGTGGTTCAGAGATGTGCGTGAACCACGTTGTGACCGCGCACTGCATTGTGGCCCCATCACGATGTCGTCTTGCATGTCCCAGCGGCGTTCCGAAAAATCAGATGATCATTGGAGGCGTCGTGGCAGCGGGGGGTGTAAGGCCTTGAGCCATATATAAACCAACAAAGATCGCATTAGCGAGGTGCCCGCAATTGGCACAAAATTCTTGGAGTGTTTGTTGTTTTCATTTTTTCTGTTTGCGCACAGAGCTCGCCGTAGGGTTTAGGTCGACACGGTCACCATCTGTCGGGGCCGCACCGCCGCCAGACATGCTCATCGCCGGTCTGGTTCCAACAAAGTCTCCCTATCAAATGGTGCAGATTCTATGGGTGCTGCTTTTGGAATCCGGTGCTTGAAATAGAACGACTAGAGTGACCGGGCGTGGGCCGCCACGTAGGGACCCAGGTAGCAATAATTGCAAGCAGTCTACTTGCTGAGTGACGCACATTCTATAGTTCTAATCTGTGGGGCGATGTTTCGCTTGAGCTTTGCGGACAGTTCGATTATTAAGCGATGACAAAACCTTTGCTGTGATTTATATTAGATGCAGAAATAGAGAATAAGTATGGGCCCAATTTTTTGAGAGCAAATCGGACCTAAAAACCACAGTAGTAAGACTGAGAGTACACCACCCATCCTCAAGACTGTCGCACAACCACCGAACAACTAACAACTTCAGCCATTACTTACTCACGTAATCTACACTGAGCTAGCTTGCCATCTACCCAACTAGCAACTCGATTGAGACCCAGCAAATAACTGAAAAAAAACAACACGTACTATCAAGGAACCAACAGAGAGCATAACTAACAAACTCGACATGTTATCGAGCGCCACCAATCGAACAACTTGCAGAGCCATCAAGGACAGTCGGCGAGAGCAGAACAACAGAGCTAGAGAAGCCTAGTGATGCCTTCACGAAGGGAACAACAACGAAGGCGCTGACAACATTGGCCCATGAAGGGAGAGTTTTCACCCGCAAACATTGCAGAGTAGAAGAAGAGGTACTGACACCAGCCGAGTTGGAACACCATGTATATAACTATCGGGTTTGGCTTCGGCACTGCACAATCAGAAGTGATGTTGCAGCCTCATCACTATTGGGTTTGGAACCAATAGTGATAACCACATATCACTGTCGAATTTGGCTATGGTAGTGCCGGTCGGAACCCCATATATATCACTGTCGAGTTTGGTTCTAGCACTGCACAATAGGAAGTGATGGTGTAGCATCATCACTGTTGGGTCTAGAAACGGCAATGATAAGTGGTAAAATTTCTCAATGTAAGGACTGTGATGCCTAGGGGGTGAACCGGGCAACTTAAAATCTACTTCTAACTGTAGCCTCTTTTTTCTAACCTTAGTAAAACTTATGCAACTAAGTAAACTATCTTAATGTACACCTACAATTTTGCTAGTGTGTTGCTATCTTTATGGAAAAAGGAGTCATGCAACCTAGATTCCAATTCTATCAACTAGCCTATCAACTGAGTTGGAAAAGTAAAGCACACAAGCAAGGAAGAAATATAAGTGTGGAGGCTTAATTGGGATAGAGATGCAAAATTCTATCGACGACTCCAGTATTTTTACCGAGGTATCGAAAAGCATGCAAGATTTCCCCTAGTCCTCATTCGATTCCCTTGCAAGGAAACCCCCGCAAGGGCCAAGCCCCCGATGGGATAACTCTGTGGATAGCCTCGGGCCTTCCCCACATGCAAGTGGGTCTCTGGTGTGCCTTCCAGCAAGCCTCTTCCGGACCTCTCCCCGCCATTTTCACTATCAAGCATCTGACCGAAGCATCGCGGGCCTTGTTCCCTCCATACACGGTGGCGGCCACACCACAAACACGGTTGGTGTGGTTTCACAAGACTTACAAGCCCCACCGAGTACAAACAATGGTGTGTGCAAGCACTGAGTGGCAAGAGGTATGCAAACCTCACTAAACACTAGGCCTAAACCTAGAATAAGCACCTATGAGCATGGTCTAACTAACCAAAGCACTTCGCAAAGCACCTACGCTAATTACAGAATATTTTGCTAAGCACTATCAATGTGGGGAGCACTAAGATGGTGTAGCAACACCATTGGTATATTTCCTCACTACGCACCTCATTTGGTGGGTTACAACTCATATTTATAGCCCCCATTGCAAATAGAGATGTAGGTAGCTTGGAAGTCTTTTTTTGCATATTGTTGGACCAATTGCTATAGTACCATCGTACCAGTTTGGTTAGGGTCCGACACTTTTCCATGTTACCGTTGCAACTTTTCTGTGAGAGTCGAACCAGTTGATGAGCGTCAGACCAGTTGGGTCGGACCATATGGTGACATTGTTCACTTCATTCTAGTGAGCATTGGACTGATGGGGGCATTGGACCAGTTGGGTTGTATCATTCAATGCTTCGTTTTCAGCACGGCACATTTTCATATCTTGGGCATAACGTTTAGCTCTAAACCCCGATTTTGATGATGTTGGACTTTATGGAAAGTTAATGAAGATCTCTACAACTTTGAACTAGTATCCTGATAATTTGAGTAGATCCAAGATCATGAGACAATTTGAATTCATTCACCTCTTTGTCTTGGCTTGAATGACTGCAACTTTGTTTGTGTACCTTGTATACTAGCAAACAACATTAGTCAAAATGTTCATGTTGTTTATCAAACACCAGAATCCTAAATAAATATGCCAAGGATTCATTTTCCTTACACTCAGGATTCAGGCTTGAGACCTTAGTGTTAGTGTTCCATTGTACACATGTACCAGCTGAGCTATGCAACATATGTGATTATATAGCTGACACTATTCTTTTAGCTACATAGTTTTGAATCTTATATTATATATTTGACTCTGCAAATGATCTCAAATGAAAAGGTTGTTAAAAGCAAAGTTGGAGATCTCAAATGATCTACATAATTTTCCTTGACAAGATGATTTCAAATAGAAAAGTTGCCAACTACAAAGTTTCAAAACTTTTCAAGTTTCTACAACTATTGTTTTTCCATTTGTCAATCTGAGGTCATTTAAAAAATCTAAATTTTAAATTTTTGCAAGTTCAAACATAGTTTTCCTTGACGAGATGATCTCAAATGAAAAGGTTGTGAACTAGAAAGTTTCATAACTTTTCTAGATCCACAACTTTCATTATGGTAGTTTCTCCATCCGAGGTCGATTGAAAATTTTGAAATTCAAACGTAGTTTTCCTTGACAAAATAAATTCAAATAAAAATGTTGTCAACTACAAAGTTCTATAACTTTCCGAGATCTAAAACTTTTATTTTGGTCATTTAATCATCTGATATAGTGGTAATAACATTGTTCACAAATTTTATATATCCCTCTTATAGTTTATTAGTTTATGGAACTTGAAAGCATCTAGGCCCTTAGAGTGGGTTTCGATGATTAATAACAACGGTTAATTATCATGACTAACGTGTGTTTTGCAGAAACAATAGAATGTTAGGTCATGGTAATGGCAATCGTGGGCGATATGGGGATCATGCCCCTTATCGATGGAAATCGTTTTCAGTTTTCAAATGATGGACGACAAGGTTAAGGACAGTTAGTTTCGGACATTGAGGAGTTAAGTGACGTTCGGATTAGTCATTAGGACTTTTGTTTTTCTCCTTTGGTTGTACTATTAAGGGGGGCATGGATGGGTAGCTTGACCTAGGTGAGTCTAATGGTTAGGTGTGGTGCACACTTATCAAACTTAGCAATAGGTAGCTCCAAGATGGCCCTAAGATTGTTTGGAACAAAAGTCGTTTAAGAAGCATTTGAATCGGAAGTCATTTCGGCGTTCAAACAGGCGACAGATGCTGAAAGACGAGAGCGACAGACGCTGACGTCAGTGTCTGACGCATGGAAATTGCGCTACCTGAGTTGAAATGAAGCGACAGACGTAGGGTGAAGGGCAATAGATGCATCCCCCGCTGGTGCCCGTGACAGACGCTGTGAGGGCTTAGCGTTTGACGCGTCTGGTGCGCGACAGACGCGGTCTAGAATGCTCTGAGGAGCTCGATCGCGACAGATGCGTCTGGTACTAGGGCGACAGACGTGGTCCAGCGTCTATTGAGCCCTAACAGCTAGTAAATTTGTTTTGCTTTGTTCCACGCGACAGACACACCCTTCTGTGGCGATAGACGCGCCCTACTATGGCGACAGACACGTCTGTCGGTGGGCATCATCACGGCTGTCGGTCCCAAAAGTTGTTGATTTTGAAGATAATGGTTGGGGGAGTTGAGGGGGAGTATATATACTACCTCTACCCCTTTTTTTTAGTAACTCTTGCTCATTTGTTCAGCTGAGAAACTCCTTTCAAGTGCAAGGAAGTGCAAGAGCCCTAGTGAGAATTGAGATTTGAGAATCCAAGTTTAAAAAACCTCACTAGTGATTAGGGAGTAGCAAGTGTGCATCCACCTTCTTATTAGGCTTGTTGTGATCAAGTGAGAGTTTTTGCTTGTTACTCTAGGTAACCGCCATCACCTAGACAGCTTGGTGGTGATTGTGAGCTTGGTGATCATCCGACAGAGCTTGTGGATGACTCTACTCATCTCGTGAGCGGTTGTGGGCGATTCACCGCGACGGAGTGTCGAAGAATCAGCTCATAGAGAGCACTTGATCCTTGCGCGGATCAAGGGGGAGCTACACCCTTGCGCTGGTGCTCCAACGAGGACTAGTGGGGTGTGGCGACTCTCCGATAACTCGGCAAAACATCGTCGTGTTCCTGGCCCCTTTACTTTCAAGCAATTACTTTCTTGTATTACTTTCATGGCTTGTCTTGCTTGTTTACATTCCTAGAATTGCTATGCTAGACTAGGAATTAGAACCTAGGGTGCAAAACTTTTACCAGTAAAATCATTAGGAACACTTATAAGCACTAGGGTTGAATTATGGCTTAGTAGGAGTTAATTCTTGCAAATAAATTTTAGAAAAGCCCAATTCACCCCCTCTTGGGCATCTTGATCCTTTCAGAACTATAAGAAATATATGTAAATTTGATAAACAGTATTACTACCACTTTGTAGGATGAAGAAATGAACAAAATAAAAGATGTAGATCTTGATGAGTTCTACAAGTTTTATGTTTATGACATTTTCAGCTAAAATCATTTTTGTTTTAAAATAACGTTTGAAATTGCCATTTTTTGAAAATTCAAAATTCAAATAGACAAAACAAAGTCACATGAAAAGATAGACAAAATAATAGCTGTAAGAACATAATAAATTGATAGAGTATGATTTTAGAAAATTTTAGAAAAAAATCATCGAATTTAAAGTTACTATGATGGAGAAAGACTAGTTACAAATTTTGGCCAGAGATTAAAATGAGAAATCAATGTTCTTCAATAATATCAAAATTAAATTTCAAATAGAATTTTGAAGCAGTAAATGATTTAAAATGAAAAAATTGTAAATCACCAAGTTTCATAATTTTTTGAGATCTACGACTTTTGTTTTGGCCATTTCTCCATCCGAAATTGTTTGAAAAATTTTAAATTTTAATACTTAATTTTTACTATTTAGCGTCTATTTGTATGAATGGATGGATATTGAGCCGCCCCTACAAATCAAACTATTTATAGGGTCGACTGACTAGCAGCCCTTTTTAGGGCAGCTCGTTTAGGCACTATTTGTGGATGGCTTAATGTAGAGCCGCCCCTATGAAAAAAATGGGTGAGATGCTACAATCCTTTTTTTAGTAGTGACGGTTAATAACTATCAAGGATTCATATCCAAATATGACTCCATTAAAATTGATCGTATTTAAGGAGTACTTGTTTCATAAAAAAAGTGACAACCTAGGATATTTCTATTAAGATACGAGAGATTTGAAAATATCTTGGTTGCCATGATTAATATAATTAGGTAAGTACATTCCGACATTGTCAGCGGTCTTATGTATTTACTTGTCTAATTAATATGCCACAAACCCGCTACAAACTGCATCCGGTGGTTCACGTCGCTACCTAGCTTGATCTAATGGTTACTGGGTTATGTAGCTTAATCGAATGTCCGCTTTTCTTGCAACCATGGCAGAATCTCTGAGAAGCCCTTTTATGTTGGACTGCTGGAGGAAGAGGATAAGATGAGGTCTAAACGAACCGTTATTTCACTTGGGCTTCTATTTGGGCCGACTTGTTCCGGTTTCTACAGCCCATGTGAGTCTATTGGCTGGGGGACCTAGCACTAGCAGGGTCCAACCAAATGGCCCCAAGTGCTTCAATTTTTTTATGGCCCATTTTGCAACGAAGGTGGCCCATGTCGTGGTGTTTGCTGACCTCGTTTTTTTTTCACCTCGACCGCCAATGTCCCCATCTTTTCTTTGTTTCTATTAATAATATAATATATTTATATTATTTATAATTGCCTCTTGAATAATTAATTTAGACGACAATCTTCTTGAGTTAGTGGCGTGCTCATAACGCGAACAGTGTATTCTGGCACCCAACAGAAAAAAAGAAGGATACTTGTCACTGTCTGCTAATTTAGCGTGAACAGAACGCGACCGTTAACTTCCGGTCTTGGTCCTCGCTCTTTCTGTGCGAGAGCCTCAGGTCTGTGCAACTCCTCGATTCGATTTCTCAAGGTCAAGGAGGAAGGAGGTGAGAACCGAATCTTCACCCTTCTGTGTCGTATGCCTCTTCTGCAGGTAGCTAGTAGATCCTGGATTAGCTTCTTTTGTTTGTTCATATATTATCAGTCTCCATAGATTTGAGGACGAAGTAGCTTTGATTGGTACCCTTTTTCCATTAGCAGTTCAATCTGTTTAAGAGTTCTTCTTAGATGCTGCAATAGTTGTGCCTGCAAGAGGTGTCTTGAATGTTGATGATGCCTCTCTCTCTGATATACTCTCCCCTGTTTCTGGTCAACGGACGTGTTCGCTCAAATTGAATTGTCTAGATCACATTACTTGGACAAGGATGGCAAAATCTCCTGTGCTGATATCGAAGTGTGTTCTTTCTCCACTCTGAGTTAACCTCTTGTTGAAATGTGGGAAATTAGTCCATTAATTAATTCATTTTTTTCTGTTCTAGAAAATGAACATGCAACGACTTTGGATGGGCAAAACCAATCTCTGTCTTGAATTTTCCGTCTGTCATATTCGTCGCCATTGTCGGAATATTTGTCCCACACCCAGACAGACATGAAAGCTTTATTAGGTTTGTGGAAATCTGTTCTGCGTATAGAGTTATCTATTCAGAAAATTTCCCGTCTTCTTGCTTCCTGTAATTCCGTGATATTTTAACCTTTATCTTTTCTCTTTGTTAGCTTTTGATTCCGTGATATTTTAACCTTTATCTTTTCTCTTTGTGAGCTTTTGCTTTACATAAGACAGTCGAGTGCCAATTTTGAAGGGTAAAATCTAATTTACAACCTCGAACTCTCGCCAAAGTCTGAATTTCAACCTCGAACTTCAAAAACCGTATAACTTTGTCCCACAAACTCTTGAACTGTTCAATTTTCAACCTTGGACTGGTTTTCTAAGTAGTTTTGGTGTATGAACAGTAACTTTTGATATTTTTCAAAACTTTTTTAGAAATCCAACTTAAGAAGCAAGGAAGGGGTACCTAGAGAACTCTAAAAATCTTGATATTTTGTAGGTTGGTAGAGTGAATAACAAGGATGATAATGGCATATAACATTCTAAATTTTGTTAATTAAAATTTGGATTGGTGCTGCAAGCTTGGCACCTCCAGTTCTCAGGCGCTAAGCTTGCAGCACCAATCCAATATGCAACTCTTTTCCATATGCTTCTAGCGACATTGCATTCCATGAACAGATGAACAGCTGTCTCCAGGTTTCTCATGCATAATTGGCAGAAGTATTCATCGGGCCATTGGCGCTGTAGTAGGCGTGCAGCTGTCCAGATACGTTTTTGCAGTAGTAACCACAAGAAGAACCTGCACTTAGGTGGTGCCTTGGACGTCCAAGTCAAAGTAGCAGTTCTGCATCTAGTGGATCCATCTAATTGTAGGGCGTATGCAGATCGGGCTGCATACTGACAATCGGAGGTGAAAGGCCAAATTATCTTGTCCTCCCGGTCTTCCTATAAATTGAAATCATACAGCGTTCCCATAGTTCTATGAACTCTGCAATGATCTGTTGTGTCATACTGTAGTCGACATCTCTCATCCACTTGTTTTCAGCTAGGGCCTCGGACACCATTATGTTATTGCGTCTGCTGTGCTTGTATAGGGTTGGAAACAATGAAGCTGCCACCTGACCTTGTAGCCATGCCGAAGTCCAGAACTTGGCCTTACGGCCGTCACCCACCTGAACTATGGTTCCTGCATTAAATAGTTCCAGATCATGGCTATCAACGGGGATTTGAACTTATTAGGAGGTATTTGAAGCATTATTGTTGCTTCCATGTCTACCAAATTGTATTACTGTATCATTCAGTATGGTTGTGATTGCAACCTCGAGTGAATATATCATTGTGGCACAAAATGTATGTCTGGTTTTGCCATTGCTGTCATTATTCTGTTTTCAGATTTAGTTTTCCTACCACTTTTTTTAATCAGGATGGGCTTAGTTTGTGTCTTTGTGAAGGTGGGCATTTTTCTAACAAATGGGCTCGAAACTATGCCTATTTCTGTTAAAAGAGAAGAAGCGTTTTACAGGCTACAACATGCAAAAGTGAACATTACTCTTTAATATAACCATGAATTATACTACTCCATCAACCAGCATGCAAAAGTGAACATTACTCTTTTATATAACCATGAATTATACTACTCCATCAACCTGTGCTCACGCTATTATAAAAAAAAACCTGTGCTAACGCACGGGCTATAGTTTAGGAGATATAACTATTATGGTGGCAACCATTTCACTCTCACCGGAGACAACCACTATGCCAAAACAACACAAAGGAGACACCTTGGTTAGTGACCCGAAATTAAAACGCGTCACTGATACGAGATCAGTGACGCGGCTAAACACAACGTGTCACTGAGTAGGAGTTGCCGACTGCCACTAAAGGAATACCCGTCACTAATAACGAGTTAGACGAGTCACTGATAAGAAAGGTCTCAGCAATAACGCGTTTCGACGAAGCGCGTCGCTAGTAGAAGAGTGCGGACCCGAAAAAATTATGGAATTCGATGAAACCAGACAGGTCAGGTCCACACCCACCCAAGTCCATCGTCACTTCTCCCCCCACCCTCGGTGACCCTCTCTCTCTCCTCTCCCCAGTCCATCCCCTCTCCCTGACACAGAGGGGCGGCGAATCCATGTCGGCGCCTGCCGGATCTGCAACCCTTCCACTCCCTCCGCCGCCGTCGCCACCTCTCCTCTTCCTCCTCCTACTCCGCCACTCCGCGTCCCCCTCCCCCAAACCACGACGGCCAGATCTAGCGAGGAGGCAGGCCAGCTGGAGAAAAAGGTCCGCTCCGCCCGTATGCGGGCCGCGGCGCTATCCTGCGCTTCAACTTCATCCTCGCTCGCTGCAGCCCCGGCGAGCGCGGCACACGGGCCAGCCCCGACGCTCTCCGCTTCTCCATGCCTCTCTCCCTCGCGCCTCCCCCCGCGGACACGCGCCCTCCCTCTCCCCCTGGCGCGGCGCGCCAACGTGCGCAGCCGGACCCTGGCTGCCAGCGCCAGCCCTACCACGCCCGAGGCCGGTCGCGTCTGCCTATGCAGCTGGAACCCCACGCTTCTCCAGATCTGGTGCCTCCGCCGTTGGACCCGTCCATCCCCTCAACGGATCTGTCCCTGCGGCTTCCCTTCCTTCCTCTTCGCTGTGGCATGCACGATGGAGGTGTTCCATGCATACAGAGCAGCGGCCTCTGCGTTCGGCACCATCAAACACAGGTACAGGTATGCTCTCCTACTGCCCTCTCTTTAATGCTGCATATAGTACTTCAAATGCAAATCATACTATTGTCCTTCCTCCACTGCCAATCACATTTTTTAATTTCAATAGATTGGTGTGATTGGTACCTCCTATCCAGAGGAGTTTGACCATGGCATCTGCGTGCTTATGATTTGTTTCACAGAATATGTCTATCGTAGATGTTCTGTCGTCTGTTAGTTTCCTTTCGTCTACATTTGTTCATGTACTGCACATAATAGGTTGCCCTTGCTTTGTCAAAACAGCCTGATGTTGCTTCATCACTTAATTTGTTTTGCTCTTCTCCTTATCACCTAATATATGTGCGTATCCCCTCCTTCATATCTTATTCTTTGATTATTTTCCTCATCAGGAACTCAACAACTGTAGTTCCTATTTTTGCACATTTCCACATAGTACTGCCAGATACCATTTTCTTTCCATTAGATTACAGCACCGATATTAAAAAAAAGAGTACTTTTGCTATTTTCCGCTATGCTGCAGGTCAAGGAGGCCAGCAAAATATGTTGACACAATGAACTAATGAAGGTCCAGTGAAATTAAATCAGTCAGGTAAGTATCAATATGCGCTGGATTATATGTAGTGGTTTCAAAGAATTCACACTTACCATGGTTCTTTCAGTGCACTTTCACTGTAAAGCCATACCAAATAGTTGAAACGATATACTAAACAGGTTTGTCGGCTGTTGTCAACAGGGAACCTGCCCATTAGTCACAGATTTCAGGTTTGCTAAATAAATCAATGCTATTTTGCACTGCTAATTAATACCACCACATACACTGCTCATTTTGACGCAGCCCCTTAGCAGATACCTTCAAAAGTGTGTTAGTTCATTCTCCACAAATTCACGTTCCTGAAATTAGTTTCCCAATGTCAGTAGCTCAGATAGATTCTACATTCTTTGTCTCCAAGAATGATACCAGCTAACAAGATTCTTCTATCGTTTCACTCTGATATAAAAGAGCTATTTGTTTTCCAGTGCATACTTCATGCTTCTTGAGATTAATATGTCATCAACGTTGGTATGTTTCGCAGTGAATTAAGCCTACCACTTGAGATCGCCTACCAGACCTTTTTGCAGTTTGGGACTGCTTCATTGGTAACTCAGCTTCAACTATCTGATCATATTTTTCTTTCATATATCTTTCCTCATATTGACAATTACTTTTTCTAAGTGAATTTGCTTCCCTTCCGTTTTTTCAGTCACCTTTGCAGCCTCTTCCTGCTTGGGGATCATTTTCCTATTAAGGTATTTGCTTTGTAGACTTAATCTTCCTGCTCCCAATTCCTAAGGTTCATTTCTCTGTTCCCAGTTCCCAAATGTTTGCGCGTTCAAAATTGGGAATGTGTTTTATTTGAGCTGTATGTAAATTTTTTGTCCATTGCAACTCACTGTATGTAAATTGCATTCTTAGGTATATTGGAGAGGAGACGAGCAGACACTCAACTCAGGTGAACACACTCTGTAATTGTGCTGATAGCTTCTCTGTATTGCATACAAGTGTTATATATTTAGTAAAATCTACAACTGGATGTTACTGCTTTCATGTAGTGATATATATAACAACCCCAACTGGATAGAGTACTTTTATGTATTACTACTCTGATCAGTTGGCTCTGGAGCTACATGAAACAAAACAATCCTTGAAAATATCAATGTCAGTTTGATGAGATGCAAGGACCCAGCCAAATCTTGCGGATCCCTGGACATAGCAGTGATTTAACAGTTTTTTCCTTCATTTTATTTCTCTGAAACAGATGTGTTAGGCCTAGCTCACTGCTAAAAGTAATTATTAGTATGGAAATTTCTGCTCTTTGTATGTGTGGTAGATAACTATGACATTGAAGTCAATAAACTCTGCAACTTAAATGGCCAACTGTAAATGTAAATTGGAAGACACCAACTTTATCCCGGTTAACTGTTCTGCTAGTTGACATCGTGCTTGTTCTGCTAGTTAACTGTCGTTTTGTGAACCTTTTTTTATATATTAGATCCAACACCAAATTTCTATTTAAGCTTTATAAAATTGTGATAATATTAGTTACCTAGTTCCAACATCTAATGCTTGCCTGAAACACTAGTGACAGTTGCCTGAAACAGTTTCCTCAGTGTTTGATTAGATATATGAACTTATTAGCTGTAACCTTTGTTTCTCTAATATTTACATTGTAGCTTGCTGGTTCTTGCTCTTTGTTATCATCCATGCATAGTGGAAATAGAGGAAACCAAATCATTGTCAGGTGAATATCTTCATCATTCTATATTCCTCCAAAACCAAAGCTGTGTCAATAGAATTATATGGAATTATTAAACGGATAGCAAATTGGCAAATATTTCCTATTGTAATTTCTTGTTCAATATTTTGGACCTAAGCAGTATCCATTATGGAGCTTTTGCTCAAGTCCTGAAGACAGATAGTGCATTGAAAATTTTCTGATGACTACCTGTTCTATATTTTACAGGCAGGTTTGGAATGTCGCACCAGCAGGATCTGGCTCAAGTTAGAGCCCAAGAAAGCCTGATGACAACCTGCACTAATTATAAGTTACTCTATTTGGCTGTCATTAGTTTTGCAGCACATGTATGTTCTGATATACTCTTCTCATAAATGTTACAAATGGCTACACTGTATGTGCTGTTTCTTTTCACTGAAAAGTATCTAATTACATGCCTAACAGAGATTCTGCTTATGTTACAGGTTAGCCTACAGCCTTCAACATGCAGTTGTGCTGGAGTTGTGTTCTATTCTGTCACCTGTGCATCAGTGGCCCAACAATCTACTAATGGTAAGCCCATAGCCACTGTAGAGTTAAAAACTGTGTGAATCTGGCTAGTTCAGTGATCTAAATTTGTTTGATAATGTTGTCTATGCAGTATGTAGACCAAAGAGTAAGGGGACTCCTACTACTAGTGCCTGGTGAGTTTCTGATATGCCTTGTCATGCCCTGCAAATTTTACAAAATTCATGTCCTGCAAGGAAGACTAGGCTTAGGATTGCTCTCCAGTTTCCAATTAATCTGCTGTTATGCTATCAAGTGAACCTGGTAATAGTCGTGATGATTCAGATACATAAGTACACCTATATTATTTGTAGGCTACAAAGGCACTTTGACACTTACAATTGCATTTAAAATGTAATTGAATTTTTATTCAAGTTAAATCTCATGTGTGATCTCTGATGCATTAGTTAACTATATACAAGTACTTTTGTAAGTATGCTCTATAAGAGAATGCGTACAGCCAAAGCTGGTAATAAAAAAATGTTGTATACTCTGATCTTTGTAAGAGGAAGGTGGAATTATCGCTTTTAAACTACACATGCTGTTAAAAAATCATGATGATTAACTGTCTCACATCTTCAGTTATTTTACTTTCCAGATCTCATTTCTACATTGTTTCTCTGGTTGGCACCTTAGGTGCCTGATATTATTAATAGCTAAAAGTTTGTCTGAAATTATGTGCCTGCAGGACAAGTACTTTTGCTGTCTCCAGCTGCATAGAAAGAACAATGAAAGATTCAAAAAAACATATCAGGAAGGCACTGTGCTGCGATTATCCAAGTATTATGTTCCAATTAAAGTGGCATCAATAAGGTGAATGCCTCTCTATAATGTGCATCAAGAAAAACCATTAGTTCATGTACTAATAGAAATTTTCTAGGCCACTGCTCATGTATTGTTAGAGATCTAGGTTGTAGCAACTTGGGCAGATAAATGACTTTGATTGCTAAAATGGATGAAACATGTGTATTGTGTGACAGATTTGTAGCCAAAGAGCTGTAAAGAATGGGTACAGCAGCAGCTATAGGAGTGTGGTGAGGTCGAGACAATTTTTTTTATTTTCGTGGAAAGTCATTAGTGACGCGTCTTGGCTAGATGAGTCACTGATGAGATGTACACAAGTGACGCGTCTCGACTGGGCACGTCACTGGTGAAGGTCATTAGTGACGTGTGTTTACGCGTCACTAGTATGTTCACATCAGAGACGTAACAAAAGTGACGCGTGTTTTCTGCGTCACTAATGACTGTCTAGACGCGTCACTAATGTGCTTATCTGGCATAGTGAACATGAACTAGCTCCACTGCCTATAGCAGCGCCACTAGGTCCCCACGCACCTTCCATGTTTCCACGCCGTTATAGGGTCAGTGTGAGTTGGATTCACCGCCCACCACATCAGGGAGAGAGAAGAGAGAGCACAAGAGAGAGGTGTAGTATCTGGGTCTGTAGAGAAGAAGGGCGACTTAAGAGAAAAGAAAATATGTTATAAACTATATATTCTATCACAATGTAGAAGTGTTACTAGAGCAATGAAAGTGTTACAACAAAAAATCATTGTAACACACTAGACAAAAAGTCTAGTTAGTAAGTAAATGTGTTAATAGTGTTGTAACACCTTTATAGAAGAACACAAATGGTGCTGAGTTCGAATCCCATGCATGCACGTGAATGCTGCCTAGTCGGGCTAGCCTCGAGGGTTTGCTACCAAGCGCCTCCCCAGATTATTATTATTTTTTGATAGTTTTTGTGCCGTGTTTTCATTTTTCAGACACAAAAGATACATGTTGTGGCCGATCAATGTGTACACAACCAACAACCACTACCATAGAACACATTTTCGAGAATTGTCAGAATCAAGTGTTAGAGTCGGATCTTCCAACCGCCTATAGTAGTGTCTAGAGGCCTATTTATGCAGTCTTCTGTTGTAACGAGGCCCCACTCTGTCAAAGGAAAACGAACACCGAACTAATGCGTCTTCTATTGTAGTAGCGCTGACAAAGAACAGGATAAGAAAGGAAAGATCTACTTTTAGATCTAATCACGTCTATCTTCCAGAGATTAGCCAATGGCATCAGTTCTTCGTGTTAGTGCCGTAACATCCATTGTAATCTAACATACATATCCCAACACCATGTGGTTCGTACTAGGTAGAGGCCTAGAGCTTGCAATAAAAATTTTGCCAGATCAGGCAAATGACCCGTCCTTTAGTGTGTGAATGTGTGGTTAGTATGCCTAACGCACATGCTTCTATAGTCTATACACAGCCACTTGCTTAATAGAGTGAGCATCAACAATGTCATCGGCATGATCAGTTGGCTGGAGATGTTGTATAATAACATATATGTCTGTCCTTGTACGTATGTTATTAATTAATTCCTTGGCATGGAATACTGCATGGCTGGTCCTGGATCTCTAGAGTTTTTTAGGAGCAGTACATGAGTTGGAGCAATTCATTATGCTTAATTAGGTGGCTTCTTCACTGGGATTGTTATTGTGGTTCGTGGTGGTTGTCGTGTCCTCCGTGCAGTTAATTTTTGTTGTTGTGCGTTGTTGTTTATGTATGTAGGTGATTGATTATTATTCTCTATTAGTAAGTTTGTTTCTGATTGATTTATAAAAAAAGGTACATAAGAAACTTTAGTGAAGTCTTGCAGATCTGAGTTACCAGGCTCTTGTCTTCTACGTATTGGTGGCCAGTTTCTTAACATGCTTCTTGTAGTTGTTGGGAAGGAAATTCATTTGTTTTATTAATATGTCTTCGATAAGAACCTACTTCTTTCTTGTAATTATTTGTATTTTATGGTTAGCGGTGCCTGTACACATCTTGTCGTAAGTGAGAGCTAGATAGTAGCACTAACATGTACAAGCATGCATCAAGATAACACTATACCTAAACGTTGTCATAAACCAATTGGGCAACGGTTTAGGTGAAATTCTGACAATGGGACTTGAAGCTCTCTTTCTATATAAGGTGTCACAAGCTAAGAAAAAGGCTGTGTGCTTCTTCTGGTCCAGCTGTAAGTAGTCATTCATTCTCTTCTCTCTTTGTATTCCCACTAACCATTAGTATACATTGAGGTGTTTGCATGAGATTATAATTCAAGATTCACATATGTGCGAATCATTTGTAGTTTCTTCACACAATGTGGTGTTTCTAAACCATTACTCCAGTACACAATGTGGAGTTTGTGTTTGTAAGATTTACTAAATGTCTGACTTCATTTCCATTTGTATTCCTGCAGAGCATGGAAGCTGCTGCAGCATGGGATGGACCTTCCGAGTTTCAGCTGGCGAACTGGACCATTGAAGAACCAGTAGCCGGTTTCCCTGTGGAGTATGCGTCCATCGACATACCTGGTGATTGCGGCCTCCAAGCATATGAGTATGATGTGCATCTGCAGCAGCACCTCGTTGACTACTATTCTGCAGCATCACAACAGAATATTGCTATGACTGAGAAAGCAAAGATCTCAAATGACGACAGTGATGCTAGGAGTGTGGTCAATCAAGTATTGGGCAAGTTTAAGGATCATATGATCATGATGAAACAGAAGATGCATAGGTACCCGGCATGCCTTGGAGCTGTCGATAAATCCTACACCGTGCCGAGGCTGGTGGCAGTCGGCCCATACCACCATGGCCTGGAGCACCTCAAGGAGGCGGAGGAAGTGAAGAAAGTTGCTGTAGGCCACTGCACTGGGAAAGGCAAGTTCCTGAAGGAGATGTACGAAGAGTTCATCCCCGTCGCCAATGATGCCCGCCACTTCTACGACAAGGATGTGATGGCAGGTATCAGTGACAATGACTTCCAACATATGATGTTCTTTGATGCTTGCTTCTTGGTGCAGTACATGGTTATGCGGACTACCCGCCCTGACACAATAGATCGGAGCTTGCAGAGATTCATGAGTCCCAACCGCATCGATATATTTCATGACATCATGCTGCTTGAGAACCAGCTCCCGTGGACTGTGGTCGACAAAGTCATGAACTTACTGGATTCTTCGTGGATATCCAAGAAGTTTGTTACTAGAATGAGATACTGTATGATGCCATACGACCATCGTGAGGATCCTGAACCAAAACCTTTTATCTGGTATGAAGACTACAATCCGCCTCATCTCCTTGGCCTCCTCAGGTACTACATTGTTGGAAGAAGATGTGACTGCGACATTGATGAGGGGAAACCTGAACCGGAACCAAAGAACATGTCGTTTTCTGTCAGTGCCATGGACCTTGCTGAGATCGGCATCACGCTCAAGGCCAACAAGACGATGCAGCTCATTGACATGCATCTCAATCAGAAAGGGGCTGTCTTCACCGAGCTCTGCTTGGCACCGCTGTGCCTTGACTGCAACCGTGCAAGCCACCTCTTCAACATGGCGGCTCTCGAGCTGTGCATGGTGGAAAGTTTTGGAGCTGCGGAAGAAGAGGACTCTGCTGTGTGCTCCTACGTTCTGCTCCTGGCCAATTTGGTATACAGGGAGGAGGAAGTCCAGGGAGCTACGTGCGCGGGGTGTCATGCAGAGAGGAGGAGGGCTCACCAACGCCGAGGCGCTCTGCTTCTTCACAAGCTTCCAGGGTCTGCGCTTAGGACCAAGCTACAATCGCATCATGAAACAGATCGCGACTTACAGGGAGAATAGCCCGATGAAGACCAAGCTGCACGCGTTTCTCCACAACCACAAGAAAACCATAGCCGCGGTTGTCACCGGCATTGGTGCTGTTGGCGGGATCATAGGGACACTCCTGTCTATCAAACAGTCGATTTGATTTAATTTGATATATATAACCCTAGAGGTTACTTGTTGTATTTATGTTTTATTGTTAATTTCATTTTTATTTATATATGTATCATTACCCTTTGTACTCAAATTGAACATGGCAGCGTCTGTGTTTTCCAATTAAGTAAGTATTTTATCGAACTCAACATAAACATTGAATTAATTGATACAGTACACCACCTTGATATCACTTATAAAAAACACACAACCTATAAAAGTTTTTTGTGGTAAAGGTAGAGAGAGACACACTATATAGTGACCGCCATCAAAATCCATAGCCTTGACTCTATGAGCCGGTGATTCCATGCACCTACAGTTTAGTCGCTAAAGATTTAACGACACCAAGGATTGGTTACTCGGCTCCACCAACTTAATTAAACAACAACTTGGTGCACATGCATCCACTTGTAACGGCTTCATATACGATATATAGAGTCTGTTCTATAGTATGCTTGGTGGTTGCTGTAGATCTTGTCTTGATTTGTCAACTTGGAACATAGATTATGTCAAATGAAAAAAGTTATTAGCTACAATGTTTTATATCTTTTCGAAATTTACTACTTTGGTTTTGGTCATTTCTCCATCCAAGGTCATTTGGAAAATTGAAAAAATTAATTCTCGTAATGTGAGAACTTGAAACAGAATTTATAGGATTTAACTGATTTGAAATGACAAGGTTGACAACCAGAAATTGTAGATCTTTTTGAGTTATAAAACATTGATATATAGTTTTTCTTCATCCAACTTCATTTCAAAAAGTTATGAATTTTATTTTGCTTTATCTATTGTTAGACATGGCTTTAGATCTAGCCACCTCTAAAACTCGATTTTTGTATAGCCATTTGTAGAAATCGATCTTTAGAGACCGCTGATTTCAAAAACCACATATATGCTTTCACCTAGCAAGAGATTAATTTTTCTGCTCTCATCTAGCAAGAGATTAATTGCCACCTTCAAACTACTGTTGGATTCGTTTAGGATTCGCATAGAATGAAATCCGAGTAATACTATTTACCATATTTTGACTTGAATAAAGACAGATATTATCAGATACCAATACAAAACGGATATGTCGAATTCAGATCTACTTGGTTTAAAAGGTAACATGTAGATTTGCTTATCATAGTTTTTGGGAGTAACATATATTAACAAATATTTCAATAATATAAAATAAAAGTTTAGATAATATTTCAATATCAATAAATAAATTTAAGAGAAAGTGCTTGTAGCCTAGTGGTTACAAAACACTTAGTAGCACCTCAGGTCCTAGGTTCGACTATCCGTAGGGGCGATGGTTACAAAAGCATTAGGAGCACCTCAGGTCATGGGTTCGATTCTCCATTGGAGCGAATTTTTCAGGATTTAATAGCATTGTGTTTTCATTGTAAGTGTCTACGATGCACTGTGTAATTCAAAAAAAGTATATAAAAAATAAATACATAAAATAAATAAACTAAAGTACTAAAAATTAATATGACTATCCATATTAAAGTTAATTAAACTTAAAGTTTTTATATTTTTAAATTATCAAAAATAGAAGTTTAAATTGTCAGGAATTGAACTTAACCTTAATGATGAGCCATAAATATGTTTAGCCATAGACAAAATTTCAAAATATTCAGAAAGTTGCTTGCCATCTTTATTATATTAAAATAATTGTCATTTACATTGCTAGTTAGTCATGAGTATAAATGTTAGATGGTTTTTTTGTTCTTGACCAATATGGATTTTTTTATATAAAGGATATAAACTATCTGGCTTCATTTACCCGTGTTTAGAATCAGGCCAAATTATTACAGCAACAAAAAGTAAAGAAAGAAATTGACTGAAGAAAATACATTCCCAACAAGGAGCTCGAGTAGTCCTACGCGACCTTTGACTTCCACCGTGATGTCAATTCCACATAATAAGATCACCAACGTCAAGACGAAGCCGCCCAACACGTTTGTCAGACCTAATAAAGGTACAAAAACGTTGGACACTGACCACCATTGAAGACTGGATGCTTCTTCCTTGGCAACATCATGAAGCACTTGGTGTAGACCACCAAACGCCGAGCTATTACGCCATCGAATGCCACCTCTGCCTTGAGCTGAACACCGAACAAGGTAACCACGCGGGAATACTGCCCGACCTTGGTGATCAAGAACTTTGACGACACGCCTGCGCCATCGCCGCCGGCCCGGAGAAACCAGGCTAGGTTTTCACCTAGTTATTGAACGCCCGTGGACGCAGCAAAGGACGGACTGACCAACGGCTCTAGCGGTGCCTTCAACAAGGTGCGTGGCACAAAAGTTCCACCACCGTCGGCCCGGCGTAACACGCCTGGCAAGGATTTCGCCCAAGCCGCCGCCACCACCGTCGACTCTACGCCCGGCCAACGTGGAAGACCACCTTCACCGGAAGGTCACCATCAGAGATGCTTAGAAGGCGGGCAGCCCCGGCGCTGACCGTTGATCAGATCCAGACCCAGGGGGCCCAATCCTGACCTGCCGCCACCACCGCTAGACGAACGGCACGCTGGCCGCCGCCGACGATCCACCACCATACGGAGCAGGGTACCGCCGGCAGAGGGACAACACCAGCCTAGACCAAGGATGCCAGATCCTGGCCTGCAGGGCCGAAATCCACCCGTCCGCCGCCACAGCGATGGCACACCGATGATGGAGAAATCCACCACCGCCGCACCACCCTACGCCTGCCCGGGCCACTGGCCGGCGCCGCCGCGATCGTGGTCGGCGACCTCGCCGAGCCCCACGTGGCTCGGACGAGTCGCCCCACCTAGCCGCGTCGTCCAGCGCCGCCACACCACCGGCTGAGAGGGCCACGCCGCCGCCATCCCGGCCGGCCACGCGGTCTTGCTGGCGGCCCGCTCCGGCGGCGGCGCGACTAGAGATAGGAAGGGAGGGAGAGGGCGTGGCGGCTAGGGTTGGCCGCCCGAGCCGCCCGCGTGGTGGCGGCGCGGGGTCCTGACCAAACCGCAAATACCAACCTTTTGGGTGGGCCGCCGATCCTGTTGGTTCGACGAATATGGATAATGTTGGATATATTTTTTTGAAGACGGGTATGGAATCTAATTGAGAAGAATCATAAAAAGTGGAATCAAATGCATTCATTTAACATTTATATTAAAATTGGATATGAATACAGATATCCATATTGACACTAAATCAGATACAAATGTAGATCTTTAAAATATTTAGAGATCCGAATTCATTGCTCAAACAGGCACTGCAATCACGCTGCTGGCCGCTGTTATCGGACTGTAAATTTAACAGGGCATTGCATGCCATCCATGTCGATTTGCATCCATTCGTCTCTAGCACAAACAACTATGGATACTGGACTATTTTATATTGAAGTAGCGGACACCTGCCCGAGGTTGCTCAAAACTAATCCCAGTTAGGCTATGGCATCAGGAAGTTGAAATATACAATAGTCCGGATGAATCCACGTACCTCCATGGTTGGTGGTACCATCTGTAGCCCACACTCATTATAAGATGTAGAGCTACCGCCAAACACATTATATCGTATAAACTCACTAGAATCTCTATCAAGATGATATCAAATTAGGGGGCAGGTACGGTAGAGACGACTTGAAGAAAGAAAAATGACAGGATTAGCAAGCAACATCATTTTATAGCTATAAGTTAGCCTAAGGATGTATACCAAGAGTCTTAAGACATCGACTAATAACCAATCTCCCATATGCAGGTAGCTAACAATTAATATTCAATCTAGCTCACAAATTTAATTATTTTAATTTAAGCCTCTCTGTCTCCTCGTGCCACGCATATATGTACATCTATATAGTTGCAGATCCAAACCTAATCCTTGATTCATGAACTATCTAGTAGACCATCAAAATCATGCCATGGGAGCCAAATAATAGGAGAATCTTGTTTCCCTACTCAATTTACGCTAGGGCCTCCAAAGATTTATTTTAATTTCATGTTAATTGCTGCAATAATGCATTTGCCATCCTTGGAAAAAGGGGGCTGCTTAGGCCTTCTGAAGTGTAGTAACGAAGTGATGCTTAAAATCACTTTTTGGGTTTTGGGCATCACTTCTTACAGTGCTTGAACATTGCAGCTACTGATGCCCAAAATAAAATTTCTGGCTTCGGCCCAAGTTGGGGTGCCAGTGCTTGTCCTGAAAAGTTGCTATTGTCGCTACTAGGGATGAAAACAGATTGGATACAAAAGAATATCACTGATATTACATTTGTTTTCATATTTCTACTCGGATTTGGATTCGAATATGGATAATATTAGATACATTGGATAGGATACGAATGAATATCGACATCATAAATATGTGATTGGAGTATTCGATATGGATACAGTATCGAATGTTGAGTATATGGACTCGGATACGGACGGATCTAAACTCCTCTAAACGAATTCGGTGTTGGATATGGTCAGAAAATATATGTACCATTTTCACCCCTAGTGGCTAGGCAGAGAGAAGAGAGTAAGCGAGTTGATTCTTCTAGTCCTATTTTGTGGGTCCCGCTACAGGAGGGAGTGATGCTGCACGCTGTAGAGCTACAAGCAAAACTATATATGCAACATGATGTTTCAAGCAGCACTATTGAAGCTTCACGCTGTGGAAGGCCTTAGGGGTGCTATTTTCGAAAGCAGTTAGCTAGATAGATTAGCCATCCATGGAAATCAGTTTCCAAGGGCCGCTGCTGTTCCTGCAACCCATAGAACGAAATGGCCCCTATTTCCAAGGGCAGATGGTATTTCATATCTTCATGCTTGCCCCTTAGACGTCTCTAGAGGCATTTCTTGATAGAGCCACCTCTAGAACACTAGCCAAAGAAGTAGAAGATTAAGATGGAGCCAAATTTAATCGCCAAGGAAATTAACAGTCAGAGCATCTCGCAGCATTGTAGATCAATGCACGTTGTGCGACTTGAGCGTCCTTAAGATAGTGACAAGTGCAGCAATGGCGGAGATGACAGCCGCTATGGTTTTCACTTTCCTCTACACAAACGCATGCACCTGCCACCTAGCACTGGTCCCCATCTGCCACTTGACCATGTACCACCAACTATAAGCATGCATATGGGTGCAAGAATATATCAACGATCCTATATATAATCTGACTTGACAACAATAGACGACAGTTGATCTGCCACAAGAATTGAAGCTCTATAAGTGGGGAGTCGACTAGGCTGATCTTCTTGCCCTGCTGTAAGTTTTTCTTTCTCTTCTCTCTTTGTTGTCTCTGAGTCACCACTATTTTGTGTTTCAATTAACATGACATTGTCCTTTTCTCTGTGATCTATGTATAGTTCTTTTTCATATAACACTTCTACCTTTTTGTACAGTACTCTTCATCTCACTGATTGGAGCATGGAACCAGCTGATGCATGGGTACCTTTCGACATTGAACTGTCAAACTGGACCATGGAATATGCAGGATGGGCTCCTGGCTACCCTGTGGATTCGGAGTCGACTGAGACAATTGGTAGCAGCTGGCTCCAAACATCTAGAGGACGGCAGATGGTTGAGTATGCAGCAGCCACAGATGATGATTCCATTGACAAAGCAGCACAAGAGTCTGAGGCTCACTTCCATAATATGGGAATGAAGATCCCAATGAATCCGATTCAAGTGTTTGAGGATGCTGCACGCGAGTTCAAGGTTGATATCGACATGATGAAGATGAAGATCCATATGTACCCTCCAAGCATTCAAGTGTTCGACGATGAATGGTTTACCGTCCCAAGGCTGGTGGCCATCGGGCCTTACCACCGCGGTCGGAACCAGCTCAAGCAAGCAGAGAGAGCAAAACATGTGGCTGCCTACCACTGCATCATGGAGTCGGGCCACTCGGTCCAAGACATGTATGGTGCGGTCGCCTCAGCCGCATACCATGCCCGCAGCCTCTACGACAAGGATGTGATGGACCAGATCAACCGTGACGACTTCCTCTCCATGATGTTCTATGACGCTTGTTTCCTGGTGCAGTACCTGGTCTGGCGCACGGACGGTGGCTCCGGCAAGATGGATCCGTCGTTGCGTGGCTTCTTCGACTTCAACCGCAAGGCCATCCGCCATGACATCGTGCTGCTCGAGAACCAGATCCCTTGGTGCGTGCTGGAGGCCGTCATGAGGTTCCGGCCCGTGGACCTGGAAGCCTTCGTCGCGTTCTGGAAACAGTACCTGCAAGACCGCAAGGTGCTCGGCGAGAACACTGTCGTGCTGGATGACGGCTTTGAGCCGCCGCATCTCCTTGGCCTCCTCCGGTTCTACATCGTCGGAAGAGGCAACACCAAGCCACCCACCCAGTTCAAGAGCAACACGATATCGTTCTCTGTCGGTGCCATCGAGCTCGCCGAGATCGGCATCAACCTCAGAGCCAAGGAAACGACAGAGCTCGTCCACATGGGCATCGACAAGAAGGGGATCTTCGCTGAGCTCTCCATTGTGCCACTGTCGTTGGACGATGAGCGCGCCAGCTTCCTCATCAACATGGCGGCTCTCGAGCTGTGCACGACCTCGAATTTCCAAGAAGCTGAGCCGGAAGACTCGGCGGTCTGCTCGTACCTTCTCCTCCTCTCCCTGCTGGTGCATAGGGAGGAGGACGTGCAGGAGCTGCGAACAAAGCATCTCCTGCAAGGAGGAGCTGGGCTCATCAACAAGGACGCTCTGACATTCTTCACGAGACTCCAGAGCCTCCCCCTACGTGGATCCAAGTGCTATGTCCGCATCATGATGGAGATTGAGAAGTACAAGGTCAAAAGGCAGGTGCAGATCAAGGTGCACGCATTTTTTTTCAAGAACAAGAGAACCATCTTCGCGATCTTCTCCGTGCTTGGTGTACTTGTCAGTATCTTAGGGACGCTCGTGTCACTCAAAAAGCATTCTAAGGTTTAGCTGCCTACTTGTTAGTGGAATTGCAGGCGGCTCCATTCCCTCAAGGGTTCAAATAATGCTGATATGCACCTATGTAGTTGATTGATTTTGTGTTTAACTGTTATATATGTCATGGTGCGGATTTTATATACTTTGTTCCTCAGAAAAGGTTCCTGTATTTAAATACCATTTTTATAGTGACATGTTGGAGCTATCGATCTATTGTTCTGCAGTTGTGTCTTGTGTTAGTATTGTCTATTTGCCTGTTCATGGAATTCGGAACCTAGTGGTATAAGGCTCAGTTATACTAGAAGCATACCCCACGCGTTGCTGCAGGAATTACTGATTTGGAATGAGATTAAACTATTCATGCAATTCTTAGAGGAAGGGATTAACTATTATAAACTAATGTTAGTGGAAAGCTTGGCTCGCTGACGTGGATAGCTAAATGTATGTTAATGGATAATATGTCTAGCTAACGTGGATATCATAATTGTTTATGCTAGTGAACTTTAATTGAAAGTGTTAGTGGACTATTGAAGTGGACAGCTTGCATGTTGAGAGAGGTAGTGGGGTTTTGCTTTATAAGAATATATAAGATATAAGATATCAGATATGCAGTGTGTTACTGAACTTCTGATATATTGAATTTCCTATATTTAGCACTGCATTACTCTTTGTGACAGGACCACCCTAATTATATGGCCTACATGTGCTCGTCATTGTCTCATAGACCTCTGACTGGTACACACACAAACCATACAATCATGGTAGTCTATCGGGTGTCCTCGGGGAACCCCAAAACATCCATATTTTACAACTCATACAGGATCAATAATGGAGTTGCTACAACATTACAACATTCATTACAAAAATAACTTACATCAGAGTGCGGAAGATTTACAACATTAGTTTACAAAACATGTTTAAGTAAAACTTAATTTTAGATCCAAAAGGTGAATATAACAACGGAAGCAAATGAGAAGAAGCACCTAAGGTAGAAGAGACATCCAGATTATGTCGAGCCCAACGACACAACCTCGATTAGTAGCACAAGTCAGAAGCTGCAACAGGGGTTTAACAAACCCTGAGTACATGAGGGTACTTAACAAGACTTATCCCACCAAAAGAAAAGTCTCCAAGGATATGCTGGCTTTTTGGGAAGTCAAGGTAAGGTCTTAGCAAAAATCAAGATTACTATTTGCGGAAAAGCTTACTAAATTGGATCCTTACTTTCAACATTTTAGGTCAACATCATGTTATCATCAGAATCCTTTTTGCACCTGTTCTAGATCAAACACTTTATAAATCATCTCCATATAGGATCATCTGTAACCAAGTTCCATTGATTATCTACGATGATGGTGAGAGAATCAAGTCTCCTGTTACCGTAGAGCAAACGACGATTCGAACTGATTAAACCCAACTAGGGATTCCCAACCACACGACATATGCAGGTCCTGGACCTACATATATCAACCTTCACTTGGATCCTCCAAAACATGAACTGGTCTGCGCTACCCGAGAGCACAGTACTCCACCGCCCTACCCTATTCCAGTAGGGTGGTTACACGCTACTCTCGCCATCTTCCACTCCCAGTGCGCGGTTTGTCTTTTCACATAATGGAATAGCTGAGATATCAAGCTTACCAGAGTATGTGATCGGTACTGCAAAGTTCTTGATCCAAGGGCCAATAATGAACGGTCCTTAATCGACACAGACGAAACAAGCACGACCAGGCAACCCTGTCGGCTTAACCACCAGAGACATAACCCATGTCCCGTCTGGTCTCCATTTAAACCTCATCATTGTCATGGTATTCTCATAAGTATAAAACCATTGCGAATGATGAACTCATCATTCAATTCTATTTAGCTAAGCATGTCTAAGGATTACTAATCTATCATATTTTCTGCAAGGGTGACAAGGGTAGGGATTGAAATATCAAGGTAGGCACGCAGCAATTGGTAATCAATCGAACCCTAATCACTTAATGCACAAAACATAGGACTTAAAGTGTAATAACCTTTGTAAAACACAAGGAAGGGTTTTAAATGCTCCGCGGCTTGCCTTGGTTAGCGAAGGAGTTAGGTTCTTTCGATGAACCACAGATGTCGAAACCAACCTCCACCGGCGGATTCTTGGCTCCTAGAGCTTGATCAACGGTCACTTTCTCACTTTCGGTCACTACACATGAATAAAGGATGCATGCTTAACATGATGAAATACTAACATGATGCAAGATAGATGCATACCGCAATAATAACTTGAGTACAACTTTCCTTCGCGATTAAGTTGCAAGCCAACAAAACCAACTTGTGAGCCATACACAGCTAATGGCAAGTCTCTCTCCCATGCCGCCCACGTCTCTGAGCCCTTCTCGCTCGATACTGCCACCGGCGGAGGGGCCACCGCTCTCAAGTTTGCA
Organism: Saccharum hybrid cultivar R570; assembly: GCA_038087645.1. NCBI lineage: Eukaryota > Viridiplantae > Streptophyta > Magnoliopsida > Poales > Poaceae > Saccharum > Saccharum hybrid cultivar. The sequence goes on from JAQSUU010000707.1 coordinate 14,398,424, forward strand.
TGCCCCACCGTGCTCTTCGGTGCGCCCTCCATCTCCACCTAGTTCTCTAGCACATCTTCCCACTCCCCTGAACCCGCCCTCACCTGTGTTCCAGCCCAACCTCCTCTCTGTGCATCACAATCTATCATCCATTCACCCATCCCACATGCCAGAGATTGAAGCAGGTGTTCCCTCCTCCTCGAAGGTGAAGGAAGCAGGGGTTCCCCTCCCTGCACCACCTCTCGCTCAAGAAGGGGATTTAACAGAGGTCATCAAGTGATAGGATGCATGGTGGAGGATTAATGTTCCTGATATGGGCACCGTCTTCTCAGAGCCCTAGTCTTCAGCACGGGATGAGGAGGCGCAGGGGAACCGCATCTCGATTCCGAAGGCTAATCTGCGGGATTTCCTGAGCTTGAAGATGACTTGTCATCTGAAGTAGAGGAAGCAGAAATATGGCCCGCCATTTGATACTGCTGATTGGAATTTCAAGTATTCTGCTCGTCATTAGGATTTCCCATTTGACCAAATTGCAGACGAAGCTATGAAGATCAAATTCTTGCCAATTCGGCTAGAATGGACGAGTAATCAGAGGTCCCACGCTGAAGATGAAGAGAGGGAAGCGGTTGAACACAAGACCCAATGGCGGGCGTGAAGTAGGGAACCAAGATGGTTCCGCTTACCCCTGAGGTTCGTATTGTCCTTGGCATCCAAGGGCCACATCCAGCTCAAACTCCACGCGTCGTTCATCTAGAGAAGGGTGTGTGGGAGGTGACCATGAGTTCTGTGTCTGGTTATCGCCTGTCCTCCCCTTTTTCTATCAAGAAGCCAGTCCAGGATGGTCAAAATTCCCCAACCCCAAATCCCAACCCGAATCCCCCCCCCCAAAACCCTAGCAAAGTTCATTGGTCATCTCTAGGGGAGCTCCACTCCGAGATCTTATGCGAGAGTGGTGCAGGCCGAGCCTGCTCCCGTGGTTAAGATCATGCATCCGCGTGGGGACTAACGGGGCGGCTATGGCCCTAGTCATGGTGGCTTCGGTGGTGGAAGACATGATCGGGGGAGGCGAAGGTCTGGTGGGAGCAGCAACACATGGAAGCGGAAGGAGGCAGAGATCCATGAAGGTGGGCAAGCGAACCTTGCGGATGCACCTGCTGAAGATGAAGACAACTCTAAGTGGGAAGGCAAAGGCGCCAGTGAAGAACAAAAATCTCTCTGGGCTCTAACCTTGAGGAAGGTAAAACTCTGCCTACTCAAGCTCAAGATGGTAGTTCTGCTGGTAATCAGAAGCATCCATGTGAGACATGTGGTCTGTATAACCATGCCACTAAGGACTATCATAGAATCATATGTGAAATCTGTGGATTTAATCACAAGACACTATATTGCAAGAGATTTGTCCCTTAGAATGCTGGTCCAGAACTTTGTGTAGCTCAAGTTGAGGACCAGAGCTTCTTCTACATAGATGAGTGTATTGATACTAGTGTTGCTAAGGAGAAAGGCAGTACTACTGTTATCACCATCATCTGTGGGTTTGTGATTGCTAGGCAAATTGAAATGGAATTCATGAACCTCATTGGTGCTGATAGTTGGAAGTGGCATGCAAGGCAGGTTGCAGATGATAAGTTTATTCTGAGATTTCCTATGGCAAAGATGGCATCACAATGGAGCAATCTGAAGAATTTGAGTATGCGCAATGAAGCCGAAATCAAGATTGAACCATGGGCTCCCTCCACTGGCTCCAAAGGGAGACTACAGTCTGCTTGGTTTAGAGTCAGTAATATCCCTGCTGATCAAATGTCAATAAGGACCTTGGCCCAGGTTGGTGGACTTGTGGGGAAAGTTATTGAGGTTGATGAAGGCTCAAGGTACCGCTATGACTATGTTAGGTTGAAGATTGCTTGCCGAGAGGTTGCTAGAGTCCCCAAGTCAGCTGAAGGAACACTTGGTATGGAGATCGTTGATTTTGGCTTCACTAGGGAGATGGCTGAAGAATCTGGTCCTAAAGTGTTGAAGAGTGGGATTGTTATTCGTGATGAGTAGCAACCCCCAATGAAGAAGTCCAAATCTGATACTCATGTTATGCCACCTACTGGAAGTTCTGAGCTAGCTGGATCTATCAGTAAAGACCAACCCACATAACACTGGTAAAAAAGTGCAGGAGGTGTATTGGTCAGCTCCCCCAAAGGTTAATTTCAAGCCAAGAAGCCAAACAAAATTGATGGCTGATGCACAGAAGGCTTATATAAATGGGCAGGATGATGAGGATGGGGGTAAAGTGCATATTCCTGATTCTTTTGATGATTATGATTTTGACAGTGATTCCTTCACAATCAAAGTTCAAAAGTTGTCTGGTATGTCTGAACATCAAGATGGAGATGGTGATAAGGGTCAGACATCCAAGCAAATCTGGTTTATGAACAATGATGCTCCTGATGCTGGTATATATTCTGATCTCAAGAATCTTGCTCCTGATGCTGATCTGACAAAGAATTGCAATAAGGAAAGGGTTGACAAATGTAAGTCTGATGAGATGCATGGAAATCAGGCCTCTAGGTCTCTTGAAATTTTTGTTCCTGATGATAACATTATCAACACCCAGGAGAGTTGTGACTTGGAGATCACTGATCTTGTGCCTTCTCTTGGGTCTAGAGGTGTGGAATTGGGACCTACCAATTCTCCTATAAAGCAACATACACTTGTTGACGACTCATGCAAGGGGGCCTGTGGTGAGAGTGTGGGACAAAGAAGTGCTGTCAAGTTGGTGGTGAAGGAGACAGGGGCACATCCAAGAGGTGTGAGACCTCAGATGTCTCAGGGCAGTTAAAGGGCAAGGATGAAGCTGCAGCAATCTCCACTGGCAAAGATGAGGCTAAGACAAACTTAATTCATGAAAGAAGGAGGAGTGAAAGGCTAAAAAAAGACACTGCTATTTCCACAAAGGAAAAAGCTAATATGATGGTCAAGAAAAGAAACTTGGAAGGTAACAATGTTAATACTAATAGCTTTTCTGTTTTACCTGTTGATGATTTATTGCATTCAGTTGCTGATTTGGGTGTGGTTGTTAATTATGATAATCTTGAAACTTTTGATCTGTTAAAAACTCTTGAGTTTGCCAGAAATGATGTGTATAAAAAACTACATGATTTAGATTGTAAATCTCAGATTGATGATGTGGAAACTGTTCATAATAATGATGCTTTTCCACAATTGGTGTGGCTTGATGATGAATCTTCTGATCCTGAGAATTTTATTCTTGTGGAATCTAGGAAAAAAGGGGGAATAAGAAAAAAAATATTAAGATCTCCCCAGTTAATAAGAGAATGAACCCTCAACAGTGTGATCCCCAAAAAAGAGAGGCAAGCCTTGTAAAGATACCTCTCTCAATCTTACTAAAGGAAAGAAAAAATGACACTACAAGGGGTTTTTGGAACTGTAGGGGTCTTAAGAAAAAAGGGGTGGCTACTTTTCTGTAAAATCTCATTTATGATTATAAATTCCATTTTATTGGATTACAATAGACTATGATCAAAGATTGCGATGATAAAACTATCAGAAAATTTGATGCTTCCAGAGACTACCTTTGGCATTGTAATCCATCAAAGGGTAGATCTGGTGGGATCTTGGTTGGTATTATAATTGAGTTTTATGATGTAGGCTCCTTCCATCAGGGTGATTTCATGCTGCAAGTTAATTTGTGGGATAAAATTAATAAGGTAAAATGGAATATGTTGGTGGTCTATGGAGCTGCACAAGATGAGTTCAAAATTGAGTTCTTATCTGAATTATCTGCTTTTTGCTCTAGGAGCAATGAACCTCTTCTTATTGGTGGTGATTTCAATATCCTTAGATATATGGAAGAAAGGAATAGACCTCAGTTTAAATAGATTCTTTGACATGTTTAATACTCTTATAATTTTTCATGAGCTCAGGGAAATTGTGATGACTGGGGTCTATTTACCTGGTTTAATAATCAGGAGATCCCAATTTTGTAAAAACTTGATAGAGTTCTTGCTACTAAAGAATGGGAGGATTTCTTTCCTAATGCTATTGTCAAGAAGCTCCCTAGAGATGTTTCTGATCATAATCCTCTAATTCTTTCTATGGGGTCTTGTAATACTCCTATAACAGGATTTAGTACAAATTTGAGAAAAGTTCGATGAAAAATCCTGATTTTTACCAAATGTTAAAAGAATCTGGGATAGGACCTATAGGGCAAAACTACTTTGGATAGAATCCAACAAAAGCTAAAATTGTTTAAACAATATTTTAAGGGTTGGGGTTTCAATCTTCATGGAGAATTAAAGAAAAGAAGATCTGAAATTTGTACTAAGCTGGGTGAACTTGAAACTTGAGAGGAGATTGGATCTCTCTCAAAATCAACAACTAATTAAGAAGATGGGCTTGATTAAAGAAATTTTGGCTCTCTTGGAGCAAGAAGAAGATTACTGGCTCTCTCGATGTCATGAGCATTGGCTGTTAAAAGGGGATAATAACACTAGTTACTTTCATAAAATTGCCAATGGAAGGATGAGGAAAATGACTATAGTTTCTCTAGAAAAAGGATGGAGTTGTGATTGAAGGAGATGATAATCTATTATAGCATGCCACTGATTACTATACTAATCTATTTGGCCCGGAGGATGATCATAACATTCACATTGACCCTGACCTCTGGTCAGAACTCCCTCAGGTGTCAATTGATGAGAATGATGAATTTTGCAAACCCTTTTCTGAAAGTGAGATTAAGAATGCTCTTTTTCAAATGGAAACAAATAAAGGAGCTGGCTTAGATAAAATTCCCATTGAATTCTATCAAACATGTTGGGATGCGGTTAAAACAGATATCATACAATTATTTGATGATTTTCATGCTGAAAAAGTTAATATTAGCAGGATCAACTATGGTATTATCGCTCTACTACCAAAAAAATCTGATGCTTAAATAATCCAACAGTTTAGGCCCATTTGTCTGCTGAATTGCATATACAAACTCATTATAAAGGCCTTGACTATTAGGATTGAAAAGATTGCTGAAAAGTTAATACATTCCAATCAGTCTGCTTTTATGAAAGGCAGGAATATCATGAGTGGGATAATGATTCTTCATGAGGTTTTACATGAAACTAAGTTCAAAAAATAGATTGGTGTGATTTTAAAACTTGATTTTGAAAAAGCATATGATAAAGTCAAATGGAATTTTTATTTGAATGTCTGAATGCCAGAGGTTTTTGCCCCAAATGGTGTAGATGGATTGCGCAGGTTGTTTTAGGTGGCACAGTTAGTGTCAAGCTTAATAACAGAATTGGACCTTACATTAAGAGTTTTAAGGGGGTTTGACAAGGTGATCCTTTATCACCAATCTTTTTTAATTTTATAGCTGATGGGTTAACTAGAATGGTCCTAAAAGCTCAATCAAATGATAAGTTATGTGGCTTGGTGGATCACATAATTGACAAAGGCATAGCTGTTCTGCAGTATACCGATGATACTATTATCTATCTAAGGCATGATCTTGAAGGGGCAAGAAATCTTAAACTACTACTGTACTTGTATGAAATGATGGCAGGTCTAAAAATCAATTTTCACAAAAGGGAAGTCATGACCATAAATGACGAGGAAAACTGGGACCAGACTTATGCTAGCATTTTTAACTGTCAAGTGGGGAAGTTTCCCATCAAATATCTAGGGGTTCCAGTAAGCCCTACCAGATTGCATGTCATAGATTGGTCACCCGTGATTGAGAAAAATCATAAAAAGCTTGATATATGGAAAGGTGGAACTTTATCTATTGCTCGGAGCAAAACACTCATTGATGCTAGCCTTAATAATACCCCTATCTATCACATGTCTTTATATTTACTCCCCAAAACAGTGATTTACAAATTTGATAAGATAAGAAAATCTTTCTTTTGGCAAGGGGTGGGGTGAAGAAAAAATGATTTGGTAAGACGGACAAAAATCTATAAAAGCAAGAAAAAGTGTGGCCTGGGCATCAAGGATATTAGGAAAATAAACCTGAGCCTATTGTGTAAATGGTTATGGAAACTTGATAGGGAGAATGGTTTGTGGCAGCAAATTATTAAATACAAATATTTGAGACATGATAGCATATGTTCTGTTAAGCACAAACAAACTGACTCACCCATGTGGGCTGACCTGTTGAAAGTGAGAAATTTGTATTTGCAAGGGAGAAAATTTGTCATTGGTTATATGATCAACCTATTGCTATGCTTTATCCTGATCTATTTAAGATGACCCAGCAACAAGATGTTACACTGGCAGAAGTGATGTTAAATCCTCATGCTTTAACTTTCTCTAGATGGCTAGTTGATGTCGGGGCAGAACAATGGAAGGTGATCCTTAATGATATGTCTAAGATCTCGCTGAAAGACTGTAATGATGTAGTATGCTGGAAATTTGGTAAGAAAGGCCTCTTTAGTGTCAAGACTATGTATGATTGCTTAACAACCAATGACTCTGGCCCTTATCACAAGAAAATCTGGAAAAGTAGAATTCCGGGCAAAATTAAAATCTTCCTTTGGCTGGTGGTCAATAATGCAATTCTAACAAAGGATAACATGATAAAAAGGAATTGGCAAGGTGATCCAAAATGTTATTTCTATGCTCTGGATGAAACTGTGTCTCATCTGCTTTTTCAGTGTAACATGGCCAAAGCTGTCTGGGCCACTTTTGCTACGTGTGTTGGGGCTACCGATATCCCTAGTTCCATTACCCAATGTTGGATGTTGTGTGAGAAATGGATTCCGGGGGGAAAGTTTCATACGCTTGGTATAGCGGTCATCTGTTTGTCAATTTGGAAAGCAAGAAACAAGCTCTGGTTTGAAGGCAAATGGGTGAAGAACCCCCTCTCTACTATATGTCACGCCTATGCACTCAAGTCTCACTGGGCAGGGCTTTATCTAGCTAAAGACAAGGAGGTTCTTGAAGCGCCCCTGGTTAACCAGGAACTCAAATGTGATACAATACTAGTCCTAGGAGGCTAGTAACACATTTATTACATCAGATAGGTCTCATCGTACTAGTCTCGACAAGCGTGGACAATGAAGATATGCCATGATTAAAAGTAACCACAATACAATATAGGTCCAATAGACCTAGAAAGAGGTCTCTCTAATACATATCATCTGACGGATCCCAATGCCACAGGCTTAGTTGGGTGCAGACACGACCTTATTCGTACGCCACGTCAGGATTGAAGTCCGGATCTTCCTCTATTCAACAAAGCAAGGGTGAGTACAAAGTACTCAGCAAATCCAATCTTACCCTACGGAATGAGATATCAGTATATGCATATGGATAAATCAAGGATAAGGCTTGGTTTATTTGCATAAAGCTATCTTTTTACACATGCAGGGTTTCATTTTATAAATACACTTGCAAAATACATATATTTTTCATATATAATAGTATTTCTGAAAAAAGGTTGATTACAATTTTAGGTGTTGCTGAACCCTCTGTTCCCGCAACATATGGCAGACAACCATTTATTTCCAAAATCACACTCACTCTCATGTTTTCACTCATCCCAACCCATCTAGTTGTTGAAACCAAACCATAACTCGTCCGATACCGCGGACACGTCTATCTGGATAAATTTTACACTCTGCAGAGGTTGTACACTTTCCCCACAAGTAGGATACCATAGCTTAACACCGTCGTGCAAGCATAGATCCATCAAAGCTATTACCCTCCATAGCTAGCACTGGCGCTCACCATGGGAACACTAAGGCCACATCTCATAATACGATAATTTACAGAGCTCTTTGCATTTCATACAATGTTCATCAATTTCCACATACATCTCTTAGTGTCCCGTTGCACACCTGCCTCCAGGTGATTGCCATACCAACTAGAGGGATTTAAGCTAAGCCTTTCCCATGCAAGGTGAGTGGTTGTACGAAAATGAGTTAGGCAAGATGAATCATCAACTTAGTCCTTAATCGAGACAAGGCGGATATCTTCATGCTTAACCACAAAAGGTACAAGCCCCAATACCGCGACATCCCACAAAAGGAATACTGATCCGCCCCATCTCTAGGGTAATCACCATCTATATCTTGTTCATTAACCCTTTCATCATACCCACAATTCATTATCACGACTCACACAATTTTGCATTTGAGAAAACATATGATAAGTATCCCTGATGAATACCAAGTCCTAAGCATACTAAATAATAATATTTTATCAAAGCATATTATTTGTTCCTAAGTTTGAACAAGGCAATTATCAGGTAATATCAATTCAAGGATGGCTATTCAAACGGGTTTTAGTTAAGCAGCGAAAATACTTCGTACATATAATCGTACATGCAATATTTAAAACGGCTTCTACGGGTCGTGTTTAAAAATAGGATCAACATGCATTAAAGGGGAATAGGCTGGACTTGCCTCCATCGGTGTCCTCAGCAAACTCCTGCTGGCAGCCCGGGTCCTCGGCGTCGAACTCACGATACTCGCCTCCGACGTCCTCGTTCTCCGGCTCGTTCACTCCGTCAGCTAACGAGCGCAACAGGCAAACAAGCACAGATAAATAATCACATAAATTCAAATGAGCTCTAAAAATCATGAAATTCATATGAGATGAATTTAGAAAGAATAATATTTGGAATCGGAGTTGGCATGTGGCTCTGCAAGATGGCCGAATTTTAATCACGCGAAAAAGAATAATGCGCGATTAAGGAATGAGTGCTCACGTGGGCATTTGGCTTGGCTGGTAGTGCATGGTGTATACTTTGCATGTGCTATTTGGATGAAGTTGTAGCTTAGAACCCACACGTCATACACACATGCATGGGAAGGGAGAGAGAAAAGCTAGCAAGGGTCTTCTTCTTGCTTCTTGCATGGACGACGCCATGGTTGAGCTCGTGGAGCTCGGGAGCGGCTCGGCACAGGTAAGGGTAAGGAGGGAAGTGAAGAGAAGACCACAGGAAGAGTGGAAAGAGCAAGGGGATGCTCATGGGCTGCTCACCTCGTCGTGCGACGATGGTCGAGCCCGGCTCGTGCGTACGGCCGTATACGGTATACGCGAGGCAAGTGAAGCAAGAGCAGGCAAGTGAGTGGTGAGCTGAGTGTGCTGCTGTGGGAGAGCAACCAGGCGTGCCTTTTTATAGGCCAGGAAGCAGGGATGTGCCACTGGCTTGCTTCCTTGCCTTCAATGGCATTGCTGTGGTCGGATGCTTGGGCGGTGCGGCGCGTAGCGAGTAGATGCTTAGCATGCAAATGGACGATGCCTAACCTTGCATGGTGGTCGGTGCCTAATTTTGCATGGTGGTCGGTGGCTAATTTCCATGCATGCATGAGCTATCGGTATGTGTGCATGTGTGGATGCACTGCTGACACTTGTTTGCTTGTGCTTTGCATGCTGGTGGTATATGCATGTTGTCTGTGTGCCTTGCTTGTTTGCGTGGTAAATGGTAAAAGTGAATATTGCCTCGGTGGGTGCTCTGTCTTGCTTCATTTTCCACGTATATACGAATGTGCTGTGGCTATGCATGGAGAAGAAAGATAGAGGAAAAGGTGAGAGGTGGGATCCGCTATCGTGGCGGTGTGCGAGCTGCCGCAGTCAGCGAGGGGGGTCCGAGCGCAGGTGCGTGCTGCGGCGATGGTGGTGGGGTCGGCGCGTGCGCCGTGCGCGGATGCTATCGGGCAAGGGCGAGCGAAGCGAGAGGGAGAGAGGTTGGGGACGGGCGGGTGATGCCGATGACACGGAGCAGGATACAAATTGAAGATAGGTAATTGGGATAGACATAAGATGGACAAGATTTGGAAGGTTATAGAACTCAGATGACTTATACTTTTTGAAATGCATTTGAAAATAATTTTTAACGCGAGTGATTTTTTAATGTGAATTTTTGGGATGTTACAGTTCTGGTCACCGGGGTGGAGCTGATGCTATAGATAGCCATAAAGCTCTTGAACAAGAAGGCAAAGACAGACGAATGTCGGCAGCTTCAAGATGGTGGTGATGGTGAGCAGGCCGAGGACTGATGGCCTGTGTGATGAAGTGCTATTATCTGCCGAGTTGAACTTTAGGAACTCTGTTTTTTTTGGGGCCGTCAAACTGGCCGTGTAATAAGTTTGTTTTAGTTTTCCCTGCTACTGTGGAACTATTGGTGGTCCGTTGCCTGGTAGTAAGTAGGCGAGTCGGCTAGAGGTTGTTCAGGGGGTAGCGTAGCTTCTCTGCCCTGAATCTGTCTAGTTCTAGCTCGGTTGTTCCTGGTTCGGTCTCCTAAACTCTTGTATTTCCGTTATGGTACTGGAAATGGGGTATCCTCCGGTTCTAAAAGAACCAACTTGTTACTTACAACTAAGGTTGCATTAAGTTGTTTATTTATTTCATAAAGCAAGTTACTTCATGTTATAAAGAAAAGACTAACCATCCTTGGAACAACAGTAATCTATAAGTTCCAAAGTCCACAATCAAACCAAAATGTCAAACAAGTCATAAAAGGATTAAGGGGGTGTTTGGTTCAGCGAGCTAAAGTTTAGTCCGTGCCACATCGGATTTTGACCGGGGTTGACCATGAGGTTTGCGGATACTAACTAAAAACAAATTATATATTCAGTGGATAATCCGCGAGACGAATTTATTAAGCCTAATTAATCTGTCATTAGCAAATTTTGTTAGTGTAGCAATTGGTGCTAATCATGGACTAATTAGGCTTAAAAAATCGTCTCACAAATTATCACCACCCTATATTTTTAGTTTCATAAATAGTCTATATTTAATACTTCATGCATGTGTCCAAACATTCGATGTGATGGGGACTAAAATTTAGTCCCCAGAACCAAACAGGGTCTAACCCTAATCACCTTTTCTTAATTAATTTAGCATGAAATAAGGATTTTTTTAAACATTTCAAATTCCTCCCAAACTTTTTGTGGAGGTTAGTAATATCATGAAACAGCTACAAAACAAATTTCATAATTTTTGTATATTTATTTTGGTCTACAAAAATTATAGAAGTTACATTTCTTATTTAAAAGAGGTAATCTTAAATCATACTAAAACTATCAATTTTTCAAGTTTCATAAGTTTCCTAGATACACATCATCATCAAGAAGCTACAAAAAAAGTTTCATGATTTTAGGAGCTCTAGTTATTTTTTTATGAAATAAACAATTTCCAGCACTATTTAAACATTTTCAAAAAAAACAAAAAGGAGTTGAAAATCCATTCCCGCGCGTGCACAGTGGCTGACAGGCGGCTCCCTGCGTCAGGCACAGTGTGCCCTCGCTGACTCCGACACCCGCCGGCTTTGACCGACGAGAGCTCGCCGATGGCGAGGTCTCCGGCAACGCGGCCGATACCAACAGCTTCATCTTGGCCCTGCGCGTCTCCTCGACCAACTGGTTGGAGCTCTACCGCTTCACAGCAAAGACAGCGGCAGCCATGGCGGCTCGGCGAGATTCCGGCGACGCGGAACTGGCCGGTGATGCAGTTAGCAGCGACGGGAAGGCTACCAATAGCTTCCCCGTGCTCAGGTGAACGTATATATCTAGCTCATTGAATGAGTTACGGCCAGCAGCGTGCTCGCCCGCGCCCATGGCGGAGCGACGGGGCAGAGCTCGCCGGCATGACGGCGATCCAGCCATGAGGGTGCGGTAGAGATTAAACGGAGGGCGTATTCAACTTCAGGAGCTCACCGCGGGCCTGTACAAGTAGCTGGTTGAAGCGGAGACTGCTCGGGCAGAGCTGTCGACGTACATGGCGGATGCGGCAGTGGTGCACCAGCGGTGAGGCCGTGCTCCGATGAAACCTGTGGACAAATCAATCAACCGTCAAGCCAGTGAGCTTCACGGCATCAAGGCGAGCACGAAACAAGAAATAGGAGGAAGATAAAATAGTCGGTGAGGGCCAGCCACGGTGAAGCGCCTTGCGGCGGCGCTCTGGCCGTCCGCGAAGAAGACGGCGTCGAGTGGTTCACTCCGGCGGCGAGAGGCGAGGCAAACAGGCTCAAACACTACGCAAGAACCGGGCGGAGCTACTTGCAAGGTGGAGCGGGTGAAGATGAAGCAAGGACGGCGAATTTCGCCGGTGTGGGAGCACGGCGGCGGAGCAGAGTTGAAAGAGAGAGAGACGGCGGCGGCACAGCGCTTAAGAGAGACGAGGAGAGGTTTCCAGGCGTTGCCAGCGGCTATGCGAACTTGGCCACGCAGATGGTTTCGTGGCCACGCGCACAGACGCGTCGCGAAGGCGCGGCGGCCGTCGGCAAGCAGCTCGGTGGCGAGCAGAGTGTGGCCAGACTACTGTAGCAATACCACCTCATTTCTTTTTCTTTCAATTTCTTCCAAATTTGCATAGCAACTTGAAAATCTTCAAAAATAAAAGTTACTCAACTTGAGGAGACCTGCAACTTTACTTTTTGCCTCAACCCCAAATTCCAATTAGTTTTTAAAAGAGGGTTTCAAATTTGAATTAGAAATTAGAGTTAACAAAATTGTTAATTAGCAAACTTTGGGAATTTAATTAGTGAACAAGCATTAATCAAGCACCACAACCATAAATACTCTTCAAAAGCTCAAACATCACACCAATCCATAGAATCAAAATAGGAGAAGTTTTTATTCATGAAAATTGATTTATTAATTTCTCAAAAATTGAATTAAAACTTGAATTTCTAACACTTAAACAAAGTTATTATTATCATTTCGTGCAACACATATTCAACATATTGGAATGTTATAAATGAAACATGAAATGTATGTATGCCATGATGCTTGATGACTATAGATGATGATGCTCATGGTTACGGTTTAATTAAATTCGTAACACCAGGATGTTACACTCTTATTGTTCACAGAAAGTACAAACGCCTAGCGAGGCCTAGGTAACTTCTAGAAATGGCTAGGCTGAGCCATCCAGTGCATAGTATATTTTGAAAGTAATGCTAAATAACAACCGCGGGTGTGTTCACTTCGCGAAAAGTAGGTGAAAAGTTACTGTAGCATCTTTCGATGTTATTTGGCAAAATTTGTCAAATCATGGACTAACTAGGCTTAAAAGATTCGTCCCGACATTTACAGACAAACTGTGCAATTAGTTATCTTTTTTACCTACATTTAATGCTCCATGCATACGTCGAAAGATTCGATGTGATAGGTGTAAGAGGAAATATTTTGGGTTTGCATGGCAACTAAACAGGGCCCGCGTGTTTTATCTTCCGCCAACACTTGACTCCTACAGACGTGGCCGCCGGCCGCAAGCCCACCCACGTGCTCCTCTACTCCCCACATGGTGCTCTCCCAGGCGACCGCCTCCTAGCGGCCGTGCCCAACTCCCTCTCTCTCTCCCCGACACTCGGCAAGCTCCTCCTGGGCAGGCGACCTCCTCCCAGCGAGCCCCACCTGCGCCCGCGCTCCCACCCTTGCGCAAGCTCGCCGGCCATGGCAGATTTGACCTCGGCTATGGTGGATCCGCAGAGGTAGGCCTCCTCCTCCTCCTCCTCCTCTTCCTCCTGGATCTGCCAGTTAGGGTTCCGACGATCCTCTCACCCTATTTCTTCTCCAACTTCGGCGGGTATAAAAGGGGCCGATCGGGGTGGAGTTAAGCAGGCCAGGTAGTGGGAATGGTGGCCAGGTGGTTTAGGGGCCCTGGCAGCGGTTGAGACGGCCGAGCCAGGGAGGGGCGGGGGTGTTGCGGTGGAGCTCACCGGAGTTGAAGAAGATGGCAGTGGTGGGGAGGGGGAGGGGAAGAAGGTGGCCACCGCCCTAGCGCACCGGGGCTTCGGCAGACTCTAGCGCCCGAGGTGGGGTGGTGGTCGGCGGCGGGGGAGAGGAAGAAGATGAACAGTAGCACCACTGTGAGCCATTGGATGACCAGATCAATGGCCTAGAAATCAGGTGTTTTGGGGCCTCAGAACACCATACATATTGAATCTGCTTTGTATTATAATAAGATGGCACACCACCGTACCTCATGAGCTTGCTCAAAACAAGTCCGAATTAGTTTATAACATCATTTAAGTACACTTTTATCTCGATGCAGACACTTACCCCCCACATGGTTGGTGCTATACATACCTATATATAATGCTCAGGATTGCTTAGTATAAGATGTACGGATACCACCAACTACATTACTGTATGTCGTATCCACTCATTAGATTTTGTAGCAAGTAGTTGTTTCTTAAGAGGTGGGTGGAGAAGGCTTGAAGAAAAGACAAAACGAATTGGCAGGCAACACCAGTGATCTAGATCTGTGAGTTACACTAGAGATGGATAACGAGTGACCAATCTTGCATTTCCAATGGCCAACCAACTAATCTCTATCTCTTATAAAGCAAAAAACCATTATCAGTTCTATCTAACACCAGAGCTATTCAAGTCATCCACTAGCCTGAAAGAAACCGAACAACAACATCACGTATCCATTACCAATTATGTTGACGCTAAAGATTGTTCCAAGCCAACACACCAGCGAGGGCTTTGGATGCCCAAGAAGTCTCACAAGACCTGCAACACAGCAAGAGACGAAGCGTAACCGGCATAACCGATCTAAAGATCGATAGGGCCAATGTAGAACTCGTTTTTGGCCAAAACGGCTCCTAAACCACTCCCGGAAGGATCCATCGGGGAGAAGCACGTGGAGGATCTCCTAGGACTAGCAAGGCCGCTTAGGATGCCGACAAATCTCGTGGAGAGGCTTGCCGAACAGCAGGGTAGAAGGTTGAGAGGAGAAAATTAGGGCAAGATAGGAGTTTTGGTTGTTGTTTTGTCGATTGGATAGATAGAAACTCAATCGGTCGTGATCTTCTCATATATATAGAGGGGAGTGGTCTTATCCTAGTAGGAAACATCTCCAAGATGCGTTCTCTAAGTTTCCCACGTTGAAAATATATAAAAACCGACTTTATGAAGTATCCTCCTCGGTTTCCAGGCAGAGTCGGCTTAGCCGATAGGGGGAATCGGCTAAGCCGACTTTTAAGGGCTCAGGCACGCCCGCAGGGTTGGCATTAGGGGGAGTCAGCTTAGACGACTCAGGCAGTCGGCTAAGCCGACTATCAGAGTCGGCTAAGCGACTCGGGGTGGCTCACCGCGGCTCGTTGTCTTCTCCACGTGTCTCGCTCATTGTTTAGTCGCACCATTTGACCTCCACCATGCCCAAGATGTTTATAACTTGTTCATGATACTTAAAACCTTCTTGGGACATTTTTGAGTGTCAACATATGCCCCCTATTTTCAGGTGAATGATGCATGAACCTAAAAACACTTAATTGAGCCAAAACACAATAAAAGTGAACAACGATGATACCCATCTCATTGGCTGCTCAGTGACTAAGACGATGTATACATCAGCCATTTTTATTCTAAAGGCGATACATGTATCGGCCATTGCTTGGAGAGCACTTAGGCCTCTTGCCAAACACTTGGAAAATACTTTTTCAAGTACCTCCCATTGAATGCTCTATTGAGACGTTAACCTTGCAATGTCTCTAGCAAATAGGAATTACCGTATATGACTTTGACCACTTTGTAAGCATCCTCCCAGTTAGGTGACCATTTGCCAAATTGATTGCTCTTTGATCCAATAGGTAGTATGGTTTTCCATACTAATTCTCCTACTTGGAAGGATTTGCTCTTGATTTTCTTGTTGTATGCCCTGGCAACTCGACCTTTATCTTTCTCTATCTCATTGAGAGCCTTTAATCTTACATCAGTTACCTCATCGATGTTATCCATCATCAAATCATGATACAAAACGGCTAATAGATCATTTTGTTTAGCAAGCCTGTATGCATCCAAATTCACCTTGACAAGCAACACGGCCTCTTGACCATATACTAACTCAAAAGGAGTAACTTTTGTACCACCATGCCTTGAAATGCGATGTGCCCATAGAGCTTTAGACAAAACTTCATGCCACCTCCTTGGATTCTCCTCAATCTTTTTCTTAATGAGCTTGATCAAAGTCTTATTACTAGACTCAGCTTGGCCATTAGCTTGAGCATAGTATGGAGATGAATTGAGCAACTTGATCTTATATAATCTAGAAAATTCCCTCACCTCTTTAGACACAAATGATGTCCCTTGATCTGTAGTTAATGTCTGAGGGATGCCAAATCTATGTATAATATTCTCGGTAATAAACTCAATCACTTTCGTGTGTGTCATATTCTTCAAAGGAACTGCCTCGGTCCACTTAGTGAAGTAATCTGTAGCAACCAACACAAACCGGTGTCCCTTGGAAATTGGGGGATGAATTTGGCCAATAAAGTCTAGCCCCCAACCATGAAAAGGCCATGGCTTGATGATAGGATGAAGCATAGCAGCGAACACAAGTTGAACATTCCCAAACCTTTGGCACTCTTCACAACCTTTGTAGTATCGAAAACAATCGGCCATCATGGTAGGCCAATAGAAACCGGCTCTATGCAACAACCACTTCATCTTTGGGGCCGATTGATGCATACCACAAATACCTTCATGGACTTCCCCCTTAGTCAGTCTTGCTTGATCAGATCCTAAGCACTTTAGTAGTAAATCTTCAGCAGTTCTTCAATAGAGCTCATCGTTATGCAACATATACTTGAAAGCACTCCGCCGAACAGTTTTGTCAACTTTAGCACTTGGATCACGTAGATATGCCAATAAGGGAGTCCTCCAATCACATAAATTGGCCCTAACATCACTAGAAGTTCCACTAGACTGATTTGAAAGCTTCTCGGGCAGATTGGCCGGGTCGACCATAGGTGAGTCAGCTAAGCCGACTGGGCCGGTCAGCTTAGCCGACTGGGCTACAACACAGGGGAAGTTGGCTAAGCCGACTGGTCCAATCGGTTTAGCAGACTGGCTAGCATCCATCAGGGTGTCAGCTAAGCCGACTAGAGCAGTCGACTTAGTCGACTCGTCTGTACCTGCACGGGAAAATTCTAAATCTTCATGCATCGGCTTTTCTTGAATGTGAAAGTTACGCCCACCGACGTCATAGCTAGATGCCTATTGAGCTAACATGTTGGCCCTTTGATTTTCATGCCTCGGAACATGCCAAATTTGAAATTCGGCAAGAGAACCAATGATATCGAGGCAAGCATCATGACAAACTCTTAGTGATCCTTCTAAGCATTGAAATTCACTAGCAACCTGCTATACCACCAGCAGGGAATCACCATAGGCCTCAACATGTTTTACTCCTATGGACCGTAACATAATCAATCCGAATAATAGAGCTAGATATTCGGTTTGATTATTAATGCAATGAAAATTCAACCGGCTAGACATCTCAATTTCAGCACCACTAGGGGAAATGAGCACAATACCAACACCTTGGCCATCTTTGCAAACCGATCCATCAAAATATAATTTCCAGAGAGTAAAAGTAAGGTAATTGATTTCATTATCTAATTCAATACCATGCTCAACAATAAAATCAGCAAGGACTTGACCTTTTAAAGCTCTCAATGGTTCATAAGTCAAGTCATATGCAATTAGTGATATGCCCATTTGCCTATCCTTCCATGAAGAATTGGCCAATATAACATGTGTTTTATCACATCGGCATGGCAAGCAACAACACACGTACTAGACAAAAGATAATGTCTCATCTTAGAACAAGCATAGTACAGTGATAAGCACAATTTTTCTATATGAGCATACCTTGTCTCAGGATCAAGAAGACGGCGACCAAGATAAGCAATTACATATTCTTTACCTTCGTCTTCTTGAGTCAAAATAGCCCTGATTATCTTCTCTTCGGTAGCAATATACAATTTGAAAGGAACTCCTCTCCTTGGTGCACGAAGAACCGGTGGTGTTGACAGATATTCTTTTATCTTCTCAAATGCTTCTTATTGTTCTGCCCCCAAGTGAATTTAGATTCATCTTTCAGTTTCAATATGGGGGTAAAAGGAATAATCTTTCCAGACAAGTTAGCAATGAATCACCTCAAGTAGTTCACTTTTCCCAAGAACTTTTGCAAGTCCTTCTTGCATGTAGGTGCCTGAACTCCCTTGATCTTTTCTATTCTCTTGGGATCAATCTCTATGCCTTTATCATGAATTATGAAGCCTAAGAACATTCTAGCCGATACTCTAAAAGCACATTTGAGTGGGTTCATCTTCAATCCATAACGGCGCATCCTCTCAAAACCAAGACGCAAATCGACCAAATGAGATTTATGGGTAGCCAATTTAATCACAATACCATCAATATAAACCTCCATAATCACTCCAATTAGATCATGGAAAATCAAATTCATAGCTCTTTGATAAGTAGCACCTGCATTTTTTTAGCCCAAATGTCATCACAACCCACTCAAAGAGACCAACAAACCCAGGACATATGAAGGCCGTCTTCGACATGTCTTCTTCAGCCATGAAAATCTAATTATAACCAGCATTACCATCAGGAAAGCTAATAACCCGGTGTCCTGAAGCATCATTGATAAGCATATCAGCTATAGGCATAGGATATTCATCTTTCGGGGTAGCTCTATTTAGATCTCTAAAATCAATGCAAACTCTAATCTTCCTAGAATCTTTCTTCTCAACATGCACAATATTAGAGACCCACTCCGCATACCTGCATGGCTGAATGAACCCTGCTTGCAAGAGCCGATTAATCTCTTCTTTAACCCGATCATAAATTGTAGAATTAAATCGGCGTGGGTGTTGCTTATATGGCTTGAATCCATCCTTGATGGGGAGCCAATGCTCAACAAGCTCTCAGCTTAGCCCAAGCATCTCTGTATAATTCCATGCAAAACAATCAACATATTCCTTGAGAAGCGCGATTAGCTCAACTTTGTAATTGGCTCCCAAGTTTTGATTTATAAATGATAGCCGAGGCACAGAGCCATCCCCAATATCAAACTGCTCCAAAGGGTCGGCCGATGTAAATCCTTCACCCAACTTATCGAGCTCATCAAAATCATCTATCGCTTCACAGGCATCGGTCTTATTAGCCTGATACTGATCAACACGATGTTTCAACCATTCAATATTTGTATCCATTAATAAACAATTACATGATGATATTGAGAAAATTATCAATCGGCTTTAAAGATACAGAAATAAAACCACCTTGTCTGGTAACACTAATAAATTCGTAGCTCGAAAGATCTCTACCAGACAAGCAACCAATAGCACATTGCCCCCCAAGTATAGGAGCATCGGTTGTAGCTACTTCAGCCGATGAATCTGAATACACAATCTCCATGGCATCATCCACCCATTGAATAATAAACTGGTGCATGCTAGATGGTATGCAACAGTTGGCATGGATCCAATCATGCCCAAGTATTAAACTATAGCTACCTTGCACATCTGCAACGAAGAATGTCGTGGCTAGGGTCTTGCTTTCAATAGTGAGTTCCATGTTAGCAATCCCTCTAGCTAGAATAGGAGAACCTCCTCCAACTCTAGTGATCATCATATTGGTCTTCACCAGCTCCTCATCAGTGCCACCAAGCTTCTTGTAAAGCGCATATGGCATTACATTCACAATTGTCCCATTATCCACCAACATGTTATGGACCAAAGTACCATTGAAATGGCCCTTCACATGCAAGGGCTTGAGATGATTGACAGGCTGTTCTGGTTTTCTTGAATGTGGCATCTTGAATCAGGAAGTTGAACACCGCTAGAGCTGAATCATTCTCAACGTTAGACAAAACAACCACATTGACCTCCCCTCTTTTCGGAATAGCTTCATAATCAACCATCTCCTCATCGGGAACCTCAGGCACCTCCATGCCAACCATAACAGCAACAATGGAAGCAAAATCATCGGAGGACACCTTGGAGGCCATCAGGATAGTAGGAGTCGGCTCAGCTGACTCTAGAGTCGACCAGGCTGATTCTGGGGCCTCTGGAGCGGTATCAGCAGGGAGAGTTAGCTTAGCCGACTCTGGCACACCCAGGTCGGCAGGAACAGTGGCAGTCGGCTTAGCCAACTAGCTCAGCATAGGAGTCGACTTAGCCAACTAGCCAGCGACAGCAGTGTCATTTTGATCTTTCGGAGGGTTTTCGAGTGCTCGAGCTTTAGAACTTCACCCTCCATCCTGGCAAGCATCTCCCGCTTTTGTTGCTTATGCCGAGCGCACTGTAACTTGCATCGTTGGGTTTTATTCAACTCACGAGGACACCACAGGGGTTGGCGATACTTGGAATATCCTTCAACACACTCCTTCTTTTCGTCTCTAGCAACTTCTTTAGGAGCTTGATCTTGCTTTTGTGTTGGAGTTTCTTCAATTACAATCGGCCCATCATGGCTAATGATAGGAGCTTCCATAGAGCCGATTGTGATGATTGATTGAGGCCTAACTCTTAGCGGAGGAATTACAGGAGCCTCAACCATTTTAGGCACATAGACCTATCGAATTGGTGCCCTTTCTGAACCTTGTGAAGCTAGAGTCTTGCATGTAATCATCTGACCTTGATTCACACCGCTAGAGCTCGATTCACCATTGTTCAATCGGCTAAAGATGGAAGGTTTTTAAACTAGACCAGCAGGCTCTTTCCTTCTTTGCTAGCCTTGCATAGGTGCAGGCGAGGGATACGACACCTAAACTCCATAAGGACCCTATTGCGGTGTGACTGGAGTTGGAATCGGGTCCCCAATGAGATACACGAGGAGCAACTCTCTAAACTAGAGCTGCTGGTTGCATCACCGCCAAATGCTTAACCTTGTCATCTTCTCTCTTGGGTGGAGTAGATTCTCTTTTTTTTAACGGCCGATTCTTGGAATTGGCCTTTTCTTGCTTATACTTGGCCATGAGCCTATCAAAATTGCATGGTGGCCTCACCACAAGCTCCCCTTGGTTCTTCTTCTCATTCATCTTCCAAGTACCAATCTCTGGCCTATGTGGAACAAATGTGCGCAAAACTTGAATGCTGGAGGGGCCGAGGCTGCTGGAACCAGGGGAGTCGGCTAAGCCGACTAGGGCAGTCAGGTCAGCTAACTTGGCTGAGGGAAAGGCTGAGTCCGCTAAGCTAACACCCTGAGTTGGCTTAGCTGACTAGCCCTGCTACGTGGAGTTGGCCTAGCCGACTGCTCCAGTCAGCCTAGCCGGCCTCTACTGTGCCACCACCGTTTCGTACCATCGCTGCCTTCTCAAATACTGCATTGATCCAATAGTGATCTTCAATTTGTTCTTGCCTTTATCGTCCTTCTCTAGCACCACCTTGCGCCCCGAATTCGTTTCGACATTCGGTGCTACACGTGGTTCGCCGATAAGCACATTCTTGCCTTGAGTTGTATCGGCTTGCTTGGGACAAATCAAAACAGCGGGTGGTCCTGCTTCAATTGTATGCACTAGAAAAATGACCTTATCAACTTGCATATCAAAAAGACTCAATCGTCCCTCATTAAGGGCCGATTGGACCTACCGATGGAAAACATTGCAATCATTAGTAGCATGAGAAAAAGAATTATGATATTTACAATAAGCTCTTCTTTTTAACTCATCAGCTGAAGGCAATGTATAATTAATTCTAATATAACCAAATTTCAATAATTCATCAAAGATTCTGTCACATTTAGAGAAATCAAAACTAAACTTCATCTCTTCACTCCAATTCTTATGAATCGGTTTGAGAGATGGGCAAGTAACCATCTTATTCTCTGCTGGCCATTTAATTTCAGCAGGGCAAACTTCTTTATTATCATCATCAGAACAATCAGAATGATCATCAACAACATGCACATTATGACGATTAGACTTATAAGTTTTACGAGATTCTTTAAGGTGTTATTCAGCTGAAATGACCCTTTGCAATAGTTGATTAACATTCACAAACTCATAATGTTCAAGTTTATCCCTAATACTAGGATGTAAACCAGCAAAGCGTAAGTCAGTTAAATCTCTTTTAGAAATCATTAAATGAAAACGTCGGTTCTTAATTTCTCTAAATTGTTTAACAAAATCAAGAACGGACTCAACACGACCTTGACGAACCGATGCAAGATGAGACAATCTAGTTTCATGGATGCCAGTATAAAAATGACTATGAAACTTTTCTTCCAATTCAGCCCACGAACCAATAGAACAAGCTGGTAATGAAGTAAACCATGCACAAGCTGTGCCAGTAATGGACAATGGAAAATTGCGAACTTTGATAAAATCATAAGCACTAGCCTCACCCAAATGTGCAAGAAACATGCCAATATGCTTCATGGTAGATTTACTATCATCACCACTAAATTTATTAAAATCAGGTACCTTCCACCCATCAGGTGCTTTCATGAAATCAAAGTATGAAGGGTATGGCTTACGGTAAGTAGTCCTACTAGGCTTGATTTGTACACCTAAACTCTCTTCAAGTGATTTAGATAATTCCTCCCTAAACTGATTCAAAGTGTCATTGAAATCAGTAGAGGGAGCAACAGGTGCAGCAGGTGTATCATCAAGTATGGGGACTTGGTTTGGTGACTTCGGTGGGTTGGGGAGAATGTTTTGCCCCACCGAAGCTCGACTTGTTGTTGGTCTTTGATCGGTTTGAGTGTTTCGAGCCGAATTTTGACCATGGACAACCACTTGATTAAATAGAGCACTTCCAGCTAAACCGGTCTTATCAATTTCAATTACTGAACAGACCGATTTGCCTTTATTTGCTGCTGTATATAAACCTTGATTGTCATAAAAAATCAAAGGCATGCCAAATTTAGGATTTTTAGAAGAAGAATGAACACCCGATGGATTGCCATCGGCTGTTTTCCCTTCTAACTTGTCAAAACAAGCCATGATCATGTTTACAACAGTGAGAAGATTATTATCTATTACTTTCTTATGATCATCCATCATAGTAGCATAATTGGCATGCGTAGGGTAAGGATTGACAATGTCATCATACCTAGGTTTAGAAGATCTTACCTCAGGTGCAGCGGGTGCAGAAGATGTAGAATTGATCAACTCGCTGAAATTTGGCTCCCTGAATTGAGTGACCTTTTCCTACCAATCTTTAGTGCAATTCTGAAGAAAAGCCTTCAGAATGGCGTTGAACTTGGCCTCCACTTGTTGCTTTAGTTCTTCAGAGAGCTCATCGATGTTCATGGGATGGTTGATGTTGCCCTCATAAGGGACTTGGGTCGGTCCTATCCCCAGTATGTTCAACATTACTTCCCATGCTGCTGGAGGAAAACTTGATCTTTCGCCTAGCATTCCCTAGCGGAGTCACCAAAAAGTATGTTGACGCTGAAGATTGCTCCAAGCCAACACCACCAGCGAGGGCCTTGGACACCCAAGAGGTCTCACAAGACCTGCAACACAGCAAGAGACGAAGCGTAACTGGCCTAACCGATCTAGAGATCGATAGGGCCGATGTAGAACTCGTTCTCAGCCGAAACGGCTCCCAAACCACTCCTGGAAGGATCTGTCGGGGAGAAGCACGTGGAGGATCTCCTAGGACTAGCAAGGCCGCCTAGGATGCCGATAAATCTCATGGAGAGGCTTGTCGAACAGCAGGGTAGAAGGTTAAGAGGAGAAAATTAGGGCAAGATAGGAGTTTAGAATGGAACTCAATCGGTCGTGATCCTCTCATATATATAGAGGGGGGTGTTCTCATCCCAGTAGGAAACATCTTCAAGATGCATTCTCCAAGTTTCCCATGTTAAAAATAAACCAAAAACCGACTTTAGGAAGTATCCTCCTCAGTTTCCAGGTGGAGTCGGCTTAGCCGACAGGGGAGCCAACTTTTACGGGCTCAGGCACGCCCGCAGGGCTGGCATTAGGGGAGTCAGCTTAGCCGACTCAGGCAGTCGGCTAAGTCGACTGCAGGCTGGCAAAACCGGCTAAGTCGACTGTCAGAGTCGGCTAAGCCGACTTGGGGTGGCTCGCCGTGGCTCGCTGTCTTCTTCGTGCATCTTGCTCGCTATTTAGTCGCGCCATTTGACCTCCACCATGCCCAAGATGTTTATAACTTGTTCATGATACTTAAAACCTCCTTGGGACATTTTTGAGTGTCAGCAAATTAGTTAGTTTAACAGATTCGTCACATCCACACACACACAGAGATGCCAACCCGAAAGGTCGAGGAGATTGTCGCTTCTTCTTCTAATTGGCTTCCTTTAAATTCTTTTATTCGGCATCTATTCACCTCCACCCTCCCTTGGCTGCAAGCAGCGCTGTCTAGGTTTTCCATCATCGTCGAATCGGAATATGAAGGGAAGGGTTCTGGCCTTAGAGAAAGAGAGATAGAGAGCAAGAAGCCCGCCTCATCAGTTCCGCTGGCGCGAGATTGCCCTGATGCCGCGAGTTGCCACATCCCCAAGGCTCAGGATTGCAGAGGCAGACCACTCGATCAGCAGGCTCATCACGACGTCCGAATCTCTGATGGCCAATCGCCATCCATGCGGATATCGTAAGCCACGCACGAGCTATTTGCTCGAGCCCGTGAGAAAGCCAAAGGGGAAATCTAGGTGATGTGGAATCACGAGATGATTGGGGCCTATCATGTAGATGGCAATAAATCAATAGATGCCACTGGTAGATTTCCAAATAGCTCAGTTCAGGAAGTAGGACAGGCTTCCTGTATTGAAGATATGTTCATCATTCCAATTTCTCAGGCTGCTGCCTTGGAGCTGGAGGACCTCAGAGAACTGGTGCAGGATTATAATCTGACAGATGGACCTGATCTGAGGATATTTTGTTGGGGCAACAGTCAATATGCTGCCGCCAAGCTGTATAATTTAGCCTTCTCCATTGATGAGGTGCCTGGTATCTTTCAGCTGATCTGGAAATGCAAAGTCACCCCACAAATCAAATTCTTTGCTTGGCTTATCTTACAGGATCGATTGCATACACGTATTATGCTGGTCCGAAGACATTTCAATGTGCATCCTGATAGCCTCTGTGTTCTTTGTCCCCATAGGGAAGAAGAAACCATTGCTCATCTATTTTTCCAATGTGACTTTGCTCAAGCCTGCTGGGATAAGCTTAGCATTGTTTGGGATCTAAATGATGAGCTCTACAAGGTGATCGAGAGGGCCAGGCAGCAGTCTGGTCTGCCCCTCTTCATGGAAATCTTTCTGATAGCTGCCTGGGATCTTTGGAAAATCAGAACAGGCATATTTTTGATGGTGTACAAGCAACTTTTAGTCGATGGCTAAGGAACTTCAAGGAGGAGGCTGCCCTTCAAGCATACAGGCTTAGTGAAGACGGTAGAAGCTCTGTGTTAGCATGGCTCAATGCTTTGTAATAAGTAGCTGTTTTGTTTCTTTTCCTCATCCCCTCCTACCTGTGTGATCCCTTGTAATTCTTCCTCCACCCCTCTTCCCCTCTTGTAAGTAAACTCTATACTTGTACTCTCTTTTTTTCCTTTTTGTATATAAATAAAATTTTTTGAGCACCGTGGGCAACTCCCCCACGGTCTTTTCCCTCAAAAAAATAGATGCCACTGGTATGCGTCAAAAAAAATTCTCATGTTCAATCACCAGCCAACAAAGCTTCTTTATGTAATATCATTATTATCTGACTAATTTATCGATTGGGTCTTCATGGATCATGTATTTCTTTGTTTCATTTAGTTTGATTTTCATTTTTCCATATTCTTTCCATGTTCATCAGTTATTTAAAAAATGTCCTGCATAATCTTAGAAAATATAGATCTTACGTCTTGTGGTATTTTTCGCTTGATAGTGAAGAATTATTATTGTAATTTCTGAGTTGTCCAATAGGCACTAGCTGCTTATGTTTCCAAATCATATCTAAAATTCTCAATATATACTAAATGCTTCATAATAATAATATGAGAGTCATCGCTAATTCCCGCAGCAATGCGCGGGGAACTCTTTTAGTAGTCTAGACAACACTTTCAAAACACACTGCCAAAGAATCTCAGAAGATTAAGACGGTGCAAACATTATAGGACCAAGATACCTGTACCACTACGTACAGGTGGCTCAGTAGCACACCCTTCCTTTCTTGCACATCGCGTATCGTGCAAAAGTACTATGTGAGCCTCCTAGCTGCTCGCTCACTTGAAAACAACAATAAGGTAGTAATTAAATATAATCTATTAGCCAAGAGGCCACACAATTAACCTAATACCATTAAATAAATGATTTTGCGAGCCACTGTCCAAACACTAACGAGGCGGTCACAAAATTTGCCTGTCTTGTAAAATACTTGAGGATTTTCAAAGGCGGTCGTTTCATTTACGGAGGCAGTGACAAACTTCCTGTCTCTCAAAATGTTTTCATGGAGGTGGTCACAAAATGCAAATCTCTCGAAATCCATTAATAAAGGTAGGCCTCCAAAAATGGTCAACATTTTCGTAGGCGGACCTATTAAGAAGCCCTCCTCTAAATATAGGCCCATAGCCCACCAGGCCTAATACGATGGCCACATATATAATAAGAAATTAGAGGTTTTGAACTCCTACCCTGCACTCCTCTCTTTCCCTCATAGCATCCTCCCCCACGCCTCCCTCTCTCACCACACACGCTCCTCTCTTCCTCAACCGCAAACGTGGGAGTAGTAGCGCGGCGACCTGGCAAGGGCCGCAGGGTGGTGGAGGCAGCGCGGGTAGGGCTCCTCCCGTCGGCACGCGTGGGCTGTAGATCCCGGTGGCGTGGGGCTCCTCCCCATGGTGCGCGAGGGCTGCAGCTCCCAACACCCACGCGGATCTTAGCAACGATGACGGGCTGCGAGTGGGCTTGCCGGTGGCCTCAAATACGGGCTCGCTAGTGGACATTTTTTTCTCAAATTATTTGTGCAGGTGGGCATTTTGGCTGCCTCTGTTAATCTTGATTTTGCAGACAGGCATTTCAGCAGCCTATGTTAATCTAGATTAACAAAGACATTGTATTCGATGTGGACGTGATGTCCGTCTGGGAAAATCGTGAAATATTTGAAGAAAATTCAATGTCAATTTAATATATAATTAGTGCATGTGAATGTTTCTTTGGGGTTTAAGGGTTTATGCCCCTGTTCTATAGCAAATTGGTGATTTTGCCCTTGTTTTTTCTAACTTTATGATTATACTCAAGCGTTTGCAAAGCGAAGGAAGAGTATGCCCCTATTCCATGAAGCCATGTTAACTGTGTTATCTTTTGGACAAAAGTCAAGTTTACCCATGTGGTTTTACCCCAGTTTTGAGAGATTTTAGTGATTTTACTCTTATTTCAAGAGTATGCCCCAGCCGAAGATTTAAGTAGTACAGGTTTCTAGATATCTCCGCTGGATACACATGAAAGGCATAAACTGACTACTGAAGATTACAACGAAGTGCAATATAACTGGTGGGGACACCGGGGGCTGGCCATGCGCCCATCTGTGCGCTGCAGGGGTGCTCGCTGTGTGCCTCCCAAGCACCGCCTGGGGTGGCCGCGCGCCCTCCCACTGGCCACCGGGGGTGGCCACGCCCTCCCTCCGGCCGCCGGGGGTGGCCAAGGCCTCCCGCACGCCGCAAAGGGAACATCGCATGCTGCCGGGGGTGGCTTCGCGCCACTAGGGACTTTCTGCGCGGCCTCCCACTGCCGGTTTTGGCTGCACGCCTCCCTTGCGCCCATAGAGGCTTCCGCACGCCCTCCCTAGCGCCGTCGCTGATCTTAACCTGCGAATGAAACCAGCCCCTATGTTTGAGAACTTGGAAGAACGACAAGTGAGGACATTCTGGTCCTTTCATGTGCCTCCCTAGCGCCACTGGGGTGGCCATGCGCTCTCTCCCACTAGCCAACAAGGGTGCCCATGCCCTCCCGCGCGTCGTAGGGGGATTGCTGCCTGACTCCCTAGTGCCACCGGTGGTCCAGCCAGCACACGCGCGGCCCACGGCTTGCTCACGCGCGCGCGCCAGCGCACTCGGCCCAGCTGCCGCACCCCATCCGCGCGCTCCAGCGCACCCCCGCGCCCAGCCGCGCACGCTCTCTCCCCCGCGCCTAGGCTGCAACCTGGGCCTGGGCTGGGATTTCGACCGAGCAGCAGCGCCCGCCTAGGCCAAAAGAGGCCCGAGCCCTCCTGGCCATTGATCTCCGATCGACGGTGGAGCGCGCAGCTCGGGGCATCAAAAACTCCGGCCAACCGCGCCTCCCTCAGCCCTAGCTTCATTTTCACGCGCACTCTCTCTCTCTTCGCCTCACTGCTCTCCTTTTCTCTCCTCAGTTCATCACCGAGCGACCACGGTGAAGCAGCGAGGTCCCGGCGCCGTCACCGGCCCCCAGCGGGTGAGCACGCCGCCGTCGAGCGGCCTGGCCGCGGCGCCCCTGTGGCCGGATCCCGACGAGCCGTGCCCCCCTTCGGCCGGTCTTTCTTTTCCCTGCACGCGCCAGTGTGCTCGACGGCGAGGTGAGCCGAGCCACCCTCTTCCCCTTCTTTTCCCCTTTCGGTTTCTTTGATTCGAATTTTTGAACGATTTTCCCGATTAGGGTTGGGGTTAGGGTTAGACACGACACTGTTTTTTCTTTTCCCCGAATCACCTTCGGGTTTAATTCGGTTTCCAGTATTCTCCCTATCCCAAAACCCGATCTAGGGTTTGGATGTGCGGTTCTTTACTTTTCCCGAACCATCATCGTTTCTCAGATCCGAAGGGATCGAGTTTAGGGTTCAAACGAACCCTTTGTTGGCCGAAGCCCTTTCTTCTTTCTAGATCCACACTGGATCTCTTCATCTTTCCTTTTCTAATCGGTACCCATTCTAGATCTACGTGCTAGTACCGCTCTGATATCATTGTTGGCTTTCTATGGATCGACTAGGGTAGATCTAGACGGAGGAACACTTGGATTCGTGAAGCACATGCACATTTAGACCTAGAACACTACACCGAGAGGGAGATAGGGTAGAGAGGGGCTGGTGATGAACCTGAGCCTCCAGATGAAGTCGCGGTTGTGCTGGCCATCGCTGGTTCGGTGATGGAGGCAGCACACGGGCAGCGACGGGTGGAGTAGAGGTTGCACGGACGTCGATGCAGTGTGGTCGGGCGTAGCAGTGACGACGGCGAGGATCAGCGGAGCTTCCCGTCGCTGGCTGCGCGCCCTCTTAGATCGGTCTAGGGTTTTGTCGGTGGGGTTTGCGGCTCACGATGAACCTCGTACTTTGAGCCGCCGGCCCCCACCTCTTTATATAGCGCAGTGCGACGGGGGCCCACCAACCATGTAGGGTTGGGCGCCCCCGATCAGGGCGCGTGACCAAGGCCCAATAAGCCGTTGGACTTATTGGTTAGGAGATCAATCTAACAGCCATGTGCCCTCCCTCTGGCCACTGGGGGTGGCCACGCCCTTCCGCACTCCGCAGGGCAATGCCGCGTGCCTCCCGCATGCCATCGGGGGTGGCTGCACGCCGCTGGGACTTGCTGCGCTGCCTCCCGCTTGTCGCCTGTTTTGGCCGCGCGGCTCCCTAGCACCCATGGAGGCTCCCACATGCCTTGCCTGGCACCATCGCCGGTCTTAGCGCACGAAAGAAACTAGCCCCTGTGTCTGAGAACTAGGAAGAACGACGGGTGAGGGCATTCTGGTCCTTTTTTATGGGAACCTTTTGTTTTCTTTTTTATTTGGCCATATAATCAGCTTAGATCTAACGGTGTCACATGTCACACCCTAAAATTTTCAATTTTGAGTTCTGCATAGGAAACACTAAATAAAATGAATGTTTTAATATTCAGATAAAAATTTTCAAGTTTAGTTTATGATAGCATCAATTAGTTATAGAAAAAAATAAAAAAATGATGAAAATCTTTAAATTTTTCTAAACTAATTTGATGGGCTATCGTTTAATGTGATGTTTGCTGGTTAACTCTTGTGTGTTGAGAGCGAGCAAAGTTTTTAAATATGCGTTTAGTGGATCGATCTTTCTTCTCTAACACGTCTTTATCTTTTTCCGCAATCAATATTCCTTGTTTCTCATCTTAAGTTCTCGTTGGGAGTTTCCTAAAATATTTTCTTTATAACGTAAATTATTCCTTTCAGTTCTTCATATGTCAATCTCAGTGAACTCTTCGGGAATTGTTCTGGCTTTTTCTGGAGCTAGTTCACGGTTTTCTGCGAGCGTTATCCAATTCTTAGATGCTCCAAACTATCTTATCATGAGCTCCAAATACTTTATTTGGGTTCCTCATGTTCCATAATGTCTCTGGAAATTTTCCCGAATTTTTAGAGCTTTCGGAGTATTTTTCATGGCTTAAATAATAATTCTAGACTTTTCTAGAATTATTTTATCCATGAAATTAATTAATTCCGAAAATAAATAAATATCTCATTTTTCCCAATACTCAAAGCCCATGTACAATAATCCTAATAAATCTCAAAGGCCCATACATTTATTTACTAATGGGCTTTGATAATTAATTAGGCCTATTAGTAAAGATGGAGGGTGCAACATCAATTAGTACCGTATCGCTAGTAAAGATGGAGGGTGCAACATCAATTAGTACAGTAGAGATAATTTTTGTGATGTCATTCAAGTATGAATTTATCTATTTTAATGCAACTTGATTAATATTTATTTAACAGCTTTCTAACTAAAAGCAACATAGGGGTATAATTTTGTTCTTGTTGCTTCATGACTATGCTGGCGTAAGAGACGCATTAGCAACGTTGTTTACCATGTCACATTATGTGTTTACAAATTAAATTATGTTTATTTGATTAATGTTTATGTCATGCTCTTTTAAATTAGAAGCGACTTAGGTTCATACATAAAACATTCTTAAATAAATGTTAATTTGATTAATATTAACTTAAATGTTTCTTAATCATAATTAGTTTAGTTAAACATGAAGTATGTAGTTAATTTAACTAATATTTAGCTACTGTCTTTTTAAATTAAAAGTAACTTTGGTTTATAATTTATCTTTTTATAAATAATCAAATGCTATCATGATTAATAAGAACTTAAGTGTTTCTTAAATAGAACTTGTTTAGTTTATGTAAGAAACATATAATGATTCGATTAGCTGTTATCACCTTCTTTATGCTTTCTAATTTATAAATGTTTAAATGACTTAAACACTAAATAAATATTTATAAATAAAATATGAATAAGGTTAACTTTATCTTTTATAATTCAATGTAAATTGATTAATGTTAATGCAAACTAGTTTTTCAATTTTAAAGGAACTTTGGACCATAGCGGTTGCTAACTGGATTAATGGAAATATGAATACGTTTTAAATCATATTTTGCTTAGCTTAAGCATGTTACAGACACAACATAACTCGTTCAGTTGCTTTCACGTATAATTTTCCTTTTTGCAAAGCTAAAGTTAAACTTGATTAAATTATATGGCATTGTTTATAAATAAAATATAACTAAGGTTTAACTTCGGCTTTATAATTTGATTAATGATTATGAGAAAAGGTAACATAGGATAATATATTATGTTTTGTTTAGTTTAATCAAGATTCATGTAAGGTCATCTTAGATGTGATTTGGTTAATGTTTAGAAGCAACTAGGGTTTATAACTCCAGTATTTCATAACTGAATGTTAATAAGATTCATATCCACATAAATGTTTTCTTTTAAATTAAAAGATTATTAGTTCCACCTTGATTTGTAAATGTTTTCATTTAGCTTTTGCCACATGTTCCATGATTATCTAAATTATAAAATATTTATACGACTGGAAATACTATGATATGATATGATATATTTATAAATAAAATATGGCTAAGGTATAAAGTTAGCTTTTATAATTCAACATAATTTGGTTAGTTTCACTTTAGTATATTTCTCCAAAAAGTCCAACACTTTAATTCACTAACTAAAATGAATCCAGCATATAGTTTTCTCTTTTAGTATGTTGCAAGCTTATCGATAGTCATGTCCTGTTAACGGTAGCTCCGTTCTCCATCGTTCTTGCGCTAGCATCAAGTCGTGTCGATTAGTGTGCTCTTTTCTAGTTTCTCTTTTGTTTGGTGTGTTGTTCTTAGTTGTGTTTATTGTCTGTTTGTTCTGCTTGGTTGCTACGAGTAGAGGAAGCGTGGTTCGTTAGCAATGAAGATCAGGAGGTGAGGGCCGACAAGTACAACAGAAGTTGAAGATCAGAGACAGAGGTTGAAGATTTCTGAGTAGCTAACTTTGAGAAAAGGCAAGTTAACATGGGATCATCCTTGTTTCCTATTCACCTTTAATACACTTAATTCATGTGCATGTGTCTATCTTGTTACCCCTAAGGATATCCTAGTTTTTGTATCTTGTACCTTGACACCGGTGGAACATTGCATTGGGTAGTATTTATGCTAGTGCTCAAGATAAATAACCATGATCTGTAACTTGACTAATGGTATATGCAATAAACGTTTAAAAGATGCTTTATAGAAACATGACTCAAGAGGGCTAGAGCATATTGGGCTATTTTTATGGTGCTCTAGTTTCTCTCCTTAAGGACTTATCTGTAAGCGAACATCCGGGACTTACAGTACAACTGTGAGGACTATATGGCTCTGGCTTTAGTCAAGTATGAGGACCTTTTTTCTAGCTTGTTAGTGATAACCTTAATGGCGTAAGAATGGTTTGACGAATCGGGTATAGTGCGGCCTCTGTCCTTATGTGTATAGGCTGCGTGTCATTGTGCCATTTGGAAGGGGGCTCTACATCTGTTTGCCGAGTGAATCTAGCGGCCCTAACTTGTTAGACGAACCTTTGAAAGACTTCATAGTGAACCCTGCTGACCTTCCTTGGTAGTGGGTCAAGAGGCTAATCACCTCGGGCGAAAGGGTAAATCACGACTCACAGTGAAAGTGTACAACCTCTACAGAGTGTAAAACTGTTATAATAGCCATGCTCACGGTCACGAGTGGCCTTGGACCCTTACAGAATAAATGATGAACACTGATGGTAATGATAATACTGATGATATTGAAGCTCACTGATGATTATTGTTTCTTGCTATATATTATTCTCGTTTACATGATCATGAGGTTATTTGGGCTTACGTAGTTTGTTGCTACTCAAATTCTAAAAAGATGACTCACTAAAAGCTAATCGCAGTTTAACCAGTGTCAGCCTTTCTGAGCCTCATGAACCCCGTGTTATATTTGCTGAGTTCGACATGGACTCACCCTTGCTATTTCCCCACACTCCAGTGTGTAGTAAGGTGCTGCTTAGAAGAAGAATAAAGGTGTAGTAGAGTTTCCAGAAGTCTATAAGAAGTGCTTGGCATACGGAGCCCCCAGTCAGTCGTCCCTGAGAAGAATGGAGCCCGAGCAGAAGCTTAGCCACCGTTCTGCGATACTCTGATAGTCGTAAGTGTTAATATAGTAAGTATTCCGCTTTATACAGACATTGTTTTGATATCTCTATTTTGTTGTTGTATGTGTGGACTTCCTGGGCACACATATGATGAGCCTAGTTTTGTTCTTTGCAAAACCGGGTGTGACATCACAAAACAAGGGTAAACGGACGCTTCATTTCAAAATTTCGGGGCCAAAATCACAAAGTTTAAGAAGTAGGTGTAGAATCACCACCAGTCTGGAATAGGGGCAAAAACACCAAATTCCCTATGTTTTTTGGATATGTGTTCAATGTGACAACATTTTATGTATATACATACAGTTTGAGTATTATTTTCGTCATATTTATAAAGGGTTAGGCCCGGGTCAAAAAAAAACTAGGGCCGAGCCTGGGCCAAGGCGATTGAAGAGGTGCTAGACTGCCCCTAAGGGGCAGTCAGTTTTAGTTTTATAAAGAGGATATGATGTTGGTGGATGTAGAATGGTGGTTGGAGATTCCGAAGTGCGATGCTAGGGGCAGTCAGTTTTAGTTTTATAAAGAGGATATGATGTTGGTGGATGTAGAATGGTGGTTGGAGATTCCGAAGTGCGATGCCCCAATGGATCAATCTTCCTATCTCCAGCTAATTTTAGTGAAACTTCCCTTGTCGTACCCATTCTTATTCTTGCATATGATATGATTTACACTGTAGATCTTATGGTGATGGCTGCTGGCCTCGCTAGATTAGCCAATGGCGTGCGCCTACCGCTGGGTTAATATATGCACATATGACTAATCACATGATATTGTACTATAGCTTGCGATTCCAAGTATTGCCAGCATACCATCATGGATATTAGCAGTTGATTGGATGTCGTTATATATGTTCTTATATACACTAGTGGGAAAAGGACCTTCGGTATTGGGCTTTAGTCCAGGTTGCCTTTGGGTCCAGGACTAATGTCTGGATGCAATGGCTAGCACCACAGGCTGGCCCAGTGGGGTCCTTTAGTCCCGGACTCACAGTTCTGGTTGGAAAACCGGAACTTAAGGGTTTCCTAATCAGGAGTGTAGTTCGATTCTGCACTAGTGATACTTGAATAAGCATCCATAAGGTAGTGCTTCTAATTCCCTGATGCAAGCATTCCATTATCTTGTGTCTTCCTAGAGACAGACTACTTTTGGTGAAACACATTCTTGTCCATTCTTATACTTGCATACGATATTGGTTTACAGCCGTGTAGTAGATCTGATGGTAATGGCTGCTCACCTCATCAGAGAGTAACCCATGTCATGCCGACTACACATACATCCAAGTTAATATTCACAGAGGACCAACGACATGATTTCATTATATGATATACTAAAGCTTGTGATTTCCATGTTCTGCCAGCTCAGGGCTCAGGCAAGTGTGAACGTGGGGTAAGTATGCTTAGCACATGCGTACGTGGCGACTTCCACCTTACTGTAAATATAAAAACCGTCATAGACATTATGGGTTGGTTGATCGGCTATATATGTTCTATATACGTGAACAAGCATCCATGAGGTTGTGCTTCTTCTACCCCGAAGTAAGTCTCTTCCGTTGTGTTCACTATCTCACAGAACTAGGCATTAATTCACTACCCCAGATCACTACAACACTGCCGTTCAAAATCCCCCTACAGTGCTAGATTTTGAACCGGCAGTACCATACTGGCAGTGATGTGGGGTACACATCACGGCCGGTTCGCCCAACCCGATAGTGAAAGGAAATATACACTGCCGTTCGAAAGCCAAATCGGCAGTGTGTTTCATCCACAACACTGCCGGATTGAAGTTATTTAAGTTAACACTTCCGGGTCTTGGCTTGACCGGCTGTGTTAGTTGAGAAATCACTGTCGGTTTGAAGTTACAACCGATAGTGATTGCTTCACTAACAATACTGGTTTGTGCTGGCAACCGACAGTGACTACTTTACTAGCACTACCGGTTTTTAATTCTATCTGACAGTGATTGCTTCACTAACACTACCAGTTTGACACTCAAACCGGCATTGCCTTCTTCACCATCACTGCCGGCTTTGAGCTAACCGGCAGTGAGACTTGCTCGTATTTTTTTTGTTTCATAATTTATTTATTTATTTATTGGGGAATTGTGTTTCACAATATATCTGCTACCTAGATGACATGTCCATCAACATTAAACATTACACATGTTACGGTTACAATTCAAATGTTCATATGAACAACTCGATCCATCAAATTTAAAAAGAAATTACAATAGTCTAGCGATACGCTCTGGCCCATACTGATTCTTGTACCTCT
Organism: Saccharum hybrid cultivar R570; assembly: GCA_038087645.1. Classification (NCBI taxonomy): domain Eukaryota; kingdom Viridiplantae; phylum Streptophyta; class Magnoliopsida; order Poales; family Poaceae; genus Saccharum; species Saccharum hybrid cultivar. Next base: position 14,433,814 of record JAQSUU010000707.1, read on the forward strand.
CAGACTGTGCAATGGAAAATAGTCCATCTTTGTGCAATACCTCGGCTAAAATGAAGGATGCCAGCTTCAATTGCAGTGCGACGATCTCTGTCTAACAACCTTCGATGTTTAAATTTCTTGTGCTGTCGTTGAAAAAAAAGATGATATCCAAAGGCACGAATGAAAGAGAAATCAGTAGATCGTTTTGTGGAATTATTAACATATATAAATGGTATAGGGATTATACACACCAACTTATCTGCTTCTGGCGATTTTCCGCCGATGTAGCGAACCATTGCCCACATTGCATAAAACTCGCATTCATTGTTTCCCGCCGGCTGGTCCAGGTACGGCCCCACCATTTCGACAACCTCGAATGGAACCTCGGTCCCACCTATATGTCTTCTCTGGACACTGTGCCACATTATAAAGTGTTAAAAGGGGGTTATTAGAATGCGATATATGTGATTAGAAAATAATTTGCTATTTGTTACTACGATCGCTTACTTATTGAGCACCGCCACTAGTGGATCCAGATGATGAAATGGTTTTTTCTTTGAGTCCCACACCTCGATCTGATTTGTTTCAAGATTGACAAGAATGAAGATAAAATGGTTGCTGCAATCACAAAGTCCTAATTAATGAATAATCTTAACTAAAAAAGAAGCATAGTAAAAAAACTGAGAACACATACTCGTAGTTATAGGCTAGGAGTAAGTGGGTTTTTTTGTTCGTCACTAAATTGTTGAAAACATCTACCAATGTATCTTGAATGCCTTCCACGAAGAATGGAGGTCGTGCTACACGAACAGGGAGGGTGTTATCCTTAGAGACAATTCATCGAACACCTAAGGGGCAGTGAGAGGGAGGCACGCACCGTGTTCGTGGGGACGCCGCTCTCCACGTGCTCCTATATCGTCGGACGACTGGAGTGGTGGACCACGGGATGGATCACGCTGGTGTGGAGGACCTCGGGGTGGAGCATGCCGGCGCTAAGCACCACGGAGTGGAGGACCTCGGGGTGGGGACGGCGTCGGGCGGCTTTGGCTCGGCCGGGCCACACATGCATGCCACCGTGGAGAAAGAAGAGCGTGCGAGGGCACCGCACGACGCCGGGTGGTGCGGGAGGCGGGGGTGGCGCCAGGTGGCCGCTGTAAGGTCCAAATAGGCTAAAGAGGGGGTGAATAGCCTAATTAAAACTTCTACAAGAATTACTTAACCACAAGTGTTAGTACAAAAGGTGGCGAAGCAAAATGCACTAGCTCTAACTAATTAAGCAAGCCACCTAAACAAGTATAGTATAAGGCTATCCACTAAACACAACAACAACTACAAGCTAGATAAAAGGAGTAACGCGAGAGAAGAGCTTTGAGTGATTATACCGCCGTGTAGAAATGAGAAGAACCAATCAATCAATCACATAAGAGAAATCCTCAGGAAGAGAAAAACATAAGAATTTATCCCGAGGTTCACTTGCTTCCCGGCAAGCTACTCCCCATTGTGGCGATACACCCACTTGTCAGTTCGCGAGCTAATCGACTATCAAGAGTCGAGCCCTCGGCGGGCACCACACAACCACACATAAGATGGGGATCCTCCAAGCCACAAGCTCCACTAGAGTATCTAATTTATGAACTCCCGCGGAGAAGGATCAAGAACCCCTTACAATACTTGGTGAGGGCTCCAACAATCTCCAATTGCAAGCTCAATCACCTCTGCTGCTCCAAGCCATCTACCGCGTCAGGAAACACGGAAGAGTAACAAGAAATCGACAGCAACTCAAAGAACAAGTGCCTCTAGAATGCAACTCTCAAGTAATGCACTTGAATCTCACTCAATCTCACTCAAGATGTGCAACCAAGCAAAGAGATGAGTGGAGGGGTTGTTCTCTATCTCAAAGGATGTCTCAGGATCTCAAATGTGCAAGAGTTAACTCCCCAAACCCGGCCACCATCTATTTATAGCGAAGGGGTAAGCAACTAGCCGTTACCGGACGACATAGTAAAAAACGTGATGACCGGACGCACCAGTTAGGGTGACCGGACACGTCCGGTCACTACAGGACAAGCAGCAATAGTGCACGTTAGAGAGAGAGCCATTGTCATAACCGGACGCGCTGCACCCAACGTCCGATCGGAGTACAGGGAGCTCCTCGCGCAATCGGACGCGTCTGATCGCATGAGACCAGACGCGCTGCGCGTCCGATCAGTTCCTCGCCATGCTCTACTCCTATGGGTGTCTGACCGAACGCTCCGGTTCCCTAAGGGACCGGACGCGCCGGTTGCAAACCCTAGTGCCCGCGCCGCATTGAACTGACCGAACGCGTCCGGTCAAACCGGGACCGCGTCCAGTTCAGCGTCCGGTTGGAGTTTTTCAGAGAGAAACACTCCCGACTTCCGCCACCTTTTTCTTGTCTCTAGCGCAATGGAAAATAGGAATTTCATTTCCTCACAAAGTTTTTAGGGAGAGAGGACCCCAAACCCCTCTCCACCGCTCAAACTCCACCGCCTTCGCAAAAGTGCTAACACCATCATGTGTATATCATCATGTGCATGTGTGTTAGCATTTTCACAATCATTTTTCAAGGCGTTATGTTAGCTCTCAACTAGATCCTAATGCATATGCTCAAGACATTGATCTAGTTGCACTTAATTCCCGAGCTAACCGTGATTGTCCCTCTTGATAGTCAGCTATGTATCCTAAACCCGGTCAATCATTTCTCTACTCATCTTAGACCGGCAAAAGGAAAACCCTATGGTTATACCTTTGCCTTGCGCTCTTAGATCCTTCTCCTTCACTTGATCATTATGTCTAGTATTTTATGTGCATTCCTTCAAGATCTTGCTCATCATTTCATGCACCAAAACATGTGGTCTTGTGGCCATCTCTTCATGCCATCTCCACCTCCATCACATGCTGCTTATGCCTAGCTTAATCACACTTGATCACATAACATTAGCAACTTTGGTGTCACTCAATTTCCAAAACCAAACTTGGGCTTTTCAGCCACGGGGGCACGGGCTGGCAATGGCGTGTCTGGCCGCGGTGGCAGTGGCGCGTGTGGCCGCTTTAGCACGGGGTGCCGACGGTGGCACAGGTGGCCGACGACATCATGGAGGGAGGCGGACGGTGGTGCGTGGAAGACGACATTTGAAATGTGGGAATTTTTGGTCGTGGCCGCCCGCGGGTTATATACACAGGCACCCTCACTGCCGGTTTGCCTCTGTAACTGGCAGTGATGTATCATCACTACCAGTTTTATATCTGAAGCCGATAGTGATTTCCAACATCACTGCCGGGTGGCTCTGGAACTGGCAGTGATGAGAAGTGATGAAATGGGGGAATTTTTGGCCGCGGGCGCCTGTAGGTTATATACCCAGGCATCATCACTGTCGGTTTGCCTCTGGAACGGGCAGTGATGTATCATCACTGCCGGTTTTATATCTGAAACCGACAGTGATTTTCAACATCACTATCGGGTGGCTCTGGAACCGACAGTGATGTACATGTATAAAAAAAATATATTCGTTAAAAAGTGAATAAATAGAATCATGTGTATTCCTTTGTCGAAATGGCTTGAATTTTTTTTGGCAAGCATGTACACCCAAATTAATGCCCCACACAAGATCTTAGGTTTTTCTTATCATTTGTATTATTATTTTAATTTTCTCTTTGCTGAAAGAGACAAAGGAGGGTGAATTACATCATCGACTCAATAGATTTTTTTCATCTACCTCCACAAAATTCTAATCCCTAGGACACATAAGACATGTGTAAAAGTTTGGGACCATTCCGGATCGTTTCGGAGGTAGACTCAGTTCAACCTATAATTACTCGGTGACGTCGCGTGGAAATTCAATTAAACCACTGAAAGTAGCAAACCATCTCCAGAAAATCCAAAACTTAGTGTGTTCCATCACTCGTGGCACGTGCTAGCCCGAGAAAAAGTTTGAGATCAATACATCACTGGAATGCATATAAACCATAGAAACCTTGAGAACCTATGTGTATAGTCAGGGTTCAATGAAAGGGCTCATGTACCTCAGTAAAGCATGTATACTCCGCCTTTGTCAAAATGATTTGAAATTTTTTTGGCAAGCAAATATACCCAAACTAAGACACCACACAAGATCTTATGTTTTTCTGATCATTTTTACTATTATTCTAATTTTTTCTTTGCTGAAAGAGACAAATGAGGTGGAATTACATCTTCAACCCAATATATTTTTACATCTACCTCCATAAAATTCTGATCCCTAGGACACATGAGACTCTATGAAAAGTTTGGGACCATTCTGGATCATTTCGAGGGTAGACTCAGTTCAACCTATAATTACTTAGTGATGTCGCACGGAAATTCATTTAAACCATAGAAAATATCAAACCAACTCCGAAAAATCAGAAACTCAGTGTTTCCTTTACAAGTGGCACTTGCAAGCCTGAGAAAAAGTTTGAGACCAATGCAACACCATAATGTACATTTATAGTTGCTGAACAAATGTTAAACGAAATGCAATAATTAAACATACAAGCCATACAACCTTGCAAACCTAGCTAAGTAAACATTAATTACTGTTAGAATCACTCTCGGGATCGATCGAGCCACGCACATTAATATACCTCTGTAGCCATATATTGTAATTGATGTCACGGATTATGTATCCGCTTGCATCGATGACGGTCAATGCCCGTATGAGTGCACTCTCTCTTTTGCCTCACAATGCCAAAAGAATGGTCGTCCATAGATGTAACCTACTGAACGACCACTACCCCTGATAGTCATCCTTATGTAGTACTAGCGTCCTTCGGTAGTGAGCTGGCCGAGGTTTCCATTGCAGAAGTCCCAATCGTACCCGAGTTACTCCGTAGCTTGGTCTAGAACAGCCGACAAGCCACATGCAGCATAGGTAAGGTCCTGGAGCTCAATCTGCATGCGGAGAAAAACAAAAAAAAATAGAGAATGTTATTACAATAATAAAGAACAAATAACCACGACTGAGGTATAAGTCACTGTCGAGTCCTAGGTTGAACCGATGGTGAAACATCTTTCACTACCGGTTTATTGAAGGAACTGACAGTGAAGATAGCTTTCACTGCCGGTTTTTCTCAAAAACCGACAGTGATGTGCCTGACACTCAGCCTTTTTAATGCATGTATGCAGCAATAAATGCTGCCATGTATGCAGCACTATTATTGGCGACATGTTACGTAAATGAAACATTAATCCTATGATCATTTTTTAAAAAGAATATTAATCCTCAGAGGCTCCCCAGCCAGACGCCAGCCATTTTATAGGGCTATCACTATCGTGGTTTGTGGGAGTAGTGCTCCTGCTAGGATATCATTGTCGGTTTTTCGTTGAAAACCGGTAGTGAAATGGGTCAACAGTGCCGATTTACAAAACCAGCAGTGATTCCTAATATCACTGTCGTTTTTCATGAAAAACCGACAGTGATAGCCCCATGGCACAGCTCTTAATTTTTCAAAAGCAGAGCCACTGCCAATGATAGGATTCGAACTGAGGGTGCACTGTTCACAGTGGCGGGCTTTAACCGCTGGGCTATGAAGGTGATTACGTCCAAGAAGGTTTTTCCTTTTTTTTATCTGTTTAGTGCTAGTAAATACAGTTAATTTATTGTAAAATAATACAAATATTTGGCAGTTGTACCGCATCGGTGTCATCCAAGCAGTCTGTCACGCCCATATTTTGTAACCACAAAATTTGGATGCAAACCATATGTAAAGAACATATAGAACAAATTGTAAAGGAGAAGTATCATACTCAGTGCCTTATTACAATAGCGTACCATAGTTCATTACATAAACAAAAACATCTCAAAGTCTGGAGATCTGATAAAATAAACTAAAACACTCCAAGGGCGTCTCCATCACCACAGGATCTGGTCGACTGGTTGACAACAACCTAGTTGTCCTCAAAGTAATCGTCGTAGTCATTGCAATCTGTACCCATCCGGGATTTTTATCCAATAATGAAAAATAAACAAGCATAAGTACATCTCGTACTTAGCAAGATAATATGGGGTTCATGAGGCTCAGAAGGTTGACACTGGCTGTACTGCAGTTAGCTTTTAAATAAATAACATCCTAATATTAATTAAGTTATGATTATGCTTAAGCCCCAAGTAACCACAGCAGTGCCATAAATAAGTAAACATCATCATTAATCATTGTTATTAACATCGTCAGCAATGATTCATTTATTCCATCAGTTTTCTGGGCCACCCGTAACTGTGGGCACGGCTGTTATAACAGTTTGTTAAACTCTGCGCAGAGGTGTACACTTTCACTGTGAGTCATGATTCCCATATGCCCGGGGCCAGTCGACCCCCTAACACTTCCAAGGTGAGTGGGCAGGGTACACTATGAAGCCTTTCAAAAGTTCGTCTAACATGTTAGGGCCGCTAGGTTTCGGTGGCAAGCAGATATAGGCCCCCCTTCCCAAATGGCACATTGATACGCAGCCTATACTCATAGGGACAGGAGCCACACTATACCCGAGTCGGCAGACCCCTTTTGCGCCCTTTTGGGTAACCTCTAACATGCTAGAAAAGGTCTTCATACTTGACTAAAGCCAGAGCCATATGGCTCTCACAGTTGTACTGTAGGTCCCAGCTTTTGCCAATGAATGAGTCCTTATGGAGGGCCAAGAGCATCGTGAATACACAAGCTCTCTCACCCTATGTCCATGTTTCTCAAAATCAAGTTTTAACAAATATTGCATATAATCATTAGTCATTGTCCATATTCATAGTATTTAAGTGGAGCGCTAGCAACTACCCATATGCAAGTGTAACCCATCGGTAACAAGGTACAAGATAATCAAAGACTAGGATATCCTTATGTTGAGCAATTTGACACATGCAAATGACTAATTAGATAATGATTAGGACAACAAGGAATGTCCCATATTATACTTGCCTTGCTCATAAAACTCCTACTGGTCTGGATTATCACTGTAGAAGATCTCGTCACCCGAGTAGCAATTACGGTCTACTTGAACCACAATCAACAACACGCATTCCAAGAACATCCATGCAATGAAAACAAGACTAGATTAGAATAGTACATCAACAGAGAGAAATCAATCTAAAAGGTTTATAACACTATTCTACACGTTGCTACGATCACACAGATATAAAGATCACAAAAAACAGAGTTGAAACGCGAAAGTTATGAATTTAGTAAGATTTCCTATAGATAAATAATTACTATAATAAAAAAAAGGGCAGACCCAGTGCCAGAGGCTCCCACACGAGTGGGGTCTGGGGAAGGGAATAACCGAAGCAAAGTCTTACCCCCGCAGAAATTCTGCAGAGAGACGGCTTTGAACCCAGAACCTGGTGACTCGGCGAGCTAGCACTCACCAACTGCACCAAGCCTGCCCTTCAAATAATTACTATAATACAAATCCAAAAATATAAATATTACAAACCTACTGTACAACAGTACTAACATGTAGAGCTCACGAATACGAACCTAACGGAATTTGAACGGGTCAAAACAGAGTTAAAATGAGCATTTTATGGCTAAAACAAAATCAGTGGCAAACTTATAAATACGGAAAACGTATTCTTGAATTTACCGAGATGAACTACGTTTTTAAAAGAAGAAAACGTATTCAGGATTTATGCTTTGGAGTGCGGGTTTGATTCAATAAAAACCCGGGGGCTCTTTAGCAAAATCACCCCCGAAGGGGTATCCATCAATCTGGACCGTCGGATCTGATCCGAATGGTCCCGATTTAAAAAGGGAGGATGGGGGCGGCGCACCGGCCGGAGAAGAAGGCCGCGCGGCAGCGCGCCATTACCGGTGGCGACCGAGCTCGCCGGCGCAAGTGAAAATGGCCTTAGAGGCCACCATTTGACACCGGACTTGCATGAAATGAAAGAGGAGGTCAAGGCAGTTCTCACCGAGAGGAAAACGAAGACGAGAGTTGACCAAGGGCAGCTCGCGGTGAGAGATGGCGGACGGCTCCTCCCTGTGAAGTTCGGCGATGAATCACGGGTCTCCCGAGAGCCAAACAAAAGGAAAAAGATGGTGCGGGGAAGGTTCCTACCGTGCAGCGGAGCTCGGCAACGTGCAAAATCCGACGGTGGGTCGTCGGGGAGGAGAAACCCGAGCTCGACCGACGAGCTAGAGTTCTAGGGTTGTGCGAGCTCAATTTCTGTGGAGCGCGATGGAAGAAAAGCTTAGGGGGGTGCGACTGGCTTTATAGGCGCTGCGGGATGCGTAAATCGGGAAGGAGGTGGGCTGATTAGCTTGATTTCCGCCAGGGCGAGAAAATGGAAAGCTCCCGGCCATCGCGGCGAGAGGTAGGAGACGACTGACGCCGCGGCCCTATGTGGCAGTGACAGAGGGTGTGGGCTCCGTCCGTCAGTGGCTGATTTGAAGAGGGGAGGCGCTGCGGCTCGGCCTGCGGGCCGGCCCAAGAAGAGGGGTGCGCGTGCGGCCCGTGAAGGAGAACCAAGGGGGAAAACGAGCGGGCCGCCATAGCCACTGGGCCTGCGGGAGAAAACGAAGGGGGCGGCTGGCTGGGCCTGCGGGCCAAAACCAAAGAAAATGAGAAAAGAATAAATGTTTTCCTTTTTCTTTTTATGAACAAATTTGTAAATTCATTTTCAAGAGATTTTGAACTGATTTTTGAATTCTGTAAAAACCACTCAACTCATAAATAAATATGCAGCAGCATGAGTGCAACAACATGTAGCTAGCCTTATATTTGATTTTAATCTCATAAAATTTATTATCTCCCTAAATTAAATGCTCACACAAATATATAATTAAATCCATTTCTTCTATTTTAAAAGATGCAAAAATTTTTGGTGTTACAATTCTACCCCCCCTTAAAGATAACCTCATCCTCGATATTGGATGGTGCTTACTCGAACAACTGTGGATATGCCTTTCTTAGATCCTCTTCTCTTTCCCAAGTGGCCTCTTCCTCACTGTGCCTATTCCATTGTACCTTACACATCTTGATTGTCCGACTCCTTGTAACCCTTTCTGTTGTTTCCAAGATTTTTACGGGATACTCATTATATGTCAAGTCTTCCTTAACAACTATTTCATCTAGTGGTATTTGTTCTTCTGGTACACGTAGACACTTCTTTAACTGTGACACATGGAACACATCATGCACACCAGATAGATTTTCAGGCAATTCTAGTTGGTAAGCCACTTCTCCACGTCTCTCGAGAATCTTAAAAGGACCAATGTACCTTGGTGATAACTTTCCTTTCATATTGAACCTTTTCACACCTTTCATTGGGGACACTTTCAAATACACATAATCCCCTACTTCGAAGGTCAAATCCCTTCTTCTATAGTTAGCATAGCTCTTCTGTCGAGACTGTGCCACTCTCAAGTTTTCTCTGATCTTTCTCACCTGCTTCTCAGCATTTCTAAGAATATCAGGTCCAAACACCTGGGTCTCCCCCGTCTGATTCCAAAACAGTGGAGTTCTGCATTTTCGTCCATACAGGGCCTCGAATGGTGCCATCTTGAGACTCTTCTGGTAACTATTGTTGTATGAGAACTCAGCATAAGGCAAACTCTTATCCCAACTATCACCATACTGCAATGCACAAGCTCTCAGCATATCTTCTAGAATCTGGTTGATCCTTTTAGTTTGCCCGTCAGTCTGAGGGTGATAGGCCGAGCTAAAATTCAACTTAGTTCCCAATGAATCGTGTACCTTTTGCCAGAATTGCGATGTAAACTGCGTACCTCTATCAGACACGATCTTCTTTGGGACTCCATGCAGACTTACTATTCTTTCCATATACAATTCTGCCAATCTTGCACCCTTGTAGGTGGTCTTAACTGGTAAGAAATGAGCAACATTTGTAAGCCTATCCACGATTACCCATATTGAATCATAACCTCTCTGAGTGCGAGGTAATCCAACAATGAAATCCATACCGACTTCTTCCCACTTCCATTTGGGTATCTTCATTGGTTGTAATAACCCTGCGGGTCTTTGATGCTCTGCTTTAACCCTCTGACAGCTGTCACACAATGCCACATATTCTACCATATCTCGTTTAATCCATACCACCAATATCTCTCTTTAAGGTCCAAATACATCTTGGTATTTCTAGGGTGTATAGAGTAAGCTGACTCATGTGCCTCTCGCAGAATTGTTTCTCGAATAGTCTTTACTTCTGGCACACATATCCTTTTTCCAAACCATAGAGTGCCATTTTCATCTATCATGAATCCTAGTGTTGTCCCAAGTGATACTTTTGCAATAATCTCCCTAAGTTTCTCATCTTCTTGTTGACCTTTACGAATCTCCTGTTCCAAGGTAGGTGTCACTTCTATTCCCATTGCATTGGTGACAATGCCTAGGTTCAACAATTTAAACTCTTCACACAACTCTTTAGATTCTAGCATTACCTGAACCTTGTTAGCATAACTCTTTCTGCTAAGAGCATCAGCTACTACATTGGCCTTACCAGGATGGTAGTGCACTTCCAAGTCATAATCCTTAATCAGTTCCAACCATCGTCGTTGCCTCAGATTCAGATCAGATTGGGTGAAGATATACTTCAAACTCTTGTGATCCGTGTAAATGTCACTCTTGTGGCCAATTAGATAGTGTCTCCAAATCTTCAAGGCATGGACAACTGCTGCTAATTCCAAGTCATGAGTAGGATAGTTCAACTCATGTTTCTTCAATTGCCTAGAAGCATAGGCCACAACTCATCCTTCTTGCATAAGAACACATCCGAGTCCTTGACGAGATGCGTCACAATAGATGGAGAAACTCTTACTCAAGTCGGGCAAAATCAGTACAGGTGCCGTAGTCAACTTCTTCTTTAATTCCTCAAAGTTAGTCTGGCACTTCTCAGACCATATGAACTTAGCATTCTTCTCCAATAGGGCAGTCATGGGCTTGGCAAGCTTGGAAAACCCTTCTATGAACCTTCTATAATACCCAGCCAATCCCAAGAAACTACGGATCTCAAACACAGTGGTTGGTGGCTTCAAGTTTAGCACATCCTTTACCTTGCTGGGGTCCACTGTTATTCCCCCGTTGGAGACAACATGACCCAAAAACGCTACTTCCCTCAACCAAAACTCACACTTGCTCCTCTTGGCATATAACTTGTGTCCTCTAAGCTTTTGTAGAACCAATCTCAGATGTTCGGCATGTTCCTCTTCATTCTTAGAGAATACGAGTATGTCGTCAATGAACACCACTACGAACTTGTCAAGATACTCCATGAACACTTTATTCATCAAATACATGAAATAGGCAGGTGCATTGGTCAACCCAAATGACATGACTGTGTACTCATACAACCCATACCTCGTGGTGAAAGCTGTCTTTGGTATGTCCGAATGTCTGATTTTCAACTGATGATATCCCAAACGAAGATCAATCTTTGAGAACACACAAGCACCTCTTAACTGATCAAACAGGTCATCAATCCTAGGCAAAGGGTATTTATTTTTGATGGTAACCTCATTAAGAGACCTATAGTCCACACACATCCGTTGAGTACCATCCTTCTTGTCAACAAAAATCACAGGTGCACCCCAAGGAGATGAACTAGGGCATATGAAGCCTTTGTCCTACAACTCCTTTAACTGCTTCTTAAGTTCTTCTAACTCATCAATTCCATTCTATATGGACGCTTAGCTATGGGTGCAGTTCTAGGTAATAAATCAATAATAAACTCAATGTCGTGATCGGGTGGCATACCTGGCAAGTCATCAGGGAATACATCCGGGAAATCATCCACAACATGTTCTAGCTGATTGGCTTCATTGTTTAGTTGGTTCATGGTTGTCGCTGGTGGTGCTTGCACTGCCACTTCAACACTCATTCTGTCCCCTTTAGGGGTGGTCAGCACAACTACCTTCTCTTGACATTGAATTACTACACTGTGTTGTTTCATCCAATCCATTCCCTAAATCACATCAATGCCAGCTGTCCTTAGCACAACAGGTTGAGTAGGGAAATCTACCCCCCTTAAAGCTATGTTAGCAGAGGGACAACAATATGAAGCTGGTATAGTACCACCCGGTGAATTCACTATCATGGTATGCTTCATAGCAACTAAGGGTATGCTATGATTTCTAACAAAAGCTTAGGAAATAAATGAATGTGAGGCTCCAGAATCAAAGAGAATGGTAGCGGGGATAGAGTTGACGCTGAACGTACCCAGCATAACTTCTGGTGCCTCTTGCGCAGTTTTCGCATTGATGTGGTTCACTCTAGAACCATTAGGTGCCATCTTCTGATTGCCATTTCTGAAAGCATTCGGCTGGTTGGGAAATTCTAGGCAATTATAAGACATGTGGCCTTCCTTGCCGCAGCGGAAACACTTCTTAACATCATTTGATCCTCCATTATTCATAGGAGCATTGTTTGGTGGATACTGGCGTGGTACTTGGTAACCCTTCTGTTGCTGTGGTCGCTGACCAACATTCTATTGCTGAGGATAATGAGGACGTTGGCCACCACTCTGCTGGGGTACTGAGAACGTTGCTGGTTCTGACCTTTGTTCCACTAGTTAGGAGGCCCCTGGCTTCTCTGTGGGAAGCCTGACTGTAGGTTAGGACGGAGACAGGTGTTACTCCCAGAGACTTATCCTTGGAACCTTCTCTTTTTGGCCTCTATTTCTCTACGCTCATTGCCTATCACAATGGCGTGATTCACAAGCATCTGATAGTCAGGATACGTAGTGATCTTCAGCTGCAACCTAAGATCATCATTCAGACCTTTGAGAAAGTGACACTGCTTATCTGCGTCATTAGCCACCTCACTAGGAGCATAGCATGATAGTTGAGTGAACCTATCACGATACTCACTCACAGTCATAGACTTCTGCCTTAAGGATCTGAATTCTTCCCGCTTAATCTCCATCAATCCATCTGGGATATGATAGGTCCTGAAACTCTAAGTAAACTCTACCCAAGTAATAGGAGCGGCATTTGCAGGGCGTCCAAACTTGAAGGAATCCCACCAATCTTGAGCTGCCCCCTGCAGTTGCCCCGATGCATATAACACCTTTTCCATGTCATTGCATTGAGCTATGTCCAGTTGTTTTTCCACCGTGCGCAACCAGTCGTCAGCATCCAACGGATCAGTAGAGTGTGTAAACACCGGTGGATGTCCTTTCATAAATTCACCATGCTTGTCCCTGACATGGACAGGTGGTGGTCCTCCAACAGGCTCATTGTCCATCCGCTGCATCATTGCCTGCATGAGTTGAGCTTGCATTCCCATCAGCTGTTCCATTGTCACTACAGGCGGGTTGGGCGGATCCATGGTGACATTCCTGCCACGGCCTCTGCCCCTTCCACGTCCTCTGGCTGCCATCTGTTTTCCAAAACAAACGCTCAAATTTAGGGTTTATCCAATTATAAATCACTTATAAATGATAAAAGATACAAATCTGAAATTTTCTGGGCGAAAACCAGTGACAACAGATCAGTAAAATGAACATAACTCTAACTCCAGATATCCTATTAAGGTGTGCTATACGTGGTTGGAAAACTTAAGAAGTTCTCTGCAACTTTGGTATTTAACACGTTTTCAGATTCTGTCATTATGTCAGCCGAAAACAGAGTACAACCCAGACTGTTCCAGACTCTCAGTTAGCGCAGCAACCTCAACTAAGAACTGTTATAACTCCCAGACCAGAACAGATGTAAGGGTGATCTCAGATGCGTTGGAAAGATGTCGAAGTATAGCTACTGCTGTAAAATTTTCACGATTTTTGGACTTACCAAAACTGAGATATTAAATAAAGAGCACAGGTTGTCCCAGCAAACAGCAACAGTGGAGATAGATAGAGTGAATCCCAAACTTTATTAAGCATCAACTAAACCTTAAAACTTAACTTAAGAGAATCACGGATAAGCCCATGAATTCTCAGCATTCAAAGGAAAAGTTCAACTCAAGCATGATCACAAGAACAAACCATCAAACACATCAAAGTTCATAACACAAGCAAATGACTCGACTCGAACAGCGCGACTAACGATCTTTATTACAACAGGGCATTGCAAATCTAGGAGTCATCCTAATGCACGTCATAGTCCTCATCCAGCTTCTTGTAGAGTGGAGGCTGCCCCAGCCGAGCCCTCAGCTTGTCGATCTCTTTCTGGTAACGCCTCGCGACCTCGTGCACTCCACGCAGTTCCTTCTGGAGATCTCCGTTCCCCACCTTTAGTGCAAGAGCATACCGCACTGTAGTGTCCAAGGCAGGAAAGCTGTGCTGAGGGTCTGTCACCACCCAGTCCTTCTTCTGCACATCATAGCGAGGCAAGTACCTGAACCGATCTGCCTCCATAGCCTCATACCGTAAGCCATGGTAGTACTCATATGCCTCCTGAGCGGCGTCTTCCATACTGTCGAAAGCTTCAGCACGCTTGGACATGTGCCCATGGACAGTGTTCACCACCCTGCCATTCTTGTCATCCTTCCAGACGGTGACAGTCAGCTCCGACTTCCAGTAAGTCGCCTTAGTGCGGTGAGTGTACTCAGCACAATAGTACTGGATGCCGGTGTTCAGGTCGGCGTAGTAGTCCTGGAGCATGTCGTTGAGAAACTTGTGATGGTAGGCCGTGTGAGGAGCATGCTTGTAGATGTAAGTACGAGTCCACCCAGGCTCCTCTTTAGGTTCTTCCTCATCAGCAGGAGCCATCTCCTGCTCTCCCTCTTCAACGAACGCGGCAGGAGCTGGTGTTGGTGAAGTCGGTGCAGATGCAGCTGGTGCTAGAGCAGGCGAAGCAGAGAGTGGTGGAGTCGGTGCAGCTGGTGCAGGTTCTCCATCATCCTCATCATGCCCAGTGATGTTCACTAAGAGCACGGTGTCCTCCTCCATGGGTTCCTCTTCCATCATCATGGGCTCCTCTTCATCATCAGAGATGATGACAATCTCTGGGACTGGCGCCTCTTCAGGGAACAGGACACGGGGTGGAAGGCCAGCTCCAACGCTCTTGCGGGCGGTCTCCCTGGTGCGGGCCATCTACAAAATTTATTTTTTAGAAGAGATTAGAGTCAATAATTTCATAATAGAATAAAGCGGAAGGAGCATAAAGGTTTTAACAAATAACAAGACTAAGGTAGTAAGCAAGAACAAGTAAAATAATAAGTAATAAACGACCATTTCTAACTAGGCTTGCGTCCTACAGTTGACACGAGCTCTGATACCAATTTGTCACGCCCATATTTTGTAACCACAAAATTTGGATGCAAACCATATGTAAAGAACATATAGAACAAATTGTAAAGGAGAAGTATCATACTCAGTGCCTTATTACAATAGCGTACCACAGTTCATTACATAAACAAAAACATCTCAAAGTCTGGAGATCTGATAAAATAAACAAAAACACTCCAAGAGTGTCTCCATCACCACAGGATCTGGTCGACTGGTTGACAACAACCTAGTTGTCCTCAAAGTAATTGTCGTAGTCATTGCAATCTGTACCCATCCGGGATTTTTATCCAATAATGAAAAATAAACAAGCATAAGTACATCTTGTACTTAACAAAATAATATGGGGTTCATGAGGCTCAGAAGGTTGACACTGGCTGTACTGCAGTTAGCCTTTAAATAAATAACATCCTAATATTAATTAAGTTATGATTATGCTTAAGCCCCAAGTAACCACAGTAGTACCACAAATAAGTAAACATCATCATTAATCATTATTATTAACATCGTCAGCAATGATTCATTTATTCCATCAGTTTTTCGGGCCACCCGTAACTGTGGGCACGGCTGTTATAATAGTTTGTTAAACTCTGCGCATAGGTGTACACTTTCACCGTGAGTCATGATTCCCATATGCCCGGGGCCCGTCGACCCCCTAACACTTTCAAGGTGAGTGGGCAGGGTACACTATAAAGCCTTTCAAAAGTTCATCTAACATGTTAGGGCCGTTAGGTTTCGGTGGCAAGCAGATATAGGTCCCCCTTCCTAAATGGCATATTGACACGCAGCCTATACACATAGGGACATGAGCCAAACTATACCCGAGTCGGCAGACCCCTTTTGCGCCCTTTCGGGTAACCTCTAACATGCTAGAAAAGGTTTTCATACTTGACTAAAGCCAGAGCCATATGGCTCTCACAGTTGTACTGTAGGTCCCAGCTTTTGCCAATGCATGAGTCCTTATGGAGGGCCAAGAGCATCGTGAATACACAAGCTCTCTCACCCTATGTCCATGTTTCTCAAAATCAAGTTTTAACAAATATTGCATATAATCATTAGTCATTGTCCATATTCATAGTATTTAAGTGGAGCGCTAGCAACTACCCATATGCAAGTGTAACCCATCGGTAACAATGTACAAGATAATCAAAGACTAGGATGTCCTTATGTTGAGCAATTTGACACATGCAAATGACTAATTAGATAATGAATAGGACAACAAGGAATGCCCCATATTATACTTGCCTTGCTCGTAAAACTCCTGCTGGTCTGGATTATCACTGTAGAAGATCTCGTCACCCGAGTAGCAATTACGGTCTACTCGAACCACAATCAACAACACGCATTCCAAGAACATCCATGCAATGAAAACAAGACTAGATTAGAACAGTACATCAATAGAGAGAAATCAATCTAAAAGGTTTATAACACTATTCTACACATTGCTACGATCACACAGATATAAAGATCACGAAAAACAGAGTTGAAACGCGAAAGTTATGAATTTAGTAAGATTTCCTATAGATAAATAATTACTATAATACAAATCCAAAAATTAAATATTACAAACCTACTGTACAACAGTACTAACATGTAGAGCTCACGAATACGAACCTAACGGAATTTGAACGGGTCAAAACGGAGTTAAAATGAGCATTTTATGGCTAAAACAAAATCAGTGACAAACTTGTAAATACGGAAAACATATTCTTGAATTTACTGAGATGAACTACGTTTTTAAAAGAAGAAAACATATTCGGGATTTATGCTTTGGAGTGCGGGTTTGATTCAATAAAAACCTGGGGGCTCTTTAGCAAAATCACCCCCAAAGGGGTATCTATCAATCTGGATCGTCGGATGTGATCCGAACGGTCCCGATTTAAAAAGGGAGGACGGGGGCGGCGCTCCAGCCGGAGAAGAAGGCCGCGCGGTGGCGCGCCATTACCGGTGGCGACCGAGCTCACCGGCGAAAGCGAAAATGGCCTTAGAGGCCACCATTTGACACCGGACTTGCACGAAATGAAAGAGGAGGTCAAGGCGGTTCTCACCGAGAGGAAAACGAAGACGGGAGTTGACCAAGGGCAGCTCACGGCGAGAGATGGCGGACGGCTCCTCCCTGTGAAGTTCGGCGATGAGTCATGGGTCTCCCGAGAGCCAAACAAAAGGAAAAAGATGGTGTGGGGAAGGTTCCTACCGTGCAGCGGAGCTCGGCAACGTGCAAAATCCGATGGTGGGTCGTTGGGGAGGAGAAACCCGAGCTCGACCGACGAGCTAGAGTTCTAGGGTTGTGCGAGCTCGATTTATGTGGAGCGCGATGGAAGAAAAGCTTGGGGGGGGTGCGGCTAGCTTTATAGGCGCTGCGGGATGCATAAATCGGGAAGGAGGTGGGCTGATTAGTTTGATTTCCGCCGGGGCGAGAAAATGGAAAGCTCCCGGCCATCCCGGCGGGAGGTAGGAGACGGCTGACGCCGCGGCCCCACGTGGCAGTGACGGAGGGTGCGGGCTCCATCCGTCAGTGGCTGATTTGAAGAGGGGAGGTGCTGTGGCTCGGCCTGCGGGCCGGCCCAAGAAGAGGGGTACGCGTGCGGCCCGTGAAGGAGAACCAAGGGGGAAAACGAGCGGGCCGCCATGGCCACTGGCCCTGCGGGAGAAAACGAAGGGGGGGCGGCTGGCTGGGCCAGCGGGCCAAAACCAAAGAAAATGAGAAAAGAATAAATGTTTTCCTTTTTCTTTTTATGAACAAATTTGTAAATTCATTTTCAAGAGATTTTGAACTGATTTTTGAATTCTGTAAAAACCACTCAACTCAAATAAATATGCAGCATCATGAGTGCAACAACATGTAGCTAGCCTTATATTTGATTTTAATCTCATAAAATTTACTATCTCCCTAAATTAAATGCTCACACAAATATATAATTAAATCCATTTCTTCTATTTTAAAAGATGCAAAAATTTTGGGTGTTACACACTCGACACATCCAGTATAGCCTTTTGTCTTCTCTCTGAACAAGGAACCTCGCCATGGCAGGTCGGTGATTATAGCGATAAGTACTGCCTTGATCGTGACAAGTTCCTTTTTGTACTCATCCCAAACATCCTCCACACCCTTTTCAAACATCTTCACAAGTGTAACACCCTAAATTTTTCATAATTTCAAAATAGTTAAATATGATTTATTTGTGTAATTGAGTGTCCATTTAAATGTAGGGAATAATAATTTTTTGTGAAATTAAAATTAATCGTAAGGTTAGCAACATGTTGATGCACTCATGCTGCCACATTTTATTTATTGTATTGATTGGTTTTGATCCAAAGTTCAAAAGAGATTAAAAAACATTGGAAAGTGGATTTGGAAAATCAAATTAGAAAAAGAAAACTCATTTTTCCTTCCCCCTCCTCTTTCTCTTCCTTGGCCCAGTCGGCCTACTGCTGATCCTGCCGAGCCGGCCCGCGCGCCCGCATTTCCCTCTCCTCTTTCTCTTCCTTGCTGGGCCGGCCCGGTTCGCGTTGTCTCAACCGTTGCCGCGCCTCCTTCCCTCTCTCAGCGACTGACGCGCTGGGCCCACATGTCGGCGCCCTTTCCCCCAACCTCCAGCCACCTCTCCGGGTCATGGCCGAAACCGCCGCCCGCGCCCACGATCCGTGTATGGGAGCATCTCAGCGCCACGCCCTGTCTTCAAAAGGAAGCTGAACCCCTTCACCGCTCCCTCTATTGCCATCTCCGCTCCATTTTTTGCTCGCGTGAGGCCACAACCGCAGCACCGCAAATCACCGGAGCGCCATCCGTCGCCTCTACGTCGACCACCATTCTCGAGCAGTCTCCGTCGAGTTTTTCTTATCGGTGACCTTTGCCTCGCTCTCCTCTTCCTCCCCATGCGTTCGTTTCCTTGTTTGGTGGCCTCTAGGTCCATTTCCGCGAGCTTCGGCGAGCCCCTCCGTGGCTGGCCATGGCGGGTGTTGCGCCGTGCCATCCCTGGCCACGCAAACGGCATGGACGCGGTCGCCATCGCCTCCTCTTCACTCCGGTGCCTCTCTTTTTGAAAATGAGGCACTGTAGCGCTCGTTCATGCAGCGCCAGCGAGCTCTTCGCCGTTGTCCATGGCGCGCCGCCGCCTCCACCCCTAACTCCGGCGGCTGCTTCTCTCTCCCCCTCCCATCTAATCTCGGCCGTCGAATCTGAATCCAACGGATAGGATAGAAAGATACCCTTTCGGGGGCCAATTTTGCTAAAGAGACCTCAGATTTTCATCTTTTGAAACCCGCCGTCCTTGGCATATTCATGGAATACGCACTTCCATTTTGAAGACGTATTAACTCCGGTTTAAATGAAAAATGCGTTTCCAGATTAATTACAGATTTGCCACTGCAGTAAAACGCTTATAAAATAATCGTTTTAGCTCCGATTCGATCCGTTCAACTTGCGATAGTTTCATAATTTCATGATCTACGCAATATCGCTACTGCTAGACCTGTTAGGAGCTTTTGAATTTCTCGATTAAGTCTAGTTTAATAGCTAGCTTTTGGAACCGTAAATAGCTCGTAACTTGTGCGTTGTAACTCCATTTTTCATGCAATTCGCGTCGTTGTGATCGTAGCGAGATGTAGATGATTTTGGTAAACATTTTATACAATTTTATTTATTGTTGGTGTACTGTTCTAATTGTAGTCATGTTTTGTTTGTATGTCTGCTCTGGAATGTGTGTTGTACTTTGTGTCGTTCGAGTTCAGACGGTGAGGAGTACTTTGGGAATCCGGACACGTACGAGGAGCAGCAGGACCAACAGCAGTTCATGAACCAAGGCAAGTATAGCATGGGCCTACCTTGTTGTCCTATTCATTATATAATATACTCATTATGCATGTGTCTAATATTGCTCGACTATAAGGACTTCCTAGCTAATTGATGACCTGTACCTTGATCCCTATGGGTTTTATTTGCACATGGGTAGAATGCTAGTGCTCTAACTAAACATGATCTACACTATGACTGATGGAACCAATGGATAAACATGATGGTAACAGTGGAACCATAGGGTAAAGGTGCAGATGATGTTGATCATGTTGCCCTAAACCCTCCGTAAGGACTTATCTGTAGGGCAAAAGTTGGGACATACAATGCAACCGTGAAAGTCATATGGCTCTGACTTTAGCTCATTAATAGGATCTTTTCTAGCTTGTTAGAGGTTACCCGAAAGGGCGCAAGAGGGGCTTGCCACTTTGGGTATAGAACTACCTCTGTTCTGATGTGTATAGCCTGCGGGAATTGTGCCATCGAAAGGAGGGTTCTCTATATCTGTCTGCCGAGGAAACCTCGCGGACCTAACATGTTAGAAGAGGCCTATGCAAGGCTTTATAGTGTACCCTGCCTACTCACCTTTGGAGTGTTAGGGGGTCGACGGGCCTCGGTCATATGGGCAACACGACTCACGGGTAAAGATGCACAACCTCTGCAGAGTGTTAAAAATGTTATAATAGCCGTGCTCATGGTCACAAGCGGCCCGGAAAACTCACAGAATAAATGGTTGCTCGACATATGGATGATTTATGATGATGTGATTATACTGATGCTTAATTACTCTCCTAAATTCTAGTAGGTGATCATGTGGGTTAAACGGGAGCTTAAGCATAACTTATTAATAATAATTTAATAATGAAATGTTGATCTATTAAAAGTGCTAATTGTAGTCAACCGTGTCTATCCTTTTTGAGCCTCATGAATCCTCATACTATACATGCGGGGTACGAGTGTACTCACACTTGTTATTATTTCATTTTTGGATAAAAATCCCGGATGGGTAACAGATGACAGTTTCTACGAGGATTTCCCTGAAGAATTCTAGGTTTGGGTCAACCAGTCGGCCTTCCCTGTGGATCAGATGTTCGTTCAAGATTGTTATTTACCTTTCCATTTGTTATGTGAAGAACTACGTGATGTAATATCGTGATGTATGTATATGGTGATGATACTTTTGTTAATTTGTCGGCTTATGTGTATGACTATTCCTGGGGCGCACATAAGATGTATGCACTCTATATTGTCCTTTAATTGGAGTGTGACAAATTGGTATCAGAGCCGTGTCGACTGTAGGACGCAAACCTAGATAGAAATGGTCGTTTCTAGGATTTTGATTTTATTTATTTACTTGCTACTATCTCAATCTTAGTATTTTATTAAAATTTTATTCTCTATTCTTTATTATATTGCATAAAATATTGACTCTGATAAAATTTTATATCAAAACTATAGATGTCTCGTCTCGGTGCAGCTGCTTACGTCGCCCAGTTCACTCCAGTAGCACCTGCTCCACCAGCACCACCAGTAGTACCACCAGTGGTGCCAGAGGTCATCCACATCACCGACGACGAGGAGGAAGAACTCATGGAAGTAGAGGCATCTTCAGCTACTGCATCAGATGGACCCGCTTTGACCCCAGTGGTCGTACCCATCCCACCAGTGGATGCGCCAGTCCTCGCTGCTACACCTCCACCCGCTTCCTAGGCCGCTTCTGCACCAACACCAGTGCCTTCCCCAGCTGCTGTAGAGGAACCAGAAGAAATGGGGTGGACCACTAGAAACAAGTTTAAGGACGCCCCGAGGACGCCCATTACCACAACCTCCTCACCACCATGTTGGCCGAGTACTACCCAGATCTTGCTGCTTCAGTGAAGTATTACTGCGCAGAGCACCAGCATCCAGTAGAGGCGACATACTGGAAGACTAATGTGATCATCACCGCCTGGAACAACACCGACCAATCCCAAGATGTCATGACTACCCACAGCCACCGGTCCAGGCATCCCAGCGCCTACGACAGCATGGAGGATGCCGCACAGGAGGCGTACCTGCACTATCATGGCCGCCGATTTGAGGACATGCAGGGTAATTGCTACAGGTTTCTTCCACGCTACGACCCGGTGGCAAAGACATGGGCAGTGTTGGCTCCCTCAGCTTCTAACCCAACCGTGGACACTACAGTGAGGCACCTCAGCGCCATGCAGGAGGCCAACGAAGCACTCAAAGATGAGCTTCGTGCGGCGCAGAAGTCTGAGAAACGCCTTCAGAAACAGATAGATGAGATGGCCGTTCATCTAGGACAGCCTACCATGTACAAGAAGAAGGCCAGGGTGTTCACCATGGTGGATCGCGCTCCTTAGATGTTGCAGCCCCGTCACAATGAATGCGTTCTAGATCGAGAGTCATGTTAAGTTTATGCTTGTAGTGTGAACATTTAGTTGTCTTGTTGGTTGTGTTGATGAACTTGGTATGATTTGGAGTTTATGTGATTCCTGGAACAGTGTGGGAGTGTCCACATGTTCTTTTTATCAAAACCTTAAGTTAGTATTTGTTTAACTTAGTTAGGGCTTAAAAGTTCGCATCACTGCTGTACTGTTTTTGAGAGCAGTCTGCAATATTTATCTCATATCTCTAAATATCCGTGTCCAAAAATTATGATTTTTTTGTGAAAGGAACTAGACTTGTGTATCTTTCATTTCCCGCTGGAATCACTTCATTATCAGTTTTGGTTTAAGAGATATGCCTGCTACAATCTGGCAAGTCTGTACAGTCTGTAACTTAGAACAGAAATTGTTTAGCTCAGTTTTTGATGATGTTTCCATCAGAATCTGTGAAAAAGTTCTATACAAAAGTTGTAGCAGACTTCATAAGCTTTCCAACGATATATGCCACGCCTCTTTTGCATCTATGAAACTCGAGTTACACTTCAATTTCTGATCTGCTGTTGTAGACACCCGTCCAGAAATTTTCAGCTATGTTATTTACCTTTTGCAAATAATTTGTAAATTTTTGGAAGATCTCTAAAAGTTTGCACATTTGCTTGGAAGCAGATGGCCGCCCGAGGAGGATGTGGCCGAGGCCATGGACGTGGTCATGGACATGGTGCTCTCGTTGATCCACCTCCGCTACCGCCGGTGACGATTGAACAATTGATGGCAATGCAAGCACAGCTCATGCAGACAGTGATGGACCGTCTCGGTGAGCAACTAGCAGGAGCACCCCCACCTGTGCAGGTCCGTGACAAGCGTGGTGAGTTTCTGAAAGGACGCCCACCTATGTTCACACATGCCTCTGAGCCTATGGAGGCTGATGATTGGTTGAGAGCTGTAGAAAAGCAGCTAAACATTGCACAGTGCAACGATCTGGAGAAAGTATTGTACGCCTCAGGCCAACTCCAAGGAGCTGCTTAGGATTGGTGGGAGTCATTCCAGTATGGACGTCCAGAGAATGCTCCAGAGATCACATGGAATGAGTTCACGGAGAACTTTAGGTCCTATCACATTCCTGAGGGACTTATTGAACTGAAGCAAGAAGAGTTATGGGCTCTCCAACAAGGGTCCATGTCTGTGGCGGAGTACCGCGACAAGTTTGCCCAACTGTCGCGATATGCCCCAGCTGAGGTGGCCCGGGATTCTGACAAACAACGTCGTTTTCTGAAGGGACTGTATGATGGACTCCAACTACAGCTGATGTCCAACAAGTATGCCAGTTTCCAAGAATTGGTGGATCGTGTCATTGTGATAGATAACAAGCGTAAGGAAATGGACCTCAAGAAGAGGAAGCTCTAGGGACAGGCGTCGGGTAGCAACACTCGCCCACGAGCTTTCCCATAGCAAGGTTTTCCACAGAGACACCAAGGGCCACCCAACCAATGGAACAAAGGCCAGTACCCCCAGAGGAACCCGAACCAGCAGCGTCATCAGTACCCACAGTAGTTCGGCAATCAAAATCAGCAGCGCCCCCAGCAACATCAAGCTAGCAACCAGGCACCACGTCAGGGAGTGCCCAACAATGCCCCAATCAAGAGTGGCACTCCAGGCAACCCCAATGCATGCAACAACTATGGAGAGGTGGGACACTATTCATACCAGTGCCCAAAGAAGCAGAACCGACAGGCCCCGCAGAACTAGCAGAGTAACCATAGGCCCAATGCTCGACCTCCGTTCACCGGCAAGGTGAATCATGTGTCGTCTGAATCAGCTCAGGAGGCGCCTGAGGTTATGCTGGGTACGTTTAGCGTCAACTCCATCTCCGCTACCGTATTTTTTGATTCCGGTGCCTCGCATTCTTTCATATCACAAGCTTTTCTTAGAATGCATAGCATACCCCTGTGTGCCATGAAGGATCCCATGTTAGTAAATTCTCCGAGGGGTAGCATGCTAGCAAACTATTGGAGCCCTTCTACTAGTATATTCCTAAGGGGGTAGCTTTTAAAGTAAATCCAATTGTTCTGAGAACCACTGGGATTGACCTCATCCTGGGAATGGATTGGATGAAGCAGCATAGAGCAGTGATACAATGTTAGGAGAAATCCGTTGTTGTGATAGCTCCAAGTGGTGATAGAATTTGTGTCGAAGTGGAAGTGCAAGCTCAACCAACCGCCACTGTCAACCAGTTGAGCGATGTTGTCAACTAGGAGGATCAGGTGGTGGATGTATTCCCAGATGTGTTCCCCGATGAACTACCAGGTATGCCACCCAATCGCGACATCGAATTCCTTATCGAGCTTTTACCTGGAACTGCACCCATAGCTAAGAGACCATATAGAATGGGGGTAGATGAATTAGAAGAACTAAAGAAACAAATTAAGGAATTGCAAGAGAAAGGTTTTATTCGTCCTAGTTCTTCACCTTGGGGAGCACCTGTTATATTTGTAGATAAGAAAGATGGCACACGAAGAATATGTGTTGATTATAGGTCCCTTAATGAAGTCACAATCAAGAACAAGTACCCACTCCCTAGAATTGATGATTTATTTGATCAGCTGAAAGGTGCTTGTGTGTTCTCAAAAATTGATCTTCGTTCTGGATATCACCAACTAAAAATTCGTGCATCTGACATACCTAAGACAACATTTACTACCAGATATGGTCTTTATGAGTATACAGTGATGTCTTTTGGACTGACAAATGCACCTGCCTACTTTATGTATCTGATCAATAAAGTATTCATAGAGTACTTGGATAAGTTTGTAGTGGTATTCATAGATGATATCCTAATATTCTCCAAAAATGAAGAGGAACATGCTGAACACTTAAGACTAGTCTTACAAAAACTCAGGGAACATAAATTGTATGCTAAAAGGAGCAAATGTGAGTTCTGGCTGAAAGAAGTATCTTTTCTGGGACATGTGGTCTCTAATGGTGGAATAGTCGTAGATCCCAGTAAAGTGCAGGATGTGTTAAATTGGAAAGCCCCAACCAATGTTAGTGAAATCTATAGCTTTTTGGGATTGGCTGGATACTATAGGAGATTTATTCGAGGGTTCTCTAAGCTAGCTAAGCCTATGACAGCCCTACTAGAGAAGAATGCCAAATTTGTATGGTCAGACAAATGTCAGGCTAACTTTGAGGAACTTAAGAGAAGGTTGACGACAGCCCCAGTGTTGACCTTACCTAATTTAAGTAAGAGCTTCTCTATTTATTGTGATGCATCTCGCCTAGGTCTTGGATGTGTGCTTATGCAAGAAGGAAAGGTTGTGGCATCCGCATCCAGATAGTTGAGAAAGCACGAACTGAATTACCCAACACATGATTTGGAATTAGCCGCAGTTGTACATGCCCTAAAAATCTGGAGGCATTATTTGATCGGACATAAGTGTGATATCTATACTGACCACAAGAGTTTAAAATACATTTTTACTCAGTCAGAGTTGAACCTAAGGCAACGTCATTGGCTGGAATTGATTAAAGATTATGATCTGCAAGTGCATTATCATCCTGGAAAGACAAATGTTGTTGCTGATGCACTTAGAAGGAAGAGCTATGCCAACGGACTTTAGTTGACATTTATACCAGTAGAGTTGTGAACTGAAATTGAACATCTCAATTTGGGTCTTGTCAATAATGTAGTGGAATTGGCCATAGAGCCTACATTGGAACAAGATATACGCAAGGGTCAGTTGGAGGATGAGAAACTAAAGGAGATTGCAGAGCATGTAGTGGTTGGAAAGGCACCAGGCTTCAGGTTGGATGAGAATGGTACTCTATGGTTTGGAAAAAGAATATATGTACCTGAAGTGAAAGCTATCCGTGATACGATTCTGCAAGAGGCACATGATTCTGCTTATTCTATACACCCTGGAAGCACCAAGATGTACTTAGACCTTAAAGAGAAGTTTTGGTGGTATGGTTTGAAAAGAGATATGGCTGAGTATGTGGCCATATGTGATACTTGTCAAAGGGTGAAAGTTGAACACCAAAGACCTGTAGGATTGTTACAACCAATGAAAATACCAGAGTGGAAATGGGAAGAAGTTGGTATGGACTTCATTACTGGATTACCCCGCACTCAACACGGATATGATTCGATCTGGGCAATAGTGGATCGACTTACTAAGGTAGCCCACTTCTTGCTAGTTAAAACCACTTATAGTGGCGCAAAGCTAGCAGAGTTGTATATCGAGAGAATAGTGTGTCTACATGGGGTTCCGAAGAAGATCGTGTCTGACCGAGGAACTCAGTTTACATCGCATTTTTGGCATAAGGTACATAGTGCTTTGGGAACAAAGCTAAATTTCAGTTCTGCATATCATCCCCAAACCGATGGACAGACAGAAAGGACCAATCAAATCTTGGAAGATATGTTGAGAGCTTGTGCTTTACAGTATGGTACTAGTTGGGATAAGAGTTTGTCATATGCTGAGTTTTCATATAACAACAGTCACTAGAAAAGTCTCAAAATGGCACCATTCGAAGCTTTATACGGACGTAAGTGTAGAACACCTCTATTCTAGAATCAGATAGGTGAAACTCAAGTGTTTGGACCAGATGTCCTACACAATGTAGAGGAACAAGTGAGAATGATTAGGGATAATTTGAGAGTAGCACAGTCCAGACAGAAAAGTTATGCTGATATCCGAAGAAGAGAGTTGAGTTTCAAAGTGGGTGACTATGTGTATTTGAAAGTGTCACCGATGAGAAATGTGAGAAGATTCAATATGAAGGGCAAGTTAGCACCGAGATATGTGGGACCTTTCAAGATTCTGGAGAGACGTGGAGAAGTGTCTTATCAATTGGAACTGCCAGAAAGTTTGTCAGGTGTGCATGATGTGTTCCATGTTTCTCAGTTGAAAAAGTGTTTGCGGGTACCAGAAGAGCAGATTCCTTTGGAAGAGCTTACTGTTAAAGAAGATCTCACATATGAAGAGTATCCGGTAAAGATTCTTGAAACTGCAGAAAGAGTTACTAGGAGCCGCACTATAAAGATGTGCAAAGTACAGTGGAATCGATATTCAAAAGATGAAGCTACTTGGGAAAGAGAAGATCTGAGAAAATCTTATCCGCAGCTTTTTGAGTAAGCATCACCCAATCTCGGGGATGAGATTTCTTTTTAAGGGGGGTAGAATTGTAACACCCTAAATTTTTCATAATTTCAAAATAGTTAAATATGATTTATTTGTGTAATTTAGTGTGCATTTAAATGTAGGGAATAATAAATTTTTGTTAAATTAAAATTAATCGTAAGGTTAGCAACATGTTGATGCACTCATGCTGCCACATTTTATTTATTGTATTGATTGGTTTTGATCCAAAGTTCAAAAGAGATTCAAAAACATTGGAAAGTGGATTTGGAAAATCAATTTAGAAAAAGAAAACTCATTTTTCCTTCCCCCTCCCTCCTCCCGGCCCAATCTGCCCAGTCGGCCAGCTGCTGATCCCGTCGAGCCGGCCCGCGCGCCCGCATTTCCCTCTCCTCTTTCTCTTCCTTGTTGGGCCAGCTCGGTTCGCGTTGTCTCAACCATTGTCGCGCCTCCTTCCCTCTCTCAGCGACTGACGCGCTGGGCCCACATGTCGGCGCCCTTTCCCCCAACCTCCAGCCACCTCTCCGGGTCATGGCCGAAACCACCGCCCGCGCCCACGATCCGTGTATGGGAGCGTCTCAGCGCCGTGCCCTGTCTTCAAAAGGAAGCCGAACCCCTTCACCGCTCCCTCTATTGCCCTCTCCGCTCCATTTTTCGCTCGCGTGAGGCCACAACCGCAGCACCGCAAATCACCGGAGCGTCGTCCGTTGTCTCCGCGTCGGCCACCGTTCTCGAGCTGTCTCCGTCCAGTTTTTCTTATCAGTGAGCTTCGCCTCGCTCTCCTCTTCCTCCCCATGCATTCGTTTCCTTGTTTGGTGGCCTCTAGGTCCATTTCCACGAGCTCCGGCGAGCCCCTCCGTGGCCGGCCATGGCGGGTGCCGCGTCGTGCCATCCCTGGCCGCGCAAACGACATGGACGCGGTCCCCATCGCCTCCTCTTCACTCCGGTGCCTCTCTGTTTGAAAATGAGGCACTGTAGCGCCCGTTCATGCAGCGCCAGTGAGCTCTTCACCGCCGTCCATGGCGCACCGCCGCCTCCACCCCTAACTCCGGCGGCTGCTTCTCTCTCTCCCCCTCCCATCTAATCTCGGCCGTCGAATCTGAATCCAACGGATAGGATAGAAAGATACCCTTTCGGGGGCCAATTTTGCTAAAGAGACCTCTTATTTTCATCTTTTGAAACCCGCCGTCCTTGGCATATTCACGGAATATGCACTTCCATTTTGAAGACGTATTTTCTCCGGTTTAAATGAAAAATGCGTTTCCAGATTAATTACAGATTTGCCACTGCAGTAAAACGCTTATAAAATCGTCGTTTTAGCTCTGATTCGATCCGTTCAACTTGCGATAGTTTCATAATTTCATGATCTATGAAATAGTGCTACTGTTAGACCTGTTAGGAGCTTTTGAATTTCTCGATTAAGTCTAGTTTAATAGCTAGCTTTTGGAACCGCAAATAGCTCGTAACTTGTGCGTTGTAACTCCGTTTTTCGTGCAATTCACGTCGTTGTGATCGTAGCGAGATGTAGATGATTTTGGTAAACATTTTATACAATTTTATTTATTGTTGGTGTACTGTTCTAATCGTAGTCATGTTTTGTTTGTATGTCTGCTCTGGAATGCATGTTGTACTTTGTGTCGTTCGAGTTCAGACAGTGAGTACTTTGGGATCCGGACACGTACGAGGAGCAGCAGGACCAGTAGCAGTTCGTGAACCAAGGCAAGTATAGCATGGGCCTACCTTGTTGTCCTATTCATTATATAATATACTCATTATGCATGTGTCTAATATTGCTCGACTATAAGGACTTCCTAGCTAATTGATGACCTGTACCTTTATCCCTATGGGTTTTATTTGCACATGGGTAGAATGCTAGTGCTCTAACTAAACATGATCTGCACTATGACTGATGGAACCAATGGATAAACATGATGGTAACAGTGGAACCATAGGGTAAAGGTGCAGATGATGTTGATCATGTTGCCCTAAACCCTCCGTAAGGACTTATCTATAGAGCAAAAGCTGGGACATACAGTGCAACCGTGAGAGTCATATGGCTCTGACTTTAGCTCAGTAATAGGATCTTTTCTAGCTTGTTAGAGGTTACCCGAAAGGGCGCAAGAGGGGCTTGCCACTTTGGGTATAGAACTGCCTCTGTTCTGATGTGTATAGCCTGCGGGAATTGTGCCATCGAAAGGGGGGGTTCTCTATATCTGCCTGCCGAGGAAACCTTGCGGCCCTAACATGTTAGAAGAGGCCTATCGAAGGCTTCATAGTGTACCCTGCCTGCTCACCTTGGGAGTGTTAGGGGTCGACGGGCCCCGGGCATATGGGCAACACGACTCACGGGTAAAGATGCACAACCTCTGCAGAGTGTTAAAACTGTTATAATAGCCGTGCTCACGGTCACGAGCGGCCCGGAAAACTCACAGAATAAATGGTTACTCGACATATGGATGATTTATGATGATGATGATGATGATGATGATGATGAGATTATACTGATGCTTAATTACTCTCCTAAATTCTAGTAGGTGATCATGTGGGTTAAATGGAAGCTTAAGCATAACTTATTAATAATAATTTAATAATGAAATGTTGATCTATTAAAAGTGCTAATTGTAGTCAACCGTGTCTATCCTTTTTGAGCCTCATGAATCCTCATACTATACTTGCGGAGTACGAGTGTACTCACACTTGTTATTATTTCATTTTTGGATAAAAATCCCGGATGGGTAACAGATGACAGTTTCTACGAGGATTTCCCTGAAGAATTCTAGGTTTGGGTCAACCAGTCGGCCTTCCCTATGGATTAGATGTTCGTTCGAGAGTGTTATTTACCTTTCCATTTGTTATGTGAAGAACTACGTGATGTAATATCGTGATGTATGTATATGGTGATGATACTTTTGTTAATTTGTCGGCTTATGTGTGTGACTATTCCTAGAGCGCACATAAGATGTATGCACTCTATATTGTCCTTTAATTGGAGTGTGACAACAAGTTCATCGATCACTGGTTCAAGAAACACATCGATGTCATTCCCAGGTTGTCTTGGCCCTTAGATAAGTAGTGGCATCTGGATGTACGACCGCTTCATATATATACCCAAGGTGGAAGGTTGTATATACAGAGCATCACAGGCCAGGTGCTATGATTGCTTCTAACCTGGTCGAATGGATTCATCCCATCTGTACTCAAACCAAACCAAAGGTGACTTACCTCTCCACCAATGTTCTTATAGAATATAGTATTGATAGTCCTCCAGTCATGTCCATCAGCGGGGTGCCTCATCATTGTATCTTTCTTATGCTTTTCGCCATGCTTGCACAACAGCTTGGCTGACTTTGCACATGCAAATAGCCTATACACCCAGGGAGCTATAAGGAAATACCAAACAACCTTTATAGGACCTCCTCTAGTCTTGGTACCCTCATCTGACGGCCCTTCCTTATAACGCGGAGCTTCACACTTGAGGCACTTGTCCAAGTTTTTGTAATTTTCTCCACGGTACAATTTGCAATCATTAGAACACACATGGATTTTTTCAACCTCGAGGCCGATGGGGCTGATCATTTGCTTGGCTAAGTATGTCTTTTCTGGCAACTTATTGTCTTCTGGGAGCAATTTCCTTATTATATCTAACAACTGATCGAAGCCTTTATCGCTCAATCCATTTGTCGATTTGAACTCTAACAGCATGATGTTGGCTTCCAGTTTGCTCATTGGACAGTTCTTATACAATGGTGTTTTGCCATCCTGTCTCATTTTTTCAAGCTTTCTCAGTTGTCTTTCACTGAGACATCCGGTCTCTACATTACATAGGAGCTGAGAAATGCCATCGTTATCCTCGGTGTCGTCAGCTAGTGTGTTCCTAAACACATCATTAACTGTGGGCATAGGTTCCGTGTTGACACTGGGTTCCTCGTCAGCATCGTGGATGGCTACGTCAGGCATGTCCATATCATCATCGTTTTCCGGCGGAACATCCACACTATGGCAGAACCACCCAAATTATATGGCGGACATGCACCCGTCATTGTCCTTAAGACCTCTGACTACTGCACATGAGAGCTGTTGATGGTAGATAAGTGTTATTTTTAACTGTCAACATAGCATGAGAAATGACCTAAAATATAATTACTAGCTAGATATAAGGGTTACACTAACATAATTCCATGAGTTTTGGTGAATATTTATTTCTGCAGGGGGTTATCAGGAAACAACCAAAGGAGGCCCACATGTCATATTTACATAGAGAGAAAAGGGCCACGTATATAAAAAGAATAATCTAGAAGACACGAGAAACAAAACCCTAGGAGGTGGGACCCACTTATCATTGTGATAGGGCCGGGCACCCCACCTAGGTGGCCAATCAAGAGCCACCTTGCGGATCATGCCTCCACCGCCTTTGAGGAACAATAATAATCGTCCATCAAGGTCGGTTTGATCCAAGGGCTGTGGTGCTTCCTAGAGGGCTATATAAGCAAGGCCCCTGGCCTCAGGAGAAACCTTAATTCATTCCAAGATACAGCGCATTCCTCTGAGAAACCTCAGAGCCCCCATCTCAATTAGATCTCTATAGTTTAGTAGCATAGCTACATAGGATTAGAACTAGAAGGAGGCAAGCATTGCTTGGATTCTGGATCTGTCAAGAGGTTTCTTGGTAATTCTCTCCTACTTTTATATTCGTTCTTGTATTATTCATCTAGTTCATCATTTGTATGAATATGACTTTAGTCTATTCTATCGTATTGGATATGACTTTGCTCTATTTGATTATGTTCTCAATTATATTGTTCTTAGTCTACTTTGATTATATGCTCGACATAAGTAGATTAGAATTATATTCAAGTATAGGATCATATAGCGCTTGCTCATTAGATCGATGGGTGAGTGGTAAATATTGTGTAGGCGTAGTGCCTATACCGTATTTTCCTGTGATTGCACCCTATATTCCGGACCATGTGGTAGATCGCAGGAGTGATAGTCCTATTGAGTCATTCGTAGTCCACCTCCCGAGTATAGGGTAGGCAAAAAACAACTATTATATGGAAGTGATTGCTATGTTCTTCATCTTCCTTCGTAATATCACTATGCGTAGATATAACCTTCTCTTGCTATGATTGCCAAGTGTAATTGCACTAATCATCGTATGCTTTGACCTTATAGTTAGAATAACTTAGGAGTTATCTTTGTAGTTCGTCCTAATCCATGCTAGTGCTATAAGCTTAGAGTAATCTATTGAGATGTTTATCTTTTATTATGTGGCTATATGCTTATCAGTTATTCTTTATCATTTATATATACTATTTATCTTGTGACACTTACCCTGTATGAGAAGATAGATAAAGATATGGTTATGCTCTCCATTACCACATGAGAAGATAGATAAAGATATGGTTATGCTCTCCATTACCACATGCAGTGATGCTCATTGCTCATTATCCTTAGCACTCCCTTCCCAGTGGTAAAAATATAAATAACGATACCTGGATTACTCCTGGTTAAAATGCTACATAGGTATTATTTGTGTGCTTGTGGATTTCATATTCATTCTAGAAGAGCATTTGCATTTATTAATACCAGCACCTCTGGTGCCACGCTAGGGATGACAACCTAGCTTAGGTGGCGTTAGAGGTGTCAACAAGATTTTTTCACGCCGTTGCCGGGGAAGGTTGAATTGCTATTCAAAGGATAATGAGCCATCACTTGCATCCACTAATGAGATTGAGAAACCATCGTCCTTCTCTACTCATACAGCCTTACCCTTGTCTTTTGCCTATTTATATATCATATACAGGGTAATGTATGAGCAGGTTTGATCTTCTAGATAATTTCATCGATAACCCAGAAGCATTAATCAGAAGGACGAGAACCAAGCTAAAGAAAGTTGAAACAGAAGCATCATCATCAACATCTCAACTTGAAGCTCCACCTTCTGAGTTGGGAGATCAACAAAGCGTATTTCAAAGCTTAACACCAGAGTTCGATGCCATGGCCAACAAGTCACTTCGTGAGTTCTCAACTCCCACTACGGACAATATCCGTACTAGACCAGCTACAGACATTGAGAAGTCATTCGAGCTCAAGCCAGCGCTGATCAACATGGTGCAAGCTAGCCAGTTTTGTGGGAAGGCACATGAAGATGCTAGTGCTCATCTCCAACACTTCCTAGAGATTTGTAGCACTTTCACCATCAAGGATGTCCCCAGAGATGCCATACTACTTCGCCTCTTCCCATTCTCACTCTTGGGGAGAGTGAAGCAGTGGTTCTATGCAACTAAGGAGAAGAATACTATGTGGGCACTCTGCTCCACCAATTTCCTAGCAAAGTTCTTTCCCATAGGTAAAACAAATGCTCTTTGTGGGAAGATATCAAGTTTTTAGCAACAACATGATGAGTCAGTCCCAGAAGCATGGGAGCGCTTTCAAGATTACATCCTAGAATGTCCTCATCATGGAATAGAGAATTGGCTACTCATGCAGAACTTCTATCATGAGCTCACCAATAGCACCCGTGAGATCATGGATGCTGCCGCTGGAGGAGCATTCTTATCACTTACAAATTGCTCAAGCCACAGCTCTTGTGGAAAAGATGGCATCCAACCAAGATTGGAACAAAGAGAGAACTCAAACCCGCAAGAGAGGTGGAGGTATGCACCAGTTAAAGGAGGTAGACATGCTGTCTGCCAAGATGGACCTACTTATGAAGATGCTCGATGAGAGAGCCAGAGAGAAGAATGAAGTCATGCATATCTATGATTCTCGCATGACTTGTGAAGAGTGTGGAGAAACTGGGCATTCAGGCAGCAGTTGTCCAAAGCTACAAGAGGATGTAAACTACCTCAACAACAACTACTACTATCGCCCTCAACAGAATCAAGGTTGGAACCAACAGCAAAGGCCTAACTACTCAGGTAACTATCAAGGTAAAAACTCTTATAATAATTTTAATTAGCCGCCTTTGAGAGGGTTAGTGTTTAATCAAGGAAATTTAATAGATAACCTGTCTAAGAAGTTAGCATCAAATGATAAAGTGCTAGAGACAATTAATAATAGCATGGATAACTTTTCTACTACCATTAAGAATAAACTTAGCTTTAATAAAATGCTAGAGTCTCAGTTGCAACAGCTTGCAAGTGTTGTCCCTCCTGCTAACCAAGGTAAGATTCTAGGACAACCAGAAGATCTAGAAACTGCAAATCTTATAGACATATTCAATGCAGGAAGCTACTAGAGTGACCCTATCTCAAAAGTGTGGAACGACGAGACTCTGCCGATTAAGAAAGGTGATCCAGGGAGACCGGTCATCCCGATCTCCATTGGAAGTGTGAACTTCAACGAAGCTATCTGTGACTTTGGTGCAAGCGTCAACATCATGCCTAAGGTGATCTATGATAAAATGTTCAATTATCCTTTATTATATATAACCATGTGCTTGCAGCTTGCAGACAAGTCACTTTGCTACACCAAAGGGATCCTAGAAGACATTTGTGTACGAGTAGGCAGCTCGTACGTTCCTGCAGACTTTGTGGTTATACAGACAGGTGGTGATGAGAGGTCTCCCATCATTTTGGGACGACCATTCTTAAACACTGCTGGAGCTATCATGTACGCCAATACTGTCAAGATCTGCTTCAACATCAAAGGTAAAAGAGAGAGCTTTTTCTTCAGGAACAGGGTACTACAGTTCCCTGCACACCCACAACATCCCTATGAGCCAAAGAAGAACAATCGGAAGAATAAGAACAAAAATAGGAACAAGAAGCCACAGCAAATGGAGTCAGTAAGGATGATCAATGCAGTCCACAGAGAGCATGATTGTCAGCTCAAGTCCCCCTACTCGATCAAGAAGGATGACCCAGATGTCCCAACCATTGATTGCACCATCAACAGAAGCTCCTTTTAGAAAGCTGACTGTGACACTGGATCATACGTCAACATAATGGCCAAGGTAACTTATGAATATCTATATGGTACTATGCCCTTGGAACCTACATATGCACAGCTGCAGATGGCGGACCAAATGTTTCGCTTTGTGGAAGGACTAGTGAAGGACGTCCCCATACAGATTGACGATCACTTCATCCTGACTAACTTCTTAGTCGTCGACATGAGAGAAGATGAGTATGATCCACCAATCATCCTAGGAAGACCATTCCTAAGCACCACCAAGGCCATCATCTACATCACAATAGGAGAAGTGCATTTCCAATTTCCCTCAGACAAGGTACGCCGCCATTTCAATAATAATTATGTAATTGATGAAGAACCCAAGAAGAACAGATCAAGGAGAAGGCGCCGTACTCGCACCAACAAGAACTAGTCAGCTATGGACGGCTGAGCTGACTATGAAGGAAAAGTAACAAGACATGAAAATTTATTCCCTGAAGACAATACATCTACAGAGGAGGAAGCTGTACCACCAACAGAGAGTGACCCTGACACCAAGAATCAAGAAGAAGAGAAGACAGAAGAGCAGGCTTCTCCCTCAAAATCGACCTCACCAACAAAACAAGTATGGAGAGTAAAGGTAAAATCAGTTTCAGATTCAACACAAGAAGAGGATCAGACCGAGGCATCACTCAAGGTGCTTCAGAAGGAGTAAACAGACAAGAGGTCCTATTCGGGGGACTTAAAAACACCGAACATCGCGCCAAGAGGTAACTTGGTAGTTATCATATTTCCCTTTCAGCATTTAATTTTCCGTATCATGTTTACTTTCCTTAATTGCATGTTACATTTTATTCCTGCATAGAAAAAAGAAAATAAATTTATTGTGCATTGCATTCTAAAACTGCTAAGCCCCATGCAAATAAATTTGTGGCATAAAACCCATAAGTCTAGTTGCTGTGGTGGCGTAAAAATAAAAATAAAGAAGCATGCATCGTTCTTTATAATTCCTTGCATAGTATAAAAGTACAAAAAGATTATTTTGAAGATCTTGCTAGAAAGATTCATATGTTAAGAGGTTCTAGATATCTAAGGCTTAGAGGTTTATCACTAACACTTAATCAAGTTCCACAAGCTTTGTCGTCTATTAGAGCTTCACAAAATTCGAAGGATCAAGAAAAACTAACATACAAAAGGACGCTCTGTCCCCTGTCAGAGTGTTGTCTCAACAGTCATCATCATAAGCACTCCGACAAGGGGAATACACCTTCACTGTCTGTCAGCTACATCAATCAAGACTATGTCAAGATTCAGCTTGGGGGAGAGCACCCCCCTGTATCCAGCTACGTATTTTCTTACCTATCTATTTACTTATTTATTTTTGCTTTGATAAAAATATGCATAACCTTTAGAAAACCAAATAAATTTTTCCCTTTATATTTATATGTTTCTATATGATCTTTAAGTTTGCTAAATAATTAGAGGAGAGTGTGCTAAGTTTTTATCTTGCTAAAATGAACCCCCAGAATAAACTCTTATGTGGAAATGATGAACAGTTGCTCTATCGTAATTCCTTTCAAGTACCTAGTTTTCAACCTCGAATTCTCCTGAATTTTTGGATACAATGGTTTTGATTTAAGATTTGCTCTAAACCTGATCTTGTGGGTAGCAAATGCTTGATCTAAGTCTAGGTAGTTGACGGATATGATATGGAAAGGTTTTAAGCTATTGTTTATCATGTTCCTAGAGATACTAGAGTTCTAGAGAATTTATATTTTAAAAATTAACTTGCTACATGATGAGTTCCTATATGACGAGAGTTTAAAATTCCTACCACATCCATATACATGCTTGCTAGATTAGGAAGCCCTACATTCGTATTTACTGCTTGTAAGCATTAAGTGTGGTCAACCTGTGTCGACCCTTAGGAACTAGTCATGCGGTTAAAATCAAGATCCATATATATTCTCCACCTATACATGCTACTTCTATCCTAGAAGTATGCATCCATATGCATCCACCTATATATTCTGCTTCTATCCTAGAAGTACGAATCCACATATACACCATTCAGATCCACCCAGAAAATAGTTCTACTCTTACACTGAGAGTGAACTACCCAAAAATATTCATATCACCCTTATTTATCCCTTGCTAGCCAATAAAGATTCAAATATCCAGCTATACTACCACTTATTATTATATCCTAGAAAGAGGCTTGGGTGCTCTAAAAAAAGAAAGAGACAGAAGAAGAAATAAAAGAAAGAGGACAAATGTCCCACTATGAAAAAAAGAAGAAGAGAGAGAAGAAAAAGATCCATTGAGCAGTCCAAGTTCTCCCCAAAATCTTCAAGTTTTCAAGAGAGGTATGAGAAAACAAAGTTTCATAAAGGAGCTTAGTATTCACCGTCACCATTCCTTCACCCCTACATCACCACTCCTAACCCATATACCACCTACTATTTACCACCTACCATCCAGCTGTTGACACTTCTTAGCATCACTTGCGTTAGGTTGTCATCCCCAACATGACACCAAGAGTGTGGTTGTATTGTACTCATGCCACTTAACTATATAAAGATATTAAAGTATATATCCGTAAGCGCACAGATAAATACACCCGTTGTAGCATTTCACCCAAGTTTATCCTAGGTATCATTATTTATATTTAACCAAAAGAGAACAAATAGAGGGGCACATATTAATTAAAGGCTACTCTACACATGTGATATGAATATTCGAAATCACTATCCTTTACTCTCAAACAGGAATCAATCAAATAAAAAGAGATAAAATATATGATAATCAGACCATTCAGATGATATTCCTTAGAGCAGTACTACTATGGCAAGTCATTGATCAGAATATAAAGTAAGAGAATAACTCCTAAGTAATCCGTTAACTATTAGTCATAATCTACATTGATTAGTGTAATTATATCCGACAATCATTGGCTAGGTTATCTCATATCCATAAACAAGGAACATCTCCACTACGAAGCTGAGAAACAGAGTAACAACTAAGTAATGAGACTGCATTCTACTAAGTTCTACACTCGGGTAGTGGACTACAAAGGACTCAACAGGAATGTCACACCCGCGATCTACCACATGGCCCGGAGTATAGAGTGCATTTGCAGGTAAACAGTGTATAAGTACCACACTTACACAATGTTGGCCACCCACCCATGACTCAATAAGGTGAGTGCTTTGCAAACATGTGTATAAACATAATGATAAATTATCTATGCCAAATATATAATCAAAGTAGACTAATCTCATGATAATCAAGGATGTAATATAGATTAAGAACAAAATCATATCTAATGTGTTAAGAATAATGATCAAGAACAATGAACTAGAACTAGACAATGATGCACTAGAACAATTACGAACTAGAACATAAACAATTAGAACATAAAGAACTAGAACATGAACTAGATCAAGAACTAGAAGAACTGATGAACTAGATGAATATCTGAAAAACAATGTTAATACAAAAGAGAAGAACTGGATTTTTCAAGCTCCTCTTGACTAGATCTGGAGCCTAAGGCTACTTGACTCCTCTACTTCTAATTCTAATCTAGCTATGCCTAGATCTGATGGAGCTCTAAGGAGATGACAGTTGCTAGTTGGTCTTCTGCTTTCTGGTTGATGATTGATTGAATGAATTTCCCTCTAGAGGGGGGGTCTAGGGCATCGTTTATATAGCCCAGAGCATGGAACCGTGGCCCTTGGATCAAACGGACCTTCACGTAGGGTTAGGATGCATCCTTGGAGGCGGTTGAAGTAGTTTGCAAAGGAAGGAGCCGAGCGGCGATGGCCAGGGGCCGGTCGGCCTAATGTTGAGGCCGGTCGGCCCCACCTTGTGGCGCCTCATGGTGGCCCTCCTCGTGGAGTCCTCTGGTGTCCTCTAGAAGCATCTTGCATATTCGTGATGTAGAGATTAGGCCGATTGACGTGTGTTCCTTCTCGTGGAAGATATCAATTCCTGAATTATTCTGATAACCCTCTGCAAAATATAGATTCACCAAAACTCGTGGTATTTTGTTAGTTGACACCATAAACCTATGTTGGTGATCATTTATTAGCCCTTTATATATTTATTTTAACCCTTTATTTTGGTAGATAACCATCATCAACAACTCCCCCAAGCTTACCTTTTGCTATTCCCTTAGC
This sequence comes from Saccharum hybrid cultivar R570, assembly GCA_038087645.1. Classification (NCBI taxonomy): domain Eukaryota; kingdom Viridiplantae; phylum Streptophyta; class Magnoliopsida; order Poales; family Poaceae; genus Saccharum; species Saccharum hybrid cultivar. Next base: position 14,473,387 of record JAQSUU010000707.1, read on the forward strand.
AAATATTCATAATGGATTAGGAGTTGTTATAATGCTTTCACAACTCAAAAGTACACATGCGTTCAAACAAGAATTTTCCTCTGGATTAGGTCTATCCATTCTAACCTTCAGACTTACCCATATTACCTTTAACTATGGAGCTTATTAGCCTTCACTTAGGTCTTGAGCAGTCGAAAAGTAGAACAATAAATCAAGCATTATGTCTCAATCTCTTCATTCAACTATTATTTCGGAGTTTTGCAAGATTTTTAAAATAAAACTCAGAGTATCTTTTTGTATGACTCTCTCAATCTCTCAATATATGTGGTATTTCTGGATCCTCTCCAAGGCAAAGTGAGATTTTCCTTCTCTCATCCTACATCTAATGCTTTATCTGGAGCTTATAGGTATGGAGACAGCGTGTTCATACTTGCAAAGCATATTTTGTAAAGTCAAACAGTGGATCCAGAGAAACGAGGCATATGATCAAATCAAGAAGTGTATGTGTATGGATCAAGGAGTGGTTTATTTATGATGAAGGTGATAGTGGATCTAATTCTACTTTTGCTCCTTTGAAAGGGATTTTGATCTCTCTTTGAATAATTGAAGAACTTAGACTAAGAGATATTTTGGGCTATAGTTTTTTAGAGAGGCGGGCATCTAAGTACCCATTGTTTTGGTAGGACACTTGTCCATGTTTTACTCTCTGTATATTTCTCTTTCTTCTTTTTTTTTAAATATATAAGCCCAGAATATTCTTGTCTATAATGAAAGATTGAGAGATAATAATAACCTGGAGCAACAATAACTGGGGCTTATGAAATGTATGGATAGGTGAAAAAAATCCTATAAGACATGTGAGTGGTGTTCTCTTCCAGTGTAGGAGAAAAATATATTTGGTGGATCTAAATGAAAAGGCATGTTGTTACGTACTTCAAGTGTAGAAGCAGCATATTTGAGTGGAGTGTACGTGATCTTAATTTTAAAAGTATGACAAGCCTCTAAGGGTCAACAGAGCTCGACAATGCTCAATGCAAGTACAATAGTAAAAAGTATGAATAGAGTTTTCTATCCTATGTATGGCTGTGGTAGGAATTTTAAGTTTTGTCATACAAGTACTCATCATGGTATTTTAAGATTTTCAAAAGATAAAATTCTCTAAAACTCTAGCATCAGTAGGAGCAAGATAAATAGAAACTCAAACTTTCTCATATCATACTCCTCAACTACCTAGATTTAGATCCAGCATTTGCAACCCACAAGTTTTAGGCTCAGAGTTTATCTTTAGATCAAGACAGTTCTACCCAAAACTCGGGAGAATTCGTGTTTGAAAACTAGGCACTTGAAAAGGAATTACGACAGAGCAACTATTCATCATTTCCATTATGTTTAAAATTGAGTTCTATGGTAATTAAGTTCTAATACTCTCTTGTATCTTTTATTTAAACTAATATATTATCTAGCTAATATTATCATACAACACTCTTTTTATTTGGTTTTCTTAAGTTATGCATCTTTTTATACTTTTCAAAATAAAAGATAAATCACTCGAAAATAATACTTATCGAGTTATACGGGGGACGCTCTCCCCCAAGCTGGATTTTGACGTAGTCGTTCATCTTGAGTCCTCGATTGTGTAGATGCTCATTACTCCTTTGATGATTGTTCAAGACAGAGCTCTTGAGTGAGTGAAGACATCATGGGCTTCATAGGGAATTTCTCTTTTTCCTGTTGAATTTCAAATAGACAACAAAACTCATGGAATATATTAAGGGTTAGTGGAAAACTATTCCCTAATTATTTTAGAGTCTTGAATTATATATATATATATATATATATATATATATATATATGCCTCCAGAGTGAGTAATTATTATGGGTTGCTACACACCACACTATTACTCACATGGGGCTTAGAGTTTATATATTTCTAGATGCAATGAGATGATTCAAAATATAAAAGTTATTTTTATTTTCTTTTCAAATGCAATGTAGAATTTAAATATGTATTTAATTCTAAATAGTATGCATGTTATTAATGGAAAAAGTATTTTTTATTTTCAATGCAATGATATGCTAAGGGAATGTAAACAAAGTAGATATGCTTAATTTAAATGTGCGGATAAATACCGATTTACCTTTCGCAGAAGGATCAGAGATTTAGGTCCATCGACCCGGACCTTACGTCTGGTTCAGTCTTCAGAGGTTTCTTCTAGGTTAACTGAGGAGCTGGATGGTTGCTCGTCAAGTGTTGGAGAACTTGATGATGATGTTGATGTTTCTTTTCTTTTCCATACTTTCTTGGACTGAGGAGTCTCTTCCTGTGGTTCACTCTTCTTGGGCTTCTCTTCTTCTTCCTTTGGAATAGCTTCTTCTTGGGCAGCTTTTTTTCTCTTTGATGGCTTGTTTCTTTTGGCATTGAGAGCGGTGTCTCCTCTTGTTCTTTCTAGGCTGCTCACAAGTAGTGTAACTATTAAAGTAACAACGTACCTTCTCTCTAGGGAATTTGAAGTGGATTTCCCCAGTTCTTATGTAGATGATCGCGCCAGTGGTGCTGAGGAAGGGTCTTCCTAAAATGAGGTGGACATCATCTTCTTCTCCCATGTCAAGAACCATGAAGTCGGTAGGAATGTAGTGATCTCTTATTTTGACCATAACATCTTTCACTACTCCCTTCGGACGTCGGAATGATTGGTCCGCCATCTGTAGCTGCACATATGTACGATACATGAGTCTAGTATTATACAAATGTTTATATGTTACCTTAGACATTATGTTGGTGCTAGAGTCAATGTCGCAGAACGTCTTGTAGAAAGTACTTCTCTCGATCATACAATCGATGGTGGGTACTCCAGGATCTCCCAGCTTAGTGAGGTATGGTGATGGGAGGAGGTGGTCAAGTTCTGAATCAATAGTGTTGACCATCCATACTGTTTCTTTTGCCTGATGCTTAGCTTTGTTCCTCCTTCTCCTATTCTTGTTCTTCTTTGTTGGGGCAGCGGTTGTATCCTCGTAGAGGTACAACGTCTGTGGGTAAATTTTGCTAGAAAAGCAGTAGCACAGATCGACCATGTGGTATTCTTGTCCTTGTTGGCATAGAACCTTTGCTTTGCTTTTCCTAGGAGTGAGAAAGGGAACAAGCGGGGCAACATGGCGTCTCTTGCGACTCCCTTGATGGTGAAGGTGCTACAAATCTCCAAAAAGTCTTGGAGATGAGCACTCGCATCTTCATGTGCTTTTCCACAAAACTGGTTTACTTGCACCATGTTGATCAAAGCAGTCTTGAGCTCAAATCTGTTATCTCCCACATTTATTGTCGGTCCAGACCTGATGTTAGCAGTGGTTGGAGCGAAGAATTCACGGAGTGATCGGTCGGCCATGGCTTCAAAGTCTGGTGTTAAGCTTCTTCTCAATTGGTTGATCTCAGACGAAGTGGTTGGAGCCTTCTTGAGCTTTGCTCTTGTTCTTCTTATTAGAGCTTCGGGGTTCTCAACGTAGTTTGTCGAGAGTTCAAAACCAGTCATAGATCACCCTGCATAAGATCAAAAAAATAGACAAAGGACAGGGTGAGCTGGTTAGAGTAAAGGATCAAGTGATGTAATTTGAATATCACATGTGTAAGAGTGTTCCTAGATGTGGAAGTGTGTTTATGCTCTTATGAATGTTTTCTAACTTAGTGTGCCATTCCGTTGCCTCCCCGGCAACGGCGCCAGAAAATGCTTGTTGACACTTCTTAGCATCACTCGCGTTAGGTTGTCATTCCCAACATGACACCAAGAGTGTGGTTGTATTGTACTCATGCCACTTAACTATATAAAGATATTAAAGTATATATCCGCAAGCACACAGATAAATACACCCGTTGCAGCATTTCACCCAAGTTTATCCTAGGTATTGTTATTTATATTTAACCAAAGGAGAACAAACAGAGGGGCACATATTAATTAAAGGCTACTCTACACATGTGATATGAATATTCAAAATCACTATCCTTTACTCTCAAACAGGAATCAATCAAATAAAAAGAGATAAAATATAAGATAATCAGACCATTCAGATGATATTCCTTAGAGCAATACTACTATGGCAAGTCATTAATCAGAATATAAAGTAAGAGAATAACTCCTAAGTAATCCGTTAACTATTAGTCATAATCTATATTGATTAGTGCAATTATATCAGGCAATCATTGGCTAGGTTATCTCATATCCATAAACAAGGAACATCTCCATTACGAAGCTGAGAAACATAGTAACAACTAAGTAATAAGACTGCGTTCTACTAAGTTCTACACTCGGGGAGTGGACTACAAAGGACTCAATAGGAATGTCACACCTGCGATCTACCACATGGCCCGGAGTATAGAGTGCATTTGCAGGTAAACAGTGTATAAGTACCACACTTACACAATGTTGACCACCCACCCATGACTCAATAAGGTGAGTGCTTTGCAAACATGTGTATAAACATAATGATAAACTATCTATGCCAAATATATAATCAAAGCAGACTAATCTCATAATAATCAAGGATATAATATAGATTAAGAACATAATCATATCTAATGTATCAAGAATAATGATCAAGAACAATGAACTAGAACTAGACAATGATGAACTAGAACAATTATGAACTAGAACATAAACAATTAGAACATAAAGAACTAGAACATGAACTAGATCAAGAACTAGAAGAACTGATGAACTAGATAAATATCTAAAGAACAATGTTGATACAAGAGAGAAGAACTAGATTTACCAAGCTCCTCTTGACTAGATCTAGAGCCCAAGGCTGCTTGACTCCTCTACTTCTAATTCTAATCTAGATATGCCTAGATCTGATGGAGCTCTAAGGAGATGAGAGTTGCTGGTTGGTTTTCTGCTTTCTGGTTGATGATTGATTGAATGAATTTCCCTCTGGAGGGGGTCTAGGCCTCATTTATATAGGCCAGAGCATGGAACCATGGCACTTGGATCAAACCGACCTTCACGTAGGGTTAGGATGCATCCTTGGAGGCGGTTAAAGTAGCTTGCAAAGGAAGGAGCCGAGGGGCGGTGGCCAGGGGCCGGTCGGCCTAGGGTTGAGGCCGATCGGCCCCACCTGGCGGTGCCTCGTGGTGGCCCTCTTCGTGGAGTCCTCTGGTGTCCTCTAGAAGCCTCTTGCGTATTCGTGACGTGGATATTAGGCCGATTGATGTGGGTTCCTTCTCGTGGAAGATATCAATTCCTGAATTATTCTGATAACCCCCTGCAAAATATAGATTCACCAAAACTCATGGTATTTCGTTAGTTGACACCCTAAACCTATGTTGGTGATGATTTATTAGCCCTTTATATATTTATTTTAACCCTTTGTTATGATAGATAACCATCGTCAACACTAGCCTATACACATGCATATCTTGATTTGATTGTATGACTTGTTTCTCTGGATCCATAGTTTGACTATGCAAAAAATGTTTGCAAGTATGTATTCGCTGTCTCCCCACCTATGTGCTCCACATAAGCCTATTAGAAGTAGGGTGAGAGAGAAGGCAATGTTACTATGCCTAAAATACCAAAAATACCACATATCTTGAGAGGAGAGAAAAGGCATAGACCATAAATGCTTTGGAGAGGATCCAGAAATACCACAAAGGAGAGACTTGAAAGGTGATGCATAGGAATCTCTGAGTTTTATTTTGAAAATTGTGCAAAACTCTGAAATAATAGTTGATCAAAGAACTTGAAACATGGCGCTTGACTTGACCGTTCTATCTTTCAACTACTCAAGACTCAAGTGACGGCTACAAGCCCCATGGTTGAAGGTAATATGAGTAAGTTTTTTTTAGAATAGTTCATTATAATCCGGAGGAGAATTCTAGTTTGAACGCATGTGTACCTAAAAGGCATGAAAGCATTGTAGCAACTCCTGATCCATCACTGAGTCTATCTTTGCTCAGGGATGAGCAAAAGGTAAGCTTAGGGGAGTTTATTGATGCTAGATAAGTGTTATTTTTAACCATCAACATAGCATGAGAAAGGACCTAAAATATAATTACTAGCTAGATATAGGGGTTACACTAACAAATTTCACGAGTTTTGGTGAATATCTATTTCTGCAGGGGGTTATCAGGAAACAACCAAAGGAGGCCCACATGTCATATTTACGTAGAGAGAAAAGGGTCACATATATAAAAAGAATAATCTAGAAGACATGGGAAGCAAAACCCTGAGAGGTGGGACCCACCTGTCACTGTGACAGGGGCGGGCGCCCCACCCCCTGGGTGGCCACCCCACCTAGGTGGCCAATCAGGAGCCACCTCGCGGATCATGCCTCCACCGCCTTCGAGAATCAATAATAATTGTCCATCAAGGTCAGTTTGATCTAAGGGCTGTGGTGCTTCCTAGAGGGCTATATAAGCAAGGCCCCTGTCCCCAGGAGAAACCCTAATTCATTCCAAGATACAGAGCATTCCTCTGAGAAGCCTCAGAGCCACCATCTCAATTAAATCTCTATAGTTTAGTAGCATAGCTACATAGGATTAGAACTAGAAGGAGGCAAGCATTTCTTGGATTCTGGATCTGTCAAGAGGATTCTTGGTAATTCTCTCCTACTTTTATATTCGTTCTTGTATTATTCATCTAGTTCATCATTTGTATGAATATGACTTTAGTCTATTCTATCCTATTGCATATGACTTTGCTCTATTTGATTATGTTCTCAATTATATTGTTCTTAGTCTACTTTGATTATAAGCTTGGCATAGTTAGATTAGAATTATATTCAAGTATAGGATCATATAGCGCTTGCTCATTAGATCGATGGGTGAGTGGTAAATATTGTGTAGGCTGCCTATACCGTATTTTCCTGCGATTGCAGCCTATATTCTGGACCATGTGGTAGATCACAGGAGTGACAGTCCTATTGAGTCATTCGTAGTCCACCTCTCGAGTATAGGGCATGCAAAACATAACTATTATAGGGAAGTGATTGCTATGTTCTTCATCTTCCTTCGTAATATCACTATGCGTAAATATAACCTTCTCTTGCTATGATTGCCAAGTGTAATTGCACTAATCATCGTATGCTTTGATCTTATAGTTAGAATACTTAGGAGTTATCTTTGTAGTTCGTCCTAATCCATGCTAGTGCTATAAGCTTAGAGTAATCTATTGAGATGTTTATCTTTTATTATGTGTCTATGTACTTATCATTTATTCTTTATCATTTATATATACTATTTATCTTGTGACATTTACCCTGTATGAGAAGATAGATAAATACATAGTTATGCTCTCCATTACCACATGCAGTGATGCTCATTGCTCATTATCCTTAGCACTCCCTTCCCAGTGGTAAAAATATAAATAACGATACCTGGATTACTCCCGGTTAAAATGCTACATCGGTATTATCTGTGCGCTTGTGGATTTCATATTCATTCTAAAGGAGCATTTGCATTTATTAATACCAGCACCTCTGGTGCCCTGCTAGGGATGACAACCTAGCTTAGGTGGCGTTAGAGGTGTCAACAAGAGTTAGATAACCTGGTAGTCTATCAGGTGTCTGTAAGGTCCTAGATGGCTAGAGGGGGGTGAATAGCCTATAAAAAATCCTACACGAACCACTAAGCAAATGTCACACCCATTTTTAAGGACAAAAATAGGATGCATAAAAGACTCATGTGCGCCCCAGGAAACAGTCGCACACATAAGTTGACAAATTACAAAGTATCATCACAGTGCTTATTACATAACGAATAAATATTTAAGACATAGTCTTGAACGATAGGTAATAATAACTAATAGTAATTCTTCAGCGGAAACTCCACACAGGGACACGGTTGACTGGTTGACACCAAGACTAGTACTCATTCCGATAATCTTCCTCTATATCTTCATCTGTTATGGTGGAAATAGCAAGGGTGAGTCCATGTCGAACTCAACAAATATAACACAGGGTTCATGAGGCTCAAAAAGGCTAGACACTGTTTAACTGCGTTTAGCTTTTAATCATATATTAGCAACTGAGTAGCATTAAGATAAACCGCTTCCCATTAAAGAACCAATGATCAATTGTAATAAAGATAATGAATAGCATTAACATGAGCAAATAATAATCAACAATAATTAAACATGATATAGCAATGGTGATCATCTATCTGTAAATGTTCCAAGGCCGCTCGTATCCGTGAGCACGGCTAGTATACCAGATTTTAACTCTGCGCAGAGGTGTACACTTTCACTGTAAGTCATGATTTCCAAATGAGTGGGGAGATCAAGCCCAAACACCCGAGAACCATATAAAGCCACTCAAAAGTTCGTCTAACAAGTTAGGGCCATTAGATTCACTCGGCAGGCAGATGTAGAACCCCCCTTCCCTGTGGCACAACAACCGCAGCCTATACACACTAGGCCAGGGGCTCGCACTACACCCAAAGTGGCAAGCCATTCTTACGCCATTTAAGGTAACCACTAACAAGCTAGAAAAGGTCTCTTGAACAACTAAAGCCAGAGCCATATAGCCCTCACAGCTGTACTGTATATCCCGGATAATCACGTATAGATAAGTCCTTATGGAGAGAAACCAGAGCATCAAAATAATACACATGCTCTAGCCCCCTTTTAACAGTAATAAAATCATCTTAAAGGTTGATTGCTTAATCCATTAATCAAATTACAAGATCATTGTTCTTAGTTTAAGCACTAGCATTAGCTACCCATATGCATTCCCAAGGTTGACAAGGAATCAAGATATCAATCACTAAGTTATAATCTCTAAGGTTGTCAAGGTAAGCACATGCATATGTATGACAATTCAATGTATAGGTAGCAAGGATAGTCCTGTGTTATACTTGCCTCGATCAAAGCTTTCCAAGTGATACTGCTGACTTGGCTCAAAGTAATACTCCTGATCGTCCAGATACTGCTCACCTTCTATACTCGATCATCAATCAACAACACACATGCATCCAATCAAACATACACGAAGCAAACAAAGAGATACAATTAGAACAGTACACCAACAGTAACAAAACAGTAATAAAAGTTTATAAAACTCTTCTACACGTTTCTACGATCACACATACGCAAAGATCACCAAATTCGGAGTTAAAACGTGAAAGTTATGAATTTTCTAAGATTTCCTATAGATAAATAAATACTTAATTATAAACTCGAAAAATAAATTATCAAAACTAACTGTACAACTACACTAACATGTAGAGCTCGCAAATACGAACCTAATGCAACTTGAACGGATCAAATCGGAGTTAAAATGAAGATTTTATGACCAAAACAATTCTAGTGGCAAAACTGTAAATACCTGAAAACGTATTTTTGACTTAACCGGAAGAGAATACGCTTTCAAAACACGAAAACGTACTTTCAGCAATACGCTATGGACGGCGGGTTTATTATTAAAAAGCTAAGGGGCTCTTTAAGAAGTTTACCCCGCGAAGGGGTAAGTTCTAATCTGGGCCCTTGATTTCAAATCGGACGGCTGTCATCGTCTCCGGCTTACAGAGATAGAGGGCGCGGCTTCCTTCCCCAACTCCGACCAGTGGCCACCATAGCCGGCCACTCCACCTCGCCGGAAAACTCCGGATTCGCCTTTCTAGACCACAACTCGCCCCGCCACCAACACCAATCGGAAGAGAAGCTTCCCCCGAACTCGTCTACCTAGTTTAGGAAGACTACCATAGCACGGAAACGAGACGCAGCTAGGTTAGGGCGGCGGCGCCATTGCTGGCTCACTGGAGCTTCGCAAACATGCGATTCAAAGCACTACAACTCAAAAGAAAAACATGGGGAGGTAGAGAAGGAGATGGCGAACTCACCAAAGCAAAGAAGAAGGGCTCAAACCAACCCGCAAGCTCCGACGACGAGCAACCGAAACCTCCAATTTCCCCCAATCCCAAGAGCTCGGTTTCACGTGGTTGGACTAGAGTTTTAGATGAAAAACGGAAACTAGAGGACCTAGGCGTCATATTTATAGCTTCGATTTGCCGTGTTCGATTAGGAAATCCCGAGATTCTCGATGGATTCGGTTGGAGTCGACGTCGGTCTCCGGCTCGGCCACGATGAGAGGAAGAAGGCGACTGACAGCAGGGTCCCACCGGTCAGCGACAAAAGAACGAAGGAAAGGCGCGGCTGCTGGACATCGGGTGGCTCGGCCGAGCTGGGCCGCTGCGGCGCGGTCCGACCCACGCGGCAGGCGCGGGGAAAGCAGCCTCGACCCGATGGCCCAAGGAAAGAAGGAGGCCGAGCGATCGGGCTTTCCAGGCCACTTTGCTCAGGTAAGTTGTTTTATTTTTTTTTCTTCTTTCTTTTCTTTATTTGTTTGTTTTCAAACTATTTCAAACAAAAATTTTCTAAACCAAATCAAAATAAAATAAATCCACACCACAAAAGAAAACAAATGCAGCAGCATGAATGCATCACCAAATATATTTTTTTTAAAATTTTAATTTGCCATTAATTGTTATCTAATTTATTCAAAATTCATTATCTCCAAAATTTGGAATTTTTGGGTGTTACAAATTCTACCCCCCTTAAAAGAATCTCGTCCTCGAGATTGGACTGCTTACTCAAATAACTGCGGATATGATTTTCTCAATTCATCCTCTCTTTCCCAAGTTGCCTCTGCCTCTGAATATCGATTCCACTGCACCTTGCACATCTTAATAACCCGACTTCGAGTAACTCTCTCAGCAGTTTCTAAAATCTTGATCGGAAACTCTTCATATGTAAGATCTTCCTTAACAGTCAACTCTTCTAAAGGTATCTATTCCTCAGGCACACGCAAACACTTCTTAAGTTGTGAAACATGGAACACATCATGTACTCCAGATAAATTCTCAGGCAACTCTAATTGATAAGCAACTTCCCCACGTCTATCAATAATTTTAAATGGTCCAACATACCTTGGTGCTAGTTTACCTTTCATGTTAAACCTCTTCACACTTCTCATCGGTGACACCTTCAAATAGACATAATCACCTACCTCAAAAACTAGATCTCTTCTCCTATTATCAGCATAACTCTTCTGACGAGATTGTGCTACTCTCAAATTCTCACGAATCACTCGCACTTGATCTTCTGCGTTTCTAAGAACATCTGTACCAAACACCTGAGATTCACCTGTCTGATCCCAAAACAATGGAGTTCTACACTTACGTCCATACAAAGCTTCAAACGGTGCCATCTTAAGACTCTGTTGATAACTATTATTGTAAGAAAATTCTGCATAAGGCAAACTCTTATCCCAACTAGTTCCATATTGCAATGCACAAGCTCTCAGCATATCCTCTAATACCTGGTTGGTCCTTTCAGTCTGTCCATCTGTCTGTGGATGATATGCTGTACTAAAATTCAATTTTGTTCCCAATGATTCATGCACAGCTTTCCAAAAGTGTGACGTAAACTGCGAACCTCGATCAGACACAATCTTCTTTGGTACTCCATGCAAACAGACTATTCTTTCCATATACAAGGTAGCTAATTGTACTCCCGTGTATTTAGTCTTGACTGGTATAAAATGAGCAACTTTAGTCAATCTATCCACTATCACCCAAATAGAATCATAACCTTTCTGAGTACGCGGTAACCCCACTATAAAGTCCATACCAACTTCTTCCCACTTCCATTCAGGAATCTTCATTGGTTGCAACAATCCAGCAGGTCTCTGATGCTCTGCTTTCACCCTCTGACAAGTATCACACAATGTCACATACTCAGCCACATCTCGCTTTAATCCAACCCACCAATATTTCTGTTTCAGATCCAAATACATCTTAGTACTACCAGGATGAATAGAATAAGCTGACTCATGAGCTTCGCGAAGAATTGCCTGTCTAACAGTTTGATCCTCAGGTACACACAGCCTCTTTCCAAACCACAAAATTCCATTATCATCCATCCGAAAGCCTGGTGACTTACCAATCACTATATCTTCCGCTATCTTCTTTAGTTTCTCATCCTTCAACTGACCCTTGTAGATTTCTTGCTCTAAAGTAGGCTCTATCACTAATTCCATTGTATTAGTAACAATTCCCAAATTCAAATATTCAAATTCAGCACATAACTCACTAGTCATAGTCAATGTCTATATCTCATTGACATAACTTTTCCTACTAAGAGCATCAGCTACTACATTAGCCTTACCAGGATGATAGTGTATCTCAATATCATAATCCTTAATCAACTCTAACTATCTACATTGCCTCAAATTCAGATCTGACTGAGTGAAAATATACTTCAAACTCTTATGATCAGTGTATATATCACTCTTATGTCCAATCAAATAATGTCTCCAAATCTTTAAAGCATGAACTACAGCTGCTAACTCCAAATCATGTGTAGGATAATTCAACTCATGCTTTCTCAACTGCCTAGATGCATAAGCCACAACTCTGCCTTCTTGCATAAGAACACATCCCAAACCTTGACGAGAAGCATCACAATAAATAGAAAACTTCTTACTCAAATCTGGCAAAACCAAAACAGGCGCTGTAGTCAACCTCTTCTTCAATTCCTCAAAACTAGCTTGACATTTATCTGACCACACAAACTTGGCATTCTTCTCTAACAGAGATGTCATAGGTTTAGCAAGTTTAGAAAACCCTTTAATGAACCGTCTGTAATATCCAGCCAATCCCAAGAAACTACGAATCTCACTAGCATCAATAGGTGGCTTCCAATTTAATACATCCCTTACTTTACCTGGATCCACTGATATCCCTCCATTAGAAATAATATGACCAAGGAAAGAAACTTCCTTCAACCAAAACTCACATTTACTTCGCTTCGCATACAACTTATGCTCTCTAAGCTTCTGCAACACCAACCTCAAATGTTCAGCATGCTCTACTTCTGTCTTGGAAAAGATCAGTATATCATCAATAAACACTACCACAAACTTATCCAAATATTCCATGAACACCTTATTCATCATGTACATAAAGTATGCAGGTGCATTGGTCAATCCAAATGACATAACATTATACTCATACAATCCATACCTCGTAGTAAAAGCTGTCTTTGGAATATCAGAAGCACGAATCTTCAACTGATGATAACCAGAACGTAAATCAATCTTAGAGAACACACAAGCACCTCTCAACTGATCAAACAAGTCATCAATCCTGGGCAAAGGATACTTATTCTTGATAGTTACCTCATTTAGTGACCGGTAATCAACACACATCCTCTGACCGCCATCTTTCTTATCAACAAAAATAACTGGTGCTCCCCAAGGTGATGAACTAGGTCTAATAAAACCTTTATCTTGTAATTCTTTAATTTGTTTCTTAAGTTCTTCTAATTCATCTACTCCCATCCTATATGGTCGTTTGGCTATAGGTGCAGTTCCAGGAAGTAATTCAATAAGAAATTCAATGTCTCTGTTAGGTGGCATACCTAGCAATTCATCAGGGAAGACATCCAGAAATTTCTCAATCACTGAATTCTCCTTAATAGTATCTTCAAGCTGATTCACCACAGCAGTTGGTTGCTTCTGCACTGCTACATCCACATTGATTTTATCTCCATTAGGTGCAGTCACAACTACCACTTTCTGCTGACATTGAATCTCTGCCTGATTTGGCTTCATCCAGTCCATACCCAATATCACATCAATACCAGATGTCCTCAACACTATAGGAGTTATCTTAAACTCTACCCCCCTTAATACCATACTAATTGGAAGACAACGATTACTGGTTTGCATGGTACCTCCAGGTGAATTTACTAAGAGAGGTTCTTTCATAGCTAGCATGGGTATACTATGCATTTTAACAAAAATGTTGGATATAAATGTATGAGATGCTCTAGAGTCAAAAAGAACAGTTGCGGGAATGGAATGTACATTGAACGTACCAATCATAACTTCTGGTGCATCATGAACTGTATCAGAAGACACGTGATTCACCCTTCCAGTACCAGATTGCCTCTGGCTGCTCTTCTGGCTCTGAGGAGTCTGCTGGTTCTGCTTCTTAGGACAATGATAAGACATATGCCCCTCTTTACCACATACAAAGCATCTAGTAGGCGTGCTGGGAGCACTATTCTTCATGGGGGTAACATTGGAATTTCCAGTGCGAGGAGTCTGTTGCCCAGTCTGCTGATACTGTTGACGCTGTGGATATGATGAACGCTGTTGTGACTGATTACTTTGCCAATTCTGGGACCACCTCTGATTCGGATTACGATTCCACTGGCTAACCGGTCCCTGAAACTTCTGATGAAAACCATGCTGAGAATTAGTGCGCTGACGGTTGTTGCTTCCTGAGCCTTGTACCTTTATTTTCCTCTTCCTGTCCATCTCTCTGCGCTCATTATCAAGCACAATAGCTTTATTTACCAGCTCTTAAAAACTAGCATAGTTGTTCCCCTTCAACTGCAAGCGAAGATCATAATAAATTCCCTTCAAGAAAAGACGTTGTCTGTCTGCATCTTCCCTCACTTCATTAGGAGCATAGCGAGCCAACTGGGTAAATCTATCATGATATTCACTAACGCTCATCTGTCCCATCCTAAGGTTTCTGAATTCTTCCTGCTTCAGCTCAATTATACCTTCAGGAATATGACGAGCTCGAAAATCTCTAACAAACTCATTCCAAGTGATAGGAGGAGCATTGTCAGGGCGTGCAGCTTGATACGACTCCCACCAAGTCTGAGCTGTCCCCTGTAACTGACCAGATGCATATAACACCTTCTCCATATCATTGCATTGGGCTATATTCAGCTGTTTCTCCACTGCCCTCACCCAATCATCTGCCTCTAAAGGATCAGCAGCATGAGAAAACACTGGAGGGCGTCCCTTCAAAAATTCCCCACGCTTATCCCTCACTTGCACAGGCGGTGGTCCTCCCGCAGGGGGATTGTTCTGCATGTGCTGCATAAACATCTGCATCATCTGATTCTGAGTTTGCATGAGTTCCTCCATAGTAATGGGTAGGTTAGCACCTCCACGACCTCTGCCACGTCCTCTGCCTGACATCTGTTTCCAAAAACACAGAAGATGAAATTCAGTACGATCCGAGATGACGTATTCAATAGATAAGCAAAATCTGATTTTCTGGGCGAACTCCAATTTCAGCAACTCAGTAAAACTGTCATATCTCGAGCTACAGATGTCCAATTCAGATGATCTTTACATGGTTGGAAAGCTTACAAAATTATCTACAACTTTTATTCACAACACTTTTTCTGATTCTGTCAATAAATTAGCCAAAAACTAAACTTAACCGAAACTGTTTCAGAATTCCAGACTGTGCAGTAACTCCAACTTGGAACAGGTATATCTCTTAGCTCATAATAGATATTAAAGTGATTCTTGTGGGGTTGGAAAGATATAGAAGTCTAATTATTCCCAGTAAAATTTCTTAAATTTCTCATGAACGGATTTTAAGTTATTTCTAAAATATCCCAGACTAATCCAAAAATCAGCAAAGGACAGAACTAAGTTAACCTCATATTCAACTAATATATTTTGATCAAACTTAATATTCTTAACCATGGAACTTGTAGGCATGTCTACAAAACTCCAGCACACATTACAAAGATCCAAATCACACATTATCATAATAACAATCTATCAATCACACAATTATTCACACCACAAACTGACTCTTAAAACAATCCAAACTTAAAATTAACTCGCAACTACTATCGTTCCTATTACATAGGGATTTTTCCTATTTCCTAATTAAGCTTCTCATAAATCTTGGGATGACCTAACTCTGCCCTTAATTGGTCAATCTCCTTATAAGCTTGCTCCTTAAGTTCTTTTTCCTTCAGCAACTCATCCTTCAAATCCACCTCATGGAGAGCCAATTCACGAGCTAATCCCACCGTAGCTTGTAAAGTCAAGGAGGAATCATCTGCAAGCGGCACGGTCCAAATACCCTTGTCGTGTAAGAAACAAGGAAAATGCCGAAGTGCACCCTTTAACATCTTGTCCGAGCGTAGACCATGGTAGTAAACAAATGCATTGAAAGCGACATCCTCCATGCTTGTCTCCACGGTTGCCCGGCTCACTCTGGTAATGAACTTTGACTCCACCTTAGGTTCCTTAGTGGTAGGATCCCTTTTCTTAACCCATAACTCCGTTTCCCAATAGGAATCCATCCATGGATGACTATACTTTGCACTGCGATACTCCAACGTAGCTTCCCAGTCGTAGTAGTAGTTGTCCAAGGTTCTTGTCAACATGTCATGGAAGAAAGCATCAGCTTTAGGAACCATGATATGAAACTTCGTAGTCCACCCCATAACTACATTCTCCATTGGTGTATCACCAACTCTTGATTCAGCATCAGATAGCTCTTGATCACCATCTTCATACGACTCCTGAGGTTTGAAACGGGCAACGTACTGTGCAGATGACAGACGGGGATAAGGAGACATCTACAAGATTTAGACATAGATTAGATAGAATCAATGTATTTTCGCAATAGAATAAAGTAGAGGAAGCATAAAACTTTAGTAATTAACAAGGTGAAAAGAGGAAGCATGAATTAAGTGAAGTATGGATGCTATTAACGACCATTCTAACTAGGCTCACGTCCTACAGTCAACACGGCTCTGATACCAATCTGTCACACCCATTTTTAAGGACAAAAATAGGATGCATAAAAGACTCATGTGCGCCCCAGGAAACAGTCGCACACATAAGTTGACAAATTACAAAGTATCATCACAGTGCTTATTACATAACGAATAAATATTTAAGACATAGTCTTGAACGATAGGTAATAATAACTAATAGTAATTCTTCAGCGGAAACTCCACACAGGGACACGGTTGACTGGTTGACACCAAGACTAGTACTCATTCCGATAATCTTCCTCTATATCTTCATCTGTTATGGTGGAAATAGCAAGGGTGAGTCCATGTCGAACTCAACAAATATAACACAGGGTTCATGAGGCTCAAAAAGGCTAGACACTGTTTAACTGCGTTTAGCTTTTAATCATATATTAGCAACTGAGTAGCATCAAGATAAACCGCTTCCCATTAAAGAACCAATGATCAATTGTAATAAAGATAATGAATAGCATTAACATGAGCAAATAATAATCAACAATAATTAAACATGATATAGCAATGGTGATCATCTATCTGTAAATGTTCCAAGGCCGCTCGTATCCGTGAGCACGGCTAGTATACCAGATTTTAACTCTGCGCAGAGGTGTACACTTTCACTGTAAGTCATGATTTCCAAATGAGTGGGGAGATCAAGCCCAAACACCCGAGAACCATATAAAGCCACTCAAAAGTTCGTCTAACAAGTTAGGGCCATTAGATTCACTCGGCAGGCAGATGTAGAACCCCCCTTCCCTGTGGCACAACAACCGCAGCCTATACACACTAGGCCAGGGGCTCGCACTACACCCAAAGTGGCAAGCCATTCTTACGCCATTTAAGGTAACCACTAACAAGCTAGAAAAGGTCTCTTGAACAACTAAAGCCAGAGCCATATAGCCCTCACAGCTGTACTGTATATCCCGGATAATCACGTACAGATAAGTCCTTATGGAGAGAAACCAGAGCATCAAAATAATACACATGCTCTAGCCCCCTTTTAACAGTAATAAAATCATCTTAAAGGTTGATTGCTTAATCCATTAATCAAATTACAAGATCATTGTTCTTAGTTTAAGCACTAGCATTAGCTACCCATATGCATTCCCAAGGTTGACAAGGAATCAAGATATCAATCACTAAGTTATAATCTCTAAGGTTGTCAAGGTAAGCACATGCATATGTATGACAATTCAATGTATAGGTAGCAAGGATAGTCCTGTGTTATACTTGCCTCGATCAAAGCTTTCCAAGTGATACTGCTGACTTGGCTCAAAGTAATACTCCTGATCGTCTAGATACTGCTCACCTTCTATACTCGATCATCAATCAACAACACACATGCATCCAATCAAACATACACGAAGCAAACAAAGAGATACAATTAGAACAGTACACCAACAGTAACAAAACAGTAATAAAAGTTTATAAAACTCTTCTACACGTTTCTACGATCACACATATGCCAAGATCACCAAATTCAGAGTTAAAACGTGAAAGTTATGAATTTTCTAAGATTTCCTATAGATAAATAAATACTTAATTATAAACTCGAAAAATAAATTATCAAAACTAACTGTACAGCTACACTAACATGTAGAGCTCGCAAATACGAACCTAATGCAACTTGAACGGATCAAATCGGAGTTAAAATGAAGATTTTATGACCAAAACAATTCTAGTGGCAAAACTGTAAATACCTGAAAACGTATTTTTGACTTAACCGGAAGAGAATACGCTTTCAAAACACGAAAACATACTTTCAGCAATACGCTATGGACGGCGGGTTTATTATTAAAAAGCTAAGGGGCTCTTTAAGAAGTTTACCCCGTGAAGGGGTAAGTTCTAATCTGGGCCCTTGATTTCAAATCGGACGGCTGTCATCGTCTCCGGCTTACAGAGATAGAGGGCGCGGCTTCCTTCCCCAACTCCGGCCGGTGGCCACCATGGCCGGCCACTCCACCTCGCCGGAAAACTCCGGATTCGCCTTTCTAGACCACAACTCGCCCCGCCACCAACACCAATCGGAAGAGAAGCTTCCCCCGAACTCGTCTACCTAGTTTAGGAAGACTACCATAGCACGGAAACGAGACGCAGCTAGGTTAGGGCGGCGGCGCCATTGCCGGCTCACTGGAGCTTCGCAAACATGCGATTCAAAGCACTACAACTCAAAAGAAAAACATGGGGAGGTAGAGAAGGAGATGGCGAACTCACCAAAGCAAAGAAGAAGGGCTCAAACCAACCCGCAAGCTCCGACGACGAGCAACCGAAACCTCCAATTTCCCCCAATCCCAAGAGCTCGGTTTCACGTGGTTGGACTAGAGTTTTAGATGAAAAACGGAAACTAGAGGACCTAGGCGTCATATTTATAGCTTCGATTTGCCGTGTTCGATTAGGAAATCCCGAGATTCTCGATGGATTCGGTTGGAGTCGACGTCGGTCTCCGGCTCGGCCACGATGAGAGGAAGAAGGCGACTGACAGCAGGGTCCCACCGGTCAGCGACAAAAGAACGAAGGAAAGGCGCGGCTGCTGGACATCGGGTGGCTCGGCCGAGCTGGGCCGCTGCGGCGCGGTCCGACCCACGCGGCAGGCGCGGGGAAAGCAGCCTCGACCCGATGGCCCAAGGAAAGAAGGAGGCCGAGCGATCGGGCTTTCCAGGCCACTTTGCTCAGGTAAGTTGTTTTATTTTTTTTTCTTCTTTCTTTTCTTTATTTGTTTGTTTTCAAACTATTTCAAACAAAAATTTTCTAAACCAAATCAAAATAAAATAAATCCACACCACAAAAGAAAACAAATGCAGCATCATGAATGCATCACCAAATATATTTTTTTTAAAATTTTAATTTGCCATTAATTGTTATCTAATTTATTCAAAATTCATTATCTCTAAAATTTGGAATTTTTGGGTGTTACAGCAAACTTGTGAGAATAACAAACGGCGTAAAGCGAGTTTTGCTTAGCCTACGATTGTGATGCAAGCCTCCTATCCACAAGTCTAGTAGATTATGATCTCTAGTTCACACAAGGGCTATGTCACTAATTTTACACTAGTGAGCAAGCTAACAACTACTAGCAAAGGCTACCACTAGAGCTACACAAGATAATCTAGTAAATGTAAATGCAAGAGAGAGGATTGTGAATCTTATACCAACGGTGGAATGAAGATGTTGCCAATCACCAATATGATATACAATCAATCAATATTGATAATAACACAATATGAAGACCAACCACCGGGAGACAAGAGACACAATATTTTTGTTCACCCGGTGTTCACTTGTGCACCGACAAGCTACGTCACCGGTTGTGTCGACCAACACTTAGATGGTTTCTCGGTGTGACCCTCAAGTCACTTGCCCCTCAAGGCACGCCCCGCAAGGCACCGCAAGAGACCACTCTCAAGTGAGGTAACTCAATGACACGCGCAATGTAATAGCGTTTCTTTTGGCGCTCCGCCGAGGAAAGCACAAGAACCTCTTACAATCAACCGGAGGTGGCCAAGAAGAATCTCCTTCTCTTGCCAACGCCTCCAACAATCTTCAAGCCAGCTAGGAGCGGTACTCTCCAAGAGTAACAAGAAATCCACTGGCTAAACCACCCACAAGTGCCACTAGATGCCCTCAAGCTATGCAACGCACTTTGGGATCACTCAATCTCACTTTTGATTTGCAATCAAGCAAGAGAGATGAGTGAGAGGGAGAAGCTTTAGCTCAAAGGATGCACAAGAGTGTTAGAAATATCAAGAGACCTCCCCAAGGGCTAGCCAACAAGTATTTATAAGCATCCCAAACGAATAGAGCCGTTGTACCCCTTCACTGGGCGTTTTTCGGGACGACCGGACGCGCCGGTCGAAACTGATCGGACGCGCTCAACCGCGTCCAATCGCCCTGTACCGTCCACGTGTTCTCTCTAGATTCAAACACGGCTGCCCGATCCTCCAACGGTCACTGTGTGCCAACGGTCAAACGCACCGATCGGATGCGCCGCTCAACTGACCAGACGCGCCGAGCGTACAGCACTGCGTGCCCGCGAAGCATCGACCGGACGCGCACACGCAACGATCGGACGCGACAGTGCCAGCATCCGGTCGTGGTCCAGAGAGGTTCTAGAGAGATCCTTTTGTGACCGGACGCGTCCGATCGCATGTGACCAGACGCGCCACGCGTTCGATCAGCTCTACGCCACGCGCTACTTCTCTGGGTGCCCGACCAGACGCTCTGGTTCCACGAGGGACCAGACGTGTCGGTTGCAAACCCTAACACCCGCGCGCCTGACTGCTGCGTTAAACTGATCGGACGCGTCCGGTCAAACTGTGACCGCGTCGAATTCAGCGTTCGGTCACCACGGTGACCTCCGTTCACCTCCGTTTCTTCTCTAACTTCCGGCGTAGTGGAAAATAGGCATTTCAAGTCCTCAAAAACGCCTGAATCCCGCGCTCGCAAGCTTAGCGGGAGGGAGAGAGGGACCCAAACCCTTCTCTACCGCTCAAACTCTGTCACCTTTGCAAATGTGCCAACACTAACAAGTGATCACCACCTTGTGCACGTGTGTTAGCAATTTCATAATCATTTCGAAGGTTTTCCAGTTAGCTCACTAGGCCCTAAAGCAATGCACTTCATGAATTCACCTAGTGGCACCCGTGCGTCGAGTAACCGATAAGACTTCCCCTCTTAATAGTTCGGCTATCGATCCTAAACCACTCACACCCTCTATGGTGTCTTGAGTGCAAAACAAAATAGCCCTATGGTTATACCTTTGCCTTGAGCCCATTTTGTTTTTCCAAAAGATATGATCCACTTCATATCATCACATGACCGTCTTGATCCATCAACCTTGACTTCACTTGCTCTTCACCGTTGTATCGGTCCATCGGTGTCAAGTCTTGCTCAAGCTTCACCATCGCATGGTCCTTCGCTTCGAAGCCTCGACTTGCCCTTCGCCTTCACAACCGGTCCATCGAGCCAAGCATCATCTTGGTCTTCATCATCTTGGTCACATGAGTCAATGTCATGTCTCATATTCAATGACCACCATTATCTAAATCATCCACTTAGATACAAAGGTTAGTCCTAGGTTTCATCAATTAGCCAAAACCAAACTAGGGACTTTCAATCTCCCCCTTTTTGGTAATTGATGACAACCTTCACAAAGATGATTTTGATAATAAAAATTTTGAACTTGTCATACTTGTCCAATCATTTTGCTCATAAGTAAAGTTTGGACAATTATCACAAGCTCGGTTTTGGTAGCATTAGATCTCCCTACATATGTGCATAGAGTTTGGATTGAAAGCTTTGCACGTATGCATGGATAGAAGTGTTGAGAGAGTAATTCTACCAAAATGATGCTAAGATGTAAGAAATGGACCTTTGAAGCATGATACCAATCGGAGTTTCCTTTTACACCATCCTTAGCATCATGAAGTAACTAGACATCTATCACAACTCAAGAACCCCGTGAGATCAACATTATATGTAAAGGTTCTTGGACCACTTGTAAATCTTTAGGCATGTCTAGATACCTCGTGTAAACTATTCCTATGCATGCTAGTAGATCATTTGATCATTCAAGTTCTATACAAGCATTGCACCACACAAGCATGTATATTGAATTTGAATACATGTGCAATGAGCAAGTCATATGAGAATGCACAAACAAATGCAACAACTTTGTTTATGAGCTTGCTCCCCCTACTTGTGCACATCAAAAAAATTATTTTAATTACCCCTTTATCATGTTGAATAATCTTTTTCTCTCCCCCTTTGTCAACAACTTACCCAAAAATAGGATCAAATTGTGGAGGAAAAAATGTTTGATGGAGTAGGTTAAAATTTATCAAATTTGGTTCAACCTAGAACACTTGCCAAAGATATTTAATTCGATTTGAACCAAAGACAAGCTTCTTCACACCTCATAATAAGGGTTATCTTCCCTATGTTGAACTAAACACTTATAGCAAATCTTCTAGATTCAACACTAGGTTTGCAAGCTCACAAACATGTCATATGCCACCACTAGATCAAAACAAGCATAGAAGCAATAGTGGTAACATATATCTATCAAATTCATTTGATTTATTATGAATGCTCATGCATACCACTTATTATGTCTACATGCTCTAGCAAGTTCTTAGCATAGGATGAATGACATGTCAATCAACTTTACCTTGCAATGTTGAAGGAGAGGCATGTCAATAAGTGGGTGGGGTGCATTCAACTCATGTTTGAGAAATCAAGAATGTTCAATTCATTCCTTAGCTTACAAAACCTCTTTTCATCAAGTGGCTTGGTGAGAATATCGGCAAGTTGATCATCGGTGCCAACACTTTCAATGGCAATATCTCCCTTTTGTTGATGATCTCTAATGAAATGATGTCTTATGTCAATATGCTTTGTTCTTCCATGTTGAATCGGGTTTTGTGTCATCTTGATTGCACTTTCATTATCATATAGCAATGGCACATTCTTGAAGTTGAGGCCATAATCTTTCAAAGTTGATTTCATCCATAGTAATTGTGCACAACAACTCCCCGCACTCACATATTCGGCTTCGGCGACAGAGATTAACACACTATTTTGTTTCTTTGAGGACCATGACACAAGTGATCTTCCAAGTAATTGACATGTGCCACTTGTGCTCTTTCTATTGATCTTGCAACCTCCATAGTCGGAGTCTGAATATCCAATCAATTCAAACTTTGACCCCTTGGGATACCATAGTCCAACATCTCTTGTTTGCTTCAAGTACCTCAATATTCTCTTTGCGGCCATGAGATGACTCTCCCTCTAGGTGAGGCTTGATATCTATCACACATACAAACACTAAACATGACATCCGGCCTTGATGCGGTGACATAGAGTAGACTTCCAATCAAAGACCGATATTCCTTTTGATTCACCATTTTGCCATCAAGATCACTATCTAAATTGCCATTTGTACCCATTGGAGTTGAAATTGGCTTTGCATCTTGCATTCCAAACTTCTTCAACATGTCCCTTATGTATTTCCCTTGACTCACAAATGTCCCATTCTTCAATTGCTTGACTTGGAGACCAAGGAAGTAGCTAAGTTCACCAATCATAGACATTTCAAACTCTTTGGCCATCATAGCACCAAATTCACAATAAGCTTGATCGGTTGATCCAAAGATGATGTCATCAACATATATTTGCACTATGAATAGATCATTCCCAATCTTCTTGGTGAATAGAGTTGTATCAACCTTGCCCATCTTGAATCCCTTGGAGAGAAGGAAATCCCTTAGCCTCTCATACCATGCTCTAGGTGCTTGCTTTAAGCCATATAAAGCCTTCTTTAATTTGTACACATGGTTGGGTTTCTTGTCATCTTCAAATCTGGGAGGTTGCTCAACAAAGACTAACTCATTGATGATTCCATTAAGAAATACACTTTTGACATCCATTTGATATAGTTTGATGTTGTGTGCACAAGCATAAGACAATAGAATCCTTATTGCCTCCAATCTTGCCACGGGAGCATATGTCTCATCATAGTCAAGGCCTTCTACTCGAGTGTAACCTTGAGCAACTAGTCTTACTTTGTTTCTCACCACAATGCCATCTTGATCTTGCTTGTTTTTAAACACCCACTTGATTCTAATCACATTGTAGTCATTTGGCCTTTCTACCAATTCCCAAACATCATTTCTTGTGAAATTGTTAAGCTCTTCTTGCATAGCCATAATCCAATCGGCATCCCTCAAAGCTTCTTCTATTTTCTTTGGTTCTATGGTTGACACAAATGATGCATGCTCATAAAACATAGCTAATCTTGATCTTGTTTGCACACCACTTCTAATATCACCAATAACACTATCAATGGGGTGATTTTTTGCAATATGTTGTGGTTGGAGTACTTGCACTTGATTGCTTGAGATTGGTTGATCACTTGATGTATCTCGATGAGATGAACTACCACCATGATCTTGCACTTGAGAGTCATTAGCTAGCTTGAATGGAGAATTGAGCACTTGATCTTTATCATCATCTTGAATATCAATTACTTGCTTTGCTCTAATGCCTCCAATGTCCATGTCCTTCATTGCTTCCACCAATTGAGTTCCACCAACATCATCTAGATTCTCTTCTTCATCTTGTGACCCATTGGTTTCATCAAATTGTACATCATGGACTTATTCTAGAATGCCACTTGAGTTGTTCCAAACTCTATAAGCTTTGCTTGTAGTTGAATAACCAAGTAGGAACCCCTCATCACATCTCTTTTCAAACTTCCCCAATCTAGTTCCCTTTTTCAAGATATAACATTTGCAACCAAACACCCTAAAGTAAGAAATATTGGGCTTTCTTCCATGAAGTAGCTCATATGGGGTCTTCTCTAGCAATGGATGACAATATAGTCTATTGATGTAGTAGCAAGCGGTATTGATTGCTTCATCCTAAAATGATTGACTCACATTGTACTCATGAAGCATTGATCTAGCCATATTAAGCAATGTTCTATTCTTTCTCTCAACTAGGCCATTTGATTGTGGAGTTTACTTGGCCGAGAATTGATGTCTAATGCCATAGTGATCACAAAGTTCTTCAATTCTTGTATTCTTGAACTCACTTCCATTGTCACTTCTCACTTTCTTGATTCTAATCTCAAACTCATTGTGAACTCTAGTGAGAAAGGTCTTGAAGATGTCAAACACTTCACGTTTGTCACTAAGAAAGAATACCCATGTGAATCTTGTGAAGTCATCCACTATGACAAAGCCATACTTGTTGCCGCCTATGCTTGTGTATGTTGTTGGGCCAAATAGATCCATGTGCATCAGATCAAATACTTTGCATGTGCTCATTGTACTCTTCTTTGGATGTGAGCTTCCAACTTGTTTCCCGGCTTGACATGCACTACAAAGCTTATTCTTCTTAAATTCAACATCTTTCAAACCATTGACAAGATTGTGAGTTGTAAGCTTCTTCAATTGTTTCATTCCAACATGACTAAGCCTTCTATGCCAAAGCCAACCCATGCTTGATTTGGAGATTAAGCAAGTTTTCAAAGAAGTTTCTCTAGCATTGAAGTCAACTAGGTAGAGATTCTTATATCTAAAGCCCTTGAATGCCACATTTGAACCATCCATACTAATGACTTCCACATCATCAACCCCAAAGATACATTTGTAACCAAGATCACATATTTGTGCCATGGATAGAAGATTGAAATCTAAGCTTTGAACTAGCAACACATTGGAGATACTCATATCATTTGATATTGCAATCTTGCCCAAGCCAATAACCTTGCCTTTCTTGTTATTGCCAAATGTGATAGAATCAACACCACTATTATTGTCATTGATTGAGTCAAACATTCTTGATATATCGGTCATGTGTTAAGTGCACCCGCTATCAATAATCCAATGCCTTCCTTCGTCTTTGTAATTGACCTACAAGCAAATCAATGAAGCTTAGGTACCCATTATTGCTTGGGCCCTTGTAGGTTAGTAACTAAGCTCTTTGGTACTCAAATAGCCTTCTTCTTTGGGCCAACAATGGGTGTACCAATAAACCTAGCTTTCACACCCTTCACACCCTTGGTAAGCACATAGCAAGAATCAAAAGGTATAGCATTAATAAGGTTCTTGCTTTGGTTCTTTTTTGCAATTATGCTCTAAGTGCCTGACTTGCTTGCATCTATTGCAAAACTGACCATTGCCCTTCACAGAGCTAGGCTTTGGAGTTGCAAAGGCCGACTTGCCTTTCTTGGGGGTGTAGCCCAATCCCTCTTTGTTAAGAGAGAACCTTTGGCTACCCAAGCACTTAAGCAAGCGGTCCTCACCACCATAGGCCTTGCCTAGGGCGTGAGTGAGCTCATCCACCTCTCTCTTGAGAGTCTCATTCTCAACCATTAGTGAGACGTCATAAGTGAAACCATCACTAGTAGTGGAGGTAGAGTCGGTGGTGGTGAATGAAGAGCTACAAGAAGGGTTAGCATTTGACATGATGATAGGTTCATAAGAGGATTCATCAATTATATCACATGTAACACCTATATCACATGATACAATAACATCCTTCTTTGCTTGTTGCTTAAGTAGCAATGAGTGAGCTTTTTCAAGCTTGGAATGAGCCATACCAAGATCCTCATGATCTTCCACTAGACTCTCATGAGTGGTCTTAAGCTCACTAAGGGCTTTCTCAAGTATTGCTACTTTCATTAAAAGCTTCTTACACTCCTTATCCTTGGCAATAGCTATGTCTCTAGTTTGTTGCATCAAGTCATATAGTTGTTCTTTAGTTGGTTCATCATCATCATTTTCATTATCATTATCACTATCATGAACATATTCCATTTCACTTTCATCATCACTCTCATCATATAATACCTTAGTTTCTTTGGCCATGAAGCATGAAGAGGATGAACCAAGTAGTGAGGGCTTCTTGTTGATAGCAATGGAAGCAAAAGCCTTGTTGGATGATGATTCTTCTTCTTCTTCTTCATCACTTTCCCAAGTGACCACATAGGCTCTATTCTTGCCCTTCTTGAAAGTCATCTTGGCTTCTCTCTTTTTCTTCTCAAACTTGCCCCTCTTGTTATTCTTCTTCTTGTCATAGGGACATTTGGCTTGAAGATGTTCGGTGCTATCACAATTGAAGCACTTCCTTTGTTGCTCATTGCTCTTGAAATTGTCATTTCTCTTTTTGAAGCCTCTTCTCTTAATGAACATATGACCCATCTTCTTAACAACAAGAGAAAGTGCCTCATCATCAATTTCAAAATCTTCATCTTTATTATTGTCTTCTTCTTCTTCAATGATGGTAGCTTTGCCCTTGGAGGAGATGGACTTGAATGCCACGGTCTTCTTCTTCTTTTCTTCCTCCTTATTCTCCTTCTCATCGGCATCTTGATCATACTTGTCATATGTCAAGACTTCACCAAGTAAATCATTTGGCTTTATTGTATCAAGCCCATCTCTTTGTAACATCATGATCAACATTTTGAATCTTCTTGGTAAGCTCAACAAGAACTTGTGGCAAAAATCTTGGTCTTGTGTCTTGTGCCCTAAGCTCTTGAGATCATTCACAATGACTTGCAATCTATGAAACATCTCTAAAATTGTTTCTTCTCCTTTCATCTTGAAGTTATCAAACTCACTCTTGAGCCCATATAGCTTGGCACTCTTCACAACCTTAGTGCCCTCATATGTTTCACTTAATCTTGTCCACACTTCATTTGCCAATTCTAAATCCTTGATGCCCTCAAATACTTTTGTATCAATATTATTGTAAAGTGTATTGAGAGCCATTCTATTGCATATTCTATTTGCTCTATCTTCATCGGTGAGATGATCGGGATCAATGATACAAAAATCATTCTCAGTGACTTGCAATACTCTCTCATGAATAGAACCAAGATACATTGTCATTTTTCTCTTCCAATGAGCAGAAGAACTAACACCATCAAAGAATGGTGGCTTGCCCCCAACATGATTGAACACAATTTGAGCTATTTTTCACACTGAAGGATGTTAAGCCTTGATTAAAACGGTGATCACAGCTCTGATACCACTTGTAAGGTCCTAGATGGCTAGAGGGGGGTGAATAGCCTATAAAAAATCCTACACGAACCACTAAGCAAACTTGTTAGAATAACAAACAGCGTAAAGCGAGTTTTTCTTAGCCTACAGTTGTGATGCAAGCCTCCTATCCACAAGTCTAGTAGATTATGATCTCTAGCTCACACAAGGGTTGTGTCACTAATTTTACACTAGTGAGAAAGCTAACAACTACTAGCAAAGGCTACCACTAGAGCTACACAAGATAATCTAGTAAATGTAAATGCAAGAGAGAGGATTGTGTATCTTATACCAACGGTGGAGTGAAGATGTTGCCAATCACCAAGATGATATACAATCAATTAATATTGACAATAACACAATATGAAGACCAATCACCGGGAGATAAGAGACACAATATTTTTGTTCACCCGGTGTTCACTTGTGCACCGACAAGCTACGTCACCGGTTGTGTCGACCAACACTTAGATGGTATCTCGGTGTGACCCTCAAGTCACTTGCCCCTCAAGGCATGCCCCGCAAGGCACCGCAAGAGACCACTCTCAAGTGAGGTAACTCAATGACACGCGCAATGTAATAGAGTTGCTTTTGGCGCTTCGCCAAGGAAAGCACAAGAACCTCTTACAATCAACCGGAGGTGGCCAAGAACAATCTCCTTCTCTTGCCAACACCACCAACAATCTCCAAGCCGGCTAGAAGCGGTACTCTCCAAGAGTAACAAGAAATCCTCCGGCTAAACCACCCACAAGTGCCACTAGATGCCCTCAAGCTATGCAATGCACTTTGGGATCACTCAATCTCACTTTTGATTTGCAATCAAGCAAGAGAGATGAGTGGGAGGGAGAAGCTTTAGCTCAAAGGATGCACAAGTATTTATAAGCATCCCAAACGAATAGAGCAGTTGTACCCCGTCACTGGGCGTTTTTTGGGACGACCGGACGCGCCGGTCGAAACTGACCGGACATGCTCAACCGTGTCCGATCGCCCTGCACCGTCGACGTGTTCTCTCTAGATTCAAACGTGGCCGCCTGATCCTCCAATGGTCACTATGCGCCAACGGTCAAACGCACCAATCGAACGCGCCGCTCAACCGACCAGACGCGCCGAGCGTACAGCGCCGTGCGCCCGCGAAGCATCGATCGGACGCGCACGCGCAACGATCAGACGCGACAGTGCCAGCGTCTGATCGTGGTCTAGAGAGGTTCCAGAGAGCTTCTTTTGTGACCGGACGCGTCCGATCACATGTGACCGGACGCGCCACGCGTCCGATCAGCTCTACGCCACGCGCTACTCCTCTAGGTGCCTGACCGGACGCTCCGGTTCCGCGAGGGATCGGACGTGCCGGTTGCAAACCCTAACACCCGTGCGCCTAACTGCCGCGTTGAACTGGCCGGACGCGTCCGGTTCAGTGTCCGGTCACCACGGTGACCTCCGTTCGCCTCCGTTTCTTCTCTGACTTCCGGCGTAGTGGAAAATAGGCATTTCAAGTCCTCGAAAACGCCTGAATCCCGCGTTCGCAAGCTCGGTGGGAGGGAGAGAGGGACCGAAACCCTGCTCTACCGCTCAAACTCTGTCACCTTCGCAAATGTGCCAACACTAACAAGTGATCACCACCTTGTGCACATGTGTTAGCATTTTCATAATCATTTTCGAAGGTTTTCCAGTTAGCTCACTAGGCCCTACATGCAATGCACTTCATGAATTCACCTAGTGGCACCCATGTGTCGAGTAACCGATAAGACTTCCCCTCTTAATAGTTCGTCTATCGATCCAAAACCACTCACACCCTATATGGTGTCTTGAGTGCAAAACAAAATGGCCCTATGATTATACATTTGCCTTGAGCCCATTTTGTTTTTCCAAAAGATATGATCCACTTCATATCATCACATGACCGTCTCGATCCATCGACCTTGACTTCACTTGCTCTTCACCGTTGCATCGGTCCATCGGCGCCAAGTTTTGCTCAAGCTTCACCATCGCATGGTCCTTTGCTTCGAAGCCTCAACTTGCTCTTCACCTTCACAACCGGTCCATCGAGCCAAGCATCATCTTGGTCTTCATCATCTTGGTCACATGAGTCAATGTCATGTCTCATATTCAATGACCACCTTTATCTAAATCATCCACTTAGATACAAAGGTTAGTCCTAGATTCATCAATTAGCCAAAACCAAACTAGGGACTTTCAGTGTCCTCGGGGAACCCTGAATCATCCACATTTTACAACTCATACATGATCAACAATGGAGTTGCTACATCATTACAACACTTATTACAAAAATAACTTACATCGGAGTGCGGAAGATTTACAACATTAGTTTACAAAACATGTTTAAGTAAAACTTAATTTTAGATCCAAAAGGTGAGTAGAACAGTGGAAGCAATTTAGAAGAAGCACCTAAAGTAGAAGAGACATCCAGATCATGCCGAGCCCACTGACATGACCTTGATTAGCTGCACATGTCCGAACCTACAATAGGGGTTTAACAAACCCTGAGTACATGAGAGTACTCAACAAGACTTACCCGACTAAAAGAAAGACTCCAAGGATATGCTGGCTTTATAGGATACAAGGGAAGTCTAAAACAAGATTCAAGAATAACTTTGCATAAAAGCTTACTACAAATAGATCCATACTTTCAAAGTTTTAGCTACGCGTTAAGTTATCCGTAGTATCCAATTTGCACCTAAACTATATCAATCACTTGCTTTAAGCATCACATCTCATTTCTGTCTATTCATTTCTTTTCCATCGTCACCATGTTCCATTGTTAACTACGATGCATTTCAGTTGATCATGTCTCCACAACCGAGGAGCAATGACGATTCGAATCGATTAAAACCCAGCTGGGGATTCCCAACCACACGACATATGCAGGTCCTGAACCTACATATATCAACCTTCACTCAGATCCTCCAAGACAGGAATGGGTTCGCACCACCCGAGAGCATAGTACTCCACCGCCCTACTACCAACCTAGATGCTTTCGTCCATCTCAGATTCGTAGGGTGCGTACACGCTACTCTAGCCATCTCTTCACTCCCAGTGTGCGGTTGTCCTTTCCCATAATAGAATAGCTGAGATATCAGGCTTACCGGAGTATGTGGTCAGTACTACAAGTCACGACCACAAGCGGCCCTACAACCATCAGTCCTTAATCGACACAAACGGGACTAGCACGACCAGGCAACCTAGTCGGCTTAACCACCAAAGATAATTCCCATGTCCCGTCCGGTCTCCAATTAATTCACATTCATCATTAACTATCAGAATATTTCATGAGTATAGAATCATTACGAATGATGAAAACACCATTCGACTTCTTATCAACTAAGCATGGCTAAGCATAACTAAGCATTTTCATAAAACCGGTAACAAGGATGATATTGGAAATATCAAGGACGGTCATGCAGCAATTGGTAGTCAAGTAAACCCTAATCACCTAATGCATGAAATCATATACTCAAGTGATATAAAGATTTGTAAATCACAAGGAAGGTTTAAATGCTCCGAGGCTTGCCTTCGTTGCAGAGGAGGTTAGTTCCACCGAGAATCCAGAAGTTAGACTTGACACCAACACCACTAGTGAATTCTCCGCTCCTGGAGCTTGATCAACGGTCACTTCCTCACTTTCGGTCACTACACGTGAATAAAGGATGCATGCTTAACATGATGCATGATAGATGCATACCGCAACAATAACTTGAGTACAACTTTCTGTCATGATCAAGTTGCAAGCCAACAAAACCAACTTGTTACTTACAACTAGGGTTGCATTAAGTTGTTTATTTATTTCATAAAGCAAGTTACTTCATGTTATAAGGAAAAGACTGACCATCCTTAGAACAGAAGTGATTTATGTGTTCAAAAGTCCACAATCAAACCAAAATATCAAACAAGTAATAAAAGGATTAACCCTAATCACCTTTTCTTAATTAATTAATTAATTAAGCATGAAATAGGGATTTATTTAAACATTTCAAATTCATCCCAAAATTTTTTTGGAGGTTAGTACTATCATGAAACAGCTACAAAACAAATTTCATAATTTTTGGATATATATTTTGGCCTATAAAAATCAGGGAACATGCATTTACTAATTAAAAGAGATAATTTTATCTCATGCCAAAACTATTCAAATTCCACGTTTCATATTTTTACTAGGTATACATCACCACATAGAAGCTACACCAACTTTTTCATAATTTTTGGAGCTCTAATTATTTTGTTATGAAATAAACAAATTTCAACACTATTTAGCATTTTCTGAAATTCGGAAATGATAAAATCTATTTTACACCCACACACACACAGCCAGCCACACTGGCTGACACGCGCGGCCGGGTCAAACCCGACCCACAACCGGTCTTGACTGCGCCCCCACCTGTGGGTAAGCCGCGGAATTCGCCGGCGGCGAGGTCGCCGACGGCGGAAACGGCGCCTACGTGCTCCCCATCCACCCGCGCACACGTCTAGGAGGTCAGGTGACCGAATTAAGGCTCGGCACGAGTTCGCCGGCGGCCATGGCGGCCCGGCGGCGCTGCGCTTGCAGCACCGGCCACTAGGGCGCGGTAGTGGCTCGGTCAAGGGGCTAGTGACATCCAGGGAGCTCACCGCGACCAGAATGTGCACCCAGTTGAAGTGGAGACGGCGTAGTGGTGGCTGTCGGCTCTGAGGAGGGACGCGGCGGTGCTCTGCTCGGTGGCGAAGAAGATGGCGGCATGCGGCAGCTCGAGCGGCTTGCGCAGGCGCTAGAGAGCTCATCCAGTGCGCAAGGGTGAGGCGATGCCAGCTGCGCAAGAGTGAATTTTGACCGGCAAGCAGAGGCAGCCGGCGGTGAGCAGAGAGAGAGAAGAGAGAGTGAGCTCACCGGCGTCGGGTTTTTAAGGACGGGGTCGTGAAGCCCTGGTTGCCAAATTCTTCACGAACCTATCCACGCGGCCAGCGACGCGTCCCGGCGCGGAGAGACACTGCGAAGGCACGGCGGCCAGCGCACGCCGGTGAACAGAGAGAGGAGAGGGAAAACAGAGCACGTCTGTTAGTGTAGCAATCCCACCTCATTCTTCCATTTTCTTTTTCTTTAAATTACTCCCAAATTTGCATAGCAACTTCAAAATCTCCAAAAGCGAAAGTTGTTTAACTTCTCGAGATCTCCAACTTTGCTTTTTGGACCAACTTCAAATTCTAAATAGTTTTGAAATTGAATTTTTAAATTTTGATTTTGAATTTAGGGTTAATAAATAATTAGTTTACAAATTTGGTATTTAATTAGTGATTAAACATTAATCAACATTACATCCATCAAAACCATTTCGAAATGAAAATGTTCATACCAAAATTTCACAAAGAGCCTAAATTAATTTTGTTGTTTATCATTTCATGTAACACATAAACACAACCTATGCAACATATACATACAATATTGGAAACATGAAATGCACTATTGTCATGATGCTTAATAATTATGCTTCATGAAGCTCATGATTAGGGCTTTGTTAATTCCGTAACATCTAGGATGTTACACACACTAACCTCGTCATGCATAGTCCATATTGTATAGTCTGGCATGAATCTCTTGGTGATCAAGTGCGATCGTATAGACTCAATTTGATGAAACTTTCGTTGATTATTGCAATCATTGCATGGGCAGAAGACAGGGTTCCATTCCCAGCATGGGCCTTGGCATTGGTGACAAACTGGCTAATGCCATGCATGTACTGCTTGTTCGTTTGGGACAGACGCATCCACTCTCTATTCATCTCTGCACAAAAATATTGATACAATAATTACACAGAATTAAGAAGTCGAGCTTCATGAACAACAATTGTAGCTCAAAAGTACCATTTTTGAAAAACATTATTGTACAATAATAATTGGAAATTTGAAATTGGTAGCCCCGACCATATAAATGAAGACACTATTTTTCAAAATAAAATTAAAATTGAAGACTTGATCATGAACATCAATGTAGCTAAAAATGCTCATCAAAATTGTAAAATAATCCACTCGATCTACTTCTCATAACAATAACTAATTATAGCATCACATACTAACAATCATCTTAACCAAACCACGTAATTTGCTAGGAATTCAAATGGGTTGATGATATATAGACCCCAACCTTTTTGACAATGGATTCTCAACAAATTGCTTGAATCCCTCCACAAAGTCCAATTGGAAATTGCTCTCTAGGATGGAGAAAGAACTAGAATGATAATCAAGCAATGTAACCATCAAAATAAAGCTAATTAATCAACAAAATCAAGGGAGTGGATGCTTGTTACTAACTTTAAAGCAAAAAGATCAAGCCACTCTTCAAAATCCAAGAGCAAGCTTCGTAGAGAAGAGCAACCGCAACAATGGAGGGAAGGGCCCAAACGCACGCTCTCGTGTGTTCTCGGGATGGAAGACAGAGACACGAGAAAGGAGAGAAGGGCTACATCCTTTTGTGTAGTCACTATATCACCGTCGGTTCACGACATAAACCGATAGTTGATAACACTACACCACTGCTGAGTCAAGCCAAAAACCGATAGTGATATGTTGCCGATGAGCTACTGCCGGTTTTTGACACGAAGTGGCAGTGATAGCTGATCACTGCCAGTTTAAGCCTTCCTTCAATTATTGGCTAGGTCAAGCTACCTATCACTGCCGGTTTTGGGTTTCAACCGGCAGTGAAAAGACATCGCTGTCGGTTGTCCGAATTCCGGCAGTGAAGCCCAAATCTGGGGTAGTGATTTGCGTTTGTACCATGACATTAGTCCTCATATCCTAGCTAGTACTAGTTTCAGTCTTGTGTTTTCTAGCTGTTTTTCACTCTTCTTTTCCTGCTTTTACACTAGTTGCAGACTTGCAGTGATAACTTTAGGCCGATTGGATCATGGACCAAGATGCAGAATGGGGGCCTTGCGAGTTTCAGCTGGCGAACTGGGCTGTTCAAGAACCGGCTGCTCAAGCTTGGCCTCCTGCTGCTGGCCTCCCTGTGGAGTACGCGTCTATCGACATGTTTGGTACCTTTATGCTCCCACCATATGTTCCTGAATC
This sequence comes from Saccharum hybrid cultivar R570, assembly GCA_038087645.1. Lineage (NCBI taxonomy): Eukaryota > Viridiplantae > Streptophyta > Magnoliopsida > Poales > Poaceae > Saccharum > Saccharum hybrid cultivar. The sequence continues at coordinate 14,508,524 of JAQSUU010000707.1, forward strand.
TTGGGGAGGGCAACATCTGGTTGAGTACCACTGCTCTGCAGCCAATCAGCCTAACTGGCCCACTGCAGAGGTGATTGACGGGCAGAATAGGCAGGTAACGGGGATCTCTAGCAAGCAGGTTGCCGATTCACAGAACGGAGAATTGAAGATCTCTAGTGACAATCATGCTAGTGGTGTGTTCAAGCAAGTAGAGAGCGAGGTCGAGGCTGATGTCTACATGATGAAAAAGAAGATGCATAGATACCCTGCATGCCTCCAAGCACTCGACGAACGTTATACCGTGCCAAGGTATATGGCTATCGGTCCTTACCACCACCACCGAGCCCACCTCAAGAAGGTGGAGACGGTGAAGCATGCTGCGGACATACGCTGTGTCAGGGAATCTGGCCATTTGCTAGAGGAACAGTACTCCGCGGTTGCCTCCGCAGCTGACGACGTCCGCTGCCTCTATGACAAGGAGGTGATGGCAGGTATCAGCTATGACGACTTCCGACATATGATGTTCTTTGATGCTTGCCTCTTGGTGCAGTTCATGCGCATGTATTGTGGCTTTGGAATAGATAAGAGCTTGGGCGGTTTCTTGAGCCCTAACCGCCGCGACATCAGCCATGATATCATTCTACTCGAGAACCAGCTTCCAGAAGGTGGTCGAGGCGGTCATGAGGTTCACGCCCGTGCACCTGGAAAGATTCGTCTCTACATGGAAAGGCTATTTGCAGCACCGTAGGAAGCCCAAAGAAGAGGATGCTGACGTATTCACTTTGGTTGAAGACAGAGGTTCAAACCGCATTTCCTTGGCCTCCTCCGGTACTACACTGCAGGAAGCACAGACACTACCAATGACAAACCGAAACCCACGAAACCATCATTTTCCATCAGTGCAATTGAGCTTGCCGAGATCGGCATCACCCTCACGCCCAACAAGACGATGGAGCTCCTCGACATGGGCCTCAACCAGCAAATTACCTTACTCGCCGAGCTCTCTCTGGCGCCCCTGTCTCTGGACCGTAACCGTGCAAGCTACCTCCTCAACATGGCAGCTCTCGAGTTGTGCACCGTAAAGAGTTTTGGAAAAGCGCCAGTTGAAGACTCTGCTGTCTGTTCCTACCTCCTGCTCCTGACTTTGATGGTATCCAGGGTGGAGGACGTGAGGGAGCTACGGGCGAGGCCGCGAGGGGTCTCCTGCAGGGAGGAGGAGGCCTCACCGACAAGGAAGCGTTCAAATTCTTCACAGCCTTCCAGGGTCTGCGTTTCAGAAGGGGCTATAACAGGGTCATGCGAGACATCGAGATATACAAGCAGCGCAGGAAGATTCCGACCAAGGTGTACGCTTTTTATTACAAACATAACAAAATCATCGCCGCAGTTTTGGGTGCCATTGTTGCAGTTTCCGGAATCATAGGGACACTCCTGTCAATCAAGAGATCCTTTTGACATGTATACCCATGATGCATGGGTGTGAGATAGATGTTCTATGCACTTTTATGTGCTTTAGTTGTTATGATTTCTTTGACAGTACTCCCTCTGTTTTTAAATATATATGTCTGTGTTGAACATTGTATATTTGTATTAACCGTGTTGTCTTTTTTTTTTTTTGAGGAAAGTGTTGTCTATTTCTTTGTTGGCTCGGCTGTGGCATTGAATTTTGGAACTTTATGTATCTACCCATACTGGAAATTTTACCTTTTTATCACTATACTAGTAGACATGCACGTGCGACACGCACATGCATAACCAAACCTGGGGCGCCTGGCACGGGCCTTCCTCTTCTCGCACTCGAGGCTTCTTCTTCCTTGGCGTACTCCTTCCATATATACGTGCAAGTACCTATTTTCATCCAAGATACTGAGGACCCATCTCCTGTGTCACTTCCACGCGAGAGACATGGTAGGCGACTCGAACCTGCGCCACCGTTTCCATAGCCGTGCGCCTTGCCATGAGGGTGGTGCGCGGGGCCTTCGCGTTGGAGGGCACAGTGGCTGAGGATGTGCCCATGGTAGCCCGGGGCACGGCATGCGGTGTCACCGGTGGTCCGGGGCTCCCTGGTCACCTCGGACCTTGGATCTAGCGAGGCAGGGTTTGGATCCCTTTTGGGGCTTGGGTGCTGGCTGAGCTCATCGTATCCCGAGGTGTGGCGTGGTGCGCACGAGCCTTCCTCTTCCTCGCCGTGCAGCATGTTCAAGAGTTGGGACGGCTTGGACACCGTCAGGCCGAAGTCACGCAGGGCGTCAGCGGGCTCCTTCAGTTTGGCGGTGTAGTCGGTGATGCTGAGGTCACCCTGGTAGAGTTTCGGTACTCGGCTTCTAGGTAAACGGCGCGGTGCATCTAGTGGTCGCGGAAGAGGTGGATGATGGCGGCCCAGACGGTGAAGGTTGTGGCGGCAGGAACGCGCATGTAACATCCTAGATGTTAAGAAATAATAAAAATGTGATAATGATGCATCAGCATAAGTATCAAATGTTATGCCATAAATGCATTCATATTGCAATAATAGATATCATATGTTGCATTTATAGCATTGTTATGTTGCATATATCATGTCTATGTTGCATATGTGGTGTTTCAAATGTTGCAAATGTTATGTTTCATATGTTTCATATGTGATGATTTATAAGTTACATAAAATAATGTTAATGTTAAAAATAATCGTTTGAATTCAAGTTTTAAAATTCAAACTTGGAGGAATTATCAAAACACATCCATAAATAAAACTTGTCATTTGAAATGGTACAAATGATTGAGTGGTTTGAATAGAAATTGTCCATTAAATAAAAATCAAATTTAAAAATGCATTAATTATTAACTCTAAATTCAAATTTGGAGATGACCCCAAAATCAAAGTTGTAGTTTTTATTATTTTGAACGACTTTCGTGTTGCAAGTTTTTGAAGTTTCCGTATGAAATTGTGAGTAATTTTTAAAAAGAAAAACCGTAAAAGTGAGGTGGTATTAGCTGAGCTGAGCTGTTTCACAGTGCCACGCAGCAGCTTCGCAGCGCCGCCGTGCTCTGCTTGCCTGCTTTGTCGCCGCTGGCCTTCTTGCCGCTTCTACGCGCGTCCACGCCATGCAGCAGCTTCGCGGTGGCAAGTGAAGCAGCAGCTGGCGCGTTTCCGTTCGTCGCTCGCCCCTTTAAAGTCTAGAGCCGGCCGCCGTTTCTCTTCATCTTCCTTTTTCCGTCACCGTCGAGCTCTCGCCGCCGGCAAAGCTTCACCCCGTTGAGCCTCCTCTGGCCAAATTGAGCGTACCGTTGAGTTCGCCTCGTCCATGCGCACGCGCACCACCCACTCGCCTAGACTCGCCGTGTCTGAGCCGCCCGCGCACCGTCGTCTTCCTCATGCACGGCCAGCCGCCGCCAAGCTCGGTCGCGCCGTGGCCGGAGCTCTCCGGTCGGCTTCGTCTTCAACCTGCTAGCGTCAAAGCATCACGGTGAGCCACTGATCCCGCCCGTATCGCCCGTTTAGTCGCTACCGTGCCGTGGACGTCGATCCGCGTGCCCGCCGGCGATCTCTGCTCTGTTTGCCGCCGTGTGCGTGGCCATGCACATTAGGAGTCTTGTTTCGTTCGATTAGCTGCTGGTTCATGTTCGCCTGAGTGAGGGGAAGCCTAAGATTCCTTCGCCGTGGTTGGAGAAGCTTCCGGTCGCCGTCTCCGTTTCGCCGGAGCCCCGCCGTGCCGCTGCCGCCGTCGCCGTGCTCCCCGTCAGTCATCTCAGCTTCCACCGGCTACCCCATAGGATGCGCGGGGTCGAGTAGAGAGCGTAGGTGCCAGTCGCGTCGCGGGAGACCTCGCCGCCGGTGAGAAATCGCCGGTCAACGCCAGCGTTCGCCGTGGTCAGCCTGAGGCACTGTGCCTGAACCGTGGGGCCAACATATCAATGACAGCAGAGAGGAAAATTGATTTTTCTTATTTTCTGAAAATGTTTAAATAGTGTTGTTTCTTGCTAAATTCATAGGAAAATAAATAAAAGTGATAAAATCTTGAAAATTTTTGTGTAAGCTCCCTGTGATGTGTATTATTTAGGAAAAATATGAAATGTCAATTTTGATTAATTTTCGTAAGTGATTTAATTAGCTCGATTAATTATTAAATGCAACTTCTATGAATTTTAGTAATTGAAATAAAAGTCCAAAAATCATGAAATTAATTTTGGTACTGTTTTAGGGTAAGACTAATCTAAATAAAAAGTTTGAGATTAATTGAATAACTCTGATCTTATGCTTAATTTATGGTTTATTAATTAATTAGTTAATCAAATGATTAGTGTTTAATCATTTAGGGTTTTGTATGATTTTTGGATTGATTGTTGACCTTGGGTCATTAACATGTGATGATCCATGGCATCTTATTGAGTTGCTTGAGTTCACAATTAACTTGTTAACTATGATTCGTTAATGATAATTAATGTGTTTAACTTAGATCTGTAAATAATTAGTGGTCTTGTGATAGACTTACTTTCTTATTAGATGCAACCTCTTGGGTAAAAAGAAAAGTTAAGTAGTTTTCTTAACAACATCTTAATGTGATTAAAGTTGTTTAATAGTTCTGTTGGATTGCAACTATACCGCGAAGGAAAGTTGTACTCAAGTAGATAACTAATGTTTATCCTTTCTAAATGTCTATTGTATGTTATGCTTTGCTCATCATCATACATCATGGCATGCATTCCATCATATTAAGCCTCGCATCATTTGTATACGTGTACTGCATATGAGAGTGTTTTGAATCATGTCGATCAAACTTCGGAGAAGGTGATCCACCCATGGTGTTGGTGTCAAACTTGACTTCTACGAAAACTAACCACCGCTGCAACGAAGGCAAGCCCCGAACATACAACCATCCTTCTATTTTTAAATGCCTTATTACACCTTAAGTCTAGTGTAATGTGCATTATGTTAGTAGGAGTTGGTCGATACCGTTGCTGTATAATTACCTTGATCTACATTTATATCTAGATGATATCCCCACTAGTATGTGTAGGTCGATCTCTTATGCTTAGTAATGCTTAGACTTTGGTAGAAGTCGAATGGTGGTTTCATCGTTCGCGAGAAATAAGTTTACCTTTCCTTCCCCTGACCTAATGACGGGTCATGAGAGCATATGAATTTGAATATGGTAATATTAAGCTAAGACCGGGCGGGTGGCTTGCATCGTGAAATGAGTCAATGTAGTGCTCCACCTGTGTCGATTAAGGACCGTACCGTTGGAGGTCCGCTTGTGTTTCGAGAATTTGCAACTGACCGCATGCTCCGGTAAGCCTAAAACCTCGGTAATGTCATAATGTGAACAACCAACCGCGCACTGGGAGTGGAGAGATGGCGAGAGTGTGTGTACCCTCGTAGCCAAGGGCTGGATTGAAGGAGTACTATACTCTCGGGTGGCGCTGGACCTGGTCACGTTATGGAGAATCCGAGTGAAGGTTGATTTATGTAGGTTAGAGTCCTACATATCTCGTGTGGTTAGGGATCCCTAGCTGGATATAATCGGTTTGAATCGTCATTGCTCCTCGGTTATGGAGACTCGATCACCTGACCTACATCGTAGTTAACAATGGAACATGGTGATTATGGAAATGAGATGGGAAAGAGATGGATATGAAATGTGATGCTTGATACAAGTGATTGAGCTAGAACAGGTGCAAATCTATCTATAATAAGCTTCACTAAAATTGATGCTAAAACTTGTTTAAAATATTGAAAGTAAGGATCCACGCATAGTAAAGCTTTTATGCAAAACTCCTCTTTTCTAGCTCTACTACTTCCCTTAAAGCCAGCATATCCTTAGAGTCTTTTCTTAGAGTACAATTGAGTACTCAGGGCTTGTTAACCCCTGTTGCAGGTGCTGACTGGTGCTGCTAATCAGGTCATATTAGTAGGCTCGTCGTGATCTAGTTATCATCCCCTAACTTAGGTGCTCTATCTAAGTTGTCTTCTGTAGTTCTACTCGACTTCCGCCATTTAAGTTTAGTTTGTAAAAGTTAACTTAGTCATGATTTGTAAATCTATTGTTGTTATTCTTCCGCACTCTGATGTAAAGTTTTGTAACAAATGATGTAATGTTGTAGTTACTCCTTTGTTGATCCTGTGTGAGTTGTAAAAAATGTGGATGATTCGGGTTTCCCGAGGACACCCGACAGACTTCTTAAGTACTGTGGTACACATGTATGGTGGTTAGAGGTCTTTTAAGACGATAACAAGTACATGTGGGCCATATTATTTAGGAGGTTCTGTCACAGTGCACGATGCGGAGGACGTCGTGCGAGATAGTGTTATACATCCAATTGACCAGGCACTGGTCGATCATGACCAAGTTCGGATCAGCGCAATTGGCGAATGTGGGCGCGATGGCGAGGTCGGACTGTAAGCATGGACCTCTGTGAGTTAGGATTTTGCACAACATTGTTTAGATCATCTCGAGCTTTGTAGGCAACCATATGCATTTCTGGAAGGTGAACTTGCATTTGTAACATAGAAGGTGACATATCATATAAAGGAAAACCATATAATTTATAGATTGCCTCTATAGCTATTATACACCTTCCATCTCTATACTGCTTAATCTCATTAATAACTTGTGGTTGCCCATCCATATTTGCTGGTGCTTGATTTATCGAAGTTGAAACACGGTCGTGGCCCTTAAAGACATACTTGTATAGGTATTTAGCACTCTTTATGCTGTTGCAAACCTCTACATTAATATGACAATTATACCTCATTGGAAGGATTGGATTGTATGGCACAACCCATCTATTGTCCAACCATTCCTTTCTTATTTTCACTTTTTGTCCATCATCTCTTCTTCTATGAATAGGATATGAGTTTTTTCCTTGCAGGGTGGTTTCACAAAAGTCACGAGGATAATGAAAGTGGCATTTACCGTCTTTCATACATGGGCAGTTATGGTTGAGCACACCACATGGTCCATGCATCATATGTTTGCACACAAGTCTATGCAATTTTGGATATTTCTTCTGATCAAGAAGCTCTGCTGATATATACTTATCATAATCATCAGGAGTACGTACTTTGATGTCAGGTTCCATAACCAAAAGGAAGTGTTCATATGGTAATCCCCTTTTTTGAAACTCAGTCACATGTGCCTAGGCAGTGACCCTACCCAAATGATGTTTTTTGAGAAGAAAATCTTGGAGGTCTCATAGCTTTGCTCTATAAACCCTTGCCACAATATCAGGACGATCTTGAGGCATTTGTCCTAGCAATAATTCTTCTACTATCTCATCCCAATATGGATTGGATGTCATTGTTATAAAAAAATCTAGCTTTCCATATCGAGTAATCAAAGCCATGACATCCATATACCTTGAGTGCACGTCACGGTCACTGCCAGGGAAATCTTTTGACAGTACAATTCTACGACCAACTTGTGACGCACGGGCTTCTCCAGCGGCAAGAGTGTCTAGAAGGCCCTGATGAATATGTGTGTTAAAACATTATAGGTTTCCCTATGGCTTTAAAATAGAAAAAACAACTTTTAACCTCGAACACTTCTAATCTAACCTGGTATAAATCAGCACGAATTAAATCTTGATGTGCTGGTTTGAGTACCAGTCTAAACGCATTGATTCCACCTTGACATACATATCAACAACCCATTGCTGGAAAAGCCTCCCACCATGAAACATGACATTAAATTCTCCCTCACGAATTTGTAGCCTGAAACATAGATATTCCCTTGCGCTGACGTATCGCCGTGACTCAGCAATTTCTATTCATATCATAACAACAACAAAAAAATATTAAATTTCATTCCGTTTAAATAGATAATTTTTTTGCAAAGAAAATATCCTTCTTCTTCATGTATGTTCATCTCTCAAACATCATTGATCTCGACAAAAAGATCAAATTTCATTATATATAAATAGGTTTTTTTTTGGAAAGGAAATAACCTTCTTCATGTACATTTGTCTTTGAAACATCATTGATCTCAACAAGCGTTGGGCCTACATAATAAAATATAAATATATAAGTATAGAAGTAAGAAATTTGTAATTGGATGTTAATGAGATTTTGAAAAACAAATTGTTTATTGCTTATATGCAAATAACAAATAGAACTACCTTTTTGTACACGCTTAGTATACTTTCTCTTAGGTTTTGATGGAAGTGAATCTTGATATAAAATCTCCTTATCCTCCTAACCAGTTTCACCATTAGGATTGAACATAGGATATGCTAAAGGATCATAACATCCATGGTATGGCCTTATATAATGAGGTTGATTTTCTTTACCATAGATGACTATGCTTCGCTCAAACCTTTGTTGTGGGTCATTTCCATCAAACCATATAGCAGCCACTTGCTCCATTGCAAGTGCATTATACCTTCTTTTGTCAACAGAAATACTTGTATTTAGCTCAATAGCATAGCAATCCAAGTTGGTAAGAGCTCTTAAATGCTCAAACATATGGATTGTGTTGCATGTTCAATAGAGTGCGGATCACATTAGCATCAAGGTGTGGTGATCTCTTCATCCTAGGATGCATTGTCTCATCTGTGTCATAAAAGTACAACTGCATGTGGCGTGGTCCCTTAGCACCAGGCATAAGTTGATCCAACCTGTGATATATTTGGCCATGAGCTTTAAATGTATAGATACCAGTACCCTTTGCTGTTGCCAAACTACGATCAATGGAAACCCCCATACTGGTGAATGAAAAGTGTGAATTGAAGTAACGAATGTTCCTTTTGAAATACTTTGCATCCCTATCGGTTTGATTTGTGAACAAACGACGGAGCTCATCTGGAACCTCTAGTATAAATATATTAACCCGTCTGTTCCGACAACAAAATGCAGGACCTTCACCTTCAAACCACTTTGCATGATAATAGAAATAGTTCTGCACTTTCTTGAAGACATGATGGGTTTGAGGAAGACCCACATACACAAAGTTATAAGGATCATGATCATTTATTCTTGTTGTAGGGTCTACAGAAAACTCGTATTGGAAATCTTCATTTGAAAATAAGATTTGTTTAGTTTGCATAACAACAACCACAATAGTAATAATCATATATATATATATATATATATATATATATATATATATATATATATATATATATATATATATATATATATATATATATATATATATATATATATATATATATATATATATATATCACCTTTCATGTCAAACATTCTAGCTTCATCATCTTCGTAGAAGTCAGCGCCACCTTCATATGGATTTTGTTGATCTAAGTCATTTTCTATTGAAAAGTATTAAATTGTTACTCATTGCACATACAATGTGTTTCTCTGATTGCAACTACATTACATAGTTTAAACTCTTCATACCTTCTATTCCATGCAATACGTCTTCTGGCTCCCAAATGTCAGAATTGAAAGCTTCTTGATCAACTTTTTTATGAGCACGACATTTACGTTCATATAAATGTTTCCCAACACCTAAAGCAGATACGATTAAGCAAATAACATTACTATCGAATATATGACATATTCGACACTATATATATATATATATATATATATATTCAGTCTGTTAAAAAAATATTACTATCATACCTGACATATTTACCCTTGATGCTAAGAATTTCTTGGACTTCGCGGCTGCACTCAATTTAGCGCGATAGTTATGTTGATATTCACGTTTTTTAGCAAGGATCTCATCCTTTTTATCACCAGACATTGCATGCCTATACCTCTCCCTGGCCATGCACTTTTCACGACTGTGTTGATCTTCATGAGTGCCTTGATCTAAAAGACTAAAAAAAACTACTATCTTCCTAAAATATACAATACCAACAATTCAAAGTGAAGAGCAGAAACCAAAAGTGGAGGAGAAACCCAAGCAAAATACCTATGTTATCAACTTGTGAAGTCATGCCCCGTTTCCTCTTACAGGAATTGCCTGTATTGTTCCTCTTACAAGAGTTGCCTTCATTGTTAATTCTAGAATCAATTTCATCTGTTTCCAGGTTTAACTCATGGATAGGTGTGCTGTCAGATGGTACAATAAATTTGGATGCAATAGCCTTGGCCTTTAGACGAGCTCGACGTCTACGTTGATACTCACGATTTTTGGTTTGGGCTTCCTCCAATTTGGATGCATTAGCCTCAGCTTTGAGACGAGCCAGATGACTACGTTGGTATTCACGATTTTTCGCCCGAGCTTGCTCTAATTTTGACGCATCAGCCATGTTATTTAGATGAGTTAGACGACTACGTTGATATTCACGTTTTTTTCATCTGGGATTCCTCTTTCTTATCAGGAGACAACGCAGCATACCTCTCTCTACGTTGTTGTTTTTTTTGTGATGACTCCATCACTTTTTGTACCTGTATTGTATCAACCTGAATACAAGGATTATTTAAACTTAAATTAAATGTTGGCAAACTCAGTGGCAGAGGAACCCCTCTGAACATGTACATCCTGAGTGGTAAACATATTCAGTATAAGGAATAGGGAGTTGTATATATATATATATATATATATATATATATATATATATATATATATATATATATATATATATTCAGTTAAACAAGAACATCTCGACATGTTTTGTGTTTGAATGAGAGCAGATAAGTACAATAAGGCTAAAGTCTTTGCAGTAACAAACAAAAAGCATGTGGAATACTGAAAACCATTGTTTGTCCATCCTTGCACTCGATAAGCCAATCACCTGAATACTGATGAGCCAATCTCCTGAATACTGACAAGAAACACAATGCTTTAATAATTATTCATAGTTTACAAGTGAACAAGTAATCAGAGATGCCAGTAAATCTAGATGTTCTAGAAAGTCAAAAAAACAATATGACATGGTTGAGATGGAGGAGGTCGAGATGTGAGAGGCAGTATTCACATAAACAAGAACATATCTAGATGTTTTGTGTTTGAGAATGAAACCCATCAACAAATTAAACAGAAGAAAAGAGGCATGTTAGAAACAATAACCATCATGTTACAAATTAAACATAAATTCCTGAGTGACACAGGCTTAATATACTGCAATCTTTGATGTCTCCTCTCTTTGGATTTCACTGTAGCAGGGTCAGCCTTGTTCTTGAGAGAATGATCTCTGAATAAACTACTAACCAGTCTCCCGGTTCTACAAATCTTTTATTGCAACATCACTACACTGCTGCAGAACAGCCCAACATACTGTAATGTTCTGTCTCTATTCTTCAGCGCCATGCATTAAAAGGCATCAAGTGAACAGCTTGCACTGATTTATGTGCCTTAATTGATCTTGAGCTTACTGTGCAGCACTACTAAACTGAATGTACAATGCCTGAAAGCTAATTGCATCGTCTTATGGAGACTTCTCTGACTTGTCTTCCATCAGAACTTTGCTAATCAACCTTGTCATCTCCTCTGTATCTCATAATAATTTGCATTGCTGGACACCATTAAGTTCCCGCTTCATAATCATAATCATCAGCAAGCCTCTACTTGTTTCAACGACACCACTGACTGTTGCTGCACATTGCACACAGTTAGTTCTGCTCCTGCACTTCAGCAGGATAGCTACTCCATGTATATCTACTGTCAACTAATCACTACTCATGCCATACCGGCTCATCACCGCTCTTTAAACATCTGAACCGTTTTTCCTTTGCAGGCGCTTCCTTGTCTCAAACTTCAGCAGGGGTAAGCTATTTTGCTTCTCTGGCCATCAGACAAATGGCCGATGCACGCACGCACTGGTGTCTTCTTTGCCATTTTACATCCTTCTCTTTACTACTTCATATATCTGCTTGTCATGGAGATTAAGCTCCTCTTTACTGAATCACTTGCTAAGTGCTGACATTATGCTACTGCAACTCGGAATATACTGAAAAGCAATGTTTGTCTACCTTAGCACTCGGTGGGGCTATCACCTAATACCTGAATACTGACAAGCAACACAACGCTTGCCAGTAAATTTAATCGATATGACATGGCTAAGGAGGAGATCGAGGTGTGAGAGCCTGAGAGGCATGCCGATGGAGTTATGGGTTGTCGTCCTCAATCCTACGTTCTTTCAAAGCTCCGCCTACTCGATCCTAGGGCCCTTGAGATGCCTGCAGCCATCAAAGCCATGCCGATGGAAGGTGTGAGGGCGTGGACACAGCGAGGCGGCACCACAAGGATCACCGTGAAGTAACGACGCGGACAGAGAGTAACGAACGGACAGATGATCGGAGCCTCGCTGGGGTTCGAACAGAGAAGTGCATGGCCTACCAGTGCAACACCAGAGGCTTCTGGCGTCCTCATTCGTGCCGGCCGAGTGGGATGCGAGCATCAATTGTGCACCAGGAGCGGTGTCCGTCGTGACGTCGTCCTCAACTGCAAATAGCCCGGCGGAATCCCCATTTCCTTACTGCGCAGCGGACGACCGTGGCCGCGGCGAAGAGGCTTCGGCACAGCGGCGCTGCAGGGCTCGCGAGTCGCCTTCGGGCCGCGTCCTCGCGGGTCCGACGGTGGGATCATCGCGGGATCGATGAAGGAGCCCCTGGGCGCAAGCCCTGCTTGCCTCCTGTCCTCCTGTGCCACCGCACTGGTTGGCCGCTGCCGCCGCTGTCCTCTCGCAAGGGGAGAGACCGCAAGGGACGGCGCGGCGAACTCCTCCGTCTCAGTCGCCTCGACTGCGAGTCGCCCTGCCGCGTCGTCGGTGGCACCGCTGCCGCCGGCGTCCTCTCACAAGGGGACACGAGAGACCGCAAGGGACGGCGCGGCAACGAGACGAACACGGCGGGAAACGGCGTGACGTTTTGCGGATGGCCGTGGCCGCGACGCGAAGAGGCAGTCGAAGAGGCCGTGACGTAGAGGCTGTGTGCGGGTATGTTCGGCGGGTAGGCTTCGCGCGCGTAAGAAAATTTCGGCGCCGAGGGAGATCGGGAACAACGAACGGTGTTTTGTCAGATAAGTATCGTTTTTTTTGGTTTGAGGACCGCCTGTCAGGCGGTGCAGATTGTAGGTGGGTAGGAGCTTTTTCAGGTAACAAATATTTTTTAATTTCTTGGTTCCTTTATAGTATTATTAGTATAGATAAAATTGGTGTGAAACGTGAGTGACATATAAGTGTCAGGGATCAGGGACCTCATGGGCTGGCCGGGCCGGCTAGCAGGTTGGCCTCAGGGATCTCATTCTCATGTGGGCTGCAGCGCTGGACTTGGCCCATCATCGATGCAGCAGAATACAAGTGCACGAGCAAGGGAAACGGAGGAATCGGCGGCGAGCTCTGCTCGAGGCGAGCTTCGGCTACAGTTGTATCTCCTTCCCTTCCTCCTTCCTTCTCCCAATTACTTCGCAGTTGTATCTAGCACCTTCCAGAGAGTACCTTTCGAACCAAACATGACATTGGCGTGACTGTTTCATACAAGTACAAATTAGAGCCCCATTCATAACGCATATTAACAAGCCTACAGTAAATAAATGAATGATCAAAATGGGAAGGAGTGGGAGAAGATGGACAAGGTAAAATGAATCAAGACCAGCAGGCTCACCAGGGCTTACGCCTTTGCGCTCAAGAAACTCGGCTGCACTCACCACCGGCCTCAAAAAGCACAAAAAGAAACCTATCAATCTACTATCAGAAGTCTAGTGAGCAAAAATACATCTGAATATCTTTTTGCTGATTTTTCGTCACTAAAGAAAGAAGTAAAAGTACACAACTCCAGCTGAATACAGTAGCAACAAAAAAAATTAAGATTAGGCACAGGCTAAAAAGACGGCCTCTGATACTGGAAGTACATTTTTTTAGATGCAGAGAACCTTGGGCTCAAGAACTACCATTTTACCAGATTTTTTCTACAAAAATCTACAGAACATAAAAAAACAAAAATTAATATAGAACACAGCACACATCAAGTTGTCACAAAGCTCAGCATCAAGCTTACCAGCCCACCAATAGCGGCAACACTGAAGGAACGCCACAGAGAAGCACACTGTAATTTCAGAAAGAGGGAGAGAAAAGAGGCCTGCAAAATGAAGGCAACAGGAAGCATAGCCATCGTTGAGCACCAAACCCCAATCCCAACTGAGAGAAAGGGAGCTCAGTTTTTTGACGAACTGGATCCGTCACCCCGCCATGCCCCTGTCCTCTGCCACGCTATGTCTCGACCACGAGCCTTCCCCATCCTAATGTCTCATCTCCTCTGCAAGATTCGTCCAACTGTTGCAACATATGCAGTATACTCTTGAAACATATCTATATAGTCATTGCAATATCCAGATAAAACACTTGCAACATGCGTCTAAAATAGTTGCAAGATTTGGAATATACATTTGCATCGTACGTCTAAAACAGCCCATACATGTGGAACATGCACTTGAAACACTAGGTACTTTTGTAACATCCAGATGAAACATACGTTTGAAACTGAAGAAATATATAGTTGGAAAAGGCTCATTGACGCGGAGATCGATGCCGGCGCAGAGTTTGATGCCATGGAGTGACATGGAGGGCGGCGCTAGTCCGGGCGTGAGGCATCGACCTCGGCAGTGGTTGCAGCAGGCGGATGACACGCGTGGCCGCGGAGGAAGGCGCTAGTCCGAGTGGTAGGCGCGATTCGGAGCACGAGGTATGGTGCAGGCAGCGAATCCGTGTCGGCGGGCCGCGCGATGAGCGGGGTGGGCGGTGGGAGGGAGCGTGCGTCACAAGTGTGAGCAGGAACATCGAGGCGGACTGGGCCGTCTGGCGTCCAAACTGCGCTCGAGCATTATCGGAGGTAAAACTCGTTTAAAAAATAAATTAATTAGTGCAACTTTATTCCGTTAATTATTTCGAATACAAAGGTCAGTTTTAACATGGATTATTATGGTATATATATATGGTTTAGTGACATTTTTTCTTTTGGGGTGGCTGGTTCAATAAAAATCAGAACACAATAATAGAAAAAGATGGTTCACCGGACGTATTTGAGTATGCTATATGTATCCATGTTTGATGAGTTGCCGCATTTCATTATATTGTTTTGATCTTATCTTTCGAAAAAGATTTTCTTTCCTTATTTTGTTGATTCCCACCATATTGGAGATGCTCTAAGGGCAGAGGCAATAGACATTCATAAACCTTAAACCCAATCTCTAAATATACTCAAAATCAAAATCATCATTCTAATAAAAACTATTATCTATGTTCCTCCGTCATCCAACAACTGCTATATCTTGTTCGGTACTTTTGAGAGTTAGCTCCACTCCCAATATATGACGAGCCAGAAACGAGCAATAGAAGATGATGATTGTTTGAAGATATTTTTTATGAAATTATATAAAATGGCCTTTGGAGTTGCTACAATTTTTTAAGATGTCTCACGGAGTTGACAAACAATTATGACACAGTGTTAATTGAAATGATATCGTCATCTTTACAAAGTGTTAATTGAAACCATGTCATTACAAATAATATGGATTGCAAATCTACTACTATTAGTGATTTTACAACAACTTCGCGCACATTGATGTTATTGGCATTACCGGAGCAACTAAATGAGACAAATCAAACAAAACCCTTCAGTTCACTAACAAACACGAAGACGATCACAGGAATAAATTCTTGCAAAACTTGCTACGGTTCTTACAGATAAGTAATGTAGTACTAAACCAAGACTGAAAACTAGAGCCTCTATACGTACTGCATGCCCTAGGCGAGTGCAAGCAATCAATGAAATCGGAGAAAAGGTCAGAAGGAAGATGGGAGGAATCGATGGAATTTTTTATGCCAGGTGTAAGCTATAGGATAGAAGATGCAGAATAACAAGCAATACAGGGGGAATTGCAAATTAAAAGAACTAATAGAGAATCAGGGAGCAGAGTAGAGTTTCGACTTAGAACAGAGTGCTTAGAATTGATACAAGTGTATTGTTCATAGTTGGTAATCCCCTCTCTCTCCCACACTGGTTACATGTTTACGGCTCTGCCAAGTATTATGGTGATCCTTTCATCAGTAATTTTTTCTTATTATTAATCTTCATCATTGGTAGTTTCAGGTTTCTTTTTTTTTTCCTGAAGCCCTGATCTAAAACATATGTATAAAATATTGATAGCTAGAACACCATGATACGAGACTTATTTCGGCTATAGATACTACAATATCAATGCCATTTTTTCTGAATTTATGTTTATTTCATTAGTTGATTTATCTTTTTCTTGATGCTACCGTAGCATTAGCACGGGTAATATACTAGTTTTTCATAGTTGGTAATCCCCTCTCTCTCCCTCACTGGTTACATGTTTATGACTCAAGCCCACTCCAGCCCACAAACCCGTTTGTTGGGCCTACGGTCTCGCGCTCCTCGACGCCGCAGCCCAGGTTCAGCTTGAGCGATGTTGCCATGATTGGCTTGGGAGACATCGACCATGCTTCCTTCCAGGCATGCTGTTGCAGTAGTACCGCTGCTGACGAAGTTCTTCATGTTGGAGATGTATGTTGACCAATCCATCTCGTATGGGTAGTAGTCAGTCTGATATCGGCCTCTCTTGTCGATGTGCTGCACAGGCTGACTCGCACGGCTGTCCAGGTTGATGCGTTGCTGCCGGCCGCTCGACAACACGTTCAACAGAAACCCGCTCCTTGGGCAGACGACATTCGTACAAAGGAACCCCGGGTTCTCATCGGCCGGGTGATTCGGCACATGGATCGATATCTTGTGCTGCACAGTCCACTCCATGGCCTCGCCGTCGCCGTCGAGCACCCACACCTGGATGTTGCGGTGGTGGTCCGGCAGCGGCTGCAACAGAGAGAGCCCGCCATTGCCTGACGTTGTCAGGACATACGGTGTGGTACCGGTGTGGATGAATTCGCATTGGCCAGTGCAGATGTCGAGGCCGACCGTACATGTAATGAGGCCTGCACTCGACTTGGGCCCGGCGAGCCAGTACACGGCGTCACGGGCGACCACCGCGCTATCGCCGAGCCGCCCGTACTAGACCATCTGGAGACCCTTGTCCACTTCCTCGGAACGCTGCACTGGGCACCAGATCCCCACACCGTCGCCGCCGTAAGAGAAAACCTGGTAGGTCAGCCTGTCATCCTCGGTGCACAACATGAACGTCCCTGTCTTAGCAAGTATCCGTACTGATCGATGTTCGTCTCTGGTGTCAGGCAAAGAGAGATCGTAGATCGAGCACCTCCATCATGATCGCAGGTGGGGATCCATGAACTCCACACAAAAAGAGAGACGGTGTCATTTTCAAAATTGATTTTGAAAAGGCATACGACAAAGTGAAGTAGTCTTTCCTACAACAAACGCTACGAATGAAAGGTTTCTCCCCCAAATGGTGTCGATGGGTTGAAACTATGGTCACCGGAGGAAGTGTGGGAATCAAAGTCAATGATGACATTAGACCCTATTTTCAGACCAAACGTGGACTCAGACAAGGAGATCCAATGTCACCAATCTTATTCAACACCGTTGCTGATATGCTAGCTCTTCTGATTAACAGAGCAAAAGCCGATGGTCAGATAAGAGGTGTCGTCCCCCACCTTATAGATGATGGTTTGTCCATACTACAATATGTAGATGACACAATTATCTTTATTGATCACGACCCAGAACAAGCACAGAATCTGAAACTGTTGCTTTGCGCTTTTGAACAGCTATCTGGGCTGAAGATCAACTTCAACAAGAGCGAAGTCTTCTGCTATGGTGCTGCTAAAGAGATGGAATTCTTTTATACTAGTCTCTTTGGATGCAACGCAGGGGAATACACCTTCAGATATCTAGGGATCCCAATACACCATAGACAACTCCTGAACTCTGAATGGAGAAATGTGGAAGATCGTTTCAAACAGAAACTCTCTTGTTGGAAAGCAAAATACCTGTCATATGGGGGTAGACTAGTTCTGCTTAATTCAGTCTTAAGCAGCCTACCTATGTTTATGATGTCCTTCTTTGAGATCTCTAAGGGGGTCATTAAAAACCTAGATCATTATAGATCAAGGTTCTTCTGGCAAGGCTCCTCAGATAAACATAGATATCGCCTTGCCAGATGGGACATCCTTTGTCGTCCCAAGGACCAAGGAGGATTAGGTATCCTAAATTTACAATTGCAAAATAAATGCCTTCTAGCCAAATGGCTGGTTAATCTTCTAAACACAGAAGGCATATGGCAATCTCTTTTACGGAATAAATACCTAACCTCCAAGAGCCTAACTCAGGTGGTAGCCAAACCCAATGACTCTCATTTTTGAAGAGGCCTCATGCATATCAAAGATGAGGTGCTGGCTAATGGTTCATTCGATATTAAAGATGGAACCAACACTAAGTTTTGGGACGACACATGGGTAGGAGATAAGCCTCTGAAAGTTAAATATCCATCTTTATATAATATAGTGCGGGAACCTCATGCAACAGTCTCAAAAGTGATGACTACTAGCCAACTAAACATCTCTTTTAGAAGGGCTCTGGTGGATAATAAACTTACAGAATAGCTTAGTTTAGTAGCACGGATCTCAAATGTCGCATTGGTGGAAGGTTCGGATTACTTCAGATGGAGTTTAACCAAATCTGGTTTGTTCTCTGTCCGCTCAATGTATCTCTATCTTATATATACACAAACACTTTTTCGTCATAGGAAGATCTGGAAGATAAAAATTTCTCTAAAAATTAAAATCTTTCTTTGGTTCTTGCAAAGGGGGGTCGTCTTAACCAAAGACAACCTCGCTAAGAAAAAATGGAAGGGGAGTCAAAAGTGCACCTGCTGTAATAGGAATGAAACTATCCAACATTTGTTCCTAGATTGTCCCCTTACCAAAATAATATGGAGGATTATCTTTTTTGCTACTAGTTTGACCCAACCTAGATCAATCAGCCACATGTTTGGTAGTTGGCTGACTAATCAAAATAAAAGGATTAGAAATTTGATTTGGGTGGGGTGGCTGCCATGTTTTGGGCTATCTGGATATGTCGTAATGATGTTGTTTTTAATCAAATGAAATCTAACTCTATTATGCAGGTAATTTTCAGAGGAGCGTACTGGTTACGCTCTTGGGCCCAGCTACGACGTGATGAGACAGCCAAGGACGCTGTCAACGATGAGCAAGAAATTGGAAATTATTGCTTTAGAGATATCCAATAAAGGATGGAAACATTTATATTGTTTGAACTAGCGTCCTGGTCGATCTATAAGACTATGGCTTTCTCTTTTTTTTTTTCCTCCAAAACTTTGTAATAATGGGCTGTGTATATCCTTGGATGTAGAGGCCGGATATTTGTTTTATCCATTATCTAAAAAAAAATGATCGCAGGTGGGGGGAGGAACGTGCAGTGCCGGGCCACGGGGTTGCAGAGGCAGAGCTCATATTGGTACGGTCCGCGACGGAGCAGCAGCAGTAGCCATCCATCACGCGAAGACAAGATCAGTTGAGACAATGACAGGTCGACGCCGCCGGCGGACGCGGACGGTATGAGCGAAGAGAGCTTCTCGCAGTGCCCAGTGTCGACGGCGGTCACCGAGATCATCGCCCGTGGATGTGGCGAACGCGCGTCCACTGCTGCGTCGTCCCAGCTGTAGTGGAAGAAGCCAATCAGGAGGTTGGGATTGAATCGATCGGGGCATGGCCGGAGGCTGGACGCGTTGCTGATGATGGCGCGCCGCCATGGCTTGCAGGCGCCGGCGCATCTGATGACGGCGGTGCTTTCCAGGCGGCGGAAGATGTCCAGGCGCCGGCGCATCTGATGGGTAGCAGCGACGCCCAAGCGTCGTCCGCGATTACCGATTTTTTTTTCATCTCGACGTCCCGGATGGATCGAAGATGTTGACTCTTTATTATCGATAATGCTGGTGCCTTCCTGGGCCTCGCAGCCAACAGGCCCAATAGCCATGCTCATCTCTATTTCTTCGATTCCATCTGCCACTGGTTGGGGATGGGAAGCCGCGCGCGGCAAGGGGCCACCATGCATGCTGGTTGGCCGTGCAGCCGCGCCCGTGGGGATGCAGATCTGCGCAAGGAGGTAGAGGGCTGGCCGCCGTCGCCGCCAAGAAGGTGGAGGAGCCGCCGCCTCGCCGGGAAGGTGGAGGAGGCACCCCTGCGATGGGGGAGAGGTGGTCGGCCGGGGCAGGGGTGCGCCGAGCGGGGGTGGCGTCGCGCCCACAGCGCCGATCCGGCGGAAGAGAGGGGGGGAGGGGCGGCGCGATGTGCTTGGTGGGTTGGGGGTGGGCACGGGCGAGGTGACGGGGGAGAAATCCCAATGTGCTCGGTGGTGGGCGGATGCGGGCGAGGTGTCGGTGTTGGATTGTGGGGACTGGAGAAATCAACGTGATTAATTATTGGATTGTGGGACCAACCATAAGCTCAGCCATGCAGGAGAGAGACGCAAGCTAGTCAAAGGATTCTAGAGCGGGGAACATGGCTCGGTCGGATGGTCTGGCTACAAAATATTCTATTCTGTAGCCAGCAATGTATATATATATATATATATATATATATATATATATATATATATATATATATATATATATATATATATATATATATATATATACTCTCAATAAAAAAATTGGATGGACCAAAATTAAGGGGATGAGAAATTTTGCCTCTTTATTATTAGGTATAGATAAATGTGATGCACAATAGTTGCGTAACATACATCTAATATCAGCCTAGACACTAGATGTAAAACAGTTGTGAACCCCCAGACTAGCGTGTAGACGGTTTAGATGACGATTAGATGCGTCTAGATGTATATTCGATGGTTTTGTACTGGAACAGTAGAAAGTTGGATTACCGGTGCCTAGAGGGAAATATGAATCAAACAAATATTAGCATAAGAAAGTGTGATTACCGGTGCCTACTTGCGTCACCTATGCGCACTGGGTGATCGACGTTTGGTGGTTCAGGATGCTCCCTATTACGTTGCAAAACCATGAACATAAATACTATATGGCCACAAGCTGCTATACGGGCGAAATCCAAGGTTGTCTCAGACCACTGTATTTTTTTTAACATATGATTTTTACCCGAAACAATGCACAAGCATAATTTCTGGTATATATATAAGACTAGCAAATATGCACGTGCGAGAAACATCATTAAACAATTAATACTACGCTAGAAAGACTAAATCATTAGTTTCAATGAGATTCAGACTCCATGAATATCCATTCCTTATTTATTAATGCATATATCAGTAAAAACAATAATGAGATCAATAGTGTCCAGGAACTTAATTAGGATTTAAATATGTGTCTATATATATGAGTAAACAACCCTAACCAATTAGCAATATAAAAGATTGGATAAGAATAGAAAAGAAAATACCTAACCTTCCCCAAGTCATGCTTTATTAATTCGATGAAGCGGTCGATCGAGAGTACGCATCGCAATCGATCGAGAGTACGCATCGCATAAGCACGCACAGACGCGAGGGGCAAGTTGGTTGTAGCTGTGTCATAGGATCTGAGTTCACCATCGTATGTAGTATGTTCCATCCTTAGTCATGGATCTAGGATTTTCCTGAAGGATATATCATATAGAAAATTCCACATGTAATTCAATAAATTCATTTTCTAGTTCAGTATATAATTATAAAATATATCATCATAAAATTTTACATGGATAAACAAAGAAATAAGACAAGACAAAAAAACAAACACGAGATAAGACGTTAGCTGCCCACATGGTGGCTGGCCAGCGTGTCCTCCGTGAGGCTCCATCTCGTCTTTCATATATTACCTCTGTGATGTAGCGTATGCGCGCGTACGTCCTTCTGGTAGCCCAGTGTTGATCAGATTGAATCTTGGTTGAATCGTCGGCATGCATGTGCTGGTGCCTCTTCTCTAGATGTCCTCCTCGGTCCTGGTGCCACTGGGCTGTGTACGTGTGTTGATCCTCGGCGAAATGGTACGGTGCAGCCGTATACTCTACCAAAAATATATCATGCATGCCTTGCATCATGCCATGATGAGCTCTCACGCAACAATACAGTCAACAATAATATATGTAGACTGCATCCTAAAGGAGTTGAAGGCGCTGATGATGTACTCACGTAACTGGGCATGCAGCCGCTAGTACCACACCACGCCGGCATGCTGCAGTCCACGACATGGCGAGTTCGCAACTCATGCGATCGTGACTCGGTGCAGGCCTGCTTGCATTGGCTTCTCCGTAGTAGATAAGGCACGACTTGGTGGTGTCGTGCGGCCGTGCCGAGATGAATTCGGCATTCGGAGTGTCATCCGGGCTCCGATTCCTTGGCCGAGCGGCAAGCAGCTCGCAGAATGTAGTAGCATGCATATGCCCTGTTGGCCTGTCCGTGCTTTCGTCTCGTCCAGCCGTGGGGGGAGGCGGCCAAGGTATGAGACGGAGAGGCGGGCGGGTTGGGCAAGTCACGGAAAGAAATAGGAAAGAGGAAGAATGCGTGGGTACAAGTGGGCTGGCTGTTTCGTGATAACATTAGAGATACTTACGTGAGATTGAGTTCAGGACGGTTACATTTTATAAGATGTAAGATTACGTATGACGGAGGGTTCATATAACACGAAGTCTAGATCCAACGGTTATTACGCAGAAGATCCTGTCGAGAAAAACTCGTTCTTTTATAGTAGGATATATATATAATAATAAAAAGTAAGATAATATCAAGAAGCAATTTTGTCCTTATACATGAGATAAAAGGGAGATATATAGTCCTGAACGGTACTCCTAGAATCCGGAACCTTTCATTTACCGTTTATATATGCTGCCAGGAAGCATGCAGAACCTCTTCTAATTCCCGAGAGACGTGATGCACGCGGATACGTGGGCAACGCTGCCCTGCGACCTACTCGTCGAGATCTTGCGCCGCCTCGGATCCACATCCACCACGGTCATCCGCAGCGCCGCCGTGTGCAGGCCATGGCGGCGCGCCATCATCGACAACACCTGGTGCCTCCGGGTACGTCCCGACCGCTTTCTTCCACACCTCCTCCTCACCTTCGTGGACAGAACCTGGCGGTCGGAGGACGTAATCGAACTGAAGGGTGTCGGCGTCGACGTTGGCCTGTACAACACGCCGTTGTCATCGCGCGATGGGTTCCTGCTCCTCGCCGGAGACACGGTGAACAGTCTCTGCCTGTGTAACCCCTTCGCCGGAACCTGCCGGTGTCTCCCCGCCGCTGCATTCGGTGTGTCCAAGAACAAGTGCACGTACGTCTTGGCCACTGACGACGAGCACGACGACCCGGAGGTACGGATCCTTGCTGTGGAGGGGGAAAACATAAAGGACGGGATGCCGTATCAGGTGTTCTCCTCCACCTCTGGCGCCTGGGGACCGGTGACACGCTCGGGGAAGCTCGAGTTGCACGTGGACCTCGCACAGGTCTACATGTTCCCCGAGCCCAAGCACGTCGTATTGAATTTAACCTTAGCATCAAAACATGTAACACGTGTTTACAGGATCTTATACATAGTCTACCACATGACCACAACTCATCTAATACGGAAATACTTAAGTAAATAGTGTCAGACTAGCGTTGGCAGTCGCCATCAGTGCCTCCGGTGGTGATACAGTCGTCGGTGGTGGTGTAGACAGTGACGGAGCTAGGATTTTGGCATAGGGTATGCCGCACCAAAATTCTCATATCTAATTTGGCAAAGACCTATTTAGCAATTCGATATATAGCAGCAAAATTTGCCTCATAATTTATAATTTTTTCTATCTGATCAGCCTAGGGTGTGCCGCACCATACCCGTGCCACCCACTGGCTCCGTCCATGGGTGTAGATGAACGTAGATCACCGCTTGAGGGTTTAGGAACCCTCTGCAGGTGATGAACTTGTCGTGCCGGGTAGCGGCGGCCTTCAGGACGCCATCTGCACTGGCCTGGACGGGATACAGACCTTCCTAGACCCTCCAGCGCCTAAGTGATCGGTTATGTGAAAAGTCACGTGGATTGAAGAGCTTAGTGATGCCAGGGGCGTCTCTCTTATTTATAATGCGATGTGGGTCAGGGGGCCGAACCCTTAGAATTCTAAGGGCTGCCGCCGATCACGGCAGTGCTTATTTAGTTGAAATTAATGACCAGTAGGTGGACCAGAAACTTATCTCTTATTAAGCTCGTAATTAATCTCGGCGTTAGCCGGACCGATCATATTCCAACATTCTCCCACTTGATCGAACGGCTAATGCAATTATGCAACTAATGTTCGCCTTAACCTAATGTTCATACTTAGTACTACAGCAAAACCAGACCAATGCATCGTCAGCAGTATTAATCGCCACTGAGACCCCATTACCCATAGTTTACTGTAATACCTTGTAAAAACTCTTATTACTTATTGGGAGTACATGGCCCTATTACCCAGTTTCAGAGGGTCTCCACTAAACCCATATTTAGCGTATGCTGTTTAAATTGGTTATGTGGTAAGCCCTTTGTAAGCGGATCCGCGAGCATTAACTTAGTGCTTATGTGCTCAACTTTAATAGTCTGATCCTGGGTTCTATCCTTCACAACATAGTACTTTAGGTCTAAATATTTTGACCCATCAGTTGGCTTGTTGTTACCGGAAAATAGTACCGCGGCCTGATTGTCGCAGTACATGATAAGAGGTTTTGAAATGTTGTCTACAATTTTTAGGCCCGGGACAAAATTCTTAAGCCAAACAGCATGGCCTGTTGCCTCATAACAAGCAATAACTTCAGCTTGCATCGTCGACGATGTTGCAATACTTTGCTTACAACTTTTCCAGGAAATTGCTCCTCCAGCAAAGGTGAAAATATAGCCTGTTGTGGACCTTCTATTATCCACACACCCTCCTAGATCAGCATCTGAATAACCCACAATTTCAAGAGTATCTGACTTCCGATATGTGAGCATTAAATCTTTAGTGCCTTGACAATAACGTAAAGCTTTCTTAGCACCTCTCCAGTGGACCAAGCCTGGATTTTTCTGATATCTGCCAAGCATCCCGGTTACATATGCCAAGTCTGGACGCGTACAAACTTGTGCATACATAAGGCTTCCGACAGCAGAAGCATATGGCTTATCTCTCATCTCATCTAATTCTAACTTATTCTTAGGACATTGGTAATCACCAAATTTATCACCCTTAGCAAACGGTACAGGTGTGGCAGAACACTTATCCATATTGTAACTTGCAAGCATTTTCTCAATATATGTCTTTTGAGATAATCCTAATACTCCTTTGGTCCTATCTCGGTGTATCTCAATGCCAAGAACATAAGAGGCTTCACCAAGATCTTTTATGTCGAAATTAGATGACAAGAAATTCTTTGTCTCATTTAACATATTCTTATCGTTACTTGCCAATAGGATATCATCAACATAGAGTACTAGGATAATGAATCGTCCACCTTTTGTCTTAATATAGATACAATTATCCTTTGGATTTTTAATGAACCCGAATTTCTTAACCACATCATCAAATTTCAAATACCATTGTCGTGACGCTTGCTTAAGTCCATAAATAGATT
Source organism: Saccharum hybrid cultivar R570 (assembly GCA_038087645.1). NCBI lineage: Eukaryota > Viridiplantae > Streptophyta > Magnoliopsida > Poales > Poaceae > Saccharum > Saccharum hybrid cultivar. Next base: position 14,533,904 of record JAQSUU010000707.1, read on the forward strand.
TCTTCAATCTGCAGCCCATGTGCTCCTTGCCTTTCACAACAAAACCCTCCGGTTGTGCCATGAAAATGGTCTCATACAAGTCACCATTTAGGAACACAGTCTTAACATCCATCTGATGTAACTCTAAGTCATAATGAGCTACAAGCGCCATGACGATTCTGAACGAATCTTTCTTTGAGACAGGGGAAAAAGTTTCATTGTAATCAACCCCTTCTATTTGTGTAAAATCTTTGGCTACGAGCCTAGCCTTAAATTTCTCAATTTTTCCTTTGGAATCACGCTTAGTCTTGTAGACCCATTTACAACCTACTGGTTTGACTCCATCAGGAATTTCAACCAAATCGTATACTTGGTTAGTGCTCATAGACTTAAGCTCATCTTGCATAGCCTCAATCCACTTGTCTGAATTTTTATGTGCTATTGCCTCTTTAAAAGAAGCTGGATCATCCACTTTCCCAATATCATATAGATCTTCACTTAGATAAGTCTCATAGTAATCTGGGATAGCAGATCTCCTCTCCCGTTGTGATCTCCTTACAGGTTCATTAGAGATCACAACCGGTTGAGGCTGAGGCTGTTCATGTGCCTGAATCTCATTCTCAACTATTGTCTCATCCTGATATGGTTCATTAATTTGCACATTAGGAATCTCAACAGGAATTTCAATGCTAGTTTGAGGCAGAGATGCACTAATTTCTGGTACAAGCTCATGTATTATTGGTGTTGTCTCTTGAGTCATTGCTACAGGTAATTCAGCCCGGATCTCCTCAAGATTAACCTCACGCCTCTGCGAGCTCCCACTAATTTCTGCATCCTCTAGGAACACAGCATGCCTGGTCTCAACAAACTTAGTATGACGATCAGGCCAGTAGAAACGGTATCCCTTAGAATTATCAGGGTATCCTATAAAGTGACAGCTCACAGTCTTAGGATCTAATTTCTTTAGCTATGGATTAAATAACTTAGCTTCAGCAGCACAACCCCACACACGCATATAATTAAGAGTAGGTGTTCTCCCAGTCCACAATTCATAAGGTGTCTTGGGCACTGATTTACTAGGAACTTTATTTAGGATGTGCGCTGCTGTCTTTAATGCTTCCATCCACAAACCAACTGGCAAACTAGAATAGCTAAGCATGCTACGCACCATGTCCATAAGAGTACGATTGCGACGGTCTGCCACTCCATTTTGCTCAGGTTCACCCGGCATTGAATATTGGGCAATTATGCCATTTTTCTCGAGGAACTTAGCAAAAAGTCCTGGGATTTGGCCATATGGAGCGTGTCTCCCATAATATTCACCACCTCGATCTGATCTTACAACTTTGATCTTAACATTATGCTGATTTTCCACTTCAACCTTATATATTTTAAATTTTTCTAATGATTCAGATCGATCTCGTATGGGGTAAATATGTCCATAACGAGAGAAGTCATCTGTGAATGTAATAAATGAATCAAAATCATCCACTGATGTTACTGGGAAGGGTCCACATATATCAGTGTGAATTATTTCTAATAGACCCGTACTCCTAGTAACTCCTTTCTTAATTGTCTTAGCAAATTTCCCCTTAATACAATCGGTGCACTGTTTGGAATCTGAAAAATCTAATGGTTGGAGTATCTCTTCTCTAATGAGACGTTCCATTCTCCCCTTCGAAATGTGGCCTAAACGACGGTGCCATAATTTCGATGATGTCTCATTATTACGCTTGCATTTATTTGATTTATCGCACACATTCATCACAGAATCAGGAGATATCATATAAAGCTTATCAACAAGAGGAGCAACAAAAATCTGAATATAATTAAACTTGATGATGCATTAATTATTGCCAAACTCAGTAATGTATCCCGAAATATCAAGAGTAGAAACTGAAATAAGGTTCCTCTTAAGACCAGGAACATAAAGCACATCATCAAGTTGAAGATTGAAGCCATTGGCTAATTCTAAAGAAAAGCTTCCAATGCCTTTGACTTTAACTTCGTGTCCATCAGCGACTCTCAGACTTCGCTCCCCCTTCTTATAGTTCTCATCGTACTGAATACCTGTAATGAATTGGAAATGTGCACAGTGGCACCTGAGTCAATCCACCAAGTATCAGGGGAATAATTAGCTAAGAATGATTCATCAACAAAAGAGACAAAATCATTACCCTTCTTCTTAAGCCATTCCTTGAAGCCAGGGCAATTCTTTTGGTAGTGCTTAGGCGAGTTGCAGAAACTACAAACATTAGGGTCATTATTTTGAGCATGATTCTTGGCATTGTTCTTGCCATTGTTCTTGCCAAAATTCTTAGTATTATTATTATTGCTATTATTGTTGTTATTCTTATTTGGCTTGAACTTCTTCTTAGGCTGTTTGCTGCTGCTAGCATCAGCCTGATGCTTTCCCTTGCCAAAAGCAACAAGGTTAGCAATGTCTTTCTTCTCAGATTTTTGCCTTTCCTCCTCTTCAACACAATAGCTGATGAGCTCAGAAATGCTCCACTTCCCATTTTGAGTATTGTAGCTTATCTTAAATGGGGTGTAGTGAGCTGGCAGTGAAGTCATGATAAAATGCACAAGAAAGCCCTCAGAAATAGACATATCAAGTGCCTTAAGTTTCGCAGCCATATCACACATGCTCATAATGTGTTCCCTAATGCCACCTTGCCCATCATAGCGTGAGGTACACATTTTCATAATAAGAGTGCTGGCATAAGTCTTAGAAGAGCTCTTAAAATTTTCCTCAACAGAGGCTAAGAACTCCTTTGCAGTCAGCTCCTCACCATCTTCTTTCTTATCAGGGATTGCTCCCTTAATGCCAGGTGAGATACAAGCCTTCATGATCATGCCAGCAAGCCTGTTGCTCTTTTCCCACTTTTCAAGTTCAGTGTGGTACTCTCTTAATGCATCAGCATTTGCATTTTCATCAGGCGCAACAGGCCTATCCTCACGTAGCGCGTGGTCGTTCTCAGAGAGCCCGAGCACGACTAACACCTTCTCCTTCCATACAGGAAAGTTGGTGCCATTAAGGGGGTCGATGGTGTTAACGAGTCCCGCAACATTGCTCACTGAAAAAATTATATCAAAAATGTCTTAGTTAATACTGTACAGAAAAGATGTTAACTTAAAAGCATGAAATTAAGTCAACGTTGGTCAGAAATAAAATCATACTTTAAGAACTTCAATTTGCATCACCGTTGGGCAGAAGACAAAAAGAAATTCATCTTAAATAACTCATAATTAAATCAACGTTGGTCAGAATTAATTATGAGTGAAATCTCCAATCAAACTTCTCGTTGGTTCCATTTAATCAGAGACCATCTTAAAAGTACAGGGTGGATCTATATCTCAGGGAGCAAGTTTAAATAAATAGAAAATAAACTCATAAATAATTTAACTCAAAACCTAATTAAAATATATATTAAGTAATGCGCTGATGTTAAATAATGAAACAAACTCATATGCTGTGAATTAGAAACTCAATTTTGGCCAGCAATTGGCCTACGGCAGTGAGCTTGCAAGGCCCGTGCGGCTTATCCCTGAAGCCCAGCAATGGCCTGCTCAACAATCCAAATAACCAGAACGATCTCAGCCATAGAAAATCATCCGACAGCCATGATTGATCTTAGCTTGTATAAAAGGGATGAAAACCCTAAATCAGCTCATTTCTCATTCTGATGCCATGACTTTTCCTCTCCCCTTCTACAGCCGCATACAGCAGAGAGTGAGAGAGAACAGCTCGGCACCGCACAACAGCACCAGACGGCCTCCTAGGCGGCGCGCACGTGCGGCAGCAGCCTGCGCGCGCTCCGTCTAGCGGGCCCCGCCGGTGCACAAGCACACGACGGTGGCCGTTCATGCTTACAGCGCAGCGAGGCGCGGCCTGCCCGGAGCAGGCACGCAACGGCGGCGGGCGGCCTCAAGAGCGCACGCGCTGCTCCCAGTGCCGACCCGGCCTAAGGTGCCAGGTACAAGCCATGTGCTCGCACGGTGGGCGTAGCTAAGCAGCACAGCGGCGACGACCCGGCGTCAACCATCCGAGTACGAGCCATCCGCGTGCACGACTCTGGAGCAAGGCGATCTGCCGCGGCGACCCGGCCGTAATCCAGATACGAACCGCACAGGTGAGTCCCAATCTTAATCTCAATCTCGAGTGCTTAATCTTAGGAATAGGGTTCTTGATTTTTTTTCTTGGGGAAAAATTGGGATATTTTTTGGGACTTTTCTCGTGTTTTGCCCAAACATCTTCTAATTGCTTAATCATGGAAAAAATTACTAATTTCTTAAGATCAGGCAAAAACAGAGACTAATTTCAGTAATCAGAAGACTCTAACCATAATTAATTTAGCTTAATCATGAACTTAAAACTCAGATCAAAACTAATTCGGCATTTAGGTGACGTAAACATTCATCTAATTATACTTTAGCCGAAGTTATCTTACATGACAGAGGTATAAAACATGATCTAGCACTTAACAGGGTCATGGTAGATCTAAGTAGGCTCTTGATACCGATTATTGAATTTAACCTTAGCATCAAAACATGTAACACGTGTTTACAGGATCTTATACATAGTCTACCACATGACCACTACTCATCTAATGCGGAAATACTTAAGTAAATAGTGCCAGACCAGCGTTGGCAGTCGCCATCAGTGCCTCCGGTGGTGATACAGTCGTCGGTGGTGGTGTAGATGAACGTAGATCACCGCTTGAGGGTTTAGGAACCCTCTGCAGGTGATGAACTTGTCGTGCCGGGTAGCGGCGGCCTTCAGGACGCCATCTGCACTGGCCTGGACGGGATACAGACCTTCCTAGACCCTCCAGCGCCTAAGTGATCGGTTATGTGAAAAGTGACGTGGATTGAAGAGCTTAGTGATGCCAGGGGCGTCTCTCTTATTTATAATGCGCTGTGGGTCAGGGGGCCGAACCCTTAGAATTCTAAGGGCTGCCGCCGATCACGGAAGTGCTTATTTAGTTGAAATTAATGACCAGTAGGTGGACCAGAAACTTATCTCTTATTAAGCTCGTAATTAATCTCGGCGATAGCCGGACCGATCATATTCCAACACGTCGTAGGCTGCCGCGACTCCGTCTACTGGATCGTCATCGCCACCACCACGGACAGGGGAGCATGGATGTGTATGTTCGCCATAGACATGCGCACTGGAGAGACATGGACCACGGAGCTGCCAGAATCATGCGGCATGGCACACTGCTTCCCGTGTGATCTCGTCCTGGCCACGTCCGGGGACAGCCGGCAGCTCTCCATGGTCGCGCTGAAAGGGTGCCGCTGGATCGAGGTATGGGTGCTCGTCGGCGACAGCTGGTGGACGCTGCGGTGGACGATGGACATCGAGAGAATGCTGCTCCAGAACTGTCCGAGCATGACGTACGTTTGGCTTAGTGGCTTCTGCCCGAGGAGCGGTTGCTTGTTCGGCGTCGTCAAGGTCGACCAGGACCTCAACCGGTACTTCCTCGTCGGCGTAGATGGGACCTCGCCGCGTCTTATTGAAACGCTCGACTCCAACGATGGCTATAGGTTCCCGTACGAGATGGATTGGTCAACATACATATCAAATATGAAGTATTTCTAACTTCTACAGGGACAGTGTTTACGCGGACTACATTTCAGACTGTTTGAACTGATTCTGCAGGAGCTTTTATGTTTTTTTTGCTTGGACGCCTCAATTTCTCAAGCAGTCACATTCTATCATATATCATTTATATCTATACCTAATAGGCAAAATTTCATGCTTTTTTTTCGTTCATCCATTTTCTTTTTGTCCGTCATCCACTCATCCTCTAACTATCGGGCAATGGAGAGTTTTTTTCCGTCCGGACTTATATATACATCCCGTGCTCATACGAGTTAGAATAGCTTTTGTCTAGCTTGACACGGAGTCTGATTCCAAAACATATTGGGTCAGGCTTATATGTGTTATTATTAGGTAATAGATACACGTTTTTTCAGAATCCATATACCAAACGCCTATTGCAATGGAATACGTCACCCTTTTTTTGGCGGAGACGTTCCTGTGCATCCGTTTTTTCTTCCGTGAAGATGTTGCCTTCCATGTGGTACACGGCACAAGGGAAAATTTCCAAATTGGACTCCTAGGGGTGCACGGATATGCCTTTTTTCTGTTTTCTATTTCTTTTCTGGTATTCTTCTATTTTTCTTATAAAAATAAAACTATATCTTATCTATCTATATCTATATCTAGAAGTTCCTTTAGATTGATTATGATATTATGTTAATAAAATTGAATAGACTCCTAACTCAATTCGGTTATGTTAGCTTCGGTCATGTTCGCTCACGTAAATACAAGTTATCAGAGCAAATAGTTCAAGATGAATACATTGGACTCTAGAAATTAACATGTATCTTATTTTCTTGAGTCCCTATCTCATATGCTAGAGATTTTGGTTGCACCCTCCATATCTCATATATATGTGTCTGGTATTCATGACGAGCATTCATACAAGTTAGAACAACTTACGTATAGGTCTAGCGATAATCCAGATTTGATTCCAATACGTTTCGTTGCAATGCACAAACATGATTGTTTTTTATAACCCCTAATATTAATGTAGTTTTTCATCCGTTCATTGGTTTCGCCTTTTCTCTGCAAAAATAAAACTACTTCCCTACTACCGTTCTCCATTTCCATGTTTTATATTCAGAATTTTTATCCGTGGCTTCTCTTTACTTCTATCATTTATCCGTTTTTGTTTTTTATTCTGAACTGTTATCCGCAAGTTACATAGATTAGCAAATGGTCTAACTAAACAATATGTGAACTGAAATCTCTTAAGTAGTTTGTTGCCTAATTTAGTCTAAATAAATATAACCCTGTAATCCTTGACCAGAGCTGCCATGTGGAAAATTAGGCGTGTGTTTGGTTCCAGGGTTGAACCGGGTTGGGTTGGGTTGGGTTGGACCCATTTTTACATGTATTTGGTTCTAAGATTAGTTGGGTTAGGTTCAACCCAAAGAGGAATATTCCTCTAGGATGAGGGTTTACTCCGTCAGCCTAAAATTGGAGAAACCGAGGTCGACCCACTTTGTCTTTTTGATTTATGAAAAACTATCGTTAGAGGCGGGCCACATTAATGGCTGCTTATTTCTAGAGGTGCTGCATACCCACCCCAAGAAGTCTTCTATTTCTAGAGGCCCACGAATAGGAGAAATTGCTACAGCGACCTCCATATATTTAATATGACCTTCAGTGAAAGTGGTTTGTGTAGCAACGCTACATGCAGTTAGTAATCACAGAATCGATTTAGGCAGTGTTTAGTTCCTTCAAAATTCCAAAAATTTTACAAGATTCCCCGTCACATCAAATCTTTGGACGCATGCATGGAGCATTAAATGTAGGTAAAAAAATAACTAATTGCACAGTTTGTCTGTAAATGTCGAGACGAATCTTTTGAGCCTAGTTAGTCCATGATTGGATAAATTTTACCAAATAACAACGAAAAGTGCTACATGAACTTTACACACACTTTACAACCATCTAAACACACCCTTATTAATTGTCATTTGCTCCACTCATCAAAACATGTGGTTTAAAACGGCAAACATGTCATAACATTTAAATTTCATTTTTTAGATAAACGAAATTTCAACCTCTACCACCCGAACATGGTACACAGCTGAACAATTAAATTTCATAGCTTGAAAAGATATATATGTATATTTGTATTAAAAAATAAATTGTTATTAATTACTCATAATTCGGATGGGTTAGGTTCTATTCTAGAAGATATATTTCTTTAATCTCGGAAGACATTCTAGAACATACTGAAAGTAAACTAAAAGACATCCATGGAAGACCACGCAAAATCAAATGTGTCATAGTCCGTTCGTAAGTGTGATATATTATATATATATACACTTCCTTCACAGTTATTAAAATTCTTACAAATCATTCAAAATTAAATACTAACATGGTTTAAAAATATAAAAGATATGTGTCGAGATTCGTATTGCAAAACACTTGCAAAATCATGTAAATTTGAAAGTTAAATATGTCATGTATTTGGTACTATGATTTTGTAAAGTCTATATATATATATATATATACGGGTTCATCTTGCTCAAAGCAAGAACCGTCAACAGTCTTTGCCTGTGCAGCAGCCAAGTACAACAACTACATCTTGCTCACCACCACCTCTGACGACGACGACAACCCGGCGGTGGGGATACTCGCCGTGCACAGAAAGAGAGAATTCCGTACTATCTTTGAGGCTGATGAAGAAACGCTGGCGTACCAGCTCTTCTCCACATCAGACCATAGGGCTGGAGCGTGGGGCCCAGTAGTCCAATGTTTGGGCGAAGAGCTGGAGGCAGGTCGTCTCTGCATGTGGATGGATCGCCGGACCACGGCGGTCGGCCGAGACTGCGTGTATTGGCTTGCCGGACCTACAGGTGAGGTCACATGCGTGATTGCCTCAGACGTCCGCACTGGCCGGACATGGACGATGGAGCTGCCAGTGCAATGCCATGTTAGAATTACAACTCAACCCCCCGCGTCCATCCTGTCAATGTCCAGCGACGGCCGGCTGTCGTTGATACAGTCGCTTTGGGGCCCCATTATCCAAGTGTGGGTGTTGTCCAGTGACGACGACACCTGGTGGATTCCGCAGCGGATGATACCAATGGACGTGCACTGTCTGCTGTCACATTGCCCGCCACGGAGCCACTGTCGTCGGACCGGAGTCCTCCCACGGGAGATGTATCTGAATGCCTTCTGCCCGTGGAGCAGGTGTGTGATCGCCAAATGGTCGGACCAAGAGCTCCTTATCGACATTGCGAGTGGCAGTTCGCATCCACATGTCAGGCACATCAGCTATCAGCACGGATATTACTGTTGGCCATATGAGATAGATAGCTCGTCAACTTACATCTCGAAGATGAAGCACTTTTAAGGCAAGATTTGGGCACTCTGTTTTGTTTTTGCGGTTGAGCCTCACTGTTACAATTGAACCGTAGTAATAGTGTTTGCATAATGTATAGGAGATTCGAGTTCATCTTTTTTGGCTTTAATAAATATTGTTGTGGATCTATTTCTTTTTGTCTAATTAATTGTTGGGAATGGAGAAAAGGCCGTGGAAGCTGGCTGTCCAACAAAGGACCTACCGCTGCGCTGTTGATGCGTTTGCAAGGTGTTCGATTCAAAGAATCGTCTCAATCTCATCCTAAATTGCGTCACGGGAGATAAAGAGAGATATATATTAATCTAATATCTTCATTATATTATACATGGATAATGGGAGATAACAAATTTGACACTAGCGTTAGGGTGAATATTTGGTTTGAACCATCTTTTCTAAGGCTAACTGCAGCAGTAAGAAGCAAAAGCACTCATTATTACTTTCTCAATGAAGTGAGCTGTCCATTTAGGTAGATCGTATGGTTAGGATCACCTATTACCTCATACTACTAGGAGGTAATACATGAAAAATATATTTATTTAATTGTTTATTGGAAGCCGCTATTGCACGCACGTGCATGCGTTAGTCTTATAGCACGCACACTCCAATTAAGGAAAAAATCAAAAAACAATACTTTCCATTCTGGGTAGGTGGGGCAGGCACCAGCTATATGCGTGGGAAAATGTTGCAAAACAAGGCTTTTTGGGCCCTTTTGAACACGCAAAACAAGCCTCCAGAACACTGTGGCCATCATCAATGGGCTAGCTGATTCATTCCAAAAATAGAGGCAGGCCGATTCATCCAAGAATAACGGAATCATTCCAAAGTAGAGGCAGACAAATTCATCCAAATATAGCTTATACGTACGGATATGCAAGAATATACTATTAGCTTCCTATCAGACACTAGAATTGCACATTGAACACAAAAAAACTAGAACCAACCAGATCTGTTGCTACAAAGCAATTTAGTTCTTTTACATCACCTAATGAGCAGATAGTACCGCAGTTTCTACTGCATAAGCAGATCTGATCCTAATAGATAAGCAATTCAGTTATTTTACATAAACAATTCAATTCTTTTATATAAGCAATTCAGCTCTCTTGCATCACAAACAGTAGTGCAGTTCCTAACTAATGTTCTTCCTGCACATCTTACTACCAGATGTTCTTACTAGTTAAAATGGATATATGTTACATGCACCACTCCTATAGATATACATCTTGATGCATTAAACCTTCTTGTGTTAGTCGCTGCACATGGTTGCTCCTATAGATATAATAACATGTTTAATTTGATGCTGGATGATCTCGCACCTATAATTAAAAAGACCGACAGGATAAGCACATAAATCATAGTGAGAGTCTGAGCAAAAAAGGTTTAAAACAACTGAGTTGAGGACGAGCAATCTTTCTCCAAAGAAAGGGGAAACACAGGAACAGTAGATTCATTAAGTTAAAAAACTGAGTATGGATGATAGCATGTAATGAACAAAGCTGATAGCATGTATATTGAATAAAAGCTGATAGCATGTATTGAATGAAACTGATAGCATGTACTGAAACAAAATTAAAATCATGTATTGAACAAAACTACATAAGTTGCTAGCCTTTTTTTGCCTAATTTAGTACCATATTATTGCCTAATGTGTTTGACTAAGTTGCCTGCTGTCATAATATAGTAACACACACTTATTGTTTTGCATGCAGGTCTTAAATATGGATCTTAATGAGTTGCCACCAGCTTTGGAAGATGATTTCTTAGATGCATTTGATTTGGATTATGTGACCGGCAATCCTACCTTCTGCACTCAAGTGTCTGTAATGAATTTCCTCAGCCTGATGAACAATATGTGAACCAGCAGATTTTGCCCCCTAGTAAAATGCATTGTTGCCTAACAAAAAGACTAAATTGCCTATTTAGGAGCACATTGTGGCCTAACAAAATGACTTAAATTGCCTAACAAAATGGTTGTGTTTGTCTTTTGCGTATGTGTGATCATACCTCGTTGCTGCTATTTGGACGCTGGCGCACACACTCCATGAAACCTCTGCCCTCTAGGCATTGTATGAACTATCCCTGTAAAATGTGTGCACAAAAAAGAGCTGTTATCATTACATTTGTATATAGCAGAAGCAAAAACATTATAGTTAAAAATACCTACAATATGACTTTACAAAAGGGCAACTAGCTCAATCATGTACGCCATCCAGTATTTTCATGTATGCTTAGAAATTAGAAACTCACATGACGAAAATATGGATAATCAGCCTGCTCGGTTACAATTATTTGGCTGTGGCTGCAGCTTCTTGCAGTTATACCTACAGTACAATCTAGTTTAATTTTGCAGCCAAAATAGCAGCAGCCGGCTGCAAAAAAACTGCATTTTTTAGGCAATTTAAATGTCATTCGTTAGGCAACAATGTCTTCTTAAATAGACAATTTTTCTATTTAAAAAGCAAGTATAGTGTCTTTGTTCATTTGCAACCCACAGCCCCCAGATGACTCACTCATTTATGGCGTGCAAAAAAAAGTACACCAATAATATAGATGACTTATTCATGATGTGCGCATAGGAAAAGGTTAATACAACGGAAGCCAATAACATCCAAGTAATCCCAAGGTCTATTACCTGAACAGAAAGGATCAGCATAACAGTAGAAAAGAAAGGAAAGAATTATCTGTCAACAACAATATGTCACCTGCATTAGTGAGCACTCCCCTTCCAATCTCCTCCTAACTCGAGAAAATGGAATATCAGGCTTCATAAAACCTAACACCAGCTGCTGTGCAGTCCAAATACCAGTGTCTAATTGCTAATTATTCAGCACTTAATGCTGATTATTGACACCTCCATAAAATCTAACACTAGCTGCATTTTCTTAGGCAATTTAAGTTTGATTCGTTAGGCAACACTGTCTTCCTAAATAGGCGATTTATGTATTCTGAAAAAGCAAGTATAGTATTGGTTTGAACTAAGCAATGCCAACTAAGCAAAGTGTACGAAAATATCGATATATCTCCCAAAAACTAGCACCACATGCATGTCTGCTTGGAGCTCTACTTGTTCTAGTAGAACAAATATCAGGGGCGAAAACTATGAAAAAACACACATATCACAAAAAAGTCAAAAGTATATAGCGACTTTGCACAAGCACAAAGTAAAAATGTACACAAATATGGTGACACACTTCATATGACAATGTTAATTAATCCAGACCAAAGATGAAAACCTAGCTAAACATAATTTAGTTAAGCAATTATCATTAGTTAATAAATTTTATATCACCGTTAATCTAATATCATCAGTTAAGAAATTTAATATCACTAGTTAAGCAATTTAATATCACTAGTTAAGCAATTTAATATCATAACCCGCAACCTTAACTACTAGATTCCAGCCCGCAAGCTGCTGCTGCATCCCAACACAACACCATTCCCGCACTGATTGACCCGAACAATAACAAACCCGATCTCGCAAGAGTTAGAACCAAACTTGCCTAGCGATGTTGATCGATGAGGCGCTCGGCCACAAGCGAGAGCAACTTCTGCTACGACACCTTGCCCTCGTTAGGGTTCAGGCTGATCACGTTCTTCAGCAGCAGCACATTACCTGCACACACGCGCACCGGTGGCATGAACAACGCGGGCACGCGGCAAACTCAAACGGGTTCGAAGTCGAACGAGGGGAGGAAGGGAGCTCACATATAGCGAGGAGCGGGCAGGGCCTGTTGTCGTTCTAGTAGACGATGGGCGTGCGTCGCCCGAGGAAGTCGACGGCCCTCGTCCGGTGCATCACCTCGGGCGGCTCGGCGGGCTGGGGCAGGGGCAATCTAGCTACATTTCTGGCACAATACTTATAATATAGTAATAGCACATAATATGCATAGACAACAGCTCTGAAACGCCACTGCATCCTCTGTTGCGTAAAGATGCACTAGATTGCAAAATCAGAAATCACCCTGGTCAGTTATTCTAGGAGCAAACATTCTAGATTCTGCATCACAGAAATAAAGCACAAATTGTAGAATTATTTTCATACGTTGTTAGCAGGCTTGCGGCAAAAAGTTTGTTAACTGGCTTGTAACTGGCCGCTAACCTGCATCGCTTGCTGCAAAAAAGTTTGTTAGCGGGCTTGCGGCCAGCCGCTAAATTATAAACTTTGCGGACAAGTTTTCCGCGGACATAACAAACTACACTGCAAAACCCGCAAGACCCGCTACACTACAACAGAAACTACAAGCAAGGATGATACAACTTTGCACTGATCATTTTAATTTTCATATCCTGGCTATATGTATTGTACGTTCTCAAATATAACAACATCAAGAAATACAGGTACAGAAACAAAGACACATATCCTATAACAAAAGTTATTACTCAAGAAGTCCGGTGCTGATTACTAAATAAAGACATATATCCTGTAACAAAAGTTGTTACTAAACAAAGACGCAACATAAGGATGCCAGTCTGCAACTCTGCATTGACTGAAACATCCAATTACCATGGGTTCATGGCCATTTCAATAACTGAAGCTTTTTTTAGTCATTGCTAATTTAGCCTGTCTTCATGGTCTTCTGAACTGATAAAAGATACATATATACACAACTCCCTTTCAATTAGCGATGTGTTCTACTAAACAAATTGTTCAGTATATGTTGCAAACAACTTCCGTACCTTGTCTATGAGCAGTAGCAACAATGATTACCAGAGCTGAACAAGAGTCCTACGCAATGATCTGAAACCTAAATCATCATACACTCATACGGTCATTCCATCAACTGGTAAATCAGCCATCAACTGGTGAACGCATTAGGTCATCCATTGCACAGGGATCGCTGCTAAATCAGCCAAATTCCCAGTGAATGATGAGATCCTCTAGTTTTTCGGCCCTGTAGAAACACCCACGAACAAGCTCAGCACCCACAAAGCCGAGCCCTCCAAAGCAAGGAATCCATCCCGAGAGGCGGACCGGCGGACGGAGACAGCACACCTCCGTCTCCCCTATCCAGCTTGTCCCAAGCGAAGCCACACCCTAGATCCTGAGAACCCGTTGGCCCCGCCCCCACATGGGGCGTCGCATTGCAGCGAGGGAGGGCGAAGGAATTTGACAAATGAAAAGGTAGGAGGGAGGGAGGCGTACGGATCCAGACCTCGTGAGACCCTGGTGGCCCTGTCACGGATGACGGTGACCTCATCGACGAGGGCGACACCGCGGAACAAGGCGGCAAGCTCGGCCTCCGACACCTACTTCGGTACCTGCCCCATGAAAGAGCTTGACGCTCCCTGCTGCGCCCCTCCACCTCGGCGCCACCTGACGCCGCGGCGGCCGGCTGGTGGTGGTGGTGGTCCCTGTCGCCGCTGTCCTCCGCCATTGGACCTGATTGGGTGGCTAGCTAGCTGGCTAGAGTTTGCGTGGGAGTCTCAGGTTGACGGGGTTGGTCGCCTCTGCCCATGCGAGGATGGGCTAGGCAAGATCCGGTCGCCGCAGTCTAGATTCGCATAGCAGAAGTAGGCGTCGAAGGCCGCCTCCATCGCACACCGAGCGGAGGGGCGGGGGCAAGTGGTTGGAGAAAGGGAGGGTGGGTGGGTGTCGCCGGCGGCGAGGGCCTCCGGTCGGCGAGATCGGTGGGAAACGGGTCAGCGTGCGGTGAGCCTCTGGTCACCGAGATCGGAGGGAGGGAGAGAGAGGAGAAAGGAAGGAATGGATGGGGAACGAAAGAAATAGATGGGAACGAAAGGATGATAAGGAGGGGAGGTTGGACCCATCACAGGATGAGCGGTGCGGGTTGAGTAGAAAACGTGAGAACACCGCCGGACCTCGGATGATGGATCAACGGCGGGAGGAGCGTGCGTGCGAGTTGACGACCGCACGCACGGCCGAAACAAAGTCTTTACCTTGTTTATTTTGTAAAATAGGATAAATAAGCAAAGTTTTGGATACGAAATCTTTTTTTCTAGATCTATTTGATGCATGTATGATCCATTGGACTTGGCAAATCATTTTATTTTGCCGTGGTCTGTTGGATTAGTTTAAGCTATTACCTCCTAATAGGTAATGAGTGCATTCATCGTTGCAAATGGCATCTTTGCTGTTCACAGTTGCTTCAACTGAACAAATTAATTACGAACAACCACTTTGATCTCCCTTCCACCCTCTCCTTAGTTTTATTGTCATCGTCGTTACTTGCTTTTAATAAATTACCAGTAGGGGTGCTCCTCCTCCTGTTTTCCTCAAAAAAAACAATCACTTTGAACTGAATACAAACTCAATAGATTAAGTTTGAATTGTTAGTTAGAAGTAGCCTAGCAGGGAAAAACTGCAGACGTTAACTAAGATTCCTTGGGCGCATAGCTCGCTAAAAATATTTTGTTCCATGCTGCTTGGCCACCAATTACATAGTGGAGATCTTTTGTTTTTCCACTTTCAATAATCATGAATATTTCAACAAGAACAATGCTGGAGATCAGACGTTTAGTGCCCAAGTAGATCACTAACATCACTGATCTCTATGTTCTATTTTTCAGTAAAAAAACTACAGAAGAAATATCACTAACGAGGCTTTTGAGCCCTGACTACACGGATTTTTTTTGGGAGGTCCACTACACGGAAATCCTTGGCTAGCTTGTTCGTCACGTGCTGCAAAGGTTGTGCAACATCAGTCAGTTCAGCGGCGAAGCCAGAGCAAAATAAAGGGTGGCGCAACTATATGTGATTACTTACTAGATCTTTTTTTTCTTACTTTCAATAACCATGAATATTTTAACGAAATCACTGCTGGAGATCAGTTTTTTAGTGTCCAAGAAGATCACTAGCATTACTGATCTCTATGTTCTATTTTCTAGTAGAAAACACTATAGAAGGAAGGTAACTAACGAGGACTTGAGCATAGACAGCACAGATTTCTTTGGCCAAGCGCTAATGAATGAGCGTGGAGTGGCGACAACGAAAGCGACCAGTGTATATCTCAGCAGAACGGTAGCACCTGATAAAGCTCAACGTTCAGCACCTGATAAAACCGCCTGTCCCTAACGCCATCCCTATAATTCAGCCACAGGTCAGCCTTGTGCTACAAAAGCAAAGGAAACTGGCGATATGCAACCAATTTTCTGAACCAAAACTATTATTTCCCAAAAAATATATTTACTACCCTGATTTGTAACCAGTTAATTTTCTGATCCAAGCTGTTATTTTCCAACCCAAGTCCTAACGCTAACATGCAACTATTTCACAGGGAGAAAAAGCAATATGCTTAACCTCCAATTCCATTTTATCCTCCTGTTATCAGTTGGCAAGCAATGAATTATATGATCCTTTGATGGGCGGTTCAGGTTGACACAACTACAGCGACACAAACATAGAAGCGCGCATACGTGCATACCTAAGCGGCCACATGGGCCATGGGCAGCTCGCCACGTCCTAGTGAGCAGTATTGCAAAACTTGCCCATGCCTCGCCATGGAGCGTACCTGTTAGCATGTTATAATTAGGCCTACGATTTGTGGATGTAATCGCGCCTGAGCGGTGGGCTTGCATGCCACCCCGGCTGCCTATATGTACTCCTGTAACAATATGGAATACAACTCTCACACTACTGGAAAATCAGATTTTCCTGTCGGTTCGATACCGACAGAAAAATGTCAACGACCGACAGAAAAATCAGAAAACGGATTTTTCTGTCGGTAAACCGACAGAAAAAACCGCCAGGAATAAAACGACAGAAAAACAACTTTTTTCTGTCGGTGGAAATAATTCTCTGTCGGTTCGTATTTTTTTTGTCGGTACTCCGTCAACAGGAAAATGTTGAGCCGTTAGGTCTAAAAAAATTAACTCTGTCGTCGGTAACCGACAGAAAAATGCAACACACCGACAGGGAATTAATTTTTCTGTCAACAACAAACGCCAAGAAAAAACAATGGCTTACGGACAGTGAAATTTCTTTTTTTTTCCCGTCGGAGATAGACCGACAGAAAAACTAGTTTTCCATGCACGCGTAACTGACAGAAAAATTGTACGTACTGACGAGAAATATGTTGTTCGTCCATAGAAAATGCCTCATTTATTTACGATTTTCATCCAACAACTCATCCATAACAACAGTACATTCACAAGCATCATATATCTGATTCATTCACGGCAATGACATTCATGAGTCTGACATTCACAACAGTTGGCATCAACAGCTACACAAATGATGATGTCCATAAGTTTGGCATCAACAGCTACATAAATTATGGTGTCCATATAAGTCTGGCTTCTTCAACACAGGAAGTTAACTTCACAAAAGCTATCATCATTACTTAGGTCCATTAGTACCTAGATATGCCTTTCCCAAAAGCTAGCATCATCTTCTTGGTTAGAAACTAAGAAGTGGTTACTACTAACAGTTTCTCCTACGAACACGAAGTGAATGCATTATGTGTTTGTGATGACCGGCACCTTCATGCATGGTTTCTAATGACATTCAGTGTTCCCGATCCACCTCCTGATCCACCTCTGATTGTGCCATTGAGATTCTCTTCATTGCAACCATTTGCAGCTTTGTCTTCATTAGTCGATTCTGAGCCAACATGAGAAGAACCAGTGGCCTACATATGAAAAAGACAAATAGGTTGGTGCTGGATAATAAAAGTAGCAATAACAAGTTTGACTTCACATCAATTCAAATGGTTTTGCATCTAATAAGTATGGATGTCAATCCTATGTAATTATAAGTGCATGATAATAGCATTGGTTCAAAATTAGTTGAGAGGATAAATATAGAGTGATGTCAACCAAGTCTCAGTCTGTGGGAGCTGAACCAATGCAGCTATCTACCTTACCATCAGTACTGAACTAATTCATATTATAAGTCCAGTAGCTATGCAAGAATCAAGATGAGGCCACTTCCTCACTGGTGGACAGCATGTTGCCATTCTGAATACCACATCAAAATTATAGTTAGCTTTTATAGGAGGTCTGTGTTCATATAGTTGCTCAAATATAAGAAAAAGGGAGAGGAACTAATCAGCTAGCTAGCTGAACTAGAGAAAAATTGTCGTCTAACTGTCATCCATTTTCTAGAGAAGACAATAAGTTGGTCTGCTAGACAATTTGGTGGGCTAGCTGTACTCACATTTGCTCGGGCTGTTGCTGCTGATTCAACTCGTAAGGATGCCTCTGGAATTTCCTGTCCCCATCCTAAGCGTCGATAAAGACCCTATGGTGAAGACCAGAAATATTTTTAGAACATGAAAATATAATATGGCTATAGAGAAAATATCAACAGATCACATGCCACTGCCAAATCTAGAGCAACCTTGCTTTGCTGCAATGCACTATCCGCACTATCCTTCTCTCGTCGTAGCCTTGCATTTTCACGTCGTAGTTGTGCATTTTGTTGGGCCAACATTTGCATTGAAACTGAATTTGATTGACTCACATTTTTCTCATTTCCAGCTGCTCTGACATCAGCTGCCCTAACAGCGCCATTTCCTATAGCGGAACAGATTACAAATAAAAAACTAATGGGCCTTAATTGATATGTAGATAATTTTCAGATTTACCTCTCATATGGATAACTCCAACGGGCTAGAACAAGCCCTCCCAATCATGCCTCATAAGGCAGATGGATGATTAGATGTTGCATAACATTGAAGAATCTAGGAGGGAATATCTTCTCTAATTTGCAAAGAAGAACTGCAACATTTTGTTCTAAAGAGCGAACAACATCTTTGCTAAGTTCTTTGGCACACAATTGTCGATAGAAGTAACTAAGCTCAGCCAAAGAGCGCCATACATTATCTGGTAGGAACCCACGAAACACAACAGGAAGCAATCTTTCAATAAAGATGTGGTAGTCGTGACTTTTTAGGCCAAGAATCCTCTTATGTTGCAAGTCCACACCACGCCTAATGTTGGCTGCGTATGCATCAGGAAACTTCAATTCTTTGAACCATTGGAGAATGATTGGCTTGTCATTTTTGTCAATGCAAAATGGAGCTCTAGGCCTGTCCCACTTCCCATTGTTCTTTTGGACCAAATTTAAGGAAGGTCGGTTACAAATCATAGCTAAATCTAGCATACCTTTCGGATTATCTTTGGTCTTACTAGCTATGTCAAAGCATGTGTTCCATATGGCTTCACTCACATTCTTTTCATTGTGCATCACATCAATATTATGTGGAAGCAGTAACTTAGAGAAATATGGAAGCTGCCTAAAGCAAAGTACATGTGTCCAATTGTGCAATCTACCAAAGGTGTCTGTGTCATGTGCAAGTCTGGTCACACTGGCCTGGAGTTCCTCCCCTGTCATCCTCCTAGGTGGCTCATCCAACACCGTTGTGTTCTTACGAAATGCATTAGCTTGTTTCCTAAACACATGATCCATAGGCAGGAAGCACCTATGACAGTCAAACCAACAAGCCTTATGACCATTACGGAGTTGGAAACCTTTGCAGCCATATCCATACGGGCACAACAATCTACCATGGGTGCTCCATCCAGCGAAGTCCCCATATGCCATGAAATCATGTACAGACCAAAGGTATGCTGCCCTCATTTTGAAGCTACGTTTTATCGAAGCATCAATTGTGTCAACCCCTTCCCATAGTGTTTTAAGTTCATCAACTAAGGGTTGCATTAGAACGTTCAACTTTTTACCAGGGTGCTTTGGGCCAGGAACAACAAGGGCAAGAAATATATACTCTGGCCTTAAGAGTGTTCCAGGAGGTAGATTTAATGGCGTCACAAAGACTGGCCAGCATGAGTACGGGGCAGCATCTCTACCAAATGGTGTGAAACCATCAGTTGCTACAGCAAGCCGCACATTTCTTCTGTCCCTTGCAAAATCTGGAAAGTCTTGATTAAATTTCTGCCAAGCTTCTCCATCACAAGGGTGCACCATCTTACCAGACGTTGATGGACTAGGTGACCGCATTAGCTTGGCTGTATCCACATTTGCATACAACCTTTGCAGCCTCTCTGTGATGGGTAGGTATCTCAGTACTTTGCATGGAACCTTTGTTCGGCGGCCTTCCTCATACCGGTTGGCACCACAAACATCACATATCTCCTTACTTGCATCATCTTTGTAGAAGAGCATGCAATTGTTATAACAAACATCAATTTTTACATACGGCATGCCAAGACCCTGTAGTAGTTTCCTTGATTGGTAGAAGTCATTAGGCAAATTAGAATCCGGAGGAAGAAGTTCATGTATTATGCCTACGATATCATCATATTCTGCGATTGACATGTCGTGTCGTGACTTTATGGCAAGCAAGCGAGCAACAGCAGATAACCTAGAGTGTGTGGTCTTCTCGTGCACCAACTCACTGGCACTATCAACCATCCTATAAAAATCTGTGGCAAATGGTGTTGGCTGCTCATCTACTAGAGGTGGATTGTCCCCAGCTAGATCAATCAGCATTTGATCCATTCGATCAACCTCATCAAAACCCTCCCTATTTGCTATGCTATCACCATCATCATGCCTAATGTGACTCTCCCCGTGCTCAGTCCATGTTTCATAGCCTTCCCTAAAACCATGCTTGCACAAGTGTATCTCTATAGTGTCCCTTTTGAGCCAAAAATAGTTTCGACACATGGCACAAGGACACTTGACGGTGTCATTTGTAGTTATCTCCATATTGGAAAATGCATGGTCCAAGAATAGATTTGTTTGTTCAATCCATTCACTAGAGGGCGCTTTGCCATGCTGCCAGCCACTATACATCCAAGTGCGGTGTGACATATTAACTAGCTGTATTTGAAAGATTAAATTATCAGTCTATCACATTGTTTTTATGTTCTAGTGCTTTAAAAACAAACAAACACACAGAGAGAAACAAGCAGATCCATAGAGCACCTCAATCAGAGCACAAAATATCAAATTTAACCAAGTAGATCACAATTATACTGATTTTCACAGATCAACTAACCATCAACAAATATTCATCAGTTAAGATTAAAAGAAGTGAACTTAGCAGAATCATGGACAGAGGGAATGCACAGTACAGTACTAGTAAAAATGTGTTTGCAGACTCGTAGGCAAGTGACACAAATACAAATACCAACATACCTTCACTGGAAAGTAGCAGGCTGGTGGAGAGATCGTAACAAACAGCCAATGCACCTTCATCTTTTTATAATAAAAAGAAAAGAAAAGAAATAGGGTGGTCACCTGCACCTGTTGCTCCCAACTGTGTGAATCTAATTTGCCGTGTTTCTCCTCCACCTAGCCTCGATCACGAGCTCCTCCTCCTCTGACTTACTGACTTGGTCACGTACCTCCACAAGCAGATCTGGGGATTAGGGTTATAGGTTTTAGTAACTTGATTGAGGGACTGTAGAATCCATGAATAGAGGAGGAATCCTATGAATAGAGGAGTAGTAGAGAGTAACCCGCAGGGAGCAAGCACCTGGTGACGACGGCGGATGCTGGGCGCGGACGACGGTGGCGGACGCTAGGGCGGAAGGCGGCGCAAGGCCCAGCGGCTGGGCTGCGGTGGAGCGAGTGCAGACACTCGAGCCCCTGCCGACGCACGGCCGGCCGGCGCTGCAAGAGGTGGCGGCGTAGGTGCCGGCGGGAGCGATGCGAGGAGAGGGGCGGAGCTCGTGAGTCACGAAGCCT
Organism: Saccharum hybrid cultivar R570; assembly: GCA_038087645.1. Classification (NCBI taxonomy): domain Eukaryota; kingdom Viridiplantae; phylum Streptophyta; class Magnoliopsida; order Poales; family Poaceae; genus Saccharum; species Saccharum hybrid cultivar. Next base: position 14,555,444 of record JAQSUU010000707.1, read on the forward strand.
GCGGCCGCAAACTCACGATGTGGGAGGAGGTCCTTATCCCTTTAGAGTTTTCTTATTTTTCCTTCGTGGGCTGTTATATTATTTATTATTATTCTCTCTGGCCGGCGAGGCCTTCTTGAAACAGCAAGTTGGGGGTCCAATTGGCCGCGAACTTTGTGAGTGAATGGATTCCAGTTTTTGTTTCACGCACAGCAAGCTGGGTCCAATTGGCGGGAAATGTGGCGGCAATCTTGGTGCCACATGCGGGAGGATTTGGTGGGCTAATTTTGCACGTAATTTTTCTGTGTGTTCAAAACAACCGACAAAAAAATATTCGTACCGACAGAAATTTAATAAATATCCTGTCGGTTGCGTAATATTTCTGTCGGTTTCCACGTACCGACAAAATAAATGTATATGTTCTGTCGGTTACGTATTATTTCTGTCGGTTCACGTGTACCGACAAGATAAATGTATATTTTTCTGTCGGTTAAGTTTTATTTCTGTCAGGGAAGAAAAAACCGACAAGGAAATCTGAGTTTCCAGTAGTGTCATTCCCACACTTTCATGGTATCAGAGCCGGTTCGCTTCTGCGACCGCGCTTCCGCAACCTCTGGCCGCCGCTGACTCCATCGCTGGCCACCCCTGCCCGCCGCCGAGCCTCTCACCGGGCCTTCCACCTGCTGCCGATTTCCTCGCCATGTACCCTGCTGTCGCTGATCCACTCGCCAGCATCGTCGATCCGCCGCCGCCGCTGAGCCCCCGACTCGCCGGCCCTACTTCCCGCGGATGCGCGCGCCCTCCGTGCCTGCGTGACGCCCTTCTACCCTGCCATCGCAGAGCTACGCTCGCCGGTGCCCCACGGCGCGATCCCAATCCGTGCCTGATCTGTGCTAGCGAAACCGCGAGACGTCATCGCGAGGTATCCGCGACCCGCGTGGCTGATCGCGCGGTGTCCGCGACCTCGCCCCGACGGAGCGCCTTCTCGCGTGAAGACCGCGACGTCCTCGGCTGTCCGCGATCCGCATCGTGTGAAGACCGCGGTGTCTGTCCCACGGACGGCAACGCCTGACGCGCCAGATCGCCGGCGGACCACGCGTCCTGTCCCCACGACCTCGCTCCAGCTCGCGGGATCACGTCTACGCAGACCGACCGCGCCTCTGTCCCCGCGACCTCGCTCCAGTTCACGGGATCGCGTGATCCCGTTGCGACGACGCGGACAGACTGCGACCAGGCCGGGCCACTACTCTTCGCGGGATCAGATCGCGGGATCGCGAGCCTCTTCGCGACGCCGGGCCGAGCCAGGACGCGCGATCCGCTCGCTCGCGAAGTCCGGATCGCCACGCGACTCGCGTCCTTCTCCATCGCCAGGACACGAGCGACCAAAGTCAGGACTCCGGGTGCGTGAACCGGCGCCTGATTGGCCGTCCGTGAAGCCGCTCATGTGACTGGTTCTAGTGAGCGTTTGCCTCACGTGAGTTAAAAAAAGAGAAAAAAAAGAAAAAAAAGAAAAAAAGAGAAAATGAGACGAAAAGAAGCTATGGCAGGTTCCTCTAGACAACCGGTGTTGTGGTCTCCTCCACCGGATATCTTCGCCGCTATCTCACAACAGTACTCGGCGCCATACTCGCCATATGGCGTCGGCGTGTATCCTCCTTTGTTTGGCATGTCCCGTCCAGGGTTCGGCTATGGAGGTGTCCAGCCCAAACCCTATGCCGGGCAGCAGCAGCTCCAGCCATGGACTCCGATGCACGGAAGGCCTGGGATCCGCCGTCGCTCGTCCACAACTTCAGCACGATGACCCTGAATTCACAGCCGTCCGAGTGGTACGTTGATTCCGGCGCCGGCTCTCACATGGTGAATAACACTGGTATACTATCCTCCTCTCATCCTCCTTCGTCATCAAGTCCTTCATCTATCATTGTTGGTAATGGAGCTTTGCTTCCTGTTACCTCTGTTGGGTCACACTCTTTTTCCACTTCACAACGTCCTCTTTTTCTTTCTAATGTTTTAGTCTCACCTAACATTATTAAGAATTTGATTTCTGTTCATCGTTTCACCACTGATAATAATTGTTCCATCGAGTTTGATCCCTTTGGCCTTTCTGTGAAGGACCTACAGACACGGAGAGTGGTCGCCAGGTGCAATAGCACGGGTGACCTCTACCCATTCTTTCCACTAGCACCAGCCAGCACCACCTCCCTTACTGTTGTCTCATCCTCCACCACCCTTTGGCATCGTTGCCGTGGTCACATCGGCCATGAGGCCTTGTCCAAACTCATTAGTTCCAATGCTATTTCCTGCAGTAAGCGCCACCCTGATCATATTTGTCATGCTTGCCAATTAGGCCGCCACGTGCGTCTTCCTTTTAGCATGTCAAATTCTCGAGCGCTTCATCCTTTTGATTTAATACATTGTGATCTTTGGTCATCCTTTTAATATATTATCTTGTCATTCTTGACGATTGCACCCACTATACTTGGACATTTCCTTTACGCCTCAAGTCCGATACCTTTGGCATTTTATCTAACTTTTTCTCGTTTGTGTGCACGCAATTTGCATGTCCCATTAAGGCAGTTCAGTGCGACAATGGCCGCGAGTTCGATAACTCCTCGGCCCGCACGTTCTTCCTCACCCAGGGTGTAGTCCTCCATTTGTCGTGTCCATACACCTCACAACAGAACGGACGTGCTGAGCGCACTCTTCGCACAATTAACAACATTGTGCGTTCCCTTCTTTTTCAGGCCAGTCTTCCTCCAGTTTATTGGGCAGACACTGTTCACACGGCCACCTATCTAATAAATCGTCACCCAACCAAAACCCTAGATGGTCGCACTCCTTTCTTCGCCCTTTACGGCACACAGCCTTCCTATACCCATCTTCGGGTTTTCGGTTGTGCCTGTTATTCTAACCTCTCCACCACAGCTCCACATAAATTATCGCCTCGCTCCTCCCTGTGTGTTTTCCTCGGGTACTCCTCAGATCACAAAGGATACCGCTGTCTCAACCTTCATTCCAACCGGATCATTGTCTCTCGTCACATTGTGTTCGACGAGACTTTGTTTCCGTTCTCTGAGATGTCCACCACCCCTCAGGATCCTAACACACTTGCGTTTTTGGACGATGCTGATAATTCCACTTCGCCTATATGGCCAAGAGTTGTGACTGCAGGTACTCGCCTCCCTGGCGGCATGGATGCCGCACCTGGGACTCCTGGCGCCCCCGCACCCGGCGCTGGCTCTCCCGCCGTCGCGGTGCCTGACACGCTGTCAGGTACCTCCGCTGCGACCTCCCCAGGTGCCAGTGACCTTGCTGCTCCCACTGGCGCCCCTACTGCTCCGTCTGGTGCTGCTGCCCCTGTGGACTCCGTGTCCCAGGCTGTTGCCAGCGGCGCCGGGAGGACCACTGGCCGCACTGCTCCCACTGGCGGCCCTACTGCTCCGTCCGGTGCTGCTGCCCCTGCGGACTCCGTGTCCCAGGTTGTTGCCAGCTGGGCGTCACCGAGAAAAATTATGTGCATGTGGGAAGAACAAAAGGTGGAAGACGAAGACACAGGAAAGCATGCCTGGCAGCTGGGCGTCACCTGGGCAGCTGTGCGATGCTGCGAGAGCCGAGAAGGCAAACAGTGCGAGAGACGAGGAGGCACATTGTGAATACGGCTGCTGCTCGTCTCTTCAGCTTCCTCCCAATTGGGAAGATTGGTTGCTTCTATAATTGGGTCCAAATGTTACATCGAATTTTGGCTTAGAACTAAGGGGGCTAGGGCCTATAATTGTGCTAATAGTGTCCATGTATTTAATTAAATGACAGGGAAGTAGCTCCGTGCCGATAAGCTCCGTGCCGCTGCGAGCTCCATGCGCCACCACCGACCTCCCCGCTGGCGTCGAGCTCTGTAACAACGAGCCTCCAATTGTCCAAGCAGCAAGGTGACATTACGCTAAAAGCGCATGTTGCAAACATATGTTTCAACTGTTTCAGATGTTTTAGATGTTGTGCAAGTGTTGCAATGGCTATACACATTTGTTTCAAGTGTGTGCTCCAAATGATTCTTCTATTTCAGACGTGTGTTGCAAGTGTTTTATTTGGATGTTGCAAAACTGGATCTAGATGTTGCATATGTATTCAAGTCTTTAAGGTGTTTTCATATGTATGTCCATGTATTCAAAATATATAGATATTTGCTGATACTAGATACATGCTCGTGTGACTGGGATAACGAATTTTTGCCCCACTTTATATTGACACATGGTTTCCGGCTAAGATTAAATCTACAAGTATAATTATATATAGAAAACACAAAGTCCGTTTCTTTTCGGTACCATCAATTTTTTTTGATACTTCTTTGATTTATTACGTATTTTACTTGAACCAAGCCATTTCATCCATTCCGGGTAACAGTTGCTTTTGCATTGGGAACCATAGTCTATTTCTAAATTGTTAGAGCCATCAATTGTTTTCTTTATCTCTTGTATTTTTACATTGGGAACCCTATCTTTTCTTCTATTCTTGCTAGCAGATCCTCGTCTTTCTGTGTTGCTTTTCGATCTCCGGATTGTGTTGTATGCCCCGCTCCGCCGCCCGTGGTCTCGCTGCCATGCCAGGCATCTGCGCTGACCATGGCCTCGCCACCCCGTGGCCACCATGCATGTCTTTTCGCACACAGATGTTGTGCGCCTGTGCCACCGCCCGTGGCCTTGCCGCCGTGCCGTGCGTCCGTGCCGACCATGGCCTCGGATGGACTCAGCAGCTATTGGAATTTATATGGGCTTGGCCCAATAACCAATTGTAAAATTCCTAATAAATCTCAAAGGCACATTCATGTGAGCAAGGGGAATTTAGGAACTCTTTGTTACCACCTTGCTTGTTGAAGTCCTCTCCACTTCATCAAGTCTAGTGTGAGGAGGAGAAAGAGAAGCCCACATGCGCGCACTCGCTCGCCTAACCGGGCTGGGCGGGGCAGGGTGAAGGGTGCGGACGCGCGACACCTGCATGCTACTCCAGTCTGATCGCTTGCGTGCACCAGCGACCGGACGAGCAGGTCTCCGGAATCATCGTCTTTGCGATCTTGCATTGGGAGAAGGCGAATAAGGTTTTTGGGAAGCACTATCCATGCGACTGCTCCCAACTTTCACAACGAGTCGTCTTCCGTCCAAGTCAGACGGCGCAAAGTCCCGGCGTATTCGTTGTCAACTGCGTCGAGCTCTCCCTCCACCTCTCATTGACGATATCGACGACGACTTCAACATAAATGACTTCGACGTCGACCTCATTCCACCATCACCACCATCTGCGTCACCAACGACTATAGCTATAGTCAGCAGGTATAATCCTCATGATCTAATCTTGTCGTTCATACTATCCAATATACCGATCTGTCATACTAGTATGCTAAACATGCTTGATCTAGTTCATGTGTTTTACATGATTTATATTCTATTTTTAATCTAAAAATTGCCTAATTACTTAACAATCCAAAAACCTTATCTGAGGTCATTTTTAGAATTATCTATGGCTAGTTTTGTTGACGTACTGAGGTCGGAAAATTTTTCTGGTGCACATTTTAATAGGTGGTCTGTTAAGGTCATAAATTAGCTTACTGCCATGAAAGTTTTCTGGGTCAAAATAGCTTGCCTGAGGGAAATATCTGTGATGAAGATATGAGAAAATTTCACGAAACAAGTGACATGTTTGTGGGAGCTGTGCGGGTCGGGCGGAGCGGAGCCCACGCCCTCGGGGCCAGGTGGGACGGAGCCCGTGCCTAGGGGGTCGGGCGAGGCGGAGCCCATGTCCTCAGGGTCGGACGAGGCGGGATCCTCTCCAGGGGGCCGGGCAGGACGGATCCTGTGCCCCTAGGGTCGGATGATGCCGTGGCCGCGCCCTTAACCGTTCAGATGAGTTAGTATTGATGACCATTAGCTCCTTTTCTCTAGGTACCCTACTATTGGTATCCGATAAGATTGGTCTTTTAATAGATTGGATGCCTCATTGTTGACCGTGTACCTCTCGGATATATAGAGGAGATTGGCCTTATCTCTCTACGAACCAAACGATTGAAATCCACAATTTTCCTATATTTTGATTTGGACTGGACAAACCTTGCCTAGTCAGCCCCCTAAACCGCCTTGGTCAGGTTTCCTCTCTTTGACCCAAAATAGCTGTCAACATATGAGCCTCAGTTTTCAAATAAAGTTGTCTGAATCTAAAAACATATGTTAATTAGCAAATACGATTAAAGACGACATATTAGCTATTTTCAGTCTAAGAGTGATATATGCATATCGGTGATGTTTATATGTATATGTCCATCGTTCAAAGCTCTAGGCTTCTTGCTTCGTTTTCTTCAATTGAGCCCGTTGGTGGTTATGATGTTGTGTCTTGGTCAAACCCAAAGGCAACCACTTTTGTTGAAAGTATCTGGAGTCTGGTTTGCTATTCCCGGCTTCATCATCATTTACATATCATCGCCCATCTCCACTTCTTGCATGTTAGATTGAGCTGGATTCTCAATGACATTACCCGCATCTCCATGGAACCAATTGTAAAGGATGCTTACTTGGTACCCTTCTCAATGGGAGTGGCAGCAGGAAGTTCTTCCTTCTTCTTAAGCACGTAAGAGCAACTCCAGTAGGGCCCTTACTTAAACTCTCATCCTACTTTTGAGTGCTGAAGTCAAAAAAAAAACTTACTTCAGCAGGGCAGAGCCCTCAAATTTGAACGAGCCCTCAGATCTTTCCTCTGGCCCTCAGTTCTAGTGGCTCTAGCCCAGGCCCTCAAATCACATTTGGCATTGGTTCCCTGGCGCACTAGGTCTCATGCCCTCTTCCCCTCGTGCTCGATCCTGCACACGCCACCAATTATTTCCCACGCGAGCCCGCCAGCGTCAAGCGCCTTCCCGCGTGACTTCCATCCTTGCACGCGACTTCCCTCTTTGCTTCAGTGGCTCCATTTACTCAACTAGCCTCAAAAGTGACCGGACCCCTTTTTTATCAGCCGATTCATCGAATTAAAACTTTGCTAGGTGTACTTGCTCATGAGTCGATCAAAAGTCAATTTACACTTTATCGCTCTGCTAGAGACTTTAGGTTCATTAGTCTTCCAATAACCAATCTTTGGATACCTCAGTTTGAATGTCCGCGGGGGGCTCTTGATCTCAAACCTAGCATGGTCGACCAGGGTACCCAGCCTAGTTTTTGGCTGATCAGTATCATCGTAGGTTAGCCTGTCCAACTTCTTAACTTGGCTTAGCCAACTTTCCCTGTCCACAGGAGCAAGGAGAGGGGACCCATGCCACCAATCGGATCTGCTTGGATCTCACTAGATTCGACCGCCGATGCCGAGGAAGCGAGCAGTGGCTCGGATGTAGACAAGTGGCAGCAGGAGAGAGAGAGATGGGTTGGGGAAGAAATAGCTAGAGAGAATGCGGAGATCTGACCGAGGGCTGATTGTCATGCATACTAAATTATTAGGGTTTTATTTTTTTTTTATTAAGGGGCTAGTTGAGCCTGCCACATATTTACTTAGGCAGGCATTGTAAGGATCCGTCTTAGAAAATAGCCTCTATTTTCAGAGAAGGGCCCTTTAAGAAGCCTGTCACTGTTAATTATTTTGGAAGACCAAGGTATTTTGTACGCCTTTGTAAATAAAATGAGTAAGCTCCTAACATCATTGTTTATAGTGGTAGCTAGAACTCATCGCCGAGGACCCAATGCTGCAGCAATTGGAAATCGTTGCCATGGACCCGATGCCGCAGCCACTGCCAGGGCCGTCTCAACAATTTCTAGGGCCTTTGTGCAAGCAAGACGGCCCGGCAAATATGACGATGGAAATATATAGTACTATTAATAAGACATAACTTGCAGCATATATTAATTTCATAAGATAAGAAAATGTCATTACATTGAAGAAGCTAAAAGAATGGTAAAATAACTATTATGGTTACCTCAAATATAGTGCTTCAGTGCTTTTTAAAAAACCGCCTTCGGGCATTTCTTGATGCAAAATCTTCAATAACAACATAGATCAATTTTATCCAAAATATCCTTCTCAATGCTGCACATAGCCAAGCCTTTGCGATTCTTTCAATTGATCTTCTAGTTTTCTTTTTTTCCTTTTCTAACAACCAGACAAATGTTTCTTTGGTAATATCTAATATGTCCAAAAAAATATATTTGAATTAGAATTTAGAAAATGAGATCCCTACAACTGATAACTAAATCGGAACTATAAATTTGCAACTGCAATCACTTACTGCTGGCCGAGTCACTGCAAGTCTGCAACAACTGAACTGATCATTATCATTTAATGATCTTTATCATTTATAGTTTTCTTAAAAACCAAAAGAACCATCATCTGTTATGGCATCTTCAGTGTGCTGTGTAAATCCAAGCATTACATAGCTTCTCCACAAATCTTTAAAAAACACCAATAATAATTTCTCTTATAGTTAATTCCTGCAGTACACACCTAAATGTGGTAATCATTTAATATTTAATTGAATTATGATTCCAAAAGCATCTTGCAAATTAAAAGGGAAAAGTAGAAACAGTCTGCCGCACGTTATCATCCACGCATCGGCGAGCAGCACTGCTTTGTCCTTCCCAAAAATCTCGACTGCTCCACCCAGCTCAGAGACAAGCAGCAGGGGCCGGCCACCTACGCTTGCTGCTTGCATGTGAGGCGAGCGGCAGCTCCTAGCGATGCGAACGACATCCTAGGGAAAAAAATATCGGCCGGTAGAATCCGAAATTTCTGAGATATCCCGTTTACCGGCTGGGTCCGAAATTTTTCCTCTATCGTCCGAAATTTTCATATTTTTAAAATTTTATCATCCAAATAGGCGTCAAAGCCTACCCAATACTCTAACCTTAATCCATGTTTAATTTTCTCTCCTCTTCTCTTCTAAGTTCAAGTTGCCACCGCCGTAATACACTCAGCACGCTCTAGCTCTATCCCTACCCTCCTCATTGAATAAGCAATTGATAATATGTTATATTTAGTTTTTTATGTTAGATTGTTTAGAAATGATCTATGTGCTTTCCTGAACAAAATGAGTCATTTTTCGTCTAAATTTCTTCCGAAATTTTATTTCTATCGCCGATAAATTTCCGATATATCCGATATTCCCGTTTATCGGTAACCACCGAGATTTTTAAAATACCGGTAGAGAAAACCTTCCTACAGCCCGCGCGTGCTTGGTACAACATCCTCGCATCTCCGCTCCGCCTCCCACATGGGCGCAAATCAAATCCCCCCTAGGTTCCTTTGGCCAAATCATGACCCCAGCTGCCAGATCGACCAAATCTATGGCCGACTGCTGCTAAGGGGAACGACGGGAGCACAACCTCGGTGGCGGTGGAGGCAACCAAGCGGGGGAACTCGTGTCCCGGTGGTCAGCGTTCTGGTCGTGGTAAATCCCCTCGATCAGGCCATCCTCGACGTGGGAGAGGGCATGGTGGTCCCAACTGTCCACTTCCACGATTAAAAATAAAACAAGAGCAGCTACTCTGTTGCTTTGGCTTGCTTCTCCATGATCTCCATGGACCTGCGCACCGAACGCACTTGGACCACGGAGCTGCCGGGTGTCGACAATGGGGAAACGCGGTCGTTCGTCCTGGCGGTGTCGGAGGACGGCCGGCTGTCCCTGGTCAAGATGCTGCGGTCTTTACCCCAGATGGAGGTGTGGGTGCTCATAGGCGACGGCCAGTGGACGCTGCGGCGGACGATCCGCAACGTGGAGAAGCTGCTCCCAGATTGCCCGAGGATGTGGGCCATGCAGTGGCTTTCTGGCTTCTGCCCGAGGAGCGGTTACTTGTTTGGCACCGGCATAGACGACATGGGCTTTCGGCACCACTTCCTCACTGGCGTCGACGGGAGCTCGTCCCGGCTGATCGAAAGAGTCGAGTCCCGCAGCAGTGCCTCTTGGTTTCCGTACGAGATGGATTGGTCCGCGTACATATCATCATACATTTCAAAGATGAAGTACTTCTAGCTTCTCTTGTCTAGTCTTCTACTATGAACAGCTGTTAAAACTTTTGTTTGCCACACTTCACTTTCAGTTTGTTCGACGGATTCTGCAACAGCTTAAAAGTGATTATATATAGGAAGTTGAACTATATCTATGTCGAGTAACAGAACCCCAGACTGGCCCTAATTAAACATGTGGTTTTATATTGTCTGTCTGGTCTCCCCATCATTTATCATTCAAACTAAATATATATAATCTTCAAGAACCATTATTATCTTTATTCATAGATAATTCAAACATATTGCCTCTTCTAACAATTATATTGTTTCTGTGTTTGTGTGTGGTTGTGTGCTGCCATGAGATCAACCATACCACGTACGGAGTATTTGTATAGGCAGCATCCACCATCCAGCGTTGTTTCAAGGGAAGTAATTAAATTAATATAAAAATGGCGTGCGCAGCTCGTCAACCTGAATGGTGTAAATTCCACTGGCGTGGTCGTCGTCATCATAACTCATGGTGGACGTGGTCGTCGATAGGGAGGAGCAGCACAGGGGCGTTCTTGCCCCATATATACAGGCAACCTCCACCACCACCAGTGGATCGGAGTGCGATGCCAAAATCCACAATGCATTACTCCCTCTGAACATAAAAGAATGTAATTTACGTTTTTCGAGAAGTCAAACAGTTTGAACTTTAACTGAAATTATATAAAAAATAATATTATTATTGATACAAAATAGGTATCATTATATTAGTTATAGAATATACTTCCATAATAAGTTTATTTGAAGACATCACTGCTAATACTATTTACAATAAACTGAGTCAAACTTTAATTAATTCGACCATACCCCATAGTTGCATTCTTCTATGTATGCACGGAGGGAGTAATTTAAACAGGTAGAATGGCTACGTTGTTGGCTTCGATCCAGCAGGTTGCCATATTTACTTGATTGATTTGTTCGATGGTTGTTTCTTGTGCAGAAGAAATGATAGTAAAGTTTGATAGCAGAAAGTATATTTATTTAAAACTCAAAATACAACCACTTTTGTAGCGTAGCTTTTCATATCGTTAGACTAATTGTTAGCCAAAGAACATAAAGTTTGAGCAGTCAAGTACATGTTTAAGCACTACACCAAGATGGAAATTCCTTGGGGGTCTAGGATTTCATTTAGTGCCAAAATCCAACCGCCAAGGAATTTATCATTGCCTTGGGGTTGTAGTAAATTGCCAAGGAAATTTGTATCCTTGGCGGTTCCACTCGGCCTCCAAGGCAATATGCAACTTTTCTTGAGTGCTGTTGTGAATTGCCTCAGAGTAAAACACCATTTCCTTTAGTGCTATTGCAAACCGCCAAGGAAACATTTTTAAAAAAATCAATATTTTTTATGAATTTTTTAAATGATCTCGGATAGAGAAATGACCTAAACCCAAGTTGTTGTACTCGAAAAGATCTAAATCTTTCATGTCCAAACTTTTCATTTGAATTCGTTTAGTGTGTCAAATATACATTACAAAATTCACTAGACTAAATACACCGGCAATGCATTAGTTATTCAGACACTAATGATTTCGAGGCGCAGTGGCAAGGAACTAACTATGGGAAGGTTGAGGTTGTGACTTCGAAACTTAGTAGCCGCAGGATCTTGGCAATCCAGTGTATGTCCATATTTTTCTTGGCGGTTGGCAGTTAAGGAAAACTTCCTTGAGGGCTAGCCGCCAAGGAACTCTATTTCCTTGCCATCTAGCCTTGGCGGTTCATGCTTGATGGTTGACTGCCAATAACTAGTTCTTTTGGCCGTTTTTGGCCACCAAGGAAATTCGGTTGTGTAGTAGTGGTGTTATATGTTTTGGACTGTATAATTTCTTTTTAAAAGTTAAGCAAAGTTCAACTTGGAATAAAACCGAGAGCATCTACAAGAGTCTTTCTAAAAGTTATCCCTAAATCATCGTTTAGAGAGTTATTTGAGTGAAAATCATTTTCATATCATTATACCCTCCAGCAATATCTTGTGCGCACTTTAGGGATTATCCTTCCTCTCTATCTTTGACTAGCAAGAAATTCGGGATAGAATGTCTGTATTTGAATATCTGGAGGGGTTTTTTGTCAAGAAAATATGTATTCCTTTAAATTAGGAAGGATAAACAGCCTGCATTTTGGAGCACAATGCAAGAAATAATATCAAACATATGAACCATCAGACAGCGGCTGAGATTATCGTGATCAAAACAAAGGTCCGAGGAACATTAAATTCCCATCCATGGTAATAATAAGCCATGCATGTATAACATGGAGTATGTATATATAATATATATTTATATGTCATTTGACCACAAGTACATCACCAATAACATCTGGTGAGGCACAGTACATAAGCAGGTCATTGTTGACTGTAGCGCAGTGTCATACAAACACACGGCTGTTGCGTCCGCATGTAGGTGACACATGCCTGCAGGTAATAAACAACAACTTATTCGATTATATATGTTTATATATAGTAGTACGTATACATATATAGTAGCTAAACAACTTAACACGCATGACGCATGCTCTGCTGCGTGGTTGTTAGCTTGTTCTTCCTTGCCTAGTATTTGACGCACTGGATGGGGAAGACAGTGGAGCAAACACATAGGTTGAGGCCGGTGCGCGGGACAAGCGAGAGGATGCTACGGACAATGGGCACCAAGCTAGGATCCACAAACGTAAGGAGGCTTCTGCCAGTGCTGCGAAGAAAATCTGTCAGGTCGATAGGGTTTTTGAAGCCTGGGGGGCATGAACCTTGGGACGGCGCCGGAGCTGGTGCTGGAGCCTGGGCCTGGGTGCAAGCCACGAGCATGAGAGCCATGGCGAGGAATAGGAGCACAGGGGATGCTGCCATGGGGTTATTGGAGGAGGCCATTATTGCTGCTAGCTTGCTAGTATCGATGTGTGTTCTCACACTGTTTATTTTTCTGTGCAGTGTGTGCCTCCATGAGATCAACCACAACACGTATTTATAGGCAGCATTCAGAGTTGTTTCAATGGAAGAAATTAATATAGCGTGCTCAGCCTGTCAACCAGTGTAGTACTTGCGCCTGCCACGTTCGTACATAATGTGCAAAAATTCCACGGACGCAACGTCACTACTGTGCCTGCCTTGGTCAAAAGGTCACGCTAAATGTGATCTTTTCTGAGGCGGTTCGATGCCCGCCCCGGTAAATCGAATAAAAAAACAAAACAAAGGAAAATCCGTGGACAAACCCAGTGAGCCCATCCACAGGCCCGGCAAGCCCATCCACTCGCCACTGCCGCCCACTAGTACAGAACAGACCTTTCATCCAAGAGCCAAAACAGACTCTAGTCCCGAGACATATTGCGCCTGGGACTAGAGAGACCTTTAGTCCCGGTTGGTGGCTCCAACTGGGACTAAAGGTCCCCTGCAACAACGGCCATTGCAGGGGACCTTTAGTCCCAGTTGGAGACACCAACTGGGAGTAAAGTTCGACCTTTACTCTTGGTTGGTGGATCCAACCGGGAGTAAAGATATTGTCCCGACTAGTGGCGGTGCCTGGGACTGGAAAGGGAACCGGGACTAAAGGTCCCCCCTTATAAATCCCGCCAGCCGTCTTCTTCCTCCCCGAGCCCGTCCGAGAGCTTCGGTTCAAATTTAAGCAGTGTTCTCGCTCTTCCTCCATCCATTCTTCGATTCCTCCATTGATTTCTTTGATTCCTCCGTCGATTCTTCGCTTCTAAAGGTTACCAACTTCATACTCTCATGTTTCACCATTGTCTTATCTCATTTTGTTCCCTATATATATATATATATATATATATATATATATATATATATATATATATATATATATATATATATATATATATATATATATATTTCTTTATTGTGGTTTTTTCATTTGTAAGCAATTTGAGCTCAAAATCACTTCAAGCTTGCATATTTGCATGAAGGAAGGTTAAAGTAGCTATTAAAAACTAGTATTCACCGTTCATTTGTAGCATGCATAGCACACTTCATTGTTTAGAGATATAGAGAATTTTAGAATTTTTTTAATTTTATTTGTTTATAAAATGATAAATGTATAGTGTATTAAAAAATGAGTATAGAGAGTAGACGGCAACGGCTTCCGAGTCCTTGGCCTCTCATGGGTTTCCAAAGCGAGTTAGGCCGGGCCTCCCACTCATTGCATGCGGCAAGTGTCGTGATGAGACGAAGATTGTGCTGGAGTACCGAGTGAAGGAGAGTCCCAACAAGGGTTGTATTTTCTACAAGTGTCCGGATCGCAATGTAAGTTATTTTATCGTATTTGATGACTATGGTTAGTTTATACCTATTTTCATGATGGTTTTGATTAAAGTTCTAATTTTCTATTTTAACTTCACTGGGATGACACTGGATGTTCAGGCTTCTACTGGGAGGAAGAGCATGTTGAACTCGTGCAAAAATATCTTGCACAACAGGCAGATATGGCGGCTAATGAGGCAGTGATCCAGCCGAAGAAACACAAAGATGTTGAACAAATGGGGGATCTATCTGTTTTAGCTGGGATTGATCGTGAAATCCTTGTGCTGCCGAAGTGCATTTTAGCTTTAGTGTTTTTAGTGGTAATTGGGATTGTCTACATTGTAGCGAGGCTTTCTTAAATTTATAGCTTTTGTGGTGGCATGCATGTTGTATAATTAACTAATTATGTTCTAGGTTTTAATATGGTATTTATGTCATGTAATGCAGATGAGTTGTCATGGGATGTACAATGCTGATCGTCGCTCCCAAGAGTTCGCGTGCATTCTTTGTTACGTCCGGCCGAGGCAAACAAACGCGATGGTTTCACGTGCTGCCCATGTGCCATATGTAAGAATACGATGGAATATGCTAACTCAAAGACTCTTCATTCACACTTGTTCAAGTCGGGTTTCATGCCAAACTATATTTGTTGGACGAAGCATGGAAAAACCGTAGTTGTAATGGAAGAAGGTGAAGAAGAACAATGGGGCGATGATGACATTTTTGCTGAATATGGTGCCTTCAATGATACTGCAATGGGGAAAGCTGAAGAAGAGGTAGGGGCAGAGGAGGAGCCCATGGAAGAAGAGGTAGGGGCAGAGGAGGAGCCCGCTGATGATCTTGGTAAGGCCATTCGTGACGCACAAAGAGAATGCGAAAGTGAAAAGGAGAAGATCAAGTTCGACCGCATGCTAGAGGATCACAAGAAATTGCTATTCCCAACTTGTGATGCGGAGCAGAAAAAGTTGGGTACCACATTAGAATTGCTGCAATAGAAGGCAAAGAATGGTGTATCTGACAAGGGATTCACGGAGTTACTAAAAATCCAAAAGAAGATGCTTCCGAAGGATAAGGAATTGCCCAACACTACGTACGAAGCAAAATGTAGTCTGCCCTTTAGGATTAGAAATCCAGAAGATACATGCATGTCCTAATGATTGCATCCTATACCGTGCCACGGAGTATGAGAAGTTGGATGCATGCCCTGTATGTCACGCGTCGCGGTATAAGATCAGGCAAGATGACCCTGGTGATGTTGAGGACGAACGTCCCAAGAAGAAAATCCTTGCCAAGGTTATGTGGTATGCTCCTATAATACCACGCTTGAAACATATTTTCAGAAACAAAGACCATGCAAAGTTATTGCAATGGCACAAAGAAGACTGTAAGGTAGACAATATGTTAAGACACCCTGCTGATGGGTCCCAATGGAAAGCAATCGATAGAGAATTCCCCGAGTTTGCAAGTGATGCAAGAAACTTAAGGTTTGCTTTAAGTACAGATGGTCTGAATCCTTTCGGGGAGCAGAGCAATAGTCACAGCACTTGGCTGTTACTCTATGTATCTACAACCTTCCTCCCTGGTTATGCATGAAGCGTAAGTTTATTATGATGTCGGTGCTCATCCAAGGCCCAAAGCATCGATGTGTACTTGAGGCCACTAGTTGAAGAACTTCTACTTTTGTGGAACAAAACAGGTGTACGTGTGTGGGATGAGGACAAACAAGAGCACTTTGACTTGCAAGCATTGTTGTTCGTAATAATCAATGATTGGCTAGCTCTAAGTAATCTTTCAGGACAATCAAACAAGGGATATAATGCATGCATGCATGCACTGTTTCGGTGATATGAAAGGTATATTCTTGAAAAAGTGTCGCAAGGTCGTGTACCTTGGGCATCGATGATTTCTTCCTGCAAATCACCTCGTAAGAAAGAAAGGCAAGCATTTTAAAGGTAAGGTAGACCACCAGACCAAGCCTTGCAACCGAACTGATGAGGACATCCTCGATAGGGTCAATGATGTGAAAGTAATCTTTGAAAAGGGACCTAACAGCCAACCTGTTTCAAAGGACGCCAACAGTCACGCACCCATGTGGAAGAAGAAGTCCATGTTTTGGGAGCTACCCTTTTGGCAAGTCCTAGAGGTCCGCAGTGCGATCGACGTGATGCACCTGACAAAGAATCTTTGTGTGAACCTGCTAGGCTTCATCGGCATGCATGGGAAGCCTAAGGACACAATTGAAGCACAACAGGACCTACGGTGCTTGAAAGAACAAGACAACCTGCATCCAGAGAAGACAGATGACAGACGCCATTACTTAAGTCCTAACAGCTACACTCTTAGCAAAGAAGAGAAGAACAACTTGTTTGAATGCATAGATAGCATCAAGGTGTTGTCTGGATTCTCCTCGAATATAAAGGGTATAATAAATGTGCCAGAGAAGAAATTTGGACACTTAAACCCATGACTACCATGTGCTCATGACTCAATTGCTTCCAGTTGCATTAAGAGGAATTCTATCGCCAAATGTACTTCTAGCCACCGTGAAGCTATGTGCATTCCTCAATGCAATTTCTCAGAAGGCAATCGATCCAATGGATCTAGAGAAACTACATAATGATGTGGTTCAATGTCTTGTCAGCTTTGAGTTGGTGTTCCCTCCTTCCTTCTTTGATATCACGACACACCTCCTAGTTCATCTGGTCAAGGAGATTACTATTCTCAGTCCTGTGTTCCTACACAACATGTTCCCCTTTGAGAGGTTCATGGGAATCCTAAAGAAATATGTTCACAACCGTGCTTGGCCAGAAGGAAGCATCGCCAAGGGCTACGGAACATAGGAGGTCATTGAGTTTTGTGTTGACTTTACCCGATTGGTGTTCCTGAATCGCGACACGAGGGGAGACTAAGTGGAAAGGGGACACTAGGGAAGAAAACATATATTGGTAAGGGTGATGATTATTTCAACAAAGCACACTACACAATTCTATAGAACTCCCTCGTGGTAGATCCGTATACACAACAACACAACAACACAACAGCATAGCCTTTTGTCCCAAGCAAGTTGGGGTAGGCTAGAGATGAAACCCAAAAGAGATGAGAAACAGGGAGACACATAAAGGGACATAAAGGGCACAAGACAAAAAGAGGTCACGGTTCAGGCACGTTGATTGCCAATCTCCAAGCGCTCCTATCCATAGCTAAATCCTTGAAGATACTCCACTCCTTAAGATCTCTCTTAACGGACTCGTCCCAAGTTAGTTTAGGTCGACCTCTACCGCTCTTTACATTATCGGCCCGCTTTAGAACTCCACTACACACCGGCGCCTCAGGAGGCCTCCGTTGGACATGTCCAAACCATCTCAACCGATGTTGAATCAATTTCTCCTCAATTGGTGCCACCCCAACCCTATCCCGAATATCGTCGTTCCAGACTCTATCCCTCCTTGTGTGCCCACAACACCAACGCAACATACGCATCTCTGCTACACTCAAATGCTGGACATGTCACCTTTTTGTAGGCCAACACTCAGCACCGTATAACATCGCCGGATGAATCGCCGTCCTATAGAACTTACCTTTCAGCTTCTGAGGCACCCTTTTGTCATAGAGAACGCCAGAAGCTTGACGCCATTTCATCCAGCCGGCTGAAATTCTATGCCTAACATCTTCATCAATGTCTCCATCCTTTTGTAGCATCGACCCTAAATACCGAAAAGTATCCTTCTTGGCCACCACTTGCCCATCGAGGCTAACGTCTCCCTCCTCGTGCCTTGTCACGCTAAAATCGTACCTCATGTACTCGGTCTTAGTCCTACTAAGTCTGAACCCTTTCGACTCTAACGTGTGCCTCCATAGTTCTAACTTCCTATTAACCCCCGCCCTACTGTCGTCAACTAGCACCATATCATCAGCAAAGAGCATACACCAAGGGATATCACCTTGTATGTCCCTTGTGACCTCATCCATCACCAAAGCAAATAAATAAGGGCTCAAAGCTGACCCCTGATGCAGTCCTATTTTAATTGGAAAGTCACTGGTGTCGCCGTCACATGTTCGTACAAACGTCACCATATCCCTATACATATCCTTGATGAGGGTAACGTACTTAGTTGGGACTTTGTGCTTTTCCAAGGCCCACCACATTACATTTCTCGGTACTTTGTCATATGCCTTCTCAAGGTCAATAAAGACCATGTGCAAGTCCTTCTTCTGCTCCCTATATCTCTCCATCAATTGTCGTAATAAGAAAATCGCCTCCATGGTCGACCTACCAGGCATGAACCCAAACTGATTTTGGGTCACATGTGTCACTCTCCTTAGGCGATGCTCGATAACCCTCTCCCAGAGGTTCATCGAATGACTCATCAACTTAATCCCACGGTAGTTAGTACAACTTTGAACATCTCCCTTGTTCTTGAAGATAGGTACTAATATACTTCTCCTCCATTCTTTAGGCATCTTGTCAGACCGAAAAATAAGGTTAAAAAGCTTAGTTAACCATACTATCACTCTGGCGCCTAGGTATCTCCACACCTCAATAGGGATACCATCAGGGCCCATCGCTTTACCTCCCTTCATCCTCTTCAAAGCCTCTCCGATCTCTGCCTCTTGAATTCTCCTCACAAAGCGTCTGTTGGTATCGTCAAATGAGTCGTCCAACTCAAGGGCAGGACCCTCATTCTCCCCATTAAATAGCTTGTCGAAGTACTCTCTCCATCTGCCTTGATCTCCTCATCCTTCACCAGAAGTCGATCTGTCCCATCCTTGATGCATTTTATTTGGTTGATGTCCTTTGTCTTCCTCTCGCGGATTCTAGCCATCCTATAAATGTCCTTCTCCCCTTCCTTCGTACCTAGCCGCTGATAAAGGTCATCATACGCCTGACCTTTTGCTACACTCACAGCTTGCTTTGCAACCCTCTTCGCTATTTTATAGCCCTCGATGTTGGCTACACTCTTGTCATGGTGGAGACGCTTGAAACACTCCTTCTCCCTAATAGCCCTTTGCACCTCGTCATTCCGCCACCATGTGTCTTTCGCTTCCCGTTTGCCTCCCCTACTCACGACAAACACTTTCGAAGCCACCTTCCGGACACATGTTGCCATCTTTAGCCACATGTCGTCGGCATATTCTCCTTCTTCCCAAGGCTCCTCGTCTATCATCCTCTCCTTAAACGTTTGTGTTGCTTCCCCTCTAAGCTTCCACCACTTCGTTCTCGCAATCTTGGCTCATTTGTCCCAGTGGACACGTACCCGAAAGTGAAAGTCCGCCACCACAAGCTTATGTTGAGGGACAACACACTCCCCAAGTAACACCTTACAATCAAAGCAAGCACGTCTATCCTCCCTCCTTGCAAGAATAAAGTCGATCTGGCTCGAGTGTTGTCCACTACGAAAGGTTACTAGATGAGATTCTCTCTTCCTAAAGAGGGTGTTCGCTATCAATAAGCCATAGGCCAGCGCGAAGTTTAAAACATCCTCCCCCTCTTGATTCCTACTACCATACCCGAACCCCCCGTGCACCTGCTCGAAACCTACATTAGTCGCACCAACATGGCCGTTGAGGTCTCCTCCTATAAAGAGTTTCTCGCTGATAGGCACGGTACTAACCATGCTATCAAGATCTTCCCAAAACTGTCTCTTGGTGCCCTCGCTAAGACCTACCTGAGGGGCATAGGCACTGATCATATTCAGAGCCGAATCTCTAACTACTAGCTTGACCAAGATAATTTGGTCGCCTTGCCTCCTAACATCAACGACTCCATCCTTAAGGCTCCTATCGATCAAGATGCCTTCACCATTCCTACCCGATGTTGTCCCCATGTACCAAAGTTTGAAGCCACTATCCTTCACCTCCTTCGCCTCCTGGCCCTTCCATTTAGTCTCCTAAACACATAGAATATTTACACGCCTTCTAATTGCTGCATCGACTAGCTCTCTTAGCTTATCCGTTAGGGACCCTATGTTCCAGCTACCTAGATGAATCCTAGTTGGCTAGGCTAGCTTCCTTACCCTTCGCACCCGTCGAGGGAAGTGCAAAGACCCTTGCTCATTTTTCACTACACCCGGCATAGATGTAGCGCGCCACAAAGGTTGTGACGGCCGTATAATTCAGCTAAATGATAAGGACACTCCATAGTTACGGTG
This sequence comes from Saccharum hybrid cultivar R570, assembly GCA_038087645.1. Lineage (NCBI taxonomy): Eukaryota > Viridiplantae > Streptophyta > Magnoliopsida > Poales > Poaceae > Saccharum > Saccharum hybrid cultivar. The sequence continues at coordinate 14,575,820 of JAQSUU010000707.1, forward strand.
CGATCATAACCAAGGGACATACGTTAAGAAGAAGTTCACTACTATACCCGCTTGATATATATATATTGATGTTCAATAGTATGTATTAGAGATATTATATAATAATTGTGAATTTATGTTTGATAGTGGGATTATGTCACGTTGAAATGATGTGGAAAAAAATTTGCAGTCGAAACACAAGAGTTTTTTTGAATTTAATTAAATACTATATTTTTGCATTATCGAAATAGCAATTTAAATGGTACATTGTGTTTTAATACTTATAAAAAATTAAAACTTTAGGTCCCTTAATTTTCCTATGTGCAATAAACAAAGTAGAATCTATGTTTTTTTAAAACATTTTTATGCCTTGTATTTAATTTTCTATGCAATTAACAAGCCTTTTATCATTTGTATAAAAAGAAATATATTAAAATCCAAATGAATTGGCGGGCAGTGACACATTTAGTCCCAGGCCCTGTTACTCCCAGGACTAAAGGTAACCTTTAGTCCCGGGCTGCACCACGAGCCGTTCCGGGCGGGCGTTAACAGGGCCCGAGACTAAAGGACCTTTAGTCTCGGCTAGTGGTAACGCCCGGGACTAAAAGTCCTGCCCTTTATATATCCGCAGCGTCCCGGCCCCTCTAATTCCTCCTCGCCACTTCATCGAATTCGCCGAGCCAAGCCCTAATAGAGCCCCATCACTGCTCGTCCAATTCACCGCCGACGTCGCACCTCGCGAGCGCCCACACACCCGACGCCGCACGCCTCCGATGCCGCGTGCTCGCCGACACACCGCCCCCGACCACCCCGGCATAGTGCCCCGATGCCCCACCACCCCTGATGCCACCCAGCCCTAACGACTCCACCCCGGCGGGGCCACCCCCGATGCCGCACGCTCGTCAACGCGCCGCCCCCAACCACCTCGGCATGGCGCCCCGATGCCCCACCGCCCCTGATGCCACATAGCCCTAACGAGTCCACCCTGGCCCCGCCGGCCACGAAGCACGCGCCGCCACCGACGCCACCCGGCCCCAACTCCACCCCGGCCCAGCCACCAACACCACCCTCGTCATCACTGCCTCCGGACGCCCATCACCGCCGACCCCTACGTACGTCGATCGTCACCGCCGACTTTGTATGTGTTTGTATGTGATATATGTGGAGCAACGCCGCCCTGTTGTTGCATACGCAGAGCAACACCGCCTTGTTGTGTTGTTTACGCGAAGCAACGCCACCTCGTTGTGTTGTATATGCAGAGCAACGCCGCCCCGTTGTTGTATATGCGGAGCAACGCCGCCCCGTTGTGTTGTATATGCGGAGCAACATATGCCGCGATTCGTCCCAGCGAGAAGGACAATTCGCCTTGCGAGAACGACAATTCGCCCTAGCGAGAACGACGAAATCGCCCTAGCAAGAACGACGAATTCGCCCTCCGTCGTTCTCGCTAGGGGGAATTGCTTATATATATGACTTAGATAAAATTTGTAAATGACTTATTGTATATATATGACTTGTTTATATATGTGACTTAGATTAAATTTGTATATGACTTATTGTATATATAACTTGTTTATATATGTGACTTAGATTAAATTTGTATATGACTTATTGTATATATATGACTTGTTGTATATATATGACTTGTTTATATATGTGACTTAGATTAAATTTGTATATGACTTATTGTATATATATATATGACTTGTTTATATATGTGACTTAGATTTATTTTGTATATGACTTATTATACATATATGACTTATTTATATATATGATTTAGATAAAATTTGTAAATGACTTATTGTACATATATGACTTGTTTATATATGTGACTTAAAATTTGTTAAATTTGTTAGATATCGCTGCTCCGGGAGACAACATGAGGAAGAAATGATGAATATTATCAACGACGGAACTCAATTTATTGCCAATCCTGGCGAGCAGGATGTTGATGACGGAAGTCAATACCTAGCTCTTGAAAATGAGCAAGAAAATGTTTTGCAATAAAATACAGGCGAGGTAAATATACTAAATATATATTATATGTGAATATTGTATATATATATGCGAATATCTATCATCTCTTCTGTGTACACAAGATATTTATTTATTATATATATATAGCCCTCTCGATCGGTGACCACAATGGCGAAGAGCAGGAATGTTCGAGGCTCAAAAAACCACTGGAGGGGCGGTACATAATATCGAATTCAACATCGAGACAGACAAACCACTTGGCCCACATAAAAGGAAAATTGTGGAACACTGTGGGTACCTTGTAAGGGACAGAATTCCGATCAGTATCCGTGAATGGAAGGAAAAGATCAATGAGCCTGATGTTAGTTTTGTCTCTGATCATGACAAGAATCTGCTTTGGAATGATATCCTTCAACATTTCACGTTGCAAGCGGATGATTATGATGATATCAATGACGATGAATTGAAGGACCTAGTTTGATCATGGGCTATGAAGAAGATGGCCACACAATTCCAGACTTGGAAGAAACACCTATACAACACATACGTCAAGAAAAACATAACGCTGAATTTCAATACTGCTAGGGGCCCGATCTCAAAGTTGAGGCCCTATTTGAATGATTTTGTAGAGTACAAGACATCAATAGAGGGTGAGGCACGGGTGAGAAGAAACCAAGAGAATGCTAGAAAAATGGTATACCACCATGACATGGGATCAGGTGGTTATGAGACTGCCATTCCGAAGTGGCGAAAAATGGAAGCGGACATTATTGCCAAGTGGATCAAACCAGAATCAGCCAAGTGGCCGCCGCGCATGAAGAATTGGTTTTTGGTCATGGGGGAAGACTCGACCCAGAGACCGGCCTGGCAGTGTATAGGCAAAAACTAGAAATAGCACGACGCCAATTCGCTTTTGCTATACAAGCTAAAGAGATTGGTGCGTTCAAGCCCAATAGAGAGAAGGATGAGCTGACGTATGCCATCGGGACTGCTGGACACACTGGCCGAACTAGAGGTTTAGGACGCAACACTTCATGGAAGCATGATTTCCCTAATGACAGGGAAACCTACTGAAGCTGCCAGAGAAGCAAGGAGGAGCAAGCAGCGTGGGTGACAATGTTGGAGGAAATGGTGCTTCAAGCACAGGAACGAGAAAAAGCAATGGAAGCAAGAATGCAGGAAGAAATCAGAAAGTCCAGTTGTTGCTTCTCCCGGTCATCATAGTGCTCAGGGCAATGATGATGCCTTCGAAGGCACTGCTGCATCGCCACCATCTCCAACTCCTCTGCCGCCTCCAAGGAAGTCCACAACTCCTCCGCTGAGGTCTCCAATGCCTCCGCCGCCTCCAAAGTCTGCACTGCCTCCAAGGCCGTCTCCAATGCCTCCCCCGCTTCCAAGGAAGCCAGCCCCTAAGAGGTCCACCCCGCAAACGAAGTCGTTGCCCTACCCGCCAGCAAAGAAGCAGAAAGCAAACACTCATCCAGTTATTCCCCAAAAACTATCTTACGAGAAAAGTGAATAGGAATTAAAGGATGCAGTATAAAAAGAAGTGAAAGATTTCTTTGAAGGTGCAAAACAGGCACGATGGGCGAGGGAGAACCCGGAGCCATCATACTTCTTCCTACCTCCAGATCAGCTAAGAAAGAAGTTGGAACAAAAAAAACGGGATTCCCTTAAGAGCGCCGTGAAACAACCGATATCGGACTGTGACCGCTCTCTCACCAAGTCATATGAGGCGGCGCAAAAAAAGAAGAGAGTAGGGAAAGGTGTTGCACAACTCGGACAACAATCGCAACAATCAACCCCCCCTTGTCATTCCTAACGAATATGGTTCAAACTTAAACTTAGTGGAGGAGGTAGGCGGCTATGAGTTGTTTCTTCGGTTTTATGAGGACACTGGTTTGAACCTTGCCGAAGTGCTCGCTGAAGGACCATCTGCTCCAGAAGTGGATCCTTACAAGAAACTTGTACCAGGCCAGAGTTTATACAACCCAGAGAAATTAGGTGAACTGGGTATGCAAATGTACCTGCTAAACGGGTGGTACATGTCGGAATTAGAAAGCACCATTACTTTCGTGGCAATAACATTAACTACGTCGAGTTTTCAGAATTACACAAACTATGCCACCTGGACTCTCTCGATAAAAGTCTCATTAGCTGCTATTGTCTGTAATTGTGATTATTTTCTACTATATTCACAATTTCTTTATTATATATTCACAATATATATATATATATTCACAATTTTCATGTATGCAGATATGAGATGACAGAACTTAGAAAGAGAAAGGATAATGATGTTGGTGTGTGTGTGTTTATGCAGCAACCATTGGATATTGATGGTCATCGATATGGCCAATAGTAGATTGAAAATCTTAGACTTGTTGAGAAAACCACAAATGGAGTATCAAGACATGATAGATATTATCCAAGGGTAATTAATTTATTTTCTCTATAACAACTATATATATAATGGCGCCGATCTCTCAACAATTATTAAAGGTTAAATTATTTTTTTTATTTTATTGGGAGCAGGGTTTGGAAAAAGTTCATTGAGGAAAAAAAATGAAACGTTACAAAGTGCCACTTGGTGTAATCGCACAAAAACTAAGTACTATAACTACACATTTATATTCAATTAACACCATATGATGATTTCAATTCACCTAATTGATTTTTTCTCGTAAAAGTGGGTTCTAAGGCAGGAGCAGGGTAACAACTACTGTGGATACTATGTTTGCGAGTTCATCATGGCGTACTCAAAGAGAACTCCTGAAGAGCAACTCAAAGTACGTATATAAATACTTTTTCCTTTATATTATTTTGATCATATATTCACAATTTCTTTATTGCTCTCATTTGTATAAGTAATTACATGAGCAACACACATACATATATATATTAATACTTGTTCCTTTAACTTTTATTGAAGACTGAATGGTTGAAGGAAAGAGTCATACGACTTGACCGACTTAAAGCAATTCGAGAGACTATAGCAGGATTTCTAAATGACCAGGTCATCAACCCCAACGGCGAGTTCTACAATGACCCGGACAAATGTGGAAGCCAAATCCGGGGAGTGAATTGTTAAGGGCATGATCAATTTATATATCAAATTTTGTAATATATATATATATGCACATATTATATGTACATAAAATAACATGTGTATATATATGATCATCATATATATATGCATGTACGTGTATATTCGTTTGTTATTTATGTACAAAGTTCGAACGAAAACTCACGCGTGCGAAGTACATATATATTACTATTAGCAATGTATTCGAAAATGTATTTTAATATCAAAACTAATCATTAATTCAAAAAAAGAAACCAAAAATATAAACCAGAAAATGAAAAAAAAAGCGGGGCCTGCCCCGCTACGCCTCGTGGCCAGGCCAGAGGCCCCATTTAGTCCCGGTTGGTATTTCCAACCGGGACTAAAGGTCCGGGCGCCAAGCCAGGACTAAAGGAGGGTACCTTTAGTCCTGGATTGGTGCTCCCGGTTTGGAAATCGGGACTAAAGTGGTTTCCCAACCGGGAGCAAAAAAACGTTTCTGCACTCATGGCTGCTGCTGCTTGCCAGTGTGCATCCTCTTTGAACTGCATGCAACACCAGGATCCGGCCGCTTGCAGCCGGATCTAGTGTCACGCCGCCAGATCCGTTGTGCGCAAGCCAAATCCATTGTGCTCATGCTGGATCCATCACCTCCGAGCTCCTGCTCGCGAGATTGGGGCTCCTTGTCGCTGGATCCGCCTCTCCCCAGCACAAGCTCGCCGTCGAAGCCTCTGCCCCAGAGCACGAGCTCACCATCGAAGCCACCGCTAGAGGAGGGGACAGGGTCCCGTGCACCGCCCAGCACTGAAGGAGGGGGCCGGGCCCGTGCGACCGTCGACGCTGGAGGAGGGGGACGGGTTTTTCGAGACCGCCGGGCAGCCGCACCCTAGAACCCCCACCGCTAGAGGGTGCACTGCCGTGCACCACCGCGCGAGGAAGAGGGCAGTGCACCGCCGCTGCCGTCGCGCGCTGCCGCGCGTCGCCACTGGAGAGGGAGGGCTCGTCACCGCGTGGGGAGAGGGAGGGGCGGCCGCAGGGGAGAGAGGGAGGGGGCGGCGCGGGGGTGAAAGGGTGCGAGAGAGAGTGTGTGTTTAGGGTTTCTGATTTCATTTATATATAATGGAGATGGTAGTGCGCTGGTGTGGGCTAGCGGACTGGGCCTGATTTACCGAAGCGGTTGTGTTAGAGTGCGCCTCGGTTAATGATTTACCGAGGCGGTTGCGTTAGAATGCCCGCCATGGTAAAAAAATAACCGAGGCGGTTCGGTTAGGTTGCCCGTCTTGGTTAATAATTAACGGAGGCGGTTGCTGAACTGGCTGCCCGGCCACCCAATAACCAAGGCGGGCAACCAGTTCGCCCGCCTCTGAGGCCATTTGGCAAATGCCTTGGAAAAGATTTACTGTAGTAGTGTGTGCCCTCGGTGGAAAGTTTTTTTGTTTTTCCGTTCCATGCATGCTGGTATCATTCTCAAATGCATGGCTTGGCTTCATATGCGGTGTACTACATATATGCCAAGAAGTTTGTCATTTCAAGATTACGTATATAAATACTTCATGTACTTGCGTAGCTAGAAATAATCCATGCAGCATGTCTTAAAGTCGTAGCTCATCTAGCTGGTACGTCCATACACGTGTGTCGGCTACCATGTTTACCACCCACGTGTATATATACACACATACGAGTATATCTATATGTCTACATGTGCAACATAAAAGTCACCATGCATGCACGTTGCTTGTCCGTTCCCTTACTATGAAAAGCAGTATTAAGCGCCGTACATGCAGCTTAATTTCCACCCCTCGAATTGAAGATATACATGCCTGCTTTCTCGCCTTTATTTAGATAATGGAAAAAAAGAGATCGATCCAGTGAGCCCATCCATAGGCCCGGCAAGCCCATCCACTCGCCACTGCCGCCCACTAGTACAGAACAAACCTTTCATCCAAGAGCCAAAATAGGCTCTAGCCCCGGGACATATTGCGCCTGGGACTAGAGAGACCTTTAGTCTCGGTTGGCCAACCGGGACTAAAGGTCCCTGCCCAACGACTCCTGCATCAGGCCGTTGTTGCAGGGGACCTTTAGTCCCAGTTGGAGCCACCAACCGGGACTAAAGGTCGACCTTTACTCTCGGTTGGTGGATCCAACCGGGAGTAAAGATATTGTCCCGACTAGTGGCGGGGCCTGGGACTAGAAAGGGAACCAGGACTAAAGGTCCCCCCTTATAAATCCCGCCAGCCGTCTTCTTCCTCCCCGAGCCCGCCCGAGAGCTTCAGTTCAAATTTAAGCTGTGTTCTTGCTCTTCCTCCATCCATTCTTCGATTCCTCCATCTATTTCTTTGATTCCTCCATCGATTCTTTGCTTCTAAAGGTTACCAACTTCATGCTCTCATGTTTCACCATTGTCTTATCTCATTTTGTTCCCTATATATATATATATATATATATATATATATATATATATATATATATATATATATATATATATATATATATATATATATATATATATGTATATATATATATATGTATATATATATACACACACATATATATATATATATATATATATATATATATATATATAGTTCTTTATTGTGGTTTTTTTCATTTGTAAGCAATTTGAGCTCAAAATCACTTCAAGCTTGCATGTTTGCATGAAGGAAGGTTAAAGTACCTATTAAAAACTAGTATTCACCGTTCATTTGTAGCATGCATAGCACACTTCATTGTTTAGAGATATAGAGAATTTTAGAGTTTTTAAATTTTATTTGTTTATAAAATGAGAAATTTATAGTGTATTAAAAATGAGTATAGAGAGTAGATGGCAACTGCTTCCGAGTCCTCGGCCTCTCATGGGTTTCCAAAGCGACTTAGGCCGGGCCTCCCACTCATTGCATGCGGCAAGTGTCGTGATGAGACGGAGATTGTGATGGAGTACCGAGTGAAGGAGAGTCCCAACATGGGTCGTATTTTCTACAAGTGTCTGGATCGCAATGTAAGTTATTTTATCGTATTTGACGACTATGGTCAGTTTATACCTATTTTCATGATGGTTTTGATTAAAGTTCTAATTTTCTATTTTAATTTCAGTGGGATGGCACTGGATGTTCAGGCTTCTACTGGGAGGAAGAGTATGTTGAACTCGTGCAAAAATATCATGCACAACAGGCAGATATGACGGCTAATGAGGCAGTGATCGAGCCGAAGAAACCCAAAGATGTTGAACAAATGAGGGATCTATCTGTTTTAGCTGGGATTGATCGCGAAATCCTTGTGCTGCTGAAGTGCATTTTAGCTTTAGTGTTTTTAGTGGTAGTTGGGATTGTCTACATTGTAGCGAGGCTTTCTTAAATTTATAGCTTTTGTGGTGGCATGCATGTCGTCTAATTAACTAATTATGTTCTAGGTTTTAATATGGTATTTATGTCATGTAATGCAGATGAGTTGGCATGGGATGTACAATGCTGATCGTTGCTCCCAAGAGTTCGCGTGCATTCTTTGTTACGTGCGGCCGAGGCAAACAAACACGATGGTTTCACATGCTGCCCATGTGCCATATGTAAGAATACGATGGAATATGCTAACTCAAAGACTCTTCATTCATACTTGTTCAAGTCGAGTTTCATGCCAAACTATATTTGTTAGACGAAGCATGGAAAAACTGTAGTTGTAATGGAAGAAGGTGAAGAAGAACAATGGGGCGATGATGACATTTTTGCTGAATATGGTGCCTTCAATGATACTGCAATGGGGGAAGCTGAAGAAGAGGTAGGGGCAGAGGAGGAGCCTATGGAAGAAGAGGTAGGGGCAGAGGAGGAGCCCGCTGATGATCTTGGTCAGGCCATTCGTGACGCACAAAGAGAATGCGAAATTGAAAATGAGAAGATCAAGTTCGACCGCATGCTAGAGGATCACAAGAAATTGCTATACCCAACTTGTGATGCGGAGCAAAAAAAGTTGGGTACCATATTGGAATTGCTGCAATAGAAGGCAAAGAATGGTGTATCTGACAAGGGATTCACGGAGTTACTTAAAATCCAAAAGAAGATGCTTCCGAAGGATAACGAATTGCCCAACACTACATACGAAGCAAAATAGGTAGTCTGCCCTTTAGGATTAGAAATCCAGAAGATACATGCATGTCCTAATGACTGCATCCTATACCATGGCATGGAGTATGAGAAGTTGGATGCATGCCCTGTATGTCACGCATCGCGGTATAAGATCAAGCGAGATGACCCTAGTGATGTTGAGGACCAACATCCCAAGAAGAAGATCCCTGCCAAGGTTATGTGGTATGCTCCTATAATACCACGCTTGAAATATCTTTTCAGAAACAAAGACCATGCAAAGTTGTTGCGATGGCATAAAGAAGACCGTAAGGTAGACAATATGTTGAGACACCCTGCTGTTGGGTCCCAGTGTAGAGCAATCGATAGAGAATTCCTCGAGTTTGCAAGTGATGCAAGAAACTTAAGGTTTGCTTTAAGTACGGATGGTCTGAATCCTTCTGGGGAGCAGAGCAATAGTCACAGCACTTGGCCTGTTACTCTATGTATCTACAACCTTCCTCTCTGGTTATGCATGAAGCATAAGTTTATTATGATGTCGGTGCTCATCCAAGGCCCAAAGCAACCTGGCAATGGCATCGATGTGTACCTAAGGCCACTAGTTGAAGAACTTCTACTTTTGTGGAACAAAATAGGTGTACGTGTGTGGGATGAGCACAAACAAGAGCACTTTGACCTGCAAGCATTGTTGTTCGTAACAATCAATGATTGGCCAGCTCTAAGTAATCTTTCAGGACAATCAAACAAGGGATATAATGCATGCATGCACTATTTCGGTGATATGAAAGGTATATTCTTGAAAAAGTGTCGCAAGGTCGTGTCCTTGGGCATCGACGATTTCTTCTTGCAAATCACCCCGTAAGAAAGAAAGGCAAGCATTTTAAAGGTAAGGTACACCAACAGACCAAGCCTCGCAACCGAACGGATGAGGACATCCTTGATAGGGTCAATGATGTGAAAGTAATCTTTGGAAAGGGACCTAACAGCCAACCTGTTTCAAAGGACGCCAACAGTCACGCACCCATGTGGAATAAGAAGTTCATATTTTGGGAGTTACCCTTTTGGCAAGTCCTAGAGGTCCGTAGTGCGATCGACGTGATGCACCTGATGAAGAATCTTTGTGTGAACCTGCTAGACTTCATCGGCGTGTATGGGAAGCCTAAGGACATAATTGAAGCACGACAGGACCTGCGGTGCTTGAAAGAACGAGACAACCTGCATCCAGAGAAGATAGATGATGGATGCCATTACTTAAGTCCTGACAGCTACACTCTTAGCAAAGAAGAGAAGGACAGCTTGTTTGAATGCCTAGATAGCATCAAGTTGCTGTCTGGATTCTCCTCAAATATAAAGGGTATAATAAATGTGCCAGGGAAGAAATTTGGACACTTAAACCCCATGACTGCCATGTGCTCATGACTCAATTGCTTCGAGTTGCATTAAGAGGAATTCTACCGCCAAATGTACGTCTAGCCACCGTGAAGCTATGTGCATTCCTCAATGCAATTTCTCAGAAGGCAATTAATCCAACGGATCTAGCAAAACTACATAATGATGTGGTTCAATATCTTGTCAGCTTTGAGTTGGTGTTCCCTCCTTCCTTCTTTGATATCATGAAACACCTCCTAGTTCATCTGGTCAAGGAGATTACTATTCTCAGTCCTGTGTTCCTACACAATATGTTCCTCTTTGAGAGGTTTATTGGAATCCTGAAGAAATATGTTCACAACCGTGCTCGGCCAGAAGGAAGCATTGCAAAGGGCTACGGAACAGAGGAGGTCATTGAGTTTTGTGTTGACTTTACCCGATTGGTGTTCCTGAATCGCGACACAAGGGGAGACTAAGTGGAAATGTGACACTAGGGAAGAAAACATATATTGGTAAGGGTGATGATTATTTCAACAAAGCACACTACACAGTTCTACAGAACTCCCCCGTGGTAGATCCGTATATCGAGACACATAAGAACCTCCTCCGATCCGAGTTCCCAGGGAAGTCTAAAGCATGGATTACACATCAGCACATGGAAACTTTCAGCGACTGGTTGCGAAAAGAATGTCAGGGTGATGAGAGTATTGATGAGCAGCTGTATTTGTTGGCTAGGCAGCCATCATGGCATATCCTCATACAAAGGGTACGAGATAAATGCGAATACATTTACATAGTAGCACAAGATAAAAGGAGCACCAACCAGAACAGTGGTGTCTGCATAGATGCCACCGACCCTAGTGGGAACAAGCAAACATACTATGGCCGCATAGAGGATATATGGGAACTAGACTATGCACCTACTTTTAAGGTACCTTTGTTCAAGTGCCAGTGGGTAAAGACTACTGGAGGCAGTGTAGCAGTCGACAACTAGTATGGAATGACAACAATGGACCTCAACAATATTGGGTACAAAGACGAACCGTTCGTCCTTGCCAAGGATGTGACTCAGGTGTTCTATGTCAAGGACATGTCTACAAAATCGAAGAGAGCCAAAAATGACAACCACTCAATCAATGATGAGCCAAAGCGCCACATAGTTCTTTCAGGGAAAAGAAACATCGTCGGAATCGAAGGCAAGTCAGACATGTTAGAAGATT